>CM016620.1:19732895-20987101 GCA_005393395.2 Gossypium australe | reverse complement strand
TTTTGGTTGTTTTATTGATGTTTTTTTTCTTAAGTTAATTATGTCAGGTTTTTCAGAATCAAATATTTCTTCCCAAAGTTCTCGAGGAACCAAAAGGAAATGGGTTCCAGAAGAAGATGCTGCATTGGTTTCTTGTATGCTCGACTTGCACAATGTTGGAGCCTTTAATGCTGATACGGGATTTAAAGCTGGTTATTTAAATGAGTTGGAAAGAATGTTAGAAAAAGTTTTACCCAATGCAATGTTGAAGGCTAAACCTAATATTGAATCGAGAATTAGACTACTGAAAAGGGATTGGTCAATCGTTTATGACATGCTTAATGGAAAAAACAATAGCGGTTTTGGTTGGGATGAGCATAGGCAGCTCGTTGTTGCTGAAGATGCGGTGTGGAACTCATATATAAATGTAAGAATTATTTCAAGTCTTTATTATCTTATTTTCACCAAATTTATAGCTAATATGAATTCCTCTTTTTATAGAGCCATAAAGAAGCAGGTCAATTCAAACATCGTAGTTTCCCTTATTACGACCAACTTACTGCCATCTACGCAAAAGATCGAGCCACTGGGAAAGATGCTCAAACAGCTGCTGATATCATTGAAGAAATAAATCTTGAGGATGTAGCTACTACAAATACTCATGAAGAAAGAAACGATTTTTATGAATGTGAAGTCAATTTCTCTTTGGATGACATGGATGTTTCAGCTAAAGAATCGCAACCAGCTAGAAACCAAGGGGTTCCACATCTTCAAAGAAGAAAAAAAGAATTCTGATTCAAGTGATCATGTTTCTTCTTCATTTCATGATGCTGCCACTTTTTTGGGGGAAAAAATGCTGGCCGTTGGCGAACAAATCAGTAGAAGTATTGCCTCCGATGCGGTAATTCAACAAAAGTCAGAAGAATTTCAGACCATCCAAGAAAAAGCTATAAATTTATATCCAACATTATGTGAAATAGAAGGTTTAACTGTGGATGAGCGTTTTCGAGCATTGAGCAAAATTCCAGATCATCCAACGCAAATGCTCATTTTCTTTAGTTTACCTTCTTCTGTACGATTGGAATGGGTCAGAAGATTTCTTGCTGACCATTAAAAATCATAGTTGTATTGATGATATTTTGGTAACTTTTTGTGTTTGTAATATTTGGGACGGTATAATGACATGATATTTGTTATTACAATGTTGTAACTTTTTGATGTAACATATGAATTATGCCATATAAAATAATGAAATCATGTAACTTTTTGTTAATATATGAATTTATGCTTGGATGTGAAATATAATTCTTAAGTTAACTAATTACTTCTAATATATTTTTTGTAAAGTAATTAAATTATTTGTTTCAATAATGATATTTTAGCACATATATGTATTGCAGTTTAAAAATAATAAAATAAATTATATATATTTTTATAGTATTATATATTAAGATTTTTTAATTCATATAATAATAATTATATTAAGCATGTTATTAAATTATATTTTATTAAATTATTTAATAACATTTATGTTAAAATATAATTAAATTATTTATTATTTTTATTAAATTATTTTCAATAATAACCTTATTAAAATTTAATAACAATAACAATAATCATCTACCTAACAAAAATTCTGCTAAGGGTATTCTGGTCATTTTAGTTCTTTTTCTTATGCTATTACAACATCATTCCATTCAACCAAACACAAGAATTCTATTACAGCTCTATTCCATTCCATTCAACCAAACAGTTGAATTACTTATTACAGCTCTATTACATTACACCTCTATTCCATTACACCTCTATTCCATTACAGCTCTATTCCATTACAGCGAACCAAACGTGCCCTTAATTCTAACCTTAATTGCTGCCCTTTTGTTCCAAATTTGGGTAAATTGTAACCTCTCCAACCCAGCCTAGACGTTAGACCCGAATTTAGGAGATTACATTAGCCATCGAGATGGCCTAACATGGTTATCGGAGTTTTTGAAAACAGTCGACTTTAAAACATTTGTTTGATTTAGTAGAAAACTTACTTAATTTCCAAATAATTTATTACTTGAAATCATGATTACATTTTAGCAGCGGAAAAGTGATAACTAATTGTTTTTAATAAAAACTGGGGTTCATGTATAATTAATTAATTATCATAATTCGAAAACTTAAATTAAATGTCATGTAAAATAAAGCAAACCTAAAACCTAATTCCCATGCTACAGTTCAGAATAAAGTATTATAGTCCTCGAATAGTAAAATAGATTAAAATAATAAGCCTTAATAAATCAAAAATAAAATAGATTGAGCCGAAATGCCACGTCCGCGTCCTAACCTGGTGGGTTATTTGTAAGGATGAAATTTAAGGGGGGTGAGCTATGCCACTCAGTGTGAGTCCATTTACTAGGAAATCAATGCAAACAATTGGTAAGACACATTAAATAATGTACCATAAAATAACCGTAATCTGAAAACAATTCGATATATCGATTTTTCAATGCAACCATCATAAATAAATAGAAACTATCAATAATGGTTTTTAGAATAACCAATTTTCAGATTTCCCACATATACCTATATATACACACACAGATATATATATCACAACAAAATTTCTAGATTTCTTTGCACATGGTTTATAAGATGCCATACAGTTTTGATTTTTAGCAGATTAGATCCTACCCCACCGTTACACACCACAATGGGAGTTCCCTTGAACTCCCTTCTCCAACACACCGAGATGTGGATAAACCACTACTGGTTCATAGATAATAACTACTATTTGGCGGTGAACACACAACAAGTCCCCACAGATGAAATTCCCCTTTGGCTGTGGATTCACAGCAAAAAGTTCTGCAGATGAAACTTGTTTTTGGCTGTAGATTTTATAGCGTAACCCACAGTTGGAATTTGCCTTTAGCTGTGGATACACAACAATACTCACAAATGGAATCTGCCTTTGGCTGTGGGTACACAACAAAATAGATAAATTGCCAAACTTCCTCCAATCACATCGTTTCAACTCATGCAATGCAATGCAACATATTTAATACAGATCACAGATGATAGCATTTAATGTACTAACATATGGAAAATCAGTAGCAAAAATCATGTTTTTCATGTATTCAGATTAAGAGTAACATAAGGCATGTCGTTCATACGATAGTAAATGTATAAATACAATAATCATGTATGTTATTCATAATTCATACAGTGATATATAAATATGATACCAAATTTATCTAGTAAGGCATGTATACTAATATGTTTCATATTTTTAGGGACTTAATTGCACAAAATTAAACATTAAAATACTTCAGATTTCAATCAGTGACTAATCTAAATAAATATTAAAAACTTAGGTTTTAATCAGAATTGGAATGTTTAGCAACACTAGAGACGAAATTTGACAGTATTATGCTAAACCAATAAGAAGAATGATTGAACAAAGATCGTTTTCGGATTGCATATCAAAATAAAATTTTCAGCAATGAAAGGAAAATATTTGCAAAGGAGAAGATGAAAAAGAAAAGGGGAAGAAAAAGGGAAAAAAAGTAAAATTTTAGTTCAATTAGAAAATACACTAGAGTTCTATTTTGATTTGGGAAAGATATTAAATACCTAGGTTCTCTTTTTAAATTTGAGGGGTTGTTTGGGTAATTAGCTCATCTTGCCGAAACTAGAAAAGATAAATGGAAATAAAGAAGTGTTTGGCGTGGCTCGAACTTGGGAAATAAGAGGGAGTAAATGCTTAACCATTTAAGCTGCTACCTACTTTTGACATATTTTTACTCCATATAAATATATTCTAGGGGGATTTTCATTCTAGTTTGTTGAAAAATTAAAACAAAGAAATAGGAGATGAGTGGATTAAACCTAAGATCTCTGGGGAGTGTTCTAAGATTTTAACCATTAAGACTAAGACTCATTTCTTGGTTGATTATTATTTCTAGCACTATATATTTTGGGGTGTTACAGTTCTCCTCTCCTTATATAAATTTTATCCTCAAAATTTACCTGGTTCGAATAGATGAGGATACTATTGATGGAATGTGTCTTCTAGTTCCCATATAGCCTCTTCCGTGTTATGGTTCTGCCACAATACTTTCACAAGAGAGATCTATTTCCTTCTCAGAACCTTTACGTCACGATCTAGAACTTGAATTGGTTCTTCCTCAAAGGACAAATCCGGTCTCACATTAATCTTTTCAATTGAAACAATATGGGAAGGAACGGATCGGTACTGTTTCAACATATAGACATGAAAAATGTCGTAGATTCAATCCAGTTCGGGAGGTAATTCTAATTGATAAGCAACTGAACCGATTCTCTTAAGGATTCGGTAGGGTCCTATGAATCTCAGAGTTAACTTACCCTTTCGATCAAACCTTAACACCTTTTCCCATAGGGACACTTTCAGGAAGGCTTGACCACCGACATTGTATTCAATGTCCTACCTTTTCAAGTCTACATATGACTTCTATCTACTGAAAGCCGCTTTCATTCTACCCTGAATCAACCTTATTTTCCCTTCAAATTCTTGTACCAACTCAGGACACAAAACTTTTCTTTCACCTAGTTTGGTCCAACACAAAAGTGTTTGACATTTACGTCCATATAGGGCTTCATAAGGTGCCATTTAGATGCTCGATTGGAAGCTATTGTTATGGGAAAATTCAGCTGAGGATAAATGTTCTTCCCAACTGTCTCAGAATTCGATAATACAGCCTCTTAACATGTCTTCCAATATTTGGATAACTCATTCAAACTGCCTGTCAGATTGTTGATGAAAGGCAGTGCTAAAATCCAAAAAAGTACCTAACGACTCTTACAACTTTTTTCTAGAATCAATATGTAAATCGAGGATCTCGATATGAAATAATTGATATGGGCACCCCATGCAACCTCACAATCTCTGAAATGTATAACTTAGCTAGCTTCTGTAATGAATAATCTTTACGGACAAGTAAGAAGTGTGCTGACTTTGTTAATCGGTCTACTATTACCCAAATTGAATCTTTCTTAGTGGGTGTTAAGGGTAACCCACTAACAAAGTCCATCATTATTCTTTCGCACTTCCACTATGGTATTTTGATGGGTTGAAGCAATCTAGAAGGGAATTAGTTTTCAATTTTCACTTACTGACATGTTAGGCATTTGGCCACAAATTCAGTCACATCTTGTTTTAGCCCAGGCCACTAGAACAGCTCTTTTACATCCCGATATATCTTGTTTCCTCTAGGATGCATGGCATAAGGGCTAGCATGTGCTTCTCGAAGTATGGTTTGCCTTAATTCATTATCATTCGGCACACAAAACCTCCCTCGAAAGCACAAGCTGTCATCATCACTAAACCCAAAATCTTTGGTTTTTCCCTCATCCACTTATTTAATTCGAGGTAATAAGGATATCTAAAGGTTGTTTAGTTTTGATTTCATTTTCTAGGGTGGGTTTCACTTGTAGTCCAGCTAACAAGCCCCCATCATTTACTAAATTCAACCTAGCAAACATTGCCCTCAAATCAGTTATCTATTTTCTACTTAGGGCGTCTGCTACAACATTGGCTTTCCTGGGGTGGTATTCAATTATAAAGTCATAATCTTTTAACGGCTCTAACCACCTTCGTTGCCTAAGGTTCAATTCTTTTTGGGTAAGAAGATATTTATGGCTCTTATGATCAGTGTAAATGTTACACTTCTCCCCATACAAGTAATGTCTCCAAATTTTCAGTGCAAAAACTACTACAACCAACTCTAAGTCATGAGTCAAGTAGTTGCACTCATGCTGCTTCAATTGCCTTGACGCGTAGGCAAGTACTTCACTACCTTACATTAGAACACAACCAAGGTCGATATAAGATGCATTATTGTACACCACATATTATTTCCTCGATTTGAGCTGAATCAACACGGGAGCTTGGGTTAACACCAATTTAAGCTTTTCAAAGTTAGATTGTTGCTCATCCGTCCATTTAAATGGAACATCCTTTCTCAACAACTTGGTTAGGGGTGCGACTATTAAGGTAAAGCCTTTAAAAAAAATCTACAGTAATTCCCAACCAAAACTAGAAAACTACGGATTTCAAAAACATTTTTGGGTTGTTTCCGTTCAAGAATTACTTCTATCTTCTTTGGATCTACTCGGATACCCTCTGTGAATACCACATGACCCAGAATGATAACCTCCTTAAGCCAGAATTCACATTTACTTAACTTCGCGTACAACTTCTTCTCTTGGAAGATTTGTAGAATCTTCATAAGGTATTCATCATGTTTGAGTTTAATTTTGGAGTAAATTAAGATATCATCAATAAACACCACAACAAACTGATGAACACTCGGTTCATTAAGTCAATGAAGGTGACAAGAGCAATGGTTAAACCGAATGGCATTACAAGGATTTCATAGTGGTCATATTAGGTTCTAAAAGCAGTTTTGGGTACATCTATCTCCTTCACCTTAAGTTGATAATACCTTAACCTTAGATCTAGTTTGGAAAATGTAGTTGCACCTCTATATTGGTCGAATATATTGTCGATCCTAGGTAAAGGATATTTATTTTTAACAGTCAACTTGTTTAGCTGCCGATAATCTATGCAAAGCCTTAGGGAACTATCTTTCTTTTTTATGAATAGGACTAGAGCTCCCCACGGAGAAACGTTGGGTCTAATAAACCCGTGATTTAAAAGTTCCTAAAGTTTGATTTTGAACTCTTGTAACTCATTTGGTGCAATACGGTAGGGAGCAATAGACACCAAAGTAGTTTCTGCTAACAATTCAATCTCGGATTCTACCTCACGATCTGGAGGTAAACCTGACAACTCCTTGGGAAACATATCTGGAAATTCCCTAATGGTTCGGATGCTATCTAAGGTGGTACTATCGACATTCTTATCCATCACATATGCTAGGTATGCTTAACACCCTCTTACAAACTAACTTCTCAGCTATCATAGCAGAAATTACATTAGACAGATAGTCCCAACGATCCCCAACCATAAAAATTTCTCTCCCCTAGGTTGTTTTCAAGGTTACCTGCTTAGAGACACAATTTAGGCTAACTTAGTGTTCTACTAACCAATCCATACCTAGAATCAAATCGAACTCCCAAAAGGTAACTCTATAAGATCTGCTGGAAACACTACCCCTTGAACCTCCAACAAACATCTCTTATAGATTTTATTTACAATAACAGATTGTCCTAATAGGCTTACTATAGTTACATCACTAATGGTTCCCTATACCCCAACACCTAATTTTTGAGACATTTTACAAGAAAAATAAGAGTGGGTGGATCCTATATCAATTAGGGCAAAGTATGAGACAAAATTAATGGTAAAGATACCTGCAATAACATTGGATGCATCTCTTTCCTCATGTCCCCTATCGGCATAAGAAAGGGCAAGTGGTCTAGCCTTAGTTCAGTTTAAACCGGTAGCTACAATGTTCGCGACTCGGTTCTTCCCACGACCCCTTAGAGGTAATTGGCCCGTACTCTTATTTTGGGCCTAATTTTGGGCCGGAACTTGTGTCTTCTTGATTCGTTAAAGAAATTCCTTTTCCATATTCTTCATCAACCCATATTTAAACCTACATTTAAAGCAAGTACCCAGTTTCTTCCAAAATTTGCCCGAGTCTCGCTTCTCACAATGCTTACAAGAGTTGGGCTAATCCCTAGTGTTATTCATCGCAACCCTTTGCTGCGATCTACCCTCTCTAGTTCATTTTACAGTGCAAGAGTTCGAACAAGCGGAACCAAAATCTCTTTTAGATAGGACCCAACTTTTCCTCCGTTGCTCATAATTTACCTACTTGATTTCTTCAATGATTTTAGCTTTCCCCAATCGGGTCTTAAACACCCATTCTGGGTGTGGAGAAACTTGTATCTTAAGGTCAAATCGCAACCTGTTTTCAAATCATACACATTTATCTTGCTCTGTGGCAACCATATCCTGAGCATATTGGTTGAGCCTTAAGAATTCGGCCTCATATCTTGCCACAGATTTGTCTCCTTATTTTAACTCGATAAACTCGAGCCTACGGGCTTCTACATACCTCGTGCCCATATACTTCTTTTGGAAGGCCTCTTGGAAATACTACCAGGTGATCCGTTCAGTCTATGTACCCCTTACCATAGACTGCCACCAACAATAGGCCTCCTCCCTAAGTAAGGACACAGTGCCCTTTAGCTTTTGCTTCAGAGTACAGTTTAAGTCCTCTAAAATCCTCTCCATCAACTCCATCTAATACTCAACTATACTGGGACTGATACAAGCAATACTTTTGAATATTTCTGCCCCATTCGATTGGAGTCTCTCTGCAATAGATTTGCGACTCCCTAATCCAATTTGGGCTCTAGCAACCCTTTATAACACTCTCAAGATTTCCTGCGTCACAACTTCATCGTCGTTCTCATATCCTTTGCCACCATTGGTGGTAGAGTTCTCAACATACTCATCCTCAAAAATTGGGTTTTCACCTTGAAAGGTGGGCGGCTTTACAAGTGCAACCCTATGCGGCCTACCCCTACCACGTCTACCTTGAATGTTCATAGTGTTTCCAAAAATTTAAGTTCTAAGGTATATCTACAGTTCTACACAAGAGTTCAATCATTAGTCTTTATTCATAACATAAATTTTATTGTATATCTAAAGTTTTAACAATAGCTAAAGTAAGACCAACACCAAAGTCTCAAATTTTAATTTCTTGAAGAAAATCAATTTTCCAAAAATTTATGGCATTATTTTTTCCCAAAATACCCCTTTGATGCATGCACGGAAGTTTATTCAAATTTCTACGATCCAAGCTTAGAAAAATTAGGCTCTGATACCACCAAATGTAACCTCTCCAACCTGTCCTATACGTTAGACCCGAATTCAAAAGATTAATCAGCCACCGAGATGGCCTAGCAGAGTTATCAGAGTTTTTTAAAACGGTTGTCTTTAAAATATTTGTTTGATTTAGTAGAAAACTTAGTTACTTTCCAAATAATTTATTACCTGAAATCTTAATTACATTTTAGCAGTTAAAAAGTGATAACTATTTGTTTTTAATAAAAATCGAGATTCATGCATAATTAATTAATAATCATAATTTGAAAACTTAAATTAATGTCATGTAAAATAAAGCAAACCTAAAACCTAATTCCTGTGCCACAGTTCAAAATAAAGTATTATAGTCCTCGAATAGTAAAATAAACTAAAATAATAAGCCTTAATAAATCAAAAATAAAATAGACTGAGCCGAGACCCTCTGAATGCCATGTCCACGTCCTCACCTGGTGGGTTATCTATAAAGATGAAAATTTAAGAGGGAGGAGCTATAACGCTCAGTGTAAGTCCATTTATCGAGAAATCAGTGCAAACAGTTGGTAAGACACATTAAATAATGTACCATAAAATAATCATAATCTTACAACAACTCGATATATCAGTTTTTCAATGCAACCATCATAAATAAATAGAAAGTATCAATAATGGTTTTCAGAATAACCAATTTTCATATTTGCCCACAATATATGTATATATGCACACATATATATATATCATAACAAAATTTCTAGATTTATTTGCACATGGTTTATAAGATGCCACACAGTCTCAGTTTTTAGAAGATCAGATCCTACTCCACCGCTACACACCACAATGGGAGTTCCTCTGAACTCTCTTCTCCAACACACTGAGATGTGGATAAACCACTACTGGTTTATAGATAATAACTCCTATTTTGCCGTAAACACACAACAAGTCCTCACGGATGGAATCTGCCTTTAACTGTGGATTCAGCAAAAAGTCCTACAGATGAAACCTGCTTTTAACTGTAGATTTTACAGCATAACTTCTAGTTGGAATCTACCTTTGGTTGTGGATACACAACAGTACTTGCAGATGGAATCTTCCTTTGGTTGTGGGTACACAACAAGATAAATAAATGTAGATAAACTGCTAGACTCTAATCACATTGTCTCAACCCTTACAATTCAATAAGGTATATTTAATATAGATCACATATGATAGCATTAATGTACTAACACATGGAAAAATCAATAGCAAAAATCATGCTTTTTATGTATTCGGATTAAGAGTAACATAGGGCATGTTGTTCATACGGTAGAAAATGTATAGATACAATAGTCATGTATGTTATTCATAATTCATGCAGTGATATATAAATATGATATCAATTTTATCCAGTAAGGCATGTATGCTAATAAGTTTCATATTTCAAGGGACTTAATTGCACAAAATTAAACATTAAAATAGTTCGGGATTCAATTAGGGACTAATATAAACAAATCTTAAAAATCTAAGTCAAAACTATAAATTCTGAGTTATAGAGGACAAGACACACAGTCGTGTGAACAAACCATATGAGAAGTCCTGGACCGTGTGGATGGGGTACATGACCATGTGGCTAAGCCGTGTGATAGGCTGTAGCCGTGTGGCATTCGTAAAATCAACCTACAGGGGAGACACGAACGTGTTATGGACTGTGTACGATTCAAACTCCTAGGGTTTCAGGGCGGACATGGTCGTGTGAGGGGCTCGTTTGGTCAACATGAGTGGCCCACACACCCGTATGGCTTTATTCTAGGCTTGTTTTTGCTCCAGTTTACTCATAAAAGAACACACACCTGTCACCGAAGTCTCAAGCGATGATCCTCATATCCAAATTTGATCCAGGTACCTACAACGAGTCTTTCAACCAAAAAATACGCAAGAATTTATAATGGTTTTCAAGAATAGTCAAGATCTCAGGAATATCAACAAGATTCATAAAAGATCATTTAATCGATCTTGCAATTAACATTAACAAAAATTCTACAGGCATTTTGAGATTTACACGTTAAAATTGAAATGTTGTTACCAATTTTTGGCAACATTAGAGACGATATTTGATGGCGTTATGCAAAACCGATAAAAAGAACGGTTGAACGGAGATCGATTTTGAATCCGGGCAAAATTAGCCCATCTTGCCGAAATTAGAAAAGAAAAATGGAAATAGAGAGGTGTTTGGCATGGTTTGAACTTGAGAAATAATGGGGAGTAAATGCTTAACCATTTGCGTTGTTGCCCATTGTTGACATGCTTTTACTCCATTTAATATTTATTCTAAAGGGATTTTCATTCTAGTTTGCTGAAAATTTAAAACAAAGAAATGGGAAAGGAGTGGATTGAACCTAGGATCTCTAGGGCTAAGCTTTTAGCCATTAAAACTAAGGCTCATTTCTTGGTTAATTATTACTTTTAACCCTATATATTTTGGGTTGTTACATAAATTGAATATGGCACCCCTAAGGTTTACAAACCCTAGGAATTTAACCAATTTTTTCCTAATTGGAATCCATATCTTGCCCTTCCTCAAAATTCCAATAGAATTAGAATTTCACCATCTTTTTCTCTTCTTTTCCTAATTAGATTTTCATATTGCTCCTTTTCAAATCCTAATAGAATTTGCTCTCCATCTTTCTATTTCTTCTCTTTTTCTTTTCTTTCCCTTTTCTTTATATAATATTTTCATCCTAATTGTTGTTGATTATTTTGGCTTTCCCGAATCAAATCATCCCTCGTTCAATCATTTTTCTATCAGTTTTTTAATTTCCATCAATAGCTTTCGTATCCCTGCCAAGAAATAGTAAGTACATCTCGTTTCAATTATTAGATCTCGTATTTCTGTAATATTACTATTCAATGCCAATCTTTTGTTTAATTAATCAATCTTTGACGGTTCTTGCCAAATCTTTGGTAATCTTGTTGAAATCTTGACACCAATTGTTAATTCGTGTGTAAATGTCATTTGAAGAACCAGATTTAGGTGAATCGAATAAGATTTAATCGTAAGGAACATCGATAGGACCCCTAGTGAAAGGTGTATGTCCTTTTACAAGCGAATCGAGGCAAACTGTGTGTAGGATTAAGGCCACACGGTCGGACCACAGGGCCACCATGGCCATGTGCCTCTGTAAACCCTAGGTTAGTTCGTGAACTATACAGCCACAACTCTTCCACATGGCCTGCCACACAGCTGTGTCTCCCCTGTAGGGTAATTTTTACGTTTGCCATACGACCACAGTCTATTAAATGTCCTAGCCACACGGTCATGTAACCTTTTCACACAGCTTATAGCTTCTTACACGGCCTAGCCACATGATAATGTGACCCTTGTTTTACAGTTTTGCCTCAAAATTTGTGAATTGTTCTATTTAGTCCTTGTGTAGTCCCTATACTATTTTTAGAGTTTTATCTCACTCAAATGAATCCCTAATAAAATCTACATTGGAACCCATGATCTGAGTAATTGAATTATTACTATTATAAGTATAATTGTGAACAATACATGCCTGTTGTCTCTGTATTATTGATTACATATTTAGTATGCCTTTTGATACCGTTAAAACGACTACATGATAAACATGAATTTTGCTACTGCATTGATCTGTCATAAACATGTCTATTGCTACTGTATTGATCTGTTATAATCATGTCATGCATGGGGTGGGATGATATGAACAAATGAAGCGTTAGCATTTTATCTGCAACAATTAGTGGTTTATCCACACTGATGAGTGGTTTATCCACAACGTACTAGAAGTTTGTTTGTAAACTTTTTTTTTATCTAAAAACTCTGGTGTTTCATCCACTATTTTTTACTACGAGTGGTTCGTCCACAACGATGAGCAGTTTATCTGCAACAATGAGTGGTTTATTCATAATGTCGTGTAAGGATGGAGAAGTTCTGGGGAACTCCTAGTGTGGTTTATAGCAGAGTTGGGTAGGATCTATAATGATAAATTGAAACTGCATTGCCATTCATGAGCATGTGCATACATAAACTATGAATTCTGAAACATTGTTATATTAATGTGTTGACCTAAAGAACTGATACTCTAAATCGTTATATGAGTGTGATTGTTCCGAGAATTGTTATTTTGTATGCATCATCTACTATTTGCACTGATTTTCTTGTGATAGTACTCACACTGAGCTTCTTAAGCTCACCCCACTTTAATTTCTATCTTTTCAAATAACCCACAAGGTTAGGGCGCGGACACGATATCCGGAAGGTCTCAGCTCGGATTTCTTTTTATATACGATATTTTAGATTTATTATTTGAAAATTTTGTTATTCAAAAACTATATTGTTTTATTTTAAACTGTGAAATGGGACTTAGGTTTTAGGTTTATATAGCATGCATGACATTTAATTTTACTTTAGGATGTTGAAATATGAATTTTAATTAATTTTGCATAAAACCAGGTTTTCGTTAAAACCATGTTAAATATTACTTTTCTGTTGCATGACTATATAAATGAGGTTTGAATATATATATATATATATATATATATATAACTAGAATTCAAACTTTTGTATAACAATCCTTAAGATCAACCGGCTTTTGAAACTAAATTTAATCTTTTTAAAATACCTAAGTTTTCTTCATAAATTAAAGCAAATGTTTTAAACAACTATGTTTAAACTCCGATAGTTCTGCTAGGCTATTCCGGTGACCAATGTAATCTTCTAAATTCAATTTTAATGTCTAGACAGAGTTGAGGAGGGTACAAAAATTATAAACATGTTTAAAATAAGAATTAAATAATGTTTAAAAACATATTTAAAATACCTTGAAAAAAGAAACTAAAAACACATATTTAAAAATTAGAACCATCAACAAATCAAACAGTAAAAATACTATTAAAACAATGATTTAAAATTTTTTAAACAAATTTTATACAATTAATTAAAATATTTATTTTTTTCCTTAGAATTAATTAAAATAATTTAATTTAAAAACAATTATTTAAGAAATTAAAATGTTGTATTTTTAACAATATCGTTACTTTTTAATAGAGGTGTGCATGGGCTGGGCGGCCCGACCCGGCCCGAAGGCCCGCCCGAAATGTGGGAGGGTTTGGGCAAAAATATAGGCCCAAAAAATGGGCTTGGAAAAAAATAAGGCCCGTTTAAAAAACGGGCCGGGCTCGGGTAAGACATTTTTGGCCCTAGCCCGGCCCGGCCCGGCCTGAATTCATTAAAGGCAAAAAAAATATTTTTTAAATATTATTTTCTTATTGTTTTTCTCTTTATTTTGCTACCATTTTACTATTATGTTTCTATTATTTTGTTGTTATTGTTTAGATATTATATAAACTTATTTTATTGTTAATTTTGTTATTATTTTAAAGACATTTGTTAATTTTGTTATTATTTTAGAGGCATTTTCTTGTTAAGTTGCATCTATTTTAGTGTTATTTAAGTCTACATATTTTTAAAAATTTATTTTCAATTTGTTGAAAAATATTTATTTTGATTTTTTTAATATTTTTGATGTATTATATATATTTAAAAATTATATAAAATAATATAAAAAAGTAATACGGGCGGGTCGGGTCGGGCCCGGGTTTTAGTATTTTTATATGGGCCGGGCATGGGCAAAATTTTAGGCCCATTTTTTGGGCCCAGCCCGGCCCGAGCCCAATGAGCGGGCCTAAATTTTTAGTTGGGCTCGACCCGAACCCGGCCCGGCCCGGCCCATGCACACCTCTACTTTTTAAGTAGTTCAGGTTTAAAATTTTAAATAAACATTTATCCATTTGAATAATTATTTCAATAATTTGAATTGATAGATTAAAATATCAATAATTTGAATTGTTGGATAATTTTTAAACATAAATATTTTATATTTAGATTAAATCTTATTTACATGCAGTGGCGAATTTAGGGAGCTGGCAAGTGCCCCGGCCCACCCTAAAATGTAAAATTACTGTTTGGGCCATTGAGATTTTTTAAATATTTTAAATTAGTAAAGATAAAATTACACTTTGGCCCCCTAAAATTATAAAAATTTAATTTAATCCTTTAAAAATTATAAAAAGTATAAAGATATAGGGTATAAAAAATTAAAATTTCATCCGACCTCCTTAAAATATTGTTCTGACTTCGCCTCTGTTTACGTGCATGGATATTATCCCAACAACAAAAATATCATCAATATACTTTTTTTAAAAACAAAATTTATCTCAATAATTTTTCTATGAGATAAAATAAAAAATAATCCGAGAAAGTAAAAGAAAAAAAAAAAGAGTGAAAGAAAATGGATAGTTGAATGAGTTGTAATGGGGGAGGATTGTGGACCTTGCATTATTCATCTGAAAAAGGAAAGGGTTTTGAGAAGGTTAATAAAAAGAAGGTATTTATATAGGTTTTGTAAAAGATAATGGTTTTATTTTGCGTTTTAAGTCCTAATAACATTTTTTGTTTAGTTTAAAATTTTCCAATTTAGTGTCTTATCATAATTTTATATTTATTCATTTGAGGCCGTAAATGCATATATGATTATTCAATCTTGGTCCTTAGTTTTGTTTTAATTCAATCTCTATATGTGATCCTAATTCGTTTTAGTCCTAAATTGTTGTAATTTTTTATAATGTAGGAATTAATCTATAATTTTATTTTAATTATTTCTATAATATTTTTTGTATTTTATAAATATATTATATGCTTTTTCTTGATTTAGTATAATTTTTTTTTTACTTTTTTTTACCAATCTCAATGTATACAATTGTCATAATATTTTTTAATTTTTTTAAATACTAAAATAAAAAATATATTATTAGTTTTTTTGAATTAAAATATTAGGTAAACTTTATATGTTAGTTGTATTAGCAAAATTTTGCAGATATAAAATTTAATCAAATTTAAGGAAACGTTGTGCATGTGGTAGTATTAATTATATAGTTAATCCATCATTGCAGAAGCTTTAATAAAACAGTCCAGGTGATCATGCGTTTAGAAATTACTTTAACTTTTTGAAAATCAAATTTCCTAGGACCAACAGGTATAAATCCATAAAGTAAAATAAATAAATAAAAACCCAAAATTAAAACCAAAGTCTCAGAGGGTCCTTAAATTACAACCCAAATAATCAATAATAATCAAATCATAAATCGTAAATTGAAAACCATAAAGTCCAAAAATTACTGTGGTCACCGCTGAGTCCTCCGTCGCACCGATCCGTCTAAGTTTAGGGATTACCTGTGCACATTAAACAAAAAAGGTGAGTTTACGTAAACTCAGTGTGTAATCCCGCAGAAACAAACAAACAATCAGTATTCACAGTGCACAGTTGAACAGTCTTGGGCCTAAGCCCTTTTCGGTATCAGTGACAGTTTGGGCCTTAGCCCATCTCAGTACAGTGTCAAAAATGCAGTAAGGCCTTAGCCCATCACAGTATCAGTAGCAATAACAGTTATGTAGTAGCAAAATCCTATCCAACCAGCCTCTACACACCATCTTCGTCCAACCCTACACTCCATGTGGGGATATAATCAACCCACCCATCCCTACACTCCAAGTAGTACCGAATGCGGCACAATACAGTAGTTTGCAGCTGAGCTGCCAGTAAATTAGGCTTAAAGCCTTTCAATACACTTCCTCCGAATAACAACTCCCAACCCAATGCAATGCAACACACAATGGATGGCATGTTATTATGCAATTCCAATACATATATTCAGTTTAGATATTAACATGCCCAGTACAGATATCATTCAGTCAATTTCACACATTTAGGGGTCTAAGTAGCACTTACCGACCCTACAGTAAGTTCACAGTCAACTTGGGCAACCCGTGCATCCTTAAAAACATTTTGGTAAAAATGGGTCCACACGCCCATGTGGCCCACTCAGCCCAAATTGGCCTTGACCGTGTGATCCATTTTTAAAGTAACCCATGCTAGCTCAATACTCATATATCTTTTCACTATTTACGTATATGTTCATTCAAAGCTGTCTACTTGAGTCATTATCACTAAATTATTTATATCTTGAGCTACAGAATTCCAAATTAAGATCCGCTTGATGTTTTTGAAACTAGGCTCAAATACCTTTCTACCATAAAATTTTCAGAATTTATAGTTTATTAAGTAAGTACAGTAAAATCTTTAAAGTTATCCCTATTCTGTTGTTTGACAGCTTCATCCTTTCCTTACTAAAAATTATTATCTCTTAGTACGGAATTTAGATGATGTTTCTGTTTGTTTCTATTGAAAATAGACCCATTAAGGGTTTAAACATATAAATTTAAGCCCCTAATTATTTTTTTACAATTTTTGATGATTTTCCTAAATCAGAACAGGGGAACCCAAAATCATTCTGACATTGTCTCACAAAATTTATTATATCTCATGATTTACAATTCCATTGCTTACACTGTTTCTTCCATGAAAAACTAGGCTTAATAAAATTTAATTTCATATTTTATTCAACCTCTAACTCAATTCCCACTATTTTTGATGATTTTTCAAAATTAGATTACTGCTGCTGTCCAAAACTATTTTAGTGCAAAATGTTGATTTCCAAGTTTATAACACCCTTATTTCCTTTCTCTACAATTCTTCGCATCATTTTCTCTTATTTCTCCATAGCAAGCAATTTTGACTTTTCGTCGAATCACGTTTTCTACATTTCGGGTACACACCTGGTATCGTTTCTGATGCGTAACCACTCCTAAGCCTCTAGAACGTAAAAATCGACCAACATATCTCCAGATTAATCATTTAATTCGTTTTTAATCAACCAATTTCGGAAGGAACTCGACTAAAAACCTAGCAAAACCCTTACCTCGCTTGAGTAACCATGACTTCGCACAATCACAGCATCGATTCAAAACCACCAGCCCCTTGATTAACTCCTAAACACCAAAAAAGAATCCCCCTTTTAGAGATTAACCAAGAACGATTAACAATAGACAAAACCATTACTTATCGAACACACGCAACCAACGATGAACAACCGAATCAATTGGAAAAAAAAGAAAGAAACGGAAGGAGAAAAAACTAATGGAAATTTCGGCAGCAACTAGGGGAAAGAATCGGTAGAGGGAAAAAAGAAGAAGAAGAAGAAGACGAAGAAGAAAACGTCAGAAAAAGTTTGGGGAATTGGAGAGAAAACCGAAACTCTACTATTTTTTCTAAAATCACTCCCTATTAACCCACTAAAACACAACTACTCAGAATTTTGACCCAACACAACTCTTAGCCAAAATTGGAGCAAAAATAATGTCTCCATGCCATCATAGAGAATGAATACAAGACCTCCAACACTCCACATAACCACTAAACCAGCAGGCCTATTCTAATATAAACTTACCAACAATTAAACTTAGGCCCTTTGCACAATGTTAAGGCTTTATTATAAAAATACCAAAATTTGCCCAAATAAGACTTGAACTTGGAACCTCACACACACACTCAGAACACATAATCACTAAAATAGATAGACATTATGTGTCATACATACAAGAAATCAAAAATTAAAATTTTAGGGCGTTACATTTTTTCTACAGTACAATATTTAAAATAAAGTATTCAATTACTGTTAAAAACTATTTTAACCAAACTATTTTAAATTAGCATTCTATTTAAGTGTTAAAATGTGTTAATAATTTTTAACATACATTTGCGGATAAAAAAACATAACTAATTTTAATTAAAACAGTATTAAATAAAATAATAATAATTATTAATACTTTAATTTTATATTTTATATAGTTCTTAAATAAAATATTTTTTAAATAATAATTTTTATAAAAAAACAAAATTCCTATTACATTAATTTAAAAATATCTTTTATATTTTTAAAAAATCATATATTAAATTAAATAAATATTATAATAGTATAATTAAAAAAATTCTTGCTTAAAATAGTTTTTTAAAATTAGTACATTTTAAAATTAAAAAATTTGAAATTATTGTATTTTTTTTTTTTGGAATTATAAAGATAAACATATATATGTCACTTACTAAGTAAAATGTTAATTATTCAATCAATGTAATTAATTTAAATAAAATTATTTTAACTGAGTTTATTTCTTATTAGCTTGACTTTAATTGTTGTTTAATGCGTACATACATATATTATAAGATTCATTTATGTTTAATCTAAGAAATTATATTACATCATATACATATAATAATTTAATATATTATTTTTATAAAAATATTGAATTACAAAATATATAAAAAACATATAAAATTATCTAAATTTGTTTATGACATGAATCATAAAATTAAATTAATACAATATTTTAAAATATTTTATTTAATACATACAATCAAACTCATACACCGTCAGATAAAAAAAATCGGTATATTATATATTACAAGGTTCAATTTTAATATATTCATACTATAAAAATTTGACATGTGGCAAGGAAAGGAAGAAAGAATTTGTGGAGGGAAAAATTACCACATAAATCTCTCCTCATATTTTTATAATTTTTAATGATGTTTTGCTCAATAGCAAAGGAGGGCATCAAGACAAGAGAAGCATGCAGAAGGAGCCTTTCAAGCAAGAAACAAAGAAGGTTCGAGCTCCTCAAGCTTTAAAAGAAAGAAAAGCTTAGGAGAGACAGTGGAAAGAAGAAATATCCACCATGCTCTCATTGCAAGAAGACAGGTCATCTAGAGAAGTTTTACTGGTTTAAACCTGATGTTCAGTGTAGAGCCTGCAAGTAGCTTGGACATATGGAGAATGTGTGTAAAAATAAAGGGCAACCGCAACAGTAGCCACAATAGCAAAATGCTCAGGCACAGGCAGCTAATAGAAATCAAGTTCAAGAAGAATTGATGTTCACTGCCTCATGCTTTGCCACCAACAATATTGGAAAGCACTGGCTTATTATTTGTGGCTATACAAGTCACATGACCTCATATGCAAGTATCTTCAAGAGCATTGATAGAAGCTTCAACTCCAAGATCAAAGTTGGAAATGACTAATACATCAAAGTAGTAAGGAAGGGAGAAGTTTTAATCAACACTCCATCAGGTACTAAACTTGTTTCAGATATTCTTTTAGTACTTAATATAGACTAAAACCTGCTAAGTGTTGGTCAATTGCTGGAGAACAGATATTCTGTGGTGTTTAAGAACAATGGATGCTTAATTTTTTTTATCCTAATGGATGTGAGCTTATAGTGGCCATGTTTGACGGAAGCTTTTCTGTAGATTGGAACTTAGCAACTTCTGTAGCCTATGTTCACCAGATGAAACAAAATTGTGGCATAGGAGAATTAGACAACTCAACTACAGATCCTTAATTCAGATGTCTAGGAACAATTGGTTGAAAATTTTTCAAAAATGGTTGAGCATAAGGATGTCTTCCAAGTTTTCCAATAAAGCTTGGAGAGCAAACGATAAACTACACTTAGTGTATTCTGTTGTTTGTGGACCTATGAGAACTTTTTCACTAAGTGGCAACAAGTACTTTGTCTTGATCATTGATGATTGTACAAGGTTCTGTTGGGTATACTTCATGAATCTTAAGCCTGAAGTGGTTGAAATCTTCTTCAAGTTTAAAGCAATGGTTAAGAATCAGGTCAGTTGCAAGCTTAAAATGATCAGATCAGACAATGGGACAAAATACAATTCAAAAAAGTTTCAAGAGTTTTGTGAAGAGGCAAGAATTCATCATCAACTCACCAATTTCTACACTCCACAACAAAATGGACAGTGTGAGAGGAAAAATAGGACTATAATAAACATGGCTCGATGCCTATTGTTTAAGGGCAAACTGCCAAACAATTTTGGGCAGAAGTAGTAAACACTTCAGTTTACTTGCTGAACATACTGCCAACCAAAGTTGTAGAAGGGAAAACTCCATTTGAGGCTTGGTTTGAGCATAAACCTTCAGTTTCTCACCTAAGAGTGTTTGGTTGCACATGATTTGCTTATGTGCCAATAGAGAAAAGAAGCAAGCTTTGATCAAAGATCACAACCTGGGATTTTTCTGGGATACAACAACAACAAGAAGGGCTATAGGATCTTTGATCCTTTCTTCAAGAAAATTATTGTAAGAAGAGATATAAAGTTTGATGAAGGCAGAATTTGGAAATAGGATGCAACTGAAAATGAGATACTCAAGCTAGGAGAACTTGAACTGGATCTACAACCTACTGAAGATCAAGTTGAGAATGAAAGCTTTGATGACTATCCAGTGAGAGGAACTAGGCCAATGGCTAAAGTTTACCAAATATGCTATCTAGGAGTATTGGAACGAGTTACCTTTGATGAAGCAGCACAAGAAATTGAATGGAAAAATGCCATGAAGGTTGAGATTAGCATGATAAACAAGAATGAGACATAGGAGTTGGTAGATAGATCAATTCATAAGAAGACCATTGGGGTCAAATGGGTGTTCAGAACCAAAATAAACCCTGACAATTCAGGCAACAAGTTCAAGGCTAGATTGGTTGTTAAGGGCTTTAATCAACAACATGGTGTGGATTTTACTGAGACCTTTTCCCTGTAGCAAGGTTAGATATCATAAGACTATTGCTAACGCTTCCAGCTCAAAAGGGTTGGAGGATACATCAAATAGATGTAAAATAAGCTTTTTTTAATGGTTTTCTAAAGAGATCTATGTTGAACAACCTCAAGGGTTTGTTGTATCAAGATGTGAGACAAAGGTATACAAACTAAAGAAGACCTTATATGGCCTGAAATAAGCCCCAAGGGCCTGATATGAGAAGATTGATAATCATCTAGTAGATTTGGGATTTGAAAGAAGTATAAGTGAACCTATACTGTATGTGAAGAAGGTTAGGAATGAAACACTTTTTATAGTGTCTCTATATGTTGATGATCTGCTTGTGATTGGAAACATTGAGCTGGTTTGTAACACCCCTAACTCGTCTCTGCCGCCAGATTAGGGTTACGGAGTATTACTGTACAAAACAGAACATTTAACTTCAAAACAAAACAAAAATAAAATTTAATATTAATTTCTAATAACTCAATACAATCATGGAAAATATACATATTTGGGCCTTAAATCGAGCCTTCAAGGCCCTAAAAATAATTTGGGAACAATCAGAGATCAATTTGAAACAAATTAGAAAATTTTGGGAAAAACATGAAAAATTGGGAAACATGGGTCACACGGCCATGTGACATAACCCAAACCATGTGGATATTTGAAAGAGGGACACATGGCCGTGTCCCAGCCCATGTGTCCGACCGCATGGGTATTCAAAATAGGTCCACACAGTCATGTCGCAAGCCGTGTGCTAGACCGTGCCACAAACTGTTTTGAGACACACGGCTATGTTTTAGACCGTGTGAAACTTGTATCTAAAACACCGTGTGTGGCATACGGCCGTGTGATAGCACGTGTCCCAGGCTGTGTGCAGCAAAATTTATCGTTAATGTAATATCCCGAAATAGGGGTTACGAGTTTGGAAAATAACTCGAGTGTATTAGGCCTCAAGAGTGGTTTTGATGTGTTTTTGGAGTTTCTAAAACTCCCGGATTAAAATGGGACACTTTTGAAAAGTTTGAAAATTGAGGGTTAAAAGTGGAAATTTGGGCAAGGAGGCCTTAAGAATAAATTGAGGTGATTTGAATCACAAAAAGGCGACTGGCCGAGTGGTCGGGACGTTAGCAGCAAGACAGAGGCCTACGCAAGGACTCGAGTTCGAGTCCTGAGGCTGCATTTTATTTTGTTTTTGCGTCAGGCAAGGGGCGCATGCAAGTAAGGGTCAAAAGGATTTTTAATGCGGCTGTTAACATAAAATGCATAGTGGCCGAGTGGCCAAGGACATTGTGTGAGAGCTAAGGCTCGGAAGACTCGTGTTCGAGTCCTAGAGATCGCGCATGATGCTTTATTTTCTTTTTAGCATTCAGACCTGGGAACTGCCAAGGTAAGGTTTAAAAGAAATTCGGCAAGCAATATTGACATGAAAGTCAGGGTGGCCGAGTGGTTAAGGACGTGGTTTGAGAGTAGCGACTAAGGGGACTCGCGTTCGAGTCCTGGAGTTCTCTCTTAAAGCATTCTATTTTTCTGCTCTTAGCATTAAAGCTTACGGAGCCAGCGAAAGTAAAGCTTAAAAGAAATTCAGATGAGATTATCGCATGAAATGCTTAGAGGCCGAATGGCTGAGGCGTTGGGGAGTCTTCTCCAGGTCTCGGGTTCGAGACCTGGTGACAGTGCTGGAGGTTTTCTTTTTGGCCTTTTTCAGGCGTGAAAAAAATAGCAGCTGCATGGGCATTAAATGCATGCAGCAAGCACGCATGCAGCTTAAAAGTTGCTGCTTATTTGTTTTATGTATATTGGAAGTATGGAGCATTGCTCTTTTATTTTTCTACTACTTATTTTATTTGTTGAAGAAAGAGTTTAGAGGATGGGTTGGTTATTTTTATTGTGTTTTAATAAATTTTAATGCATGGGAAAATGGATTAAACAATAATAGTTGATATTGGAACTTAAGAAAAGGAGGGCATGTGCGACATTGGAATTTCAAAAGCTTGGCCGGCCTTAGTTGTGGAAAAAGGGAGAGCACTGCCGTTGAGAATCAAGGAGCATTTTTTTTTAATCATGTTGTTTTATTATTTTAAATGATGGGTTATTATTTTATAGTGTATAGGAAATGGTGATGGTCTTTTGGGCGTGGGGAGCATGGCCGAATGGGGGGGTTTCTTGGGACCTTCATGGACGGCTTCCTAGTAACTAAGAGTGCCAAAACTTTTGATCTTTTGTTTTTCTCCCCTTCCTAAACAATTGATGGCCGAATCTTCTAAGGTTATTTTGCAGTTGATTAGCCGAATTTAGGAGCATCCTCTTGGGAACTTGCTGGTCGGGTTTTGAGGGCTATGAAAGGTGCCAAATTTCTTTTTTTTATCCCTTGTCTTTCCATTTTATTCTTGGCCGAAAAAGGTGAGATCAAAGCTTGATTTTGGTTTGGAAAATTGTAAGGGAGGTGCCAAATTTATTTCAACCTCTTCCTTTTTGTTCCTTGTTTTTCCCTTCAACCTCAAATCCATGCTTATTCCCGTTGAGGCCGAATCTTCAAGGGTAAGTAATATTTTCTACTCTAGTAATAAATTTAAGTTCTTTTCAATAAGGATGTCAAAATCAAGGGTAGGCCTTGATTTCTAGGGTTGGCCGAATGTATATGGTGATATAACGATGTGTTCTCTTGCATATGCCAACGTGAAGGTACATCAAAGTAAGCAAGAAGGTAGTTTCGGCCTAAGGCCATGTTATTAGTATTCTTGTGTTGGCCAACCCTAATAAGTTGTTAATAGAGTTTTTGTCAACACTAAAAGCAAACGATAGTTTCGGATCTTTTAGCAAAGTCAAGTGGCTTTTGATTCTCGGCCATAGGCCATACTTTGGATTTAGTGATAACAGAATGTTGAGCTTGGCTTTAGAGATGGCCGAATATGTATAAGATCATAATGATGTGTTCTTTTTCTGTGTAGCAAGTATTGAGGAGCACAAATGACTCTTTGGGGAATTGAAGTGCTCAAGGTAAGTGGTTGTACTATTCGGCCTAAGGCCATGTTATTGATACAGTGTGACCGATTTCGGTTATGTGTTCTAGGAGCAAATCGATAGAAATTACAGAAGCTTTTGGGACTTTAGTTGATATTAAGAGTCGATAAATCAGAATCTCGCTATAGTCAGGTGCATAGTTATCGCACTGTTCATTTGCTTGATATAGGTATTGTAAGTATTGTTTTATGTAAATGTATGAGTTGTGCATGTTAGCCGAAATAAGGCTAAAAGTATGGATACCAAGGTAAGTGATCGAATAATCAAGTTAATGGTTATGATATTAACTTTTTGGTGATGTGAAATTATAAATGATTATCGATGAGTGTAAAATAAAGTGATGACATGTGATGTATATTGTTCTGAATAACATGTGACCATGATAGATGAAATATATATATTTGTTTCGTACAAAATGTTACTATGGTACATATACGTACGCATAAGACTTGTGATGTGACTATTGGAGAAAAGTGTGTACACTATGTGAGTGGTCTAATGCTAGCCTCGTGCTACATTCGCGATTGATGATTAGTGAACTGAAAGATATATGGATCACTATGTGATCAGTGGCTTGGCCATAATCTTAAGAAATAAGTGTGCCAAAGAAAGATATGTGGATCACTTTGTGGATTGGACTTCGTAATTGTATTTTCGTAATCACATCTATAATATTGTGTATTCATAATTGCATATTTATAATTGTATGTTATATATATATATATATATATATGGATTGTGTGGATATGGGCCAAGCCCATATGTGAGGACATGTGTATTAACTATGCACTGAGTCTTGGTGACTCACTCTATTTTATTAAACCTTTCAGGTGGCGCATAAAGCTTGGACCGGGTCGGAGAGGATACAAAGGTGGCCAAGAGGAAATGGACTTTTATGAAAAGGAACGTTTTATTTGATAAATTAAACATTTATATTTTCCGTATTTTGATTAAGTGTGTATTGTAATAAGGCCCACTAAAGTGTTTCAGTTCATTTGTTAAGTATCGTTACTATTATGCCCTATTAGGGAATGATGATTAAAGATTGATTTCAAATGGTTTTATTTTCTCAATAAAGCTTGAAACCGATATGTTTATAACAAACTCCGATTTTTACTTAGAATATTATAAGTCACGAAATTGTTTTATTAAAGGAAACAAATTTTAAACGGTTTATCTCTTAAGAAAGAATGTTTTTTTTTAAAGTGTTCCGCAGTGGCATTCCAAATTCGGTCGGATTAAATGGGCCGGGTTTGGGGTGTTACATTTTGGTATCAGAGCATGGTTCAAAACTCGGCTTTGAGATTTTGGGCCCGAAAACAGTTTTCGAAAGTGGGCTTTTCAAAATGTGAACTTCTATTTTGGGCTTGTTCTAGCATGACACCTGTACCTCCGACCCGAAGTCCACCTGGTAAGTACCTCTGACTATTGAGGTATATTGAATATGTGAACTGTATGGACTTAATTAGGCTTGTAGATTAGAAAATTTTGGGCTATCGAACCCTAAGACTAGTCTATTCAAAAACAAGTGCATAAGACTTGAAAACTGAAATGACCATAGAGGTATAGTAAATGAATGTGTCCCTGCTTATGAATGTGTATGTGACCCTCTGAGCTAGAATGGCGAACTTGAACTGAACCTATGTGTGATCGAAAGAACCACTTCTGAATACTTATTCCATAAAATTGTTCGCGAATAAAAAGTGGAATAAATTCCTAATGCATAAAACTTTTTAAGTCAGATTGTGCGATAGAGATGAGTCCTAGAGGACATGATCGAGACGAAATGGCCGTATCGGAGCTCGTTAAATCGGGTCAAGGGTTGATAATAAGGTATCACCTCCACCACCAACTTTTGATAATGAGTAGCAAGATCAGACAAGGAATAATGCTGTATCGCGGACAATGCTGCGAGTATTAGAGATGGTGGCTGGAGAGGGAGAAATATGAGAGCTCGAAAATTTGTTTCCGAGTAACTTTGAGCCAATGGAGCGGATTTGTTCTGTGATATATTAGGCGTGGCACCCAGTGTGATTGAATAATGGTTGGAAATAACCAAGTGAGTTATGGATGAGCTCGTTTTGAGCCCTGAGGAAAAAGTGAAAGGAATAGTGGCGCTACTTCGCGACGAGACGTATCAATGGTGGCTCACAGTTAGAGATAGTGTCACAGCGGAGGACCCCACTCGGGAGTATGTCAAGACGGCATACCAAAAGAAGTATGTCAGTACTTACTACACTGATGCTCAGAGGCATGTGTTTTTGGGACTAGTTCAATGGAACAAGTCCATGGTGAAATACGAGACTGAATTCCTAAAGTTAAGCCAATATGCTAGGAATAGTGACTACAAAACATGAATGATGTGTTCGGTTTAAGGACGGATGAAGAGACGGCCTGAGACTGTTGATAGCTCCTCAACAGGAACGGGAATTTGCTGTGTTAGTCGAAAAGCTAAGATAGCTGAAAAGATTAAGAACTCGATGAGACAAAACTGAGATAAGGATATGAATCGTGATAGAAGAAATTTTGGATCGTCTAAATTATCTGAGGGTCTTCGGAAAAGACCGAGAGTTGCAAGTTTTGCTCATGTGACTAAGCCAGCTATGAGAAATCGGGACCGTCCGTGTGCTCAGTGTGGAAAATATCATGTCGGCGAGTGTTGGAACCAGAAATTTGGAATGTTTTAAGTATAAGTCTATAAGCAATTGAATATTGTTAAGGTTAGTTATAACCTTGTGTACATGTTGGAATCCTGGTTATAAATATAGTAAAAGCCGACTGTGGATAGACTTTCTATCATGAAATATTATTGAGGTGATAAATACAAGTGATGTGAATTATATGGTTTATAATTGCGGTCAGCTTGTAATGTGATTCAGTTGGTGATAATATTGTATCAGGCTTTGATGCCTAGCAGGCTTTGTGCCGGTGTATATTTCAGGCTTTGATGCCTAGCAGGCTTTGTGCCGGTGTATATTTCAGGCTTTGATGCCTAGCAGGCTTTGTGCCGGTGTATATTTCAGGCTTTGATGCCTAGCAGGCTTTGTGCCGGTGTATATTTCAGGCTTTGATGCCTAGCAGGCTTTGTGCCGGTGTATATTTCAGGCTTTGATGCCTAGCAGGCTTTGTGCCGGTGTATATTTCAGGCTTTGATGCCTAGCAGGCTTTGTGCCGGTGTATATTTCAGGCTTTGATGCCTAGCAGGCTTTGTGCCGGTGTATATTTCAGGCTTTGATGCCTAGCAGGCTTTGTGCCGGTGTATATTTCAGGCTTTGATGCCTAGCAGGCTTTGTGCCGGTGTGTATTTTAGGCTTTAATGCCTAGCAGGCTTAATGCCGGTGATGTGTTATAATAGAGAATTCATGAATCACTTACAAGATGGAACATGTTGTTACCATAAGCTAAATGCTCGGATAAGTGCAAGTCTTTCGTATTTGCAAGGAATAAGAAAAGTTAGTATATTCCCATTTGAACTAAGTAAGAGGTGATATAGTCGAAGCATCGGTAAGACTTTTAATATGTGCAATTGATCTTACCATTGATGTGTATGATATCCAAAATGGAATTTAAGCTTGAATATGCTTATGGAAAAGTGGCCATATGTGAAAATGATAAATGTGAAAAAGGTTGGAGATGTTTGTATATGTGTATAATTGTGAATATGTGGGAAATTGAAATGTATGGATGTTCGTCAATAAGTAATTTCGAGGACGAAATTATTTTTAAGGGGGGTAGAATTGTAATATCCCGAAATAGGGGTTACGAGTTTGGAAAATAACTCGAGTGTATTAGGCCTCAAGAGTGGTTTTGATGTGTTTTTGGAGTTTCTAAAACTCCCGGATTAAAATGGGACACTTTTGAAAAGTTTGAAAATTGAGGGTTAAAAGTGGAAATTTGGGCAAGGAGGCCTTAAGAATAAATTGAGGTGATTTGAATCACAAAAAGGCGCCTGGCCGAGTGGTCGGGATGTTAGCAGCAAGACAGAGGCCTTCGCAAGGACTCGAGTTCGAGTCCTGAAGGCTGCATTTTATTTTGTTTTTACGTCAGGCAAGGGGCGCATGCAAGTAAGGGTCAAAAGGATTTTTAATGCGGCTGTTAACATAAAATGCATAGTGGCCGAGTGGCCAAGGACATTGTGTGAGAGCTAAGGCTCTGAAGACTCGTGTTCGAGTCCTAGAGATCGCGCATGATGCGCTTTATTTTCTTTTTAGCATTCAGACCTGGGAACTGCCAAGGTAAGGTTTAAAAGAAATTCGGCAAGCAATATTGACATGAAAGTCAGGGTGGCCGAGTGGTTAAGGACGTGGTTTGAGAGTAGCGACTAAGGGGACTCGCGTTCGAGTCCTGGAGTTCTCTCTTAAAGCATTCTATTTTTCTGCTCTTAGCATTAAAGCTTACGGAGCCAGCGAAAGTAAAGCTTAAAAGAAATTCAGATGAGATTATCGCATGAAATGCTTAGAGGCCGAATGGCTGAGGCGTTGGGGAGTCTTCTCCAGGTCTCGGGTTCGAGACCTGGTGACAGCACTGGAGGTTTTCTTTTTGGCCTTTTTCAGGCGTGAAAAAAATAGCAGCTGCATGGGCATTAAATGCATGCAGCAAGCACGCATGCAGCTTAAAAGTTGCTGCTTATTTGTTTTATGTATATTGGAAGTATGGAGCATTGCTCTTTTATTTTTCTACTACTTATTTTATTTGTTGAAGAAAGAGTTTAGAGGATGGGTTGGTTATTTTTATTGTGTTTTAATAAATTTTAATGCATGGGAAAATGGATTAAACAATAATAGTTGATATTGGAACTTAAGAAAAGGAGGGCATGTGCGACATTGGAATTTCAAAAGCTTGGCCGGCCTTAGTTGTGGAAAAAGGGAGAGCATTGCCGTTGAGAATCAAGGAGCATTTTTTTTAATCATGTTGTTTTATTATTTTAAATGATGGGTTATTATTTTATAGTGTATAGGAAATGGTGATGGTCTTTTGGGCGTGGGGAGCATGGCCGAATGGGGGGGTTTCTTGGGACCTTCATGGACGGCTTCCTAGTAACTAAGAGTGCCAAAACTTTTGATCTTTTGTTTTTCTCCCCTTCCTAAACAATTGATGGCCGAATCTTCTAAGGTTATTTTGCAATTGATTAGCCGAATTTAGGAGCATCCTCTTGGGAACTTGCTGGTCGGGTTTTGAGGGCTATGAAAGGTGCCAAATTTCTTTGTTTTATCCCTTGTCTTTCCATTTTATTCTTGGCCGAAAAAGGTGAGATCAAAGCTTGATTTTGGTTTGGAAAATTGTAAGGGAGGTGCCAAATTTATTTCAACCTCTTCCTTTTTGTTCCTTGTTTTTCCCTTCAACCTCAAATCCATGCTTATTCCCGTTGAGGCCGAATCTTCAAGGGTAAGTAATATTTTCTACTCTAGTAATAAATTTAAGTTCTTTTCAATAAGGATGTCAAAATCAAGGGTAGGCCTTGATTTCTAGGGTTGGCCAAATGTATATGGTGATATAACGATGTGTTCTCTTGCATATGCCAACGTGAAGGTACATCAAAGTAAGCAAGTAGGTAGTTTCGGCCTAAGGCCATGTTATTAGTATTCTTGTGTTGGCCAACCCTAATAAGTTGTTAATAGAGTTTTTGTCAACACTAAAAGCAAACGATAGTTTCGGATCTTTTAGCAAAGTCAAGTGGCTTTTGATTCTCGGCCATAGGCCATACTTTGGATTTAGTGATAACAGAATGTTGAGCTTGGCTTTAGAGATGGCCGAATATGTATAAGATCATAATGATGTGTTCTTTGTCTGTGTAGCAAGTATTGAGGAGCACAAATGACTCTTTGGGGAATTGAAGTGCTCAAGGTAAGTGGTTGTGCTATTCGGCCTAAGGCCATGTTATTGATACAGTGTGACCGATTTCGGTTATGTGTTCTAGGAGCAAATCGATAGAAATGACGGAAGCTTTCGGGACTTTAGTTGATATTAAGAGTCGATAAATCAGAATCTCGCTATAGTCAGGTGCGTACTTATCGCACTGTTCATTTGCTTGATATAGGTATTGTAAGTATTGTTTTATGTAAATGTATGAGTTGTGCATGTTAGCCGAAATAAGGCTAAAAGTATGGATACCAAGGTAAGTGATCGAATAATCAAGTTAATGGTTATGATATTAACTTTTTGGTGATGTGAAATTATAAATGATTATTGATGAGTGTAAAATAAAGTGATGACATGTGATGTATATTGTTCTGAATAACATGTGACCATGATAGATGAAATATATATATTTGTTTCGTACAAAATGTTGCTATGGTACATATACGTACGCATAAGACTTGTGATGTGACTATTGGAGAAAAGTGTGTACACTATGTGAGTGGTCTAATGCTAGCCTCGTGCTACATTCGCGATTGATGATTAGTGAACTGAAAGATATGTGGATCACTATGTGATCAGTGGCTTGGCCACAATCTTAAGAAATAAGTGTGCCAAAGAAAGATATGTGGATCACTTTGTGGATTGGACTTTGTAATTGTATTTTCGTAATCACATCTATAATATTGTGTATTCATAATTGCATATTTATAATTGTATGTTATATATATATATGGATTGTGTGGATATGGGCCAAGCCCATATGTGAGGACATGTGTATTAACTATGCACTGAGTCTTGGTGACTCACTCTATTTTATTAAACCTTTCAGGTGGCGCATAAAGCTTGGACCGGGTCGGAGAGGATACAAAGGTGGCCAAGAGGAAATGGACTTTTATGAAAAGGAACGTTTTATTTGATAAATTAAACATTTATATTTTCCGTATTTTGATTAAGTGTGTATTGTAATAAGGCCCACTAAAGTGTTTCAGTTCATTTGTTAAGTATCGTTACTATTATGCCCTATTAGGGAATGATGATTAAAGATTGATTTCAAATGGTTTTATTTTCTCAATAAAGCTTGAAACCGATATGTTTATAACAAACTCCGATTTTTACTTAGAATATTACAAGTCACGAAATTGTTTTATTAAAGGAAACAAATTTTAAACGGTTTATCTCTTAAGAAAGAATGTTTTTTTTGAAAGTGTTCCGCAGTGGCATTCCAAATTTGGTCGGATTAAATGGGCCGGGTTTGGGGTGTTACAGTTAAAACAAGCCATTTCAACATCAAAACTTGCACACAAAGACATACCAATTCTATCAACTTTCACATGACCAAAACACACTTCAACTACATTCAAAACATTCCATTTCAATCGTCCTATAAGCTCTAACCAATATGTCATTCAAAGGCACCACAATTCATAAACCAAAATCAATTAAAAACCAAATTACAATACCAACTTCAATCATTTAGCATGGATGCAAAAAGACCATTCCATCTCAATTTTAACCATCACAACTTACCATTTTAGATAGGCATAATCAAAATGACCATATTCAAATGAGTTTAAACTCATACAAGCCAAACCAAAGCCATATATATACAAATAACTACAAGTAAGGTCAAAACATACCATATGCTCAAAACTAAACCAAAAAACCTATTACATCAAGTCCTATACATGCCATTTGTAACCATTTGACAAAATACTCAAAAACTACCAAAGTGGTCGACAAATAGTTTGATAGAGCTCCAATAGAATTCCCAACTGCACGAGCTTTCTAAAGATCTACAAGACAAAGAAAAGAAACCAACTACATAAGCAAATGATGTTTAGTAAGCTCATAAAAGAGAAACTCAACTTACCAAATAACAATTTCTTGAATAACCAATCAAATATTGATTAATCTTTATATGCACATTTCCATCAAAATACGCCACATTATAAGTTAGCAACTAAACACATATTTATAAAAATATATTATTCATCATAAGTGACTTATCAAGCATAATGTCTCAATAGATAATTCATCAATCACTAAATAAAGAAATTTTTCTTTCCAATTCATAAGTACATAACCTTTCCAAAACACATACAGACCTTTACAATATGGATTATTCCATGATTCCCTTTTCAAACACATCTTTTTCATTTGTTATATTTTCCGGTTAACATCATTTTCAACCTTTTCATTTGTTATCCTTTTCAGATAACTTCCTTTTCAACCTTTTCATATATTATCCTTTTGGAATAACTTCCTTTTCAACATTTTCATTGATTCGGAAATACTGAATGTAATGCCATGGTGTCTTTCAGTCATGGTCTTTCCTTTTCAAGTATAATACCATGATGTATTTAAATCTTGGTCTTTTCCTTTTCTCAAATCAAAACAATCTATGGATTCACTATTATACTATGTTTAACTCATAAATATTAATTAAATATATCTATGGATTCTCTCATTAAAATTGTGGTCCCGAAACCACCGTTTTTGACACCAACGAAAAATGGGCTATTACATACTAGGCAGGATCTATTGAGGACATAAAGAGTACCTCAGGCTATTTCTTTACTTTAGGGTCAAGTGTTTTCTTCTGGAGCTCAAGAAAGAAACAATCAGTGGTCCAATCCAAAGCAGAAGCAAGGTATGTTGCAACTGCTGTAGTTGTCAACCAGGCCATTTGGCTAAGAAAGTTGTTGAATGACTTGAACATGAACAAGAGGAAGCAACAGAGATCAAGTGTGACAATCAGTCTGCTACTACAATTGCAAAGAGTCCAGTATTCCATAGGAAAATAAAGCACTTTAAGATAAAGTATCACTTTGTAAGAGAAGTGCACCAAGCAAAAAAAGTTGAAATGATCCATTGCAACTCAGAAGATCAATTTGTAGATATGTTGGCAAAGCCTTTTGGGACAACTAGATTCTAGAAGTTAAGATTTCAAATTGAAGTTTGTAGCATGGAAGCCAAAGAGGAGTATTGAAAGGTGGCCAACCATGCTACTGAGATTTTTTTTTAATGCATGCAGCTTGTGTGAATGTTGCAGTAATATGTTTTATGTTCTTAGTTGCAATGCAATTTTGCTTAGTTGAAAAAAGGCAAGATTGATTACACTTTGATGTGTTTAGGTGATGAATGACTTCTTTAGTTGACTTGTATTAGTGTACAATCAATATTTTGACAGACTCAATGTTGATTAGTGGTGTTAGTTGAGTATTAGGTATGTAAACTCAACCTATAATGTATTGTTTTCAAGTTGAATAAAATCAAATAAATTTTTGTTGCATCCATTGCTTATTTTCTTTATGTTTTTTCTTTCTTTCATTGCTTGACGTGCTAACATAATTTTTGGATTGTTTGAGCTAAATTTCTCTAGTTATTGCATATTAAAGTTACTTTTCAGTGGTAAAAGGAGTTGCAGACAATAGTTTAGAATTGAACTGGATGAAAGGGAAAAGTCTTGGCAGTGGTTCTTATAGATTAGTTCACCTGGTAAAACTTATAGACTTGGTTTTTTTACCATTAAGTTTTGATCGTCAAGTCCTATTTTTACGAAGACTCTAATTCACTTAAAAAGGAAATAAACCTTCTTCGACAATATGTTGGTTGTGATAATATTGTTCAATGCTATGGTAACACTTTATTCTTAGAAAAAGGGATATCCCTTTACAACTTACTTCCTGAATATGCCCGACCGGTGGTACTCTTGGAGGCCTAATTAGAAAATATGGTGGCAATAAACCAAAAGATAATCTCAAGTGTTACATCAAGATGTTGCTTGAAGGCATTCATTGCATTCATGTAAAAGAGTACGTCCATTGCGACCTTAAACTCGATAATATACTAGTTTTTTCGTTCCAATTGAGATGCTAAAGATAGTTTATTTTGACCTGGAAAGTCAGAGATAGAACCTTCGATTCTAAACTTTCTAGGCACACCATTTTGCATGCCACCCAAATGTGGTACCACTAACAAAATCAGTGTTGCATTAAACATATGGTCCCTAGGTTGTGTTGTTCTTTAGATGATCATCGTAGAACTACTAAAGAAATTTCCAATCAAGATGGGGATATGGTGATACGAGCCAAAAATAGTACCAGAACATGTCAAGTGAAGGGAAAGATTTCTTGATGAAATGCTTTGCAATGGAGGCTAGTGAAAGGTAGAGTGCGAGATACTATTAAGTCATCCTTTCCTAATGGTTTTAAAGCCTACTGTCTATTGGAAATATAATCTACTGCAAAAAAAAAAAAATTGTTAGCACTGATTGGGAAAAAGTAATTAAATATGAAATAAAAAATTATTGTCTCATGGCAAATCCATTACCTTAGAAACAAATTCACCCTAATCAGTGTAATCATGTAGTGGACGTCGTCCTCCAAGGTTAACACGATCCTTCTATACTCGTACACCCAAATATAGAAGATGGAACTCCATTGGTGTTGCTCTTCTCGGGAAATCACAGTAGGAACAATTCCTAGGAAAGTTTGGAGGGGCCACAGTCAGTCCCACTTAAAACCCAAACTCCTAGACAGAATTTTCTCTATAAGTGATTTGGGAAAAATCGACAAATTTTATAAAGAAATTATGAACAGAAAGCAAACGAAAAAATGTTTTCAGAAAGGGTTGTGTTTCTGTTGAGTGTGAAAAAAGAGGAAATCAACCCTCTATTTATACTAGTAACAGAAGGGCAAAACGATAAAAAAGAATGGGCAATTTTGTAAAAAAACTCATAACAATATCTCTACTAAATCCTCAACAGCCCCCCACTAAATCCTCAACAATCATGATTTTCTTTGCATTATCAACAATCCCCCATTAGTGCAAAGTGATTTTAAGATTTTTTGAAAACACGAAAAAAAGTAGAGTTTTATTTTAGTTAAAATATGTGAGAAGATCAATAGTGAAATTAGTGGCTTAAGCACTAGTATATTGTGGATTTGAACTAGTACATAGTGAAATAAGTGATTCTTCTCTTTAACAAGTCAAAAAATCTTGAACTTGTTAAGATAGGAGTTAACTCATGACACAACTAATCTCAGATCCAATTGAAGTTCTGCGATAACTCAATAAGTTTTAGCCAACATACCTCTGGATACTTGTGAGTGCTCTAGAAAAATTGCTCAAAATGGTTTTCATAGAAGGTGGCTAGTCCTTCACACTTACGTAGGTGATTTCATCAGGTCAATCTTAATATAGACCACCCGTATTAAGGATATGAAATCATTAAGAACTTTCATTAAGCTCATCCTCTCAAATTTAAGTTCGGTAAATTCATCAAGTCAATCTCAATAGGACCACCCAAACTTTGGGATATGAAATCATTAAAAGTAACAAACTCAACTCTCAAGTCAATGAATTCATCAAGTCCGTCTCAATAGGACCACCCAAAATCAGGGCTATGAATTCATTAAGAATAAAAATTTAGCCTTATGCATGTACATCATTCGCCATAAGGATAGGTAAAATGTACACTATGAGTCTTTCCATGGTTTCATTTGACCATGTTGAACTTAGAAACCCACCATGAATTCCTCAATCATTGGGCTTGAGACCCATCCCTCTCGACGAATCAAGAACCATTTTTCTTCTTAACCCTTTGGTTAGTGGATCAGCTAGATTCCCTTTAAACCTCACATACTCCAAAGCGAGTACTACATTCTTTATTAAATGTCTTACAGATTCATGTCTTATTCAAATATGTCTCTTCTTACCATCGTAAGTTTGACTCTTAGCAACAGAAATTGCAGTTCGCAAATCACATAATAAAGATACGGGAGGTACTGGTTTTTCCCATATAAGAATCTCTACAAGTAGATTCCTAAGTCACTCGGTCTCTTTCCCGACTAAGTCAAAAGCTATAAACTCTAACTCCATCGCGGAGCGAGCAATACAAGTCTGTTTAGTAGACTTCCATGAATTGGTTGCTCCACCCAAAGTAAAGACATACCCACTTGTAAAGCTTACCTCATCATTATCAATTACCTGGTTTGCACCATAATAGCCTTGAAGGACTGCAGGGTAGCCAACAAATTTTAACTCCCAAGTTAAAGTACCTTTAAGTTATTTAAGCAAACATTTTAAAACATTCCAATGCTCATTGCTTAGATTATGGGTATACCTACTTAGTCTACTAATCACATAAGTAATGTCCCGTTGAGTATAGTTCCTCAAGAATATAAGACTTCCAATAATCTTTGCATACTCTAATTGAGAAATATTGTTTCGTCTATTCTTTAACAGTTGTATGCTAGAATCATAATGAATTTTCACAGGGATTACATTAAAACTATTAAACATATTTAACACTTTTTCTATATTGTGAGATTGGTTTAATCAAAATCCCTTTTCTGATTTTGTAACTTTAACTTCTAAGATTACATCTACCTCTCTCCCAAATCAGTCATTTCAAATCTGGTAGATAAGAAATTCTTGGTTTTACTAAAAGCTTTTATATTAGAACTGAAAATTAACATGTCATCTACATACAGGCTTGTGATGACACAATCAGATCTAAACATTTTGGAATATACACATGCATCTGAACCATTAACTATAAAACTGAAACTGAGAATGGTCTTATGATATTTATCATATCATTATTTTGGAGCTTGTTTGGGACCGTACGGATATTTTTTTGAGTCTGCAAACTTTATCTTCTATACCAAGTGCCACAAACCCTAGAGGTTGTTCCATATATATCTCTTCATCCAAGTTACCATTCAAGAAAGTTGTCTTTACATCCATCTGGTGTACCAACAGATTATGAATGGAATCTAATGCAAACAACACACAAATGGTAGAGATTTTAGTTAAGGAGAGTAAGTATCAAAATAATCTACTCTAAATTTCTGAGTAAACCCTTTAACCACTAGTCTTGCCTTATAATTTTGTATTGACCTATCTAGTCTAAGCCTCTTTCTAAATACCCATTTATTACTAATAGGTTTAAAATCTTTAGGCAAGTGTATTAATTCCCAAGTTTTATTAGACATAATAAATTCAAGCTCATTATTAATAGCATCTCTCCAAAAACTAGCATCTATAGAATTTATGGCTTTATCATAATTTTTTGGATCATCATCTATCAAGAAAGCATGAGCAATAGAATCATTTATTAAGTCTAAATCATTAACCTCAGTTATAAAAGAAGTAAGAAAATCATGTCTGGAACTAGTGGCAGTCGTTTGTCTTTTACTTATCCTAGGTTCCACATCATGATTGTGTATCATGGTTTACATCAAATTTCTTTAAAGGAAAAATATTTCTAAAGAAGATAGGATCTCTAGATTCATATATGGAAGAACCATGCAAAGATATAAATCTATGTGGAGCACTGTTCAAAGCATAACCAACAAAAATAACATAAATAGTTTTAAACCTAATAGTGTTCTGTTTAAAAATAGGTATGCTTACTTTTGCTAGGCACCCCTACACTTTCAAGTATTTTTTTTATTAGGGGCATAACCTTTCAACAATTCGTATGGGGTACAATCTAATTTTTTTATGAGGCACTCTATTAAGGATGTGATTCGCAGACTCCCCCACATGTGATCAAGTAAACCAGAACTAAGTAGTAAAGCATTCATCATTTCTTTTAGAGTTTTGTTTTTCCTTTCAGTTATGTCATTTTGTTGTGGAAAATAGGGAGCTAAAAATTCATATATAATTTTGTCTTTCTCACAAACCTCTTTAAGGCAGTTAGTGTCATACTCGCCCCCTCTATCGGATCTAAGACGTTTTATTTTTCTATCAAGTCGGTTTTCTATTTCTGCTTTATAAAGGAGAAAGGTTTGTTCAACTTCATCTTGTGTTCTTAAATTTGGACCTTAGTATACCTAGAGTAGACATCTACAAAGGTAATATAGTAGCGTTTCCCATTTTTACTTTCTGTGTTTCTAAATTCTACTAGATCAGTTCAGTTTTCCTATCAGTGATAGGTTTTAAAGAAGGTCTAGCATGCTTGGCTTCAACACATATTTCACATTTATTAAAACTAGTATAATTTATATTAGGAAGTAGATTCAATTTTACGAGTTTCTTTAAAGAATGAATGTTCACATGTCCTAATCTAGCATGTCACATGTCAAATGATTCAACAATATAAGCATAAGTGGTGTCTTTATTATTATTAAGCATAGCTTCAATCACGAATAAACCCCCACTTGTACTTTTCCCCCCATAATCTCCTTTTCGGGAAAGTACAAGTTTATTAGATTCAAAGACTAGTTTAATGCTTGCATTATTCAACAGATCACCAGTAATCAGATTTCTACGAAAGGCAAGTACGTACAGAACATTACTCAATGCCAACGTTTTACCAGAAGTGAGTTTCAGTAAAAATTTCCCTTTACCGAGTACTTCCGACGTGCTTGAATTACCCATGTAGACTTACTCACCTTCAGCTATCTTTTCAAATTCGGTGAATATTTCTTTATTGGCGCAAAAATGTTTAGAGGCGTATGTGTCTACAACATACTCAGCGTTATTTTCAACTAGGTCTACTTCGAAAACCACAACAGCTCTAACCTCATCTGGGATGTATTTGTTGATCGAGGTAGACATGTTTAAGCAGTAGATTCATTTCTAAATTGTTGGAAATGTAATCTACTGCAAAAACAAATCTGTTAGCACTGACTAGGAAAAATAAATAATTAAATATGAAATCAAAAATTATTGTGCCGTGGTAAATTCACAACCTTAGAACCGAATTCATCCTAATCAGTGTAATTGTGTAGTGGACGTCGTCCCCCAAGGTTAACGCAATCCTCGATATTCGTACACCCGAATATGGAAGATGAAACTCAATTGGTGTTACTCTTCTCGGGAAATCACAATAGGACCAATTCTCAGGAAAATTTGGAGGGGTCACAGTCAGTCCCGCTTAAAATCTAAACTCTTAAATAGAATTTTCTCTAAAAGTACTTTAGGAAAAATCAACAAATTTTATAAATAAATTGCGAATAGGAAGCAAAAGAGAAAAATATTGTTTAGAGAGGGTTGTGCATCTATTGGGTGTGAAAAAGAAGAAATTAACCATCTATTTATACTAATAACAGAATGACAATACGGTAAAAAAAATAATTGAACAATTTTGTAAAAAACCCATAATAATGTTTCCAACAATATCTCATAATTGTTTTCTTCCGTTCATGGAACAACTTGAAGCAATGATTCCAAGGTTTCTATCCAAAAAATAATAATAGAGATATAGAGAAGGGTGGCATGCCTTATGATGAATTAAAATAAGGTATAGTATTTGTTTAACTAATCGCATGTTTGTTAGTTATAGATTAATTACAATTGGTAATTTTTATTCACTTACATGATTTGTTTACGGCAAAGAGAACGAAAACTTTTTGTTTTTTTTCTTAAGAGGCTTATTTTTATACGAATTTTTACCCATATTTCTAATTACATATTTAAATTTAAACTAAATATTTTTTATTTTATGTCCTATTTTAGAAAATATGTGGTAAATAATTTTTTTCTAACTATTTTCAGTGTCTATTATTAATACATGAAATTCTGAAATATAAAACTCCCATTACATTATTCAGATCAAGATTCTCCATTGAATGCTTAGACCACATTAACTTCCAACTGGTAGATAAAGGGAATGGAAATAGAGTATTACATGAAAACTAGTGAACTAGTATCATAGAGGAGTAGGACAGAAAGTAAAGAAGTGATTTAAATAGCCATTTCATACCCATTAATTAATATCAGAGAATTAGTTGTCTAATTCCTTCCAGGAATGGGTGGAAAAGGGAGCCCCGGAAGGGGTGGCAGAGGGGGGAGTCGAGGTAATGGTGGGAGATTGGGAAGCAGTGGACTTGGCCGTGGTGTTGCAGGGTCTTCAAGTGGAGGTGGAAATATGGGATAGTTTGGTTGCTCAAAATCCAAGGTGTGTGGGGTGTTGTATTCCTTAGAGTCTGCAGCAACACTTGGTTTTTTGTTGCATAGATTTGGCAGTTTCAATGGCTTGAAACTCAGAAACCCAGCTGAGAAAACCTTAGTTCCTTGCTTTGTTGACTTGAGATGGAGTGATGATGATGTTGAAGATGAGGCCACTGCACAGTATGGCTCACTGCTTCTCACAAGTTTCACTGAACATCCCTTGATTTTCTTCACATGTTTGGTAACTGAGAATGGCAAACGAACTTTGAATTCTCCCTGCTCGTTGGTTTTCGCAACTTGTCGAAAACTCGGCCTCGAATCCCCATCTTTACATTCCACCGCAACTGATGCACCTGCAGAAACAAAATTTCAACCAAGGAAACATATTAAAATGTTAGCCTATAACAGATGAAAATCACTAGTAGTGAAAACAGCAGACCTGAAATAAAGTGATGGGCCTTTGAGAAATCTTGTTGGAAACAAATGTCACAGTATACAGTTCCAGAAACAACAGCAGAACGTAGCTTATGTCCATGGCTAGCCTCTGAGAGGTTATTGATTGTTAAACTAAGCAGCAGCGGTACTAGGGAAAACCAACTCATTTTCATCCTTCTAATCTCTTCAAATACCTCTTTTTTGGGGGTTCTGATTTAATGCCCTGAACTTCGATAAACTTTTATAGTGTAGCCTATCAACCTTCTTTATATCGTTCATGCAAAAACCAGTGAACTGTAAAGTGGAAGCAATGCATTCAGGTTTAATTTCTTCCACCTCCAAAACAGCTCAAAAGGAATGAATGTATGATTTAGAAACTAGTAAAACTTTGATGGCTGGGAATTATAGTTACAATTTATTGAATTGGTTCCTTTGAATTTGATGTTATAAATTCAACAGTATGGGATAGTTGGACTGGTTCCTGCTTGTTCACGAGCATCTTACAGCAGCCATAGATATCATGTGCCAATGCTATGAAAAATATGAGCTCAGTATTCATGGAATCACATTTCAACCTACTTTTTGCAATTAGGAGACAAAAAATCGAATATTTATATTTTTAAATATTTAAACCGGAATTTGCTTAATCAAATATTATCCGAACCAAAATCAAAGTAAATTTAGATATGGAATATCCCAGTGCTTGTATCTTTCAAAAGAAAATCAAAATAATCTACTCAAAATCATTAAATGTGAACTCTTTGAAAGAACTTGGATTTTGAGAACTTCTGAATCATAGGTGAAAAGCAAAATGATGGGGTGTTTTTTTGCTCACCCCTACTCTGACCAAACTATCCCATATTTAAGAACTCTGAATCATAGGTGAAAAGCAAGCTATATTCTGAGCAGATGATCATTTCACAAATTGGCAAAAATCTCTTTACAACACAAAGAAAGGTAGCTTAAGTTATTACAGCCATTTCTTCTGGGAAATTCAAACCATACTACTACATACAAATACAGGGCTTTAGTGTTAAAAAAAAAAAAAAAAGTGATACCCAACCATTGAACAAAGGAGAATGAATAATAAACAATAACAGTTCACAAAACTTCCTTATCATAAAATGCAAGAAGTTGCTTCACGTGAGAATGCCAGGCTCCAACATTTTGTCTGTCAACTGTGACCCAATCTACAACAGTTGATGCCGGTTGCTCCCACCACTCGTCCAGCTGTACCCACAATGTTCAATCCCAAGGCAAATATAATAAGATGTTGATGTTTCAATAGTCTCACCCTATGTTATATCTAGACGCAAAGATGAGTACCGGATACAAGTATGTGTACAACACAACATATGTTCAATTTTTTTTTCCTAATTTTTTTCATATATATACTCCTATACCCATATCCAGGTCTGTGTCGGACACATGTTTAACACTGGTACTTTAAGCGAAATAGTGAGTTCAAATAACAGACCTTATATATTGACATAAACAAGTTTATTCCCCAACTAGAGATGGCGATATGATGGGGTGGTTTTTTGCTCACCCCTACTCTGACCATATTTTTATACCTCCCGTTTCCAAACTGATCTTATTAAAAAATTTAATACCCAAGTTTAGGGTTTATGGTCCCAAACCCAATCCCAAAATACTAAAAATTCCCCTACTCTCAAACCCGACCAAACCCGAAGTATTAAATAATTTTTTATATTATATTACTTTTACAAGATTAAATAAAATACATATTATACAATCTTATAAAAATAAAAAATATCTACTTAAAATATAAAAAAAAAAAGAGTTAAAATTCATAAAATCTTATTTCAGTTTAAAAAATCTAAACTAAAATATATAAAATTAATTAAAATTAAAAAAAGGGTATTTTGGTATCCCACCCCGCCCCAAACCCGATTATCAAGAAAAAAGCCCCTATCAGGTCAAATCAGTCAAAACCCGTCAGGTTCGAGTTAATTTGCCATCCCTATCCCCAAACCCCTTTCCCATTCTCACTTCTCTTATCACCAGAAATAAATAAACAAACAAATAGGTCATAGTTGCAGCCAGAAACAAAGTCTGCAATCAAACAACCAGTCTATCTCAGCAACCAACCTCACTCCAACTCACAGCTCCAGCTCGCACTCTTGCTTACAGAAAAACCAATCATTTCTTTCTTTTTACAAGACTAATATTCGAATGGGTTGAATATAAAACAGAAGAAAACAGTAGAATATGCATACACGTAGCAAGAGATCTAATGATATGACCAGCAAAACGATAACACCATTACTTACCAAACCCCTGACATATTTGCAGTCCTCCAAGCACTTCTGAGCATTCAAAATTGCAGTTTTAAGTTCAGGTAGCCATTTCTCTGTGACAATCTTATCTTGCTCAGTTGCCAAATTCAAACAATAATTTGTTGTCCTGCATCATTTGGCAAGAAAAACCATATCATAATTAATCAAAAGGACAAAATGACTAAAATGTAACACAAATTATGGTGTAATATGAAAGTAAACCCATATAGTTTGCTACATTTAACCCAAAATTGGATTTTCATTTTTAATTATTTAAAAGATTTTTTCTTTTGTATCCAAGTCCACTTTTGTTTTTTTCTTTGAAAAGCAAATGCAACTATAAAAGCAACCATATGATTCCAAAGAAAGAATAGGCAACTCGATTCTAGATGAAGCACTATCTGCTTATACAAATGATCAGAGGGAAAAAAAGATAAACAGATTGCTTTTATATAATTGTAACTTCCAAGTAGGCAGAAACAGTAATTCATTACCTTGCATATTCTTGTTGAGCACGGTAAGCATGGTTCAATAGTGCATGACCACTTTCAACAAGATCCTGTCGAATATGGACCAAATTTATTGCCTTTGCCAATTCCTCCAGGACACTAGCCTCAGAACCACGAAGCTTCAAACAGAACTCCAGAGACTCTAACACTGATGCCAAACCAGCATCCGAACCCTCCAAACCTAACCATAAAATGTCATTAGATTGAAAACAATTCTTGCTGAAAGAAAGAAATTTAAAAGGGCTTCAGATCATTCAAAACATCCTCAACCAAGAAAATAAATTGAACTTCCAAGTGTTAGAAGGCATTTTGAAAGGAGAACTCTTTGGGTAATAACCAAATAAGTTCTTTTTGTTTCTGGTACAAACCAAAAATGCAATTTATTCAACCTCAACTGTCAATCAAACACCCCTCAGCACTGTAACAAATCAATTCAAAACCACAACCAGTGCCACTATGGATCTAGTCGGCTTTATTGGAGACCAGAACTCACCAGCAGGGTATTGAAGAGCAGCAGAAACACGACATATGGATGGAATTGCCGAAGGATCCCTGGCACCAGCCCTTGCAGTTAACAAGGCAGCATTTTTCTCTGCTGCAGCCACAGCTTCAGGTCCTGTAGATCCATTAGCACCCATGGACTCTAGAAGAGCCTGATGTGGAAATAAGGAACAAAAAAAAGAGGCATGTAAATGGATTTTCCAATAAATTGAAAATAAGATAAAGAATTCAATTTCAACTAAACTAAATTTTCATCACAGCCAGGCACAGAAGAGAAATAAGGAATGATACACACATATATAAAGGTCTTCCACTTAAGTTAAAAAACAAGTAAAAGTTTTGAAGGATGCAGGAATTATAATTACATGATACAAGCAAAGAAGTCTTATGTTTTAATATTAAGCCTACAAAGAAATTCTCTAGGAGCTCAAAGCTAAGTTACTTCAACTCTATTTTTCTTTAAGCAATGTGTCCAACATATTTTCAGACATGGGTATGTAGATAGAATCCTACAAATACTTGGAAAATTTTGAAAAAAAAAATTAATAATAATATCAGCGCATACCGATATTGGACACTCACAACCGAGTCAGAGTAACATAGGCTCATAGAATTTTGTTTCAGAAAATTTACATCTAATGTATATTGTTGAGAAGGATAAATAATTGAGTTGATTTGATTGAACCATTTTGACCATTTCAACTTTTGTATTTATCTTATAGTCTTGGCCTATCTAAAATAGTTATTGTATTTACCTCCTAGTTTTAGGCCATCTAAAACTTGTATATGCTTATCACTTTGTACCTACATATACCAAATGAATTCAGCATGAGTGTGTGTGTTTGATTTGTAAGAACCACTACCTTACCAAATTTCTTAGATAAAATAGCTGCATGAATTGGTAGGGGTTACAAACCAAGATAGCTCCCTTAACATACGTTCAACAGTTCCAAGAATCAAATGATCAATTATGAGAATATCTACATAATTAAAATCCACTGTGAAAACTGTCACTAGTTTAAAGTCAAGTGACATGCAATTGATCAAGAAATATAAGATTTGGCCAGATAATAATGAAATGTGATAGCTTGGAATATATTTTCTCAGAACCAAAACCACTGATCAAGACTATGGTCATATTAAGAAGGGGAACCCAGTCTATCATGTCACATTGCATCCAAGATAAGATAAAAAAGAAACAAATTATTTTTTCGACCACTTACTATATTTTTTTCATTGCATTTATAATTGAAAGAAAGAAAGAAAGTGCACAGTCCTACAAACCTGTGGGCTTGATGGAAGCATGTAGAGGCTATTATCAGGACTTCTATAAAATGCAGAAACTTCTTTGACAATAAACTCTTTTGCACCGTTTGAAATGTCTGCAACAATATTGCAAACAGGAATAATGGTACTGGAAGCATACTCCCTCGCTGCCAATGGCTGTTGGTTCCAGAATGCAGCTGCATCCTTTAATTCAAAAGAAATCAGTATAAATCCTGTTAGAGATTTTTAGTTGGAAGATAATGTATACTAGAAACCAAGATTGAACTAATAAAATGATGAAGCATTCATAACAATAAACAAACGAAATATGTACACCACTTAAATCCATTGTTATAAAACATAAATGAGATCAGACTACGCTGTTGATACTAACTATATCATCTAATCAGAGAACACTATAACAACACTTAACACCCTAAGTATCCAGTATAACATTCAAGTCCTCTTCTTGAGAAGCTGGACACAGAAAAACAACAACAAAATATATATTCTCCAATATTTTGGAAAGAGAACAAATGAAACAAGATATATCTATAGAGAATTAAGTTATCATTAGACAAAAGAAAGAGTCTTTTTTCCTTCTTTTAAAAGTTACTCAAACAGCATATGGATATCTCCTAAAGCAAATGTTTTTTATATCTTTTCTTGCAAAGAAGAGAAGTAATCCAAGATGACATAGACAACGGAAAGAAGGGATGTTATTAACTTATAATTGAAAAAGTTCAAACCACATTACAAAGTGTAAACTGCTAAAAAGTAACAATTGTATCTAACAGCATCATAGATGCACCACCAACATGTTCCTACTGTTGAGTTTAACAATGAAAACGAAGGATGGAATACCTTACCATATTAGCCTTCAGGAGAGCAGTATATATGGATTCAAGTTCGGATCTACGGGAGTCGAACTCTTCAATCTTCTTCCACTTCTTTCTTAATGAATCTTCTGCCTCTTTCCTCTCTGCACACAATTTGTTCAACCGTTGTATTTCAGACATTAGTGTATTTAAGCTTGCCTTTAACCCAGCAGCTTCTCTCTCCTTGGCCCAAACCTCCAACTGAGAGAAAATTAACCATAAAATGTAGCATGAGTAAATGAGCATTAAGAGGAAAAATGCCAGTATGGTAATTCATAACCATAGGAATCACCTCAAATTGTCTAAGACTGCCAACATTCTGTGTTGCACCTCCGACAAGAGAACGTGAAGGAACTAAATCACTACCTCCTTGTAGACGTTTTATAAGCTTTTGACACAAGTCCCTCGCTTCTGCAGCTTTGTTGAGAGCATCTTCAGTAGCTAAAAATTGTTGAACATGAGCTTTCTGCAAACAAATACGTATTTATAAATCAAACTACAGGATGACTCAGCAGAATAAACATAAGGACAATAGTGGAGCGCTAACAACGTTAAGCAAAGCCAACCAGCATCCATTCATCTTACATTGGCACACCTCTAGTTTCATAATCCCTTAACAACAGCATTAACAGATACAGGAGCGAGTAGAAGATAAAAGATAAAGAGTTTGCATCAATGAGATTCTCAAAAGGAGACGAGACCTGTCTTTCAAGAAGTTGATTTTGCATTCCTCTAGAAGGTACATCCATTCCTATCTTCTCATTACCATAAAGTTGATTTAAGGGTGAGCTCACATCCGGAGAGGAAACATCCATAACTCTGTTGTTCTCATATTTGTACCTAATAAAAGTACATCTTTTATTCAATACAAGGTGCATTAAAACCAAACAGCAACCAAGAAACTTAACTAAAAGATATTTGCATGAACATAACCAGCAAAAAAAATTACTAGGAGTCTTCAAGCCAATCAACTTTCAACAACGTATTCCTGGCACAAAACAGCAATGTTCTCTAATGCCTAACCATAAAGAAACGAGAAGCTAAAGAGACTTTTAAGTACTCGGAGGTTTTAGATAGAAAAGATATACTTAACCAAAACAAAACCCAAAGCATGTCAGTCACTAAAAATGAGAGAGCTATAACGAAGTACCTATAATTGTTATCTTAGTTGTAGCATTAATGATAAAATTTATTGCTTTATTAACTGCAGCATTTTCTTCATTTTAAGTAATGTAGGATCAAATCAAAGGAATAACTTAGCAAATTCCAGTAATTTCGGTGAACACAAACAAATAGTAGCTAAGAAACAAATTGCAGCTCTAAGATTCTAAAAAACTGTACTTAGCAGACAAAAGCAGTTAATTATTTGTAACCATACAGCCCAGACAACCCTGATAAGTAGAAGAAAAAGTGGAAAACCAAAGGAAGCTTATTTGAAATCCTGTAACCACCAACAAGAAAAACACAAAAGTATAAACATACCTTAAGGCTTCAGCGTCAGCTCTAACGTCGACTTTCTCTATTTCTCTAGAAATCAAAGTTTTAAGCCTTGAAGTGTATGTGCTAATTGCCTGAAGTAATTGAGGAGGATTTTTGAGACAATTTACAATAACAATTCTAACTTCATCAGGTATCTCCCCATCGAAATCAAAGCCTAATTTGGCAGCTTCTGATTGAGGACTCAAATGGATCCCATTTCCTTCATAAGCTGGAAATGAATTTCGCACTTTTTCAATCATGCGGTCTGCAAGAGATTCACATGCCTTGCGAACATTTCTTTCACGAGTTGTTTCAATAAGAATGACATCATCTGCAGCTTTAGTTCCTTTAACAGTTAAATATACAGCTTCCTTCTCACTATTGCCACTGTAGTTGCTAAGCACTTCAATGGAAGAGTCAACACTTGACCTTTGAGCATCCCTGGCTTGATTTACATATTGATGAAGACGTTTGTGGTACTCTGCAAATATTTTAGCAGCCTCATCGCATTGTTGATCATAAGCTTCCAACACCACTTGTTTGTGCCTACAGTAGAATAAGGCATGTGAAAACACAAGATATGCAAAAGAGATTTGCCGAAAGATGAAATACACTTGGTAACTTTTGTTTTCAAGCATGCTAAGGGCACTCTTAATTTTATAATATCAGAAGTTAACAATAATGACTCCAATCATGCTTGGATTAACTAAATGCACACTGAGTCCTCATATATTCTATAAAGTATATGTAAAAGCTATCACCAACCACTTATATATTGTAAAATAAGAGCTTTTATGTAGTTTGACAATAGAGCACACGGTCACTCTAGTCCATAATTAACAGCTTATTCATAAGATCAAAAACGAGAAACAATGTGATCATCTTGATGGGGAAGCTAAAGGTCAAATCCAACCAGAAAAGTCCATAAAGAAAATCACAGAGACATTTAACTTCAAAGCCCCAAATTAAATAATACGCAATAAAAAAACAAGATGGTTCATAATTTTAGAAACACAAAGGCTCTAGTTGGCATTAAAGGCCTAGTTTCATGTTCTGCCTCCATAATGACGTTAAAACTCCACAAGTTATAAGAAAAATCCTAAAGCATAATGAAACTCGATGTTGCGAAAAATAGCTATTAGATAAATTCGAAGTAAATCGCCCATTCAATGGTGAGCAGTTAAAATTAACAAGGACAATGCCAACGCAGGCATTTTTCAGTTCTAGAATATAGTTAAAAGAACTCCTTAAGAATTAAGAAGAAAAAAAACCTGTAATTGGCCTTTTCGTCAAGCATCCTTTTCCTTTCAGCTTCCTCTCTAGAAACCTCCAACATCCTAGCCTTCAAATCTTTCCTTTGTCTCCTCACAATATTTCTCAACCTCTCCACTTCCTTGGCAGCGGCTTCCCGTTCCCTTACTGCTGCTTCCCTAATCTCCGCCGCACCTGAACCCTCCCCTCCACCACCACCACCCACCTTCTCTTTCCTCCTCCCCCCTCCTTTACTCCTCCCCTCCTCTTTGCCCAAATTTCCAGCATTCTCAATATTCCCCCCTCCGCCGTGTACGGTGATGTTCTTTCGGATGCTTTGGACGGTTTTCTCGGATTTAACGCGGGTTAACAAGAAATGCCACAGGGGTAACATATTCCCTCTACAAATCTTGCGAAGCGAATCGATGGAAGGTAAATTCGACTTGTTGGAAGAAGAATTGTAGGGTCCTAAGGGACGGTAACCCATTTCCTTTTGCAGCCATTCTAGTATAACTTCCGGCTGCACATTTGAGCTCTGCATTTTGGATTCAATGCCAAAAGTCCACGCAAAAAAAAATGAAACCTTGGACTAAAATGACATAATGGATTTTCAGTTGAAAGCTAAAATAAGGAAGGGATTTTGATAGATCTGATAATGAGAGCGCCAATTTGGCCGGCAAAAGGGTAGGGGAAGACTGTAAAGAAAGCTGGTAGAATGGCAGTTTTGTAATTTTGAATACTTCTTTTAACTCTTCTTTTTTTCTTTTTTTCTTTTTTTTTTTTTTTTTTTTTTGGATATGAGTGGAACAATTTAATAATAAAGAAGTTTTAAATGGAGGTCCCGCTCACTCTATACGATACCGTTTTATTTTCTTCTTCTTTTTTCCTTGTATTCTATACGAGTGATTATGCTACATTTCTTCTGGTTGTATTATATAAAATTATCAATTTTTATATATATTAAATTTTTAATAATTTAATAATTTATTTTTAGAAAAAAAATTTATATATTATTTTAAATTTTTTTTATGAATTTTGTTTAAATATTTACTTAATTTTAAAATATTAAATATAAATAATAAAAATTAAATTAAAGTAAAATGGAATAGAGGAGACGAAACAAATGGTGAAATAGAGCATGCCAACTAGAGAGCATTAATAGATTTAACAACATTCACATATACTCTCACTCTATTATCATTCCTACTTGAAATGTTAAAAATACATCAATTAAGTCTATTTGGTTAACAATTATTAAATCAATGATATTGACTTGGGACCTCTTCTTCTGTGCTTAAAAAAAATACTTCTGGCTCCAAAATCCAAAAGTAATTTTGGAAGAAAAGTTATGTAGAACAAGCTACTTTTGGCTGGAATTTTTGGCTTTTCCGAAATTCTGAAAAGGAAAAGCTAAAATTTTTAGTTTTTCTCTCCCAAAAACACTTTTAGTGCTTAATTACTTTTTCACCCCTCTAATAACATAGTTCTTTCCCTTTTTTTCTTGGTGCTTAATTACAAATGTGTTAAAATCATTAATTAAAAATAAAAAAATATTTTTTAAAATACTAATTACAAATATTTAAAATGTTGTTTACATATTCAAATTATATTTTATAAGTAATTAATATTTATTACTTAAAAATATTTAAAATTTATATTTCATATATTAAGATATTAATAAGTTATAGTAAATTTTTTTATATTCTTACTAAAATATAATAATTTAACTAATTTAAATGCATATTTGTTACTTGATAATAACATGTCTAAAATGGACATTTTATTTCTCAAAAGCACTTTTTGACAGCAATGCTAAACACTCAAATTTTAAACGAAACTTTTAAAAAGTACTTCTCAAAAGTATTTTTTCACAGCACTTTTCAAAAGCACTTTTTAAAAGTATTGTCAAACTATTCCTTGGAACTAAAGAAATAATTATTGTCTTGGGAGTACAAAAAAACAATTGTGGGTTTCTTTTTGACAAACAATATTTCTTTTCTTTTTTTTTTCTTTGTTACATTAAAAAAAGATTCATCCTCAAACCCATTTGAATGTAGCATATAACAATAAGATTCGAGAATTTATGTGTATGTGAGTCATAGGAGCTAGTAATCATCGAAATGCTCATACTGGCAATGTTATTGTTGTGACCAAGGAAGCAATATTAAATACACCTATAGAAAAATTAGAAGTGATCCAAGCTGTAATTGTATGAGATGATAATACGATGTGATAACAATGTTGTTGTCACTGATCAAGAAAGAAATCCAAAAGGAACTCGAATTTTTGGAGCGATCGCTCAAAAATTGAGACAATTAAATTTTCACTAAAATAGTTTCATTAACTCCCGAAGTATTATAAAACAAAGCCCAAATATTGTTATAGATTTTAAGTATTTAAATCACGTAAATTAATTAGTAAATTGTGTCTCACGTATATACATTTACTAAGTAAAAGAGAACCACGATGCTTATATCAAAATTTGGGAGGAAAAATAATTAATATATATAATATTTATTAATTCCATGATGAATATTGACAAACTGATGTCTAAGTTCATTTGAATTTAGACACCTAATTATTCGAGTTCAGTTTGAATATTATTTTTTAATTAAAAATATTAAAATATTATTATGATATTGTAAAGCATTATAAAATTTAGCTAAATTAGCTTAATAAGCTATTTTTTTTCAATTAGGCTTTTAAGTCGTTTTCAAATTAAATTAAGAAAATAAGTTGTTTTTAGGAGAGAGAAAGTGAGCGCGTCCAGCTGGGCGCTCTTTCCCTTAATGGTAAAATGCAATGATTTTTTTATTGTTGCCGCGTCAAACGATAAAAAAATTAAAATCCTAATAGTAACTTTTTAGCACCTATAAATACCCTCCAAATTTCATTTCTTTCATTCACATCCTTCTCTCAAACTCTCTCAACTCTGTCAAGCTTTTTATTCAATATTTATTTATATTTCCATTTAAAAATATTATTATTTTTAATTATATCGTATTTTATTCGTTCGGATCAATTTCCCAAGAATGGACACCTCTCTAATCTGCTTCAACGACAACCATATTTCCGCCGCCCAATTAGTAATAGTAAGACAAATTTTAAAATTTTGTTATTTTTAATTATGTTTAAAAAATTTTGATAAATCTAAATATTATTTTATGTTATAGAGCTTCCTATCCTTGAAATCCATGGGTATCTGTAGAAGGCTAGATTCTTACATGCGTCTCGCATGCAATGGGGCTACAAACTCAATCTCACACTAACCAATGTGTTGGTTGAAAGATGGAGGTTTGAAACACACACTTTCCACTTTCTATGCGGCCAGTGTACAATCACACCCGAGGATGTAACATTACAACTCGGCCTGCTGGTGGATGGGCCAGTCATCATGGAATCAGCTATGGTTTGGGGGAAAGTGGACCTCTGCACGACAATGTTGGGGAAGATCTTGAACAGGCTTGAAGGTGGTCGGTTATCGACCAATTGGTTAGAGAAAAAATTCGATAAGCTTCCCAATGATGCAACAAAGGAGGTCATACAACAGTATGCCCGAACATTCATCATGAGGTTAATCAGGGGTATTTTAATGCCCGATAAATCTAGAAATTTGGTGCATGTAAGATGACTTCTACATCTAGTGGACTTCAGTGAATGTCCAAAGCTAAGTTGGGTATCTGTTGTGTTGTCCACATTATACCGAGAGCTTTGTCGAGCAACACAACCGGATAAGATGTCGATCGATGGTTGCCTGCTACTGCTGCAATCGTAGGCCTAGTGGCAAATATCGTTTCTAGGTCCTAAAGTGATCAACCCATATATTTTCTCGTTGGTGAAGAGGTAAACATCATTTATCAATATATATGTAGTTTGTGCTATAAATGTTTTTATTTATTATATGTTCTGACAATATATTGCTTATACAGGTGGAACCATGGGTCGAGTTATGTGGAATTACCCAACAAGTTGGAAGATGTTAAGCTACTGTTAGATCATTGCTCAGAAACCTAGATTAATTACCTATCATTTTCGAACATATATTAATTATGCAATGAATCTTTAAAAAGAATATATACGTAACGATATTTACAATTCTATTTTTCAGTTTAAATGGATGTCGTATGCCGACCTCGAGATATCTTGCATCCCACCAGAAGTGTTGGACAATCAGGAGATGTGGGATGCGAAGGTGCCGTTAATAGTGTACGCGATAGTGGAAATGTACGAATTGGACCGAGTTCTACGGTAGTTCGGGTATAGGCAACGAATTCCACTGCCACCGCAAGACTTGAAGGATGCACAAGGCAAACATATAGGGGAAGAACGACAAGGACTGGGCGGAGAAGCATAAGGAGCATATCCAAGCTTGAGATCATAGGATGGAATTCATACTCGCCCGTGAACCATTTTTCTCGACAGACACGGCGACAACTGATGATTACTTAACATGGTTTAGAGCCACCGGCAAGTCGTATCTGCTACCACCTGATGAGAGTAGGCAAATTTGGCCAAAAAGGCAACGTCGACCGCCACAACAATGTAGGAGGGGACGCGGTCACACGATGGGTTTGTCATCAACTTTGGCAGAAAATGTGTCGTCTGTGGCTACGCAATATTCGGGTTAATTCGCTCCACTTATTCTCTTTCAATTCACTAACACCATGTTTTTTTTTCATAAGCACCACCGTATTACGGTCTACTGCCATACATGGTCGGTTCTTTTGTTCCTGCAGGTATATCTTTCAGGGCACCAATGTCCCCCACATACTACACCCCAACGTCGATGTCAATGCTGAGCCCTATATCGAGAAAGAGGTTAACGTATGTACCGCCATCAATGATGATACCGATGTAGACACTCATGCAGCAGTCGGTGTTACCGGTACCTTTCTGATGTACCTGAGATTTGAGGCACCTTATGGTTACACGCCTATATTGACCCAAACACCGCGCGCATCATTGTTTTACCAGGGTGGCTCATCATTGCAACAACTGAACATGGGAGTAGTGGATACACAATGGCAAATGAGGACAATGTAGTAATCGACCACGGAGGAAGATGATGATGTTGCCGAACCCGAAGAAACAATTGCCCAAGGGGCAGTGCTAGGTACATATTTAGGCGACAATGATGATGACAAGGAAATCTACAAGCTCGCACTTCTAGATACACCTCCAGAGGCACCTCTAGTTGTACGCTCGGTTCCATACAAAAATCCTTCACGCAATCGTTGTCCACCACCTTGCTACACACATTCTCCCCAACGACACGATTGAGTGTATTTTTTGTTATAAATAATGTGATGTAAATATAAATATGTCATAAAAAAACAGAGGTTACTCATTCAAACAATACCTTTGTCTTTATTACTATCTATCATGGGTTATGTGTAAGTTAACAATTAATAACAAATTGAACCAAAAGGAATATGTGAAGCACCTTAATGAATATGAAAATTGGTAGAAAGTAATGTTATTGACGCTGAGGCCCCAAGTATCCCTGTATAGAGAACATGTTGTCTTCGTATGCTCTAAGTTTCTATAATACCCACATAATTTCTGTTGATCATCTCTCTCGCGAATATCTATATTGTTCCTTGTCCGGGTGGAATTTGGGCAACCTTTCGAGACGCGATGCAAGTCCTTCTTTCGCACCAACTCAAACGACGCGTTGGACACCGGGGGCCACATACTTTCATTTGGGACGGTTGGGAATTTAGGACTCCACACACTGTGAATGCGTTCTAATCAGTAAATGTCATTGCTCAATTCGTATGTTCTCATAAGCAGCAATTGCATGTGAGCATGGGAACCGAAGTGCTTGGTATCTCCCACAATCGTAGGCCCCTTTTGCTACGTTCATACAATAGGATGCACCTAACACTTCCTAATCGTGCCTAGCGTGCTCTGTGACTCGAAAATCAAGGTTCTGACGTGAGTGGCACACTACGTACATGGTGTTCACTCTCGCTATACTTCATCGAATCTCTTTCACCACGTCCACTGTTCAAACGGTATATTCGATACATACGTTGCACTATAGTCGTTAATAATGTTTAAGTTGTTCAACATTTGATGGAATCAATGTTGGACGAGCTTGTAACCTATCGAAAAACAACTACTTGTTAGTGCAATGAAATAACTCGGTATGAATATTTGTTGTGTAATAAATATATATTTCAAGCTACAAACCCATGTCAATGACTAGATTTTGCTCAGTTGTCGAAGGATATTTTTTTGTGGTATTTGGATCCCACATGTTATATGCAGTACCGATGATAAGTGTAATCCTAAAGGGTTGTATAATGATCAATCGCCGATAGTATTTCGGGTCCCATGTTGAATATAACACATATGTCAGGCTGCGGGCAAACGCAGCGGTGCAATCAACTCAAGAAAAAATCCTAGTCATCTACCATTTATTCAAGAGTTATTCCAAACACAATAGGTAGAATCTTTCGATTACTGCCTTAAGTAACGGTAAGCAACAGGCATTGCTGATACCTTTCGTACAACCAGGTGTCGTCACTTTGAACCATAGGCTTGTAGTGCTGAAATGCCTCTCTGCATTGCTCAAAGATACAAAAGAACCACCGAAATACTCATTTTTTAAGGACCAATTGATCACTATAGTACACTGGGCGCATTTCAAGATCGATTACGAAACTTGGTACGTACCGATCCAATACCTAACACTGTTGCTATAGAGAGGCATTTCAGCACTGCATACTTCTCTATTGCCTTCTGTTTTGCAACCCACACATTGTAGTATGTTGGAGTGTAATGGTATTAGCTATGTATGTCCACAATCAGCACCGATATTTGAATTTAGGGACTGGTCTTCTCTATCAATAGAAAAATTCAGTAATCATGTTAGAGTTTAGCCTCGAAGGGCCTTAACTTGCATCCATTGCAACACAGGTATGGGGATCGGGATAATTCTTTATCGTCTACATCCTAGTTTTCTTTTGATAAGACGCCATGATTTTTCACTTACACATTTCATTCTTCATTGCACACTATTCTTCAAATTTCTCAAAACGAGACTTCATGACGTAATAGTTCACGTTGTTCTTGAAGCTATACCGCTTCAGTGCAACAAGGAAAACATCTGTGTTGGGATATTCCATTCCAACTTCCAATACTCGTACATCACCATATGTGCTTGCATGATCAGGTGTTCTGTGCGGGCGCAGCGAAAACTCTAAACCACCATCGGCAAATAGGTCGATGTTCGTCATGTGGGGCGGAGGTTCATAAACCCTAAATTATGTATTTGGATTCATAGCATTGTTTGATGTGTAATCTTAAAACTCTCAAGGTTTCAGCTCCGTTGTAACTGAATCCAGTTCAAAAAATAGTGCCACTTCTGAACCATCTAGAACTCGCTGTCGATTAGCTTAGGTTTTGACTCCTCCCTATTGCTTGCATCTGCAACCTTTTTTTTTTCACGTGCATCTCTTTCATCATCTACGCCTTCATTGTCACCTTCTAACATGGCATTAGGCGTACCCTCGTCGACTACCGTCAAAAAGAGTAGGTCGTCGGTTCTCTTATAACCCATATGCTCATTAAAATATTCAATGGGTTGATATCTGGTGTAATAACCAATTTTTGCCCGGCATTAACCCAAAATACCAAACCCAAATTATAGCCCAATCCCAAATAGCCCGTTTAAGCACAAAAAAATAATAACCAAATAAACAAAACAAAAGATCCAATAATTAATAAAAAGTCCAGTCCAAATACAACAACCAAGCCCAAATTTAATACAAATAAGCAAAGCCCGATTACAAAAACCCGAATGTCCCACTTTGACCCAAATTAACCTAGCCCAAAACCGCGGCCCAGTGGCCTAAAATAAAAAACAAGCAGAAAACCCTAGAGTCCCCTCACTAGCGCCGCCGCGCGTCCCCACACGGGCGCCGCTCCAGCTCCCCCGCGCGTCCGTCACACACGCACCGCTCCAGTTTCCCCACGCGCGTCGTTCCTCGTGCCCACGCCCTTGACGCTCGGAGTTTCCCCAGGTGCCTCGGCCTCCGTCGTTCGCCTCGCCTATACCCTGCAAGAGAAGCCAACATGCAACAGCAACAAGAAAGAGGAAAATGGTGTATTTTATTCTCTGGGTTTTTTGATTTTCGGCGATATAAAGTCGAATAGGAAACATTGTAAGGGGGTTTTCTGTTTTTTTACGAATACCCGGGTACTAAAAAAAATAATCAGGAACCAAAAAGAAAATTAAGAGAAAATTCACAAAAACAGGAAAGAACCCTTGTAATCCGACACTTCACAGTCATCAGAAATCAAAAAGGCATTAAAGGTGGATTTCATTTCATTTTCCCTTATCGTTTACTGTCGTTTTACTTATTCTCGCCGTTTTCGAAGCCTTACAAACAAGAATCAAAAAAGGTTAAAAGGATCTTCATTTTCTCTTCATTCCGATTTAGGTTTCTATTTCGTTGTTTTATTAAGCATATATATACAGAATAAAAAGAAAGAGGATTACCTGGAGACAATCGGGTCTTCGTCCTCTTCGTCGCAATCGGAGTAGACGAGGACTCTAAAATAGGACCATCGTTTACCACCACGCGCCGCCTACCATAATATTTCAGTGACTGGATCTTCTCTTAGACGCGGCCGAGGGATCGGGGTTAGATTGCGGCTGAGAGAGAGGGTTAAAGAGTTAGCGTTTAGGTTGAATAGGGGAGTTGTGATGTTTTAGCTCTGTTTAGGGGGAGGTTAAAAATGATCAAGGAAACGACGTCGTTTAGCCTATGCGATCCGCGCGTCGACCCTACCCGACCTGGTCAAGGGATCCGCGTGCTCTCATTAAATGGTTTAATTACAGATCTAGTCCTTCCGTATTTCTATTACTCTTAATTCCGTCCATTTTTAAATTCTTTCTATTCTTAATTTGGCCCCAAAACTCGTGTTTCATTTCTATTCGATCCTATGGGTTTTCAACGGTTTAAGCCAAAATGACTGCATTTTAAAATTTAGTATAATTGCCACTTTAACCCCTATCTTTTAACGCGCGTCTTACTTTAATCCCTTCAGTTCTTTTTTAATTGTTATTTGACCCCCTGTCTTGTTGTTTATTTTATTTTTATCCTTTTTATTTTATTTTATGATTTTGTATTATATTAAGCGGTCCATATTATTATCTATATACTAGTATATTAACAGTATAAATATGTGTATTTCTATCATTATTATTTGTTACTTTTATTTAGTTAAAAATTGTTTTCGTTAGATATTTATATATATATATACTTTCAAGTCGTATATTATACAATATTATATCATATATTGCTTGTGGCTAAAATTTATTTACGTTATGTAATATATTCTATTTATATTGTTTTCATATGTAACTTTATATTTATTTGAAATCACTATATATCACGTTTATATTGGCTCTATCATGTATGTGTCTTTCTATCTATATCTAAGCATGCGTTAAATAGGTTCATTTGTTTGTTGCTAATTATATTTATTTATACTTCATCATGCATTTACAATGACTTTAGCATATGAGTTATCACTTAACATATTCCGTGTTATTATTGCTTTATTGCCTATTTTAAAAGTTAATACATCATAATTGCTTTCAAATAATTTTGTTCAATATTTTAGAAAATACAAATGTTGGCATATAATTGTTGTTTAAAATAAAAATATATTTCCGCAAGGTCGATATCCTTTAAACATTTTTTAAAAAATAAGGCAATATTTGTTTGTTCAGAAGTTTCAAAGATCACACCCTAACGTGCTGGGTGTCGATTTTTTTCGTTCAACTAAATAACCAAATATCCTTTATAGCTTTGAAGATCAAAGATGATCTCGGTGTCAGAGTATAAATGTGTTATACCCTAACGTGTTGGGTATGGTACTTTATTTCTTTGAAACGAGTTAATCTGGAGATTCAATCCCGATTTAATTAACCCATTCTTTTAACTCTTTTTACCCTAAATATTTTCAAGTTTTCAACATTGGGACAACATCAATCGATTTGGTACCAAATGTGGGTGTTGCAAGGGTGCTAACCCCTCCTTGCACGTAACCGACTCCCGAACCCGTTCTCTCAGATTTCGTAGACCAATCAAAATATTTTATTAAAACAAAGGTGATCCAATCACACCTAACAAAGATCGGTGGCGGATCCCGTTTTATTTTCAACCAAGTCGTTTCCCATTTTCGAAAAATGGTTACAACAGCTTGGCGACTCCGCTGGGGACCTTGATGAGTCAGGCCATAAATTGATTAATTTTGTCCTTTTGATTGAAAACTTGAAAACTTGTTTGTTTTTAACCAAAAAAATCATGTTTCTTATAAAGCATTTGTGCGTGCTATAACTGCTACATTGCCGAGTCTCATAATACTTGCATTTACATTGCATGACCGTTGTGGTCACACCTTTAAGTGGAGTAAGAAACTAAGCCTTCGTGAGGTTTTCACCTCCGCATGGGCTAGTGGATTGCTTCTGGGATACATCCGTACCTATGTGCTTCGTGAGGTTTTCACCTCCACATGGCCATAGGGAAATGTGTCCCCCTGAACCGAACTCGATCCGCATGAGCCTATAATGGGTGAGGATAGAGGAATCTGCTGGTCCAGGTATCCTTCTTTAGAACTAAACCCCATGTAGAAACCCTAGAGCCTACCCTAGGCAGAATGTCGAAATAGTTACCCAGATAAGTGTTTAATGATATTTTACTTGTGTTGATGATGCGATACTAACTTGTGTTGATTTGTTTGATTTGCATGACATTTCATATAGTAGAGGTGTCAATTTCTGTTCGGTTGCTGAGATAGGAAGTTTGCTATGGAAAACGACTTTCTTGATAAAGTAGAGGACAATGCGGCTGTGCGCGCGTGGTCAGAAAAGTTACAGTTGGGAAAAGGAGATAGCTTAGTTGAAGGTCATATCTCGGAGCTGAGGGACTTCACCCGCGTTAGCGTAACATAAAATGAGCTTCAAGAGTTGCGGGATATTTGGACCCATTGGGAAGATGAAGCTAAACAGATGTTCTACCGCCGTTATGGTGATATCTCTCACTTATTGGATGTTAAGATAGATAAACACCTGTTTCGGGCCATGGTCCAGTTTTGGAATTCCGCATACAGTTGCTTCACTTTTGGGAAAGTGGATTTGGTGCCAACGATAGAAGAATACACCACTTTACTTCGTATTCCCGAGATGCAAGTTGACAAGGTTTATATTAGGCCTACCGATGTCCCTCCCTTGGCAAAGAAGTTGATGAAAATTACGGGAATGAGTGAACAGTGGATCTCGTCCAAGGTTTAGCAGAAAGGTGAAGGGAGATGTATTCCTTGGGTAAATTTAAGGGAACTGATTTTGACACACCCTAATGTGAGGAGGAAGGTTGATATTTTCGCCTTAAGCCTCTATGGACTAGTCATCTTCCCAAAAGCCCTAAGACACATAGATGAAGCAGCGGTGGATTTGTTCGATCGATTGAATAAACAAGTTACACCTGTCCTAGCAATTCTTACAGAGACTTTCAGATCGTTAAATGCATGCAGAAGAACGGGAGAATGAAGGTTTATCGGATGCGCACAGCTATTAATGGTATGGTTTTATGGGCATTTTTGGAAGGTGGATAAAGTCTCTTGTCGACCATTTTATAAGGATTATTCATCGATAAAAGAGGAAGTGGCCGTGTCAAGACAAGAAGATATAACGGAAGAAGGATGGAGGACAATTCTTCAGAATCTTCAGGAGGGAGATATTGAGTGGAGAGCTCCATGGATGGTGCCTAGAGAGATCCTTTAATTGGGTCCCCCTACCCGAAATTTGGGGAGTCATCGGGTATGCCCCTTTGCTAGCAGCAAGACAATACCAGTCTAGACAGTTCGTGCTAGCAACACATGGGTTGGATCAAAGCGAATTCTCTTATACAGGAGAAGGTTATAAGAAGAAGATTAAGGAAATTGCAAATGCTTGGAAGCAAACCTACCGGATGAAGAGGTTGACTGTAGGCGAAACGGCAACTTCTGAGTATAAAGTGTGGCTAAACAAAAGAATCAACGACAATATCCCGAGACCAAGTTCAGATAATGCTCAACCTATAGAGGAACGTTTGCAACTGATACCAACGGAATTAGAAATTATAAAGCAAGATTTTGTAAAGCGAAGTTCAGAGCTTGAGAAGAAAATTGAGCAGTTGGAGGAAGAGAAGATGCTTTTGAAGTTGGATGTAGAGATACAGAAATCAGAAGCAGAAAAGATAAAAAAGGGGAAGAGCAAAGCCGAGGAAGAGTTGGATAGCCTAAAGGGGGACTACAAGAAGATGCGTCTCTCAATGAGAACTGCGGGACTAGGAAAGACTTCGGGTCAATGGCGACAAGAGTTACAAGAGGAAAGAGCTAAGACCGAGTAATGGGAAAGGAAATTTCAAGAAATGAAGGCTCAGAAAGAGATCCTAGAAAAGCAAGTGTCAGAAGGCCAAAACAGAAGAAATGAATTGAAGACTAGAGTGGCAGAGTTGGAAAGGTCCCTTGACTATTATCGAAACCGTAACTCGGTAAGAGAATTAAAGGCAAGTCTAGGTAGGATCGAAGAAATGGAGAAGAAGACCGAAGAGTTAGAAATGGAGCTGCAAAACTGTCAGAATCATATTGGATATTTAAAAGAGAATGAAGAACGAAGAGAAGTGGAGTTGTACCACTCCCAGAATCAAGTCAAGATAGAGATTATCTCATGGGGGAGGCTATAACCCAGATACGAGAGATAGCCGAGTATTTACAGACTCTAGCTATACAAGCTAACACATTGAGCGTATAGTTCGAGACACGGTCGGATCGTGGACGAGAATTAGCTTCCCTACTGACAAAGATTAAAGCCTTAGGTATTAGAGCAAGGCTGTTCTTGTAATCTATCTTATGTAAAGAGCTTCGTTTTCTAAGAAAGTTTTCTATGGGGAATTGAATCAGAGTTGACACCTTTTTTGCATTCATACCATGCATTTGCATTGCATTGCATACATTAGTATCATATCACCTTAATTATTTACTAAGGCTAAAATCGTATAATCCGCAGTTGCGACACTACGAACCTGGAATCACGTCATCCCTATAGGACACGTCTAAGAACTAGAGCTATAGACGCCGAACGCAATGAGAGGATCGAAAAAATGGAAAGAATCCAGAGAGAGCTGCAAGAACAGTTAGCCAAGTCGCAGCAAGAAGCAAGGGATCTAATGGCAAGGTCCCGAGAGGAATCGCTCGAGCAGAAGGATCAAATGGCCAAGATGATGGAGATGATGTCAACTTTGGTCAAAGAAAAAGGGCCCGCGCAAAGTCCTGATGTTACAGAGCCCTATTCGAGAGTTAATCAGGATCCGCTCTATCTCCCAGGATTCACTCCACCCCACGTCCATGCAACGCAAAGAGGTTATCCTCAAGGGGAACCGGTAGGCCTAGAGCAATGACCTGCACCACCTGCTCATCCAGGGCAAGGTATGTTTGCATTGAACTCTAGAGATAATTCCGCTAGTCCAATAGTTCCGGACTTGGATGATCCGGTAGAAATAGCCAGATTAAGAATGAAGGATCACGATGCTGAGGACAAGTATAGGAGTCTAGAAGAAAGACTCAAAGCAGTAGAAGGTACTGGAGTCTTCTCTGCACTGAGAGCCAAAGAGCTCAGTTTAGTGTCTGATTTGGTCCTACCTCCGAAATTCAAAGCGCCAGATTTTGAAAAATACGATGGGACGAGATGTCCTAAGGCGCATCTTATCATGTTTTGTCGGAAGATGGCCGGTTATGTGAATGAAGACAAATTGTTAATACATTGTTTTCAAGATAGCTTGATCGGATCAGCCCTCCGATGGTATAACCAACTCAGCAGAGAGATGATCCAATCATGGAAGGACCTAGCATCGGCATTTTGTGAACAATACAAGCATGTCTCCGATATGGCACCTGATCGACTAACGCTGCAGATGATGGAAAAGAAGCCAGTGGAGACGTTTAGACAATACGCTCAAAGGTGGAGGGACGTCTCGGCCCAAGTAGAACCCCCACTGACTAAAAGTGTGATAACGGTCCTCTTTATCAATACTTTGAAAGCACCATTTTATGACAAACTGGTGGGAAACGCTACAAAAGACTTCGCCGATATCGTAATGTCTGGGGAGCTCATTGAAAATGGCATCAGGAGTGGAAGGATGGAAGGTCCTGAGAGTTCGAAAAGGCCAGTACCCAAGAAGAAAAAAGAGCCTGAAACTCACATGGTGGGGACCGGAAGCCGCTATGCTTCTAATCCATACCCAACCCAACCACGACCTCAATTTCGCCCACCTCCGAACTTCTATTTTCCTCCTCAAAACCCTTACTATCAAGCGCCTCCCCCTTACCCCGTCTATGCCACCGATAACCAAAGACCATTCACTATATTCCCGCCGAGTACTACGCCCGCTCAAAGTCAGCCTAAAAATGAGCAAAGACCAACAAAACCCATTCCTGAAAAACTTCAATTCACCCCTATCCCGGTGTCGTATGGAGAGCTGTGCCCGAAATTACTAGAAAAACAATTAATATCCCCATATTACATGGCACCTTTGAAACCTCCATACCCAAAATGGCACGATCCTAACGCCAGTTGCATGTACCATGCTGGAAACCGGGGGCATTCTACAGAAAATTGCCTAGCTTTCAAAAAACGGGTTCAAGGTCTTATTGACACGGGCATTTTACGATTTGACGGCATTAATAATATGGCTGGAAATCCGCTCCCTAACCATGCTGAAGGGAACGTGAGCATGGTGACGAAGGAGGACAGGTGGCGAGTTAAAAATCGCGTATCTGAAATAAAGACACCTTTGAGCAAAGTATGGGAAATAATGACTGAGAAGGGCTTGTTCAAGAAAAGTCTCAAGGAGGAAAGTACAGAGGGTCAAAAGTTTTGTGTCTTTCATGGCATAGAAGGGCATCACATCCAGTCTTGCGAGGATTTCAAAGAGTTACTCTAAGACATGATGAACAACAAAGAGGTCAAGATCTTTGATAAAACAGACGAGGCCGAGGAAAGAGAAATATGCGCCTCTGATAATCAACCACCAGACATCCCCTATAGTGCTGATCGACCTCTGGTAATTTATTATGAGGCCAAGAAGAAGGAAGTCGAACCAAAGATGATAATCAAAGTACCAACTCCGTTCCCTTACAAGGATGACAAGGCAGTGCCTTGAAAATACGATGTTAATATCACCATACCCGAAGCCACAACTGGAAGTGTCAGCGAGGTAGGGCATTTTACCCACAGCGGGAGATGTTATTCTCCCGAGGTGGTTGAACCAAGTAAGAAGACCACTGGCTCGAATCAAAAAGGGAAGGCACCAATGCATGAGACGAGGGTCGAGACTGAAACTCCATCCTAACAGGAAATTAAAAGACCCGTGAATGAGGATGAAGCACATGAATTTTTAAAGTTTATCAAGCACAGTGAATATAACATCGTGGAACAGTTGAACAAGCAACCGGCCAGAATCTCAGTACTATCTCTACTGTTGAGCTCGGAACCACATCGAAATGCTTTACTGAAAGTGTTAAATCAAGCGTATGTGCCAAGCAACGTACCCGTCGAAAAGCTTGATAGGTGGGTGAACAACTTGAATGCGGATAATTTCATCTCTTTCAGTGATGACGAAATACCACCAAACGGTAGGGGTTCCGTAAAAGCATTGCACATCACGACCGGTTGCAAAGGCTATATAATACCGAACGTACTTATTGATAATGGGTCTGCACTTAATGTCATGCCTTTGGCTATACTGTCCAGGATGCCGATTGACATGTCTTACCTAAGGCCTTGTCATTCCGCGGTAAGGGCGTTTGATGGGACACGACGAGAGGTCATGGGAAAGATCGAGATTCCTCTAGAGGTGGGCCCATGTACATACGATATTGAGTTCCAGGTCATGGACATCGCACCTTCGTACAACTGCCTCTTAGGGAGGCCTTGGATCCATTCTGCCGAAGCAGTTCCTTCGTCTCTCCATCAAAAGATCAAGTTCGTCATGGATAACAGTTTGATCACGGTCGCTGGCGAAGAAGACATTGTTGCGTCTGTCTCGACTGACGCGCCCTACATTGAAGCAAATAAAGATGTAGTAGAATGCTCCTTTCGATCCTTCGAATTTATCAATGCTACATTCGTTGTTGAAGGAAATAAAATCCCCGCACCCAAATTATCGAGGAACACCAAGATGGGAATCAAGCTGACTGTGGGAAAGGAGCCCGAGCGAAGAAAGGTTTGGAAAATTACCAGCAAGGAATAGTCAGAGCACTAAAGCCAGTACACCACAAGGCTCGATGCGGTTTAGTATTCAAGCCTGATGTGCGACAAAGAAGGAAGCAGTTACAGAAAGATCAAGAAAGGAGGATTGCAAGAGCCTCAGATCGGGAAGTGGAATGGGAGCCCATAATGTATCCGCCCTTGTCGAAAACGTTTACATCTGCAGGGATGATATACCCACGGAGAGATAATTCACCAAACACGTTGTTATCAGTTGAAGAGGGCCTTCAGAACCTCAGCATAAACGTCATTGACAGAGTGAATGATACAGAGAAAGACATTTCAATGATACGCCCTAGCCCCCTTGGATTTGTTTTGAATAACTGGACTGTCGTGGACCTTCTCGTAGTTTCTAAGTCTTCCCCAAAGTAATGCTCAATGCTCACTTCTTGTATGCCCCTAAGTTGTAGGGGAATCCATTATAAGAGTTTATGTTAGCTATTCAGCTTTTAAATGAACATTAATGAAAATGCATTTTGTCATGGTCTCTCATTCTCATTGGCTTCATATTTATTCCTTCCTCTCATAGCCTGTCTTTATATATATCTCATATCATGCCATAGTATCACGTTCGTAGGTTCCAGTACGTCGATGCTCCTCTATAGTTTCCTTTCCATTTACCTTTCAGGTGCTCAGATATCGACAACGTGAACAATCCCGTTACAAGTCCTAGAATCGATTTCGAGCAAACTGTTTGTTTAGGAGAATCCAAAGCTGAGGAAAATGCTGAAGATTATGTCTCAACCCCTGACTTACTGAGAATGATAGAACAAGAAGATAAACAGATTCTGCCCCATGAAGAATCTGTTGAGGCAGTGAACTTGGGAAACGAAGAAAAGAGGCAAGAAGTGAAAATTGGGACCTCCATCTCAGAGCACACCAAACATGATTTGATCGCCTTGCTTCATGAGTATAGAGATGTGTTTGCATGGTCGTATCAGGACAGCCAGGTTTGAACGAGGATGTAGTGGTCCATAGACTCCCACTGAAGCCAGAATGCAGACCCATTCAACAAAAGCTAAGACGGATGAGACCTGAAATGTTGCTAAAGATAAAAGAAGAAGTAAGAAAGCAATTTGATGCTGGCTTCTTACAAGTCTCTAAATATCCAGAATGGGTGGCTAATATAGTCCCAGTACCGAAGAAGGACGGTAAGGTGAGAATGTGCGTAGATTATCGCGACCTGAATCGAGCAAGCCCAAAAGATAATTTTCCCTTGCCACACATCGATACATTGGTAGATAACACAGCAAGACATTCACTATTTTCTTTCATGGATGGATTCTCGGGTTATAATCAGATAAAGATGGCTCCCGAGGATATGGAGAAAACTACCTTCATGACGATGTGGGGGACATTCTGCTACAAGGTAATGCCATTCAGATTAAAGAATGCCGGGGCAACATATCAGAGGGCAATGGTGATGCTGTTCCATGACATGATGCACAAAGAGATAGAAGTCTATGTCGACAATATGATCGCCAAATCTCGAGGGGAAAGGGAGCATGTCGGAAACCTCATGAAGTTGTTTGAAAGACTGAGAAAATTCCAGCTGAAGCTTAACCCAGCCAAATGTACCTTCGGGGCCACCTCTGGAAAATTACTGGGCTTCATTGTCAGCGAGAGAGGTATCGAGGTTGACCTAGACAAGATAAAAGCCATACAGGAATTACCGTCTCCACGGACACAAAAGGAAGTCAGAGGATTTCTAGGAAGGTTGAATTACATCGCTCGGTTTATTGCTCAGCTTACCAACCAATGCGACCCAATTTTTCGACTCCTTCGAAAGCACAATCCTGGAAAATGGGATGAGGAGTGCCAGGTGGCTTTTGACAAGATAAAACAATATTTGTCTAGCCCCCCGGTGTTAGTACCGCCAACTCCCGGGAGACCTTTAATACTGTATCTGACTGTGTTCGATAACTCATTAGGTTGTGTACTGGGGCAGCATGACGAGTCAGGAAAAAGAGAAAGGGCAATCTACTACCTCAGCAAGAAATTCACCGAGTATGAAGCGAAGTACCCGTCAATTGAAAAATTCTGTTGTGCTTTGGTCTGGGTAGCTCGAAGGCTCAGGCAATATCTGTTGTATCATACGACATGGCTAATTTAAAAGCTGGACCCAATAAAGTACATGATGGAATCACCTGTACTCTCAGGAAGAATGGCACGATGGCAGATTCTACTATCAGAGTACGACATCATCTATGTGAGTCAAAAGTCGATAAAAGAGAACGCGATAGCTGACTTCTTGGCAACTCGAATGACAGAGGAATATGAGCCATTGAGATTTGATTTTCCTGATGAAGACTTAATGTGCATTACAGAAAAAGAATGTGAGTCGTCAAAGGAGAAATTATGGAAGATGAGCTTTGATGGTGCCTCAAATGCATTGGGGCATGGGGTTGGAGTAGTCTTAGTGTCACCAGAAGGGAATCATTACCCATTTACCGCCAGATTAAATTTCTTCTGTACTAATAATATAGCGGAATATGAGGCTTGCATCATGGGACTTCGCACGGCTATTGAACGAGGCATCAAAGTCTTAGAGGTATACGGAGACTCAGTGCTGGTGATTTACCAAATCCGCGGAGATTGGGAAGTGAGAGATTCGAAATTGGTCAAATATCATGATCTCGTGGCAGAGTTGATCAAAGAATTCGAAGAAGTAACTTTTAACTACTTCCCGCGAGAAGAAAACCAATTGGCTGATGCCTTAGCCACTTTGGCTTCAATGTTCAAAGCAAACCGGGTAACAGAAATAATGCCTCTCCAGATGAGCATATATGAGGTCCCTGCGCATTGTTTTAGCATCAAAAAAGAGGCAGATCGACAGTCTTGGTTCCACGATATCTTAGAATATGTCAAGAATCAAAGGTATCCCGAACAAGCAAATGAGAACGACAAAAGAACAATCAGAAGAATGGCTGTGGGATTTGTTCTTGATGGGGACATTTTATACAAAAAGGGAAAAGACCAAGTGCTCTTGAGATGCGTGGATACTGTTGGAGCCAGAAAGATACTTGAAGATGTCCATGAAGGAATTTGCAGAACGCATGCCAACGGTTTCACTATGGCTAGGCAGATTATGAGGCTCAGTTATTACTGGCTGACAATGGAAAGCGACTGCATTAGTTACGCGCGAAAGTGCCACAAATGTCAACTTTACGGCGATAAAATTCATGGAGCACCTTCGCCCCTTCACGTCATGACTTCTCCGTGGCCTTTTTCTATGTGGGGCATGGATGTTATAGGGCCAATTTCCCCAAAAGCTTCTAATGGACATCGGTTCATTTTTGTGGTCATAGATTACTTCACGAAATGGGTAGAAGCCGCTTCGTTTGCTAATGCGACCAGGACCGCAGTTTGCAAATTCATAAAAAAGGAGATCATATGCCGATATGGATTGCCTGAGAGAATTATTTCAGATAATGCTTTAAATCTGAATAACAAGATGATGAAAGAAGTGTGTGAACAATTTCAAATAAAGCATCATAATTCCTCACCCTACCGTCCAAAGATGAACGGAGCGGTAGAAGCTGCTAACAAGAATATTAAGAAGATTATTGGGAAAATGGCTGAGACATATAAAGACTGGCACGAGAAGCTACCATTTGCTCTATATGCATATCGCACTTGTGTGCGGACCTCTACGGGGGCAACTCCTTTCTCTCTGGTCTATGGGATGGAAGCCGTGCTGCCCATTGAAGTTGAGATTCCCTCTTTACGAGTCTTAATGGAGTCAAAACTAGAATAATCGGAATGGGTTCGGGCTAGATATGACCAACTAAATCTGATCGAAGAAAAACGCTTAAAAGCCATCTGTCATGGACAGATGTACCAGAAGAGATTGATCACAGCCCATGACAAGAAGGTACGGCCAAGGGAATTCCGCGAAGGAGAACTCGTGCTGAGAAAGATTCTCCCAATTCAAAAGGACTTTCGAGCAAAATGGGCACCAAATTGGGAAGGGCCATACGTCGTGAAAAGAGCGTTCTCAGGCGGAGCTTTGATTCTCACTGAAATGGATGGGAAGGAGTTACCAAATCCGGTAAACTCAGATGCCGTGAAGAAGTACTACGCCTAAAAAAAAGGGGGGTTCAGGATGAAAACCCGAAAAGGGCGTCTTGATAAACAAATTGGGATGAAAACCTGAAAGGGCGTCCTAATGAAGCGGATTCGGGCATAAAGGGCCAGAGCGATTAGAACAAGGAGTCAAAGGGCGAGATATTAATATTTGAAGCGGACTCGGAAGCTCAAAATCCTCTACACAAGAAGCTTTACTCGGAAAGATCCAGGATGAAGAAGCGCGAAAAGTTCATGCGTTAGATATCCAGAGCATTTGCGACAATTGAATCTACTTTCCTTTTTATAACATTTCCTTTCTTGAATTATTCCTTGTCAATTTTCTTTGCTTGACACTTTCGAAATAAATATGAATGTGAGGTATTTCTTTCGTACTTGCTTTCCCATTATCAAACATCTCATGCTGAGTTCATTTAAATGATAAATAGCGAAATTACATACTCTAAACAAAAGGAATGTTGAGCATTACCTGGATGAAAATTTGGTAAGTACAAGAGCCTCAAGGTAAGGACAAAGTTCAACAAGGGGCAAAATGGTGACATACGCGAAACACAGATCACTCATGAAACTCGAGGACGGGCACGAAACATGAAAGGAAAGTCAGGAGTCGAAGCAATGAATACAGGTCATCATGAAAGTTGTGACGAAAAAAGATACATGACAAATAAACACAGGGAGCATGGCATAGTCATGTAGGCGTAAAAGCATTTAAGATAAACACGTGTATATCATGACAACATCATGCATGACGCATACAGGTACACCAGTAAAGCAAGAAGCTTTGACGATAACTGTACCGAACCAAAGAGAAGGAAGACATCTGAGTTCCACCGGATGACACATTTTCAATTTCTGTTCAAAATATCAACTCATAATACGAGAGGTGAGTTGAGCCTCGGGTCACACCGAGGTATTTAATTTCTGTTTTTCAATTTCTGTTCAAAAAAATCAACTCATAATACGAGAGGTGAGTTGAGCCTCGGGACACGCCGAGGTATTTTTTAACTTCTATTTTTCAAATTCTGTTTAAATCAACTCGTAATACGAGAGGTGAGTTGAGCCTCAGCTCACACGCTGAGGTGTTTTAATTTCTGTTTTTCAATTTCTGTTAAAATCAACTCATAATTCGAGAGGTGAATTGAGCCTCAGCTCACACGCTGAGGTGTTTCAATTTCTATTTTTCAATTTCCGTTCAAAAAAATCAACTCATAATACGAGAGGTGAGTTGAGCCTCGGGACACGCTGAGGTATTTTTTTTAACTTCTGTTTTTCAAATTCTGTTTAAATCAGCTCATAATACGAGAGGTGAGTTGAGCCTCAGCTCACACGCTGAGGTGTTTCAATTTCTGTTTTTCAATTTCTGTTCAAATATCAACTCATAATACGAGAGGTGAGTTGAGCCTCAGGTCACACCCTGAGGTGTTTTTCAATTTCTGTTCAAATGTCAACTCATAATACGAGAGGTGAGTTGAGCCTCGGGTCACGCACGCTGAGGTATTTGTAATTTTGTTTTTTAATTCTGTTGAAATCGACTCATAATGCGAAAAGTGAGTTGAGCCTCGGGTTACGCACGCTGAGGTATTTTTAATTTTTTTTTTCAATTTCTGTTAAAATCAACTCACATTGCGAGAATAGGGAAGTAGTTTGAAAATTTCAGATTTCGTCAAAGTCCCAGTGGAGCGATTAGTAGATCGAAGCTACAAATTTCTTCGTGTCCCGAAGTCATATTGGAGCAAGTTGAAAAATAAACAAGATTGAGGAAAAGAGAATTGAAGCTACGGGTCATGTCTCGTGGAAGTAGTGGCAGAATGGATCAAAGCTACATGCTACAGCAAAGTTTGAAGATGTTTAAGGGAGACGAGGACCAATAAATCAAGGCTTGGCCAAGACCGTGCAAAATTGGTTCTCCTATTGTCTTTGCTCTATTCTCGTTTCACGATAATGAGCAAAGAGGGGCAGCTGTAATAACCAATTTTTGCCCGGCATTAACCCAAAATACCAAACCCAAATTATAGCCCAATCCCAAACAGCCCGTTTAAGCACAAAAAAATAATAACCAAATAAACAAAACAAAAGATCCAATAATTAATAAAAAGTCCAGTCCAAATATAACAACCAAGCCCAAATTAATACAAATAAGCAAAGTCCGATTACAAAAACCCGAATGGCCCACTTTGACCCAAATTAACCTAGCCCAAAGTCGCGGCCCAGTGGCCCAAAATCAAAAACAAGCAGAAAACCCTAGAGTCCCCTCACCAGCGCCGCCGCGTGTCCCCACACGCGCGCTACTCCAGCTCCCCCGCGCGTCCGTCACATGCGCACTGCTCCAGTTTACCCATGCGCGTCGTTCCTCGTGCCCACGCCTCTGACACTCGGAGTTTCCCCAGGTGCCTTGGCCTCCACCGTTCGCCTCGCCCATACCCTGCAAGAGAAGCTAACATGCAACAACAACAAGAAAGAGGAAAATGGTGTATTTTATTCTCTGGGTTTTTTGATTTTTAGCGATATAAAGTCGAATAGGAAACATTGTAAGGGGGTTTTCTGTTTTTTTTTTTTTTACGAATACCCGGATACTAAAAAAAATCAATCAGGAACCAAAAAGAAAATTAAGAGAAAAATCACAAAAACAGGAAAGAACCCTTGTAATCTAACACTTCACAGTCATCAGAAATCAAAAAGGCATTAAAGGTGGATTTCATTTCGTTTTCCCTTATCGTTTACTGTCGTTTTACTTATTCTCGCCGTTTTCGAAGCCTTATAAACAACAATCAAAAAAGGTTAAAAGGATCTTCATTTTCTCTTCATTCCGATTTAGGTTTCTATTTCATTATTTTATTAAGCATATATATACAGAATAAAAAGAAAGAGGATTACCTGGAGACGATCGGGTCTTCGTCCTCTTCGTCGCAATCGGAGTAGACGAGGAATCTAAATAGGACCATCGTTTACCACCACGCGCCGCCTACCATAATATTTCAGTGACTGGATCTTCTCTTAGACGCGGCCGAGGGATCGGGGTTAGATTGCGGCTGAGAGAGAGGGTTAAAGAGTTAGGGTTTAGGTTGAATAGGGGAGTTGTGATGTTTTAGCTCTGTTTAGGGGGAGGTTAAAAATGATCAAGGAAACGACGTCGTTTAGCCTATGCGATTCGCGCGTCGACCCGACCCGACCCGGTCAAGGGATCCGGGTGCTCTCATTAAATGGTTTAATTACAGATCTAGTCCTTCCGTATTTCTATTACTCTTAATTCAGTCCGTTTTTAAATTCTTTCTATTCTTAATTTGGCCCCAAAACTCGTGTTTCATTTCAATTCGATCCTATGGGTTTTCAACGATCTAAGCCAAAACGACTGCGTTTTAAAATTTAGTATAATTGCCACTTTAACCCCTATCTTTTAACACGCGTCTTATTTTAATCCCTTCAGTTCCTTTTTAATTGTTATTTGACCCCCCTGTCTTGTTGTTTATTTTATTTTTATCCTTTTTATTTTATTTTATGATTTTGTATTATATTAAGCGGTCCATATTATTATCTATACACTAGTATATTAACAGTATAAATATATGTGTATTTCTATCATTATTATTTGTTACTTTTATTTAGTTAAAAATTGTTTTCGTTAGATATTTTATATATATATATTTTCAAGTCGTATATTATACAATATTATATCATATATTGCTTGTGGCTAAAATTTATTTACGTTATGTAATATATTCTATTTATATTGTTTTCATATGTAACTTTATATATTTATTTGAAATCACTATATATCACGTTTATATTGGCTCTATCATGTATGTGTCTTTCTATCTATATCTAAGCATGCGTTAAATAGGTTCATTTGTTTGTTGCTAATTATATTTATTTATACTTCATCATGCATTTACAATGACTTTAGCATATGAGTTATCACTTAACATATTCCGTGTTATTGTTGCTTTATTGCCTATTTTAAAAGTTAATACATCATAATTGCTTTCAAATAATTTTGTTCAATATTTTAGAAAATACAAATGTTGGCATATAATTGTTGTTTAAAATAAAAATATATTTCCGCAAGGTCGATATCCTTTAAACATTTTTTCAAAAAATAAGGCAATATTTGTTTGTTCAGAAGTTTCGAAGATCACACCCTAACGTGCTGGGTATCGATTTTTTTCGTTTAACTAAATAACCAAATATCCTTTATAGCTTTGAAGATCAAAGATGATCTCGGTGTCAGAGTATAAATGTGTTATACCCTAACGTGTTGGGTATGGTACTTTATTTCTTTGAAACGAGTTAATCTGGAGATTCAATCCCGATTTAATTAACCCATTCTTTTAACTCTTTTTACCCTAAATATTTTCAAGTTTTCAACATTGGGACAACATCAATCGATTTGGTACCAAATGTGGGCGTTGCAAGGGTGCTAACCCTTCCTTGCACGTAACCGACTCTCGAACCCGTTCTCTCAGATTTCGTAGACCAATCAAAATATTTTATTAAAACAAAGGTGATCCGATCACACTTGACAAAGATCGGTGGCGGCTCCCGTTTTATTTTCAACCAAGTCGTTTCCCGTTTTCGAAAAATGGTTACAACATCTGGTATACGTTGATGATCCCCCGGTATAACTGCTTCCGCCCTATAACATTGATCCGGTGTCGAAGTTAAAATCGAATGCACTAATTGAATGTTAATCTTGAATGTCTAAATTTGGGTTATGCTGATACCCTGACTGGTACTGACCCTGAAGTTTAGATCAATGTCAGAGACCGATGAGTGTCTGCCCATAAATGTTTCAGGAATATTGTAGTAATTGCTTTATAGCAGGCCAGGAAACCCACCACACTACTGTGTTCTAAGACTTTCTACTTCAGCTTCGGTACCCGTATTCGCCACAACAGTAGTCGAAGATAGGCCAGATCCATCAACATTGGCTAACTTCGCGTATAACTCAATAACAACATTTCCACTTAAGATGTGTGATGATATGACCGTCTAGAGATGTGTCTCACTAATCTCTTCGAATAACTTATACTTATAGGGGTCAACAGAAGTAAGAAATCTGCATTGCAATCTCGTAATTCTTCCCCAGGTCGATCTACTGATTTTCCTCCTGATTCTGGTCCATAGCTCACGTATTTGAATGGTACTATCGAACGCAAATTCCACGGACTTTGCTCCTTCAAACACCACCCCATCCTCTGTATTTTAGATTTGACAATTATGGTATATAATGGATTTCATTCGTCAACTCATTTCAATATCGATAACGAATTGGATGGAAAAATACAAAAAAATAAGTAGAGAGTTTTCTAAAGGAGTACACACAACTCTCACAACACAAGGTTCGTCTGTTTGATATTAACTTGATATGTGTCTATGTTATGAAAACTACACTCCTTTTATGAGAGAATTATGTACAGAGAAATAGAATACGTGCTTTGAATTTCGTTTATGAATGCACACATTTGTTGCATATAGTATAGTGCAAATAATTTTTAGAACGCGTTCAGAACTCATATAATTTCATCACACCTCTACTCTCAAGAGATTCTGCATTGCATAACGTGCTCTACAAGCATCTAGAAAGGTATTTTCACTCTTAGAAGAAAGGAAATTTGTTAGACGAAGCTCCTCTAACTAGGCGAGCTTCCTCTAACAAATTTCCTATTCCCCAGGGTGAAAAGCCTGATGTTTCAAATAATTTGGACACTTTAAACATGTTTAGAATATGTTCATCACTTCTGCAGCGCATTTTCAAGGTTTTTCTTTGCAAACAAACCCTTCCCTGTAGCTATAAAAGGGCTCACACACCAAGCTTCATCATCCCTCAGTAATATAATTTCTCTCTTATCCTCTGCATTCCTCCACTATAAGCCATTTCTCGGTCTTAAAAATTTCGATCGCTAAAAATATTTGGTTTACGTTTGAGGTATTCTTGAGTCATTAGTGATACAATATCGCTTCGAGCCTACACATTTCATATATCATGCCGAGATGGGATCATTACCTCCAAAGCCTATCCTAGGGAAGTCGATTATGGGCTGATTTTGCTTTCTAAGGTCAAGGGTGGAAGTCAACGTGAAGGTATCAATTGACGGCCGTTATGTGGTAATAGACCAGGGTATAATAGGGGAGACAGTTGACAGTCATTATACAACCATAATCTCAATCTTTTTGAATACTCGAAAATGATGCCCTATAAATACCATACAGGAGTTTGATGGCATTTCATATGGAAAAACTCTAGGGCTTCCCACTATAATCGGTGTAATTTTTTTTCTCCATTTTCAGGCAACCGGTACCTTTAACCTTCCTTCTTATTTGAAGACCGGCACCATCGTAGATGCAATAGACTTTCAAGTGGGGAGCGGCTGTTGCTGTACAGTAAATGTGATGCTCCTTTCTGGGCGATGACAGGTCACGCTATTACACAGCCCATCAATAACTACAACCACTATTGTGCCGACTCGAATTTGACCTTTATTGTGCTGAAACATCCACCTGAGAGCCTTCGGATAAGAATGAAAGGTTAAAGATATCGACTGCTTGGAAATAGAGAAAAAAAATTACATTGATTACACTGAAAGTTCCCAAAGTTTTTCCGTATGATTATGGCATCAATATTATGTATAGTATATATAGGGCATTGTTTGCGGGTATCCAAAAAGCTTGAACTCCTGACCGCGTAATGACCGTCACCAAGCCTCTCGATTATACTCAAACTCGTGACCGCATCGCGGCCGCCAACTGGGATCTCTAGCTAGACTTCGACCCCTGATCGTATAAAGCATTGTTACCCTGAAACTTGATTTCTCTACGATAGGTTTCTAAGGTGATGGATCCTGCCATGACATATGAAATGTATGTGTGTTGAGACGCGTTATCACATCCCCGACCCTTCAAAACTACCTAAGAACTTCCGCTGTTTCAATCAAAAACACTGAACACTTTCACCAAAAACCTTAAAAACCAAAAACCCTAAAAAACTCTAACCCTAAAAAGCCCTAACCCTACTAAAAGCGGCCTAATTCCCTAATCAAAGTTTAAAATGACCTAAAGACCCAATTAAAAAAAATTAGCATGTTTTGCTAATTTAGCCATAAAATTTATAAAAAAATGAAAAATGGTGATTCTTGCTTCTTCTTTTTTTTGCTTTTTAAATCTTTTCTTTTTATTGTTACTAACTCTTTATTTCCTTCTAACTCGAGCCTTTAATTTATAATATCATTGGTTTTCTTTTACTTGTGATCAGTAACAATTGATTGTATGTATTTATAATTTAATTTAATTAATTATTAAATTTTTCATAAAATTTGTAACGTGGTACGAAATTAAAACATATTTATTATGAAGATAATATGTACGGATTCTATGACAAGTTAGGTATTTCAATGACCTTTTGATGTAACTAAGTTAGTTCACCCTTCAAGAACCTTACCAGGAATTTTCTAGGAGAACATGATTGGTGTAGCTAGGCTTAAGACCATTATTATTTAAAGTGGTCTTGGGCTGCTCCTATGTACCAACAAAATTAAAACATAATAATATATAAGTTTAATTTTAAAAACATGTTAATGATATTAGACTAAATTTAAATAAATAATATTTTAAAATTTATTTTTAAATATATAAATATTATAATAATAGATCATGTGAAATTTTATTATATATTTTCTAACTTAATTTTAATTATTAATTAGTGAGTGAATATCAATTATTAAATAAATTTAAATATTGTGATCATTGAATAATTTATTGTAATTTAATTTATATCTTTAAATAATTATTTCAATTAAATTGTAAAAATAATAATAAACTTAAAAGATCATTTTAAACAGTTAAAAAATTAGAATGATTTATTATGTAAAATTGTAAGTTAAATTATTGAATATAAACAAATTGGAAGGACTAACTATAAAAATATAACTTGAAGAATACCATTAAAAATTATATAAAAAATATGAAGTTTATGTTGCAATTTTCTCCTCCACAAATATTTCGCGTCTTTTTTTTGCTATATGTCAAATTTTACAGTGGGAGTACATTATAAACTTAACCTTGTAATATATTCTTTTGAACGATACTCTTTGTAATATAATATACTATATATAATAATATTTAGTATACTGTTAGTGGAGTTTTAGACTCCACAAATAATATTAAGAGTTGATAAATATTCTATGAGATATAGTAAAATATTTAAAGAAAAAACACGTTATAATTTTTTTAAGGCTGCTTATAGAATAAAAAAATATACACTGTCAATGTACTAAATACTAACAATATATATTATTTAAGTAATTTTATAATTAATTATTTAAAATATTAATTAATGTTATTTAAGTTTTAGATTTTATTTCTAATTTTTTAAAATTTATAATTCTATTACTATTGAAGATTGGCCTCGTATCGTGATTGATTTTTTTTTTCTCTTGTCATTCTAAATAGTTTTAGTTTTTGCTAATTTTATTCAATGAACGATTGTTATGCTTGACTGTATAATTAATTAAGTACAAAAAATCATAATTATTGCAATCATTAGTGAGAAATTATTCTCATTTTAAAAGTTGTCAAATTACAAAATATAGTTAAAAGTTTAATTAAATATTCGACTTAGAGAACTTTCAAAATTTTGAAAACTTAATATTTTTCTTAATAAAAAACTTAATTAAATATCGATTTATTATTCATAACATTTTTAATTATTGTTTAACAGCGGAAAAATATTTTTACTTATAGTTTTAGTAAAAACTAGGTTTATGCATTACTAATTATTAATAGTAACTTGACATCTTAAAATTCAAATTAAATTTCATGCAATATAAAAATAAATTGAAATTCTAAGTCTCAAGCCACAGTTTGAAATAAAATAATAGAATAATATTTAAATAATTAAAATAAATCAAATAATGAGCCTAAAATAATTTTATAAATTAAAATCCCAAGCTGAAACCTTTCGGATGTCGTGCCTGCGTTCTAACTTGGTGGGTTATTTGAAAATATGGAAAATAAATGGAGTGAGTTATGAAGCTCAGTGTGAGTTTCATCACAAGATAACCAGTGCAACCGATTAGCATACGAAATCACATCACATATAATAATTCATAACAACAAATTCGGAATATCAGATTAACAAATCAACATCATGCTCATATATACATATATATATATATATATATATATCATCTCAAAAATATCAGAAAATGTTTGCGCATACTTTTGTGAATGTAATATATATTCAGATTTAACAAAAAAGATCCCCACTGCTACACACCATAAGAGTTCCCTAGAACTCATCCATCCTTACACACCAGGTTGTGGATAAACCACAAAGTTGAAAGTTTATATGCTGCCAGATGGTTGTGAATACACAACATAAATGCATATGAGAGTTGTTAGATAATGGGTGGGTGAATCGGCAGTGTTGCAGGTTAACACACTACCAGATGGTTGTGAATACACAACTTAATTGTAGATAAAAGTTGTCAGATAATATGTGGATGAACCACCATAATTGCAATTTAATATTCTGCCGGAGCTTCCTCCTTTCAAAACGTCTCATTCCTTGCAATAAACATGACATGCATATAAAAAATATAACAAAAATGGATAACATGCTTATAATATATCGAGAATGGCATCAATAAATATACCCTCAACTACTCGGTACAACAACCAAAACATTTGCTTTTCAAGGATCCAATCTAAAGGCATCATAAGGCCTGTTGTACAAACAATTTACAAATGTAGATACAATAGGCATGTTTATTCACAATTCATGCAATCATATAAATATAATATTAATTTAATTAATTAGATCACATATTTTAGCATAATCTATATTATCACGGACTCAATTGAGTAAAATAAGACATTAAAAATAGTTCGGAAAACATTCAGGGACTAATCTGTATAAAACATAAAATTTTAGGGAAAATTATAAAATTTGAGAAACAGTAGACACACTACCATGTGACCGGATCGTGTGGGAAGCCTTGGACTATTTGGAGGGGGTACACAGCCGTGTGGTTAAGCCCTGTAACAGGTTGAGGTTGTGTGGAAATTGCAAAGTTGTGGTGCAGGGAAAACACGGCCGTGTAGAGGGTCTTAGCCGTGTGAGAATCAAATTCCTAGGGTTTCAGGGGGGAACACGATCATGTTGGGGGCAATGTGGTCCACTCGGGTAGCCCACACGCCCATGTGGCTGGCTGTGTGGCCCTATCCCGAGGCATAGTTTGTCCATATTCGTTTGTAAGAAACATACACACATGACATTAGGGTCTCGAGCAACGATCCTCACGCTCCAATCTTATCCGGGGTACCTAAATCTTCAAATGATATTTACACAAGAATAAATAGCGGATTGCAAGATTATCAAGAAGTTTGGCAAAATTTGTAAAAGATTCGTAATCGAATTGGAAGATTAGCAAGAAACAACCTTATTTCAAAATTTACGGGTACTACTAATTGAAACAAGAGTACTTACCGATCTGTTGATGAAAATTCAGATACTATTGACGATAAATTCAACAATCGATGGAAAAATGGGTTTAATTGAGATTTGGTTCTTATTTGGGATTTCAAGAGATTAATTTCCAGCAATGTAAAGAAAATATTTGCAAAGAAAAAGTTGAAGAAGAAAGGAAGAAGAAATAGAGAAAAAGAAAGCAAAGTTTTAGTTCAATTGGAAAATAAAACTAGAGTTCTTTTGTGATTAGGAAGAGATTAAATACCTAGGTTTTCAAATTTTAAGGGCTGGTTGGGTAATTATTCCCTTCTGCCAAAAAAAAGAAAGAAACGGGGAAGAGTGTGACTTGAACCTAAAATGCTAAGGAAGAAAAAAGAATCCTTAGCCATTAGGTTATTGCCATCACCTATTCACTTTCTACTCCATTTAATATTTGTTTTAGCTAGACTTTCCTCCTAGTTTGCTAACAATAAAATGAAAAGAAATGGGAGAGCTGTGGATAGAACCTAAGATCTCTAGGGAGCACACTAACTACATAACCATCAGGACTAAATTATTTTCTTAGTTATTTATTTTATCTAACCCTATCTATTTTGAAGTGTTGCATTATTAGAATTAAAACGGTTATTTACAAGTATGACAGGTCAGTTGTAATATTTTTATGTTGCAACAGAGCACGGAGTATTCCAAGGATTGAACCCAGTAGAGCTTGAGTGATAAGGTGACTAACAATGAAAATGCATGCAATTATGAAGTCTAGCTAGCTACTCGCTAAATATTATAGTACGACAGTTATCATCAAAGATTAATTAAACTATCTAACAACTAGAAGGACTAATTGCAAAACAACCAAAAGTGCAAAATATCAATTAAAGAGCTAAAGTGGTTGGTTGACTTCCATATTTCTAGTCAATTCTTGGATTAAGGATCTAAAGAGTTCAAACTCCAAATTGGTTCAATTTTACCTTTCAATTACCATTTTATCAAATTAGATGATTTAGTTCGGCTTATCTCTCGATCTCACTAAACTAAATTGGGATAATCAAATTGGTTCTCAGTAGGTTCTCCTCTCGATCTCACGTATCTAATTGTTCACCTAGAGGCATCAATTCTAGGTTTTGAAGTTTATTCGATTTAGTTAAAAAATTTAGCCCCTGACCCAAAAACTAACCATGCAACACTTCCATCAATCAACCACCATAAGATCTAGTTACTACCCATCATCAACACGCAAGCATCAGTCAAATATATGCTCAAATAATCCATTAAAGAAAGCATAAAAAAGCAAGGTTAAGAAAATCTTAGGGACTCTTGATAGAGCTTTTGTAAAAGATGACAACAATAACAATGAAGAAGAAAAGACAACTAAAGTTAGGATTTTTACACGTTTAAGAGTTAACAAAGTTGAAATCTATTAAAGGCTTTAATGGAAAATCAAAATACAAAGTAAGGTTTTTGTATCTAAGTGCAAATAAATAAAATCTACTATAAAAACTAAGAAACTACCAGCTACAACTCCCAAGCTGAGAAATGCAAAGAACTAAATCCTAAAAATGAAGAAGAAAATAAAAAATAAGCTAAAAAGATGATAAAGTTGGCTTCGTTACTTGACTGCCAAAAGTGTCTTTAATACAACCACAATTCAACCTTAAAACTTGACAAAATGCCTTTGGAGTGTATGGATTGACTTGTGTTTATGTTGGACATAAAACTACCCTTACAATATTTTTCACTCTGTCAGGCATCGGTGTCGCGACATCTAAGCTTTAATATCAATGACACCCTACATATTAGCACACTTGTAACCTCTCTAACTCGACCTAAACGATAAACTCGAATTCGGGAGATTACATTAACTACCAAAGTGACTCGATATTTATCAAAATCAATTTTCCTTTTAAAACTCAAGTTTATACAAATGATTTACAATTCATATTCTAGTTTAACTTATTAGAGATAGAAGTGGAAATAAAACATAAGTCTTTTTAATAAAAAAATCAGTTTAATAACATATTAACAAATATTAACCTAAATTTTATAACCCGTACTAAATGAGATGTATCTAACAATTAAATTAAAACCAAATCCCAAACCACAGTTCATAATTAAGGAAGACGGAAAATAACTCAACCTCCTGAGGAATTAAAAATAATACCATTAATGGAAATAAAGATGGAACATAAGCCAAGACCCTCTGAGTGTTGTGTATGCGTCATAATCGGAAGGATTATCTGTAAAGATGGAAATTGGGGGGGAGTGAGCTATGGAAGCTTAATGTAAGTTCCTTTACAATAAACCATATTATAAAATTATCTTTTTAAACATTAAATAACATCATACATCATTATAAAGAATAACAATCGGTTATAAATAAGTGTCAATTTCAAATACGATAATTCAATATTGCTACTTTAGTCAAGCAATAATAATATTCTCAAACATAGACAATCAACTAAATCAATTTCAGAGTTATTCATACTGTTCATGAAAGATATATACACATAAATCAGATCAATCGTTTCATCAAGTAAATTCAGTCATGTATTCATTAAGTAAATTCAATCATGTATTCATAACTTGTCAAATATGCCATACAAAAATCGATTTAAAAATCGGTTGTCCTACCCCCCACCACTAACGCTCTAAAGTTGTGAGTTCCCCCGAACTCCCTCCACCAACACTCCAATTTTTGGACTTAATATCATATTCGGATTTGGGTAATTGCAGATAAAAGCTGCTGGTAACTGCGGAAACATGACCATATCGCAGAAAAGAGCTGTTAGAGGAACCGTGAGAGCACAACGAAAATGTCGCAGTTAGGATTTGCTATAACTGTGGGTACACAGTGATACCGTCGCAGTTGGAATTTGCTGTAATTGTGAGTACACAGTGAATAATTAAATGCAGATAAACTATTGGTTCTTCTTCTGATCATATCAACCCAACTCATGCAAATGCAATATAAATACATTCCAAGACATTCAATCAATATATTGTTTACTTTTTTCCTTATAACCAATCAATGACAATCATAAATAAGTTAGGCATCCAGTTTTTCCAATAATTTAGGCATTCAGATCATTCAATCGAGTATTCATAAAATACATGTAACATTATTCACTAATTAGTCAAGAGTAATTCAGTTAATAAATTTAATAATCCATATATCTCATTGCTCTATTCCTAAATAAGGACCTAATTGTATAATCTAGTTTTCTAAATGCCATTAAAAACCTAATCAAGGATTGATTTGAATAATAATAAAAGTTAAGTCAAAATTGTAATTTTTTAGTTTTAGGGGCCACACAGCCGTGTGACCGGACCATGTGCGAAGCCCCAGGCCGTGTGCAATGCGAAGATGTAAGGGATTATAGAAGGATATGATCGTACGTAAGGCCGTGTGTTCCACATGGGCTAGCCACACGCCCATGTGGTAGGCCATGTATGACTGGGCAGTTTCAAAATTTGACTCGAATTTTTGCAAAAGAACACACACCTGAGTTCTAGGTCAGGTGATAGTTCTCAGTTATGAGAAACATAAATTTGTCCTTAACGAACCTTACCCACTTGAAGCTCAGTCCAAAGCGAGAAATCACTGGGGAGATTCTGATTCAATTGCACGATGTTATATGTTAACAAGCATGAGTAGTGTGTTGCAATAGCAATACGATAATTTTTGTACTACTAAAGAGATCATGACAAATTTGGAGGCCAAGTCGCATTGGCTCGACAATTCGCTATTTCAAATTTGACGAACATATGCCTAAGCTTATGGGATTCTTTACGGAAGCGGAGGACAATGGGGCTGACCTTGACGTGAACATTCAGATTGAAATAGTGTTCAAATCATTGACCAAGGAGTTCGATGGCTTTAGGGTTGCTTACAACTTAGGGAATAAGACGCTTACCTTAACTCAGCTCATGAAGGAATTACAATCCTATGAGTTGGTGTAGAATGGTGGTAAGTCGGTTCAGGAGAATCTTGAGGCAAACTTAGTTGTGGGCTCGTCGTCCTCTAAGGGGAAGTAGAAAGCTAAGAGAAAGAAGAAACCGACTAATTCTTCTGTTCCATATCGTGTGGATAAGAAGAAGACTAAGGCATTGAAGGATCCTAAAAAGATCAAATGTTTTTTCTGCAATAGGAAAGGGCACTTCAGATCAAACTACAATGAGTATTTGGATTACCTAGCCAAAAAAGGTAAATATATATAACTCTTTGTGGTTGAATCTTTCTTAGTGGAAGAATCAATTGATAACCGGGTTATTGATTCTGGAGCCACTAATCATATATGTGTTTCTTTACAGGGTTCAGTGAAACAAGATGTATGCGTGACAAGAGCCTCTCTTTGTGAACCGGAGATGGGAGCTAAGTTTCATCTGAAGTAGTGGGAAAAATTATTTTAGGAAGATTGTTTTAAAGGAAGTCTTTTATGTACCTTATTAAGAGGAACTTCATTTCTGTAGCATGTTTATTTAATGAAAGGTTATTCCGTGACATTCAATAAATTGATTGCTATTCACAGAAATTATTCTTTGATTTGTCATGGATGGATGGAAAACAATTTCTATTTTATCAAACCAAATAACAACTCAATGCTTCAAAATGAAATGGTGAATAAGAAGCTTAAATTTTTTTTACTTTAATGAGGGGTACCTATGGCACTTAAGACTTGGTCATGTTAACCAAGAAAGAATCATTAGACTCGTGAAAGAAAGTCCCTTAAGTATGATTAAGGAAGTTTGTGACACCCCAAACCTGACCGGGATACACCAGCCCAAAATTCGAAGTGTTACATTAGCCATTTAAGTGCTTTCTGGCTAATGACCTCCCAAGACACACCTCAACCTTTTAACACCTCAATCTTATCCATTATTTATTAATGCGGGAGCAATTTGTGAACAAATTTTAAACTTTTTATAAGTAATTTAACTTACGGGCATTTATGTTATTTTACCACCTACGGTTAAACTAACCTGAATTTAGATTTATACATTTATCAACCCTCTTTTAGTCAATTTATGTAAGACCTAAAAATTTTAGCTTAATCCGAGTTTATTTTCTATGTCTAATTCAAGTTTTATCATTAAGGACTAACTTGGAACAATATCAAACTATCAGTACTATACTCGAATATTAAATTGAGTGTGTTTCTAACAAATTTTACCAATTACAAGTATAATCCTAAAATTTTATCAAGTTTCCTTATCATTTAAGGCTCTAATTAGACTTATCAAGTTACAAGACTAATTTGTAATTTAAATGGACTAGAGAACCAATTTAAAAATACTAGAATTCAAACCCCCAACAGTTCATTGCAGTTTTTTTGTGCGAAAAATTTGATTTTAAACCCGATTTTGAGTATTTTAATGGCCAATTAAACCCGATTTAAATACAATTAAATATCATACATATTCATACACCTTCAATTGAATTTATTAACACAAATTAAGCCTCAATTAAATAGAATTAAACATTCAATTTCATGCATATCACCCACCGGTTAATTCAAACAAGTGGCGTACCTTAGTCGTTAGTAAACCACTCCATGGAAACTTCATTTAAACAATGGTTAGTGTAAACATCATGCCTCACACACCATGTTATCAATCACTGTGTTATCAAGCAACAATACACCGTAAATTATTCAATAATCAAACTCAAACATGCATACATGATATTATAAAACCTTCTAAAATTAAAAATGTCTAATGTCCAATTCCAATTCCAATTACAACCAAAATTAAGTTAAATCTCAAAAGTTCCACAATGCCCGATTAACATATCTAAAACGTGTAACTAAATTTCTGCCGAGCCTTTATCTCTTGGAACTCTCTTGCTTGGCTCCTCAGCTCCTCAATCTTGTCGGTTAACTGCACAAGTGAGGGTGTGAGCTTAAAAAACTCAGTGAATGTTAATAAAACGACGAGTAAATTAGCACTCAAATCATGCTTAAATCAAAACCAATCAAATACAAATTTTTAGTCACAATATCAGTCCATAATAGTTCTATGTCATATGCTCAACCATGTATCAAAAATCATAATTAATCATGGCATATAATCATCAATTTAGCATATAACATTTCATACATTTATATTGGCATATACAATCATGGCTTAATCGGGTGATCATACATCGAATAAACGGATCTCCTTACTCCCAATCAGAACCAGAATCAATCCCGAATTGAGCGGGTCGAGGCCACACGCTCCCTTATATCGCCTCAAATCAATCTCGTTGAGTGGAGACACAAGCTCAACACTCCATTATCTACTCCAAATCAGTCCACCTAGAGCCTCATTGCTCACGAATAACATATCAATATGGCGAGTACTCACAAATCCTATGGCATGCCAACTATATCCAATGGATCCACCATGCTATAATGCCAATATAATCAATCAATCATAACATAATTTCAGTCAATAATGTGCTCAATTTAAAGTGCCAAAATGCATATGTGAATCATATAACATAGCCATTATAACATCAAATTAAATCTAGCACACCAATCACCTATTATTAATGTTCATTTATCAATTGAAATATCAACAAACCATGAACCAAAAACTCCAACATGCTTGCTTAGTTCACCATTATAATCAATCAAATCAAGCACATAAAATCACTAGATGCTTACTTACCAACAATTAACAAAAATTTCATCACTTAAACATATATCAATAATCTTGCAAAATTAACCACCCAAAACTCAATTAAATATTTCCAATTAGTAATTAATCATCCAATTAAGCATAAGTGAGGGTCAATTTACCAAATCGCCTTTTAAGAACACTCACCACACAACTAACTCAACCACAACCAAGTGATTAGCCAAGCAAATCCAAGCTTCAATTTCAATTAGCTCGATCCTCTTCAAGATTCAGAGCTTCAACAAAGATAAAATAGATATTACCACCTTTTAAAAGATATAATAAACACAACTTTTCATCAACTAGGCTACACGAAATTCTCACTCAAAATTACCTTACCGGATTTTTATCATCAAGTCAAAAACTCGATTCCTCACAAAATCGATCACTCCAACCCTCCTAATCACTTCCAAACATCAATACTAGACCAAATAAACATATACTAAGCATCAATTTCACATTTAAATCAATTTTATAAAAATCCGAAAAATTGGTTCATGAAGATGATTAAATTCAAATTTCTTTAAGTTACCTTACAAAACATGTTTAATCTTGATAAATAAGATCAAAAACCTTCTAATAGATTCATTTTGAGTTGGAACATCCATTGGTTTGTGGATTTCCTCTTAAAATTCAAGATCCACCATTAAAGCACCTTAAGCTTTTGAAGAAGATAACATTGATAAAAAATAATGTAATTATCACTCAAATCATGTAAATATGCTTCTAATCATCATAAAAATAAGTTTAGAAATAATAATTACCTTTGATTAATTCTAAATTCTTTGATTGAAAATCTTGATTCAAGAATCTTGAGAAATTTCATAATACTTTTTGCTACTTTTGTGAATAATTTCGGGTGAAAAGAGAATATTTTGAGAAGAAAAATTGTTGAATCTATTCTCTGATGATAGATCTTTAAAACCATGCAAAGAAAACAAAATTTATAGCTATCTAATCTGATGTAAATGGTAAGAAAAATAGGCTAGATGCATTGTGTTTAAAACTGAAACAACCCACTAGAAATTTGAAAATTGGGAAATTTGCCCAATAGCCACTCCCATATTTCCCTTACTTTACCAATTGATCCTTTCCCTCCAAAATTCCAAATTTAAAGGTTTATTTGTCAAATAAATACTCCAAAATTTCCCTTATTTTACAATTAAATCTAATTTAATTAATATTTAAATTTAACTCAAATTAACCCCAATAAAAATTATTTTAAAATTCTTTTTCGACCCAAAAAAATTATTTTCACTAATAATTATTTAATTACTTTAAAATTAATTTTGCAAAAAATATTTTTTTATTTTTCCAGATTATTGTTTAATCGATTTTAGATGAAATTGACCTCTTGAATTAAATTAAAAATTACTATTAACCCGATAAATTCCTAAATTCACGCTCGGAACCCAAAAAATATACTCGAAACTATTAGACACAGTTTAGAGATATTACAAAGTTAGTCTTCCACAATGTGAATCTTGTTTGGAAGGTAAAATGACTAGGAGGTCTTTTAATGTGAAAGAAACAAAGGGTAACCAACCTTTAGATTTTGTGCACACTGATGTATGTGGTCTCATGAGTATTAGTGCCCAAGGAGGTTACAATTATTACATGACTTCCATAGACGACTATTCTCGATATGAATATGTGTATCTAACGCACTGTAAAAGTGAAACCTTCGATAAATTTCGAGTGTTTCGTGCGAAGTTGGAAAAGCACTTAGATTTATTTATAAAGAATCTTCGGCTTGTCCGACGAGTTCTTAGGATGCCTCATAGAAAATAGGATTTTATCTCAGTTGACTGTGTCAGACACTCTACAACAGAATGGCGTAGCTGAGAGAACGAACAAAACCTTGTTTGACATGGTTCTGTCAATGTTAAGCTATTCATAACTCCCTACTTCCTTCTAGGGATTTACGATATAAAAAGCTTCTAAGACACCTTATGAACTATGGCATGGAAGACACTCCCTCTAAATCACTTTAAAATATGGGGTTATCAAGCACACATTCTGTATAAGGATGCACAAAAAAATTATGCATGTTTGTAGGATATTCAAAATGAACAAAATGAGGATTATTCTACAATCCAAAAGATAATACAATTAAAGTTTCTACTCATTCTACTTTTCTTGAGGAAAGCTACATGGATAACTTTAAGCCTCAAAGTAAAGTGGTACTCGAGGAACTTTCAAGAGTTGTAAAATAATCACCAAGTTTAATTCTTGAGAAAGTTGTAGAAAGACCTACAAACAATCAACAACATATAGGAATCTTTCGTAGTGGGAGAGTTTCAAATTTCTGAAGAAAACTCATAGGATCTTCCCCTTCATTTTCACAAAATTACATATTCAAAATAACCCATGATATCAAGGATAGATTAATCTCAAAGTGCGGCACATTAACATGCGGTGTCATTATACTAATCCTTAGCCAATTGCAGTCGTACAACATGGTGTCTAACAAAGAGGTCATTGCTGATAAACTGTAGGTGTCTTCCTCTATAAGAGAACTTAATTTCCTACAAAGAATGAATCAAATAAACGAATCACATTGTCCATCTAACCAAGGTAATTAATGCTAAATAATGAAAAGAAAAATGTTGTATCTATAACTCATGAATTGGTCACTTATCTCCCTACAAGCATGCAATAAAATGGGAACGACACCAAAAACTTAACCGCCCCGCCAACCCTCGGTGCACAAGTATTGTGATTGAGCGAGAATCAACACTAATAAAAATAATCAAATTAAACTAATTGCATGCGGTGTTTGCAAGTTTGATAGGTTAGTTGTAATATAATTTGTACAACGAGGCACAGGAGTACTCTAAGGATCAAATCCAAAAGAGTTGGCGATCAAGTGAATTCTAGCTACAAACATGCAATTAAAGAGTCTAGCAACTACTCGCTAGATACTATAGTACAACAAGCCATTCAAGAGTTTCATTAAACTAACTAACTAACTATGTAACACCCCAAACCCGGCCCAAACACCATGACCAGATCTGGTATGTTACGGGTTAAACGTTAAAAACTTTGCTTTGAAGGGATTTGAAATCTCGGTTTGTTTATGCAAGTATTCGTTAAATAAGTGTTATTTGTAGGAAACCTTTGTATTTTTTTTTTAAAAAAAAAAACTTGTTTTAAAATCCCATTTTTATTTCTTCTTACCATACTCTTGGCTGCACAATCTATATTAGCTTGATACTTTCCCAGCCAATTCATGCCTAAAATTAGATCAAACTCCCCGAACGTAATTCCATTAGATTCGTCTGGAAAACTATCCCTTGAGTTTCTAAAGGTACTTCCCGATAAAGCTTGTTTACCACCACAGAATGTCCTAATGGGCTAACTACAGTCATCTCCCTAGAGGAAATCTCAGAATCTACGCTTAAAGTTTCAGACACCCTACTAGCAACATATGAATGCGTCGACCCAATGTCAATCAATGCAGTGTAAGGCAAGCCAAAAATTAAAAACGTACCGGTTATGACATCCGGTGCGTCAGCCTCCTCTCGATGTCTGACAGCATAGACTAACCCCAACTGCATTATCAGCCATATTATCTACATTACCTAAACATTTTTCCCCTATTTCCAAGCCCTATTGCCGTCCAACTCACTCCCCCCTTTAATGCCGAAAATAATTAAATTAACTAAGAAAATTGGGCTTCATGCGACTCGAACTTGGGCCTCCTCAGCTGACGCCTCCTCTTTACTCTCTAAGTGGCGCCACTTTACCACTGGGCCACAAGCCCATTTGTGCCTTAAAACACAGATAACATCTTTTAAGCCTTATCCTAACTGGCTTTCCACTAGAGTGTCCAAACAGAAAATTTAACTAAGGCCTCGGCCCAATCTTGAGCCCAATCTGAACCCCTTAAACACTCTAATTAGCACATTAAATGTAACACACATCAAATGCAAATGCCCATTAATTCAGGATGTTACAGTTCTACCCCCTTAAAAACGTACCGGTTATGACATCCGGTGCGTCAGCCTCCTTTATCTGCCACATTATCAGCCATATTATCTACATTATCTAAACATTTCTTCCCCTATGCCCTATTGTCGTCCAACTCACTCCCCCCTTTAATGCCGAAAATAATTAAAATTAACTAAGAAAATTGAGCTTCATGCGACTCGAACTTGGGCCTCCTCAGCTGACGCCTCCTCTTTGCTCTCTAAGTGGCGCCACTTTGCCACTGGGCCACAAGCCCATTTGTGTCTTAAAACACAGATAACATCTTTTAAGCCTTATCCTAACTGGCTTTCCACCAGAGTGTCCAAACAGAAAATTTAACTAAGGCCTCAGCACAATCTTGAGCCCAATTTGAACCCCTTAAACACTCTAATTAGCACATTAAATGTAACACACATCAAATGCAAATGCCCATTAATTCAGGATGTTACAGTTCTACCCCCCTTAAAGAAATTTCGAACTTGAAATTACTTGGTCAGAATAGATGCGGGTACTGCTGCTGCATCGTCTCCTCTGGTTCTCAAGTAGCCTCCTCAGAACTGTGATTCCGCCATAGAACCTTAACCAACGAAACTGTCTTCCTTCGCATTACTTTAACATCACAATCTAAGATTTCCACTGGCTCCTCCTCAAAGGATATGTCAGGTCTTATCTCGATTTCCTCCACAGGCACCACATGAGATGGATCCGAACGATATCGTCTGAGCATAGAGACATGAAATACATTGTGAATCTGGCTTAGCTCTGAAGGTAGCTCAAGCTAGTAGGCTACCGGTCCTACTCGTTTCAGCACCCAGTATGGTCCGATGAATCTGGGACTTAACTTACCCTTCCGTCCAAACCTTAATACTTTTTTCCACGGCGACACCTTCAAGAAAACCTTGTCACCTACTGCAAATTCTATGTCCTTACGCTTTAGGTCAGCATAGGACTTCTGTCTGTCCGACGCTTCCTTTAGTCGAGCCCGAATTAACTCAACCTTCTCCTCTGTCTCGGTAACCAACTCCGAAACCAACATCCGACCTTCACCTAATTCCGTCCAATAGGTAGGAGTATGACACTTTCGCCCGTACAATGCTTAATAGGGCGCCATCTGAATACTAGACTGGTAGCTGTTATTGTATGCAAACTCCGCTAATGGTATAAATTCTTCCCAACTACCCCTGAAATCAATGACACAACCTCTCAACATGTCCTCCAAGATCTGGATTACCCGCTCAGACTGACCATCGATCTGAGGGTGGAACGCCGTACTGGAATCCAACTTCGTACCCAACGCTTGATGCAACGCCTTCCAAAATCGTGATGTAAACCTAGGGTCCCTATCCGATATAATTGATACTGGTACTCCATGCAACCTCACTACCTCCGCTATATATAACTTAGCCAATTTCTGCAGAGAGTAATCGACCCGTACTGGTATGAAGTGAGCAGACTTCGTCAAGCGATCAATAATCACCCAAATCAAGTCCTTCTTAGTAGGCGTGAGAGGTAGCCCACTAACAAAGTCCATTGTGATCCTTTCCCACTTCCATTGTGGAATCTTCACCGGCTGCAACAACCCCGATGGTAACTGATGCTCCGCCTTTACCTGCTGACAAGTCAAACATTTACTCACCAGTTCAGTTACCTCTCGCTTCAAGCCCGGCCACCAAAACTGTTCCCGCAAATCCCGATACATCTTACTCCCTCCAGGGTACATAGCGTATGGACTACCATGCGCTTCTTCCATAATCCTACGCCTCAACTCAGGATCTTTCAGCATGCACACTCTCCCTTGGAAACATAATAGCCCTTCCTCATTCACACTAAATTCCGTTGATCCCTCACTTGATCCTACCGAAAACTTCCCCTTTAGTAACTCATCAGTCTGCTGCTTCTCCTTAACCTGACTGACCCAAGAGGGTTTCACTTGAAGTTCGGCTAATAAACTCCCATCATCATATAAACTAAGGTGAGCAAACATTGCTCTCAAGTCAGAAATTACTTTACGGCTCAGGGCATCTACCACCACGTTAGCTTTATTCGGATGGTACTCGATCGAGCAGTCATAATCCTTTAACAACTCGATCCGCCTCCTTTGCCTTAGATTCAACTCCTTCTGGGTCAAAAGGTATTTTAAACTCTTATGGTCGGTATAAATGACAGATTTCTCCCCGTACAGGTAATGTCTCCAGATCTTCAAAGCAAAAAACACCGCTGTCAATTCCAAATCATGGGTGGGATAATTTGATCCGTGCGGTCTTAACTGCCGAGAAGCGTACGCAACAACCTTTCCATCTTGCATCAACACGTATTCTAGTCCCGTGTGTGAAGCATCACAGTAAATCACGAACTCCTTTCCAGCCTCCGGCTGAATCAACACCGGAGCCTCTGTCAAGATCCTTTTTAATCTCTCGAAACTCTCTTGCTGCTTATCAGACCAAACAAACGGAACCCTTTTCCGCAACAACTTAGTCAATGGTGCCGCGATCAATGAAAATCCTTCCACAAACCTTCTGTAATACCCGGCTAAACCGAGGAAACTCTGAATTTCTGCTACCGATTTAGGTGGCTTCCAATCCAACACCGCTTCAATTTTCTGAGGGTCCACCCTAATCCCATCTGTTGACACAACGTGACCTAGAAAGGTAACTTCCCTTAGCCAAAATTCGCACTTACTGAATTTGGCATACAACTGCTTCTCCCTCAGAATCTGCAGAACTACCCGGAGATGTGAGTCATGCTCCTCTTCCGATCTTGAATAAACCAAGATATCATCTATAAATACCACGACAAACCGATCTAAGTACGGTTGGAACACTCGGTTTATCATATCCATAAACGCCGCTGGCGCGTTGGTCAATCCAAATGGCATCACCATGAATTCGTAGTGACCATAGCGAGTCCTAAATGTCGTCTTATGAATATCCGCCTTCTTAACCTTAAGCTGATGGTACCCTGACCTCAGATCTATCTTTGAAAAGACCGAAGGCCTCTTCAACTGATCGAACAAGTCGTCGATCCTCGGGAACAGGTATTTATTCTTGATGGTCAACTTATTCAACTGGCGATAGTCAATGCACATATGCATTGATCCATCCTTCTTCTTAACGAATAACACCGGCGCTCCCCAAGGCGACACACTTGGTCTAATAAACCCTCTGTCCAGCAACTCTTAGATCTGCGCTTTCAATTCCACCAACTCCTTCGGCGCCATTCTATACAGATCAATAGATATTGGCGCTATTCCCGGAAGAAGATCGATACCAAACTCCACTTCACGATCCGGGGGTAAGCCCAGAAGCTCTTCTGGGAAAACATCAGGAAGTTCATTCACCGTCCTGACGTCCCCGACAGCTAGTTCCTTGGCTTCCAGAGCCCAGACGAACATTAAAATTGCCTCGCATCCTTTTCTCACCATCCTTTCTTCTCTTAAGGCAGACACCACATTCGACAAACAGTTCCCCCTTTCACCTATTACCAACACTTCACCACCCTCGGGGGTTTTTAATACCATACTCTTGGCTGCACAATCTACATTAGCTTGATACTTCCCCAGCCAATCCATGCCTAAAATTAGATCAAACTCCCTGAACGGTAATTCCATTAGATCCGTCCGGAAAACTATCCCCTGAACTTCTAAAGGTACTTTCCGATAAAGCTTGTTTACCACCACAGAATGTCCTAATGGGCTAACTACAGTCATCTCCCTAGAGGAAATCTCAGAATCTACGCTTAAAGTTTCAGACACCCTACTAGCAATATATGAATGCGTCGACCCAATGTCAATCAATGTAGTGTAAGGCAAGCCAAAAATTAAAAACGTACCGGTTATGACATCCGGTGTTTCCTGCCCCTTGGCCTGGTGCTCCACGACCCCGACTGGAACCGTTACCACCTCTGGCCGGACCACGACCTCTTTGTGGCTGCTGACCTCCTCTTCCCGGCTGAGCATTCCCTCGACCTGTGGGCCCTTCGCTGCCCTGTCGCTGCGGACAGTTTCTAACTTGGTGGTCCGTAGATCCACACCTGAAGCACTTTCCACTGCTCGCCCAACACTCACCTACATGGAATTTGCCACATCGAGCACACTTTTGTGTTTGACCAGCAACAGTAGGTCTCTCATTCTGACTCGGTCCATCTGACCTAGGTCTTTTATGAGTACGTCCAATTGCCCCTGACGATCCAAAATTTCTCTTACCTCCACTCCTATCTCTATCCCGATTCAGTTTTTCTGTCCGCTTAACCTCCTCAGCTATCTTAGCTTTTTCCACAAGCACAGCAAATTCCCTCTCCTGCTGTGGTGCTATCAGTACGCACAGATCGTCCCTCAGACCATCTTCAAATCGAACACAATGTTCATGGACTGTGGCCACCATCCCTCGAGCATAACGGCTAAGACGTAAAAATTCTGCTTCATACGCAGCCACCGACCTACTTCCCTGAACCAGATTCAAAAATGCTCTACGCTGCGCATCCACATAACTTGTCCCAATATATTTACTCTGGAACGCCGTTTTGAAGAAATCCCAGGTGATACGGTCGACCATCGTCCCATCCTTAACCGTAAGCCACCATTGATAAGCTTCGTCTCGCAGGAGAGATACAACCCCTTTCAGTTTTTCCTCTTCTATTAAATCCAGATTATCCATTATACGTTCAATCGCCTCCAACCAATACTCAGCTGTACTCGGGGCTATACCAGAAATTCCCCTAAACACTTCTGCCCCATTAACTCTAAGTCATTCCGACACAAATTTCCGGGCTCCTGTGCCCATGCCTACCCCAGCAACCCTCTCTAAAACCCTTAACATCGCCTGAGATACCGCATCATCTCCGGCCGTCTGATCCTGAAATTCAGCCTCCGCAACTGGTGGAGCTGGCATCTCGTTTCCTGACCCATGGCCAGATCCTACTGGTTCTGACACGGCTATCCTACCCCTACCACGGCCACGCGGCGGACGTCCACGACCCCTTGTACTCATTCTACCGATTCGTGTTTATCTGATTAGAAATTTTATAAATTATTAATTTCTTTCACTGGTTAACCACGAACAATCTTATGGACAGTAGTTTCAAAAGTAGTTCTTTCGAATTCGAGATTATATCTACGGGTTTCAGTCTCAAGTTTGTACCTCCTAGTTCTAGGAACCACATACATTCAACCATCATACATCAACATACAAGTGGCATCCACGACCTCACATTCATCACATGAGGGTATTTTCATCATTTCTCTACCTAGGGGTATTTCCGTAGTTTTGTCCTACAGGGTATTTTCGTAATTCCTTAAAATAGGGTATCTTGGTGATTTTTTGAAATAGAGGTATTTTGGTATTATTGTAACACATGGGTATTTTAAATTTTTTTAAAAAAATAGGGGTATTTCGTAAAATTTTATTTTGCAAACCTGGTACTTTTAGAAATCTAAGGGTTTTCGGGTTAATTTACAAAACATAGGTATTTTGGTAATTTTGCCAACCAAGGGTGCTTCAATAATTTCACAAATTTTAGTGGTTTTACAAATCCAGGGTATTCTGGGAAATTTTCACAAATCAGGAGTATTTCAGAAATTTTACAAAACTAGGGGGTATTTTAGTAATTTTGCGAAATAGGGTGGCTGGTCCCTTTCGGGTTTTAATTATAAATTTTGGGCCCATCAACAAGTCCTTGTGGCTAAGATGAACAGTCACTACGCATCAAGTAGGATTCCAGCAAAGAGGAGGTGAGTCACTAGGACCGCTTAAATACCAAGCTCTCCTTGAATCCAATCCTAGACATGCGTATGCCTGTTGCCATACCCTAACCCAGCGATCTGTTTACGGACATGTTAAATTAGATCACGTCTTATGAATTTAAAGAGTTGTTTAAACTAAGCCTAAAGTCCATTAATGCCTATCATACTAGCTTACGTCCATCAAGCCCATCAAACCCAACATGTATATCACATCAAGAGTTAGAATACTTACCTGCGTGGATCGGGTGCCGGTAGACTCGAAGGCCATATCTCAACCAAAACTTTTCACCAAATTTATAAACTACTACTGGACCCATTTCACAGCCCGAGTTTTGCAACCGGGCTCTGATACCAAAATGTAACACCTCAAACCCGGCCCAAACACCATGACCAGATTTGGTATGTTACGGGTTAAACGTTAAAAACTTTGCTTTGAAGGGATTTGAAATCTAGGTTTGTTTATGCAAGTATTCGTTAAATAAGTGTTATTTGTAGGAAACCTTTGTAGTTTTTTTTTTAAAAATAACTTGTTTGAAAATCCCATTTTTATTTCTTCTTATAAATAAGTCCTTGAACATAAATTTGTAAATGTAAACATTAGGAAATATAAATTGATAACCTAAGCTATGGAGGCCTTATTACATAAATAGTCCCAAAATTAAAACTTAAAGAAAAACCGGAAATAGTTTATGAAAATAAAAGACTTGATGGCCCTTCGAGTCTGCCTCGGCTCCCATGTCCACGATCTACTGCTCATCTGAAAAGTCAGAGAAATAAAAGGGTAAGTCACCAAGACTCAGTGTGCAAATCTCGAAAACACATAAATGACTTGAGGCCCACAAACACATTATGGGCCTTAGCCCATACACAATGGCAACAAGATATTTACATGCAACATGGCCCAACCTAACCTAAAAGTCCATCCTTTACACACCAGCCCGTACCAGCCAACACACCTCGGGGATTTCTACAATCAACCCACCAACCGCTACACACCATATCGACAGTCATGCTGCCTATTCCTAGCAATCAGGAATGAATTTAACGTGGCTTAGCAACCGATCACTATTGTGACCTAATTTTACAATTCGTGGTTTAACCACCGATCACCAAGTGACCTATTAACATGATCTTCCCCTTTCATCATATTAACCCCCATCCCATGCATACATCAATGCGGAATCAAAACAATATACTACCTAAGAGATCACAGATTATCACATACATCGATACACATAGAGAAGTTTCTATGATTACGTACCCGGCATCCCTTGCCTACCCTTTTCGGGTAATCCGACTGTCTATACAGTCTTTTTTTGGCTTTTAGCCCAAAACATACATATAGTACAGATTAGTTAGTGTGTTAGAGATCTACACACCTGATTACAGTCAAGACGAGACCTTCTATGTCGACACTATCAGAAGTCGATACGACTGCTAACTGCCTAAGATCTTGTTCTGAAGCCGGTCCACAACCTGGTGGCCAATCTCGTACTGCTGACACCGCTCATTTTTTAAACTTAGGGATTGGTTTTACAGATCCAATCCCCTTCGCCTGATCGATATTTGATTCCATTAAAAGACCTTATCATAACATATGGTTAAGATCACAATTACGATAGTGAATCTAAAGAGAATCTAAAGAGAACCCCTTACCTTAAATCCCGAACAGAGAGATATGAGGTTTAGAGACTAACGGTTCCGGCTTTTAGATCTAAGCGATCTACTTCAATTCCCGAATGTCGCCCAACACGTAAACACAAGAAACCAACAATCCATTAGCCTTTCGGCTTTGTCTTCTAAAAACTGAAAAAGAAAAAGAATAGATCAGAAGAAATTGACACCTACCTTTACAGAGAATTTGGCAACTCCTAGAAGATTTCGGCTTTTGAGAAGATCAAAAAGAGAAGATGATTCAAAGAAATCTATGGATATTCGGCTTTTAATGAAGAAATCAGCAGGAAGAAAAAAGAATGGACACTAGGGCATTCGACTATGGCAGAAGAGAGTAAAGAGAAAGAATACTTAAGGGTTTCGGCTTATAGAAGAAATCAGAAAAAGGTGTAGAGAAAGGCTATGAGGTTTCGGCTTTAGCAGAGAATGAAGAAGAAGATGGAACTTTAGGAGTTTTCGGCTTTTTGAGAAAAGAAACAACTAAGAGAAGAGAATGAGAATAAATGCCGAAATTAAGAAGTGCCCTATTTTCTAATCAAATTTTCGGCACACACACTAACCAAAAGCCGGAATTGCCCTCTTTTGAAAACTAAGACTAATTAATTAACAAGGGAAATTTCGGCACCCGTAAGCCATACTAAAACCGATTCCTCCTCCCCCTCAGTGTTGGAATTTTGGCCACCACTGTGGCCAGCAGTTAATTCCTAAACTTTCTCCCTTATCGTAATCTGACCTCTCATCCATAAGTGACCTAGATAACACCACCTCTTCCTTCCTTTATCTGCCACATTATCAGCCATATTATCTATATTATCTAAACATTTTTCCCCCTATTTCCAAGCCCTATTGCCGTCCAACTCACTCCCCCCTTTAATGCCGAAAATAATTAAAATTAACTAAGAGAATTGGGCTTCATGTGACTCGAACTTGGGCCTCCTCAGCTGACGCCTCCTCTTTGCTCTCTAAGTGGTGCCACTTTGCCACTGGGCTACAAGCCCATTTGTGTCTTAAAACACAGATAACATCTTTTAAGCCTTATCCTAATTGGCTTTCCACTAGAGTGTCCAAACAGAAAATTTAACTAAGGCCTCGGCCCAATCCTGAGCCCAATCTGAACCCCTTAAACACTCTAATTAGCACATTAAACGTAACACACATCAAATGCAAAGGCTCATTAATTCAGGATGTTACAAACTAAAATTTGTAAAAAACTAAATTGTAAAGAAAATAAAGTACACAAGTATCAAATACGAGCAAATATGATAACATGGAGCGGTTGGTTGATTTCCATGTGATTGGTTGACTTTTGAATTAGGGATCTAAATTGGTATTACTTCTAAATTGGCTTCATTTTACCTCTTGGCCTCAAATTTACCAAGTTAGACAAGTTAGTCTGTTTTATCTCTCAACCTCACCGACTAACCAAGGACTTATCAAATTGGTGCCCAATAAGATCTCCTCTTGGTCTCACTTATCTTGATTTTCCCTTAGGAGCGTCACTCTTAAGTTTTTAAATTTATTCAATTTAGTCTAGTTTTGCAATTTAGTCCTGAATCCAAAAATCAATTACCCAACATTTCTATCAACCAACCCTTAAATATTTAACTACTTATACTCATATTGAAACCCATAATCAACAAGAAATCAAATGAAAGTAACATTAACTTAAATATTAAGCAAATAAATAAAGACCTAAGCTTTCTTGCAAAAGCTTGGATACAACAACAATGGTAGCAAGAAAAGTAAACAAGAATATTAAATGAGTGATTTTTAACAAAGAAAATGTAATAGAGATAAAAGGCATTCGATTGATGGATTATATTGTAACTATAAGAGAGTTTGAAGGATGAAATAAGCAAATAGATCCTAGCTACAATAGTAACTAACTTAACTAACTAAAAGAAACTAAGAAACACTAGAAAAATAACCAAGAAATGAAACCCTAGACTATGGAGTAGAAAACTAAACCCTAAAAGATGAAGAGAATAATCCTAAAGACCTAAAAAATGTGAAGTTTGTCTTTGTTTCAACCAATTTGGCCTATTTCAATAGAGTTCACGTACAAAAATCTTGACCAAATTACCCCTAAATGTCTAGTTTTGGTTAGGAGACATGTTGGATAAGGACTGACCCTGTGGTCATTTTTTGTCTCCCTCGACAATGATATCACGATACTGAAAACCAGGTATCGCGATATCAGCTCCAGTCTTAAAATAGGCTTCATTGGGAGTCTTGGGCATCACAATACCACTCTAGGTGGCTCGAGCTTCCTTGTTTCAACATTTTTAGGGGTATCACAACTTTCCTACTTCGATATCGCAATACCCTTTTTCTCGGTGATGTTCTTGCTCCATTTGGGCCATTATGGGCTCCCTACATCCTCCACCAACCTCATTAGATGCCCCGAATGCCAATTGGTAATCTTGAGTCTCAAAATAACATAAAACACACATTAATCACTTATTTGTGCAAAAAACTGAAACTCAGTAAAAGCACGAAAAAAAAACATATAAATTACTTGGAAATAAGCTCTTTAAATGTAATAGGGAGCTTAATTTAACATATCAAATTACAGCATATCACGATGATTATGTTATTTGTATTTTTTCTCAAATACTCCAATTATTAGGTTGGTAAAATTTAATGTGTTGTAATAAATGTTTCCACCCATATTGTACTTGTTCCACTTTCATTGACACTAAATTGTATTCTTTATTTTACATCTCAAATGTACATTTATTTACAATATACGCAAAAAAAATTATTAAAATGGTTTGTATTGTACCATATCAGATGGTCAAACTCGAATTACTTTTTTCATTTGTGTTATTTTTTTCATTTAAGTTTTTCTCCCTCCATTTATTACAATCTTTTTAAAAAGCAAGGATTTACTCAAAAGGTACGAGAAAAAATTAAAAAAATTATTTTGTATTGTAATATATCTTACTTTAATAATTAATATTAACTTACAATTTCCTAAAAAAATAAATGAATAAACGAACAAATCGTACGTTTTGTTTGTTTGTATGTTTGTTTTTTTTCTATGTTTATAAATGAGAATGAGTTTATCAATAAGAGTGAGTGATCGTGTCAAAATCAGAGCTTTAAATATTTATAAAAGAATGATCAAACCTTGAGACTAACTCTAACAACGATTAAAGGCAAGTTTACCTATCGAACAGTAGTATAGCTTAGGCAAGACCGAATTATCGAATCCAAAGGAACTAAAAGTATTAATACTAACTTTCTTTTTATTATTTAGCCTATATTAAAGTGAAGGTTGCTTTTAAACTATATTGTCGAAGACTAAGACTAAGAACACAAAGACAAGAAGAACGAATTGGAAAATAACTTTGAAGAAAAACTCAGTTGATTGCGACGATACCTTCGGGAAGAATCCACCTAGACTTCACTTATTATCTAACCCCAAATTATATGATTTCTTTACTTAGCTTGATCCGTGAGACTCCCTAACCTATATTAAACCCTCTCTCGAGGCGAATAACGTCTAACCCTAGGTTAATTAGTGGAACTCTCGTTCGCTTATAATAACCCCCTAAGATAGCAGTTAATCGATCAATGGACTCCCATATTAAGTTTCACCCTAATCCGACAAAATCTCGTAACCCTATCTCTAGGCGTTCGATCAACTCCACTTAATTATGTTAGATCTACTCTTAGGCAGGGTCTATTCCTCCTCCACCTAAGCACATTAGATTTGGACTAAGCAATATAATTAATAACAAACTAAGTAATTATCATAAAACTTAAAAATCAAATAACAAAATCCATCTAGGTTTCATCCCCTTCAGGTATCTGAGGGGTTTAGTTCATAATGAATAAACAAAACATCACAAGAGAAAAGATAAAACAAAACATAAGAAAACCCTAAAACCCCCTGAAGGAATTGAAGGATAATTCCGCCGTCTTGAGTATAATTCCGACTTCTTAGGATGATCAACTGGCTATCCTCGCGTTATTTCCTAACTCTGACCTCCTCGGCTTAGCTCCTTGGCCTAACTTTCGATGTCCTTCAAAGGTGGTACTTGGGGGATATATATAGGCTCTTGGAATGCGATTCTTTCTCCCTGAGTATCCTTTTCTGACTGAAATTGCTCTTTCCAGTGACAGAGGCACGGCCATGGCACATGCTCGTGTGGATCGAGACCTGACCATATTCGGATTTCTAACTTGAGGCACGACCGTGTGTGACGGAGTTGAGGCCGTTCTCTAGGTGTTCGTCGAGGCACGGTCGTGTGGTCTTTGGGCCCGGCCGTGTCAATTTCGTGCCAAGGCCCATTTACTCCGTTTTGGGTCCGTTTCGTGTTCTTTTCATCCTCGGGTGCTTTCCTGGGTATAAGACATGAAAAGAAAGGATTACAAGCACCTTTTTATATAAAATAAGGAATAAATCATCCAAAAGCATATTAAATATGAGATTAAAATATGTTACTTTTACGGTTTATCAAATACCCCCACACTTAAGCTTTTGCTTGTCCTCAAGCAAAATTCTCATCTTACAATTAAAACGAACTTTCCATGATATGCAATTCTTATCAACAATGCTATATTATAATTCATAGATAATTTATACATGGATAATTCAATTCAAAGAGTCCTAAAGATTTAAACGAGATAAGCTATGATTTTGTACCTTGAAAACATAGGTGTCTCCCTTTATTTAAATGACTACCTTTTCAATTCAAAATCGACAAGGATTGATGTCCTTACTGAGGATTCACTCAAATCACTCTAAAGTGTTTAAGGTTCAGGAAAAGATTGCTCATAAGTCGAACCTGAAAAGTTAATCCCATAGGCTTGCCTGAAAATCAAATCTCCACCACTGTAATATAAGATGATAAACAGATCAAAAGGTCTTTGTTAGGGTTGTAACGGGGCTAGAGTAAAAGGTGTGGTCACAGAGTGAAATTAGAGGGTTAGAATCGAGATTGAAGTGACAAGTACCTACCTAAAAATTTTCCGAAATTTCATTAACTGAAAAGTAATCATCCTATTAATACGAGCTTTTCTTTTGAAAACGATCTTTGATTGTGTAAGCTCTCTTTTCATACTACTAATATTTAATAACTTGGATTTTTTTTAAGAACAAACTAAGTAATACATAAATTTAACTATCAGAATAATAAACTTCGATAACTGATCAAATCAAGTCTCGATTTAGGGGTAGTCAAAAGAAAGGGTGATAACAAATACAAAGGTTTTGGGTTAATATTAGTAGATGAGTCAAATAAAAAGGGTTTGTTAGGATCAATGGGGTTCACTAGGGGTTAACTGTAAAGGTGGGCTATTTAATGGAATTAGTGGGTTAAAATCTAGGTGCCTTTATCATCTCTGTATATCAAATCATAACTGTGGTCTCAACATGTATAAACGAGGCAAGTTCTAGAATAGCAATTCATAGTTGACACACTCATAATCAAAAAATGAGCACGAAAAAGAATGTATGCTCTATAAGGTTCAAATACTCACAAAAATTATGGGTATTTTGACATCATCCTTATGAATTTTAAATTTCAAGGTAGTATTCAAATTTAGGTCAACAACCTAGCAAAATTTTAATTCTTGAAAAATAGACTTATCATGCTTGATTCTCTAGTATTCCTTAAATTAAACATCAATGTACAATTAATTATGACTTATTCTAAAACATGTCAATAATCATCACAAATCATCAAAAATTTCATCCTAATTAGTAATATGACAACTTTGCATAAAAACAAGACTGAATCAGGGATTTGAGAATAATGAAAAAAGTTTGGCACTTTTCTTCCACTTTTACCCTCAAGGATTTGAGAATAATGCAAAAAGTTAGGTCCTTTTACCCCCCACACTTAAGATGTACATTGTTCTTAATGTACAAAGCTAGATAATACAGTTATGTTCAAAATAAAAAATTAGGGGTTAGGATACTCCCTGAGGTGTGGACGGTTTCCCTGGCAGATGGCAGAGGTCATGGAGGTTATGGTGGCGAAGACGTCGGTATGGTGGTGGTGTTGGTTCCCAAGCTCTGTGCTAGATGAAGAAATTAGGGAACTCGTGAAGGATTAGCCAGGGGTTATTAAGACATAATATAAATAAACTAAATACAAAATTAAATAAAAGCAAGCTAAAGTGAAGGAGACTAAGAAGAAAACTAAAAAGAAAAGAAAATCCTAATGGACTGTGAAGTCCTTATTGAAGGATGGTTCGCAAGGTGGGAATCAATGCTAAGGTTGGGGATGTGATGGCGGTGGCGGAAGTGAAGAGGTTTTCGTGGTGGTCGGCGTGATTCCCAAGCAGCCTGACGAACCTGACACTAAGAAACTAAAAGAAAATTAAATGAAAAGAGTAGTTGAGATGCTTAGATAAGAAAAATAAAGAAGAAGATAAACAAAAAGGAAAAATAATTTGGTCTCAAAGACCCTTGGCTTGGTGTTGAGACGAAGCTGCCGGCATGAACTCATGTTTATTGTTCTTTGTTAAGGAGTCTATGCTTAGCTTCTTTCGCTTCTTCGGCATAGTGTTGATTTGCTCAAGGATCTAGAGTCTTGGAGAGTCTGAGCTAGAGAAGAGTAAAAAGGAGAGAAAATAAAAAAGAAGTCAGATGGAGGGAAGGGGAAAATGTGAGGGGTTTAAATAAATGTTCAAATTTGGTGCTCCCCCACGGCCGTGGTCCCAGGGTGTGTCGATTTACACGGCCACCTCGCACGACCATGTTATGGTATGTGTTTGCCTCTCCATGCCCGTGCTCTGGATTTGCACGCCCATGTTTGTCAAGTCAGTAGCTTCACACGGTTTGTAGGCACGGCGTGTTTTACCGGTGGTGTAGAAGTCAGTAGCTTCACACAGTTAAGGGCACGGCTGTGCCCTATCTGTCGGTGCCCGTGGGGAGGGTGGTTGGATCCGTGACGTCGAGAGGGTGGTTGGACTAACTTGCATGGCCTCTGCCTTGTTAGTGTGGCGGTTCAGGTGGTCCACACGGCCACGGACACGACCGTGTGTAAGGCCGTGTGGCCTGGAATTCTGCACTTTTGGTTAGTTTTAAAAGGAAATGAGAAAGAAAGGAAAAGAGAAGGAAAATAAAATAATTGCGAAAAGGAATAAGGTTAGTGCTCGGGTTGCCTCCCGAGAAGCGCTCGTTTATAGTCTAAAGCTAGACTTTCCTCGTTTTTGAAAATTTTAGGAAGGTTTAAAGGTTTGAATATCTTCCCTCATGCCTACAGCTTTAATTTTATAACAAAGTTGAAGTCGAGAAGCGTTTACCTTGAAATTACTGAATATTAGATTGCTTACCTCGACTATTCCGTGTGGGAAAATATCGTGTACCTTGAGAATTATTTCTCCCTTTGCCCTTGGTCCCGTTGAAACGTTGTGCGGATCGGCTTTGTCTAACAGTACCTGATCTCCGATTTTGAAGTGATTTGATGTCCCCATGAGCTTTTCTGGTAGTTCCTCGGGTTTTACTTCATGTGGATCTATCTCTTCTTTGATCTCTGTCTTCTGCTTCTCTAAATTGTCGACCCTAAAGCTTTGTTCCTCGTGTAATTCTTCCTTGTCGACGTGGGGTTTATGGGTCGGCTCAAGGTTCAGGCCTTGTGATTTTTCTTGCGATGAAGATTGAACAATTTGATTATCGATTGAAGTGACTTTCTTACCTTCATCGACTATTGTCCTGGCCGAGTCGAGAGCTTGAAGATTGATCGATTCATCTCCTACACGAAGTATGAGCTCACCTGTAGCAACATCAATTTTTGTTTTGGCAGTTGCTAGAAAGGGCCTTCCTAAAATTAAGGGGATTGAATTATCCTCATCCATGTCTAAGACAACAAAGTCTACTCGGAAAACAAATTTATCGATTTTGACAAGAACATCTTCAATAATGCCCCTAGGAATTCTAACAGTTTTATCAGCTAACTGAATGATCATCCTAGTTTGTTTGGGCTTCCCTAGACCTAGTCGTTTAAATAGTGAATAAGGCATGACATTTATGCTTGCCCCCAGATCAGCTAACGCATTATCAATATGTAGACTACCAATTAAACATGGAATTGTAAAACTCCCTGGATCTTTTAGTTTCTGAGGTAGTCTATTCTGTAGTATTGCCGAACATATTGCGTTTAGTTCCACGTGGTGCTCTTCATCTATTTTGCGTTTGTTGGTCAAGAGTTGTTTTCAAAATTTTCTCGAGTCTGGCATCTGAAAAAGAGCTTCAAGAAGAGGCAAGTTAATATGTAATTTCTTTAGAAGTTTAAGAAACTTACCGAACTATTCCTCTGAGTCGTCTCTTTTTATTGCTTCGGGATAAGGTATGCGAGGTTGGTACTCTTTAATTATCGGTTTTGGCTTTTCCTGTGTTACCTCTACTTTACCTTCGTCTACCTTATTTTCTGGCGTTAAATTGGGTTCTTCTAACCCCTTACTGTCCTGAGCTGTGATGGCTTGAATTTGCTCTTTGGGGTTAATCTCGGTATTACTTGGTAGACGTCCTTGTGGTCGTTCTGCCATCAGCTTTGCAAGCTGTTCTACTGCATTAGTCACTTTCTTGACTGACTTAGCAATTTCATCGATTCGGCTCTCGTTGCTTTTGATTGCTCTATCAGTTTCTTGAAAATGTTCCTCGAGGGTTGGTTTCTTTTTTTGTGGATAGGGCTGATTTCGGAAGTTTTGAGGAGGTTGTTGCCTTTGATTTCCTTGGTTTCCTTGTCCTCCCCATGAAAATTTTGGGTGGTTCCTCCAACCTGGATTGTAAGTATTACTATAAGGATTATTATTAGATTGGAAATTGTTACCTATATAGTTCATCTGTTCATTTTCTGCTCCCGGTTGGTAGGGTGGGTACTCAGGATTCGCCAAAGTTCCATTTGCGTCGCACTGCATGACTGGATGTGCCTGTGAAGAACATAAATTATCAAGCTTTTTATTCATCAGCTCTAGCTGCGTTGATAGCATGGTCATGGCATCGACGTTGAAAACTCCTGCTGATTTCGTCGGTTTAGTCCTTGAAGCCTGCCATTGATAATTGTTTAATGACATCTCCTCAATAAACTCGTAGGCTGCTTCAAGAGTTTTGTTGTTCAAGGTTCCACCGGCGGCTGAATCGATCAGTTTCCTTGTTGAGGGGTTGACACCGTTATAGAAAGTTTGGACTTGTAGCCACAGGGGTAGGCCATAGTGTGGGCACCTCCTCAAGAGATCCTTAAATCTCTCCCATGTATTGTACAGCGTCTCTAAATCCATCTGCACAAAAGAAGAGATATCATTCCGTAATTTGGCCGTTTTGGCCGGTGGAAAATTTTCATTAAAAACTTTTCGGTCATCTGATCCCATGTAGTGATTGACCCTCATTGTAACGAGTTTAACCACTGTTTGGCTTTATTTCTCAATGAAAAAGGGAATAACCGAAGACGTATGGCATAATCAGAAACACCATTTATTTTGAAGGTATCACAGAATTCCAAAAAGTTAGCTATGTGCGTGTTTGGATCTTCGTCCTGTAAACCATCAAATCGAACAAACTGTTGAATCATTTGTATTGTGTTAGGCTTTAATTCAAAATTGTTAACAGATATAGCAGGCCTAACAATACTAGATTCTGCTCCTGTTAAATGCAGTTTCGCATAATCAAACATTGTGCGTGGAGTATTATTTTCCCCCACATCACGTGGTGGTGGGTTGTTTTCGTCCATCCCTTCAATAGGATTGGATCTGCCTTCTTCCTCCCTTTCTGTGTAATCTAGGGCTCGTCTGGTTTCCCGACGATTCCTACGCGCGGTAGCTTCGATTTCGTTGTCGAATATCAAAGGTCCTCTCGGGTTCTTTCTAGTCATAAACTAGAGGTACCTACTAGGGAAAAGAAAGAAAGAAAATTTCAGCTAAAAGTAAAAATAGAAATAAAAACAAAAATAAATTGTGAAAAACAAAAATTAGGGCTAAAGTAATAAAAATAGAGTTTTCTTAATATTTTAGTTCCCCGAAAACGGCGCCAAAAACTTGATCGTGTCAAAATTGGAGCTTTAAATATTTATAAAAGAATGATCAAACCTGGAGACTAACTCTGACAATGATTAAAGGCAAGTGTACCTATCGAACAGTAGTATAGCTTAGGCAAGACCGGATTATCGAACCCAAAGGAACTAAAAGTATTAATACTAACTTTCTTTTTATTATTTAGCCTATATTAAAGTGAAGGTTGCTTTTAAACTATATTGTCGAAGACTAAGACTAAGAACACAAAGACAAGAAGAACGAATTGGAAAATAACTTTAAAGAAAAACTCAGTTGATTGCGACGATACCTTCGGGAAGAATCCACCTAGACTTCACTTATTATCTAACCCCAAATTATATGATTTCTTTACTTAACTTGATCCGTGAGACTCCCTAACCTATATTAAACCCTCTCTCGAGTCAAATAACGTCTAACCCTAGGTTAATTAGTGGAACTCTCGTTCGCTTATAATAACCCCCTAAGACAGCAGTAAATCGATCAATGGACTCCCATATTAAGTTTCACCTTAATCCGGTAAAATCTCGTAACCCTATCTTTAAGCGTTCGATCAACTCCGTTTAATTATGTTAGATCTACTCTTAGGCAGGGTCTATTCCTCCTCCACCTAAGCACATTAGATTTGGATTAAGCAACATAATTAATAACAAACTAAGTAATTATCATAAAACTTAAAAATCAAATAACAAAATCCATCTAGGTTTCATCCCCTTCAGGTATCTGAAGGGTTTAGTTCATAATGAATAAACAAAACATCACAAGAGAAAAGATAAAACAAAACATAAGAAAACCCTAAAACCCCCTGAAGGAATTGAAGGAGAATTCCGCCGTCTTGAGTATAATTCCGGCTTCTTGGGATGATCAACTGGCTATCCTCGTGTTATTCCCTAACTCTGACCTCCTCGGCTTGGCTCATTGGCCTAGCTTTCGATGTCCTTCAAAGGTGGTACTTGGGGGATATATATAGGCTCTTGGAATGCGATTCTTTCTCCCTAAGTATCCTTTTCTGACTGAAATTGCTCTTTCCAGCGACAGAGGCACGGCCATGGCATACGCCCGTGTGGATCGAGACCTGACCTTGTTCGGATTTCTAACTTGAGGCACGGCCGTGTGTGACGGAGTTGAGGCCGTGCTCTAGGTGTTCGTCAAGGCACGGCCGTGTGGTCTTTGGGCCAGGCCGTGTCAATTTCGTGCTAAGGCCCATTTACTCCGTTTTGGGCCCGTTTCGTGTTCTTTTCATCCTCGGGTGCTTTCCTGGGTATAAGACATGGAAAGAAAGGATTACAAGCACCTTTTTATATAAAACAAGGAATAAATCATCCAAAAGCATATTAAATGTGGAATTAAAATATGTTACTTTTACGGTTTATCAGTGAGTAAGTGTTTTAATTAGGTGCCCAGGGTTCCTACAGTAACAGCATAACCTCGGTTGGTCTGTCTGCTCCCGAATATTCATATTGTCTTGTATCTGAGTTGAGTTCCGTCGACCTTTTGGCTTGCACCACAAAGGTGAGAATTTAGATTTCCAAATATTATATGTGTGGTGTAGTTTGTAAACTTCGTCAACGTAGCTCATGCAATCTACATATTCTAAGGCATATGCCATAATTGCATATGCGTACGGATAATGAAGTACTTAAAACCTTTTACGGTCGCAGGTCCTTCATCTCAGGTCTACATGGTACGCTCCCCCAATAACACCTTCGTTGGGTCTATGGAAGTTCGTAACACGAAATATTTGATTTGGGTGCAAGTGACACACTAAAGACATATAGTTCGCTCTTTCTGCATTTTCTTCAATATCTTTCAGCACTGTCCCGCACCAAACTTGATCACCCTGTATCTGTCCCTCAAATTTCTTAGCCCGCTTTGGAGGCAAGGCTACTAAGCAAAAATATGTTTCTTTGACCACCGTAGTTATTGGCAAATTGCGTGTCCTCTTCAATATGAAATTAATGCATTCCGCTAGGTTCGTTGTCATGTGATTGTATCGTAGTTTTCTATTATACGATTGCATCCATGCTCCTTGGGTATCCCATTGAGGTACTCATCGGGTTGAGTTTACAGACCACAAATTCTCCAACATTTTATGGAATCGATGTTAGACGAGCTTATACCCTATCGATGACAATAAATATTATATCCATACATTGCGAACAATATATGTTAAAGAATGATATAAAAAATACTATGTACAACGTACCCATGTTAGTGACATGTTATTGCTCCGCATCTTTATGGTATCGACTCATGTAGTTGACCCTATATGTCTTATACAATACTTATGGTATACATAGTCCCATCCTGTGTAACAGCCAACAACAACCAATGTTGGTATCTCCCGAGCATGAATGTGCCGTCAATTTGTACAAGTGGCTTACAATATCAAAATGTAGTTATGCGTTGCTTGAAATTCTGGAAAAAACGATGGAAAATTCATTTCCATGACCAAGGGATGACGGTAATATGCAAGCTCCATTTGCAGATCAGTTACTGAACCTGGTACGTACTGTTCCAGTACCTGACACCATTGCCACTAATTATTATATGATTTCTCCCACCCACTATACATCTTCTCCAATGCCTTTTATTTTTCCAACCATATCTTGTGGTACAATGCAGTGTAATCATACTCGATACGGATGTGTGCAATCAAAATCGAGATTGGAGTCCTAAGAATCGCTCTCACTATAGGTAATATAAAAGTTAGATATCATGTCTGAATTTAAATTCGAATGATCGCTCGACATGCCTGCAAAAACACAAGTATCTAACCATATGTAATACAATGCCAAATAAATGTTAGAATGGGAATTGAGGTTGTTAATCATGACACATACCTGTAATAACACATGTATGTTGAGCGGTATATTTCTTGATTATTCAGAACTTCGACTTCTTCCTCACAGATACCATGATTTTGTATAGACATATTGTTCCATGCATTGCATACTTCGCCTCATATTTATCAGCTCAGGATTTTATAACATGAAATTTTACCCTACAGCAACTAAAGCATCTTTGGAGGAAAAATTTATCCCAACCTCTAAGTCGCCGAAAGTTGTTGACGAACTCACATGTCCTAGTCTTCTATGCGAGAGTTCTGGGAATTCTAACCCACCTTCAGAAGCAAGATCGACATTACGCATATGGAGTGAAGTGTGTAAGTCGTGAAACTCAGATCGGTCCATCCAGTATTGTCCAGACCTTCACCATTAGAACCACCATATTCTAGTTCAATAGGAATGGACTCTGGTTATGAAATTAATGCAATTTTTGCACCATCTGGCTCGAACTCCTATATTAGGTCATTATAGGTTTTAGATCCCTTTTCGTTCTCTTCGTTTGTGGGTCCCTTTTCGTTATCAACCTCGGTTGTGTGTCCAGGGTTGGATGTCCCTTCGCCAATCCAGGTTACTGGGAGTAGATCGTCCGTTCTTGTAAACTCGACCTCAAGCCCAAAATCATTTCTATTTGGCCCACCAATGTAACTTGATGGCGTACCGTGTAAGTGTTACCGACATTGAACATTAGCGTACCAAAGTTGAAATCAGAGCCACTCATAAAATGTTGTGCGGGTGTGTCGAAGGCCCGATACCAAATAAGCCCAACTGTCCGCCAAAGTTGTAATTGAGGGGTGAAACTAATGAATGCTTCGCCATTGATGATGACTCTAGGGTGTCTTGGTAGAAGCTTTTTAGCAATGATATGAATCACTGGACAATTATGTATTCAGACTTTCTACTTCTTGATCTAGGGTGGAATTTGGAAAAAAATATTTTCGAGTTCGGGCCACCTTTGTTAACATCAATGAAGCGGGCATATAAATTTAGTATAACATTCCCACTAGAGCAATGGGAATTGATCACCATCTCGAGCTCGATGTCCCCTACAATCTCAATTATGTGATATCTAACGAGGTTCAGTGACGTTAGATATCTACATTTCAAGCTCAAATTCTTCTCTGGATCCCCACTTTTCACCTAATTTTTGACCAAAGCTCTTTTAACGTTATGTTTTGGTTGAAAGCCAAATCTTCAGATTGGGCTAATACAAAAAGGGCCCAATTTCAGTCTCACAAATTTGATCGCTGCAATGGATAACGGCTCTAACTCGTCCGCTCATCTTAAACCAAATAGCCTATTCCACATGTTTAAAACCAAGAAAATAGTAAAAAAATTACTATGCATCACCCAAATTAAAACACCTATACGTAATTTAACGAATTACCTTTGTTTGGACAACTAGGTCTAAATTCACGTTTTTAACGACACTCTTCTCCTAATGCCAAGTCTCATTATGGAAACAATCTGCTCATAATTTCAGTATGGAACCTCAATAGAATGCCTTGAGTTCATTTTATAGGGAACAATACCCCTTTACATCAAACGATTTCATGTTTAACACATATTGCCCGGGATTCCTAGGTTACAATGCCTGAAAATTATCCCAGGATTCTCGGGTTCTAAGGTACACAATTAGGGTTAAAAATGGTGGGGAAGAAAACACTTCTCGCAAGGTGCATTTTTAACTACGAAATGATTTCATGTTTAACACATGCTGCTTAGGATTCCAGGGTTCTGAGTTACACAGTTAGGTTTAGTATTGAAAATGCACCCTGCAGGACGTGTTTTCATTTCCATGTCAGCTAAAAACACGCTCTGCAGGGAGCGTTTCCTCCCTAACCATTTTCAACCCAACCTTAACATTAATTGTGTACATCAAAACTCGAGAATCCCGGGATAATTTTTAGATACTGGAATCCAGGAACCCCGTGATAAATTGCATGCCAAAATTTTTTTCTCCCCGCTCCCTCGCCTATATAAAGAAGAGTTTTCATCCCCCTACTCCATTATCTCTCTCTCCCTCTGTCTCCTTTAAATTATTTTTTTTCTTTTTCTTACGTTTTGGATTTCCCAAGTTTAAAAATTTATTTCTCTTTTTCTTTGAGAGAGACATAGTCATTGTTTTAAGTTCTATTTAGGTTAACAGTAATGTCATGGAGCTCTTTGACCTACAACTTTCATCTGCCGTGTGAGGATGGAGCCATTATCTGAGAAGCTAGGATTATATTGCAACTCAAGGTCTCAGTTGACGGTGATTATATGGTCATGGATTGAAGTTTAACTAGGGTTTCAAGTTTACAGAGGTTATGCTGTCAAGGGGTGGAATATAATTAGGACCCTAGTTGACAGTGGTTATGCGGGCATGACAACGAGTTTCACCTCATCAGAGGATGATGCTTTATAAAACCCATGCAAAAGTCTAAGATCATAGTCATAGCGAAAAACACAGGGGCCTTCCAGTATAATCAAGTAATTCATTTTATCCATCTCCACCAAAGACGATAACCTTATTACTATAACTTGTGACAGAGTTGATGGCAACAAGATCTCCAGCCGGAACAAGTTATTGTGCAGTGCAGAAAAGTTAAAACCTGAATCGGGGCGACAACAATTGTTTTGCATTTCATCTTTTCTACACCGCAAAATAACTCGTCACCGCTGGAAATCTTGCTGCCCCCAACTCTATCACAGGTTATAGTAAAAGGCTCACTGCCTTTAGCGGAGATGGATAAAACGAATTACTTGATTATACTGGAAGGCCTTTGTGTTTTTTGCTATCACTATGATCTCAGACTTCTGTATGGTTTTTATAAAGCATCCTCCTTTGATGAGGTGAAACTCGTTGTTGTGCCCGCATAACCACTGCCAATTGAGGGCTCTAATTATGCTCCATCCATTGACAACATAAACTTTGTAAACTTGAAGTCCAGTTACACTTCAACCCGTGACCGTATAATCACCGCTAACTGGGATCTTGACTTGTAATGTGATCTGGCTTCTCATGTGTTGACTCTATACTCACTTGGCAGATGAAATTTGTAGGTCACCAAGCTCCACGACATCACCGTAAATTCAAACATACCTTAAAAATACATGTCTATCTCAAACACAGATAAAATTTAATCCATAAACTCTAATTTCCAACCGTAAAATAAATTTAACAAAGTGAAAAGGGCGCATTTTCTCAAAAAAATGGCCTATACTAGTAAATATAAAAAAAAGGCCTAATTTCTTAAATTCTATAAAAAAATGGATATATCAATAATTTAACCAAAAAAGACCCTCATCTATAAACCATTTTTTAGAATAACAAAATAGCAATAATAACAATAATTATTAGTAAATTTACATTTTGATCACTCAATTTCAAAAGGTTACAAAATGATCACTAAAGTATTCAAAAGTTTTCATTTAAGTTATTGGACTATTAAAATCATTATTGTATAGCCTTCTTTGTTCACACCACCTGCACTTGTTAAAAGCTTTCCTTCCTTTTCTTTTTTACAGTTTAGTTTTTTTCATGATATAGCTTCACATGTCACGAATATATAAATCAAAATCAAAATAATTGTCTTATCTCCAACACTAGTTGTCAAATCAGCTTGGATCTAATGTATGCTTTTCTAATTGTTGATGGATATTGATCCATCGTACCGATTGTCAAATTGTCGCTTGGAGCTCGCTAGTCAAACTTTTTTTAGAAAAAAACATAATAATTCAGTGACTTAAATAAAAACTTCTGAATAGTCCAATGACTTAAACGAGACTTAAATGAAAATTTTTGAATAGTTCAATAATTATTTTGTAATTTTTTGAAGTTGTACTCAAAATGTAAACTTACTAATTATTTAGTGCATTTGAGTGTAATTTACCCTAAAAAATCTATTAAATTACTAGATCGAAATTTAGTTACTACTTTTTTAAAAATGTATATTTAGTAAAATTATTTTTATTGATGCTAAAAATCATTAATTTAGTATCAGCTGATAAAATGCACTGCACATTTGTTTAGCTTTCTCTTTCAGTGTCTCTTTCATTTTTCTTTTTCAATAAGTTTATAATTTCCAGATTCCCGGAGCTCTCTTGGGCTCACTATCCCTAGTTTTCTCTTTTACACACTACAAATTAAACATGTATATATATAAAAATTAAAATTCTCCACCTTATCACTCTCAGCTCAAATTCCATCAAGGTAGCTTTTTTTTTTTCCAGTTTAAGATGTTTAAATATTTCCTTTTGGGATTGTCTAAATTGGGTATTTTTGTTCAAGCCTATGCACGTTTTGAACCAAATTCTGTGCTTTAAAGTTGATTTTTTTAACTTTCATTTTAGATGACCGAATCGGGTTTCCTTTTTTGATTGATCCGTGCTTGTTTCTTGGGTTGATCTTTAGGTTTTTGATGGACTTTTTGGTGCCGATTTTGATGTAAACTTAAATACTTGAATAGTTTAGTTATTTGTTTGTTCTTCTGCTAATTTAAAGAGATAAGTAATTTTTTATTCCCAAATTGATCTTGATTGTTTTGTTGATATTTCTATTTCTTGATATTAAAGGAAAGGATCCTTTTGCTCAATATGAACAAAGCTTAAAAAGATGGCTACTTTCCCAGGAACCAGAAAAATAAAGAGAAGCAATTATTTGTAGAAGTTTTTCTTTTCCTCAAAGAGAAAGCTCTTTCGCTTCTTAGTAGCGGCATTGTGAACTTGGTTTATGTTATACAAAATTGGCTCACTGGCTCACATATGGCGACTCATTGGATTTATGTTATCTGCAAAATTGACATACTGATATTCTTAATTTTATTTTACAGCTGAAGAAAGAGCTATTTAGCTAAATTATACAAGGGCATTCAACATATTGTAAATGGAAGAGAGGGAGTTCTGGTTTGTACAGTTGGCGCAACTTCTGTGAGCTTAGCGTCCTCTCTCATTGCCTTTTTTAGCTTCAAGAGCTTTGTTCTTGATGTATGTGTATAACTAGAACAGTTGAGTAATACTGATGAGGTTTTGTGGAAAGTTTTAACTGAAGGGGGGAGCTTAAAAGTTAACATTATGGGCTCTGTTTGTTGCTGCCTGCGTGCTGAGGATTTTGAGACCTACATGAATCCAAACAGTAATGTATATAGAAATTGTCTGTGCCTCGATTGCTTTGTTCAAAATTTCCTGCACGTGGTATGTTTTCTGATTCTTGTCAATAAGCATTGTTTTTGGCTCTAGCATTGTTTCTTCAAATAAATGTATTTTGATGTCTTACTTGGGATTATAAAATTGATGGTTTTATTGATTATATTTTTGTGCCACTCTTATGTTGTTAAAAATCAGGCTTGTCATTGGAAATATAACTCTTAAATTTTCTTTCTGTGGCACATGTAGGTGGCATTAGCCAATTATTTTCACAATAATTTTGTCTAGAGCATTGTAATAATTTACTAAAGACCATATCTATCTTTAATGCAGGCAAAGTCCTTTGTTAAGTTAATGCAGGAAAAGTCCTTTGTTAACTTCTTTTTACTCAGCTCCATGCTTTTATATATGTGAAAGCCTTGTCAGAGGGCTAGGGAGGGATAAAGTTTGGTGGGTGAAAGACGCTGAAAGAGTGACTATAACAGTGACTAATATATTGATCAATTTTGCCAAGTTGGGGAAAATTTCTTTATGGTTTTACAATATGTTTAGGGCTGTCGTAATCAAGTTACTTGTTCATGCAATAAGCCGGAGTAAGATACTTAGCACGTCAGTGCAAAAAAATTGTATCCCTTAAAGAACACTCTTAATAGGCTCTTGGAGCAAGTGGAATCTGCTTATAGTGTCCATACCTGAGTTCTCAATCTAGTAAATTTCATCAGCATTTGCCTATATTGGCTTTTTGGTGAACAGATATCTATTGAAGTCAATTAGTGACCATTAAGTACTATCCTAATGTTGAAAATTATGAGTTGATCGTTTTACATTCTAAATTCTGTGTTTGATTAAGGGTAAGGAAGTTAACCTGAAGGTTGTTTGGTGTTACATGTCTCTGAATTGATCAGGAAAACTTTATCCTCAAATATTTCATTGATGAAGTTTCGGATTTTTTGCCCTTATGTTGTTTCTTTGGTTCCTATAATTGTAGTGTACCACATTATTCCAAAGAGGAGAGATGCACTCTGTCCCTTCATCCACTGAGGGAACGGCATCTATGAACCCTTCTGCATCACTAGACAACTCACTTTCTGACATGTACTGTTCTACTCCAAGGCCCTTGCCTTGGGATGCTGACACTAGATATTTTCGTTTACAACGTGATGGTCTTGTTTCAAGATGTGAGAAGGGTTCAAGTCATTCACAAGAGGAATCAGAGCCTTTAAGAGGTGAAGATGATGCAGGTTCTGAATCTTTGAGTAAAGGAGACAAATGGAATGCTTGTGAACAAGGCTCAACAGAGCAGTATTGTAAATCCTCGCAACTCTCATCAACAAAAGGATTAGATGGAACTGGGTACATCTACTCACCAATAGAAGAGGAGGATGTCTGTCCGACATGTCTTGAAGGTAAGTTATCTTTAATGATAATGTTCAAGCCACTAGATTTTTGCTGTAAAATATTTTGACCAGAGATCATTGCTAATCTGCTATGGTGCTGCAATTATGGTCAACTTGCATTTCTTGGCATGCATCAGTACTGGTTTGGACTGTTACCCAATTAATCTTTATCTTCCTTGTGAACCTGGCAGAGTCTTCAGTCAATTATCAGGCCTGTTGGCCCATTTTTGCATCTTCTGATTTGCACTTGCTTGAACCTAAAGTATAAAATTTTCTCACCTCAAGATTATTAAGAATGGATTTTTTTTTTTAATTTATTCCAAAGGAAAAAGAAAAATGGATGCTTGTTGCCATAATAGTTGTCAAGACTATTGGGGCTTTTTTCCCTTGCCTTCGGAAGTCTGTAGCACTCAGGCAATCTCAATTAGAATCTCCCACTTTTTATGTGATCAAAGATAAATGCATGCCACAACTGACTTGTCTTTTCCTCTTTCCCCACCAACACGGCTTCCTCAATGACTGGATGAATAGGCCAAGCGTTCTAGAAATGAAAAAGGATGCGCTGTAATGCCAAGTTTATGCTACATCTTACTTTCTAACATGGGTGCTTGTGTCATTAAATGGATCCAGATTATACTGATTGACTGTTAAGAACTCTTTAATTCTAGAAATTAGTCCATTAGTCTTATACTAACTCATATATGTTAGAAACAATCAGTCAATCACTGCTATCAGAAATCGATAATGTCACGAGTCATATTCAGTTGGACATTTTATAGATATATTATCCTTATTTAAACTTACTGATATAATTTATGTGCAGAATATACGTTAGAGAATCCGAAGATAGTAACAAAATGTTCCCACCATTTCCATCTTGGTTGCATTTATGAATGGATGGAGAGAAGTGAAAACTGTCCAGTCTGTGGAAAGGTAACCCGTTTTCAGCTAAATGATAACAAATAATCCATTAACAGTCATGCTGTTTACATTCTATCCTGCTTAATCAGCAGTTTCTTTTCTTTCTTGATTTCCAATTTACTAGGATGTTACTAGCCTTCAATGTTAACAAGTGTTAGCATTTTAATTTGCTGTTGATATATTTTTGAAGCTCGTGTCTTGCTTTCTCCTTTCACGAATATCTGTAAACCATTTTTCCATTGGTTTCTTTATCAATACTTATGCACATTAATGGTTATTCAGTGTGTGTAGCTTTTCAACTAGTTCTGATCTAATTCATTTGGCATGTTTAGATGTTTATTTGTTTGCTAGCGTATGTTGTTTAAAAGATCGTTCTGGGGAACTTCAGCATTCATTTTATTCCCTGAATTTCTCGGTTTACTTGTCTTTTCTTCTTTGAATTGACCAGTAATTATCCTAGTTTCTTAAAACTTTTCTCATCTCAGCTTGGTATATCTTTTGTTTGCATTTCCAGGTTATGGCGTTCGATGAAACAATTTAGTCTTGCTCGAAAGTTTTTGTTGCAGATGAACGCCAGTGATAACAGGAGACATAACCAAGGAAAGACATCTAAAGTCCTTTGTGAATAATGATTCAGGACAAGATGATTGTCTCATACTATAAATATGAAAAGTGTTTTGTATAAAGATTTTAAATTCGCTGTCTCTTTGGAACCCTTGAAATGGGGAAAAAAAAAAAAGAAATCATATGCATATGATTGTTGGAAATCAAAGTGGATTTTTTTTTCTTTATAAAGGAAGTTGGGGTTGTGTCTTTGGATTCAGATTTGAATGTTGGATATGACATGTACTTGAAAGATTATATATCTATCTCTATATCATGTTCGAATATGCATCAAATATAACATAAGTTCAGGGGCAAGAGTTAGGAGATTAAAAAATTCGATTCAGTCATAATAAACAAATACAAGTTTACAAAACAACCTGTTTGATATATTCAATTAATTTGTTATGTCATGCCATGCACATAGAAGTTTGAGACAATCAATTTGTTTGTATACACTCCAGAGCATACAAGCAAGCATAAAATGCCAGGTTATTCAATGAATTAAGAAAATTCCACAAACACCTGGTATGAATTGAGTTTATTAAACTAGCTGATTTATTGATTTGTATAGGTTGAAAATGCTTGAAAATATAAGCTGAGGGGATCTTATTTTGCTGCTACTTGAAAAGCTCTCAAGAAGACTTCGGGTGGTTGGCCGCCACTCAGCTGCTGCTTCCCATTTATCTGTGCCAAAACAACAGCTTTTTATCTATTGAACCCCACTGTTTAAGTGTCATTTCAGCTAAAAAGAAATGTAGATTTTTATTAGTTTTTCACCCACCACGTAATTTGGGACTCCAGAAATGTTTGCTGAGTACTTCTGCAGATCCTCATTAACCTGTATCATTACAAAATGCAACCTCAATTATTTAGGAACGTACGATGGAATACTAGAAATGAGACTGATGAGATTCCCAGCATGCAGGTCTATGTTACTTAGACTCGTATGTGAGTGTTGGTTATAGGTATGAACTTTTTTTTAAATGTTTTTCCAAGTGTTTAGAGGTTTTATCCTCAAAACTCATTTTCGAATATTCAAGAAAAATGAAGAATCAGAACAACATAGATGAGGTATCACAGAACAGACCTCCTTAACTCCGTTATTAGGATTTTCAAGAAATTCTGCAGCTCCTTCAACACCAACCTTCCTAGCAGATTCCAGAAGAAACTCCCTGCATCAAATCACACTGTACAATCACTAGAGGTTTAGGGATATGAAGATGCACAACTACTTAATCAGTTTACTGCATAAATGTATACACAGGCAACATACATATACACACATTCATATTGCACCTTACTTTACTCAGGCAACCTCAAGCAATAAAATGACTTTAGTGACTAGACTATGGCTTGTGCCCTTGATAACATTGGGCAGGAGTGTGGAGAATGAGTAGATGGCATTTTGAAGAGAATAGTACTTTTAATCATGCACTCCAAACATCCAGGAAAAATCATGGCTCATTTGATATTTGACCAAAGACCGAAAAGTATGAACTATACATACCGATCACCAATGTATTTTCCCTGGGTGAAGTAGCCGAGATAAAGCTCCTCCACAAGAGCATGTTGCTTGTCAAGACCTTGATTTCCAGCAAAATAGATCAGCCTATGGCTGTCAAGAGTATTTCCCCTGTTCATATCAAGTTCCAGTTATGCATATAGCCACCTTTGAATTCTCTTATCACACAAAATGGTGAAACAATAAGTGAAACTTACGTTAGTCCGGACATGTCATATTCTAATCCAACATTCCTAAATATCTGCAATTTTATGAGCGGCCACAACAAGTCAGGCAGTGGGCAATAAACTTGAAGGCGAGGCAAATAGAATCATAACAATAGGAAGTTCAAAGAACGATAGTAAGACCTCGGTCATCCGAGCTAAAATTCCTTGAGTTCGAGATCCAAACTTCTTCTCATAGTATTCTCTCTTGCTGACTCCTTCCTTGGGTGCCGAGGGATCAAGAAAAAATGGATGCCATTTAATCTGCAAAGAACAACTATAGGTGAGAATAATATGCATTACACAAGCACCGATGTCTGTGTATATGTTGACAGACCTCAAAATCAAATTGATCCTTAGATTGAGCAATTGCTTTGTCCAGGTTCCTTTTTCCCACAAAGCACCATGGGCAAACGCTGTCTGAACTGACATCAATTCGAATAAGCTTCTTCCCAGTATTGCTACCAGATGACTGAGCCATTATGCTTCGGGTTTTGCTGTCTTTCTACATAGAGATAGCAGGTATAGCTCCAAATCAGTCACAAAAAAAGCAAGAACAAAATAAGCTACGGAGGTCTTATTTGATGCAATTATATATATATATATATATATATATATATCATATTCACACTCATCCCCCAATTGTTAAAATAATCTAAATTTGTGCATCCCGGGACCATTCCATAAATTAGTCCATGAAAAGTTTAAGTGCAAACATAAATTTAAGTGTACACATACAGGATGCACTTTCACCTACTGAAATCTCTTTAGATAAAAGGTTGCATTTCTTAAAACCCAAAAAGCTTTTACATCCATATATCAAATTGGATATGTTAAAAACAATGTTTAACACAAAATTAAGAAGAAAATCATATAATCTTTATGAAATGCATCTAAACTACTTTGAAGCAAAGCCAGTTAAGAGAAATCAATACCGAACTTCTTCTTTTTTTTTCCAATCAAGAAATTTCATATACAAAGCATACCAAATTTACAGACCCTAATTTTCTTTCCTTCCATATCCAAGAAAAAGGAACATTCAAAGTGAATATCAAATTTGCAAATTTGGGTTTGTCTTATTTCACCAAGATATCCAAAACAAGCACAACCCCAATAGGAAAAGTTCACATTTGCAGAACGAACAGACTTCTTTGAAGCTAAAGTAATCACTTTTAGCATAACAAATTAAAGCTTGATCACAATTATGGTAGAAATAAACAAAAGGGTATCAGCAAAAATTATGAAACGAAATAATTCTAAGGAATTAAAATATACTAGTTGGATAGGAATAAATGGGGAAGTGAGAACTGGAATTTTGTTTGGTTAGAGAGAAAAAACCTTACCTGAAAAACGAAACTGAAACACTTCTGGACGGAAACCAAACGCATTTGATGTTGAAAAATGGAAGGAAATGGAGATTTTATATATAGACATAAGGTTGGACTTTTTGTTGGTCGTAAGTTCAATCTTTCATCATCACCTACTACCAAAGACAAAGACCTTTCATTCTTTTTTCATTTTGAACATTTTTTATACCATTTTCATGTTCAACTTTGGAGTTTGAATGGATAAATACATTTAAGTTTTTATAAGGGTAAATTTCACAGTTAGTCACCTAATTTTAGTAAATTTTCATTTTAATTATCAATCCAAAATGAAAATTTATTAAAGTTGGATGAGTGTATAGTAACATTATTGTTATCCAAATTAATTACAAGTGATCAAAATGAAACATTATTAAAGTTGAGAGACTAAAACAAGAAAATTATCTAATTGCAGTGCTGTATTTGAAAAGTTTTTCTTTAAATGACCAAAATAAAAACATACTAAAGTTAAGTGACTAATTATGTAGTTTATCATTTCTTAATATTCCTTACAGTCATGATGATATATATTTTTTGTATCTAGAAGATTTCTAGTGCTGACGTATGGCATTACCTAAATTTTTCCATCGGAAGAATGAACATTTATAATCCGCATTCGACCCGATTTCGTGGCAATAACACCTACACTACGTTACCTAAATTATTATAGTTATTGATATTAAATTTTAATATGATTATTATTAAATATACTTTAATAAAAAATAAAAATAACTTAATCATATATTAATATAATTATCAATCAATATGTATATTGATATTACTTCCATACATATACTAATTTTTAAATAATAATAAGTTATTTTTTCTTTTGTTTTTGACTTTTTCTTTCCTCTCTAGTTTATTTTCTCCCTCAAATGCTCTCTCCCTCTCACTTTGAAAAAGATGAATGTCCATCTTCTTTAGAAAACCATGGTTCACCACCATGCACCCTCGCACCAATCATCATGCGTCGCCATCATCTGGTGACCTTTTCTTTCTCAAAATTTTAGATTTGGATGATTTCAACATCATTTTTTCGATTCTTTTATTAGTTTTCTCTAAATCGTGTAACAGCTCGTTTAAAATCAAATCGGAACAGTGGTTTTGGGACTACAAATCGAAGTCAAAATATTTATTTTATTATTATTTTAATGTTTACAACATGATAGCATGTATGTGTGAAAATTTCGTGAAGTAATTTTATCGTTTGATTGGTCAATTTGATAAAAAGAATTAAATCGCGTAAAGTGTAAAACTTGAGTTCTATTAGCTAAAGGTGTCTAATAGCTATAGAACCTTAAAGTAGAGGTCCTTATGTGATAAATAGCCCATTACTTAGATAGTGGATGATATTGGCTTGATATTATTGAAATTTTGAATAAGTTTTAAGGTTAATTTAGTAAATTGATAATTAATGATAATTATAATAAAACAAACTATGTATCATCCTTATTCTCATCTCTTATAACCGAAAATTAGGGCTTAGGAAGCCATTTTTGATGCTCAAGCTTTCGGCAAGCTCATCCTTGTCTAATTGGTATGTATTTTGTCATGTTTTTATTGATTTCTATGTTTTTGGGATTGTTGCAGCTAGTACTAGCTAGCCTAGGGACTAATTTGCAAAACTGTTAAAGATTTTGAAAGTTGACATTGATGAATATGTATGAGTTTTGATGTTTAATGATAGATTATGAATATTTGATGTTAGTTAAACAAGTTTTGTTAAGTGATTTTTAATGAAAATGCAAATTAGGGATTAAATTGAGAAAATGTGAAATGTGGTGGTTAAAAGTGTGAATAAATTGAAATATGGGCTGCTAGTAACATGTATTAAATTTGGCTAAGCATGGGTTTGTACTAAATTGCATGAATTTGCAATTTTATGTGATAAGGACTAAATTGTGAAAATGTGAAACATTAGGGGCAAATGTGTAAATTTTCCAAATTTTAAATTATAGGCTAAATTGAATAGACCGAATGTTGAATGTGCTAAATTTGAAAAAATATAGATCAAGATAAGCCGAGGTCGGGATTAGATCGGGGAAAAGGAAAAGTGGACAAATAGTTGATAATTTCCATCCGAGCAACTCGAGGTAAGTTCGTATAATTAGAATCAAATTTTTAAATACATGTAAATTATTTGAAATGAAAGTATAATTGAGTAAATGGTATTACTGAGTTTGAATGCCTAATTGATGAGAATTATTGAATAACAAGTCCCGTTTGAACCGTAGAAAGTCGTAGGATACGAGTGACATGTCACTAGGGTTACCGTTTTGGCCGAGATCCTGCTTATGTTGCGGACTCACCACAGCTCGTATGAGCTTACCGGTATATTAGCTCGTAAGAACTTATTGTTTTCAGCTCGTCAAAGCTTATTGTTTCAACTCAATAGAGCTTACTGTCCATCAGCTCAGGATGAGCTTACTGGCCATAACTCGAAAAAGCGGAAATGATAATGAATTGATGGATTACTGATTTATAAGTAATGTATATCACCCGAGTATCCCTCGATATTCTAATAGGTTCAACATGCATAAATTATGTTATTGGTTATGTGAAAAAGCTATGTGTTTATACGGATGAATTACTGTTTATATGGATGAAGTACTATTTATACGGATGAGTTACTGTTATCGAATGAATTATTGTTTATATGATTGAGAGTGAAATGTTACAAATGATGTACGTGATATATGAATTTGATATGATACAATGTATTGAGTATTAAATTGAGATAATGAATGATTACATACACTTATGTGACTAACTTGTTGATGAATGCTTGTGTTTAGGTATTTGGTAATTGAATTGAGTATACCTTATTTATTGTCTTGATTATGTATAAATGGTAAGTTTAATTCTGAATTATACGGGCTTACTAAGCTATAAAGCTTACTCTATTTCTTTTTCGTGTTTTATAGAGGTTCGATAGCTCGCTTGATTCGAATAAAATTAGAGATACGCATCACATTATCCAATTGCCGATTGGTACCTTTGAACTCATGGATATATGTAAATATGGCATGTATAGGCTAGATATAAAGATGATAGTAATGGTTACTTGAGCTAGTGATTTTGGTACATGTTGTGGTATAAGATAAAGCCATTTGATTTGGCTTAACTTGGTATAATGCTTTGGTTGCATATAAGTATTCAAATATGTGTATGAAATGTTATGGATTAGTTGCCTATTGAGTTATAAAATGTTAAAAAATATGCTTGTGCAGGTATGTAAAAATAGGGTGGTAAAAATGACTTTGCAAATAGCCTATTTTTGTCCACACGGGCAGAGACACGGGCGTGTGTCTCAGTCGTGTGTGACACACAGTCAAATTACACGGTCGTGTGTCCCCTATTGCTGAAATTGAAATGAAGTCAGTATACTCCACACGGTCTCACACACGGGCGTGTGATCGGCCGAGTGGCACAAGTCAGTATACCCCTTAATTGGTAGACGGCTTAGCCCATGGGCGTGTGACTTGGCCATTTTGCATAAGTCAGTATACCCTACAGGTTTGACACAACCTAGTACACGGTCTGGCACACGGGCGTGTGTGGCCACTTCGAAGGGCACACGGACTAGACACACGGGCGTGTGGTTGGCCGTGTGACCCAAGTCAGTAACCTCACTTGTTTGGACACGGGATAGGACATGGGCTGGGACACGGCCATGTGCTCTCATTTCGAATGTCCACACGGCCTGTGACACGGGCGTGTCTGGTGGTCGTGTAAGACACACGACTTGGTCACACGGGCATGTGTCCCCTGTTTTAGAGAAAAATTTTATAAGTGTTGAAAGTTTTTTTTAGTTATCGGCTTAGTCCCAAACCACTTCTAATGTATGTGTAAGGCCTCGTAGGCTCGTATTAGGGACAAATTGATTGAGATTGATTGATAATTGTATGTATTGATTAAATGTATAAGAAAAGTTTGTTTATGTGTGTTGTAAGTCTGGTAATGCTCCGTAACCCTATTCAGGCGTTGAATACGGGTGAGGGGTATTACATTTATTAGTATAAGAGCTACGATTTAGTCGATTCTAGGATTAATGTAGCGTGTGTGAGATTCTAGCTATACATGCCATATATAAACTGTGATAGTGTGATGACTCCTGACATTTTAAAATGTGTTTTCATATAGGAAATGGATCCCAATCGAGCTATAGCTGATGAGGTTGAAAGTAATACGCCTACTCCCGCTCAAGGGGCAGTGCCGTCTGATTCTAGACCTGTAACGGGCAGTCAGGGGAAAGAGGCTAAAGAAACCTTTTTCCAAATGATGAGTGAATGGTTCACTGAGTACGTCGGAGCTAATCCAGCTACGCAACAACCTCCACCCCCACCTATTCCCAACCGATCCATGTAGTTCCTCAAGGTATGGATCCTTTGCGATTGAATAAACCACTTGTTGATAAGATACGGAAATACAGGGCTGAGGAATTCAGAGCCACTGTTAGCGATGACCTTGAGTGAGCCGAGTTTTGGCTTGAGAACATGATTTGGGTATTTGATGAACTTTCTTGCACACTTGAAGAATGTTAAAAATGTGCTGTATCACTGTTGAGAGACACTATGTATCAGTGGTGGAATACCTTAATATCTATAGTTCCGCGAGAAATAGTTACTTGGGAATTCTTTCAAGTTGAATTCAAAATGAAATACATCAGCCAACAGTTTATTGATCAGAAATGAAAGGAATTTCTTGAATTGAAACATGGTCGTATGTCGGTAACAAAAAATGAAAGAGAATTTGTACAACTCAACAAATATGCTCGTGAATGTGTTTCTTCCGAGGCTATAATGTGTAAAAGGTTCGAAGATGGATTAAATGAAGAAATCAGATTGTTAATTGGGATTCTTGAGTTGAAAGAGTTTGTCGTTCTAGTTGACAGAGCTTGCAAAGTTGAAGAGCTTAGCAAAGAGAAAAGAAAAGCCGATTCTGAGGCTAGAGACTTTAGAAAGAGATTTGCGGGAAAATCACATCAGTCAGTATCAAAGAAATCTAGAGAATATCATCCTCGTTCTACTGCTTCTGCAAGGATTTCTATCAAAGATAGAGATGCGAGACATTTCAGCTTTAAACCTCAGACGACATCTGTTACCAGTGTGGGTAGTGTTAGAAATGTTGGACCTGAATGTAAGCACTGCAATAAGCGACATTATGGTGAATGTAGAATAATGAGTGGAGCTTGTTTTAGATGTGGATCTCTTGATCATTATCTCTGGGACTGTTCAGAAAAGTCTATAGCTGAAAGAAATTAACCGGCAAAAGTAAGTAATACGGCTACTAGAGGGAGACCACCCCAAAACACTGGAAATACGAGTGGTAACTGAGGTGCTACGAGAGATTCTACTGTGAGATCTGAGGTACGAGCACTTGCCCGAGCTTATGCTATCCGTGCACGGGAGGAGGCATCATCGCCAGAAGTTTTACCGGTACTTTTTCTCTTTTCATACTAATATAATTGCGTTGATAGATCTTGGATCAACCCATTCATATATCTTTATGAGTTTAGTGTTTAAAAAGGTTTTACATGTCGAGTCTACAGAGTTTGTAATTAAAGTATCGAACCCCTTAGGCAAGTCTGTTTTAGTTGATAAAATTTGTAAGAATTGTCCTTTGATGACTCGGGGTTACTATTTTTAGGCTGACTTGATGCTTTTACTGTTCGATGAGTTTGATGTGATTTTGGGTATGGACTGGCTGACTATGCATGATGCAGTTGTGAATTGTAGACGAAAGATTATCGAATTGAAATGTCAGAATGGTGAAATTCTTCGGATTGAGTCTGATGATTCAAGTGAATTACCTACTATGATATCATCTATGTTAGCTCAGAAATGTATGAAAAAGGGCTATGATGCATATCTTGCATACGTACTGGATACAAAGGTGCCTGAATCAAAGATTGAATCTGTACCTATTGTTTGTGAGTTTTCGGATGTATTTCCAAAAGAATTACCGGGTTTGCCACCGATCAGAGAGGTTGAATTTGGTATTGGATTAGTACCGGGAACAACACCGATATCGATAGCTCTGTACAAAATGGTTCCAACAGAATTAAAAGAGTTGAAAGCTCAGTTGCAAGAATTGACAGACAGAGATTTTGAACGACCGAGTTATTCACCCTGGGGTGCACCGGTATTGTTTGTAAAGAAGAAAGACTCCACGATGAGAATGTGTATCGATTACAAATAGCTAAATAAAATGACTATAAAGAAAAAATACCCTCTACCGCGGATTGATGATTTATTTGATTAGTTGAAAGGGGCTACAGTATTTTCAAAGATTGATTTGAAATAGGGTTATTGTCAATTGCGAGTTAAAGAGTTTGATGTTCCAAAAACCGCGTTCAGAACGAGGTACAAACATTATGAATTCCTTGTCATGCCTTTTGAATTAACTAATGCTCTTGTAGTTTTTATGGACTTGATGAACCTGATATTCAGACTGTATTTAGACAGATTTGTTGTTGTATTCATTGATGACATTCTGATCTATGCGTGAGATGAATCTGAACATACCGAGCACTTGAGAATTGTGTTACAAACTTTACGTGATAATCAATTATTTGCAAAGTTCAGCAAATGTGAGTTTTGGATCCGAGAGGTTGGATTTCTAGGGCATATTGTTTCAGCTGGAGGTATTAGAGTTGACCTGAGTAAGATTTCTACTATTGTTGACTGAAAACTTTCGAGAAATGTGTCTGAAGTCCGTAGTTTTTTGGGCTTAGCGGGCTATTACCGAAGATTCATGAAAGGATTTTCGATGATTGCGACATTGATGGCACGACTACTTCAGAAAGATGTCAAATTCTAATGGTCAGAAAAATGTCAGAAGAGTTTCGAACAGTTGAAAGTATTGTTAACTGAAGCACCAGTTTTGGTTCAACCTGAATCGGGGAAAGAGTTTGTGATTTATAGTGACGCGTCATTAAACGATCTAGGATGTGTTCTGATGCAAGAAGGAAAAGTTATAGCTTATGCTTCCTAACAATTGAAACCACATGAAAAGAACTATCTGACGCACGACTTAGAGTTGGCTGCGATTGTGTTCGCATTGAAAATTTGGCGACATTACTTATACGGTGAAAAGCCATATTTATACGGATCACAAAAGCTTAAAATATCTGATGTCATAAAAAAATTTGAATCTGAGACAACGAAGATGGCTCGAGTTATTGAAATATTATGAATTTGTGATTGATTATCACCCGGGAAAAGCTAATGTTGTTGCTGATGCCCTGAGCAGAAAATCTTTGTTTGCATTACGAGCAATGAATACCCAGTTGATGATTTCTGATGATGGGTCTATTTTAGCTGAATTAAAAGCTAAACCGGTATTTCTTCAATAAATCTGTGAAGCTCAGAAAGATGACCCTGAATTGCAAGTTAAACGAATTCAATGTGAGACTATCCCTAATTTAGAGTTTCAGATTAGAGCCTATAATTGTTTAAGGTTTCGGGATAGAATTTGCATACCGAGAAATTCAGAACTCATTTAAAAGATTTTGCACGAAGCACACAATAGCTGCTTATCTGTTCATCCAGGGAGTACCAAAATGTACAACGATTTGAAACAGCTTTATTGGTGGCAAGGCATGAAACGAGCTATCTTAGAGTTTGTTTCTAAATGTTTGACTTGTCAGCAAGTCAAAGCTGAACATCAAGTACCATCGGGTTTACTGCAGCTTGTGATGAATCTCGAGTGGAAATGTGATAGAGTTACAATGGATTTTGTGTCGGGATTGCCCCTAACTCCGAAAAAGAAAGATGCTATTTGGGTTGTCATTGATCGACTAACGAAATCTGCTCATTTCATACATGTTACTCACTTGATAGACTAGCTGAATTGTACATTTTTGAGATTGTTTGATTGCACGGGGTGCCACTATCTATTATTTCTGATAGAGATCCGAGATTTACGTCGCGATTCTGAAAGAAACTGCAAGAAGCTCTGGGAACACAGTTGAATTTCAATATTGTTTTTCATCCTCAGACTGACGGTCAGACTGAGAGAGTTATTTAAATTCTCGAAGACATGTTGACATGTTGTATTTTAGAGTTTGAGGGCAGTTGGGAAAATACTTACCGTTGATTGAGTTCGCGTATAACAACAGTTTTCAGACGAGTATAAAGATGGCACCGTACGAAGCTTTATATGGTCGCAAATGTCGAACTCCGTTATTCTGGACTGAACTAAGTGAGAAAAAAGATTCACGAGGTTGAATTGATCAGAGAAATTGAAGAAAAAGTGAAAACGATTCGCGACAATTTAAAAACAGCTTCAGATCGACAGAAATCATACGCGAATTTGAAACATAAAGAAATTGAGTTTCAAGTCGGGGACCGAGTGTTTCTAAAGGTGTCACCATGTAAAAAGGTTCTTCGATTCGGACGTAAAGCAAAGTTGAGTCCGCGATTTATCAGACCGTATGAGATCGTTGAAAGAATACGACATGTAGCTTATCGACTAGCTTTACCGTCAGAACTTGAAAAGGTTCATAATGTCTTTCACATTTCTATGCTACATCGATACAAATCTGATCCGTCACATGTGATTTCTTCAGTAGATGTTGACATACAGACTAATTTGACGTAAAGTGAAAAACCAATCATGATATTGGCTCGTGAAATCAAAGAATTTAGAAATAAACGCATAGCCCTAGTGAAGGTTCTTTGGCATAAACACGGGATCGTGGAAGCTATGTGGGAACCTGAAGAAGCTATATGAAAACAGTACCCTAACCTATTTACCAGAAAGATTTTCGGGGACGAAAATCCCTAAGGAGGGAGAGTTGTAACAGTCCGTTTTTAGTCAAATCGGAACAGTGATTTCGGGACCATAAATTTGAGGTCAAAATATTTATTTTATTATTATTTTAATCTTTACAGCATGATAGCATGTATGTGTGAAAATTTTGTGAAGTAATTTTATCGTTTGATTGGTCAATTTGATAAAAAAAAGACTAAATCGAGTAAAGTGTAAAACTTGAGTTCTATTAGCTAAAGGTGTCTAATAGCTATAAAACCTTAAAGTAGAGGTCCTTATGTGATAAATATCCCATTACTTAGATAGTGGATGATAGTGGTTTGGTATTATTGAAATTTTGATTAAGTTTTAAGGTTAATTTAGTAAATTGATAATTAATGATAATTATAATAAAACAAACTATGTATCATCCTTATTCTCATCTCTTATAACCGAAAATTAGGGCTTAGGAAGCCATTTTTTATGCTCAAGCTTTCGACAAGCTCATCCTTGTCTAATTGGTATGTATTTTGTCCCGTTTTTATTGATTCCTATGTTTTTGGGATCGTTGCAGCTAGTACTAGCTAGCCCAGGGACTAGTTTGCAAAACTGTTAAAGATTTTGAAAGTTGAAATTGATGAATATGTATGATTTTTGATGTTTAATGATAGATTATGAATACTTGATGCTAGTTAAACAAGTTTGTTAAGTGATTTTTAATGAAAATGCAAATTAGGGATTAAATTGAGAAAATGTGAAATGTGGTGGTTAAAAGTGTGAATAAATTGAAATATGGGCTGCTAGTAACATGTATTAAATTTGGCTAAGCATGGGTTTGTACTAAATTGCATGAATTTGCAATTTTATGTGATAAGGACTAAATTGTGAAAATGTGAAACATTAGGGGCAAATGTGTAAATTTTCCAAATTTTAAATTATAGGCTAAATTGAATAGACCGAATGTTGAATGTGCTAAATTTGAAAAAATATAGATCAAGATAAGCCGAGGTCGGGATTAGATCGGGGAAAAGGAAAAGTGGACAAATAGTTGATAATTTCCATCCGAGCAACTCGAGGTAAGTTCGTATAATTAGAATCAAATTTTTAAATACATGTAAATTATTTGAAATGAAAGTATAATTGAGTAAATGGTATTACTGAGTTTGAATGCCTAATTGATGAGAATTATTGAATACCGAGTCCCGTTTGAACCGTAGAAAGTCATAGGATACGAGTGACATGTCACTAGGGTTACCGTTTTGGTCGAGATCCTGCATATGTTGTGGACTCACCACAGCTTGTATGAGCTTACCGATATATCAGCTCATAAGAGCTTACTGTTTTCAGCTCGTCAGAGCTTATCGTTTCAGCTCAATAAAGCTTACTGTCCATCAGCTCAAGAGGAGCTTACTGATCATAACTCGAAAGAGCGGAAATGATAATGAATTGACGGATTACTGATTTATACATAATGTATATCACCCGAGTATCCCTTGATATTCTAATAGGTTCAACGGGCACAAATTATGTTATTGGTTATGTGAAAAAGCTATGTATTTATACGGATGAATTACTGTTTATATAGATGAAGTACTGTTTATACGGATGAGTTACTGTTATCAAATGAATTATTATTTATATGATTGGGAGTGAAATGTTACAAATGATGCATGTGATATATGAATTTGATATGATACAATGTATTGAGTATTAAATTAAGATAATGGATGGTTACATACATTTATGTGACTAACTTGTTGATGAATGCTTGTGTTTAGGCATTTGGTAATTAAATTGAGTATACCTTATTTATTTTCTTGATTATGTATAAATGGTAAGTTTAATTCTGAATTATACGGGCTTACTAAGCTATAAAGCTTACTCTGTTTCTTTTTCGTGTTTTATAGAGGTTCGATAGCTCGCTTGATTCGGATAAAGTCGGAGATACGCATCACACTATCCAGTTGCCGATTGGTACCTTTGAACTCATGGATATATGTAAATATGACATGTATAGGCTAGTTATAAAGATGATAGTTATGGTTACTTGAGCTAATGATTTTGGTACATGTTGTGGTATAAGATAAAGCCATTTGATTTGGCTTAACTTGGTATAATGCTTTGGTTGCGTATAAGTATTCAAATATGTGTATGAAATGTTATGGATTAGCTGCCTATTGAGTTATAAAATGTTGCAAATTATGCTTGTGCAGGTATGTAAAAATAGGGTGGCAAAATGGGCTTTGCAAATAGCCTATTTTTGTCCACACGAGCAGAGACATGGGCGTGTGTCTCAGCCGTGTATGACACATGGTCAAATTACACGGTCGTGTGTCCCCTGGTGTTGAAATTGAAATGAAGTCAGTATACTTCACACGGTCTTACACACGGGTGTGTGATCGGTCGTGTGGCACAAGTCAGTATACCCCCTAATTGGCACACGGCCTAGCACACAGGCATATGACTTGGCCGTGTTGCATAAGTCAGTATACCCTACAGGTTTGACACAACCTAGCACACAACCTGTCACACGGGCGTGTGTGGCTACTTCGAAGGGCACACGGGTTAGACACATGGGCGTGTGGCTGGCCGTGTGACCCAAGTTAGTAACCTCACTTGTTTGGACACGGGGTAAGACACGGGCTGGGACATGGCCATGTGCTCCCATTTCAAATGTCCACACGGCCTGTGATACGGGCGTTCTGGTGGTCGTGTGAGACACACGGCCTGGTCACACGGGCATGTGTCCCCTGTTTTAGAGAAAAAAATTATAAGTGTTGAAAAATTTCCCGAGTTATCAGTTTAGTCCCAAACCACTCTCAAGGCATGTGTAAGGCCTCGTAGGCTCGTATTAGGGACAAATTGGTTGAGGTTGATTGATAATTTTATGTATTGATTAAATGTTTGAGAAAAGTTTGTTTATTTGTGTTGTAAGTCCGATAATGCTCCGTAACCCTATTCAGGCGTTGAGTACAGGTGAGGGGTGTTAAAAACCCATAAAATCATTAAAGAAAAAATCAATAAGCTGCAAGCCCCCCAACCACCATGGAACCAAAAGTCTCTCTTCTTTCTCCTTTTTTTTTATTTTCTTTTTCTGTTTAATTAAGGGAACCAATCTCTCCTATTTTTGCTTTCTATTTCGGATTTATTTGTATGTGAGTGGCATGTTGAATAATGGTGAAGCGTAAGTTGGAAATTAATGAAATGTTGATGGGTTTTTTGGAATAAGAAAATATTTTCTTATTCGTTGAAGTGTCAAATGGCTATTCTGAAAGGAGAGATCATAATAGTTATTCTGTGATTTTTTTCGAATGGCACCGAATGAGGGATTCCATGAAATACCAATACAATTAACCAAACTCTTGAATAACAAGACTGAATGGATTCATGCATGATCTGGCTTGCTATTACAACCAACCAAACACGCTATTAATTGTTTTTCATATTTATCATATTTTCCTTTCTTTTTCATTATTTTTTTAATTTTTCATAAACAAAAACAAAAACAATAAATAATCATTTATGCTATACATTTTCTTATTAAACACATCATTGTGGAGTTGCCGATTAAGTCATAACTCGATTGGCATGAATATTGTTGTCAATGCAGGAGGATGTGGATACGAGTGTGTTGAAGCATATTATCCTCCTATTTATGGGTTGAGGAGGGGTTATGGGTTGTTCTAGGCATTGTGTCAAAAGAGAACAAATATGACCACAACCTATGATGAGATTGTTCAAAAAAAAAATCATAGTTGAGTTTTTTAATTTTACAAATAGAGTTAAAGAGTTGGCATGTGTCTTATTTATTTAGTTTTTATTCGTTTAAATAGACACTTATTGGTTTCGTAGGTATGCATTTGGAATTAAAAAAACTTCATCACTAGTGTATCAAATAATTACTCGTAATTTAATACCTTTATTACACAGTTTCAAGTGCATATTTTTAAGGGAACCTAAAAATATAAAATCAAAAAAGAAAATACACATATGAGAAGATTTGAACTTAAAATAAGGTTTTCACATTTCAATATTAAAGTCTCATTTTGTATATTTTTTTAAGGGAAAATACATGGTACACTGTCAGTGGAGTTTTTAAACTCCACAAGCAGAGTTAGGGGTTTGATAATTGTCCTATAGAGGTATGGTAAAATATTAAAAAAATAATTATTTTAAAAAAAGAGATACGTGACAATTTTTTAAGGCTAATTATGGAATAAAAAAAAAGTACTCTATCAGTGTACCAAATACTAACCTATTTTTAAAATAAATATAGTTGTTACATAAATTTTGTTCACATACATCATGGATATGCCATAATATATTATTATTTAATTGTATCGGTTTTATAAAAATATTTCTAATTTCTAACTTATCATTGATATAATAAAAATAAAATAGTTTATATTATAATTGAAATTAATATTTAATAAAATAATTTATAAAATATTGAAAAAAAATTATAGTTCATATTTTAATAGAAAAAATATTTTCATTCTTCCTATTCTTTTTTTTCCTTCTTATTTTTGGTAATTTTTCTTCGATAAAAGCAATAAATTTTATTAGCTCATAAAAATACTTAAATTTATATATATATATATATTCTATTTTTTTCTTGTATTTCTTATCTTTTTCCTTATATCTTTTTTATAAATAAATACAAATAATAAGATAACATTTTTATTAGTTATTATAAAATATATTTTTACTAATTAATTTATGAAAAATATAATATTTAAAACAAAATTTATAAAAACTAATAAATTAGTAAAAATATTTTTTTAATAAATTAGTATACAAATTATTTTTTATATTTATTAAACTAGTTTGCATAGAAATGCAATAGATGAGTTTTGTTATATATCAATTAAAATATTATTTTATAAATAATAAAAAATACTTATAAATTTGTAAAAGGAATTACCAATGTTTTAGAAAATGATATTGTAATTACGAATTTTTTACAAATAAAATTTAATATGAAAAATAATGTCTTATAAAATACGAACAAAAGGTCTATTGTAAAACCCTGGATTTTGGGGTTGGAAGATTTGAGTTTTGTGGTTAGGGTTAGTAAGAAGGTTGCGCTATTGTGTTTAGTTGCGTGTTTAAGTGGCAAAATGGGCCTGCTGGTCTGGTGGTTTGTTGTGTGTTAATTTTTTTTTGGGTTCTGGGTTCAAGTCCATGTGTGTACGTTTTGAAGAAATATTTTTATGCGTTTCCCTTTCTTTTTCTTTTTCTTCGTTTCTTTTCTTTTTCCTTTGAAAATGGTTTTTCTTGGCGGAGTCATCGAGTCAGCATTTGGACGTTTTCAATTGCGAATCAGGTGTGGGTTTTGTATCCTTTCTTATTTATTTGCAAATTCTCGTTGAGAGTCGGTAATTTATGTGTGTGTTCACAAATGGGTTAGTTATGATGTTGTACCGCTATTTTCATACTTTGAACTTGTTTGATTTGGTATAGTTTCGAGTTCTCGAGGGCTAGGAAGTGCTTTGAGGGTGAAAGCACAATTTTTTGGGCTATTTTATGGTGGTTTGAGAGCACATGGGTGGTCCACACGACACTGTGCAATTAGGAATTAGGGTTTCTGGGCAAAATTTGGTGCCACACAGCTTGGCTACAAGGCCGTGTGGCCGTTTTGAGGATTTTTTTTTATTTTCACACGGCCATGTCCCTTGGGTACACGGACGTGTGTGTTTGGGAAATAGGGATTTGGTGACTTGGTGCCACACGGCCTAGCCATACAGTCGTCTGGCTAATTTGGGGATTTAGGGATCCCACACGGACGTGTGTTTTGGACACACGGCCGTGTCTGGTACACACGGGCGTGAGACCCTCACAGTGTCGTGTCTTCCCTGTACTCTATTTTAGAACAAATGGACAGTGAGTTACACAACCTGTTCACACGGCCGTGTCCCTAGCTCACACGGGCGTGTGCCTCCCTTCACACGACCTTGTGGTCCTAAGTCTCTTATTTTGGTTTTGTGCACATTTTTTATCTGAGAATGTGTCTATGTGTTTCGACCCTTGGTTAATCTTTAGTGAGGGTAATTAAGTCTCTGTATCTGTGGCTATGTGCTCTACTTATGTGTTATTTGTGACTGTAGTGTGAGATTACTGATTCCGAACCCGGTTAGCTGGGTGTGTATGCGTAAGTTTGACTGCCTGTTGATGTGTTCATTGTTTCTGTGGGATTGTATGCATACATACACTTGCATAAAGTAAGTTTTGGTTTGGTTGTGAAAAGAAGGAAGACTGATTCTGGTATCTGACAGTTTTACTGCAACTTATTCGTACAGCGGATTACCGCATTGTACCGCATGTACCTTAGCTCTGCTGCGTGCTAATCACTGTACTGACATACGCCAGCCTTGCTACGTATTACTATCTGAGTGGCTTAGACCACATACAGAGTGTGTAAGGTTGGATGGGCCTTCGAGGTCCTAGTGGTGTGTTTGGTTGGATGAGCTTAAACAGCTCTTTTGGGGTGTGATCGGGGGACGGAGAGGTGTTTTGGCTGGATGGGTGGGTTTTTAATTCTTGACTGTATTTATATGCATCTGTTTGAGTATTCTGTGTGTGAGTTGGTGTGCTTGATTGTTACGTGTGTTGGAACGTTGTTTCCGAATTTGTTTTCTGCTTCTGCACATCTCTGTAAGTATGTTTTTCCATTGAACTACCATATGGAGTTTTCTTCTGTAAATCTGTTGTTAATCGTTTTGAACTCACACTGAGCTCGTGTAACTCACCCCCTTAGTGTTTCCCTTTCAGGTACCTATCTAAATTCTGACACTGGACTCTGTAGGTGAAGGTCTCGGACAGTCACGTTAAAAATTAAACAACAATTCTTCTTTTCAGTTTTCGTTTCGATATACTATTTGAAACTGTAAAGTTTTATTGAAATTGTGGTACAAGTTCTTTTTTTTTCTCTCGTAAATCTATTTTTATTCGTAAATTAAACTTAACTGCAATATTTCTGTTTGAAATCTAAAAGGTTAAATGCTCTTGGTTCGTAAAGAGATAAATATGTTTGTAATGGAATTTAAGATAACTTGTTTCGTATAATTTTCCTACGATTACTTCGGTGATCAATGTGACCTCCAAAATTTGGCCTAAACTCCTAGGTCGGGTTCTAAGGTGTTACATTTATAGATTTGTATAGAAAAACATTTACCATTTTTTTAAGTAATGCATTGTATTAAGGTTTTTATTAAAAAGATTTAATATAAATTAATAAATTTAAAGGATTCAAATTTTAAGACTTGGTTGAAATTTAGGTTAGTGGGTCCTTTTTATAGGTTATTTCCATTTTATTTTAATATTGAATAAAATTTTGTATTTTAGCTCATTACTATAATTTAATGTTTTGAATTTATATATTTAAATGTATAAACAAGTTATTATATTTCATAAAATTAAAAAAATATTAAATATTACAAAAAAATAAAAAAAAGGAAAATTTACAAAAAAAAAAAGGACACATAATGTTACATTTTGGTGCCTTTTAACTATTTGGGGCAAGTGATGTAGTATTCTTTGGCCAACTATACAATGATTGCAAGGATGTCATGTTTCATGCCATCTACTCTCAAATTTTAGGATAAAACAACATCTGCAATAGAGAACGAGGGGTTAGCAATTGGAATTTTCAGAAAAAATCAGTAAATTGTCCTCGGCTAACCTATCATCGCATCCTTATGCACCATCGCCACTGCGCATCATCAAACTGTTGGATCTGGTGCCTTAAATACAATATATTTGGTTTGCATATTTGTATTTTTTAAAAAAATTGGTTAATCAAATAATTTATTGGTTACATTAATAGTCTTTGTATAATGTCTTCAACAGTTTTTGCATACAAAGCAAAATAGAAACAAATATTGACTCATTGGTTACCTAACGTTTAACTAATACTAAGCGATATTAAGTGGTCGAATCGTAATAAGAGAAAACACCTTATATTAGTAAATAATCTAAATGCGTCCTTAGTCTAATCGAAAATGAGCAACCACTACAGCAAAACAGGTTTTTAGCGGCGTTTTTTTGGGCCTATAGTAGTGCTTATAAGCGCCGCTAAAACAATTTGTGGTGTTTTAATAAGCGCCGCAAAAAATGCCGTTATAGATAAAGCCGCTAAATTTTGCGGCGTTTATGTGGAAAAACGCCGCTATAGAACATGTCCTTTAGCGGTGGTTTCCCGACAAACACCACTAAAGAACATGACCTTTAGCAGCACTTTCCTCACAAACGTCGCTAAAGAACATAACCTTTAGCGACACTTTCCCTACAAACGTCGCTAAAAAACATGACTTTCAGCAACACTTTCCTTTCAAACGCCACTAAAGAACATGACCTTAGGGTGCTTTCCCCACAAAATGTTGCTAAAGAACATGACCTTTAGCAACACTTTCCCTACAAACGCCGCTAAAGACCATATCAAATTCAACTTCTTTTATTAATCATCTCATTTACATTCTTACCTTAAATGATCATACAAAATTTAAACGACCTAACAATGGACACATTTTAAATTGTTTTTGAGTTCTAAAACATTAACAAAAGAATTGTTCATAATGTTTGATCAAAATGTTAACATAATCATCTTTGAAAACCCAATCTAATGACTACAGTACATACTTTATTCTAAAACTAAAATCTTTGAAACTTCTGCCAAATAAACAACATGATGTTCACTATAAGAAACTTCAACTACAAGCATACTACAATAAGTGACTGCAAAAGAGTTATTTTCAAAGCTGTTACCACTGTATTATAGATCTCTTTACCCCATTCCAGCTTTAGATTTGTTAGTTTCTCCTGAAAATTGGATGTCAATCTGGATTCTTCAGATTCTCCTTTCATGATGAGCATAGAGTAGTGGCCTGAATTTCCGCTTTATCAGGAGGAAATCGCAACTTACAAGTGTCATGAAAAGCCTTTGGATCAAGCTCTCCCATTCTTTTTAATCCAATATTAGTGCGATTACCCAACAATTCTGGCAAACCCTACACAAAAGAAAAAGAAGATTGATTTTATGACCAGTTGCTTGAGTCTGCATAGTAATCCAAGGCTTAGGCAAATAATTCAGTCTTAAGCCAAGATGTTTAGCATTGAGATTGTAATATGTCCATCCAATACTGTATTTTTAGATAGTCTCTTCTAATATTGATTTTTTACTAATATGTAATACATGATACGTGCAGCTTTTCCATTTCTATTTTTACATAATCTACTCTAACGTGAAGATGCGAAGTGTTATGTTTGTTGAAGATCTAAAGGTGAAAGGCAAAAGAAATATAAGATTAAAGGTTAACAATAATATATATGTTTTTATCTTTGGCAATAGACCAAATATTGATTTCAAAAGAGAATGATGGCCAAGCAAATTTAACCTAATTTGAGAATGAAACAAACAAAATTTACATAAAAAAACAATTTAAAAATGAGTGGAACTTGGCATGAAGAAACTCAAAAGGAAAAATAGTAAGTAGAATCCTATAAAAGAAATAGTAATGTTTTTAAGGAAAAAACTGAGTAAAACATTAAAATTATAGAATCGCTTACAAGGACACAAGCTGATTCGAAGATGAAAGATTTGATTTTTTATAACTAAAATACTTAAAAACTTATATTAAATCATTTGGATATCATTCAAACAAACTAATATTTAATATTAATCTAAAATCAGCCTCAAGTTTGTCCATTTGGTATGACATGCATTATAGAAGCAAGTTCCTTATGTTGGACAACATCCAAATCCCCTTTCCCTCTTTTACCACTTACCACCAACAACAATGGACAGATTTTAAGCCGCAATCTCCAACACCTCAGTTCACATAGTGATGCTCAATTTCTTTCAACTTACTAAACCCATGTTCGACCACCAAATTCCTAAACCTGCTACTTATTTTAATGGAACAAACTAGAAAGCACCAAAATGACAACATAAAGAATAAATTACTTAGATCACCCTGACATGGATTTGATGCTTCTAATTACACATCAGGTTCTGAAAACAGTCTGATTGAACAGTAACCACCTATGAACTTCAGCCTCAATTAGTATACACAAATGGCAGGCACTGAACTCGATAATATGGATACTACACCAACTCCCAAATGATAATTAACTTGTTCTTACTTAAAAAGTAGCTATCATCTATGTTGAATCAAAAACAAATTCATAAGAGAGCATAATTTTAACCAAAAGCCTGACAAATTACAACTTGAGAAAACAGAGATTAAACAATATGACCATGTAATTCTTGTAAGATAATAAAATCCTTCATAGTAGCTAAACGCAACAAAGAGGGAAATCTAAATTTAAAACATCACAACAAAAAGTGTAGCCCAAACACAAAAGTAGGCAGTACCTGAATTAGCACTTTCCTTGCTTCATGTTGCTTATCATTGCTTTGACACTCTTTGTATTTAAGAGCTTTGTTTGTTGACTCCAGATCTTGCAGATCATCAATCTTCTCTTGCAACTCATTATTCATCTCTTCCATCTTCTTCTGTACAGCTGCATCATCTTGTCCAAGAATTGACTTAATTAAATACATAACGAAGAATTTAAATACATAATGATATATCTTATTATCACTAATGCCTGCAGCCAGACACAAAATTGACTTTATTATTTCATAACAAAGAATTTAACAGAAGGGACACACACACACACACATATTTGCATGTATATATATATTGTTCAATATGCTCTAACTAACGGAATAAATGGACAAATTTTAATATTAAAAAGAAAAGAAAAGAAGCATGCCTCTTGACAGCATTTCAGGCACTATAATAAGTTTGTCCATCCAAATGAATTATTTAAATTTCAGATCATAAATACATATCAAAAAGCAAAGTAAAATTAAAGCAGAATTGAGTCATTGACAACCCTGTATTATCGCCTATACCTTAAGCAGCTAACAACTGACAGGCAACACGCATAGCCTAGTGGTAACCACGTTAATCCTCCAAAAAGGAGATCCCTGGTTCTAATTCCCTGTTCCCCTAACTGTAGTCAAAATCTAAGCTATTCAACCATGGATATTTGACTCGCAAGAAAAGAAAACTGAGACACTAAACTTACTAGTAGTTTTGATGAAAAGCAACCCATCTGTGGCAGACGGAAGTCAAATAATCATGAAACATAAATATTTATCGAGATCTTTGTATCTAGAATCAAATGAGGTCACCATCATCATCAGCCACTTACCCCACTTTTCCGTTCCAATACCTTCTCTGTTGCACTTAAGGTCTTGAAACTCCTCCAAGCAACTACCGGTGCCCGTATCTGATACTGCTCATTAAGATACAAAATAAATAGATTTTTCTAGAAACAGTATCTATCATTTTATCTAAAATTCTGCCACAACAATGTATTTACAGTCTACAGATTTACCTTGCATGACCTAATCATTTTTAAAAGATTATTTATGCTTTTGATGAACTCATTTGAAAGAAAACCAGCCAAAACCATACCGTTTCAACTTCAAAATGACATGATTTCAATGCATATTTTCCAATTTAGAAATAACTTCCTATTTTTTTGAAAGATCGCGTCACAAAATATCAAAGTAAATAATTCTAATTATATTTAGGCAAAAATTAAAGGAAGACTGAAAAGTATTCACTTGAAACTCGAATGATTGGAGGAGAGCTCTTGAGAACGACTGATAATCGGCAAATATCTTCAGATAAATGACATCTTTAAACAGCAGAAGAAATTAACTGACAATACGAAAAACGAAAGGAAATTAAAGAAAAAAGGAGATTAGAGTGGATTAACATATTATTATTTAGTTTTTCCAAACCTAAGATTGCTTAAGCTATCTATTATTTGGTTCGTAAAAGTATATTGTGAAAATTTTATAGACTAAACACCATTGTAAATCATGTATTCCAGCTTCGGTAGGTAAAAAATTAAAAAATTAAAAAATTTCAGAAGAACTGAAACATCAACGAAAACCCCAATTTTCTAAGCACCCAACCAGCATAACCTAGAATTCAGAAGAAAAGAGAAAATAAATTACAGCAAATTAGAAATTAAAGAAAAACACAAAAATAAAAAGTCAATGAGAAAATTAAAAAAAAAAAAAGAAGGAAGAAATGAAGCAGCACTGTCTTACCTGAGACAATGTCGATTGAGACTGAGAAAAGACTGATATTTTGTTCAATGTGAGGAGCAGCTAAAATAGAAGAACAAGGGACGGGATGTTGGGGTTTTCCAGCAATGAAAAGATGGAAAAAGAAAAGGGAAATAATTTTGGGGTTTCAAGTAAAGAAAATACTAAGAAAGAAAATAATTCGTGTGTGAGAAAGAAAACGATATCACCGTCAAAAACGACACCTTTGCAATCAAAGTAAAAAACATGTTGCGAATTTTTAGCACAAACGCCGCTATTGCTTAACTTTTGCAGCGTTTTTATCACAAACACCGTTATTATTTGTTTTTTGTGGCTTTTTTTACCACAAACGCAGCTATTGCTTACATTTTTCGGTGTTTTTATCACAAACGCCACTACTGCTTTACCTATTGTGGCGTTTTCCGTCTAAACGCCACTAAAACCTTAATTTCTTATAGTGAATCAAATTGAAAGACTATTATGTCGTCTATCAAGTCCAAATAAGGAGATACTTTGTCTTGAGCTTCGGTGTAGATGACTCTCAAAAGATAGAGACATAGATGTGACTGACTGGACTGACGGTACATTGGACAGGACACAAGTAGAATAAATCCTAAATCTGTTTATGGATTTATTCATTGGTGATGTTCATAGTATAACATACATAATCCTGAGTCGATGATGGACTATGTATGCGTGACTTGTATACTTTGATGTAAGTAAAAGCCCGAGTTCAAATAGATGAGGATTTGAAAATTAGTGTGTTGGGTATACAACTTCTGCAATATGTAGTATCATTCACAATCATGGAATTCATAACCTGACTAAAGGATAAATGATATCCTCTCATCAACATTACATGATAGATGAAAAGTAAACATGACCTCAAGTCTTTTGTATTTGTGATAAATGACTTAATTACTATTTGATAGTAATTGACTTTTTGCGAAGGAAGATGTAATAATTACCATGAGATAATAGGATAATATTGGGAGAACAAATTTATTCCAAAAAAATTAAGGATACCCTATAAGGGTAACACACTTATGACACATTTAGTAACTTTTATAATGGTAAATAATTAGGGAGAGCTCAATCATGATACTATACTGGAATGACTTCGTGACTAAATAAGTTTATAATTAATAGGCGAAAACTAGAACTTAATTATAAATATCTGTCTAATCGATCCCTTCGCTAGTTCATTAAATCCATAAATGAATTGCATGTAGAACCAAAAGAACAAAAATAATTGGAAATGATGAAGCTAGAGAAATGACGCATTCACAAATGAATATGTTTTTCTCATTGAGTATAGAAATGACTTAAGAATTAATTTAAGATTTACGAATTATTATTTAATTAATTATAATTAAATAATTGAAGTGCAAAAATGAAATGAAATTAATTAGTCATTATGAATCCAATTGAATAAGTAAATTAAATATATTTTCTCACAGATTCTTTTTACGGTAAAATTATTATAACTATAACAGAGTTAGAATTGAGCTGAGAAAATTATTTAATTGAAAATTAATTTAGTTAATTTAATTAATTAAAATTAATAGAATAAATTATATTTATTTTGGGAAATAGAATACAAGTATTGGTTTGGATTAAATTATAAAGTATTGGATTAAAAGTTTAAGAAGCATATATAATTAAACCCAATATAGGAAAGGCCCAAGTTGTAATGATCCAAAATTCAGTGATGTCAAAAATTATGGTTTCGAGATCTCGTTTCTATAAATCGAGTTTATAATAAATATACTATAATAAAAACACTTATGCCGCCTCATTCAATGAAATTGGAATAATTGCTTATTTAGTCCCTTCAATTATTCTTTAATCTATAATTCAACTTTCATTCTTTATACAATTTAGTCCTTATACCTAATTACTCTTATTTCATGCAAATTCACCTAACCAAAACCTAATTAACTACGCAACTAGCTTCGTAAATATTTATTAAAAATATTTACGAGTTCGTTTTACGAAAACAAAGTCCCAAAAATACACTTTCCGACACTCGTGACTATTGGGCCGTTACATTTCATAGTTGAGAAATGGATGAATTTGGTGTGAATTTGATAGAAATTAAGCTTAGATTAAGAAAAATGACTAAATTGTAAAGCTTAATTGTTAGTTTCGTACATGAGAGACCAAATTGATTAAAATGGAAAATTGTTATGAAATTTCAGTAGAAATAGAAAATAGGAGGTCCCTAATGAGTAAATGTGAAATTGGATTTCAATCCGAAACCTTAGATTGAAAGTTATGTTTGTCTTAGGTTTAGGGGCTAAATTGAATAAATTAAAAAATTTGATTCAGCTTGTATTTGAATATGATTTGATATAGAATTTGATATTATGTCATTGTTTAATTATTATTCGTAGCTAAAGATGATATTGAGCTGTCGAGAGGGAAATGAAAGGCGAAAGCAGATGACAAGTGATCCGAGCTTTCGGTTTGTATTTATATGATTTGGATCACTTTAATTGTTGCACATTTATATTGTTTTGTATAGTATGATATTGAGGTGAGTTGAAAATGATTATTTGAATTGAATTGCTATGATTGAGATTGGTTATCAAAATAGAGGACTAAATTGAATATAATAGAATAGTGTAACTTGATGAATATATGATATTGGCTTTGAATTGGGTTGAAACATGATATGTTATGTAATTAAATGATGAATTGGTTGATGAATTGAAAATGATTAAATGTAAATTGAGCTATATGATGAATTGGATATTTGGTTACCCTATTAACTATACGGGTTAATACTTCGGTTTAACCGATGATGCACTTATGTGCCAATATATTTGCTTCGATTCATCTAATGATGCACTAGGTGTGCCAATATATTTGCTTTGATTTATCTGATGATACACTTATGTGCCAGTATGATTGCTTTGATTTATTTGATGATGCACTATGTGTGCCAATTGCTTTAGTTCGTCCAATTATGCACCTTGTGTTCTAGTATAATTACTTCAAATTTCCCAATGATGCACTATGTGCCATTCTTTTTCCTTCAGTCCATCCGATGGTGCACCGTGGTGCCGGATTAAGATGCAAATTGACTAATCTGTATATCTGTAACACCCCAAACCCGGCCTAGAAGTTAGGCCCGAATCTGGCGTGCCACATGGAGGTGTTTTTCAAAAAAACCATCTTTGCAATTGTTAAAAACTTGTTTGAGAATTATAGCCTCTTTGTTAAAACCCAAAACACTTAAGCAATTGTGTTTATGTGAAAACATAATTATCTTTAATAAACCTTTTCGGTTGCAAAAGCATATTTGAAATAACAATTTGCGAAAATGTGACATTTGATAAAAAGTTGCAAAAGCATCTTGAAACATTGCGGAAACGTTGATAAAATACAAGTATTTTTGAAAGATTGATGAATCACAAATCAATGAATTGAACTTTAAATCTGTGACTTTTGAAAATATCGTTTGATAATTCGATAGATAACTTTCGTGTTAAAATATTTATAAAGTTTATTATGAAATCCATTTGTCAATCAATTTTGGAAAACCTTTATTCAAGTATTTAGAAAAATTTACGTTTAAAACAATTTAAGCAAAATAATAAGTAAACCAACCATGAAGCAAATAATAAAATACTCCAGAGGCCTTATTACAATTTAAACCAAAATAGCAAAATAATAAACGGAAATAGAAATTTAAAATTTGATAACACCATTTCGGAAGTATAGCCTCCACCGAGTCATCGATGGGCCCAAGGCCTCACTACGGAGCATTACCTACAAGGGTTAAGAGAAAGGGGGGTGAGTTACAAGAACTCAGTGTATAATCCCCTTACCATCATCCACTGGGTCGGAACACACATAGCAATATTTTGGGCCTAAGCCCATTTACAATTAACATAATAACATGTATATAATATGCATGTGATATGAAATTCCCAAACCAAACCTAGTTTCCATCCGCTACACACCACCCGTACCAACCAGCACACCTGTAGGGATCAAGTCAACCCACCCCGCCAAGACACCAATCGCAGGCATTAAGCCGAATAAAATATTTGTGGCAGAGCCACCGAACTAGAGGCATTAAGCCATTTAAAATATTTGTGGCAGAGGCACCGAACTAAATTTTGGCAACAGGCCTTTCTTCTCTTCGTCAATTATCCCAACCCATGCAGTCATGTATATATATATATATATATATATATATAATGCATAACAATATATTCATATGGTAAATTTCAACAAAAGCCCATATTACAAGTTATCAATTTGGCCCATTAGTCAAAATAGTATTTTAGCCCATTTAACGATCTAGCAATTTTGGCCTATTAATCACATGAGACCCTTTTCAAATTTTCACACTTTGGCCAATTTATCAAATAATTCGCATGGCCCATTTATCTCATATCACATTTAGTTCATATGGTAAATATCACATTTGGCCCATATAGTAAATATCACATTTGGGCCCATATAGCAACATATTTCAATTTGGCCCATAAAGGGTATTTTCGTAATTCGGTCCATAGGGACATTTCGTAATTCGGCCCATTAGGGGCATTTTCATAACTCGGCCCGTAAGGGCATTTTATAATTCGGTAATCGTACCCACTAAGGGTAATTCGGTAATTTACCCTCTAAGGGTATGATGGAAATTTTCGCAACCTAGGCTTAATTACTAATTTGAGGCATAAAAATCGAAACTGTTCATCTGCGTTGTACTGACTAAACTGACTATAACTCGAGTTGGGAAACTCGAAATCTAAATCCGTAAATTTTCCTTGAAACTAGACTCGTATATCTTTCTACTATAATATTTCCAGAATTTTTGGCCTAGCCATTTAGTACAGTTTATTCCTCAAATTCTCCCCTTTTCTGCTGTCTGGCAATTCCGACCATTCTTTACTAAAATTTAATTATCTTTTTGTACAGAATTAAAATGATATTCTAGTTTGTTTCTTATAAAAATAGACTCATTAAGGAATCTAACCATATAAATTATGTGCCAAAATTAGTTTTTATCAATTTTTAATGATTTTTCCAAGTCAGAACAAGGGATCTCGAAATCACTCTGAACTAGTCTCACAAAAATCTAAAAATCTCAAAATATACTAATTCTTTGCTTTCTCTGTTTCTTTTATAAGAAAATAGACTCAATTATCTTTCAATCCATATCTCCTTCACTTTCTAATTCAATTTCCACTATTTTTGGTGATTTTTCAAATCCACATCACTGCTGCTAACCAAAACTGTTTCATTGCAAAATACGATTACCACTTCGAACATGCGTACGTCGAGTGGTCACAGATGCCGGTTTCTGGATTTTTGGTCTTTCGAACGAATCACAGAACATTTTATGCAAACATTCAAAGAGGTGTGAGATTACACACCATTTTAAACATATATTCGAAAAGGTACGGGATTACACACCTGATTTCGATTTCCTAACGAACCACTCGTCGTTGACCTAGAACAATACCAACCAAAAGTTAGCCTCGGATTTCCTAAAGATTTCGTATCACTTACACTTGAATCACTTACCACTATGTCCAAAGGTAGAATATATTGAGTGTTAATACGAATGAGAAGAAGAAATAGAGAAGGGATGAAAGTTCGGTTATGGAGGAATAATGGGCACAATATTCGGCTATGGTGAAAGGATTAGAATAGAAGAGAAGCTTGAAGGGTTTTTGCGAAAAAGAAAAGAAGGAAGAAGAAGAATGGTTCACTAGCTTGGTTTTTTTTTTTTCTAGAAAGATGAAAGAACAAATTTTGGTCTCAATTGTTGATCTACATTCGGCAACAAGAAGAAAGAAATAAGAGAATATGCACACTTGATGCTAATGGAATTAGCACTAAAACTTTACCAAAACACTAACAAAATTCAGCTATGCCCTTTAAGCCCCAAAAACCGTCCACATACATAGCTAAAATGGCCAACAATTTGCCACCCATACTTTCCATAACATCTTCCATTAAAATTCCACTTGTTCCCTTTACTTTCCCCTTCATCCATTTTTGGTTGTCCCCCATCTTGCTAATAAAAAAAAAATTGTTCAACAACCAACTCCTTTATTAGCAACGTGAGTGGTTGCCATCTAAAGGAGTCCCATGTTAAATTTTTTTTTTTTTATTTCCTAATGCTTGATGAAGTATTGACATAATAAGGTAATGGTGGCACTTAAAATGAACAAAAGATGGTGGAATGACATGGATAATCATGGAGTATTGATATAATGGGTAAGGTGGCCATTATTGAATTTGAATGGCAAGCATTGGAGGAAAGTGACTAAAAAGAAAAATTCTAGGATGTTACAATATCCATCTTGAAATCCATGTTAGGTTAATAGGGGTTATAAATACTAAGCTTGAGAAATTTGTTGATATTTGAATAGTGATAAAGAAAGTATGCAATTTATTGTGAAATGAGTTGAAAACAAGCCTTGGGGGTTGAATTGAATATGAATGAGTTTGTAGAGTCCATAATCAGATAGAGTGGTAGGTATAAGGTAATTGAATTGAATTGGTTATACAAATTTGATGGAAGTAATGCCATTTCCATATATGTATTGATGTTAATTAATGATTGTATACAAGTTCTAAATGGTAGTGGAAAGGTACGATGAATAGTGGGATTGGTATAATCTTATGGATTGTTAATTTGAATATGACATTGAGATAAGTGATATGAATTGGTATGTTTTGAGTTGCTTATAATGTCTAATGATCATGGACATGTATACGCTCACCTTATTGATGTTTTAAAGTGCCATGTCCTAGCCAAACTTATGCTAAACTAAGGTAAGCATAGTATTTTCCATTTGAACTTACTAAGCATTTATATGCTTACTCTAGTTTTTTTCCCTACTTGTAGATCATCACCTTGCAGAACTTGCCAAGCCAAATCAGCATGAAACACACACTATCAACAAGATGGTAGAATTATATTCATTTTGAGTCTAAATATTATGGCATGTATATAAGGGCACCTTGTTGTCACTACAGCAAAATAGACTTTTAACGGCGTTTTTTAGGCCTTTAGCGGCCCTTATAAGCGCCGCAAAAAATGCCGCTATAGATAACGCCGCTAAATTTTGCAACGTTTTCCAAAAACGCTACTAAAAATCATGTTCTTTAGCGACACTTTTCCCATAAACGTCGCTATAAACTATGATCTTTAGCGACGCTTTTTCTAAAAACGCCGCTAAAAACATAACCTTTAGCGATGCTTTTCCTAAAAGCGCCGCTAAAAACATGACCTTTAACGGCACTTTTTCTTCAAACACCGCTAAAGGTCATGAAAAATAAAAAAAATTAAAATATTATAAAAACACCACAAATCCATTCCCACAAATTAAAGATGTCAATTTCCAATATACATTTTAATCTGATTGAATAAAGTAAAGCCTATTTTAGGCACTAGCTGATTACAAATAACACACTAGCTGATTGAATAAAGTAAAGCCTATTTTGCATTTTAATCGGATTAACATTTGGATAAAGCTTCCTCTTAATAAAATATTCGTCAGATAATGCGGCCTTCTCCAAACTAATAGCTACCTGCGAAAGGGGAAAATGATAGAAGGCAAGAGAAAAGCATATTAAAACATTTACAGTAAACAAAGAAATCATAGACAATAGACAATATTAGAAATGTCACTTATACAAACTACGAAGTACTAATGAATCCCTGTTTGGAAAACATAATACTATTTACAAAATCTGCCACCAAATATGAAGCCAACATGACTGAACTCAGTCCATGCGTTATTATACCTTGATCAGCTTACATACCATGGAAACATTCAAGTTTAATCATGAAGTGCTTAAAACAGATTAGGTGTGGGAAAAGGTTAGTTGCTTTATGTAAAAGAAAATAATTCGGAGGGTTGTCGATACACACCTCAATAAGTGGATCCCGGCCAACAATAGAAAAAACTTCCTCTGCCAATTTCTTTATCACCTTTGCCCTTGAATCATAGTTTTTGTATACACGGTGGCCAAAACCAGACTAGATTGCTTAGATCAGGAATGTGATGAGCTTGAACTATCTTTCAAATCCCAAGTGAGTGGTGCAGGAACAAGCATGACTGGGGTAAACTATTTCACAAGCCGCGTCTTTAATTCTTCTTTTCAGACCTTTTTATATGCATTTATTCACACAACCAATGTAATCAATTTATATATTATTTATTAAAACAGTAGCGTATAAATGAATGTATAAAATGTAAATCCCATATGGACAAAACAATTGTTCTATATATTATTTATAAAAACATTACATGCTTACAATGCTTTCCAATTGTTGGGATGACGTGATTTACCTCACGAATGGGTAGCCACTCTCTTAATCGAAAACGGATTCGGCCTTGCCAACTATTTTTTTAATTCTCCTTTTCTCATTTTAAAAAGACAATTCTTTGGGAGGGGGACAGTAGGATTCAAAATCAACATCATTAATATTGCATTCAAAATTACCAACATTGATAAGCCTTGTAGTCACCGCTCTTTCCAACATGGTGCTAGGAAGATCCATAGGATACAAATAAGGCTTGTATATTTGATCGACAATGGAAGAGGACCTGCGGAACCCGCCCCTCATTTCGGAGCAGCTGCACATTTCTAATATATTTGGAAGATTAATTATATTCATATGTTTGTATATAAAAATATATTAAATAAGAACAATATAATATAATATACCATTGGATGCCTAATGTTGTTTTGGGTGATGCAATGCTTGCTTCAATAGAATTCAAATTGCCTAAGATTCAGTGGAGAATAAAATTCAAGTGTGAATTAAAATCTAGTATGCAGACTGCAGTATCAGCATAAGATACATCAATTACACTACAAAAAATTGATAAAGATGTACAACAAAAACAAAAACAAAACTTACTTGATTCCAAGATCGATGTGCTCCTGGATGCCAAATCCAAAGCAGCCAGTATCACTAAAGTTCCTTCTCAAAAGCTCATATTCCTTGACTTTCAAACCAGTTGTTAGTTGACCAAATAACCAAATATTTAATACCAAAAAATGAAAAAAAAAAATACAACCTAAGCTGCAAATTTCAATCAAGCAAAAGATTAAACAAAAAGAATAGGACAAATCATATAGCATAAAGTTTCCATAAAGACACGTGTAACTGGCTTAAATGACTCCATCCAGCATCATATAATAACGTCAAGCATGAATTTTCGTAGTACCTATGTAGAAACTAGACAAAAAAGAAGTAAGTAATAACTGCGAGAAAATTAAGGAAAATCTGGTAAGAAAGAAGCAAGTACATTCGTTTTTGCTTGAGAAAACTCATGGCTCGAGCTTTAATGGCCTCTTAAGCAGGGCCAGGCCTTGTCTTCTTTATCTGTTCCTTGTACCTACTAAGCTCAGCATCCAGTTTCTTCAACTTCTCCTCCACATTGTCCCCTATTTTATTTATCTGATCACGAAAACTCCATCCCATCCATATTATTTCACAAAATAGGCAAAAATTTGAAATCAAACTAAATAATGAACCAAATAAACCCTAATACTAAGAAATCAAAAGATCAACAATAATATAAGGCAGTATTTCCTCACAAGTTATGAAATAGTTTCTATTTACGGGTAGCAAAGAAAAGAAACCCAAGTTAACAAAAACCGCAGCGATTAATAAAACCAATTGTGACTATAACGTACGTTGAAACTGTTAGATGTGCTGTGAAATTAACTGTTAAATTTTCATTTACATTATTTAAATAGAAATGCATCAGCAAATGACCTCATTTTCTGTTTATACCTTGAGGCGATCTCTTTGTTCTGCATATTTGGAAAGGATTGCTGTTCCAGTTTCAAAAGATTCTTGCAACATTCGTGATGAATTTCGAACTGATTGCATTGCTTGTGCTTCCTCATCAAAAATTCTCAGGACATGAGCTGACTCCCCATTCTAAGAAAAAAAAGTAAAAAGACTCAAGAAAAGCTAAAATCAGCTCCATTTGCCGACAAAAAGGAAAAGGTTTACATACAGCTCTTCCAAGCAACTCAGCTCTCTCTTTCGCTTCCAACATCCTTCTCTGATTCCTCATAGAATACTTGTCTAAACTCTCTTTCAAAGAGTCAGCCTCTTCAGCCACTTGCTCAACTTTTCTGTTTGCCAAATATAAACAACCTCGAGGTATAATTTAATTTCATGACTCATTACTCACTTCAATTCAGATCTAAGTATGACAGAAAGCTAGATCTGGAAAAATTAAGGTGGCAACTAAGGTGTATTACATAGACAAAACTTGCAAACTTGGTAACAGTTAACTATAAAGGTTGTCACATGCATAGCAATGATGGAACAAGGTGATACATTGCAAATTCAATCTAATCGCTAGGCGTTTCATTGGATGCATTATTTTCAGAGATTTGGCTAAACAATAAGATAAACAATTATTTAACAAGGCATTAATGTCAAATCCTATCCTGATTATGCATCTGACAAGGCTCATGCACCTTAAGGATTAATAGAAATGATAAGTATGACAAAGAAAAAACAAGCCAGCTCATATAACAGTAAATCCTATAACAATACCATGCATCTTACTAGTGTCAGCAGTCTCCGGCATCATCAAGGACAGATCTGCTAGAGTTTGCAGGGCATCGAAGGCAGTGTCTTCAACTACAAGATAAATAAATAAGATTCAAACACAATTCATGACACAAGACATAGACAAATTTCCTCAGATTAAAGTAAATAGTAAGGTTAAAGTCAAAGCTCACTCAAATCAATTCACAAAGAGAAACTGGGAAAAAAAAGGTCAAGCATGATTTACAATCTAACAAGATTTTGAAAAAAATTATCTTTGAATATTACAAGGAAATCAAGGTGGAACTGGAAGCATAAAAAGTTTTCTAAGAAAGAAGAATTTGGGTAAATTATTTTTCTGAAGAGAAAAAAGGCAAAATTCAATCACCAGATAACATAGGTACAAAAAGCATAACCATATTTAAAACAAGTAAGCAATAACCAAAAAATAATGTATCCAAGATCATAAGATTACCTTGGATGCAGTAATATTTGTGAATAAAAGTTGCAAACTAGAGGGAAAAAGAAAAGGAATAGAGAACAGGGGAAGAAGACTTTCTTAGAGGCAAATACCATCATACCTCCTTCAAACAACACCTTTTTACTTCTTTTTCTTAGACCCTTGATGGAGGCTCTAGAAGTTTTAGCATCTTCAACCTCACAATCAAACTTTCCCTTGAAATCACATAACTGTTGTCCTTCTTCTGTCCCACTACAGGCTTCTTTTGTGTCTTCCAGATGGTTTACACTTTCCTCAATCTCTGGCTTCCTTCTGTAGTATCTTTTCCCTTTCTGTTGAACTTCAACGGTACCAGTGCCTTTTATATTCCTTGAATAGTTTTTGCCTTTAGCATAATCTGCATAATCTACTTTAGTGCTTCCTAAGCTTAATTCACAAGCATCCTCATCCACTTCACTACCATTTCTAAAAACAAAAAAGGTTTAGTGGTAATAAAAAAATGGGGTTTTAAAGTGAAAAATCAAGGGCCAAGATAATGCCGAAAGCTCAGTCAAGGCGGACAGCCAATCGGCACCGTCACTTTAACCTTTGTTCGATTTTGTGAAAGAAAAAAAAAGTGTTCAAGGATTGGAGGCTGGTAAAAATGAAGATTAGGGTTGAAGTTCGGAGGAGACCAGATCGCACGCTCTCCATCGCCATTTTTTGTTCGATTTTTTGAAACATTAGTTTCAATGCGCTTACCAACTGGGAAACCCTTGTTCTGCAATTGAAAAATAAAAGAAACAATATAAAAAGAGAAAAAACCAAACAACCAATTTTATAAAGGATAATGAAGAACCTGAGCATGGACATGCAATGACCAGTGGGTCAATTAAGCTTCCTGAACTTTGTCATTAGGGGAGAAAAAGGGAGAAATCGAGATAGAATAAGGAAGATCGATGGGGGAAATCAATTTGGGGGATTTTGCTTTGGGGATTTTGAGAAACTGATATAGGAAAATCTTGGGGACTTAAGAAATTTAGGTTTTGGGGAAATAAAAATTAGGCTTTTTGTGTATGAAATTTTGCGGCGTTTTTTAATAAAATGCTACTATAGCTTATTTTTTTCGGCGTTTTTACTAAAAACGCCACTATAGCTCCATTTTCTGTAAATACCACTACCACTATTACACAATTTTAATTTTTTTTCATTTTTAACCTATATTTTTCTATGTTTTTAATTTTTAACCACTATTATGATTTTTTTTGAATTTTTATTTTTATTATATTTTGAGTATTGAACTTTTTAACTAAAATATTAAATATTAAATATTTAAGTTTTTAAGTTTTTAAGTTTTTAAGTTTTTAATTTTTTATTATTAAATTTTAAAATTTAATTACCATTATCAACTCTTTTACGAATTTCTTTTTTCTTTCTTTTTACATCAACATTATTCTTTTAAGTATGGTCTATATTAGTTGTTTAGATTTTTATATAAATGACATTTAATTATATGTATACACCTAAATTTTGATATAGATACATATTAGAATTATATATGAATTTTGGTTTAAATGTATAGTTGAAACTTTAATTTTGATTTAATTATACACATTTTAAAATATAAATACATCAATATATTTTTATATTAAATAAATATAAATTTTTATATATGCAATATATAAATAAAAAATGATGTTAATTATATCAATAATTGTGTTAATATTTTACAAGATCAGAAAAAATTAAAGTTCATGTATACAATTGCACACTAAACCATTGTTCATGTATGCTTTTGATATTTAACCCATTTTGATATATATATTTTTAAAATAATAATTTATATTTATCTTATTTTGATTTATATTTTAAAAAATCCAAGATTAATCCCTAAACCATAAACCATAGACCCTATATATTATACCCTAAACCACAAACACCAAACCTTAAACCCCAAACTCAAAGTCAAAACCCCAAACCATAAATCCTAGACCATAAAACTCGAACCCTAAACTCTAAACCGCAAACCTTAAACCATAATCCGAGACCAAATATTTGGGAATTCATGTGGCCAATGTTAGTGTAGTACAAAACATATATTTTGTATTATTATATTAAATAATATGGGTGTAGTGCAAAATGGCATGAACCTTAATAAATTCCTAATGTTTTTCAGTTTTCAAACAGTATCCTTAAACCTTAAACCCCCAAATCTTAAACCCCAAACCTAAACTATAAAACCTTAAACCATAAACCATAAAACATAAACCCTTAACCCAAAATAATAAACTCTAAAACTCTAAACCATAGACATTAAACCTTAAATTCTAAACCCTGAACCCTAAAATAAAATATTTTTTTTGCGGCGTTTTTTATAAAAACGCCACTAAAGCTTACCTTTTGCGGCGTTTTCCTAAAAACGCCACTAAAGCTTACCTTTTGTGGCGTTTTCCTAAAAATGCCACTAAAGCTAAAAAAATAATGCTCAAAATTTTGTGGCGTTTTTATAAAAACGCCGCTAATGCTCAGATCTATAGCGGCGTTTTTATGAAAGCGCCGCTAATGCTCAGATCTATAGCGGCGTTTTTACGAAAGCGCCGCTAATGCTCAGATCTATAGCGGCGATTTTACGAAAGGGCCGCTAATGCTCAGATCTATAGCGGCATTTTTACGAAAGCGCCACTAATGCTCAGATCTATAGCGGCGTTTTTACGAAAGCGCAGCTAATGCTCAGACCTATAGCGGCGTTTGGGCAAAAAACGCCGCTATTGCTCCTTTTTAGCGGCGTTTGTGCCAAAAACGCCGCTATTGCTCAAATTTTTACGGTGTTTTCTTTCAAACGCCACTAATGTATAATATTTGAGGCGTTTTTTTATTAAAACGCCACTAAAAATGCCGCTAAAGTCTGTTTTGGTGTAGTGTGTGCAAATGGTCATTTTTTTAATTTCTAGTTATGTGGTAGATGTGGTAATGGTTGAACTTGTATGTTAAACTTAACATAGAGCCCAATTGATGCATGGTTTGGCCAAGTTTGATGTTATTAAGAATGATTATCTTGAAATTGCTTGAGTTTGATATGTTGAAGGTTGGAAATTGAAATAGTTGGATAAGATAAATTGATACATGGTTTGAAAATGGTATGTTTTAATGTTAGATATGAAATATAGTTAGTTTATGCTATTTTTTTGGTTCATGAAAAGGTTATATGAGTTCTTGATGCTCAAATTGCATAAGTATAAAAGTATTGAACTTGGATGGGATAGGTTGGCATGACTAGATGGATAAATGGCTTAAATGTGCCTAAATGATGAATATTTTTTTTGTACCATATTGAATGTTTGATTTTAAATGATCATAGGCTTGAATTGGTATAAATTGGTATGGAATGATGGTGTTTTAATTGTGGAAAGATGTAAAGCATGAAAAATGTACCTAGATGTTCATTGCCAAAAACAAGGGCGAAGTCGATGTCGCGACCACGAGTCCTCGACGTTGCAACATAGACTAACAATAAGTGACGTCACGATGTCAAGATGTTTGAAGTGGCGATGTAACTCACTGATTGAGTGTAACACCCTAAACCTGGCCTGGACGTTATGGCCGAATCTTGGCGACGTCACATGGTAGTATTTTGGAAATAAATGAGTTGTCGTAAAAACCACTTTTCAAATTAGCTTCATTACCAAATCTTATGTTAATTCTAGGATGCATAGTTCATTTTCAAAACGTAGTTCATTATCACAAAAGTATTCTCTTTCAAAACAATATTAATTTTCAAAACGTCACTTATTGCAGAAGTTTTTTAAATCAATTTGCGTATTTGAGTGTATTTTGTTAAAACATTTGATTCGTGTTAAAACTCGATTAACCCTACTACTAGTAGTTGTAAATCCAAAATAATAGAAATCCCAAATTAACCATGAAAATCTAAAAAGGCCATTATTACAGCAAAATACCCAAAAATAAAATCAAAATTTTACTTAAGTACTAAAATAAAACGAAATGGGTCATGTGGCCACCGCTGAGTCCTCCGCCGCACCGATCTGCCTACGTTTGGGGATTACCTGTGCAGTTAAAACAGAAGGGTGAGTTTATGAAAACTCAGTGTGTAATCCCAAATAGCACAAACAGACAGACAAAAGGCAATCACAGTCTGGGCCTAAGCCCTATTTAGAATCAGTAACAGTACCAGTTTGGGCTTTAGCCCATCTCAGTACAGAGGCAATCATGCTTTTGGGCCTTGGCCCGTTACAGTATCAGTAATCAGTACAGTATCACAATATGCAGTATACAAGTCCTACCCAGCTAGCCTTTACACTCCATTTCTGTTCAGCCCTACACTCCATGTGGGGATATAATCAACCCATCCATCCCTACACTCCAAGTAGTACCGGTTGCGGCACTAGACAGTAGTTTGCAGCTAAGCTGCCAGTAAGTTAGGCTCGAAGCCTTTCAGTACACTTTCTCCGATCCATATAAACCCATCCCTATGTAATGCATCATACAATCATGTCATGCCAAATCATGGTATCATATATGTATTCAGTACAGTTTTAATAGCATGCTCACAATACAGTCATACATGTATATATAAAGTACATGGATGTGACAGTCATTCAGTCAATTAGGGATCTAGGTAATCTTACCTACCCTACAGTAGGTCCACAGTCGACTCGGGCGACCCGTGCAACCTTAGCAGTCAAAACAGTAAAAATGGGCCCACAAGCCTATGTAATTTGCCTATGTGGGCCCACACACCCGTGTGGCCTACAAGGCCCAAAATGGCCTTATCCGTGTGTATCACATGGCCTGGCCCAATAATCTCACACGTCCGTGTGGGGCCCACACGGCCCAATTCAGCCTGGCCCATGAATCGAACAGGGCCTGCCTCGTCGATCACACGCCCGTGTCCAATCACACGGCCTACCACACGGGCGGCAACACGCCCGTGTGGTGTCGACAGACTCACTTTTCTACTTTTCGCCAATTTTCGTTTGCAAAGTTGTGTTTACACACCTGCTTCGATTTTTACGCCTAAAACTCCTGAACACTCCCGGTACCTAAAATTAGCAATATATACTTGATTAAACCGTCGAATTCACCAAAATCCTGAAGCAAGGTAACCACTTTCGAGTAGTAAGTCATTACCTTAAATCGAGTAGCAAGAATTCCCCGCCTTCAGAACATCGACGAGCGATAAATAGCCCTTCGATTAGCCCCTAATAATGATTAGAACAACACTACAATTAGTCTTTAACTTACAATTGATCAAGACCCCAAAACCCAAAAATGGTTTAGAACCCAATATGACACTTACCGACGATAACTAAAGCCCTCAACACACCAATCGCAGTAGCAGTACTAACCAATTCACAGTTTTTTGCCTATACCAAAGATACCGAAACCACTATATTAGAAAATAACCAAGGAAGAATCGACAGAAGACAGAACCGGTACTTACCAACCACGAGTGAAGGTACGCGACACACAAAGAAGGGATAATCTCGATTACCACTATCAAAAAAAGAAAAAGAGGGGAAGAAAAGATATAGATTCGGCAGAGAGGGAAGGGAATAAACGTCAGAAAATTTGGGGAACCAAAGAGTGGGTGCCGAAATTGGAAAAAAAAGAATTAATCAAATTTTCTTTGGTAAATTCCCCCTAAATCCCTTAATTTTCTCCCCACATCCCTAACTTCCCTCCTAAAACCGTCCATCACACTCCACTAACCTTCAAACTCACCCAAACTGTCCACCACAATCTCTTCAACAACCGAATTTAATTTCTAGTCAAACACTTCAGTATTTCGGCTAAACCAAAACACCTACATGGCACAAGCAGCAAAATAAAACACTCCCTTGCACGCACAGGAATTCGAGCTCAAGACCACCAGCATCTTGACACTCCACTTAACCACTAGACCAGCAGGCCCGTTCTGACATATTTTACCAGCATTTAATTATAAGCCTACTGACCTAAGATAGGGGTTTATTCATTTAAAAACAAAAATTTGCCTAAGCTAATGCTTGAACCCAAGACTTTTTAGACACTCCCAAAACACTTAACCATTGAGGCAGACAGATATTTGTGTCACAAACATATGAAAATAAATATTAAGGATGTTTGGGGCGTACAACTCTACCCCTTTAAAGAAAATTTCGGCCTCGAAATTTTTACCTGTTCAGAACAGATAGGGATATTATTGTCGCATCGCATCCTCAGGCTCCTACGTGGCCTCCTCAGAACTATGATTACACCAAAGAACTTTGACCAATAGGATAGAATTTCTTCTTAGAACCTTCACGATCCAATATATGGACTGGCTCCTCTCAAAGGTCAGATCTGGACTAACCTCGATCTCTTCAACAGGAACAATATGCGTGGGATCAGAGCGGTAGCGCGTCAACATTGAGACGTGGAATACATCATGAATTCGATCTAGCTTCGGAGGTAACTCTAACTAGTAGGCAACTGGTCCTACACGCTTCAGAATACGGTAAAGTCCAATGAATCTTGGGCCCAGCTTACCCTTGCGACCAAACCTCAGTACTTTTTTCCATAGTGAGACATTGAGAAAAACGGAGTCCCCCACAGAATACTCTATCTCTCGATGCTTCAGGTCTGCATAGGACTTTTGTCTATCAGATGTCGCTTTCAGTCGGTCTCGAATCAATCTAACTTTTTCCTCGGTATCAGAAACTAGTTCAGGGCCCAGAATTCACCCAACTCAGTCCAACATGAAGGTGTTCGACACCTACAACCATATAGTGCCTTGTAGGGTTCTATCTGAATGCTAGAGTGATAGTTGTTGTTATAAGCAAACTCCGCTAGTGGCAGGTAATCCTCCCAACTGCCTCGGAAGTCAGTCACACAACTCCTCAACATGTCCTTCAGTATCTGAATCACCCTCTCAGATTGTTCATTTGTTTGATGATGGAACGCAGTTCTGAAGTCTAACCTTGTACCGAGAGCTTCATGTAGCTTCTTCTAGAACCTAGATGTGAAGCTAGGATCCCTATCAAATATTATCGAAATTGGTACCCATGCAGTTTCACTATCTCAGACACATACAGTTTAGCTAGCTTCTGTAGAGAGTAATCAGTACGAATCGGTATGAAGTAGGAGGACTTGGTCAATCTATCCACGATAACCCATACAGAGTCCTTCTTAGTGGGTGTAAGGGGTAACCCACAAACGAAGTCCATAATTATACGTTCTCACTTCCATAGCGGAATCTTGACTGGCTGCAGCAAACCCGAAGGTAATTGGTGCTCAGCCTTAACCTACTAGCATGTCAGACACTTAGCCACAAAATCAGTAGCCTCTCGTTTAAGACTTGGCCATCAGTATATCTCACAAAGGTTTCGGTACATCTTGTTTCCACTAGGATGCATAGCATAAGGGCTACTATGCACCTCTCGCAGTATAGACTGCCTCAACTCGGTATCATTTGGTACACATATTCTCCCACGGAAGTAGAGTACCCTTTCGCTATTCAGTCTAAAATCCACAGTACTCCCACTCTCAATCTATCAGAAGCGAAGACCCAAAGACTTATCTTTCAACTGTTTACCCTTAATCTGTTCTATCTACGTCGGTTTAACTTGAAGTTCAACCAACAGACTTCCATCATCAAATAAACTGAGACGAGCAAACATCGCCCTCAGATCTGTTACAGCCCTACGGCTCAGTGCATCAGCCACTACATTGGCCTTACCAGGATGGTATTCGATAATACAGTCGTAATCCTTAAGCAGCTCAATCCATCTTCGCTGCCTAAGATTCAGCTCCTTCTGAGTGAGGAGGTACTTGAGGCTCTTGTGATAGGTGTAAATGATACACTTCTCACCATACAAATAATGCCTCCAAATTTTCAGTGCAAATACCACAGCGGCCAACTCTAAGTCATGCGTCGGATAATTTGCCTCATGAGTCTTCAGCTGACAAGACACGTACTCTACCACCTTACCCTCTTGTATCAACACACATCCTAAACTAACATGTGATGCATCACTGTAAACAATAAATTCCTTTCCAGACTCTAGCTGTATCAAAACAGGGGCCTCCATTAGTACAGTCTTGAGCTTCTCAAAGCTCTCTTACTACGCGTCAGTCTAGTTAAATGGCACACCCTTACATAGCAGCTTAGTTAAGGATGCTGCGATCAGTGAAAACCCCTCTACAAATCATCAATAATATCCTGCCAGTCCCAGAAAACTGCGGATCTCAGATACAGTCTTAGGCTGTTTCCATTCCAGCACCACCTCTATTTTTCGAGGATCGACCCTAATTCCCTCAGCAGAAACCACATGTCCTAGAAACGTTACTTCACGTAACCAGAACTCACATTTACTGAACTTGGTGTATATTTATTTCTCTCATAGAATTTGCAGAACCACTTTGAGATGTTCATCGTGCTCATCCTCAATTTTCGAATACACCAGTATGTCATCAATAAATACCACTATGAACTAATCCAGATAGGGCTGGAACACTCGGTTCATCACTTCCATAAAAGTTGTTGGTGCATTCGTCAGTCCAAATGGCATCACTAGGAACTCGTAATGGCCATAGTGAGTCCTAAATGTCGTCTCCTCTTCAACTCTCAACTGGTGATACCCTGATCGTAGATCAATCTTAGCGAAAACTGAAGCCCCTCTGAATTGGTCGAATAAATCATCTATCCTCGGTAGAGGGTACTTATTCTTGATGGTTAGCTTGTTCAGTTGATGGTAGTCGATACACATACGCATGGATCCATCATTCTTTTTCACAAACAGAATCTGTGCTCCCCACTGGACACACTAGGGTGGATGAACCCACGATCCAATAGCTCCTGAATCTAAGCCTTAAGCTCCACAAGCTCCTTCGGTGCCATTCTATAAGGGGCGATAGACACCGAAGCTGTACCAGAAAGGAGCTCAATCTTAAACTCTACTTCATGATTCAGAGGTAACACAGGTAACTCCTCAGGAAAAACATCCGAAAAGTCCTTAACCGTCCTTATATCCTTAACTGAAGAATCCCTAGAATCTGAAACACTGATGTAGGCCAGATACGTCTCACATCCCTTATGAACCAACTCTTCAGCCCTCAGGGCAGAAATCACATTCGATAAGTAGTTCCGACGCTCTCCAATTACGACTACCTCATTGTCCTCCTCAGTTCTCAGTACAACCCTTTTTGTGGCACAATCTAAGCTCACTCGATGTTTGACTAACCAATCCATTCGCAGTATCAGATTAAATCTTCTAAAAGGCAGTTCCATCAAATCAGCCAAAAAGATAGCTCATTGAACCTCTAGAGGAACGTCTTTAAACAATTTGTTAACCATTATTGACTACCCCAACGGACTCAGTACAATGACCTCACTCGTAGTGTTCTCAACCAGTATACCCAAGTTTTCAGTTACGGTACTAGCTATATAAGAGTGAGTGGATCCTATATCTATCAGTGCAGTATAAGGTACATTATAAATAAGAAACGTACCCGTAATGACATTCGGAGCATCTCCATTCTCTCGACGATGAGCAGTATAGACTAGAGCCAGCTAACTAGCCGCAGTATGACCAACACCTCTATCTAGTGCTCTCTGACCACGGCCCAGACCATTCCTACCTTTGGCCTGACCACAACCTCTCGGTGGCCGCTGAACTACCCTCAGTGGTGGTGCAGTACCCATGCCAGAAGATTACATCTGATTAGACCTCCACGGATAATCCCTAATACAGTGCTACAAAGAACTGCACCTCAAGCATGCTCCAGTCCTTTTCCAACACTCGCCCTAATAGCGTCTACCACAGTCAGTACACGGTGACTGTCCAGTAGTAGCAATAGGAGCCCCAGCTCTGGTCAGCCTATCAACACTGGTATTTTTCTTAGGCCTCTGAACGGAACTCAAGGGCTCTGAATCCCTCTTATTCCTGCCTCTCTCTCTATTTTGACGCTCAGTGCGCTTCACTTCCTCGGTGATCTTTACCTTATCAACCAATGCAACAAAGTGCCACCCCTTCTGTGGAGCTATCAGAACCCTCAGATTATCCCTGAGGCCATCCTCGAAGTGAACACATCGCTCGTACTCAGTCGCGACTATTCCTTGCGCATAGCGGCTCAGTAGTAAAAATTCGGCCTCATACTCAGCCACTGGTCTACCACCCTGGGTCAAATTTAGAAATTCTCTCCTGTGGGCATCCACGTAACTGGCACCCACATATTTTCCCTAGAACGCCGTCTTAAAGAATTCCTAGGTCAGCCGATCAGGCTGAGTGCCCTCCTTAACAGTGAGCCACCACTAATACGCCTCATCTCGTAGCAGCGATACAGCACCTTTTAATTTCTGCTCAGAGGTGCATTCTAGGTCGTCCATAACCCTCTCTGTGGCCTCAATCCAGTATTCAGTCACATTAGAGGCAACTCCAGCAATACCCCTGAAGAACTCAGCTTCGTTAGATTGGAGTCATTCCGTAACTGACCTTCGGCCTCCTGCTCTAGTATTGGGCCCGTCAACCCTCTCTAAGATCCTCAACATGGCCTGGGACAGTGCGTCATCCTCGCCCACTCGGTCATGAAACCCAATCTCAGTCATAGGTGAAGTCGGCTTCTCATTTGTATCCAAATTCGACAAGTTTCCAGAAGATGAGGACCTAGCTCAAGCACCTCTACCCGGCCTCTTGTGCCCCATCCGCGAGTACCTCTTGTGCTCATTGTCTATTCGCGTTAATTTGTATTTACAATTTTATGCATCAGTTTACAGTTCTAGTGTTTATTAACAGATATTTTACGAAAACAGTATCAGAAGTGTGAAGTTTATTTCGTATATCGCAGTGTCAATCAATGCCTATCGATTTTTCTACAGTATCAGTATACACTAACTTGAATGTTTTCAATATAGTCTATCTATAGTAGTTTCGGTACATACTATCTAAAGCATTTTCAGTTTTTAAACAGGTAATAGTTTAGATGACTTACAGGATTGGCGCTGGAGACTCGGTGTACCACACATGTTGCGAAAATATTTCAATCATCTAAAAATCAGTGCTTTAAAATCCAAGTGTTAAAAACCCAAATCCACAGCCGAGTTTTGTAACCTAGCTCTGATACCACAAATGTAACACCCCAAACTCAGCCTGGACGTTATGGCTGAATATTGGCGACGTCACATGGTAGTGTTTTGGAAATAAATGAGTTGTCGTAAAAACCTCTTTTCGAATTAGCCTCATTACCAAATCTTATGTTAATTCTAGGATACGTCGTTCATTTTCAAAACGTAGTTCATTATCACAAGAGTAGTCTCTTTAAAAAAGATATTAATTTTCAAAACGTCACTTATTGCGGAAGCTTTTTAAATCAGTTTGGCATTTAGTGTATTTTGTTAAAACATTTGATTCGTGTCGAAAACTCGATTAACCCTACTACTAGCAGTTGTAAATCCAAAATTAACCATAAAAATCCAAAAATGTCATTATTACCGCAAAATACCCCAAAATAAAATCAAAATTTTACTTAAGTACTAAAATAGAACGAAATGGTCATGTGGCCACCGCTGAGTCCTCCGCCGCACCAATCCGCCTACGTTTGGGGATTACCTGTATAGTAAAAACAGAAGGGTGAGTTTATGAAAACTCAGTGTGTAATCCTAAATAGCACAAACAGACAGATAGAAGGTAATCACAGTCTGGGCTAAGCTCTATTCAGAATCAGTGACAGTACCAGTTTGGGCTTTAGCCCATTTCAGTACAGATGCAGTCATGCTTTTGGGTCATGACCCATTAAAGTATCAGTAATCAGTACAGTACCACAATATGCAGTATACAAGTCCTACCCAGCCAGCCTCTACACTCCATCCTTGTCTAACCCTACACTCTATGTGGGGATATAATCAACCCACCCATCCCTACACTCCAAGTAGTACCTGTTGCAGCACTAGATAATAGTTTGTAGCTGAGCTGCCAGTAAGTTATGCTCGAAGCCTTTCAGTACACTTCCTTCGATCCATATAAACCCATCCCCTTGCAATGCATCATACAATCATGTCATGCCAAATCATGGTATCATATATGTATTCAGTACAGTTTTAACTGCATGCTCACAATACAGTCATACATGTATATATAAAACATATGGATATAACAGTCATTCAGTCAATTAGGGATCTAGGTAATCTTACTTACCCTACAGTAAGTCCACAGTTGACTCGGGCGACCCGTACAACCTTAGCAGTCAAAATAGTGAAAATGGGCATACAAGCCCATTTAATTTGCCCATGTGGGTCCACACGCCCGTGTGGCCCACAAGGCCCAAAATGGCCTTAGTTGTGTAAATCACACGGCCTGGCCTAATAATCTCATAAGCCCGTGTGAGGCCCATACAGCCTAATTTAGCCCAGCCCATGAATCGCACAGGGTCTATCTCGTCGATCACATGCCCGTGTCCAATCACACGGCCTACCACACAAGCGGCCACATGCCCGTGTGGTCTCGACAGGCTCACATTTTGGCTTTTCACCAATTTTTGTTTGCAAAGTTGTGTTTACACACCTGCTTCGATTTTTACGCCTAAAACTCCTGAACACTCTCGGTACCTAAAATCAGCAATATATACTTGATTAAACCGTTGAATTCATCAAAATCCAGAAGCAAGGTAACCACTTTCGAGCGGTAAGTTATTACCTTAAATCGAGTAGCAAGAATTTCCCGCCTTCAGAACGTCGACGAGCGATACACAGCCCGTCGATGAGCCCCTAATAATGATTAGAACAACACCACAATTAGTATTTAACTTACAATTGATCAAGACCCTAAAACCCAAAAACGGTTCAGAACCCAATACAACACTTACCGACGATAACCAAAGCCCCCAACACACCAATTGCAGTAGCAGCACCAACTAATTCACGGTTTTTTACCTATACCAAAGATACCGAAACCACTGTCTTAGAAAATAACCAAGGAAGAATTGACAGAAGACAGAATCGATACTTACCAACCACGAGTGAAGACACGCGACACACAAAGAGGGGATAATCCCAATTACCACTATCAAAAAAAGAAAAAAGAGGGGAAGAAAAGATAGATATTCGGTAGAGAGGGAAGGGAATAAGCGTCAAAGAATTTGGGAAACCAAAGAGTGGGTGTCGAAATTTGAAAAATAAAGAAGTAATCAGATTTTCTTTGGTAAATTCCCCTTAATCCCTAACTTCCCTCCTAAGATCGTCCATCACACTCTCACTAACCCTCAAACTCCCCCAAACCGTCCACTACAATCTCCTCAACAACCGAATTTACATTCCAGTCAAACACTTCAGTATTTCAGCTAAACAAAAACACCCACATGGCACAAGCAGCAAAATAAAACACTCCCTTGCACGCACAGGGATTCGAACTCAAGACCACCAATATCTTGACACTCCACTTAACCACCAGACCAGCAGGCCCATTCTAATATATTTTACCAACATTTAATTATAAGCCTACTGACCTGAGATAGGGGTTTATTCATTTAAAAACAAAAATTTACCCAAGCTAATGCTTGAACCCAAGACTTCTCAGACACTCCCAAAACCACTTAACCACTGAGGCGGACAAATATTTGTGTCATAAACACATGAAAATAAATATTAAGTATTTTTGGGGCATTACATTGATGATGTCGCAACGTGGAAGCCATGATGTCGCAATGTTGGCCCAAAAATTTATAAACTTTATAATTTTTTACTAATTCGACCTCAAGTTAGCGAAAGAGCTTTCATAAGCTTGTATGAGACCCAAAAATGATTATGTAGCATGGTATGAATGTGAATTATACTTAATTTCTTGTGAAAATGGTTTTGTGATTTATAATTGACTATAGTTATGGCGACAATGCATGTAACATCCTGTAGCTCGGACCTGACGATTAGGTTTCCAATAGGTGTTGCGTTATCACTCGACAATGACTTAATTAAGGGGTCCAACCTCTGATATGTAGGTAATTGCTCAAGTTTTATTTTACCCTTTTCCTCATATCTCTTATATGGTTACCTCATAAGATGAAGAATGAATCACATGTGAATTTGTAACTCTTGGTTAAAATCTCATTAAATTCAATGCATTAAATAATGATAAATATTAATGGATGTTCTCAAAAGTAACAATACGAAGGCATTGATTCTTGCTTCTTCAAATTGTTTTGCCTTGTCATCATCAACATATATATACATCCACTTTATGTATTCCAAGTAATCCATAACTTCGAGTTATCTATTATCTTCTTTAGAGTTTATCAATTCATAATAAAATTTTGATCTCAACTTCACAACAAGTTTAATATTTAAAAGGGAGATTTAGTTATAATTTTTGAAGACAACCCTTGAACAAAAGGCATGACATGATTCGTTCCACTAATATTTAGTTTTTCTCAATTCACTAATTCTTAGTGAATATCATTTCATTTCTCACCCAAGTTAATATCTCCTTAAATGATACACTTTATATTTTGACAAAAAAAATTAAAAGTGTTCATAGTATGGAATTCTCATTTCTTGAAATCTTATATATCAAGAATGCCAGTAGCATAAATCTAATAATATTAATAATATACCTTAATCATAAAAATTATAAAAATAATGATTCTTATAACACGTATCTCGATTCATATATAAAACAAAACAAAACAAAATAAATCAATGAGATACATAATATATACTTTAATCATATAAAATACACTATCATAATTTCTACACACTACACAAAAATAGACTTTTAGCGGCGTTTTTAGTGGCGTTTTAATAAAAAAAACGCCGCAAATATTATACATTAGCGGCGTTTGAAAGAAAACGCCGCAAAAAGTTGAGTAATAGCGGCGTTTTTGGCCCAAACGCCGCTATAGATCTGAGCATTAGCAGTTCTTTCGTAAAAACGCCGCTAAAGATCTGAGCATTAGCGGCACTTTCGTAAAAACACCGCTAAAGATTTGAGCGGCGCTTACTTAAAAACGCCGCTATAGATCTGAGCATTAGCGGCTTTTTTATAAAAACGCCACAAAAGGTAAGCTTTAGATCTGAGCAAACCAACGTCGTTTATTTTTTGAGCTTTACTGGTGTTTTTAGGAAAACGCCGCAAAAGGTAAGCTTTAGTGGCATTTTTTATAAAAGCGTCGAAAAAATATATTTTATTTTAGGGTTTAGGGTTTAAAATTTAAGGTTTAATGTCTATAATTTAGAGTTTCAGGGTTTATGATATAATGTTTATTATTTTGGGTTAAGGGTTTATGATTTATAGTTTAGGGTTTTATAGTTTGGATTTGGGGTTTAAGGTTTAAAGATACTGTTTGAAAACCGAAAAGCATTTGGAATTTACTAAGGTTCATGCTATTTTGTACTACACCCATATTATTTAATATAAGAATATAAAATATATGTTTTGTACTACACTAACATTGGCCACACGAATTCCCAAATATTTGGTCTCGGATTATGGTTTAAGGTCTGCGGTTTAGAGTTTAGGGTTCGAGTTTTATGGTCTAGGATTTATGGTTTGGGGTTTTGAGTTTGGGGTTTGGGGTTTGGTGTTTGTGGTTTAGGGTACAATATTTAGGGTTTAAGGTTTATGATTTAGGGAGTAATCTTGGATTTTTTAGAATATAAATCAAAATAAGATAAATGTAAATTATTATTTTAAAAAATATATATCAAAATGGGTTAAATCCCAAAGCATACATGAACAATGGTTTAGTGTGCAATTGTATACATGAACTTTAATTTGATCCAGATCTTTTAAAATATTAACACAATTATTGATATAATTAACATCATTTTTTATTTATATATTGCATACATAAAAATTTATATTTATTCAATATAAAAATATATTGATGTATTTATATTTTAAAATAACGTGTATGATTAAATCAAAATTAAAGTTTCAACTATACATTTAAACCACAATTAGAATTTCACATCTAGAATTACACATTAAACCAAAATTCATATATAATTCTGAGATGTACTATATCAATATTTAGGTGTATACATATAATTAAATGCCATTTATATAAAAATCTAAACAACTAATGCAGACCATACTTAAAAGAATAATGTTGATGTAAAAAGAAAGAAAAAAGAAATTCCTAAAAGAGTTGATAATGGTAATTAAATTTTTAAAATTTAATAATAAAAAAATTAAAAACTTAAAAATTTAATATTTAGTATTTTAGTTAAAAAGTTCAATACTCAAAATGTAATAAAAAATTAAAAAAAAATAATAATCTCAGCACAAAAATTTTGAAAGAAAAAACATAGAAAAATATAGGTTAAAAATGGAAAAAAAATTAAAATTATGTAATAGTGGCGTTTTTAGTAAAAACGCCATAAAAATTCATACACATGGTGTCGTTTTTTCTCTACTAAAAAACTAAATATAACCCCGATTTTTATTTTCCCAAACCCTAAATTTCCTAAGTCCCCAAAATTTTCATATATCGGTTTCCCAAAATCCCCAAACCAAAATCCCCCAAATCGGTTTCCCCAACCTTTCAATCCAGTTTTCCTCGTAAGTCACTATGCAGTCATCGGTCATTAGCCATGGTTCTATGTTTTTAGCTGTTAGTTTAGGGTTTACAAAGATGGCGCATGTTCAAGTTCAGGGACAAAGTGGGGGCGTTAACAATGGATCTGGTGGAGCCAATAACCAGTTTGTAACCTCGCTATATGTTGGGGATTTGGATCCAAGTGTGACCGTGCAAAATTTCTCAACACTTTCTAATCTTTGTTTTACCCAGAACTAGGGGTGGTTTTCTTCTATCCATCCTTAGGTTTTGAGTTCATTTCTTTTGTTTTTTCTTTTTCTTTTTCATTTCTTGGATTATGTTAGAAAATGTTGTGTGGTGCAGGTTGTAGGTTCCATGGTTGTGGAGAGGGCTCGTGGGGAGTCACAAGCCATATCTGGATCTCTTCAGTCTCTATGCTGGGGATCCTCTACTTTTGTGTTGTCCGTACAAACCAAGCTGCTGTGTTGAACATGGTTTTTTTTACTTGAAGATAGAAAATAAGAGTGTGTTAAACCCTAAGCCCTTTCCAAGCGGCCTCCTGGTCTCATCTCACAAGTAAGAGATTGATCAATTCAATTTCTACAATTTGATTCAACAGCAGACATACAGAAAATGAAGGTGGTTGCTTTAGTCAGCGGTGGAAAAGATAGCTGTTATGCTATGATGAAATGCATCCAATACGGCCACCAACCCTAGAAAATAATACCAACAATATTGTTAACCAAAAAATCATAAAGATTTGGGAATTATAGTGTCTTACACGAAAAGGGTACCCTAAAAAAGTACTAGTAGATGTCATTTCCTCATTTTTTTCTTTAGAAATTAAAATTTTTAGTTTTTAAAAGAAATTGACTTATTTGTTGCTTTTTTTATTTAGATTGTCGCTGTGGCTAATTTATTACCAGCTGTGTAACATCCTAGATTAGGGGTTATGCGGTTAGTGCATAATCCATGTAAGAGAAGGCTTAGTATGTAGTTGGGAGTGTTTTAAGGGTTTTGAGAATCCAACGATGTAGGAGGAAGTTTTGGAAAAATATTAGAATTTTAAGTCTAAAGGAGAAACTAGGTGAAGGAGGCCTTAAGGAAAATTTTAGGCGCTTTTGGACATGAAATTGGGCTTGGAAGAGTGGCTACAAGGCGCCATTTAAAGCCTTTGGGAATGACGCCACAAGCTTGGTGCAAGTCTTGAGTTCGAGTCGCGTGGGAAGCAAAATTTTTGAGGATTTTGTTTTATTTGTTTTAAATATTAAGATAGTGGATGGATGTGGGTTATTTAATTTATTTTGAATAAGTGTGGATTATTTTATTTTAAGTGGGTAGATAATTGGGGATTTTGTTTTATTTGTTTTAAATATTGAGATAGTGGATGAATGAGGGTTATTTAATTTATTTTGAATAAGTGGGGATTTATTTTATTTATTTTAAGTGGGTAGATAATTGGGGATTTTGTTTTATTTGTTTTAAATATTGAGATAGTGGACGAATGGGGGTTATTTAATTTATTTTGAATAAGTGGGGATTTATTTTATTTATTTTAAGTGGGTAGATAATTGGGGATTTTGTTTTATTTGTTTTAAATAGTGAGATAGTGGATGAATGGGGGTTATTTAATTTATTTTGAATAAGTGGGGGTTTATTTTATTTAGTATAGATAGAAGATAATGGTGGTTTTAGTTTATTTAATTTTATTTTGAAAGAGAGGTATGGAGAGAATATATGGGTATAAATAGGAGGGATCATTGTTTTGGGTATTCTTTTCTTCCTATTACCAATCTTTCTTCCTCTAGACGTCATAGCCGAATGCCCCTAAGTTTCTCCCATTCTTCCTTTCTTCAACTCCATTCCTACTCCTCTTGATAGCCGAATATGCAGTTACCCTTTTTAAAAGCTTAGCCGAACCTTGTGGAGAGCATTAAAGACGAAATTTTGATCACTTTGAACCTATTTGCTTCTTGGCCGAATCTACTTCTTTGTCTCAAGCTTCTTCCTTTTTTATTGTTAGCCGAATCTTCAAGTGGTATTATTCTCCTACACCTGTCGCTAGTTTGAGAAGTCGAAAGTGTCTTGGGTGGTAAGTATTTCTCCTTTAGGAGTCGGTTTTGGATTCTTTTCTTAAAAGGTGCCGAATCAAGGGATGGCCTTGGTTTCTAAGGGATGGCCGAATGTTCTTATTGCCATAATAAGTATTTCTTTTATGTAGCAATGTGAAGGCGCCTTAAGGGAGTCTCTTGGATTCGATTCAGCAAGGTAAGCCTATATGTACTAGTCGGCCATAAGCTTTATTGGTTATTAAGTTAGCCGATTCTAACATTTGCTAGATGGGGATTTCGACAACTTCAGGAACAAGCCGACATTTCGGGATCTAGTTAGCAAGGTAAGTGATCTAGGACTTTCGGTCAAAGGCTATATCTTGGGTTTAAATGTGACCGATTTTTATTATGGTTATCTAGGGGGCAAGTCGACAGAAGTAGGGCAAGTATTCGGGATTGAGTAGACTGTGCCAAAAAGGTGCGTAGTTATCGCACTGTCTCTTGAATGTTTAAATGTGTTATTATATGTATGTATATGATGTGCATGGTAGCCGAATTAATGGCTAAAAGGGTGGATACCCATGGTGGGTAAGCGATTAAACAGGTTAGTACTTTATGACAATAAGTTTCCTATGGTATACGTATGAAATTGTGATAGCATGTGATGTATGCTTATTTTAATGATATTGTGGCATGACATATCTATGCATGGGATTTGGGATGAACAAAGAAGGAAAGGGTGTACATTATGTACGTGGTCTAATGATAGCCTTGTGCTACATTAGCGCTTGATGGTAGCTATGTGCTTCATCAAGGGAGGTGTTGGCTAGGTGCCCATCTCGGCGGTTGATAGCTGTGTGCATCACCGTAGACTGATTGATATGTTGGATCACTTATGTGATCGGTGGCTTTGCCACGACCTTGAGCGGCAGGTTTGCCAAGGTAAGATATGTGGGATCACTTGGTTGATCGGTGGATTAGCCACGGCCTTGGGCAGCGGGTCTGCCAAGGTAGGTGTGATGGATGGACATTAGGTTGGGATGGGCTTCATAATTGCATAATTTTTGTATGTGAACTGTGTGGATATGGGCCAAGCCCATATGTGGAGACATGTGAAATAGCTATGCACTGAGTCTATTTGACTCACCTAATTTTTACCAACATCGCAGGTGACGCATAAAGCTTGGACCGGGTTGGAGTGGATACGAGGTGGCCCATGCAGAAGACATTTCATCTATTTTATTAAGTTTATTATTAAGTACTTTTGTTTAAATCATTTATTGTAATAAGGCCCATTTAAAGTATTTGGGAATTTTATTTATGCTAAGGTGGATTGACATTTACATTATTATTTGGGAATGTTTTTATGTTTTAATTTTAACACCTCATACCATAAGAATTTTATATTAAAGTTTTTAATTCGGAATATTTTATAACAATTTAATTTTAATGGGCTTTTAAATACACAATGTTTTTCTAAAGACAATAAATTTATATGTTTTTCCTTCAAGTCAAAAATATTTTTCAAATGTTTTCCGCAGTGGCATTTCAAATTCGGTCGTAGTGAATGGGCCGGGTTTGGGGTGTTACAAGCTGATGATTCAGTGGATGAGTTGGATAGCTACATGTACCAAAATGTAAGTCTCTGCTGATTCTCGTCATTTGATTTCACTTATTTATTTATGTTTTGTAAGAAAGTGGTAGCAAAATCATATTATTTCAATTGTTTGACGTTAAGAGTATACAAAGTATGCTTCTTTGCATGAGTTGCACATGAATATTGATTTTTTTTTCTTTCTTTTAGGTAGGGCACCAAATAATTGTAAGCTATGCAGAATGCATGGGAGTTCTATTGTTCCGAAGGCGAATACAAGGATCCACAAGGCAAGCCCTTTAAACGAGTATTGTGGTAAAACCATACATCTTTGTTCAGGGAATTTATGATCTTCACTTTTTATCACAATTATGAAATGGGAAAAAAGTAGCATCTTTGCTTGTCATTTCACAATTACTTTGTTTGTTGTGTACCTTGGGCTTTTCCAGTTTTTTAGTTATGGCATTTCCTTCAAGTTACAATGTTATTAAGAACCTTGCAGTCTTTTCTGTGTGCATATCATGCGATTAACAGATTGAACAATCAATGAATTAGGATTCTTAGAAGATTCTTTTGATAAACATAATACATTTTAAGGTATTAAAGATGCTGGATATCTTAAGAATTTGCATTGCTTTTTGGAGCATGTTGTTTAAATTTATGAAATTGATGTTATTACTGTCATATGGCTTTAGACGTGTATAACATATTTATTGGTAAATAAAAAATTGGAAGTTATAGAACCTACAGACTAGAAAATTTAAATTTATGTACTATATACTATGCATATATGTAATTTTGTCCCAAGAACAATTTTGACATCTGCTGCACTGAATGAAAATTGAAAACCCTCTATATACTTTGTTCCTTCAAAGCATGAGTTAATACATTTTCGTTTGATCATTAACAAATCATTTAACGGTGAAGTTAAAACATCTAAATATGCTTGTTCTGTCAAACTACCATTTTTGAGTAATCCTATTGGAGTTGCTTTATGTTTTGAAGCTCAAAGGTGCCACATTTATCAGCAATTCATTCCCTCTGTGATTTTACTTGTAATAGCTCATCTTCCCTTTGCCAATTATGTATTTTTCTTCTAAATTGAAGCCTTCCAGTTGAACAATGGACTAATATGGAATCAAGTAATTATCCCTTTGCATCTCTTACTAATATTCCTTATTTCTTTGTAGTTTTTCCCTTTGCTTCTGAAGCTGATTGCATGGAACGGAGAAAAGTAAGTTTTCCTATCTAAGGTTGTTTCCATTTCAGCGGACTTAGTCTTGTGACTGTTCAGTATGTGGTATATTACCTGAATGACAATAGCTTGCTTTCTCTATGTTCTGGTCTCCACTTCTGGAGAACCTTTATCAGTAATAAACAGGCTAAACTGATACTAAATCCATGTGATGTGGTTTACAGAATAAGCAGTTGAACATACAGTACTCATAAATGGTTTGTTTTAAAGTGCTATTGAGGATCATCATGTGTGGTTTGCAGATTAGAAAAGGCATTTCTCAAGGTTTTTCCAGGATTGGTATCACCTGGATCATTTCTCCCCCTATTTCCATCTTTAGTAGATATGCCAAGTGAGTTTATTGTCTGCGCTTCTCAATTGACTGTATTGTCCTCTTGTTTGCATTTATTTCGTACACCTTTTCACCTCATTTTACATTTTAAAACTTCATTTGCATTCATTCTAAGCGCTCTTTAACATAAATAGATTGATGGATGGTTGATATGATAATTTTTATTCCATTTTCTTTGTTATGTGCTCTATGTGCATTCATCTGGTTTGTTGAATGATGAAGTGAATTTTTCTTATTACTTCACAAACTAATTATGCTTTCTGACTTTCATTTGTCTACATTAGTCTTGGTTGTCGCATTGGAAAAGGTAGAACGAAGCTCAGGGTCACTAATAGGAAGCAATATAGCTTCTATCCAGAAGAGTGTGACTCCTGAGGTTATATGTGGGACTTTATAAATTGTATATTTTAAGTAAAAACTCATTAGTAGTGCAAATGGTAAAACCGCCATCCTAATTGCTGCCTCTTACTCTGTTTTAAATGTTTTATGTTTAGGTTTTCCTTTTCTTCGGAATGGTTCTATTTATTGATAAACGGCTGCAGAAGAGTGTTCTCTTGATAAGGTAGTAAATCTCTCTGCTTTAAATCCTCTGTTCTATTTAATAGACTTTTGCATGTGTGAACATTGATGCCTAATTTGAGTCCTGTGAAGGTTAATAAAGTTTTATTTGCTTTATCTTATTAATTTGGTATTATTGGAATTTGTCAAATATACTCTGAGGATAACATAGAGGAATGCAATTTTAAAAATGTGCATATCTCTATCTTTACTTGATAATATAATTATAAAGAGTACTTCTTAGATCATAGATCAACATACGTACACTGATTTCTCCAATATAGCTCATCTGATGTGGAATTTTAAATACAAATGGGAAAAATCTTATCTGTGATTGCAGACTCTGGAGGTTGAGGGAGACCTTCCCGACAAAGTGAACTTCTATGAAGGAGTATTCTATAATTATTTTAGCATAGGTATGTCATGCCATTAGCTTTATTTTAATAAATTTAACTATTCCCATTCAGGCTTATGGGGTTTTCATGTTATTATTATTTTATGTACAGGAATGGATGCAAAAGTTGCATATGGGTTCCATCATTTTCGTAATGTGAAACCTCACCTTGCACAGGGTCCTCTTGCGAATAAGGTATTCGAATTTCTTTAACGTATTTGACTTCACGTTCAAAAATGTTTTGTTGTGAATGTTAAACATTTATCTTTTAGTCTAAAGCTGCTTTATATTAATACTGCCATTTAGAGCTTTATTAACAGAATCGTATAATTTAGGCTCATTATATATATATATATATATATTACTCCTTCACTTAGGCAGTATCAAGGTTCTAGCGCCTTGAATGCATTTTGTTCCTTTGACAACACCGAGAGCATATCATGTTGATATGGTCCTAACTTTGTGCTTTTGCAGCAAATGGAAGAGGTATGAGGTTACTGTAGAACAAAAATGTATGCAATATTAGGTACATATGCTTGGATGTTTAGCTTTTATTTTTGTCTTCTGATTGGTCTTATAAAATAGCTTAAATATAATTTTGGTTTATGCTGAAATTTTTCTTAATTCTCCCATTATTTCTTTTAAGCACAAAATATTTCAATCACTGATTTGTTTTGCTAAAACTAATATTAAATTGCAACAGGTCAATGAGTTCAAGTCTATAGAAAAGTTTAAAATTTTCAATATAAACAATTTGTAAGTCATATTGCCTTAACATGTTAGAACTGTCTATTTGGCTTAATACTAATAGTCAATGTTACAGGTGGGTTAACCTGAATGCTATCAAGAGGCTTGTGGAAGCTGATGCACTCAAGATGGAGATCATTCTAAACCGGAAGGTTTGTATCTCTTTCTTACTATGTCGTCTCTGATGGATTTCTGATTTCTAAACTTGTAACACCCCAAACCCGGCCCAAAATACCACGGCCGAATTTAGAATGCTACTTAGGAAAAAGTTTGAAAAGAGTTTGATCTAAGGGTGGAAACACAATAATTTTTTCTTTGTTTATAAAAGTTGACTTATTTACAATAAGTTTATCGTTTTGGAACTAGGTTGCCGAAAAGAATAAAACCTTGAAGGTCGTGTGTAGTTTAAAACATTGTACCTTTGAAATTCTAAGGAAAATTTTTGTTGTTACAAGTATCCGGATTTAAAACTTTAACATAAGTCTTTAAGATGTAAATTGTTTAAAAAAATTCCCAGTTATTAGCTCGATAGTCAATCCAACTTAAACATAATAAAAATCCCCAAAATACTTTAAGTGGCCTTATTACAATAAAGATTTACTCAAAAGTAACTGAAAATATAAAGTGCATAAATCAATAAACAACTTCTGCATGGCCACCTCGTATCCACTCCAGCCCGGTCCAAGATTCATGTATTACCTGCATTGTTTTTGGAAAAATAGGGTGAGTCAAACCGACTCAGTGTATAATTAGTTCACATGTCTCCACAAATGGGCTTGGCCCACATCCACACAATTCACATACATAATCATGCAAAATGAATCCCAACCCAACCTAGTGTCCATCTGCTACACACCCCCGTACCTGCCGCACACACCAAGGGATTACTAAATCGACCCTCCAACCACTACACACCTCCTTGGCAGACCTGCTGCCCAAGGTCGTGGCATAGCCACCGATCACCTAAGTGACCCCACATCTCTGTATCCACAAGGTGACTCAAAGTCATCCTCAATCCACGGTGAAGCACACAGCTATCATCCGTCCACGATGTGGCACATAGCCAACACCAAACCTTGATGAAGCACATAGCCAACATCAAGCGACGACGTAGCTCAAGGCTAACATCAGTCCACGCACATAAATATGTACACCCTGTCCTTCAATAATCATATCCCGAACCCCATGCATATATAAATTTCATGACAAAATGACATTATAATCCTAATGAGCATACATCACATGCTTGCAATAATTTCACACATATACCACTGGTAGATTAATACCATAAAACACTGACCTGGTTAACCGATTACCCACCATGGGTAGCCACACCATCTCAGCCATTATTTCCAGCTACCATACACGTCATATACACACATATATAACAACAAATACAATTACAGGAGAACAGTGCGATAATTACACACCTTTTTAGCAAAGTCGCCTAAAACCCGAACTCCGTACCTAAACAATTTGCACCTTGCGATTTGTTGAACTCCCTCCTACACAACCATGTTAGATTCGGCTCTAACATTAATGAGCAAAAGTAACGGCATTCGGCCTACCACTACCATCATCTTACCTCAATTGATCGAATCCCGGGATTATACGTTTGAACCTAAAAGTCTTGATGGATCGAAACCCGAGAGCTCCTTAGCACCCTTAACGTTAGCTAAAAGCAGAAGACCCAAAACCTAATCCTCCATGATTTCGATCAACAAATACACATGATTAGATTCTTGGTTTCGACCAACCAAGAAAAGAAGAAAGAAAATCGAAAAAGAGAGATCCTTACCACCCTACTAACCCGATTCGGCTTGATAACAACCTTTGAGAATCAACATACTAGAAGAGAATGAAAGATGAGTGTAGACGAAATTAAAAGAAGAGAAGAAATAAGAGTGAGGCTCAGAAGAGGTTCGGCTAAGATTTCATAAAAGGGGAAAAGCTCCTTCGGCTTTTGAAGATGGTTGAATCGGTGCGAAGATGAAGAAGAAGAGAAGTTAAGGTTTAAGAGGTTTCGGTTTCTGGTCACAAAAGAAAAGAGAAAGGAAATAGAGCTTTTGGAAGAGAGAAATTACAAAAATATGCCTATCACTACACTAAGCAAATTCGGCACCTAGCTCCCCTTGTATGACCGAAATATGCGCCCTCTAAAGTCCCACATTCGGCCAACTCCTCAACCTCACTCCCTATCCCTTGTTTTTCTCCTATATTCTCTCAACACCACTCATTTAAATGAGTTCGAATTAAGTCAAATCTCATCTCTTCTCCTTGCCACACATTCAAAATAATTTGACTCAGTCAAATCCCCATTTCCTAGTGCCATAGCCGAATCCAACTCTCCCCTCCTCTTGACGCAAAACAACTGCCAAAATGCTGCCTCTGCAGCTCGAACCTTGTCCCCTTTTAGCTCCCTGAGGCGTCACTCCCTTATGCTCTAAGTGGCGCCTCCCTTGCCACTTTACTACTAAGTCACTTGTGTCCTAACCTCCACATTAATTTCCCTTAAGGCCTAGCTCCCTTAGCTCTCCCCCAATCAGGTTCAACCCAAAAATTACACTAAGGCTCCTACCAACTCCCCAGGGTTCCCAAAGCCCCCAAACACATACAAACAGCACACAAAGCACACTACCACATGAATTATGAATTAAAACGCATAACCCCTAAACCCCGGATATTACAAAACTATTAAATTGGCTGTAGGAGGTCAATGGAATCAAGGTTCTTCAACTGGAAACTGCAGCTGGTGCAGCAATTAGGGTATAAAATTGTACCAATTATGGTTATGATGTATTAAAATGTAAAAAGATCTGTCTAACCATGTATTAAAATGTAAAAAGATTTGTCTAACCATGTGTTTTCCTTATGTGATTAAGTTCTTTGATCATGCTATTTGTATCAACGTACCTCGATCGCGATTCCTTATATGTCTTGTTCATGAATTTCCATTTTAATACGTATTGTTCATGAATTTTCATTTTAATACTTCTTCAAATTAAATTATACATTTCTAAATTGGATTTGTAGCGTTTCTATAATATTTTAATTTTTTTTATTTTTCATGACCTTTAGCGGCGTTTTTGGTAAAAGCGCCGCTAAAAGTATAATATTTTAATTTTTCTTATTTTCATGACCTTTAGTGGCGTTTTTGGTAAATGCGCCGCTAAAAGTATAATATTTTAATTTTTCTTATTTTCATGACTTTTAGCAGCGTTTTTGAGAAAAGCGCCGCTAAAAGTCAGGTTCTTCAGCGGCGTTTTTAGGAAAAGTGCCGCTAAAGGTCATGTTCTATAGAGGCGTTTATGACGCCGCAAAATTTAGCGGTGTTGTCAATAGCGACGTTTTTTACGGCGCTTGTAAAAACGCCGCTAAAGGCCTAAAACAACGCCGCTAAAAGTCTGTTTTGCTGTAGTGAAAATTTGCACTAAATAAAATCTTAAAATAATTTTAGACACATTAATTCAAATGCAAGTCAACATTACTATCATATACATACATATAAATGTCTATCTCAAGTTGAATTAAAAAACATAAGAACATATGATAATACACATAAATAAATACTTAATGATACAAAAGATCATAATTTGTCACCAACATAATGTTTAGTAGGGAAACGAAACATTTTCTTTTAAAAAAAAATAAAATGTTGAATTTAAATTTCTTTCCCTGTTGGTGTAATGCTCATTCTCCTTTTCTTTTTTTTCTTTTTTTTTACATTAACAAAACTTTTCTTATTCTTTTTTATAGCATTCTCACAGTTTATAAAGCCATATATATTACATTCTGTCTCATATATAATATTAATTAAAATTATATTAAAACATAATTTTTAATTAAAAATTTAAATAGAATTTTGAATTTAAAAACTCATATAGCCATTGGACTAAATTTTGCTACGCATTTAAAAAAAATAATATTAAAAATTTAAAACCAATCGGCACTTTAAAAAAAAAATCATGCATATGAAAATCACATAACAATTTATTGCATGCATCATTATATCACACTTAATAAGTGGATATCATATATAACTTGGGAATAAATAATTTGTGATATAACTCGGATATGGAATGAATTATCCTTGTGCAACTGTAGTGGCTTTTACTTGAAAGAAAATATTTACGTTTAACATTTATAATTGAGTTCGTTAAATTGTTTCGAATTTCTTGATATTGATAGGTCGTGCCTTGTGGCTTTGCGATTTCGAGATCCATATGAGACATAATTATTCTTAGTTGTTGTATAAAAAATTTGATTGGATTCGAAATTGATATTTTGTAAAGGCAAGGGCAAGGCATTTTTAGGAAACTATCATAATATTTATTCCCCCCTCTGTTCTGCAGGACAATCAAGAAATACTATTCCAACGATACAGTGCCTTCGTAACACTCCATATCAGACCCTGTCGCCAAGTCTGAGCTATAGGATGCCACATTTATTATCAGAGAAACTATGATCAAATATATTTAATTTGAACCATTAAACATTTAGATACGAGTATTACATGTGTATGATACGATATATATTCATTTACGAGTCATATATGAGCTTACAAAAGCTCATTACTATCTCGGGCCTGACAAGGACTAAACTACAAAGTTTTTAAAACTTCTCAGGCTTGTGTCGTGACTTCCATGGTTTGGTGCCCCAACCTTGAAGACAATGAACAAGCTTTCCAACCTGAGGACCAAATTGTAAAGTTTTCAAAACATTACAGAGCTGACATCACGATATCAAATAGGGGACATCGCGGCGAGGAGGGTTGGTGTCGGGACATTCAAGGGGTGGAGTCGCGAATTCCTCAATAGACCACTAAGAGAACATTTTCATACATTTCCAAGCTAACATATGAAAAACATGGTTGGCCTTAAGGCTCCAAATTGACCATTCCTACACATATGATAGTTCAATATATAATCTCAATTCAACTAAAATCATTTTCATGCATGACCAATACCATTTCCATATATCCATAACTCATTTACAACAATTTGATCATTTCCAACTTAGGACTAAGTAATCTTAGATACACGTCATTTGACAAAATGAAAGAGCTATACAAATTTGGTTGAGTCGAAAGTTGCAATCCAGATGCTGACTTCACCCCCCAGGTTTTCGAGAATTACCTATACCTGCGTACGAAATAAACAAACCGTATGCTAAGCGATAAAGCTCAGTGGTACTGTCATGATTCAAGATAACGTAACATCAACATTAGCAATTGATCACAATGAATACAATACTTTGCCTATTGAACTTATATCCTATCAAGCAAAATTATTTCATATCATAAACATATTTGGGTGCGCAAATGGCAATTAGCAACTTAATTCATTCCATATATGAAGAATTGATCAATGCATTCTACTTGTCAAGTACCGATCTTTATACTAAATTCATATTCAATACCAATCATGAATCAAACATACATTTATATACCTTTAACATCATGCCATCTAATTCCATATTTAGTTAATATAATTTACCTTTATATAACTTACCATTTGAATCCCTTTTCTAGAGCCGCTTGAGTCATTCACATCCATTTCTCCCCCTGGGCTCGTTTTCAATTGATTTGCATAATAGGTTACATGCTTTATCTATCTTAATTCACATATATACATAATGGATTCCATAGCATCATATGATCTCATTTCGATATCATTTATCAACTTTACAATTTATAACCCCTATTAACTTGACTCATACTCAGATGGATACACGGATCGTCCAACCAACTGGCACTGAATTGCATCATCAGATAATCGAAGTAGGGAAAATTGGCACATATAGTGCATATTGGCGCATGAAGTGCATCCTAGAGCATAAGCACATAATCTCATACACAAGCCAATCCTATGACATGCCAACTATATTCGACTTAACTCGACTAGTTAATAGGGTACAATTGTTCAATTTCATTTTACATTTCAATACATATACCATTTCTGATTCATGTTTATAATCACAATCCAATTCATTATCAAAACATAAATATCTCATGCCATATAGCATATTTTCATCCAATTTCCATATCACACATCATATTCCAACTAATTCATGCTATTTTCTATTTTATTCATTTTAGTCCACTGTTTTGATATTCCATATCAATCTCAACAAAACAATTCATACTATCACTATATAATCACCTCAATATTCAATTATTCATTTAACATGTATATGTAAACAAATAAATTGATCTGGAATCATAAAAGTACAAACTGGGATTTCGTGTTACTCGTTGACAATTCTTGCTTTTCCTTTCCCTCTTGATGGTTCAGCATCGACGTTAACACAACAAAATAACCAATATCATTTCCATAAATTTACATTCAAACATAAATTCAAACATATTTTTTAATTTATTCAATTTAATCCCTAAATTCGGGATAAGCATAACTTTCGGTATAAAGCTTCAGATTAAAATCTAATTTCATATTTACTTATTACGGACCTTATACCTTCTATTCCTATCATAATTTCATAATAGGTTTTCATTTCATTCAATCTGGTCCCTAATGTAACAAAGCTAACAATCAAGATTATTAAGTTTTACAAATTAGTCCTTTTCATAATCTAAGTTTAATTTTTATCAATTTCAAGCCTAATTCTTCAATTTCTCAAAAAGGGCAACTTTTCAAAATTTCACCAATTGAACAAATTTGATGCATGGGCTAGCTAAATCAAGCTCACATGATAAAAAAAATCTATAAAAATCAAAGAAAAATGGCTAAGGACTTATTTGAAATTGATAGCCAAATGTTAAAATAGGTTTGAAGCTTTTAACCTTGGTCTTTTGATGGTGGTCGATGGGTGAAAGATGAAGATGATGACTTTTTTCATCTTTTCCCACTAAATTTTACTTATATACTAGGTTTAATTATAATTAAACTTAATTAATTAACTTGATCTTAATTAATTAAACATTAATCATCAATTAACTAATCTAATTACATCCACCATCACCATCCACTAATATCTATTCTAAATTGGTTTATTAACTATTTTAGTTCCTTGGATAATTATTATCTAAGTCCCTAAGTTTTTTCTTAATTAAAACCCTATAGCGATTGAACTTTTACAATTTACTCCACATGCCTTAATTAACCATATTTTTGACTAACTTACTTAATTGAATTTTAATAAATTTTTATAACACCTCCGAAAATATTCCTATTTAATATTTATAGACTCAGTTTACAGAAATGAGGTTCCAAAATCACATTTTCTGACACCACTGAAAATCGGGTCATTATAGCCTTTACTCAAATGGTACAATTCGTACTGCACTACAAATTGTTTAAAACCAAAATAAAATCTACAGGCACACACAAGAAAAAAAAAAAGAATATAATTTTAATGGTTTCATTCTCTTAGAACTCAATTCCATCTCTAATTTCTCTTTTTTGGTATCAATATATAGAGTACTAAAATATACCTATGTGCCTCTTTAAAAAGACACAACATTTCTTTCTAGAAAGATTTATAAATATTTACATATAAATACCTCTCTAATATTGCATTAGTTCTTTCTTTTTCATTATATATATGATTGTTGTATATATATTATAAATAATATAAAACTTTAATAGTATATATTTTATTTTAAAATATTTTATAATATATAATATATATATATATGATTATATTATATACAACAATTTATAGTAGGCGTTTTAATTTCACATTTTTTTTTATTAAGGATGTGTTTGAATAGTATAGAGTAATTGAATAAATGTGTAATTATTTGGTAGTAATTACAGTCTTTTGTAATTATCAAGAATTGTTATTCTTTAAACATTTTTGGCCGATTGATGTACTTACATCATAATTCCTTATGCCATGTTTGGTAGTATAAATTGTAATTACACAATTACATAATTTATACTTTTAAAAAATATTAATTACTATAAAAATTTATTGGTATAATAAAAATAATTTCTAAACAAGTAACAAAAATTAAAAACAAATCATCATATTTATTATTTTAGCCTAAAAAGGTAGATGATAATATGATTACCAATAAAATTAGCAAGAAGAATAAACATGTAACACCCCAAACTCGGCCTACACGTTATGGCCGAATCTGACGATGTCACATGGAATGAAATTTGAAAGTGAATTTATCAAGTTAAAACTGTTTCCGTTTATTATCTTCTATTAATCTCTCGTTGGTTTCAAAATTATTTTCTCGTTAATTTGATTAGTTTAAAAACATACTCTATGGTAGAAGCTTTTAAAACCGTGATATTTAAAGAAAACTGTTTGCGTTTAGAAAAACATTGTTTTAAATGAAACCGAGTTTTTTGTTGTAGTTCAAAAGTTCATGAAAATAGTTAAAATCCAAAACAAAGGCAACAGTCCAAATTACATTAGAAATACTCCAAAAATAATAGGGATTAAAAACCTTAAATGGAATTAAATCAGTTTAATAGTCATGTGGTCACCGTTGAGTCTTTCGTCGCACCCATCCGTCTAAGTCTGGGGATTACCTATACAGATAAAACAGAAAGGGGTGAGTCTAAGTAAACTCAGTTTGTAATCCCCACAGGAGACAAGCATACAGTCAAACTATAGTCTATCAGTCAAATGCAGTCTGGGCTTAAGCTCGTTATAGATTCAGTTCCAAATATAAATTAGGGCCTTAGCCCATCAATATGCATACAATAACAGAAATCAGTATCTTACCTACCAGCCTCTACACACCATCTCTGGCTGTCCCTACACACCATTTGGGGTTTAAAACACCCACTCAGCCCTACACACCAAGTCGTACTGAATGCGGCATATATCAGTAATATTGCAGCTGAGCTGCCAGATAATAGACATGAAAGCCTTTCAGTACACTTCCACCAATAATTAATCATCCCACCCCAATGCAGATGCAACTAAACATGCTCAATGTAGACATACCGATATACATGCTTACATGCTAAAATACAATTATCAGTCATACATACAGATCAGTAAACATGCTCGATACATACATTGTATATATTCAGGTCACACAATTTAGGGTCAAAGTAGCGCTTACTGACCCTACAGTAGGTTCACAATCGACTTGGGCGACCCGTGCAACCCTAAAAAACATTTTAACTAAATGGGCTCACATGCCCATGTGGCTTGTCCATGTGGGCCTACATACCTAGATTGGCTTGCCCGTGTGGATCACACGGCGTGGCCCAGATATCACAAGCCCGTGTAGGCCCACACGCCCAGTTCGGTTTAGCTCGTATGGCCTACACGGCCACACTCCGGCCATCACACGGTCGTGTCCTCTCACACGGCTTACCACACAAGCAACCACACGCCCGTGTGGTGTCGACAGTGGCCATTTTTTGCTTTTTCCGAAAACTCGAGTTCTGCGTTTCGGATACACACCTGGTATCAGTTTGATGCGAAACCACTCCTAAGCCTCCTGAAACTTAAAAACAGCGTGACCAAAAGCCCAATTTCAGTATTACCTTTGAAAAGTTAACGGAACTATACTACGAACAGTAACTCATCACATCCAACAATGCATCTGTATACTTACTGATGACGGAACGAAACCCCTAACGCTTAATCCACTACAGGAGCACCAACAGAACCTTGATTTTCCCCTAATCGAAAATCAAACATAAACCCCCATCAAAATCCAACCATGAAACAACAAGATGATAGCAGAACAAAACTTACCGGCAAACGCAAACAACAATTGTAAGAGGAACACAATAGAAATCGAACGGAAGCAAAAAGAAATCGGAATAGAGAGTAGGAGAAGATAGGAAAAAAACGGCAGAAAGGGATTTTGAGAAACAGTAAACACAACTGATCAAATTCTGATAAACCTCCTTAATTTTCCTTAATTATCTCTCCACTTACCCACTAACACCCAACTCCTCAAAATTATTGTTTGACCAAAACTCTCTCGGTCAAACGAGCAAAAATAACCTCCCACGCTCGCGCAGGGATTCGAACTCCAGACCTCCAACACCAACACAGGTCTTAACCACCAGACCAGCAGGCTTATTCTGATATGGAATTACAAATGATTTACTATAAGCGCGCTCTCTAAGCACAAGACTTAGATTAGAAAAATATCAAAAATTTACAAAGCTAGGGCTTGAACTTGGGACCTCCCACACACACCTAGAACATATAACCACTGAAGCGGATACATAGTTGTGTCACATTTTAACAAAAACAAAAATAAGAATTTTGGGGCGTTACAACTCTACCCCCCTGAAAGAAAATTTTGGCCTCGAAATATACCTGACCAGAACAGATGAGGATACTGCTGACGCATTACATCCTTAGGCTCCCATGTGGCCTCCTCAGTGCTATGATTCCGCCACAGCACATTCACTAATGAGATATAGTTCCTTCGAATAACCTTTACCTCGCGATTCATAATCTGAATCAGCTCCTCCTTAAAGGTCAAATCTGGCTTAACCTCAATCTCCTCAACAGGGACAATATGAGTAGGATTAGAGCAGTAACGCCTCAACACCGAGACGTGGAATACGTCATGAATACGGTCTAGCTCTGGAGGTAACTCCAACTGATATGCGACCGGTCCCACTCGCTTCAGAATTCAGTAAGGCCCAATAAACCTAGGGCTTAGCTTGCCTTTACGACCGAACCTCAGAACATTCTTTCATGGAGAGACCTTAAGAAACACTTAGTCCCCCACAAAGTACTCAATCTCACGTCTCTTTAGATCTGCATAAGACTTCTGTCTATCAGAAGCCACCTTCAAATAATCCCGAGTCAGTCGTACATTATCCCTAGTCTCAAAAATTAGCCCAGGACCCAATACTCGACACTCGCCCAACTCAGTCCAACACAAAAGAGTATGTCACTTACGACCATACAAAGCCTCGTAAGGTGCCATCTGAATACTCGACTGGAAAATGTTATTACAGGTGAACTCGGCTAATGGCAGATAATCCTCCCAACTACCTCGAGAATCGATAACACAACTCCTCAACATATCCTCTAGTATCTGAATCACCCTATTAGATTGACCATCAGTCTGAGGATGGAACGCAGTACTGAAGTCCAATCTCGAACCCAGAGCCTTATGTAACTTTTTCCAGAACCGAGACGTGAAACAAGGATCCCTATCAGAAATAATCGACATTGGAACCCCATGCAGTCTCACTATCTCAGAAATGTAGAGCTTCGCCAATTTCTGAAGAGAATAGTCAGTCCTAACAGGGATGAAGTGCGTAGACTTGGTCAATCGATCCACGATGACCCAAACAGAATCCTTCTTAGTGGGTGTTAGAGGCAACCCACTGACAAAGTCCATCGTTACTCGCTCTCACTTTCATAGCGGAATCTTAACTGACTGTAGAAAACTCGAAGGTAACTGATGCTCAGCCTTAACCTGCTGGCATGTCAAACATCGTGCCAAAAAATAAATAACCTCTCGTTTCAATCCCGGTCACCAATACAATTCCTGAAGATCTTAGTACATCTTATTCCCATCGGGATTAGTATCATTCAATACACAAATCCGACCACGGAAACAGAGTACCCCATCGTTATTCAACCCAAAGTCCGTAGTGTTGCCACTCTCAATCTGACAGAACCTAAGACTCAAGGATTCATTCTCTAACTACCTATCTCGAATCTATTCTATCCAAGTCAATTTAACCTACAGCTCAGCCAACAAGCTTCCGTCGTCGAACAAACTAAGTCGAGCGACTACCGTTGATACGATCCCGCCTCGATGATGAGTCGAGTCGTTGGAGTTTCCCAATCGTCAACGAGGAGAAATATTCGAGTGTTTGAAAAATGGGAAAATTTATTTAAGATAGGCGGAAGCTTAGCAAAATGAATTAAAATGAAAAATAAGTTTATGGAATTAAGTAGGCTCGACTTTGACAAACAAATAAAGATAGATAAGTGATATTTGGCAATAGTAATGGAAATGGAAACACGAACTTAACTTAAGAAAGATTCAACACTATATAATAGTGTCACCCCATTTCTTATATCGTTAAGGTGGAAAGATGATTGTTTGAAGGATAGGTGAACGCCACACCGATTAAAGTGATAAGTTCAAAAGAACAAGTCGAAGACGCCACAAGCAAGCTTGATAAGTCAAACGAAACTTGTACGAAATATGGAGAGGAGATACACTCACTCAAGAACACAAAGTTCATAAAATTTGATGAAGGTTCAAAAGTCTAAAGTTCTCCAACAATAGGTAGATTACATGTATTTATAGTATCAAATGAAGCTAGTTGAATGGTCACTTTTAATGAGGCTAATAATGAACTGAGATGAAAAGTCTCAACTTTTGGAATTCTAGCCATGTAACTCCCATCTTCAATGTGATTAATTCTTCAATGTGATTAATTGTCAAAGTCCTTTGAGATCTCCATGATCAACCAAAAAGTCACCAGCCAAATGAAAAGTCTCAACTTTTGGAATTCTAGCCATGTAACTCCTATCTTCAATGTGATTAACTCTTCAATTAAATTACTTGTCAAAGTCCTTTGAGGTCTCCATGATCCACCGAAAAGTCACCAGCCAAATGATGGATAATTGATTGCATGTAATAAATACCATGAAGCAAACAGTTGTGGAAGTTGAAGACAAAGAGGCTGTCGAAATTAAAGAACCATAATGCTCTTCTTTATTTAATAAAACAACTTCTTAATGATAAATTAAGCCTCTTAATATCAGCCCCCTCTTGTGTAACCGAATTCACTTGAAAAGCCATTTTATTGAATACATAATAGCCCATAGAAGTAATAGATATGAGTTGAAAAGTCACCTGCAATTAACACATGTAACCGACACATTAATGCAATTATTAAACTTAAAACAAATTAACAACTAACTTAAATAAATGAACTAACACTTAAGCTTCATTTATTCCAGCAACTAGACTTAAATAAATGAACTAACACTTAAGCATCATTTATTCCAACAACTAGACTTAAATAAATGAACTAACACTTAAGCATCATTTATTCCAGCAATTAGACTTAAATAAATGAACTAACACTTAAGCATCATTTATTCCAACAACTAGTTTAATTAAGTAAAGCATTATTAAATGAACTTTAACTCATGCATCAATAAATTAATGAAGAAACTAGATTAATTAAAGAAGCAACTATTAAATTAAATTTATTAAAAGAAACTCAATTAATTAAACTAAGATGAGTTTAAAATGATGACCAACAACTCCTTTATTAAACTAAGATGCTTAAATGCAAATATTTAAAATGAAAAGCTGAAAATTAAATAAAGAGTTTAATTTAGTTGGAACAGGTTCAGAATACTAGAATTGAGCTGAAATCAACTTCATTTTGCACTTTGGCCCCTGGAGCTTAGGCCACTCTCGATGGCATCGGATGGAGTCGAACCATGATGCGACCAGGATCGCATCAATCGCTCTCAAATCAATTATCGCCCTACAACTTAAAGCAGCGGCCACCACATTGGCCTTGCAAGGATGGTACTCAATAGTACAATCATAATCCTTAAGCAGCTCAATCCATCGACGCTGTTTAAGGTTCAACTCCTTCTAAGTAAGGAGGTACTTGAGGCTTTTGTGATCGATGTAAATAATACACCTCTCACCGTACAGATAGTGCCTTCAGATTTTCAAAGCAAAGACTACGGCGGCCAATTCCAAATCATGGGTCGGATAGTTTGCCTTATGTGTCTTGAGCTGACGAGACGCATATGCCACAACTTTACCATCCTGCATTAGAACACAACCGAAACCCACATGTGATGCGTCACTATAAACCATAAACTCTTTTCCAGGTTCAGGCATAACTAGGAACTCGTAGTGCCCATAACAAGTCCTAAAAGCAGTCTTATGAATATCCACATCTTTAACCCTCAACTGATGATACCTTGACCGAAGATCAATCTTAGAAAATACAAAAGCCCCTCGGAACTGATCAAATAAGTCATCGATCATCAGAAGTGGATACTTGTTCTTAATAGTCAGCTTGTTTAACTGCCGATAGTTAATGCACATCTTTATGATCCCATTCTTCTTCTTAACAAACAAAATTGGTGCTCTCCATGGAGACACACTAGGACGGATGAAACCACGGTCTAAAAGTTCCAACAATTAAGCCTTAAACTCCATAAGCTCCTTCAGTGCCATCTGATAGGGGGTGATAGACACCACAGCTGTACCAGGAATAAGCTCAATCCCAAATTCCACTTCTCGATTCGGAGGTAAACCAAGTAGCTCCTCAGGAATGACGTCTGAAAAATCCCTTATAGTTCTAATGTCCTTTATAGTAGAGTCCCCAAAACCGGGAACACTAACATAGACTAAGAACACCTCACATCCCTTACGAACCAGTTTCTCAGCCACCAGTGCAAAGTTCACATTAGCCAAATAATTTCGACGTTCTCTAATCATGACTACCTCATTATCCTCATCAGTTCTCAAGACGGCCCTCTTAGTCGCATAGTTCAGACTGACACGGTGCTTGACCAACCAGTCCATACCCAGAATCAGGTCGAACTCTCCAAACGGAAGCTCCATCAGATTAGCTAGAAATACTGACCCTTGAACCTCTAGCGGAACATCTCTATGCAATTTGCTAACCCGAACCGATTGTCCCAGTGGACTTAGTATAGTCACCTCACTAGAAGTACTCTTAACCAAGATCCCCAAGTTTCTAGACACGGTGCTAGCTATATAGGAATATGTGAAACCTATGCCTATCAAAGTAAAGTAAAGTATATCATGAATTAAGAACATACCGGTAATGACGTTTGAAGCATCTCTGTCTCCTCAAAGACGAGTAGTATAAACAAGAGCATGCTACCTCGCCTCAGTCTATCCAGCACCTCTGCCTGGTGCCCTCTGTCCACGGCCCGTACCGTTACCACCCCTAGCCTGACCATGGCCCCTTGGTGGTCGTGCAGTACCAGAACCCAGAGCTTGCACCTGATTAGCCCTCAGCGGACACTCCCAAATACGGTGCTCTAATCTCACACCTCAAACACACCCTAGTCCTCCTCCGACACTCGTCCTGATGGTGTCTATCATAATCTCCATACAGCTGCAATCTAGTAGGAGCAACGGAGGGCCCAACTCTAATCAGCCCATCAGTCTTAGCCTTTTTCTTAGGCCTCAGTGTCGAACTCGAGGGCTCTGAATCCCTCTTGTTCTTACCCCTCTCACGGTCTCTGTTTTGGCGCTCAATGCGCTTAACCTCTTCGACAATCTTCGCCTTCTTTACCAGAACGGAGAGCTCTCACTCCATCTGCAGAGCTATCAGTACCCTCAAATTATCTCTAAGGTCGTCCTCAAATCGAACACATCTCTCATATTTAGTCGCCACTATACCTCGCGCATAGCGGCTCAGTCTTAGAAATTCGGCCTCATACTCGGCCACTGATCGCTCTCCCTTAGTGAGGTTCAGAAACTCACACCAACGAGCATTGATGTAACTTGCCCCCACATACTCCCCTTGGAAGGCAGGCTTAAAGAACTCCCAAGATAGACGATCGGGCTAAGTGTTGATAAACTATAATACATACATATTTTAATCCCACATTTAGCATACTTTTGGATGATTTATCCCTTGAATTGTGGAATTTGATGCTCCCAATCCTTTAATTTCATCTTTTATACTTGAAAGAGCATAAGAGGATGAAAAGAACGAGAATCAGGCCAAAAATGGAGAAAATGGGCCAAAGTGAGAAATCAACATGGCCTGGAGTTAGCCACACGGCCGTGCCACTTTAGCAGACTCGAACACGGTCTTGGACTCGATTCACACGAGCGTGTACCACGGGCGTGTCCCTGTCGTGATTCGTTTTAATTTCACTCGGATTAGGATACTTGTGGGCCAAGTAAGGCATCCCGAAAGCCTATATAAACACCTTAGAGGGCAAACTAAAAGGAGAGTTCGACAGAAGGCCTCTGTTAGGGCTTTTAACAGGAGCGAAGCCAGAGAGGGCTGAATACAATGAATTACTCCAAGAAAGCCAGTTGATCCATCTCAAAAGTCAGAATCACGCTCAAGACTGAAGATTTCCCTTCAATTTCCTTTAGGAGGTTTTAGGGTTTTTTTTATGTTTTGTTATTTAATTTCTTCTGAGATGTATTTTTTTTATAATTATGAATTAAACCCCTCAAATACCTGAGAGGGATGAAACCTAAGATGGATCTTGTTATTGTTTTCTAAACTGTATGATAAATATTTGATTTGTTCTTAATTATGTGTTCTTAATTCTTGGGTTAATATTTCAGGATATTGATTCAATTATTGATGTGCTTATTCATAGGAGCAAAAGTCCCTATTTAAGAGTAGATCTAGCATAGTTAAGCGGAGTTGATCGCACTCCTAGAGATAGGACTACGAAAATCTGCCGGATTAGGGTCAAACCTAATATGAGAGTCCATAAATCGAGTTAATGCAACACTAGGGATTTTAATTAGAAAGAGATTTTAATTAATCAACCTAGGGTTAGACGTTAGTAGCCTCGAGAGAGGTATTAATATAAATTAGGGAATCCTACGGATCAAGTCAAGTGGATAAACCGTATGGTTCTGAGTTAGATAACAAGTGAAGTCTAGGTCGATTCTTCCTCAAGTATTGTCTTAATCAACTGATTTTCCCAAAAGTATTTTTCCAATTCATTCTCTGTGTTATAGCATTCTTAGTTTAGTAATTAGTTAGATAAATATCAATCCCCTTTATTTTAGGCTAGATAATAAAAAGAAAGTCAGTACTAGTACTTTTGGTTCCTTTGGGTTCGACATCCCGGTCTTACCACTAAGCTATACTACTGCTCGATAGGTGCACTTGCCTCAATCGTGATGATAGTTAGTTTCTAGGCTCGATCATTCATTATAAATATTAAAGCTTTCAGACTACGATCAAGTGTCCTCCTTAACAGTCAGCCACAACTGATAGGCCTCCTCGCGAAGCAACGAGACTGCACCCTTCAATTTCTACTCAGGGGTACAGTCTAAATCATCCATTATCCTTTAAGTCGCATCCATCCAATACTCAGCCACATTAGGGGTGACTCCAATGACACACCTAAAAAGTTCAGCTCCATTGGACCGGATTGTTCCGTAACCGACTCTCGGCCCCTAGATCTAGTGTTGGGCCCAGCGGCCCTCTCTAGTATCCTTAGTACCGCTTGGGATAGTGCGTCGTCCCTAGTCGATCGACTCTGAGACCCAGTCTTAGTAGCAGGTGACACAGGTGTTTCACTCGTGTCCAAATTCGGCATGCTGCCCAAAGAAGAGGACTCAGCTCGAGCCCCTCTACGGCCCCTACCATGACCTCGAGTACCATGTCCTCGAATACCTCGTGCGCTCATGTCTATTGGGATTTATCTGTATTACGAATTTTATGAATCAGTTACAGTTTCAGTATTTATTAACAGATGTTTTATCTAAAGCATATCATAAATTTAGAATTTGTTTTCGCAAGTACAGTCTCTATCAGTTTCAGTTTCACTACTGTTTCAGTATACACTAGCTAAAGTGTTTCAGAACAGACTATCTATAACAGTTTATTAGAATACTTACAGGATCGGTGTCGGAGACTCGATGTACCACATTCTCAATCAAATCATTTCAAATCATTTGAAAACCAATTCTTTAAAAACCAAATTTTAAAACCCAAAATCTACAGTCGAGTTTTACAACCTGGCTCTGATACCACTAAATATAACACCTCAAACCTGGCCTAGATATTATGGCCTAATTTGACGATGTCACATGGAATGGAATTTGAAAGCGAATTTATCAAGTTAAAACTATTTTCATTTATTATCTTCTATTAATCTCTCGTTGGTTTCAAAATCATTTTCTCGTTAATTTGATTCGTTTAAAAACATACCCTATGGCGGAAGCTTTTAAAACCGTGATATTTAAAGAAAACCGTTTACGTTTAGAAAAATATTGTTTTAAATGAAACCGAGTTTTTTGTTATAGTTCAAAAGTTCATGAAAACAATTAAAATCCAAAACAAAGGCAACAGTCCAAATTACATTAGAAATACTCCAAAAATAATAGGAATTAAAAACCTTAAATGGAATTAAATCAGTTTAATAGTCATGTGGTCACCGTTGAGTCCTTCGTCGCACCCATCCGTCTAAGTCTAGGGATTACCTATACAGATAAAATAGAAAGGGGTGAGTTTAAGTAAACTCAGTGTGTAATCCCTACAGAAGACAAGCATACAGTCAAACTATAGTCTATCAGTCAAATGCAGTCTGGGCCTAAGCTCGTTATAGATTCAGTTCCAGATATAAATTAGGGCCTTAGCACATCAATATGCATACAATAACAGAAATCAGTATCTTACCTACCAGCCTCTACACACCATCTCCGGCTGTCCCTACACACCATGTGGGGTTTAAAACACCCACCCAGCCCTACACACCAAGTCGTACCGAATGCGGCACATATCAGTAATATTGCAGCTGAGCTGCCAGATAATAGACATGAAAGCCTTTCAGTACACTTCCTCCAATAATTAATCATCCCACCCCAATGCAGATGCAACTAAACATGCTCAATGTAGACATACCGATATACATGCTTACATGCTAAAATACAGTTATCAGTCATACATACAGATCAGTAAACATGCTCTATACAAACATTATATATATTTAAGTCACACAATTTAGGGTTTAAGTAGCACTTACTGATCCTACAATAGGTTCACAGTCGACTTGGGTGACCCATGCAACCCTAGGAAACATTTTAGCTAAATGGGCCCACACGCCCATGTGGCTTGCTCGTGTGGGCCCACACGCCCATATTGGCTTGCCCATGTGGTTCACACGACCTGGCCCAGATATCACATGCCCGTGTGGCGTGCCTATGTGGGCCCACACGCCCAGTTCGGTTTAGCCCGTGTGGCCCACACGGCCATACTCCGACCATCACACGGTTGTGTGTTGTGCACGAACATGTCTTCATCAACCATACGGCCATGTCCTCTCACACGTCTTACCATACAAGCAACTACATGCCCGTATGGCGTCGACAGTGGCCATTTTCAGCTTTTACCGAAAGCTCGATTTCTGCGTTTCGGGTACACACCTGGTATCAGTTTGATGCGAAACCACTCCTAAGCCTCCTGAAACCTAAAAACAGCGTGACCAAAAGCCCAATTTCAGTATTACCTTTGAAAAGTTAATGGAACTATACTACGAACAGTAACTCATCACATCCAACAATGCATCCATATACTTACTGGTGACGGAACGAAACCCCTAACGCTTAACTCGCTGTAGGAGCACCAACAGAACCTTGATTTTCCCCTAATCGAAAATCAAACATAAATCCCCATCAAAATCCAACCATGAAACAACAAGATGGTGGCAGAACAAAACTTACCGACGAACGCAAACAACAGTTGTAAGAGGAAGACAACAGTAACTGAACGAAAGCAAAAAGAAATCGAAATTAGAGAGTATGAGAAGATAGGAAAAAATGGTAGAAAGGGATTTTGAGAAACAGTAAACACAACTGATCAGATTCTGATAAACCCCCCCCAAATTTTCCTTAATTATCTCTCCACTAACCCACTAACACCCAACTCCTCAGCATTCCTGTTTGACTGAAACTCTCTCGATCAAATGAGCAAAAATAACCTCCCACGCTCGCGCAGGGATTTGAACTCCAGACCCCCAACACCAACACACATCTTAACCACCAGACCAGCAGACCTATTCTAATATGGAATTACAAATGATTTACTATAAGCCCACTCTCCAAGCACAAGGCTTAGATCAGAAAAATATAAAAAATTTACAAAGTTAAGGCTTAAACTTAGGACCTCCCACACACACCTATAACACATAACCACTGAAGCAGATACACAGTTGTGTCACATTTTAACAGAAACAAAAATAAGAACTTTGGGGCGTTACAAAACATCATATTCAATTTTATCCAATTGTTCTAGTGCATATTTGTTGGGTTATTCCATCTTTAATATTTAACTTATGTTTCTTATAATAATTTGTTAGTTCTTGACCTAGTTCATCAGCATTTGAATTTGAATCTGCAACATTAAAATTATCAAGATCTCCTTCTTCCATATACTCCTCAAAGTATATGGATCATCTCAATTCTACCTATGATTGAAGGTATAAAATATGTAACATATTAGTACAATCCAATTTTTTATGCTATACTAAGGTGATATTGTTAATATGGAAAATAATTTTTTAGAACAAGAAATGTCTTCTCAACCACATTTGGAAGCCTTGAACGTGTCAAATTAAAAAGTTCGTGATTTCTTTATGGTGCTTGTGTCTAGCATCTTAAATGGTATCATACCCTGCGATATGGTATAGGAAAATATTTTCTATTTGCATAATTAGCATCAACTTTATAATATTTACGTTCATAGTTTAAATAATTTGTAGCTTTAATTATAAAAACTTATATATACTTAATTTGGAAAAATACTTAGGTTATATCACTTTCTATGACATGTAAAGTAAGTTAAAATAAAATAAATTTTATAATATTTAACCTTTATAAAAATGTTCTATAAATTGTCCAAAACTTTTATAGCAATTCTTATAAATCGTTTTTTTGGCATTACTTTTAAAAGTTTTTTTATAAATAAGTTATGATAAAAAAAAACTAGTAAATTTTTTTTATGAATTATAAGTATATTGTTTTATAATATATGGATACATAAATAAGTTAGGTCCATACATGGCCATAATTTTTTAAATAAATATATTATAAACTTTATAACATGTAAATTATTTTTTATAATAAGTTTTATAAAATACACATTATTTTATAATATTTTTTAGGATTTATAATATAAAATATTTTGGCTATAACCATCCCAAGCATTCAGACATGTCATGCTTATAATATAATTTTATAACTTGTATAAAAAAAATTTAAAATTGGATTTGGGTGTAATTACCTTTGTAATTACTTCAATTCTCACCCTTCCCTTAAGAATTAGAAAATGTAATTATGGTTCTCCAAATGCATCCAATTCAATGAGTCTCACCAATTACAATGGTTATCTAAACATGTCGCCTTTGTTTAATTATAAAAAATTACATCCAAATCCAATTATCAAATAATTTTCCAAACACTACCTAAATTTTATTTATAGTCAAATCAATTAAGAATTGAAAATTATATAATGTGAATTATAATAAATTAATATATGAGATTTACATTTAACAGAATATTAATAAATTAAAAACAAATTAAACAAATAATTTGCCTCTAGAGGTAATCATGGGCCGGGACGGGTCTAAAAAAATTTTAGGCCCATTTGCTAGGCTTGGGTCTTGCCAAAAAAATGGGCCTAAAAATTTGCCTAAGCCCGGTTCGGATAAAAATGCTAAAAATTTAGTCCCAACCGGCCCGCCCATATTAAAATTTTTTATATTATATTACTTTTTTACATATTTTTAAATATATATAATACATAAAAATACTAAAAACATTAAAATAAATATTTCCGAACAAATTAAAAATAAATTTTAAAAAACATGTATACTTAAATAATACTAAGATAGATATAACTTAACAAGAAAATGTCTCTAAAATAATAACAAAATTAACAATAAAACAAGTGTTATACAATATCCAAACAATAATAAGAAAAATGGTAACAATATAATAGTAAAATTGTAGCAAAATAAGGAGAAAAAAAAGCAATTTTTTTTTGTCATTTAATGAATTTAGGTCAGCCCAGGCTCGAGCAAAAATATCTTACTCGAGACTCGGCCCATTTTTAAAATGGACCTTTTTTTTTTCAAACTCAATTTTTGAGCCTATATTTTTACCAAAATCCTTCTACTTTTCGGGCGGACCTTCAGATTGAATTGGATGACCCGACCCATTAACAGTTCTACTCTCTGCAAATTAATTTCACTTTTTTTAATTAATTAAAAAATTGATTACAAAACAACATTGACAAAAAAAAATGTGATAATTTGTTGTCAATCAATTGAAATTGAAGAAACTTCCTATTTTAATACAATAAAAATTGAAAACCATGTCCCACCCTCCCAATATTCTTATAGAAGCTTTTTTTTTCCACTTTATGTATAAATACAAAATATTTCAACTAAATTTTTTTTGAATTACAATAATAAGATAAAATTCGAATAATTAGTGCGATTCGAACTCAAGTCACACCTGGAATAATGAATAACTTTGACTATTAAGCCATCACATAGTATTCATATTTTAACTAATATTTGAGTGTTAAAATTCATTGAGTATTAATATTTCAATTAATATTTGAGTGTTAATATTCTAATATTAATATTTATCACAAGAAATGATAAATATTTTACGTATAAATTCAAAAATATTATGCATTGATAATTTTTTTATTTAAAAAATTATACTTATTTGTTAAGTATTAATATTTCAATGTTAATTTTGACTATTACATTTTTAATATAAATCCAAAACTAATGAAAAATTAAGCACATATTAGGAGGGACATAAAAAATTATATTTTATATACAAACGGTCTCACCTATGACAAAATTAACATTGATAAGGTGTCAAAAAATGAATGGTAACACTTGTCAAATGAAGAATTCATCTTAAACTTAAACTTACCTAAAATGTTGATTATTATTATTATTATATGATTATTAACCCAAAGAAGTGTTATGATTTTAATAAAATGTGATTTATTGTAATATAATTGATGGGAAAGTGTCGGAAAATTACTTTATAATGTCTAGTGTACATCGAAAAATATTAATTAAAATCCCAGAAAAATAACATAATTAATATACTCAACACTTTGCTATAAATGTAATGATACTTTATAAAATTACCTTTATTAAATAAAAGGTAATATTAATGCATTTTAACATTTTTAATAAAATTTATTGTTAATAAATATTTGAATTAAATAATTAATAATATTTTGGTTGAATCTATTACATGAATATTTAAAAAATAACTTGCATATTAACTCAAGATTTTGAAGATGTAAAATTTATAAAAAAAATTGTAATTTTTTTCTCTTTACATTGTAGATATAAATCCAAGTGTATTCATATGTTGAGTATATGGCTTGAGATTGTCTTGATACTAAAAATTGATATAGATAAAAAAAAATTTTGACAAAAGAAACATATCCATTTTGAATCTTAATCCTAAATACAAATAAAAAGAAGGTGAATCTCGTGCATTGGCCAATCAAATAGTGTCACGTAGCGCTCTTTTGGAAAAGAAAAACATGTAAATTTTGTTATCAATTATATATAAAGCTATAAAAACTATAAAAAATGGAAATAAACATATAAAAAATTTAGAAAAAATTAAAAAATTTAAAAATATAAAAAAATGAAAAATGAAAATAAAATTAGAAATATAAATATAAATAAATTCAAAAAAAGATAAAATCTAAAAATATATATGAAACAGATAAATTAAGACTAGAAATGAAAACCCAGAAAAAAATTGGGATATGATAATCAGCATTAAAATTGGAAAAAAAAAAAACCAGCCATTTTGGTCTTCCCATGGCGATGATGATTTCCAATTCTATTTCTCAATTTACGATTTAATTATGATGATAATTTTTTTTCAGTTTTAAAAAGTTTAATTACATCAAGAGAGAGAGTTTTTATGTTTTTTTAGAGTTTTTCATTTTTCATTTTCTAAATTTATATGTATTTTTTCAAATTTCTATATATTTATTTACTATAATTTTTTAATGTTTATATATTTGGTGAAAAATTGTATATCTTTTCACATGGCACTTTTTAATTGGCTAATAGAATTTTTTTAACGTCTGTTAGAAAATGGACCGGAAAATATAATTGAGGCATATTTTATATACCTAATTGGGAAAATGGTATACTTTAGATACCAAATTGAGTAAAAAGAAATTTAGGTATCAAACTAAAAAAACTCCATATTAATTTTTTTTTAGAAAATAAAATATAACAATAACAGTATAAGAGTCATTTATATTTTAAAAATTTTACAAATTTCATTTCTTTTGAGTTTATCATAATTTAGGGTAATTAGACGGGATAAAACAATGTTTAGTCTTTAAATTTAACAATTTTTTTCAATTTAGCCCCTAAATATTTTTTGTTCACATTAGTTTCGGAACTTGACAAATTTTTATAATTTGGTTCCTAAACTTAGATTATGTTAAAGTGTGATGACATGATACTATAAGATTGTATTGCGTCACTTGAAATTTTATAAAAAAGTAGGTAATTTCTTTATTTTTTTTAGATCTCATATAAATTTTTAAATTTTTTATGTAATGATGTGACACTTTGAGAAAATGTCATGTTATCATACTTTAATAGAATCTAAGTTCAGAGACGAAATTTAAAAATATTGTCGAGTTTCGAAATTAATTAAGATAAAAAAAACAGTTCAGGGATCAAATTTAAAAAGAATATTATTTTCTTCCTAGGTTTGAAGAAAAATGAGAGAAGTTAACCATTATTTCCTTTCCCTTATTTTATTAAAAATGAGGATTAATTTTCTTTCCATCCAAACATAGTATAGAAAACCGAAAGTAATATAATGGTATGACCACATGTATCACTAGCCGCGTTCTATAAAAAAGTTACTAAACAATTTAAAGGGAAGGGCTAAATGAAACAATACAAACAATTTGAAGAATTAGTTAGATTGTTTTGAGGCTGATATATCAATTTACAATTTTGTCCATAATTTCGATGCACCAATCAATTGATTCCATTCGATTCTAATGCCACTACTTTAAATTCATACTTTCGGACTTTCGTAATTTCCCATGTTACTCTTTTTTTTACAGCAAGTCTCTCTTTTAAAGTTTTATCTACCATCTCTTAAAAAAGGCCAAAACCCTACCTTTACTTTGTTATGGAATCGGCAACCAACCGTCAGCCTGTAGCTAATTTCTCTTCTCCCTATCCTTTTCTTTTTCCTTTTCATTACCGTCGCTTCTCCAATCGTCCATTTCAACTTCATCATTCTTCGAGGACCTTCATCCCTATTTTTCGACAATAAACTTTCTTCCTTCCCCTTTTTCCCAAATAACAATGTTTGGCCTTTGTTCTGGCTTTCTGTTCTCTCCTTTACGAGAGATTAACTTCACTAAAGCAGTTTGCCTCTTCTTTTCTTCTTTTTTTTTTTTTGTTTTCCTTCTTTGTGTTTCAAGGTATGATGGTTTGTGAGAAGAGTATGGTTTGTGCTACGAGAATTAACGGTCTTGATCTGGAGGCTGACACTTCTCTGTGTAAGCTTGGTTCTTATGAGACCCTTGTTGGCGGGTCACCTTTGCCTTTGATGCTCTTTGATTGAATGGCTATGTGGATTCAAGCAATTCTTTGAGTAGAGATGACAAAATTCAAACTGTACGATTAATTCCAAATAGATTTTTTTAGATTATAAGTATGTAGTGTTTATGATAATTGTTTATTCAGCTCTACTTTCACACATATATGAAATTGTCTAATTATCCTTATATATATAACTATTAAAATAGTAAAAATGTGATAATATCTTAAAAGAAAACTTATGTATTTTATGATTAAATTTTGTTAAGAATTATGAAACATCTAGAGGGAGATGGATGTATTTAATATTCATGAAATTGATAGTAACTTTTTAATATTATATCTCCGAAGAAAAATAAAATAGATTATCAACTATGAAATAATAGTAAATTTAACAACATTTTCTTTTTGATATGTTTTCTCGTTTGTTGTATCATGGTTGTTTTTGATATATTGACGTTAGTGGGGGCTTTGATTGTCCAGCTACACTTCATAACCTCTTTCCATGGAAAATTTTTTCTACTTTCTATGGCTTAAATACATATTAGTTTCTTTTCAGAATAATTTAAATTCAATATAGCCAATATAGGAAATCAGCTTACCATGAGTTTAGTCAACAGACATCATATATAAGACAATTTATTGTTGTGATTAGTTCCCCCCCCCCCCCCCCGGCCTGTAGACTTAATTGATGAAAATACAAGACTGCATTCTGCGTAACATTGTCGAGAGCTCATAAAATTTGGGTGATACTAATCAAGGTCCTATGCACCTGAAATATTAATTGATACTTGTAAAGAACTATGTAAGACATCTCAATCTTCCTACTCAGCCAATATCCAGTCATTTTGCTAATAATTTATTCTTATATCTGAAAATGGATGTCTAACAAGTGAAGGTAATTAGCAGCTACGAGCCATCTAAGAATAACATCAATTATCACCGCTAGAAGTGCAGGCTAGAACAAACAATTATGCCCCTACTCAAATCGGGCAACATGTTCATAGCAGTGCACTAAGCGCATAACTAGTGCGAAAGCAAGCAAGGACCATAATTTTAATATATAAAGCTTTTTGTCAAGTCTTCCATTGTCATATAAACTTAATCAATCACATGCCTTTGTCTGTGGCTCAAGGTCTCAATAGTCTTACCAGCAAATTCAGTCACTGCAGTAGTGTTTATGTCAATGCAGTATATTATGCATATGCTCTTGAAACTATTTTTACACATTTTCCAACATCAAGAAGCATTTTTAGCTACTAGTTTGTGGCCATTGACCACATTGCTGAAACCAAAAAATTTAGAGCATCCATCCAGGGATAAACCCATTGACTTGCTGAGCATGAGTTGTTGCAGCCATCTGGTCTGAAGCAACAGGATTGCAGTACCTGCACCAGCAAAGAGTTTTAAGAGATTAAGAACTGGGGTACACATTTATATCCAAATACGTATTACATCTGAGTATTAGACATGGATACTAAATGAAGAGTCTAAATAACATTGGGACGGACAATGATATGATAGAATGGGGAAATGGAAAAAAGAAGAATTAAGGGGATTTTATCCTACCCTATCTGCAAAGTTGGATTGCATTCCAATGGCTGAAACAACCCCATAGATTGAGCCTGCTGGTTAGTGAATGCTACACTTTGCTCACCACCTTCCCATGATGCTCGAAACTGGTTTCTGGCACTAATTTCTTCAAGCTATAAAACACATGAAAAAGTATTCAGCCGATTATGGGAATTTAGGTATCAAACCTTCAATAAAATGCTATACTTAATATTTGTGGCCCCATAGAGAGGCAAGTAACTAAAATGATACAAACCAACCTCCAAGCAACTTGATATCAGCTTGTGGCTGACTCCTCCATAAATGCTTGCTTAGGGTTGGTTACTCATATACTATATTACTAAGTTCAGCTAGGGCAGATTTAATTTGTAGAACTCATTCAAATTAAATTAAGATGGATATCCCATCACCACTATGTCAACTTCAGCTTGTAACTTTTATATACCGGTATTTTTTACTTGATTAGATAAGCTACGGCACTGCAGCTTGGGTTTTGTCCTTTCAAACTCACATATCATGTACAGTCAAAAAGTTTATGAACAAAAAGCTATTACTTTTACAACTTAAGATATTGACTTTACCTTTATTGACAAAGCCCTGTTAGTTTCCATTAGCATTTGTTCCTGCATTTAAAAGCCGGTTAGCATTTTAGAACATAGAAAAACTTTAGCAGTATTTTTTTCTTTTTTGTTACCCAAAATTCGGTTTATTACCTTATTCTGAAGTTCAGAAAGCTGGTCAAGCATATATTGGGTCTGCAAAAGAAGATTGAAATAAAACAAAGTGCTAGAATTTGTGAAAGTTGAAAATATTAGGAGCTAAAAGGGAAATCAAGAAAGAGATGGATTGACAAGTTAGTTATACCATAAAATTACTACAGGTATGATTAATCTTTTCATGGAAAAAAAACCCCACTATTTACTGCTCTATGATATCTCTTAAAGCCTAACAAAATGGATTATGATTTTGCTTCCACTAGTTGATATTACTTGCTGTTAAGTTTCATCTTCTCTTGGAAACCTCTAATCCATAAGGATTTAAACGGCGAATTCAACCACAAACTCATCTACAACCACAATCTAAATCCTTAATTCATATGTACTTATCATCTAAATTAGTACATGAATGCTATGACCAGTAAAAAGCTTGGGGCTGCAAGCTTTAGGGTTTTTCTTAATAGTTGAAATGGGAAAAGGAAACCCAGCAACAAGAAAAGGTATTAAACTGACCTAAACAGTATAGCCTACCTTCACATGTTTTTTATTTATTTATCCTGGTTTAATTTTGAATTTTAATAAAATTTAAAAGTTAATCCCTATAATTTGTCAAAATTTGATCATCATACTTTATAAAAATTGAAAAACTAGTCCAATTGGATAACATTGATTAAATAGCTAATATAAAAATTAGTAATTTTCAATTTATATAAACTGTCTAATAATTTATATGCAATGAATTAGCAATGGTTAATAGTTCAAATTTATATGTTACCAGCTAAATTAAATTTTGATAAATTAGAAAAAAAGGACTAATTTTTCAGTATTATTAAAGTAGAAATGAAATTATTCTAATAAAGATGTTATTATACAGTACTGTTTCCCTAATTCCTCTACCCACTTCTAATATTATTTGTGGGTAATGAGCTTCAATAGACAGTTTTTAAGCCCCCCCCCCCCCCCCAATTAGATTTTAAGCAAAGGTAATAATAATAAATTGTATTTGTAAAAGATAGATTTGCTGATAAGTTGGGTCTGGTTAAATTGGATGGGATTAAATCAGAAAAAAAAAAGTTTATTTACTATAACATTCTAGTTTCATATTTATTCCTAGCTATCTTAAAAATTCAGAATATAACAGATGTGCAACAAATGATAAAAAATAAATATACAATGCTCAACAATTGTGTGAAATTCTCACTTGTATAAACTCAAACATATCAAAGATATATGTAAGCAGTAATCAAAACTTACCCTCCAAACAAGATAAAACCTATAAGTATATAAACTTCATTACATGTTACCTTGGTGGAGCGGACATGTTTCAAGGATGACTCTAGTTGATGCTCAAGCTGCTCAAGCTCCTTTGAGTTCAATGGACCCAAGTCTTCACCAAGGAGATTCCTGTTGAATCAAAGGACCAAACCAGATTGCACATAAAATTGCTCTTATTCAAATACTTTTAGTAATTACAATCATGGAGTAAGTTGAGTATACACTTCTAAATGGACTAATAGCCTATCAAATTAATATGGAAGTCCAAAGCTATGGTATGGTTGTAAGACTAATTACCTCTGAGTTCGTTGCAGTTCCTCATATCTAGCTTTCAGTTTTAGATACTCCCTGTAGCTGCTCTGTGACAACAAAGATTAAGAACCATATGTTTTAGATTTTTAAGCAAAACTTTTAAGAAACAATCTATCAAACAGTTTATGAACATAGCAAACACTGAAATCCAGTCAGCTAATACAACAAAATTTATAGCCAAAATCACACCTCAAGCTCCTTGGCTGGCTTGCTAACTTCCACTGCACCATAACTGCATTTCTGGTATCTATCAAGTGTTTTGAGCATGCTGAAAGGAAAAGGAAAAAGTGAGAAGAAATTCGTCACTCATGATGCTGAATTGTGTACATAAAGCAATTAATCTTCGTACTCAAATATACATAGTTTTCTAGTATTACATCTTGGATAATATTCAATCACGAGAAACTTAAAGTTAAAGGCTTTGCATGAATCTAAATCTAACATGATGAAATCTAAAACATACCCTCAAATCTTCCATTTAACTACTAATATAATACAAAAAACCTAAAAACAAAAACAAAGGAGTTCAAGTCATTTTTATCATAAAATCAACTTTACATCATATACAGCTATGCATCCAATGCTACACTCAAACTTGAGCTATCAAATTTCTGGGTTATTAAAGGATTTAAAAGAAATAAATAATGAATAATACATATATCCATTGAGAAATGATCGTGTGGGCATTTCAAGACATGACACCCTAGTGACCACTGGTAAGCTAACCCTACCAAAGGAAATGACATTTTTATCTGCCACTGTTCAAAATCTTATTTTGAAACTACTGCTTGTAAAACAAATTTAACTCAATTAACCAAGGATTACCTGATTTCTTAAACTATGCATGCATATGTATAATATTATAGTTTTTTCTTTTTTATACAGAAAAGCAATGAAGATCTTGCAATAATCAATCCTTACATGCAGTAATTATCGTTGGAAAATTTTCAAAACCTTCACCCATCACCCTAGCAACCTCTGAGTAATGCAATGTTGTGTTATAAAAGGACCCCAGAAATTAAATGAAATCCATTTATTAGTAATAATTTCATGCATTTGTTGAGGGAAAAAAATCAGCAATTTTGACAAACGGAACTTGATTCATTGAGAAAAGTGCCCGTATGGGAAATTACACACAGAATATCAGTAGGAATATAATGAAGAGAACCTGCTTTTTTTTTTTTCTTTTTTTCTTTTTACCTAGCTCGATCTGCCATAAAAAGTACGAGAGTTCTACACCTGAACTGATGATATTCATGTTTAGGATATTTCAATGGCAGACTTTTGAATAAAAGCATAAACCCATTGTCAAGAACAAGTGGGGGTGAGTATTAGCAAATGGATTAAAGTCATTGGAGGTGAAAAGAAAAAACAAAAACAAAAAATCTACTGAACTTGTAAAAAAGTTTCTAGAACAAGAGAAACCTAGAAAAAAGGGTCATCTTCCTTGTAAAAATCTTCTTTTTGTTGCTTAACATGAAGTTTTATTGCTTAATCATTAGAACAAACTTCAAAATAAAAAACATTTAGGACTAGAAACTAAGATAACTGATCAAAATTATCATGGTTATACAAATAAACAAACGAAAACCATAAATCCAATTCAGATCTTTATATCAAACCAAAAAAAAACCTAGACCCAAAGCCAAAAAAGTCACCAAAAAGAAGAAATGTGAATGATCAGAAGTTAATAGCCAAAAACAACAACCAGAAAGTAGGGAAATTGTAACCTAAATCCTCATAAAAGGAAAATATTGGAAGAAAACAAGATCAAATGCAGCTTAAAAAAGAAGAAGAAGTTCAAAAATCAACACAGAAAGCAAAAGAAATCAACAGATCCACAGATCAAAACAGCAAAAAGAAAGAAAGAAAGAAGGAAGGAGGAAAGAAGAGAAAAAGGGTTGATACCTAGAACTGCTACAAAACTCATAGAGCTTGCCACGGTTAGAGAAAATAATAAGAGCAACCTCAGCATCACATAAAACTGAGAGCTCATAAGCTTTCTTGAGCAACCCATTTCTTCTCTTTGCAAATGTAACTTGTCTATTTATTTTGTTCTCTATCCTCTTCAACTCTACTCTTCCTCTCCCCATAATCTTCCTTTAAACCACCCTTTTTTTTGTTGTTTTTTATTTCCTTACTATATTTATACTAACTATACCTCTACAACTTTAGATTATCAACTATATCTCTATGTATATAATTGTTTCTTCTTTTGCTAAAATTATGTTTTTTTTTTTCTTGGGAAGCAGCTGCTGGTTGAAGGGTTGATTTTTGTTTTGCTAAGTCAGGATCTCAGGTCCCAAAGTGTAACCAAATTTGTGAAACACAAAGAGCAAAAAAAAAAAAAAAATGCAAAATGATAAGAGAAAGAGAAAGAAAACGAGAGGGAAATTCCTTGAAATAATTAGTTTCTTGTAACTTTGGTTCTTCTCCAGTTTCAGCTTTCTAATCCCAAAGCCAAGGTTTTCATTATGTAAAGAAAATTATTTATTATTTATTATTATTAATTTCTTTTGTTATTCTAGGGTTGTCGTTGTTGTTCTTTTCTCGTTTTGTATAATCTCAGCAAAATTTTTACTGTTCCTACTTTGAGTAAAAATTTTCCTCATTCTCAGTTTTAGCGCGTGATTACACATTGCAATAATTTATTTTGAAAAGCAGCATAATCATATTTAGTACATATTGTAGATATATAATATATTAATTGTTATGTAATTAAATTATGAATATAAAAGAATTATTATGACATGATATTATAATATGCATTCCTCTATTAACAATATGTAACTTAAACTTTAAATATATAACTAATTGTATACAAGTTACGTTACTTTGTTACATCAATTAGACTCACGCTAGGAGTGGAGCCAGAAATTGTTTTGAGAGGAGCCGAAATAAAGTTGTCGGCTTTTTTTTATAGTAAAAGTGAAATTTCACCATTTTAATAGTCTATATCTTTATCATTTTTAAAAGATTAAATCAATTTTTTTTTCATTCTTGGGGGCAAAGTGTAATTTTACCATATACTATTTTAAAAATTTTAAAATTATAAAAGGACTAAAGGTGAAATTTTTCATTTTAGGAGGGGTCGAGCCCCTGCCACCCCTCGACTCAGCTCACATAAAAGATCTTTCTTCTAATGGTCAATCCTAATTTCAAATAAATCACTCTTCCTCATTTATTTCTCTTTTCTTACCATCTTTATTAGTGAAGGAGATACTCCAGAAAGCTCTTTAACCAATTTGGTAGAATTTAGCATATGGTGATGTTAGTTTCAACCAACATGCTAGATGGATTTTGATATGTAATCCTATATACAATCATGTTATTATAATATGCATAACGAATATACCTTAATTATATAATACTAATTGTATATATAGTAGTATACCATAAATTTAGTTACATGTTTAAGGCTTAAGTTGTATATTATTAATAAAAGAATGTACGTTGTAATATCATAATGTTATACTAATTATTATACATTCACAATTTAATTATATAACAATTAATATAGTATATGTCTGTAAAAGTGTATGTATACTATTTTTATAATATAATATATACTAAAGATAATTATGTCACATTACCAAATAAATTTATATTATAATATTTATTTAAATTATATAAATATTAGTTAATTTTTTTGTTTCAAATAATTTAATTAATTGGGTTGATAAAATAATAAAAAGTATAATCAGAAATCTAGAAAATTATGATGATTTGATCTAAATTGTTAAGTTAAGTTTATGAATACAAAAAATAATAATAATAAGAGAAACTACATGAGATTTAAGAGAATAAACTGTTAAATAAGATACATTTTTCTGATATTTTTTCAAACACATTTAAATTTATTATTAAATATTATATTTAATTTTAATATTAATTAAAATATTTTTTGTTGATATTTATTAGTTTGTGTAAACTTTAACTAAAGTTGAAGATCGGCTTACTGGTTAAAGCATAGTTTTAATTGTTAAAGGTAATGTATATGAATCTTATTAGAAGTAAAATGTTAAATATGTTGTAACCAACTAAGTGAAGTTCGATATCTGCGGAAATTTAAATTTATTATCCGAATGATGAATGCGAATTCGGATGATGAATATTCGAATATCCGAAAGATTTTATCTGAATCCACAATATGAGATGTCATCCCTAATTTTATCTTTCACTTGTGACTCACCAATATCATTATAATAGAATAAATATTAAAATCAAATATAATTATGGGCAAAAATAAATAAAAAAATTATATGAATAAATTCTTTTTAAAGAAAAAGAATTAGTTGATGGCAAAAAAGAACCACAAAGATAGAGATTTTTTTAAATTTGGTTTTGATTTAAAAAATAAAAACATAAATATTATTTTAAATTTATATATATATATATATATATATATTGTGACTTTTCTAACTAAATTCATGTTGATTGAGTCTTAGTTCGATTGGTATGTGCATTGTTGTCAATATAGAAGGACGTGGGTTCGAGTGCGCTGAAGCGCATTATTCATTTATGTGTTGGGGAGGGGCTATGAATAGTTTTAAGCAATGATTGTATCAAAAATAATAGATGAGTGAAATTTGTATATAAAAAATGATATAGGTTTTGGTTGAAATGGTAAAGTTAAAACAATGAAGACTATAATGCATTGAATTCAAATCTTATCATGTGTATATATTTATGTAGGTTTTATATAAAAAATATTAAAAAAACTTCAAATATAATATTTGTTGCTTTATAAAAATAATAAGTTTTTAAAAATTTCACAATTGAGTTGAGATTTAATTGACAACTACACAAATTCACTCAAACTCTTAAATAATAGTATAAATATAACCTAAATACGACTATAAAGCATCGGTCTAATTATGCTCTCAATCCTTACACTCTTTGCAAATTTAAAATTTAGTCTACTTTTAATATAATCTAATTTAATGGAAGTATACTTCAATTATTAGATAAAAAATTAGATGGACTTAATTTTTAAAAAATAAAAAATAAATTTCAAATGTATTAATCAGAGGCAAATTAGACCTAATTTATCCAAGTCTGGTGTTTAAAATATTGTGTGACATCACGCGGCAAGTCAGAGCGTGGGTAGAAAGTTCCTTTCGTTTTGATTGTAATTTTTCCCATCAAATTCTAATTGTGTTCAGAAGCATCAGAACGTCGTCATCTACCTTAAAATGGATCGGCACGTGTCGGAATTTAGTTGGTTTAAATATTATACGTTTGCTAAATCTCTTTATTTCTCTTACTTTTTTGTCCCTTCTAGAATGAGTAAATTACAGAGCGTCTTGCATTTTATAATTAATTCGCCAAATAAGCAAATAAAGAGATTAGAATGCGTTGATTAATATTACAATACAAAACTTTATTCAAAATTAATATATTATTGATTTAAAGTTAATTAATAGTAAAAAATAGAATAAAAATGAGTAAAATAAAATTTGAACATATAAATACATTAAAATAAGAATATTAACTGCATAACAATTGTTTATCATAGTGTTATCATCAATTTTGAGTATATGTTGAGTTAACTTGTGACACCAACTCATTAAATAACATCATCAATATATATAATTGATGGATATAATAAAATGTGCATAATGAATATAAAATATACAAAATATTTTAAGATAAAATTTTAGTTAAGTAGTAAATTTAAAATTTTATCAATGCAAATGCCATAGTTCAACTACCACAATATGCAAATTATTTTATTTTATTTTTTAAATAAAAAGACTAAAGTACCCTAGAATAATATAATTTATTTTAAATAGAGAAGAACATTTTCGTAGTTTTCTTGTCCTAGAATAATATAACTTGTTTTAAATATGGAAAAATATTTTTGTAATTTCTTTAACCAAGTTAGTGTCTGATTGACTCGTGACACTAATTCAATCAGGATTTTAAGTCAAAGTAAATATATACAATTGATCGACGTAATAAAGTGTGCATAATAAAATTAAAATATTTTGAGATGAAGCTTTAGTTGAGTGGTAAAATTAAGTTTTTATTAATGCAAATGTTATGTGTCCAAATCCTACAAAATGCAAATTATTTATTATTTTTTTAAAATAAAAAGATTAAAGTAGCCTAGAATAATATAATTTATTTTAAATAGGAAGGGATATTTTTGTAATTTTTTAACCAATTTAGTGCTTAGTTGACTCATGACACTAACTCAATCAGAGATTTAGATAATAATATGGATTAAATAAGAAAAAGAAAAAAAAAATATTCATATGCGAAAATAATGAGATTTTTCTTATTAATACTTCAAATAAATTTGATTGATTAAATCAAAATATTGGATTAAGAAATAAATCATATAATAATTTTTTTGAAAGTTTATAATTACATTCAAAGTACATATATAAGTAAATGTTCAAGCAACCATAAAATGTAGAATCAAACTATTGTAGAACAAATGAACTAAGAAATGTAAAACCAGACAATTATAGCATGAAGAGACTAAGAACTGGAATAAACCATACTAGAACTGACTAATTGGACTACACACACATGACAACAACACATGGTAGGATTCTAAGACACATACATATAATTGCGCATAGTAGATCTAAAACCTAGGTTCTCAAAACCTAAAGGTCCACTTTTGCCAACTCTACTAAGGCCTTACTCACTTTTTATATTAAATATAATAAATAATTAAGAAAATGTGTATTGATGATAATTTTAGAATGATATGGTTACATGACAAGGAAAAAGAAAATTAAGTATAGGAAATAAACATATCAAAATTAATATTAATGTATAAAAAATATAACGCACTCTATTTTTCACCAATATTATAACAGTAAAAGTACATTAACATAACACAAATATACGACTATATGTGAATGAGTATGTCTACTTAATAATATGATTTCTAACATATGACTAATTGATTCAAATTTGATCACCCATAAAATTTGTTTATACATAAAGTGGGAATAGAGCTTCAAGATGGTTCACCATTCAACAGTTTAGAGTGTGGATAGGTGGAGACCCATGTTATGATCACTAATAGCTTTAAGATTTAAAGGGGAATTGGATGACTTTGGGAGTCCTTTTAATGATTGAGTTCTTTGCTTATTCCATTGGGGCATCAACTTATATTTGTGGGCTCCTCCAATCCTAATGTGCTACATGTTGGGGTATGATTAAGGGTTAAGTATGTTGGTCTATTGTACTAGCTGACATAAACAATGTGGTATTGTAGCATGCCAAGCAAGTGTCATAACATGTAGCATGCATAATGTATTGGGCTTATTGGATTGGGTAAGGCTATCTGTGCTTGGGGCCACGTGATGTGGACTTGATTCTATTAGTGATCTTGTTGGGCGAGGTGTTTTCACACCCTTTAGGGGTTGTTATGAGGTGTTTCGAGGAGAGATCGGTGTGAAGTGTTCCATGAAGGGGGATATAGTATGAGGGGTATTCAACGAGGTGTCTGGTGGCGAGATATGAAAAATATTATTAATAAACATAGAAAATCTCAGTGTCAGTTAGATAGAATGCCATTTTCAACTTAAGGAAATAATGGTAGAACATTATAACTTGCCTTATTTGATTGGCATATTTTGACCAAAATTCTTCGGACTCTTAATTGTTGATTTTTTAGTATTGTTAGTAGTTCATTATTAAAGACTTAATATGGAAGAACTAAGCCAAGCAAGGATCAAATTTATACTTTCAATACAACTGGAGTTCCTTTAGATAGAATATTAGAGCTTTAGAGGAGTTTGAAGATAATAAGATCTTTTCTAGTACAATCTCAGTCGAATATCTTTTTCAAGTAGCTATTTTAGAAGAATTGGTGATTGTTTTCAACAAGCCTTTTAATTCTTATATATTGGATGACTTGTTTAGGTTAGAAGGATGAATTAGAGAGCACTTTATTTGTTTATTTAGGAACAATTTTTTAGTGGACAAAACTGTAAACAAATTGACTTGTGCTTTTCAATTTACATCTAAGCTTTCAAAGGGAAAAAACCTAAAAGGAGAATGATCTAGTTCAAAGTCTAGGAGTGAGGTTGCAACTTGGTTTGTGAGTTGGACTTATATCATGTATTGTACAAGTTTGTTTATAGTGTATTACTTTCTGGTTAAGGCTTCTAGACATAAGGAGTTTCCAAACCACATGAATAATTTTTCGGTGTCCATCTTTATTTTCTTACGAATAATTACTACTTCTAGTTACAACTAAACAAATATCAATTAGGTAAAATTAAATTAACTTTCATTTGGTATTGGAGCTAAACACTTAAATGCACTAAGTGGAGATCCTATCATTGATTTTTAAATGAGATGGAAGGTTATTTAGTCACCATACCCCATATGTTGGATGGCACTAATTATGCCTATTGGAAGGCCAAGATGAATGCTTTAATAAAGTCCATAGATGAAAAAGCTTAGTTCTAATTTTAACTAGTTAGGAACCACTAATAGTTGATGTATCAGGTATGATGACTCTCAAACCTAAGGTTACTTGGACCATTGAGAAGGAGAGATTGGCTAGTGGAAATTTCAAACCCCTCAATGCAATCTTCTGCAGGGTTAACTCTGAAGAATTTATGTGAATTCCTAAATGTACCATTGTCAGAGAATCTTGGTTAATTCTTGAAATTTCTTGTGAGGGGACCAACACTATGAAACAATTCAAACTTCCAGTGTTGGTCACAAAATTTAATACTTTGAAGATTGTAGGAGAATGAGATCTTGATAGAATTTTATCTGAATCTTTGTGATATTTCAAGTCAACAATATACACTAGGAGAGGAATACTCAAATTAGAAGCTTGTTAAGAAAGTGCTTCGATTTTTTTTGAGAAATTTATGATCAAGGTGACTACAATTGAGGAAGAAAACGACATAGATAGAATGTGGGCTGATGAACTCATAGGTTCACTGCAAGCATTTGAGATGAACCTTGATGAGACTAGAAAGAACAAAGTTAAAGGCAAGAAGAACATTACATTGCAAGTTGCACACCCGGTTGCAACCCAAGAAAAATTTACCATAGAACATTTATAAAAATAAATGGCCATACTCACTCAAAATTTTAATAGGACATTCAAAAAGCTAGACAAAAGGAATGAAAGGTTTGGTGAAAAAAAAAAGCCTATAAAGTCCGAAGGCAAGGGAGTTATGATCAATGAAAAGGCTTTTGAAGAGAAAAAAGAGCATCCAATGACACGAGTGACATAACTTTGGTCATATTCAAGTTGAATGTGCTAATACCTTGAAAAAAAATAAAATTCTTGCTATGTTATATGGAGTGATAAAGACTTATCTAATAGTTCATAGGAATATAATGAGCATCTCAACAATTATGTTTCTTTCACCACTCAAGTTGCTCTATCAATGCAATAGATTGAGAAACTTTAAGTAACACTAAATTAATGGAGATTTCATGGAAAATTATAAGTCCATGTTCGATAAATGAGATTAGGTTTTTAAGGTGAATGGAAGACATTTATATGAAAATTATTTCCTAAAGATGGAAAATTAGAGTTGAAGAAATAAATCAAATTAGAGGATTATTTTTTGAATTTCAAGATTGTAAAGCTAGAGGAAATACTGAAAGAACTCGACTTTTCTCAATCTCTGCTAAAAAGAATTAGTTCTAGTAGTGGTAAACTAAATAGAATTCTAGCAGTAAGAAAAGAGACCCTGGTAAGGGTGGACTTGGTTATGTTGTCAAAGGGGATAAAAATAGTGCAACCAACTTTGTTTGCTAAAACCAAAAATGTTGTTGATCGAATTGAATGTTCTAAAAGGGTTAAGGTTATTCACATTGAGAGGCTTACCAACCATATGTAACGACCAGATAGTCACGGGTGTTGGAAAGTGCATTCTCGGGACTCTGTTCTTGTAAATCGGACTTGTAATAAATATTTACGAAGCTAGTTGTGTAGTTAATTAGGTTTTAGTTAAGTGAATCTGCATGAATTAAGAGTATTTAGGTATAAGGACTAAATTATATATAGGGTGAAAGCTGAATTATAGATTAAAGAATAATTAAAGGGACTAAAGAAGCAATTATACCATTACTTCTTTAGTAGGATGACATTAGGTAAATTAGGTGTAAATTTATTATATATATTATAATAACTAAAGTTAAAATATATATTATAATATGTTTACTTAATATTTAAGTAAATATATATATTATATAATAATAAAACAAAATAAGTAATAAAAGAAATAAAGAAAGACAAAAGCTAAACAAATTAGAAGGAAAAGAAAGAAAGAAAAAGAGAAAGAAGAAAAAGAAAGAAAACCCAGGGCTTAAAGTTTCAAATTGTTCAAAGTTCAATTGATCAGTAAATTTAGTTCTTTTCCTTGTAATTTTTATATTTTTGGAATCCCGGTGTTAAGTATTACCCGATCCATGTTAAAATTTTAATGTTGATTGAGTTTTTAAATGTTGTTAGTGTTGAATAATTTTAGTATTACGGATTAAATTGATATATTTTTAAGCTAGAAGTGAAAAAAGATTAAATTGTAGAATAAATTGTAAATTTTGAGTAATAGGGACTAAATTGTGAAAATTTCAAAATTTAGGGATTTAAGTGAAAATAGGAGTTAAATTTAGTTTAAAATGAAATTTATGTAAAAATATAAGATTAATTGTGAAGAATAAAAATTAGTCTCGATTTAGGGATTAAATTGAAATTTAGGCAAATATTGAGTTAAAATTTAAAATATTCAATATGAAATTGAATTGTGTTATATTAATGAATTTTAATTGTTTTAATTTCGTAGCTAACGTCGTATCAGAATCCTCGACTAAAAAGGGGAAAGATAAAGTCGGCGTCGAATAGCTCGGAATTTCTGGTTTGTGTTTCTATAATCCAAACCTAGTTATTAATTGTTATATTTTGATTTAATGTATATGGTAAGTGGTTAAGGTGAGTATTTGACACTTTGACTATTGAATTGAATTAAAGTTGATTGAATTGGATTGAATTGATATATATATTATGAATATATATGTGTGAATGTGATAATGTGCTAATATGATAATTGGATATTGGTTGTATTTGAAAAGTGAATTGGAACCCTATTAACTGTATTGGGCTGAGTCGGATATAAATGGCATGCCATAGGATAGAAAGAGTTCAGGGATTCCTTCGACTTTGAGTCGATGAGGCTAGTACCAATTTACTTTGATTTAACTGATGAGACACTGTGTGCCAAATTTATATAGCACTGGGCACAGTTATTAATTCGGATTTATCCGATGAGGCACAGGGTGCCAAACTGGTATGTTGGTTGGATCCGTATATTTGTTTGAGTCCGAGTCATGTTAATAGGAGTAAATAAATAATAAAGTTCTATAATTGATATTGAAATGGTATGGTATGAGAAATGGAAGTGATATAATGAATTGAAAATAGAATGAGAAATATGTTGTAAATATATGAAATATTGTGAAACAAATGAAATATGATAGCATGTGTAAGTTGAATATAGTATGAAATGATAGGCTATTATGTATGAATTGAAAGGGTTGACATATGGTAGTAGTGATTTTTAAATATTAATATGTGCTTATAATTTTATTGTGCATATGATATTATCTTGTCTTTAATATTCGAATTATAGAAATGCCACTGAGTTTTACTCAGCGTACGGTTTTTTTTTCCGTGCGCAGGTTAGGTACTTAACTTTTGATTGCCGATTCAGCATCCAACAACGATCCTGAACTCAAATGTGGTGATGTTTACCTTTTGTGTCGGCATGTACCTAGGATGTATAAATGATAATTATTTTGTGGATGGATTGTAAATAAGGTTATAAGTGTAATGTTAATTTGGTATATACATATAAACATGTGTTTGTGTTTGAAGCCATATTATGGCATGGTAAATTAAACTAAAATCTAGATAGGTACATATGAATTTAAGTTGATGTTTAAGTGCTCATGAACTAGGCAAAATGGATTGAATTTGGTATGTTTAAAATTTGGATTTGAATGATGCTTTGATGATATGAATTGGAGATATAAATGTGGTACCAATGAGGGTACATTGGTTCGACACCTAGGATGATTGTTTCGACATGTTTTGATTGTGTTTTGAACTGGTTAAATGAATGGTTTTTGAGTTGTTTAATGTCCAAGCTTGCAGGGAATGGTAAATTATTGTTTAAGGCACCTTTTAGGTCCACACGACCAGACACATAGGCGTGTGACTTGGCCGTGTGAGACACACGGCTAGCACACGGGTGTGCGAGGCCATTTCAAAGGGTACACAACCTAGCACTCGGGCGTGTGGCTTGGCTGTGTGACCCAAGTCAGAGTGTTACACGGGCACAGACACGAGGTGGGACACAGCCGTGTGTCCCTACTTCGAATGCCCACGCGGCCAAACACACGGGCGTGTGACTTACACGGCTATGTGAACCTTGCAGCTAAAAATTTTCTAACTTTTTCTAAGAATTTTAAAATGTTCCCGATTTAGTCTCAAATCATTTCTAAAGTGTTTTCAAACCCTCAAAGACTTAATATGGGATTCTATGCATGTTAATGATGAATCATTTTATGATTTTTGAAATGTTTGAAATGAATGATTAGATTATGATTACTCGATAATGTCTCGAAACCCTATTCTGGTGACAGGTACAAGTTAGGGCGTTACACCATAACCACAAGATCGTGTGTTATTAATTTGGTCCAAGAGGCAAAGGTGTTTCGAGCTTCTAAAGGATTTGAGAAAGAACATACATTTATTGCTCTAGTCCTAACTCAAGGAAACACTGCCCGAGGTTAAAAGTAAAAATTAGTTTGGAAAAGAAAATACCACAAGTGTTTTATTGTTGCACATCAATCTTTGAAAGCTACAGCTGACCATGTGTGGTACTTGGACAATAGATGTTCGAATAACATGATTGGTAACAACTCTTGTCTCGAAAATTTCTAAGAAAACAATAAAGGTAAGCTAACCTTTGGTGATGGTAAAAAGGGCTGGATTCTTAGCAAAAGAGTATTGAATGTTGTTGGAATGCATTATTTACAAATTTTCTTTACTATAGAAGTCTTGAAGCCAAATTCAATAAGCATCAGTTAGCTTTACGATCAAGGGTTGTATGTAAGCTTTACAGAGGGCAATGTTTGGTGACCAATAAATCGAATGAGTCAATCGTGGAGGGTTTAAGGGCATTTGACAAATGTTTCATATTGATCAAACCCTTGACTTGAACTCTTGTGAATTAGAATAATATGAAGTTGAGGTATGAAAGACTAAGCCATGTTCATTTCAAAGGCCTACATTTTTTAGTACAATGTAATGCAGTAAGAAGGTTGCCAAAGCTAAGGGATATTTTCCCAAAGTATGTGGATATTACATGAAAGAAAAGTAACAACTTGAGCCTCATCCCCTTTTGCAAATGATACAAACAAATGGGCACTTAGAACTCTTACATATGGCCTTGATTGGACCTATATAGACTCAGAGTTTGAGTAGAAATAATTGTGTCTTAGTTTGTATGGATGACTACTCAAGATAACTTGGGTAAGGTTTATAAGTGAGAAATCTAAGACTTTTAATGCCTTCAGAAAGATATGCAATATGATAATGAACGAGAAGAGCCAGGTGATTGAAAAGATCATCAAAATAAGGAGCAGGCATGGAAGATAATTAGAGAATAAATAATTCTCTATCTTTTGTGTCAACATGAGGTTTCAATACCAAAGACCCCTTAATAGAATAATGTGGTTGAGAGGAAGAATTGAACCGTTTAGGATATGGCTAAAGTTAAGCTAAATGCCAAATCAGTGTCTCATAGGTTTTAAGCTGAAGTTGTTAACACAATTGTCCATTTGATTAACAAGATTTTGTTAAGGCCTAAGACAAAGATAACCTCTTATGAGATGTGAAAAGGAAGGAAGCCTACAATAGCCTATTTCTATATTTTTGCAAGTACTTGCTATATTCTTAAAAATTGAGTTTACCATGGTAAGTTTGATTTACATAATGATGAAAGAATCTTTCTTGGATATTATAGCAATAATGAGGCGTTAAGGTTTTGAAAAAATAGCACTAAGACTGTCATGGAGACATTCAATGTGGTTGTAAAAGATCCATGTTATCATTCAGTGTGCCAAATATAGAGCAAGTTGCAATTGAGTCAATATTTGACCTTGTGTCTTAAGCACTTGTACTTGATTAGCTTGTTGAAATAAATATCGAAGAAAACCATCAAACAAATGATATTTCTCAACCTCAAACATAATCAATGGTGAGAAAGAATCATTCATTAGATGATGTTATTGGTGACTTGGATGCGGTAGTCAGGACAAGAGGGAGGCTTATGTCAGACTATCAAAATATGGTTAGATTAGCATGCTATACATCCTTCATTTAGTCTAAGAAAGCTTTAGGACAAGAACTGGATCCAAGCTATGTAAAAAGAACTTAATCATTTTGGGACAAAATAGATCTTTAAAAACAAGACAACTAAACTTGGGTACATCACCAGGAACAAAGAAAGGCTTGTGTGGAGTATACTTAGGTTGAAGAGATCAACTCTGATTAGAAATTTCTAATAGTGGCTAGGGTTGAGGCAATTGGGCTTCTTTTGTTAATGGCAACTTACTTTGATATCAAGTTGTTTCAAATGGACATAAAAGTGCAATTCTAAGTGGTTTTATCAACGAAGAAGTTTATATAAATAACCTAAGGAATTTGAGGATCCTAGCATCATGACAATGTGTTCAAATTTACAGAGGCTCTCAAAGAATGATACGAGAGGCTTTGGAGGTTTTTTCTTGCACAATGCTACCAAAAAGGTAATGTTGATAAAACCTTGTTTATCAAGAGAGAGAAAGAATCGTTACGGTTTCTCAAATTAATGTAAATGGTACATATTTGGCTAAACTTCTTAGAAGGCCAAAAAATGTGGCATGTATTTATAAACTCAACCTGTGCTATGTTTCAGTCCTAGAATCGACTAAACTATGGCATTGATACCACTAAATGTAACGCCACTCGTCTGACTCAATTGTCGGGTCCGAGCTATAGGATGCCACATCCGTTTCCAAAGCAACTATAGTCAAAATTATAGTAAACCAATCATTCAAACATGCAATGTAAAGTCAAATCTCATGCAATTTATGTTAACAATTATTTTCGTGTCTTAATCGAGTCTACGAAAACTCTTTTAGTAACTCGAGTATGAAACATGCCCAAATTGCAAAGTTTTAAAAGTTCAGGGCTGACGTCGTGCCATCATCTCTTCCACGTTGTGATGTTTCCAAAATAGTATGCCACGTCACAACGTTAGACCACTCAACGTCGTGACACCACTTGCTGTCGATCGATGTTGCGACGAGGAAAGATGTTCGTCGAGGTGAGGACCCTATTTTTGGTAAAGAACCATTTGGTACCTATTTCAGAGCTTGCAAATATTCCTATCAATTTTGCACCAAATACCAACTTCAACTGAATCAAAACATACCAAAACACAACATGTCATACCAAAACAAGTTATTTAATCATTTCCATTCAACCATTTTAACATGAGTTCAACTATTACCAACTATCCATTTCCATACATTCCATAAAATTCCATTCCAAATAAACCAACCAAATCGTTCAATTATCAATCTTTACCTAAGCCAAGTCATATAGAATCATGCCATTTCATCTTCGTTTCGAGCACTTGAGCATATAAGCACATCTCCTCATTCAACTTACTATTTCTTCAACATGTAACTTTTAGCATATCTAATGACATATTCAAGTTCAAAATCATCAACTAAACCACATCAAGCATAAGCTAATTCATACACCATCTGTTACATACCAAGTCTTCTATACCACTCAACATTGGCCATAAACATCACACATACCATATGAACTAGAAAGTGATCGTTTCATTAAAACCTTAAACCTATACACGTGTCACAATCCTTAAGTAAACATGATCAAATATCTATTGATTCAATGTTAAGATAGTGTGAGCTTCAAATGATCTAATTTGACATGTTCCGCAAGGTGACGATCTGCAAGGAAAGGGAAAATAAATGGGGTAAGCATATAGGATGCTTAGTAAGCTCATATGAAAACTACAGCTTACCTTGATTATTCAAGAATAAAAAGTTATTCTATTTGGATACCATATTAACTTTCCTTGGCCATTAATACGTATCTCTATATGCAACATTACCACAAATCGAATACGTTAGTTACATTCTCGAATCGTATATACCGTCAACATTTAAAATAGAATCATATAGTAATCCATATGTCAAGTATAATAAATAACATTACATTTTCAGTTCATGATTTAAGTTCCATTTCCAATCAATTGAACATCGCCCAATGGAACTATAGTAAAATGGACTCGGGTGTACATGAATGTAATGCTCACATGAGGTGATAGTATTTCAGAGTTGCTCACACAAATTGATAGTAGTTTAGGGTTACTCATCCGAGCTAAACAAAAAATACGTATAATCTGAGAATCTGAAACAAATGCTAGATCTTGTAGCATCATGTAAATTCCTTATCAATTACGTGTATAACCCTTATGGCATGCCATACGTATTCTAACATTTTACTAAGTTCACTCGGGCATCATTTCTATATAATTAACATTATCATTTCCTGAACACCATTTCATTTCTCATATAAGACATATATTCAGTCAAAATTTTCATTTTCATTCTATTCTATTTTCATATAACCAATATTCTCATGAATTTACAATTCAGTCCTTTTTGAGTTATAAGTGTCAAATTCACTAATTCATTTCAATCTAACACTTAAATACAATAGAACACCAATCAACATAAAATAAAATAAAGCTAAATCAAGCTAAATCAATTTTTAAAAAATTGGTACATGGGCTAGCTAAATCAAGCTCCCATGACATCAAAAACAAAAAAAATTACAAGAAAAGGACTTAATTAAGCTTACCAAATAGTTGTCAAATGCTTAAAGCCCTAACTTGATTTTTCTCTATTATTGGCTATGCAGTTTTGATGGTGGAAGGAAGAGGAAGATTAACATTCTCTCTTTCTTTCCGCTTAGTATATATAGTATAATTAAACTTAATTAAGTTTGGTTAATTAGCTTAATTAAATCACTAGTAATATTTTTAGTGCTTAACCCATAATCATCCACTATCACATATTAGAAAATGGTTTAATTTCTATTTTGAACCTTTAGCTAATTGTATTTTAAGTCCATAAGTCTTTGGTCAATTAAAAACCTACAGCGATAAGAATTTTACAATTTAGTCATTTCACTTAAATTAAACAATTAGTAAACAAAATTGAAGGGCCAAATTTAATAAACTTTTATACTAAATCCGTAAATATTTATTTTTAATATTTACGAACTTGGTTTACAAAAATAGGGTTCCAAAATCGCCTTATTTGGTACCAACGAAAATCGGGCTGTTACACATTATATGTGTTTTAAAGTGGGTGTATGTATATGTGCAAGATACCGATCCAATTCAAAAGGAGCTCATATAAAATATGTGAAAAGGATAATTAATTATGTGAGTAACATATTGGAGTTTAGAATCTGGCTATCTAAAGATACTAACATGAACTTCGTAGGTTATAATGATGTTGATTGAGTAGGAAATGTAAATGATAGGAAGAGTACACAAGAGAGTGTTTCTACTTGGGTTTTAATTTGGTGTCTGTGCATAGTAAGAAACAATCATCGATTTCATTTTCAATGACTAAAGTTGAGTATACAACTATAGGAAATTGCACACAACTCTTGTGGTCAAGAAAAATGTTCAAGGATTTGGGGATTGCATTGCAAGTTGCAACTGCATACTATGACAACTCCAGCAAAATTAATGTATTAAGGATTCCAATTCCACATTCAAGGACCAAACACATCGATACGAGGCACCTTTTTATTAGAGAACTTGTAGAGGATGGAACCATTGAATTACAATATGCTCTAAATGAAAATCAGCTAACAGATTTGTTCACAAGGTCCCTTAATGCTATTAGGTTTGAAATCTTGAGAAGTTCAGTTGGTGTTTATCGAGTTTAACTTGGTAGTTAAATCAAGGCACCAAAACTCAGCCCAATGATTTTTTTCTTAATTAGTTTTTGTGATAATTTTTTGGTCTAAATATTCACTTTTGGAGGGTTAATTTTTTTTGTCAAATATTTACTTTCCAATTTTGTAAGGAAAAAGGTTAGTGTGAAGGTTTCAGTATTTATTACGTTTGATTTTCATTCAATTGCTATTTCGCAATTAACTAGCCCTAAAGTCTTGAAGTTTTCTCTATTTTCTACTAAGTGTTTTCAAGATTTATTTAGTTTTAAGAATCCCTTGATCCTCTTATAAGAATTACAGGTCTTATGTTAAACAGTCCAAACATCTCAGCCCTATTACCTTTGATAAATCTTCATCAAGATCACCATCACCTGAACCCCTAATTAGAAGGAGAAGAAATATAGAGATTGGTTTGATAAAAAAAAAAGAAAAAGAAATATGGAGATTGGTGAAGGAGCTTCTTTTACATTACCACAAGTTGAATAACAAAAGCATTCAGTTCAAGCATCAGTCCCAAACATTCCTTCAATTGTAGTTAGGCCTATCATTGAAATTGAAGGTACTTTAACTCATATTGAGCCACTATTGGATGATATTGTTGACCAATCCTATTACTTTGTTTCTAAAACAAACAAGCATACAGAGAAATTTGAGACCTAAGAATTTTGGAAGAAGATATTGCAGCTATTTCAAAAAAAAAAATGTTTTAAAGATGGTAGAAGAAATTGATAGATTGTTAAAGGAACCAATGCATCATGAGTAAGATAACTAATTGAGCCTAATCAAAATGGCCTTTTAGACAAGTTGATTGAAGCCATTACACAACAAGGTCCTAATGATGCCAATATTGAATTTCAATTTACTGTTGATGCTATTGAAGACATATATAAAGATGATGAAGATGGTGAAAATGAAAAAGAATATAGCCTCAATGACTTAGGAGATTGAGTTCGCCTATGCAACCAAGAAGAATGCTAAAAAGTCTAAAGAACTGTTCATCTTATTGGTTCCCAAAAAGAATAGAGAAAAGAGGAAAATAAAGATCCCAGAGACTATCTTAGAAGATATAAACCTGAAAGATTATGTGCCCATTGTTAAGTTAGTTGCATAGGCTAGGAAACATTGCTCCAAGCAACTCTTTGATCCATCATCCTCCCAAAAAAGATATAAGAGGATGAAATTTGCGGATGTCCCATATATTTTGAAAGAATCTGTAAAAGATTAAAAATTGTGTCTCAAAAAGGTCTAAAAGAAGTATCGAATAGAGTGGAGTTTACAAGAAGGGGATTGATGTTTTACTGGAGCAGAATAAAAAATTGTTCTATGTTAGGTATGTTAAATCATTTGTTAAAAATATTTTCATGAAATTTTATGTCAATTTGCAAAAATCTACCAAACTCAAATCATTAATACTATATGCAAGCTTTTGTGCAAGGTCACCTTCGTAAGTGTCTTAATAATCAAGGAGTGGATGATGATTAGACTCTTGTTGATTATAATGTGAGGATTACTTAGCCTAAAGGTTAGGATTTTAAAGCATCCAAGCTTGAGCCAACCTACTGCACTCCAAGTTATAACAACAAGAAATTGGCTTCCAACCACCAAAATAATGTAAATACAAAAAAGATGGTTGTTTTTCTTCATAAGGTTGTTTCTTTTGCCCTATTTGCTCTTGGTCGAATGATATTTGATGAAATTACTAATGACATAAAAACTTCAAATACAAGGTTGACATTATCTTTTCCCTCACTCATATTCTAGATTTTGGTGAAGAAAAGGCTACATACAAGTTACAAAATGGAGGCTTATAAGGTCATGTTGTCTGAATTGAATTATTCTTCCATGTGTAAAAATGGAAAACACTTTGGATGTGATATTGAGAAGACCATTCCTAATTAAGATAGTAAAAAATGACATGCTAGCACCAAGCCCAATTACAACTTGCTCTATATATACCACCAACAAGTGCTGCTCAAGTTGGGCTTATGGAACATTTTGAATGAAGAGTTGGCTTACTTTGACAAAAACACTAAGCATCATGAGAATTACTTGAAGATATTTCAACACTAAAGGACTAAAGCTCATCAATATAAGCTAGATCTAATTCCTCATCAATAGCAAATTGCCCTTAGCATTTTTTAATAAAAAGGGAAAATTAGGGAGAAAGAGGATAAATTTGAAAATGATTGTTGTTGGTGGTGGTTTATTTGTTTGCTAGTGGATTATTCTTTTTACTAAATGTTAGGATCGTCTCGATTAAGCAATGAACAAGTAAAAAATAGCAGAAGAAATTAAGAAATTGAACACACAAATTTAACGTGGAAAAAGTCCTCCAAAGAGGATAAAAAACCACGGGCAAAGATAATTTTACTATAATGGAAAAAGAACGAAGTGTACAAAAGATAGAGATAAAAACTAAACCCCGAAAACCCAAAAACAAAAAACCCTCAAAACGTAAACACAAAATTCTCTAAATGTGTTATGAGTTCCAATCTCTAATGAGTGTATTTTCTAAGGTTGTAAAAGAGCCCATTTATAGGCTAAATTCATAGGTCAAATAATAATAAAATAATCTAAAATAATCAGTGTTTGATTGAAACAAATAAATAGAGTTTAACTAGAAGATTACTTCTCAAATTTGACTAAAATAGGAGTCATAATTAACAAATCTCCACCTTAACTCAAATTTCCACAATGCCATCTTTGCCAAAGCCCGCCACGAGCCTATCTTGAACCATGCAGGGAATTAACTGAGTCGAATCTGTGCTTAGAAACTGGAAGACTTCTAGCCTTCGACTTGTACACTGCCAAATCAAAACTAACCCGGGTTTGATTTTCATGAACACAGTGCCCTAACTTTTCAAAACTTGCATCCAAAAGAGAACCTCTCTTCAACGAAACAGTCATACCTTCTTCCCTCCTATGACCAAGTTGCCTCCGCTCTGAATGAGTTGACTTCGACTCTGTAACGGATGAGGGACGTCCAATTTCACCGGTCACTTAGAACCTTCCAGAATATAAATACTGCCAGTTCTTTTACCTTTTAACAAAACGAGAGCTCGACGATATACTTTAATGCCGCTCGACTCGATGTTGATTCTGCATCCTTTCAAGTCTAAAATACTCAAGGAGATGAGATTCTTTCGTAAATCAGGTACATACCTGACATCTGAGAGTGTCCTAATCGCCCATCGTGTATCCTAATTTTAACAGTACCAATACCAATTACCTTACTAGATGAATCGTTTCCCATGCACACAACTCCACCTTCAACCGAACTGTATGTGGAGAACCATTCTCTATTCGGACACATGTGGAAAGAACATCCCGAATCTAGAATCCACTTGGACGTAAGCTTGGAGTTATCGCTCGTTGACACTAACAAGAAATCATCACCACTTTCATCGGCCAAATTAGCACCAGCTACATCTTCCTCGTTACTCTCAGCAGCTTTTTTCTTTCGCAGTTTATAACAATATGCTTTGATGTGACCTAACGTTTTACAATAGTGACTCCTTTTGTCTCGTTTCTTTGATGCTATCAAAACGGAAGCTGGCCTATCTGCATTGCTATCCAAATGAAGCTCATTGTTGAGTCTGTCTCTACTCAATAAATGACCCTTCACATCTTCGAACGAGAGTTTGTCTCTGCCATAAATCAGGGTCTCCCTGAAAGACTTGTATGAAAGGGGTAAAGAGCACAATAATAGCATAGCCTGATCTTCATCGTCAATATGAACCTGAACATTCTTTAAATCATTTAAAAGAGTAATGAATTGACTGATGTGATCTCTAAGAAGCTCACATTTGTTCATGCGAAACGTAAATAGACGTTGTTTCAACACTAAACGGTTAGCTAGAGACTTAGTCGCATAAAGAGTTTCTAACAATATGAACCTCAACATTCTTTAAATCATTTAAAAGAGTAATGAATTGAACGATGTGATCTCTAAGAAGCTCACATTCGTTCATGCGAAACGTAAATAGACGTTGTTTCAACACTAAACAGTTAGCCAGAGACTTAGTCGCATAAAGAGTTTCTAACCTTTTCCACAAGGCAGATGAGGTCTTTTCCATCAATACCTCTTGCAATACCGTATTCGCGAGGCACAATTGGATTGCAGACAAGGCCTTTTCATCAAGCTCTTCCCATTTTGTTTTATTTAGATTCTCAGACTTTTTCTCGGTAACAACCTTTTTCAAACTTGCCATCATCCAAACTTGCCACAGATTGAAATTTGTCTCACCATCGAACTTCTCAATTTCAAACCTTGTTGCTGCCATATCTGAATGGGCTGATCTATGAAAATTGAACTAGCTCTTGATACCAATTGTTAGGATCGTCCCGATTAAGCAACGAACAAGTAAAAAATAGCAGAAGAAATTAAGAAATTGAACACACAAATTTAACGTGGAAAAAGTCCTCCAAAGAGGATAAAAAACCACGGGCAAAGATAATTTTACTATAATGGAAAAAGAACGAAGAGTACAAAAGATGGAGATAAAAACTAAACCCCGAAAACCCGAAAACAAAGAACCCTCAAAATGTAAACACAAAATTCTCTAAATGTGTTATGAGTTCTAATATCTAATGAGTGTATTTTCTAAGGTTGTAAAAGAGCCTATTTATAGGCTAAATTCATAGGTCAAATAATAATAAAATAATCTAAACTAATTAGTGTTTGATTGAAACAAATAAATAGAGTTTAACTAGAATATTACTTCTCAAATTTGACTGAAATAGGATTCATAATTAACACTAAAAAAGATTTTTTTTTGTTGAACTTATATTTTGTTCTGTTTGGAATATTTTTATGATGAGATATTGGCAATATTTGGACATGTTTTTTTTTTTTATAATGAAATGTCCTTAGCTTGTTACTTAATATTTTTCCAACTTTACTATGATATTTTTAATACCTTACATTTTAGTTGATAATGCTTTTGATATCTTGCATTAATAGTATATTCCCATAATTTAATTTTATAGTTGAGTGTATAAATTAGGGGGAGTGTTGAGTTTGTTATCCTTGCTTGGTATGCTGTTATGTTTTTGTTCAAAAATGCCAAATGGAGGAGATTGTCAGTGCCAGTTATAAATGCTACCTACAACGTCAGTTACAACTCAAGGAAAAGCTAGCAAAACATTATATCTTGCATTTTTTACCAATGTTTATTGGCATATTTTTTACCAATGTTTATTGGCATATATTTTACCAAATTTGTTTGGACTATTGACCGCTGGTTTTTTTAGAATTGTTATAAGCTCATTAGTGAAGACTTTATATGGAATATTCCAGTGAAGCATGGATTAGATTCATACTTTTAGTACAATTAAATCGAAGATTTGATCTTAAGAAGAGTTTGATGACTCTACCAGTTTACTATCAATTGAAGACCTTTTTAAGTGGCTATTTTAGAGGAATTAGTGACTAAATTTATTGTATTTCAACAAGCCTTTTAATTCTCATATATATATTTGACATATTGCTTAGGTTAGAAGGATGAATTAGAGAGCACTTTATTTGTTCAATTAGGAACTATTTTGTTAGTACAAAAATCGTAAGTAAAATAATTTGTGTTTATTAATTTACATCTAAGCTTTCAAGGGGAGAGACTTAGAAGCAGAGTAATTTAGTTCAAAATATATGAGTGAGATTACAGAGTTAGGCTTAAATCACGTCTTATATAAATTTATCTATGATGAATTGCTCTTTAAGTAATACCTCATATATGTAGAAAATTTTCGAACTGCGTAAATAATATTATGACATCCATATCTATTTTCCAAGTATTAAATACTAAATCCAATTAAAACTTTTTTTTAAAAAAAAAGAACAAATTTAGAATTATTAGTGTGTTATCTAGCCATGTATCGCCATTAATGAAAAAGTAAAAGCTGTTAAAAGTTATTGTTCTCAAAATTTATAGATGACTTCAATATTCCGGAACGAATGGTGGCTAACCTTTTTTTATCCCACTTTTTGAAATCGAAAACATGCCTTTATCCTATTTGTCACCCACTATATATGTGTGAGAGCTTTGCACATGTTTCATAAAACATCAATGTTGGGTACATAAATCATCAATTCTATTATTATTTATCGATTCCAAATAAATAAATTATTAGAAATAATTGTATAATTTTAAAATTTGGTTCAACTATCATTTAATTGATCTGTATCAATTTATAAATCAATTGACTTTATATTTATTATTTCAAGTAATTATTATACTATTAATTTTGAGTTTATTATTTAATTTTTGATTAGGTGTAAAAGTAAAATCAGAAAATAAAAAGGAAAGTCGGAAATACGTGTTGTTGTAAAACTTTTGAGCCGAAAAATACATTGATGGACAATAATCTATTTTGAATTTTTTTATTTTGTGATTTATTTGTAAAAATAATATTTTTAAAATTTTCATTACAATAATATTTTAAAATTGATAACTTTTAGATAACTCTTTACTATTAAATTGAAAGTTTGTAGAAGGATTACACCTTTATATTATAATATACATTTATATATGCGCGGGATGGAATGCGCCCCTGTACTTTTTCCACAATTGAATCGCAATTGACATTTCAATTCTGTTTCCTTTCAATTGAAATTGCAATTTTCTTTATTTAATTTTAATTAATTTTTGTTAAAACCTTCAATTTAATATTATTTTTATTTTTATGAGTAGCTAAATTTCTCATTTAGCTTTAGGTCGATGGTTAATTTAGGAGAGAGCCGTGGGATTCGAAATTGCACCTAAAATTTTTTATATTGGTATCTTTTATTTCTCTGATTTAGGAAATAGACGTTGTTATCTCATAAAGTTGTATTGGCACCAAGTTAAAAAGAACTTGTTGATTTGGTGTTGATAGGCGTACAATTGAAAGAACTTATACGATCGTCTATCGAATACCGTCTATAGAAGAACACATTGACTTATCCGATTAATTAGTTGGTTGGATCCGTCAAGGGAAATAGCAATTGGATCTAAATGACCTACGTGGTTGAGGTCATTGGTTCGAGTTGTGCCCTTCTAGTTTGCAAGGCTAACAGAGAGCTAAATTGTAGACAAGCCTTTCGTGGTTGTTCATTCAGTAAGGGTTAGTTGTTGGGCATTCCCAGAACTAATTTACTCACGGAAGGTTTGTGGTATGAGGTGTCCTCGACCATTATAACTGACTTATCAGTTGAAGGAAAAAACTTGTTATCAAGGACCGATTCGAAATCGGAGCCAAAATTGAGCTTGAAGCTAGAATTTTATCATATCAGTTTACCCAATCTAATCTCGTTTCTATTTATTTTTACAATTATTTTAATTTTAATTATTTCAATTATTTTTTCTTTAATCAAATTTTATTTCCCTTTTTTATTTTTGCATAGATCATCACACGTCTCAGAAACGACACAACTTGATGCCACCGAGATTGGCCCAAACTCGAGGGGCTCAAGTGCAAAATGAAGCTTTTAATTTTAGTTTGTTAATTTGGTTGCTGGAATAAGGACTTTGATTTATTTATTTTAGTTACTTTAGTTATTATAATATGAGTCTTTAATTATGTCTTGTTTATTAAATGCATCTTTAATTAATGTCTTGCATTATTGATATACATCTTTTAATTATGACATGCATTATGTGTTCTACATTTAATAAAGTCATGCATTATGTAACTCTTATATTAGTTAAGTTTGCGTCATAAATTATAACATGCATTATGTAACTCCCATGTTAGTTTAAGTCTGCATCATTAAATTCAGTCATGCATTAAGTAACTCATTTGTTCATTTAGTTTGCATCTTAATTAAATCATGCATTTAAGCATCATAGTTGCTTGAGTTAGTTTATAAGTGTGTTATTTAATTTGGCAGTTATTTTTTTTAATGCATGAGTTATAATGTGTTTACTTTTTTTTTCTTAAATAAATTGAATGTGTGTTTGCTGTAGGAAAGTTCAAAAGACTGGTCACATATTTTAAAGCTACAATAGGGCTGTTCATTTGCCAAGAAGAATCAAATGCTGTCACATTCAATTGGCTGTTCAGTTTTGGCATAAAAGAGTGTGCATTTGGTCACTTAATTGCTGGTGCATATTTGGAACGTTTTTGGTGGATATTGAAGCACTCAAAGCTCATTATGGTGGCTTTTCAAATGGACCAAAAGTGACTCTTCAAGTCTGATCGATTTCATGCACTCAAAGCTAGTTATGGTGCTAATTAAAGAGATGAATACACAAGCATTAAGGCATTTGGTTAAGTGGAAAATGAAGGGACATCAAGCAGCACATTTAAAGGACCATTAAGCCTTCATCAAGTGAAAATGTAACACCCTTAACCCGTATCCGTCGCCGGATTAGGGTTAAAGGAGTTACCAGACAAATCGAAAACATTTACATAAATTTCATACAACCATTCATCAATCGCAATCAAAATGTCCCTTATATTGGTTTACGAGACCTTAATCATGCTTTAGAGTATGGCCGGAACTAAACCGAACACTTAGAAAATTTTCCAAAGTTTTTAACATTTTTCAATACTGTAAAGGTCACACGCCCGTGTAGGTAGGCCGTGTGCCTCACACGACCATCAGACATGCCCATGTGTCTAGGCCGTGCCAAAACAGAGCATGCATACTGTAACACCCTACACCCAGGTCCGTTACCGGATTAGGGCCATAAGGTATTACTGAAAACATGTACAGATTCAAACGTTCACCCAAGTCATATTCATATATATATATATATAAAGCTCATAGCTAATTAAATATTAAACATATGGATCATGCCTCTACATTTACTCGTAATCATACCATATATCTATTCAAATTTTCAAACAAAGAAACATACCACAAAGCTAAACAATATATGCATACTTTACGAACACAATACTCAATCATATGCACATCATCTTAATAACACGCGAATACCTAATATAAATTAAACACTTTGCTTCAAAATTTTATTCATGCTTATACATGACTTAATGACCATAAGCAATTTAGGCATTAACAACTCCAGGTTATGATCAAACATATTTCATTAATCATTAAAAATCATATGCGTATTTGACTACATCAAATATCAAGACATATATAACATGTCAAATACCTATTTATGCATTTCATATTTCCAAACCTATGCCTTCACATTTGACCGAACATACTATATACATTATAACATTTTCTACTCCATAAAAACTTGAATAAATCGCTTCACTAACACTTCTTCCTAAATCCATGAATCAACCACATTCACATAAATGCAAACGTTAACATCTCAATTGAAACTCTTATAATTCAAACCATATAAAGTAACAAACCAAAGACCTTGCATAATCAACTTCATTCGATAACTAACTTAACATTTAGGTTAAACCATATGAATATCACGATAATTAACTATACATCCATTCATGCGACTCACATTGCCGATTATACCACATAAAGATCATGCAACATTGCCATATAAATTCAAGATCAAAGTATCTTAACTTAGCCATTTCCGCATGGCTATACTTATATATAAGACAAAACTCATTGGTTTAAAAACTTAGTCTAACCTATACATGCCTTTGGTTCAAAAACCAAGCTTATAAGTACCAAAACAAGATGATAGTGTGGATGACTTTGTTGATGATCCCCTGAGCTCGTAGCTTGATCCAAATCTATAAAACAGAGTAACCAACACACAGAGTAAGCTAACTCAGCTTAGTAAGTCTTAAGCAAATTCAACAAGTCAGCTAAATATTCAATCAAGTTAAGCCTAACAAATTCTTAACATTTATAAAATAATATAACATTTATGTGCTATCGTAGCCAAATATCAATATCCATATATAGCAAAATATTTATCATCATCTACTTTAAAAGTAGAACTCATCAAAGACACGTCACTTAGTAAATATATACATATATATATTTATATATATGACCGAATATCATCTTCCAAGTACATATAAAGTATGCCCCCATAACCGAAAGTATGTCTAAATACAATCTCACATATTCGATAACACACACACACACACACACACACACACACACACATATATATATATATATCACATGACCCAATGGATATTCAAAGTATTTCCTATAACCGAATATATATAAACATCTCTATGTATATAGATATACATACATGAACCTCTTTTAAACAACTCTCACGTTTTCAAGTAAACAACATCCACATAACATAATTTATCCACATATCCAAACAACCAATTGAACAACACATTTATTTCATCATTTTATTTGCTCATTGACATCACATATAACATATATGTATAATATACATACCTTGTGGCTGAATTAACAAAATTCATTTGCATAAGCTTAAGCTTACTCGATTTGTTCCATAACTTGATTATTTCGTAGTCTAAGCTCGAAATTTTAATTCACCGGTATAAAACCTGCTAGGCGTCAGCCTGAATCACACACCGACACTAGGCCTGCTAGACCCGAGGTCTGAAATTTAAACACCGACATTTAGCCTGCTAGGCAATAAGCCCGATATAATTCACCGGCACAAGGCCTGCTAGGCTCGAAGCCCGAATATTCATATTACCGAGCCAACTCATTCACATTACACATTAGCAATATCACATATATCACATATAATTCACATCACTTTCACATAGTGAACCCAATTAATTCAACTACATTTCATTGCTAAATTACTTTAACACATTCGGCTTTGTCATAATTCAATCCTCAAATTCATAATTCAGCATGTATACTAGGTTATAATCGATACTTACGGTATTAACTTGCTTAAAGACTTATCTCGGATATCGTCGGACTTCAAGAACCGGCTATTCGTTAACTTTCGCCTTTCCCCGATCCAAGTCCCTTTTTCTTTGTTCTTGATCTAAACATATTCAATTTAAGCTCATTCAAATATATTTCATTTCAATTTAATCCAAAAAATCTAAATAGGAAAATTACCATTTTTCCCCTAATGTTTCACATTTTTACAAATTAGTCCTATTTGCACAAAACACAAAATATGCAAAATCTCCCAACAATATAGCTAGGCCGAATCTTCCACATAGCCATATAAGTCCATGCAGTTCATTTATTTTGCATTTTAACCCCTCAAAAATTTATTTTCTCAATTTAGCCCTATTTACTCAAAATCACCAAAAATCTCAATACAAAACATATTAATCTAACATATGTCTTTCATAATTCATCAACTATCATCATAAAACTCATGAACTCATCAATGGCACATTTCAAAATATTCATCAAAATTAAAAATTTAAGCATGGGTCTTGAAGTATTCGAAGCAACGATTACAAAAACGTAAAAATTATCGAAAATCGACCAAAAACATACCTTGAATTTAACTAGGAAAGTGCCGAAACTTAAGCTTGTTTTCTTCTTTTCTTCCTTAACTATATTCGGCCTAAAGAACCAAAGATGATAATGGCATTTCTTTTGTTTTATTATAACATATATTATGATTATTTCTAAATTACTTAACTAACCTTTTAATTAAAATAAAACTAACATATATACTAAGGGTAATGATGTCTTAAACCGTCCACTACCTTGTAAAATGGGTAATCGCCCTTTTAGTACCTCCTATTAAAAAGCCACTATCACATTAGCACCTTTCACTATAGTTTGTAACTTTTGCACTCTACACGATTAAGTCCTTTTGTTAAATTAAACACAAAAACAATCAAATTTTCATACGAAACTTTCACACATAATAATTCACATACAATAAACACCAAAAATAATATTTAAAAATTTTTTGGACACAGATTCATGGTCCCGAAACCACCGTTCCGATTAGGGTCAAATTCGGACTGTTACACATACTGACTTTTCCACACGGCCACTAGACATGTCCATGTACAATGGCCGTGCGCTCTTAGGCTATATACTGACTTAATCACACGGCTACCAGGCACGTCCGTGTGCCAAGGCCGTGCACACATAGCTAGATACTGTCATTTTCCCATGGCCATTAGGCACGCCCGTGTGCCATAACCGTGTAGGCAAAATAGGCTATTATCAAGGCCATAATGCCACCCACAATTGGGTCATGCCTACAAGCAATATACCAATTCATATCATACTCAATTGACAAACAAAGACATGCCAAATACTCAACAAAGCTTTACATCCAATCTCACTTTCAAACATACCAAATTGCACAACTAAAACACATTTATTCACATGCATAATTCATCTATAATTACCTTTCATATAATCAATTCTTTGATCAAACCTCAATACCCAAAATTTCATCCATATGCTTATCATAACTTTGACCATTTCATTAGCTATCCAGCCATATCAAACATGCATCATTTTTCATATATGCCAAACATTTACCAAAACTTATCTAGCCATGTCTCATGGCTATCATATACACATTTTAAACATAATTCAAAAAGACTAGCCTATACATTTCTTTTATTTCACAAATTAGTCCTCAAATTACCATTTTTTCAATTTAGCCCTAATTAGCTAAATTCATGAAAAATTCAAGAACAAAATATGTTCATTAAACACATATCTCTCATTTAACACTAAAACTCATCACAAAGCTCACCATTTCATTAATGACACATCTCATATCATCATCAATTCTTCAAATTACAACATGGGCTTGATAGTAGACTAAGCAACAATCTCAAAAACATAAAAATCATTAAAAACCAAAGCCAAAACATACCTTAATTTTGCATATATATATATATATATATATATATATAGCCGAATGCCCTAGCAAATTTTCTTCTTTTTCTTTCTTCAATTTCGGCACCCAAAAAGATGATAACATTCATCTTTTCTTTTGTTTACTTTATTACAAACATATTAACCCATTTACCAAATTATCCTTATTATAAAATATATATATAACATATATATATAAGGCCATAAATGTCCTTTAAACATCCACTATCTAAAAATTTGCATAATTGCCTCATAAGGCCTCCTCTTTTAATAGCCACATCACATAGGTGCTTTAACATATAGCATGCAAATTTTGCATTTAATGCAATTCAATCCTTGTTATCAAATTAAGTATACAAACAGACAAATTAACTCACGGAACTTTAACACATGCTTAATCACATATCAAGAGCACAGAAAATAATATTTAAAAATTTTACTAACTTGAATTTATGGTCCCGAAACCACTGTTCTGACTAGGGTCTAAACTGGACTATTACAGAAAAGGCATGAATTTTCAACTATGAATGGATCAAGTGAAAAGATATGACTCTTTGGCTGACCATTAAGAGGTATAACTGAATTTAAATATCTTAATAACTTTAGTTAAATGCTGAAGGTGAAAGGTCACAAATAGGCATTTGAACAGTCATAATAATGCCTATAAATAAATTGTAAGAAGACATTATTTTGGTTAGACAATACACTTTGACATTTTATGAAATTTAATTCATTTGTGAGTTTATTTAACTCTCTAAATTCGTTTAAGACTCAAGCTGACTTATCTAGAATGAGTAGCGGCATCTTCCTTGTTTCATTGAACTTATCACTCAAACCCTAGTGTGGCGTTCACCCATTTTGATACCTTTGGTTCCAAACTCTCTATAGTTAGCGGGTCAAGGTCCTTTGTTTCTTTTCCAGCATCTTAAGTAACTTATAAGTTTTGGGTCAATTCTCTTAATAGTATTAGTTCACTCTTGTCCTTAAGCTCAACTATCCATTTTATCCAACATTCTAATTTGTTTGCTTCAAACCTTAGCCGAATTTTCACCATCATTCACTTAGCCATTTCTATCATCCTTTCACTTAGTCAATTCAACCCTTCTCTTTATTCCCCTTTGTTTCAACACCCAATCCTAATCCATCCTAAAACTTTTTGAAAACCATTCCTTTAAGCCTACACTTAGCCAAATTCCTTTAAACTCTGAATTGAACGAAGCTTCTCCATTTTACGATCGAGCACATCTACGACTCGAATCACAACCCACGAGATGAGTTCGTGTCATTTGGTATTAGAGCTAGTAAAAATTGAGAAGTACGAACGTTCGTAGCATTTCAGGGTAAGTTTTGAAAAAAAATCAAAAAAAAAAAACTCGTGTACAAAAAGCATTTGTTTGTATTCAGCATATTGTAATAAAAAAAAAGAAATTCAGAAGTACAAAAAAAAAAGAAAAAAAAAGAGAAGAAGTTGTTTAAAAGTGTTCGATTTTGTTCCAATCATCAAATTCCATTTCTACCCAAGACAATCAATTTTGCCACACTACCATACTTTTATTTTTTTCTTTCGGACTACCCAACACCCAAATCAATTTCTTCCCTTTTCAACCCTTTGAAATCGACCCCTAAGCTTGCTTCCAAGTCTAAACGAGTTATCTACAAATTTTGAGAGGTGAATCGAGTGGTAAAAGGCACGAGTGTTGTGAGAGAAATCGAGCGAGAAAAAAAGAGAGCCAAGTATCGAGTGCAAACACAAGTGGTGTGCCATTTTATCTTTCTTTGAGAGTGATCGTGATGTTTGTATTGGTGAGGTATTCATCTTCTATTTTCAGACTCTTTTCTTTTCCATCAAGAAATCATGTCCTGATAAGAACCTTTAGATTTTGAACTTCAAGATTTGATGAAAGAGATGGACCGATTGTTCAATAGAAAACTATAACCCTTACAAGAACGATTGGTTCGTGCCGAAGAGCGGGGCCAGCGAGCAAGAGCCTAACGGGAGCAAATTTCTTCAAGTCAAAGGACGAAAATAAGATCGTCCCAGAGACAAGCATCCAATGATTACGTGAGAAGAGATCCCTGTCGAAATTCCTATTCAACGAAGACTTCTAGTCAAAATAAATTAATTTTCGAGTTTGAAGCCTATTACGGTGACAAGCGAGAAGGTCCCATTAATTTTTCGTATACACCAAGGTATTCACCCATGAAGAGTCAATCTCGAAGAGATGATCGTGTTTCGTATGAAGATCCCTCCTTTCTTTCCCAACGAAAGGTTTCTCATTTTGATTCTTTCTCATTTTCTTCTTCTTGTAATGAAAAAACAAAAGAAAAAGAAATTGAAAAGGAAAAAGAAAGTAAAAGAAAGAAAAAAGAGATTGAGATTGCAAAAGCATGCGAGCAAGAAAAGAAAGTTGAAAAAGAAAGAGAGATTGAAGAAAGAAAAGAAAGTGTCCAAGAAATGATTGTAGTTGTTGAAAAAGAAAGCAAAATAAAGAATGAAAGTGAGTTTTCAACAAAAAAAGAGATTGTGGAAAAAGAAAGAGAATTTGAAAAAGAAACAAGTGAAAAAGACGAGAGAGAACAAGAAAAAGCTAGAAATGTTTTAACTAACCAACGAGTGAGTTGTCCTCATGTTGTTTCTTCTTTTCAGGTTTCTCAAGATTCGAATGACAATTTTCAACTTCATTACCTTCCCAACGAGAGACGGTTTCAATTGATTGAGAAAGGTAAGGTTGAAGGTAAAATGAGCCCACAAGTGCTTCAAGGTAAGTAAGGTAAAGAATCTTTGGCAATCGAGTCATGACAATCTGATTCGAATGATGTTGTTAAAATTACCGGTGACTTAGTTATTGAAAGGTTTCCTCATTTTGATTGGGATGCTTTCCATTCTATGATTGTTGTTAATGATTTTGTCTCAAGAAGTGTTATGAAGAGTTTTTCTCATGTTGTTTATTGTGTTGGTAAGTTTTTTGGTGAGGATATATTAAATCAATGTATACAAAATTTGAATGTGAGTGATAAAGAATTTTCATGTAAAAATCCCAATTTGTTTGATTGTGATGGTTATGTGAAGTCATTACATCTTTGTGCGAAATCCTCAAGTATGTGCATGCCTGTTCGGATGAATTTTAAGATGTTTGATTGTTTGAATTTATTTATGCCGAAATCTTATTTATTTGGCATGTGTGATTTATTGGTGACAGCGACATTCTTGTTGCATTGTATCGAAACCAAGTTTTTAAGCCCGTGGCAAGTTTGTATCACTGCTATTTATTTACCATTTAGGCATAAGAATATGATTTTTGGATGATTTGACACCCACAAATTTTGCCACCGTTGCTAGAGATTGGCAATAATCTAACTCTTTTTTTTCTTTATGACCATGTTAAATCCAAGAGAACCACTAGAGAATGACTTCAAAATCAAGAAAACTGCTCAAGCATTACAAAGAGAAATAATAAGATACGGTAAACTACCAAACGGGTCTAAAGTTGCAGACAAAGAAACCGGAGAAGGAAGTATACTAGTGACAGAGCTAGACGATGAACTACCTTGTGATACTAAAGTTAATGAAGATCCACCTCTTGAATTGGAAGCCATTACTGATAAAACCATTAGGCAACTTGTCTCGACACCGAATGAACATCAATCATTATGTATCATTTATCCAACATTAGATGCACCATTTGAACTAAAGTTGGGCTTGCTACACTTATTGCCCGGTTCTCACGGTTTGCAAAAAGAAAACCTGCATTACATCTAAAAGAATTCAGCATAGTTTGGTTGGGTATGAAACCACAATGAGTTACCGAAGACTAAATTAAACTTTGAGCTTTTCCTTTTCCTTTAGCCGACTCCTCTAGAGAGTGGCTATTTTATTTACCTCTAGTTTCAGTTAACACATGGGCTAGCATGTCTCGTTTGTTCCTTGATAGGTTCTTTCCAGCATCTCGAAAAATTGAGCTAATAAGGCAAACCTACGGTGTTTGAAAAAGGGATGTGGAATTGTTGCCCACAACACACATTCCTAAACAATCTCTTCTTTAGTATTTCTATGAAGGCTTGCTTCCCATGGAGATAAAGATTATTTATGCTACAAGTAGGACACTTGTTAACATAACCCCTCAAGGGGCACGAGACTTGGTCTCCATAATAGCAACTAACTCTCAACAGTTTCTAGCTAATAGAGAGCCCATGAGATGGGTTTATGAGATAAATACTCCATCTTTAAAGGAAAAAATAATAAGCTTACTAATCTCGTTCAAAATTTTCTTGCAGGAAACAACTCTAGCTCAGGTTTTTAGTATCAATGCGATTCCAAATCATAAGACTGATATATGTCCAATCTTATATGATGATCCCACCTTGCATGTGAGCGGAGTTGGAAACTTTCTGGGACCACCACAAAGGTAGTACGATATGTACTCTAACACTTATAGCACTAGGTAGAAGAATTACCTTAATCTAAGTTACGAATCGAAGCCCATTACAATCAATATTTCCGACAGAGGCCTCCTCCCTCTCGACAATCCCAACCTTTAGGTATGTCTCTAGAAGACATTGTCAATAAACTTGTTGCTAATACTTTACAATTCAGATTGGACACAAAAATGTCATTGCAAAATTTGGAGAGCCAAATGAGTAAGCTTTATATGATGGTTGGTAGATTGGAATCCCAAGGCAAATTGTTGTCCTAAATAGAACCAAACCCAAGGTAGAATGCAAGCGCAATGACTTTACGAAGCAAAACTATAACACCCCATATCCGACCCGGTGGCCATGTCCAAGCTAAGGGATGTCACATTCATTTCCGGAGCAAATATGATTCCAATTGTAACTCAATTCAACAATTAATACATAATATTAAGCTCTTTATATAATTACAGCATGTTATATAATTGAATATGGGTTCTAAACGAGCTTACGAAGCTTTTTCGATAAATTGAGGTCAACTAAAGACTAAAATAAAACATTTTCAAAACTATCGGGTTGACATTGCTACGCTGGGGTATCACGTCACAACTTCAAAAAAACAGTGAGTGTCATTGCAACATCAGAGTTCAGCGGTCGTGACACCACTCTCTATAAATTTCATGTTGTGACGTTGAAGGTCTGTCATCGCAATGTTACCTACTATTTGCACAATATCATATAAGAATCAACCCAATTGTCAATCCAATTTTTCACCTATAATAATCAACCATACCAATCAACATTTGAACACAAACAAACACATATATGACCATTTGTACAATTCAACCATTCTAAACCTTATACTATATACATGACATGACAACTTAAATCACATGAAGGTTAGCATAACCACATCCTTTTAGGCCTTATGTTGTTTAGATATATACAAGTTCAACATTTCATATGTTGTTACTCTAGTTGAAACTTCCCATTCAAGGTACTATTATGACAATTACGATTCAAGCCCATTACAACTTTAGGTATATGCCACTTTAGATAACAAAATGAGATTATACAAACTTGATAGGTTGAAAGTTGTGATATGGATGCTGTTTCACTTTTCGAGTCTTTGAGATCTACTGAAACCTGTGCATGGAATAAACATACCATACACTAAGCGAAATAGCTTGGTGGTACTTTCATAATTCAAGAGAATACAATATTAACATTAACATGTTAAGAATGCAAACAACCATAATATACTTCCAACCATTCAAGTCTTATGTACCAAGTTTAGGCATCAATCCAACTAACCAATTTCATATAACATATCATTTCCATGATTTATAACTACATAACACATTCATTTTCATTTCATTTCACACTATCTATTCATTTCATTATCTTATTCTTTCTCGAATCCATTGATTTGTTTTGTTACCATATTAGTCCTCAGGGCTCATTTAAATCGGTTCGCATGACCTTTCACATGTTTTCATTTGATACATTTCATATATATACACATTTGTACCCTTTCATATCATGATTTAGTTCAATATCATTTATCGAGTTCATGTTTCATAATATCTGTTAACCAGATATAGACTCAAGATAGATATTTGGATCATCCAAACATCACACTTATACGACATCCAATGCCCCATTAGAACGTCTGAAATAAATATCCCACTCTGTGCCTCATTGATATAATCGAAGTAAAATGTACTCCACATCTCATTGGATGTCTAAAGTAATAATGCGCTTTGTGCCTCATTGATAAACCTGAAGTATAAAATTGTACACAAATCTAATCCTATGGCATGCCAACTATATCTGACTCTTCCTGAACAGTTAATAGGGTAACTACTGTTTCAATTGCATATTATAAACCGATTCACATATCATGATCTCATACCATTTTCATCATCAATTTGTATTACATATCAAATATCATTTTTACTATACTCAAAATAATTAAATACACATCATAATCACATATCACAATTATATCATGCTTGTTTATGCTATATTCAATTCAATCTAATTCTCAACATTCGATAATATCATGTATAAACTGAGTCAAGAAGTAGTAATGTGCTTAACTAAATAAGTAGATTTGCAACAATCACATACATGTATATATGCATATGCATATGTATTTATGTATTGAAATCGAATCATTAAAGTATAAACCAAATTTGTCACTTAACTATGACTCTCATCTTTCCCTTCTCTCGCGACGGTCTGGCGTTGTTTTTAGCTACGTGTGTAATGAAATTGTAAAATAATGTCAGTTCTAAAATGCCTCGCTTAATTTGTTTTTATTTTTATAAATTCTAACACAAATGTGTATCTGCTTCAATGGCTAAGTGTTCTAGGTGTGTGTGTGTGAGGTCTTGGGTTCAAGTCTCCCTTTTGCCAAATTTTGTTATTTTAGATCCAAGCCTTACCCTTGTTGAGTGGGCTTATATAAAATTGTTTGTTAATCCATATTAGAATGAGCCTGCTGGTTTAAGTGGTAAGAGAGTTAGTATGTTAGAGGTCCTGTGTTTGAATCCCGGCGCGAGTGTGAATGTTATTTTTGCTCGGTTGCAGGATAGAGTTTCGGTAAAGTTGGAATTCTAAGGTAGTTGAGATTGAGTTGTTAGGGGGAGTTGGGATTTTTCTAATATATATTTTTTATTTTTATTTTTTAAAATTTTTCTCTCTTCCAGAAAAAAATTATGACATTTCTTTTACTCTCCTTTTAGGTTCTCTGCCAATTTTTCTTTATTCTCTTCTTTTCCGATTCTGTCACATTCTCTTTTGCGCAATACGTCGTGTCTCGATATTTTGGTGTTCTTTGTGCATTTCTGTTAAGTGTGGTAAGTGTGGTTGTTGTTTTGGTTAGTGAATCGTTGGTTAATAGGGTTCGCTTTGTGTTTAGGAGAAGATCAAGGAGCTGTGGGTTTCCAATCGGTGCTTTAGTTGTGCAAAATCACCGTTGCTTATTCGAAGGTAAGGGTTTTGGTGGATTAAAGGATTGTCTATTTCAATGTAGTTCGGTTTAGTACCGATTTAAGCATCTAATTCGGTGATTTATTGATCAATTTTAGGTGTTGTGTGGCCCGAGAGTGTTTTTGCATCAAAACCGTAACAGGTGTGTTCCCAAAACGAAGAAAATCAGGTTTCGATGAAAGCCAAAAAAAAAAAATTGTTGACGCCACACGGGCGTGTGCCTGGCCGTGTGTGAGACACGACCGTGTGTTTGACGAAGGCATGGCCGTGCGCGAGACACGGCCGTGTAGGCCACACGGGCTAGGCCAAGTTGGGCGTCTGGGCCACATGGGCGTGTAGGTTTTTGGCTAGGCCGTGTGGGCCACACGGGCAAGGCCAACCTGGGCCTGTGGGCTGATAATTCTAAAATTTTCCCTAGGGTCGTACAGTTCATTCCAATCGAATGTGGGCCTACAGTAGGGTCGGTAAGGGCTAACTAATTCCTAAATTATGTGATATGATATTCTGATAGTCTGCCTTGTGTAGGATATTGATATGTACATCTGTTCTGTTAAGTATATAAATGTGATTTGTATATGAGCATGTTATGCATGATGTTACTGTATTTGTTATTCTGTATCTGTAACTGGGGTGGGTTTTGTATATGCGGAGGAAGTGATCTACACGACGACCTTTCACCTATATTTTGGCAGCTTGACTACACATTATCTGTTATGTGTCGTATCGACACTATATGGTGTGTAGGGATGTGTGGGTGTTTTTAACCAACATGGTGTGATGGGATGGTCGGAGTTGGTGTATAGAGGATGGGGGTAGGATTCTGTATATCTGTTCTGCATATCTAGTTCTGATATCTGTATCTTTAAAAGACTTGGGTTCGAAGCTGAATTTTACTGTATATGTGATTTCTGTATGTATAGCATGTCTATTTCTATTGGGTTACACACTGAGTTTATGAAAACTCACATCTATTTGTTTGTTTTGTTCAGGTAATTCACGGACTTAGGCGGATCGCTGTGACGGAGCCTTACGGTGACCACGAGTTCGTAAAACTATTTAAGCTTATGGTTTTTATCTTAATTTAAGGATTATTTTTGAGAGTTTTGTATTAATTGGACTCTCCGAATTGTTTGGTTTAATTTTGGGATTTGGATTTTCGTTTTAACACTTTATTTACGACGATTAGCTGAAAAAATGGTTTTTACTAAAACAAAGGTTTTCCAAAAATACGAACGGGATTTTCAAATATAACATTTTGTATGACTTCCGCTGTAAATTATGTTTTGGCAAACAAATTAATTAAATAACGATTTTGATATTAATTACAAACAAATATGAGTTATTAAACTTGAATGATTTAACGCAATGACTCAGTTTTCAAAACCCTTATTTGTGACTTCTACGAATTCAGCAATAACTGTAACACCCCTAACACGTATCCATTGTCAGAGTAGGTTTACGAAGTATTACCGATCAATACACAATATAAAATATACATTCTCATAAATCATTCAACACAATCATTTTGTCCCTTATAAGGGCCTAAGAGGCCTTAAACATGCTTTAGAAGTGATTCAAGACTAAACCGACAACATATGAAAATTTTGGAAAACTTAGAAATTTTCAACCATACAGAGGTCACATGCCCGTGTGAATAGGCCGTGTGCCTCACATAGCTCCAGACACGCCCGTGTCTTAGGTCGTGTAAAAACATGGCATACATACTGACTTAGGTCAGACGGCCAACCACACGCCCGTTTATCTAGCCCGTGTGCCATTCGAAGTGCCCACACACGCCCGTGTGCCAGGCCATGTGCTAGGCCGTGCCAAACCTGTAGGGTATACTGACTTATGCAACATGTCCAAGTCACACGCCCGTGTGCTAGGCCGTGTGCCAATTAGGGGGTATACTGACTTGTACCACACGACCGGTCACACGCCTGTGTGTGAGACTGTGTGGAGCATACTGACTTCAATTCAATTTCAACACCACGGGGACACACGACCGTGTAACATGACCGTGTGTCGCACACGACCAAGACACACGCCCGTGTCTCTGCGCTTGTAGACAAAAATAAGCCATGTGCAAGGCAATTTGCCACCCCAACTCATGCTCATTTAAACAACCAAAATGGTACCATTTCATCATACAATTAAACAGCCAAAATCATCAACCAAATGCTCAATTCATACTATATCCATTCCAACCAAATTCAATATTCAGTTCAATGCCATTTACCTAATCAAATACTTATTAACTTAACTTCTAAAATCATACTTCATCCAATCATTTCTCAAGCATTTATACTCCACAAATCAATTAACCATTTGAGCAACTATAAAACCATAACCATATTCATACCAAACATGCCAAAATAAGCTATCACTCATGGCGATATATTCAAACCAAAACATATATATTTACAAGCCATTTCTAATAGCCAAACACACATCAAAATAAACATCATTTCTAAGCCAACTCTAATGGCTATAATCACAACCAAAATACCCCATCTAGCCTATGCATGCCATATGCCATATATGTATAATTCAAAAGTACCAACTTAGATGTTTGATAGTGCGATGATATTCCCAACGACTCCCGGATCCGAGCTAACCTTGATTAATTATAAAACATAGGAAAATAACACAAAGTAAGCTCCATAGCTTAATAAGCTCGTATGTGAATAACTTAATGTAATAGTCTGATTTACACCCTAGTCGGAACAGTGGTTTCGGGACCACGAATCCGAGTCTGAATAATATTTTTATATTATTTTCTGTGCCGTTGGTATGTAATTAAGCATGTGATAAATTTTCGTAAGCTAATTTGTCTGTTCGTGTGTTTAATTTGACAAAAGGATGAAATTGCATTGAATGTGAAAGTTGCTTGCTATTTGCTAAAGTGCCTATGTGTTGTGGCTTTATAATTGCGAGGACTTAGGTGGCAATTAAACCATTACTATAGTAAGTGGACGGCATTGGATGTGGTTTTATAATTATATATTTTTATATTATATGTTTTCATAAATTATAATATATGTTAGATTAGTATATTATTTTATAAGTTATTATATTATATTAATATAAAGAAAACAAAAAGAAAGTGGCTTTGTTTTCATCATTGTTAGCCAAATGTTTTAAAGATAGTGGAATGTTAATGGTCAATAATGACCTTGAGTAATATGTTTTATATTTTTTATTTTGATGGGTAAATTTGGAAATGGACTAATATGTATGTAATAATAATAAAAACAAAACAAGGCCATTATCATCTTTTTGTTCTCTTGGCCGAATGTAAGAAAAGAAAAAAAAAGAATGGAGAAAGCATAGGTTCGGCTATTGTTAGCTAAAATTCAAGGTTAGTTTGATTTCGGTTCTTGATAATTTTTACGTTTTTGAGATCGTTGCTTAGAAATCTTCAAGACCCATGCTTTAATTTTTGAGTTTGATGAATATTTTGAGTTGAGATATTGTTGATAATTGGTTGTTTATGTTGTTTAAGGATGAATTATGAAATATATGTGTTAGATTAATATGTTTTGTCTTTGGATTTTTGATGAATTTGAGTATTTTGGGCTAAATTGCAAAAAATAAATTTTTGAGGGACTAAAATGTGAAATAAATGAAATGCATGGATTTGTATGAAGACTAGGGATATTCGGCCCTTAAGGTGTGTGGCCAAATTTTGTGTAATTTGTGTTTTGTGCATATAGGACTTAATTGTAAAAATGTGAAATATTAGGGGCAAAATGGTAAATTGCTCATTTATGTGTTTTGGGATTAAATTGAATAGAAATGTGTTTGAATGAGCTTAATTTGAACATGTTTAGATCAAGAACAAAGAAAAACGGACTTGGATCAGGGAAAAACGAAAATTATCGAATAGCCGGTTTTTGTTGTCCGTCGATGTCTGAGGTAAGTCTTTAAGCAATTAAACCCAGTTAATATTGGATGTAATTTAGTTTAATATGCTGAATTGGAATTTATGGATTTGTAATAAATAAAGCTAGATGTGATAAAGTATCTAATAGTGTAATTGAGCTTAACTTTATTGAGTTATGACATGTGGAAATTCGTATGAATTTTGTGAATATATGAAATATTCGAGATTTGAAATGTGTATGAGATAGCTCAATAATATCGATATTCGGGCTTAGAGCCTAGCAAGCCTTGTGCTGGTGAAATTTATCAGGCTTTATGCCTAGCAGGCTGAATGCCGGTGATTGAATATCAGTCCTCGGGTCTAGCAGGCTTAGTGCCGGTGTGTGATTCAGGCTTATGCCTAGCAGGTTTTATACCGGTGAATTATATTCCAAGCTTGGGTTTATGAAATGATAAGTGATGGAAGAAATTGAGTAAGCTAAAGCTTATTTAAATAAATTTGGTTAAATTCGGCCATAAGGTACGTATTTATATATGTATATGTCTTATGTGATGTTATTGAGCAAATAAGTTGATGGAATAAATTTGCTTGTACTTTCAGTTTCTTAGATATGTGGTTAAAATGATGTTGACTGGATATTGTTTATTTGCAAATATGAGAATTGCTTAAAAGATGCATATGTATGTATATATATAGTTATATACATTCGGTTATGTGGAATTTTGTATATATTCATTTGGTTATGTGAAATATATACATATATATTTTCGGATATGTAAGATTATATTAATACATACATTCGGTTATGTGGGCTTACTATGCATATATATGGAACTTGTTATTTGGTTGTATATGGAGGTATACATATATATTTATTAATCAATGTGCATTTGATAAGTTCTACCTTTAAAGTAGATAATGATTAATGTTTTGCTATGTAAGGACATTGGCTTTTGGCTATGACAGTTATAAACGTTATGCTATTATTTATAATTGTTACAAATTGTTCGGTTTAGCATGATTGAATATCCAATGATTTGTTAAGTTTGCTTAAGACTTACTAAGCTAAGTTAGCTTACTTTGTGTGTTCGTTATTTTGTTTTATAGATTTTGGCTAAGTTGCGAGCTCAGGGGATCATCAACGAAGTCATCCACACTATCAACTTATTTTGGTACCTTTAAAGTTGGATTTTGAACTTAAGGCATGTATAGGCTAGACTAGATTTTGAATCAATGAAATTTCGTCTTTGTATATATTTATAGCCATGCGAAAATGGCTAAATTATGGTACTATGGTCTTGAATGTATTCGGCCATGATGTTTGTTCATTATAAAAGTACAATCGGTAATGTATGTATGCATGTGTTGGTAGTTTGTTTGATTATTGTGTTTATTATGTCATGCATTTGATTTAGTAATTAGATATTTTAGAAGTATATCTTATAGTACATTAATTAGGATGAATATTCATATGATTTGACCTAAAGGTTAAGATAGTCGTTGAATGTGATTGATTGTGCATGGTTGATAGTTAATCTTATTATGCGTTTTGAAACATTAGGGGTTGTTTTTGGGAAATTGGTATATGTGCTTTTGAATTCGATTGGACTATGAATTGATAAATATTTACTAGTGAAGTACATACTTTGAAACACAAATCAATTTGAAATAATGCTTAATCTTGAAAAATGTATATTCGGCCATAGCATGAGATTATAGGTTGAGTTTTGAATTTACCTTATCGAACATGTATTATAATTGTGCATGATTATAAAGTTTTAATCTATGTGCTTTGGATTATGGGAGACATGTTTGGTATTTTTAGGTACGATTATGTTTATTTAGATGTTTTGAATTATGCTTTCGCATGGATGTATGAGCATTTGGTATATCTTGGTCATGTTTAATGAAGTCTATATATATAAATATACATGTATGTTTTGATTATATATTTGACATCTTGTCTAAGTAATTTTTAAGTGAGCTTGTGCATGTGCGAATATTGAAACCTTTGTGTTTGATGCAAAAATGTTCATATGAAATTCGGTTAATGGTTCTGAGTTATGCTCGAGATGGTTATGTAATCATTAATAATGCATTGTACTTACAGCACATTCGGATTTGATTATATGAGCAGTGAAAATTCTTATTGTGACTTGTGCTATGTTCAGTAATGCCTTGCGACCCCAATCCGGCGACGGATATGGGTTAAGGGTGTTACACTTAATTCATTGAATAAATGCAAATTAACCAAATACTCATGAAAAAACCATATACACATTAACTACAAACCTTTCTCATGTTTCAAAACATGATCAATTGCAATCTCATCGAATTTTCACTATTTAATACTCGAATAGGTTCTGTACATGCCTGTATAGCCTCGTACTAACCTCTTTCCCAATCACATCATTTGTTTTCCCGTTGAACCATTCGGAATAGAAATCGGATATTCAGTGATCTCAATCGACAAGTACCTATACCATAGCCTGTAGCCAAATCAAGGCAACTTATCCCCGGAGTACCTATACCATGGCCCGTAGCCAAATCAAAATAACTCATCTCTGAAATACCTATACCATGGCCCGAAGCCAATTCAAGGTAGAACTCGCACCCGAAGTGCAGATATCGTGGCCCGAAGGTAACAGAATAAACTAATGACATGTCACTAGCATCCTAACTAATCCTAAGGTTCAATAGGGATTTCACGCTTGTCGAATCATCGTCGAACGTATCCATAGAATTGTATTCACAATTCAAACATTATTCGTAATCTCGTAATCACAGTTTATGCAATATTAAAGCAATAAACATAAATTTATAATGAAATTACCACATACGAACTTACCTCGTATTTGTAATTGACGGATAGGGTCGACTACTCGATAATCTTGTTTTTCCCCCGATCTAAATCCGAATTCTTGATTTCTTGATCTTAATCAAGCTATGAGTGTGCCGAATTCAAGAACCCTAAAATGACTTCTTTTTCTCTTCAATATTCGACTATGGTGAAGATTATAGCCTTAAAATTTATGTTTCTTTTATTAATATTAACATTAATTATCAAATACCAAAAGTAACCTTAATTAAATAACATAAAAATCATTTAATGGTTATCCAAAATTGTCCATTCACCATTCAAATGGTTTAATAACCATTTAAGGCCACCATATTTAAAAACAAAAGCTATTTGACACCTTTAGCAAGTAGAATGCAACTTTTGCATTTTACGCGATTTAGTCCTTTTTACCGAATTAAGCATTCAAACAGTAAAATTTCTTTACGAAACTTTCACACAATAATTCTATCATGCTGTAAACACTTGAAATAATATTAAAATAATTTTTCCGGCATCAAATTTGTGGTTCTGAAACCACTATTCCTATTTAGCTAAAATTGGGCTGTTACAACTCTCCCCTCCTTAGGGATTTTTGTCCCTGAAAATCTTACCAGTGAATAGGTTTGGGTATTGTTTTCTCATAGCATCCTCGGGTTCCCATGTAGCTTCTTCAACCCCGTGTCAATGCCATAATACTTTCACTAATGCGATTCTCTAATTTCTCAGCTCTTTGATTTCACGAGCTAAAATTTGAATCGGTTCTTCAGCATATGAAATATCAGACTGAATTTCAACCTTGGTCGGGGAAATGACATGTGAAGGGTCAGATCGGTATCGTCGAAGCATCGACACATGAAACACATTATGTATCTTTTCTAACTCAGACGGTACAGACAACCGATATGCCATTGGCCCAACTCGCTCAGTAATTTCATACGGTCCGATGAATCGCGGACTCAATTTCCCTTTCTAACCAAACCGCAATATCTTTTTTCCACGACGACACTTTCAAAAACACTTTATCGACGATCTGGAACTCAATATCTTTTCGTTTCAAGTCTTCGTATGATTTTTTTCGATCCGAAGTTGCTTTCAAACTATCATGAATTACTTTCACTTTTTCTTCTGTTTCTCTGATAAGATCAACCCCGTGAATCTTATTATCACTAAGCTTAGTCTAGTACAACGGTGTTCTACATTTATGACCGTATAAAGCTTCGTATGGTGCCATATTTATACTCGATTGGAAGCTATTATTGTAAGCAAATTCAATCAGTGGTATATATTTCTCACAGCTACCTTCAAACTCAAGAATGCAATAACGCAACATATCCTCAAGTATCTGAATAACTCGTTCAGACTGACTATCCGTTTGCGGGTGAAACGCAGTGCTAAAATTAAACTTTGAACCCTAAGCTTCTTGCAATTTCTTCCAAAATTGCGAAGTAAATCTTGGATCTCTATCTGAAACAATAAATAGGGGAACACAATGTAATCTCACAATTTCAGAAATATACAACTCAGCTAATTTATCAAGCGAGAAATCTGTATGTACTAGAATGAAATGGGCTGATTTCGTCAATTTGTTAACAACAACCCATATTGCATCTTTCTTTTTCAGAGATAAGGGCAAACCCGATACAAAATCCATTGTTACTCTATCCTACTTCCACTCAGGAATCATAATAGGCTGTAATAAACCTGACGACACTTGATGCTCAGCTTTGACTTGCTGACAGATCAAACATTTCGAAACAAATTCTGAGATATCTCGTTTCATGCCGTGCCACCAATAAAGTTGTTTCAAATCGTTATACATTTTCATACTTCCCGGATTACTGATAAACAACCACTGTGTGCTTCATTTAGAATCTTCCGGATCAGCTCAGAATTTCTTAGTACACATATTCTATTACAAAACATCAAACAATCATCAGGCCCTATTTGAAACTCTGGATCAGAAGTCGACTCACACTGAGCTCGTTTTGCTTGCAATTCATTATCAAATTTTTAAGCCTCACAAATATACTGTAGAAATAACAGTCTCGCTTTCAACTTGGCTACTATCGAACCGTCGTCAGACAACGCTAATTTTGTGTTCAAAGCACATAAAGCAAATAAGGACTTTCGGCTCAAAGCATCAGCAACTACGTTCGCTTTTCCCGGATAATAGTCAATCACTAATTCATAATCTTTTAGCAATTCTAGTCATCTTTGCTTTCGCAAATTCAAATCTTTCTAAGTCATTAGATATTTCAAGCTTTTTGTGGTTAGTATAAATATGGCATTTCTCACCAAACAAGTAATGACGCCAAATTTTCAATGCGAACACTATCGCGACTAACACTAGATCATGCGTCTGATAATTCTTTTCGTGCGACTTCAACTGTCTCAAGGCATAAGCTACAACTTTGCCTTCCTGTATCAAAACACAACCCAGGCCATTCGACAATGCATCACTGAAAACTACGAATTCTTTACCGGACTCAGGCTAAGCTAACACTGGTGCCTCTGTCAATAATGCTTTCAACTGCTCGAAGCTCTGCTGACACTTTTCTGACCACTCAAATTAACATCTTTTTGAAGTAATCGTGTCATCAGATTCGAAATCATCGAGAAACCTTTCACAAATTCTCTATAAGAACCGACTAGTCCCAGAAAACTACGGACTTCGGATGCATTTCTCGGAGGCTTCCAATCTATAATCGCAGAAATTTTGCTCGGGTCAACTCGGATACCCAGGGCTGAAACTATATGTCCCAAAAAACCAACTTCTCGTAGCCAAAACTCACATTTGCTGAACTTTGCAAACAACTATTTATCTCTAAAGTCTGTAACACGATTCTCAAATGCTCAGCATGTTCAGATTCATCATGAGAGTAAATCAAAATGTCAACAATGTCAACAATAAATACAACTACGAATTGGTCTAAATAAAGCCTGAAAATCTGGTTCATCAAATCCATAAAAACAACAGGTGCATTTGTTAATCCGAAAGCCATAACAAGAAATTCGTAGTGTTCGTACCTTGTTCTAAATGTAGTCTTTGGTACATCTGAGTCTTTAACTCGCAACTGGTAATAGCCCGATCTCAAATCAATTTTCGAAAACACTGTTGCCCCTTTTAACTGATCAAACAAATCATCTATTCATGGAAAAGGGTATTTGTTCTTGATCGTCACTTTGTTGAGCTGTCGATAGTCTATACACATTCTTATCGTGCCATCTTTCTTTTTAACAAATAACACCGGTGCACCCCAGTGAGAGAAACTCGGTCTAGCAAAACCTCTATCTGTCAACTCTTGCAACGGAGCTTTCAATTCTTTTAACTCTGTCAGAGCCATTATGTATGGAGCTATTGATATCAGTGTTGTTCCCAGTACTAATTCAATACCAAACTCAACCTCTTTGATAGGTGGTAAACCCGGTAACTCTTCGGGAAATACATCTGGATACTCGCACACAACTGGTACTGATTCAATCTTTGTTTCTGTCACTTTCGTATCAGGTACAAAAGCAAGATAAACTTCACACCCCTTTCTCACAAATCTCTGAGCTAACATATATGATATCACAATTGGCAAACTATTCAAATCATCTGATTCAATTCTAATAATCTCATTATTCTGACATTTCAGTTCAATTATCTTTCATCTACAATTCACTATAGCATCATGCATCGTTAGCCAATCCATACCCAAAAATCACATCAAATTCATCGAATGGCAACAACATCAGATTAATTGGAAAATAAAAATCCTGATTCATTAACGGACAATTCTTGCAGACTCTGTCAACCAAAACACATTTGCCTAAGGGGTTCGATACTCTAATCACAAATTTAGTAGAATCTACAGGCGAAGTCTTACTAGATACTGAGTTCATACATATATAAGAATGAGTTGGTCCTGGATCTATCAATGCAATCACATTAGTATCATAGAGTGTAAAAGTACCGGTGATAACATCTGGAGATGACGCTTCTTCGCAAGCGCGAATAGCGTAGGCTCTAGCAGGTGCTCTGGCCTTGGATATCATAGCTGAATCCTTTGTCGCCCCTCTACTACCACTTACATTTCCAGCAATTCTAGGTGGTCTACCTCTGTTCGACGTGTTACTTGGTCTCACATTTTGAACTTCATCTTTCTCATCTAGCTCAGGGCAATCTCTGATGAAGTGATCTAGAGAACCACATTTGTAACAAGCTTTATTACTTTTACTCCAACATTCTCCAAAATGTCGTCTCCCACACTGATGACACTTGGGTTTGTTGTCTCTCACACTGCCAACACTTGATACTAATGTAGCTTGAGCTTGAGAACCTGAATATTGTTTTCTACGATCTCTGTTTGAATATTCATTTGAAGCATTTGGGCGAGCGTACGAATATCTAGATTTCTTTGATAAAGATTGCTACGGCTTACTCATCGATCTTTTCCTCGAGTCTCTAGCTTCTGAATCTGCTTTTCTCTTTTCTTTGCTAAGATCCTCGACTTTACAAGCCCTTTCGACTAGAAAGACAAATTCTTTCAACTCTAAAATTCTGACTAGTAGTTTTATATCTTCGTTCAACCCGTCAACGAATCGCTTACACATGATCTCTTCAGTAGAAACATACTCTTTGGCATATTTACTCTAATGTACAAATTCTCTTTCATATTCGGTTATAGTCATTCAGCCTTGTCTTAATTCTAGAAACTATTTGTGCTTTTGATCGAGAAATCTTTGACTGATGTATTTCTTTCAGAATTTGGATTGAAAAAACTCTCAAGTAACCCATTTTTTCGAAACCACAGATACCAACATGTTCCACCATTGATACGCAGTGTCTCTCAGCAAAGATACAACACATTTAATACATTCATCAGGAGTACAAGACAATTCATCGAATACTCGAATCGTATTTTTGAGCCAGAACTCAGCTCTCTCAACATCATCATCAATAGTAGCTCAGAACTATTCAGCCACATATATACGAATCTTATCTACTGCCGGCTTGTTCAACCATATCGGATCTATAACTTGAGGAACAACAGGGATTTGTTGAGGAATAGGTCGGGGTGGAGGTTGTTGAGCAGCCAGATTCGTTCGAACGAACTCCATGAACCAATCGTTCATTATTTGGAAAAAGGCTTGTTTAGCCTCTCCCTCGTGGCTACTTGTTACAGGCCTAGAATCCGATGGCGCTGTCCTTGAGCGGGAGCGAGCGCATTACTCTCTACATCATCAGCTACAACTCGTTCGGGATCCATTACTATACGAAATCACAATTTAATGTGTCAGGAATCATCACACTATCACAGGGTATATATGGATGTATAGCTAAACTCACACACACACTACGTTAGTCCTAGAATCGACTAAACCGTAGCTCTGATACCAATTAAATGTAACACCCCTGACCCGTATCCGTTGCCGAAATAGGGTTACGAAGTTTTACTGATCAATACACAATATAAAACATACATTCTTATAAATCATTCAACACAATCACTTTGTCCCTTATAAGGGCCTACGATGCCTTAAACATGCTTTAGAAGTGATTCGGGACTAATTTGATAATATACGAAAATTTTGAATAACTTAATAATATTTCAACCATACAGAGGCCACACGCCCGTCTGAACAGGCCGTGTGCCTCACACGGCTCCAGACACGCTCGTGTCCCAGGCCGTGTAAGACAGGGCATACATACTGATTTGGGTCACACGGCCAACCACACGCCCGTGTGTCTAGCCCGTGTGCCCTTCGAAGTGGCCACACATGCCCGTGTGCCAGGCCATGTGCTAGGCCGTGCCAAACCTGTAGGGTATACTGACTTATGCAACACGGCCAAGTCACACGCCCGTGTGCTAGGCCGTGTGCCAATTAGAGAGGTATACTAACTTATACCATATGACCGGTCACACTCCTGTGTGTGAGACCGTGTGGAGCATACTAAATTCAATTCAATTTCAACACTAGGGGACACATGGCCTTGTAACATGACTGTGTGTCGCACATGGCCGAGACACACGCCCGCGTCTCTGCTCGTGCGGACAAAAATAGGCCATTTGCAAGGTCCATTTGCCACCCCAACTCATGCTCATTTAAACAACCAAAATGGTACCATTTCATCATACAATTAAACAGCCAAAATCATCAACCAAATGCACAATTTATACTATATCCATTCCAACCAAATTCAATATTCAATTCAATGTCATTTACCTAATCAAATACTTATTAACTTAATTTCTAAAATCATACTTCATCCAAGCATTTATCAAGCATTTATACTCCAGAAATCAATTAACCATTTGAGCAACTATAAAATCATAACCATATTCATACCAAGCATGCCAAAATAAGCCATCACTCATGGCTATATATACAAACAAAAACATATATATTTACAAGCCATTTCTAATAGCCAACCACACATCAAAATTAACATCATTTACAAGCCAACTCTCATGGCTATAATCACAACCAAAATACCCCATCTAGCATATGCCATATATGTATAATTCAAAAGTACCAACTTAGGTGTTTGATAGTGCGATGACATTCCCTATGACTCCCGGATCCGAGCTAGCCTTGATTCACTATAAAACATAGGAAAAGAACACAAAGTAAGCTTCATAGCTTAGTAAGCTCGTATGTGAATAACTTAATTCATCGAATAAATGAAAATTAACCAAATACGCATGACAAAACCATATACACATTAACTACAAACCTTTCTCATGTCTCAAAACATGATCAATTGCAATCTCATCAAACTTTCACTATTTAATACTCGAATAGGTTATGTACATACCTGTATAGCCTCATACTAACCTCTTTCTCAATCACATCATTCGTTTATCCGTTGAACCATTTGAAATAGAAATCGAATATTCAATTATCTTAATCGATAAGTACCTATACCATAGCCCGTAGCCAAATCAAGGTAACTTATCCCCGGAGTACCTATACAATAACCCGTGGCCAAATCAAGGTAACTCATCTCCGAAATACCTATACCATGGCCCGAAGCCAAATAAATGTATAACTCGCACCTAAAGTGCCGATATCGTGGCTCGAAGCCAACACAATAACCTAAAGACATGTCACTAGCATCCTAACTATTCCTAAGGTTCAACAGGGATTTCACACTTGTCGAATCATCGTCGAACGTATCCATAGAATCGTATCCACAATTCAAACATTATCTGTAATCTCGTAATCACAGTTTATGCAATATCAAAGCAATAAACATACATTTATAATGAAATTACTACATACGAACTTACTTCGTATTTGTAATTGACGAGTAGGGTCAACACTCGATAACCTTGTTTTTCCTCCAATCTAAATCCAAATTCTTTCTTTCTTGATCTTAATCAAGCTATGAGTGTGCCGAATTCAAGAACCCTAAAATGGCTTCTTTTTCTCTTCAATATTCGACTATGGTGAAGATGATAGCCTTAAAATTTATGTTTGTTTTATTAATATTAACGTTAATTATCAAATACCAAAATTAACCTTAATTAAATAACATAAAAATCATTTAATGGCAGCCCAAAATTGTCCAATCACCAGTCAAATGGTTTAATTACCATTTAAGGCCACCATATTTAAAAACCAAAGCTATTTGACAACTTTGGCAAGTAGAATGCAACTTTTACATTTTATGCGATTTAGTCATTTTTACTGAATTAAGCATTCAAACAGTAAAATTTCTTTACGAAACTTTCACACAATAATTCTATCATGCTGTAAACACTTAAAATAATATTAAAATAATTTTTTTGACATCAAATTTGTGGTTTCGAAACCACTGTTTCAATTCAGCTAAAACCGGGCTGTTACAATAACGTCTAGGCCGAGTTTAGGGTGTTACAAGTTTACATACCAATCACATTAAACTACATAGTCAACATATTTTTCATTTTACTCATTTTTCTTTATATCTAAGATACTCGTATTTTTTCATATAATCCTATTTCTCATTCTTCCATTAGGGACCTTGTACTTTCTATCTATAGCATAATTTCATGACACTTTTCAATTTATTTAATTTAGTCCCTAATGTCACAAAATTATCTAACAATTTTAATTTACTTTCTAATTTAGTCCTTATCATAATCTAAGCTCATTAACTATCATTTTTTTTTCAAATCAAGCTCAAAATAATCAATTTCACAATAATGACAACTTGTTAAACATTAAGTAATTGAACAAATTAACATATGGGCTAGCTAAATCAAGCTCCCATTATTAAAATTCTATAAAAAATTCAAGAAAATAGCTTAATTACCTTATGCAATTGAATGGTCTAATGTACTTAACAAGCTTGAGTTTTTCTTTTCTTTTCTTTTTTAGCATGGACGGTGGAAAAAGATGAATACTTCATCTTTCCATCCACTAGTTTATTATTTATACTTTAATTAAAGTTTAATTAACCTTAAATAATTATGGTTATTAACTTAATTTAACATTTATTTATTCATTAATCAAAACTATAATCACTTAATGGCTATTATCATCATTCTCCACTATCTCCTATTTAGAATTGGTTAAATAACCATTTTGGTCATTTAGATAATTGTTATCCAGGTCCTCAAGAATTTTCTCAATTAAAACTCAATAGCCATTGGACTTTTACAATTTAGTCCTTGATCTTTAATTAAAAAATTTCTTAGTTAAATTACTTAACTGATCTTTAATATATTTTCATATTAACTCTGTATATCATCCTATTTTATCTTTATGGACTTGGTTTATAGAAATGGGGTTTTGAAACCACATTTCTTTATACCGGAAAAAGTCGAGTCGTTACATGAACAAATTTGGAGCCCACGCCCGACAAGCGTCGTGGGCATGATGTAGGACTGGGAAAGCAAAAAACTAAACCAACGACTAAGATAGAATCAGAAGACCAAAAAATGATCACATTACCACCTCTTTTCCTTGGAAGACTAGCGAAAGATAAGAAAGAAAAAGAGAAAAAGGAGATCATCAAAACGTTCAAAAAAAGTTAAGGTAAACATACCCGTACTCAATGCTATCAAGAAAATCCCTCGTTTAGAAAAATTTCTTATAGAATTATGTACTAGTAAGAGGAAACTAGTGGTTAATGAAAAGGTAAGTGTGAGAGAAAACACCTTTGTGGTTTTGCAAAAGAAAATTCTGCCAAAGTGTAAGGACCAAGGTGTGTTTGCTATCTCTTGTAAAATAGGTAATGTAGGCATAATTCACTTAAGTATTTCCATTAATGTTATGTCATTATTTGTTTATAATTCACTTAACGTGAGTTCTTTAAAAGAGACAGGTGTTATAATTCAATTGGTAGACAGGTCAATGGTCTATCCCAAAGGAGTTTTGGAAGATGTCCTAGTTAAAGTTAATGAACTAATCTTTCCTATAGATTTCTACATTATAAACACAGAGAATGATAACTTGATAAGCTCTTTCAACCTCTTACTCTTCCTTAGTACCGCTACTACAAAAATTGATGTCCGAAATGACACACTCACTATGGAATTTGATAGTGAAATCATTAAATTTAATAATGTTTATGAGACTACAGGTCATCCTAGTGAAAGGTTGAATGTCTTTAGCGTTAATGTTATTGATCTCTTAACTCAAAGAATTAATTATTTGTACTCTACTAATAAGTTAAAAAATGTTATTTGTAGGAGAGTCGATAGGGAAGTTAAAAACCAACATAAGGAACTTTTGACAATTGAGGAACCACCACAAAAATTTGTCAGTGAGATAGATGTTGGAACGCGGGATACCCCATGGCGCAGCAGAATAGAATTAGATCCGGCGATCCAAATCATGAATCCATGTGTGAGGAACGAATCGGGGTGAAATAAAGGTTTCGAAATTACCAAAACTTGAATCTGAGTAGACAGCGACGCCTTGTCAACAAGAGTTTTGATCTACTGTCGAATCAAGCCACAACCTTTTCCGATGTCGGCCTCTACGTAATCCACCCGGTTTGAGTATGAACGGAAGAAATCTCCAAAACTGTTTTGGAGGTTTATTTGCTTGACGGCTGCTAGACCTAACAAGCAATCACTTAGGGTTTTCACATAAGCTTTGTCTCTTTTAAATACCTTTTATATTGGGTATCCTTTTAATTGGGCCTTTTATAATGGGTATCTTTTTCATTGGGCCCATTTATTTGGTATCCTTTTAATACCCTTTTATAATTGGTATCTCTTGAATGTATCATAAGATTAAATAAATACAATAAAGTTTTTAACCGAAAATTATAATTACATTAATTATATCCGAAAATTATAATTACATTAATTATAATAAGGATTTCGGTAAACTATATTTATTTAAATTTATATATGAATCAAATTCATATATTAATAGAATTATGTTGTCATTATGTGTACAACATCCTTGTACATATAATATGTTCAATATTTGATTGCCCAATTAAATTAATTCTTTAATTAATTTAATTCATGTGACAACCAAAAAAACAATACCAATTATATTTTATTCCGTTCATTTAAACCATAGGGTGTGACCCTATAGGTTCTTGCAACGTTAGCAGTAATAATAGAACGATTCTAATGTCACAAACAATGAGTGGCATCTAGCAATGCATCATTGCTACCTAAGTTACAAGAAGTCATGATTCCACATAACTTTTTGTGATTAACCTTTCATGCATTAATCCTTAAGTCCTTTATCTCTGGAATGGACACAAGTCATGGAATAGTCACACTTGTATAGTCCATCCCATGTTTCTTGATATCTTGAGTAGACTATGATATACAAATTAGTATGACATCTCATGTCAACTTATTTGAGCATGGCCATGCATTTCTAGTCTCACTCAATCAAGTGGCCTAAGATATTACTCCTATTATGTAGGAGGGACTTATCCTATATTGATCAACCATATCCCTTTACATACATTGTGGTATATCCAACATCAGCCTTTATAGAACAACCAGTTACGGTGTACGTTTGACTGTATCAAAATATACAACTCACGATGTTGAGATAATAATTATCTCAAGTCTGAGGATCATATACATATTAATCACTATGAGTAATGTTGTGACAATTACATAATAATCCAATAAACATACTCATAACGGGTCAATCCAATATGTTGTTCTCTAACACAAATATTCATGCATTGATTTTGACAATCCACATCAATGACAACTCTTTATCATCAATCAACTACATGTTAGTCTTAATGCATTATTGTTATCCTAGTCAACAATAATACTCGACTAAGGATCTTTTAAGAATAACCATATTATTCTCAGGACATTATTATAAAACAGTTTATTTGTATACACAGATAGAAAAACTGAAATAATAATGACAACGCTTTATATTAATAAATATGGTAAATAAAGGATGTTATTACAACCATCTCATGATTGATCTTTGGGCATACTCTTACAATAGAGGCATTGAAGCTTCTCAAACATAAAGGGAAAAGAGAATTTTCAAGGATACAAGTTCAAAAGTGGGAGAAAATATGGATTAGAAATTTTATTTGAATAGAACGACAGGCCATGTTGAGCCAACGACATTATACAAAGGCACTTGTAGGAGGCAACCCACAAATAAGACGTTTCATGCCATATCTTGATCCTTTTATTTCCTTATATTTTATTTATTTACTTTAGTTTCTTCAATTTGATTTGATTTGATTTTTTGTTTCTCTAGGTACCTTGACGCTGCAAACTAAATGGGTCTTCCACCCAACCCACGACATTGGCAATCATGAAGCATTCCACCACATGGAGAGTATTTATTTACCTTCCTTTAATATTTGAAAATTTTCACCACATTGGGCACAATATGGGCTATGTAGGGGGAAGGATAGGATATTTATCTTGATTTTTGTTGTTGTTTATTTTGACCTAGTTGTTTTGTTTACATGCATCAATCATTTTTGTTATGCTTCGCACCATATTGATAGGATATTTATCTTGATTGATGTTGTGATTTTTGCTGTTTATTTGACTTGGTTGCTTTGTCCACATGCATCATTTATTTTGGTTATGTTTTGCACCATATTATGCCCTTGAGTTAGTTAAAATTGATCTTGTTCTTTTGCATATCCTAAATTCTATTACATGGTCATTCTTTAATCACTTGGATTGGGTTGAAACTCCACTACTTTGTTAATTTAAACGTTTGCGTGTTTGATGAATGGTTTCTCGTAACTTAGTTTTGTGCGATAAATGGTTGGATTATGTTGGAACTAAATGGTGTTCTAAAATTTATCTTTCATGAAACTTGATTATTCGCCGAACTTGCTTAGACGATTTTTTATCGTAATGTATGTTTTAATTTTAATGTTTAAAAAAATATAAATGAATACTTCGCTAATTGCGGTCAGGTGCTTGGGTTGTCATCTGTCTTCGCATCAAAAGATTGAGTGGCATTCTAAGCTATTCACTTTCTGCACTAATCTTAACAATTATGATTAAAGCTAGTAGCCATCTAGAGATGTGACCGATCAAGTAACTGGGGTGGGGTGTTTGGGTTTTCATTCTTCTTTGCGTAAAAAGATTTAGTGACACTCTAGACAAGCCTTTCATTTTTTTAAGTTTGGTGTCTTGACAATTTAGCATGGATTGGTATCGTGGAGCCTAATTATGAGATAATTTGATAATTGTGTGATTACTTGAATTACGAATCAACATGTTAGCTTGAGGGAGGTGGTTGTAGGATTAAAATTTTACTAATGTCTATTTGCTTGATTGAATTGAAGAATGTAGCAATTGGACTGACTTGGATGAAGTTAGTATGCTTGGATTGGAAAATGCATGAAATGCTTTATTTCTATAAATTCTTAAATGAGATGCTATTAATTTAGGGCCTATAATTTTATTTTTGATTAGGTGCAAAAGCAAACCCGAAAAGTGAAAAAGAGTTGAAAATGAGGACTATCATAAAAGTTTTGGGCTAAACAAGTTGATAGACAATGATCTGTTTTGAGATTTATTTGTAAAAAATAATAATTTTACTTTTTTTTCTTTAGGGTAATAATTTAATTTTCTAGTATTTTATCTTTTGGTATTTTTGGATAACTATTTAACACTAAATTAGATTAAAGACTTAATAGAATTAAGCATTTATATTTTAATATACATTTATATATGCGTGGGGAGGGCGTGCGCTCCCTTGTACTTTTTCCACAATTGAATTGCAATTGAAAACTTTCTTTATTTCAATTTTATTTCCTTTCTTTGCTTGCACATTATTGCACCATTACACATTAAATTTTATTTTTTTCATTTTATTTATTTATTTTTAATTAATCCTGGAGAGAGCTGTGAGATACGAAATCTGTAACACTCCATACCCGGCCTAGACGTTATGACCAAGTCTGGAGAGCCACATCAAAACCTTTCAGAAAAATATCCAACCTTTACTATTTAAAGTTTAACAGTCGAAAATCATTTAAAAAGTTTAACCAAACGTGAAATCCAAACTTAAAAATCGTATTCCAAAATAAACACACATTAGTATAAGTCTATATAAACACTAAAATAACTAGAAGAGAGATGACCGAGCTCCTACCACGCTGACCTGCCTAAATCTGTGGGTTACCTATAATCCAACAAACAGACTAAATGAGTTTACAACTCGATGTGTAACTTACATTATCAATTAATTAGTAACATAGCAGGTATGTTTTTGATTTTTCACGAATCAGTCAATTCTCATAATTAGATACAGTAATAGAAATAGATGATATCAGATACAATTGCAGAACATTTCAAATACAAATGCAGATTCCTACCCCCAACTGCTACACACCATCTTTGTCCATTTTTACACACCATATAGGGTATTAAGTACCCATTCCATCCTTACACACTGCATAGTAACTGTATGTCACGCTTCAGAGTAATTGCAGTCTAGCTGCTAGATCAAAATGCGATGAATTGCCAAAGTCAAACATATTTTTGTGGCTTAGGCACCAAATTCGACAGATTAATAAACTGCCCACACTTTTTCTTTTTCACAATCCCAACCCAATGTAGATGTATATTCAACCAATGTCAGATAATCGTTTACAGTGATACAATTTCAGATCATGACACATTTACTTATCAAATTTCATATATATATATATATATATATATATATATATGAATATAACAGATTATCCAGTAACAGATCGTCAGATAATAATTTTATTATCCAATTTAGATCATACGGACTTTACGGTAGACCTACGTTTGATTAGAACGATGTTTAAAGCCCTGACAAAAAAATCTTGAATTTTGGCCCACACGCCCATGTGGCCCTCCCCATTACTTCACACGGCCTACCACATGCCTGTGTGGTTCAAAACAGTGAGTTACATGATCTAGCACACGGCCCAGCACACGCCCATGTGACTTTCGACCCACAATATATCTCACACGACCTGGACACATGCCCGTGTCTCTAATTCAAAAACAGTGAGTTATACGGCTTGGAGACACGCCCGTGTCTCTAGCCTGTGTGCCTCTAATTCTTAAACAGTGAGTTACACGGCCTGACACATGGCCGTGTGACTCACACGGCCTACCACACAGCCTGGCTCACTGCTGTGTGGCATCGACAACCATGTTTTCAGCTTCTGTCATTCGCAAAATTTTGATTTTTCGTTACACACTTGACACGGTTTCGACGCAGAAGTGACCGAGGTGAATCCAAAGCCTAAAAAAACAATCCAAATGCCAATTACACAATTAATCACAACGAAATGCTAGAATTAGAGTACAAACTGAGCAGCGTCGAAAAGTTTTGATGAACCCTGAACTTAAAGATTCCACCCCTTACCTTGGTACAAAACAAAAATCCACAGAACTAAAACGTTTGGGGAACATTGTTCTCACAACATTTGCCTATGAGAAGACCAAACAAACACTTAATCAAGGAATCCAAGCAACTAAGTGAAACCCACTTCGACAAGATAAACAAAAAAATACTAACAGAAATTCATATCAACCTTACGCAATTATCCCGACAATTGATGACAATGAAATACGAAGTTTCCCTACTGTAACAGCAGCAAAAATGATAAAAAGAAATAAAAGAAAACAAGGCAAGAGCAAGAAAAAGAACATGAGGGAAAGAAAAGAAGGAAGAAGAAAAAAAAAACTTAACAGGAAAGAGGAGAAAAGAATTCAATTAATTTTAAAAATAAAATAACCATACTTAACGAAGTAGTAACAAAAATATTTCCTTATCGTATACGCAAAGACTTGAACACAGATTCAGAAGGTGTACAAAAGTCTAACCATTGAACCAGCAAACTCATTCTTGAAACAAATTAACGCAAAAAAAAAGAAATTTAAGTCAAGAGTTCAAGCATGATGGTTAAACCAAAATAAATAGTAAAATTCAAGAAGGAAGACTTGAACCTTCAATCTCAAACATACAAGTAAAGCACTTAGCCACAAATACAGAGACTTAATTACTAACAAAATTTATCAAACAAATATTCAAAATTTGGGGCGTTACAAAATCACACTTAAAAATCTTCATACTGATATTAGTTATTTTATCGATTTAAGAGATAGATACTATCATCTCATAAAATTTTATTAACACCAAGTCAAAAAGAGCTCGTTGATTTAGTGTTGATAGGCATACAGTTGGAAGAACCGATACAGTTGTCTATCGTATTTGGTCTATTAAAGAACACATTGGCGTGTCCAATTTGGATCCCTCAAGGGAAATATCAATCGAATTTAAATGACCCACACGGTTGAAGCCATTGGTTCGAGTTGGACCCTTTTAGTTCGCAGGACTACCAAAGAGCTAAATTGTGGACATGTGTTTCGTGGTTGTTCATTCAGCAAGGGTTCGTTGTTAGGCTGTAACACCCGGGTTCTAGGGGTTATGCATTTAGCGCATAACTCAAGTGATAGTAGGCTTATGGTGAGGTTGGATGAGTTTTGAGGGGTCTGGAGAACCCTAGAAGGTAGAAGATGCCTTAGGAAATTTTTTGATTTTTAGTGTTAAGAAGGGGAGCTTGGCTTTAGAGGTCTTAAGAGAAATATTTGGGAGGTTGAGACACAAGAATTTCTTTGGAAGAGTGGCAGGGAGGCGCCACTTAGAGGTCTTGGAAGGTGACGCCTCAAGGAGCAAGGGGGGCCAGTGTTCGAGCTGCGAAGTCAGCATGTTGGCTTTTGTTTTGCGTCATGAAAGGGGGAGGAGTTGGTTTCGGCCACGGCACTTAAAAGAAGGAGTTTAATGGGTCTTTTATTTTTTTGAATTTCGGCTATGAAGGTAGGATTAAGGGTGGAATCATTCAAACTTTTTGAATGAGTGTCAGGGAGGAAATGTAGGAGGAAATCTTGGGATTTGGGAGGAGTTGAGTTAGTGGCCGATTTTGGGGAGCTTGAGGAGGGTATTTTCGGCTTTGTTGGAGGGTGTTAGGTGGGTGCCGAAATCTAGTAGTATAAGTAGGGGGTGCTCACCTTTTGGCCACCCTTTTCACCATTTGCTTTCTCTTTGCCGAGTTACAGTTGTTTTTCTCTCAACCACATAGGTAGCCGAAACCTTTTTCCTCCAAAGCACTTTCTCTCCTTTTTGCTCTCAATCTTGCTAGGTGGCTGAATCTTCCACTCTCCCTTCTCCCTTTCTTTTTCTTTCAAAACCGAAAGCACCCTGTTCATCTTTTACTTTCTTTTCTCAAACCTTGTTGCCGAAATCTCCCCTCTCCTATTAGTGTCACTTTGGCCGAATATTAGAGTAGTGTTGATCTCCTTGGGTTTGTCTGTTTCAATTGTTGGAGAAGGTAAGTGTTGGTAGCCGAATGCCTATTTCTTTCCCCTCTCTGTTCTCGGTCGACTTTTACAAGGGTAAGAGCCGATTTTGGAATTTGTTTGGAAGTATGTTAATCTCTTGTGGTAACCGAATTGTTGTAGGGTCTCCGGGATTTGGAAGCAAGCAAGCGTAGCCTCCTTTCTCTGTTAATCGGTTGGTAAGTGGTGGTAAGAAGCTATTTTGATAGTCAATCTCTTCTAGTATTTGATAAGTCGAAGGTTTGGAGGTTTAATCTTTTGATCTGATTAAGTGTATTGATGGAGGCAAATACCAGTCAATGAGGGCAAGGGAAAGTCCCTATCCCGAAGTTTAAGAAAAGAGCGGTCTCAGCGGTGCGGGATTGGCCACCGGGGTGTGGGCCAGCAGCAGGAGAAAACTATAGGCAGATAGCCGTAGTCTCGCTTAGCGATAGCGTAGGGATCGAGAGTTTAGAACTTCAAGTGATAAGGTGCGTAATTATCGCACTGTTTCTCCTGATAATTGTGTATTGATGTATATACTTGTGTATGATGTGTGGTAGCCGTCAATAAAGGCTAATGTGGTGGATACCCATGTTTGGGGTGATCGGTTAACAGGTTAGTAACTTGTGTTATTAAATGATTTATGGTGTATGTATGATATGGTAATGAGCATGTGATGTATACTCATTTTATATGTTGATTTAACATGATGCATTTACATATATGCATGGGGATTGGGATTGAGAAAGGAAGGACGGGTGTACATACTTATGTACGTGGTCTAATGTTAGCCTCGTGCTACATTAGCGCTTGATGATTAGCTGTGTGCTTCATCAAGAGAGGTGTTGGCTAGGTGCCCATCTCGACGGTTGATAGCTGTGTGCGTCACCGTAGACGGATTAATATCTGGATCACTTATGTGATCGGTGGCTCAGCCACGGCCTTGAGCAGCAGGTCTGCCAAGGTAGGATATGTGGGATCACTCGGTTGTGATTGGTGGATTAGCCACGGCCTTGGGGCAGGGAGTCTGCTAAGGTTGGTGTAACGGATGGATTGTATGTTGGGCTGGGATGCATTTTTGGCATGACTTGTTACGTGAACTGTATGGATATGGGCCAAGCCCATACGTGTGGAACCATGTGTAATGATTATGCACTGAGTCTGTGGACTCACCCAATTTTCCTTAACCATTTCAGGTGATGCATGATGCTCAGACCGGGTTGGAGAGGATACAAGGTGGCCCATGCAGAAGAAGATGTTTTAAATTATTTTTATGCATTTTTCATATTAACTACTTTGTTTAAGTATTGGTTGTAATAAGGGCCTTATTATTATATTTGGTATTATTTTATTACGGCTTGATTAAATTGACTACTAAGTGAAGATGATTTTATTTTTAGCAACTTATTTTTTTTAAAGTATCTATATATAATAAAGGTTTAATTCGAATATTTTATAACATCAAAATGTTACATATGATTTTAAATGGACATGGTTTCCAAAAGATGACAAATTTTCATGTTTTATCATAAGTCAAAAATATTTTCAACCGTTCTTCCACAGTGGCATTTCAAATTCGGTCGTAGTGAATGGGCCGGGTTTGGGGTGTTACAAATTGATATCAGAGCCCGGTTCAAAACTCGGCTTTGAGGTTTTGGGCCAGAAAAATGTTTTCAAAAATGGGCTTTTCAAAAATATGGACTTTTAAGGAATTTTTTCAGGTTATTCTGGCATGGCACCTGTACCTCCGGCCCGAAGTCCACCAGGTAAGTATTTCTAATTAGTGAAGTGATTTGTTTATGTGAACTGCTATGGGTTTATTTGGGCTCGTAGATTAGAATGTTAGGGCTATTGGACCCTAGGACTAGTCTACTCAAACACATACATAAGACTTAAGGGCTATTAAACAAACCTGTGAAGTAAGTCGCCGAGTTAAGGTGTGGTAACCACTGTACGCATGTCTAGGAATGGTATTCAGTAAGAGCTTGGTATTTAAGCAGTCTTAGTGACTCACCTCCTCTTTACTCGAATCCTACCTGGTGCGTAGCTACGGTTCACCTTAACCAAGATGACTTGTTCATAGGCTAAACCAATTATTAAAACCCGAAAGGGATTAGCCTTACTGTTTTAAAACCCTTAGTTTTAAAATTTTCAAACTTACCCCTTTGTTTTGTAAACCCTAAATCTGGTTTTGAAAGACGTTTTCTCAATTTATAAAATTACCAAAATGCCCCTAGTGGAAAATTACAAAAATGCCCCTGTAATGTAAAATTACCGTACTACCCTCAACTTTTGTTAAAATAATTTTACTTTACAAAAATACCAAAATCTCAAGTTTTCAAAATATCAAGATACTCTGGTTTGGGGAAATTTACGAAAATACCCCTGGATTGATAAAATTACCAAAATGCCCTTGGTTTCTAAATTTTTACCCCCGACTTTTTACTAAAATATTCCTTTTCACAAAATATCAGAAAATCTTATTTGCAAAATATTGAGATACCCAGATTTAGAAATTTAGAAGAATACCCCGACTTACAAAATTACCAAAGTAACCCCCAATTTCTGTAAATTTTTGGCTCTGAAAAAATAAATTTAGGATGACCCCCGAGATTTTGTAAATTCTAAAATAGAAAAAACTATTTTCAATTGACTCTGATTTATTACCGAAATACCCCTATAGGAAAATGACGAAATTACCCCTGGGTTGGGAATGCTCAAGGAAGTGACGTGGATGAATGAATGTGTCCTTAGTGAAAGATGTGAAGGTTTGAATTAGAATAGTGAACTTGAACATGAAACTTTGATTGATCGAAAGAACCACTTCCGGAAACTTTTTTTCATAAAATTTGCTCGTGGATAAACAGTGAAACAGAATTTCTAATGCATAAAACTTTTTAAACAGATTAAGTCGTGACACTAGACATAAGTTCTTGGAGGCGTGGTCGCAATACTCGTGGATGTGGTAGAGGCAGGATGGCAGTATCGGAACCGGTTGGGTCTGGTCATGGGTCAGAGAGCGATGTGCAGCCACCACCAGCTGTTGAGGTTGAACATCAGGATCAGACAGGAGGAGACGATGCAGTATCGCAGGCTATGCTGCGGGTGCTTGAGCGAGTGGCAGGAGCTAATGTGGGCAATGGGACTCGGAAGTCAGTACCCGAAAGACTTAGGTCGAACGGAGCTGAGGTTTTCAGAGGAGTGTCCGGGGTAGCTCCAAACGTGGCAGAATACTGGCTTGAGGCAGTTGAAAGGATTATGGATGACTTAGATTTAACTGCAGAGGAGAAGCTTAAGGGTGCTGTATCGTTGCTACGGGATGAGGCCTACCAGTGGTGGCTCACTGTTAAGGAAAGTACCCCTGCCGATCGAGTGGACTGGGGTTACTTTAAGATCAAGTTCGAAGGGAAGTATATCGGAGCGAGTTATGTGGACGCTCAGAGGAAGGCGTTCCTCAATTTGGTGCAAGGTGGCAAGTCAATAGCGGAGTACGAGGCTGAGTTTCTGCGTTTGAGTCGGTATGCTCGGGGCATCGTGGCTACCGATTATGAGAGATGCGTCAGATATGAAGATGGGCTGCGGGATGAGCTGCGGGTTTTGATTGCTCCGCAGCGAGAAAGAGACTTTTCCATTCTAGTAGAGAAAGCTCGAATAGCTGAGGAGGTCAAGAGGACCGAGAGGCAGAATAGAGATAGAGAAAGGAGTCGGGATAAGAGGAGTTATGAACCGTCAGAATCGTCTGGGAGTCTTCAGAAAAGACCGAGGTCGAGACTTCTGCTCGTCCATGTGCTCGGTGTGAAAGATATCATGTTGGCGAGTGTTGGAATCGGGATCGAGAATGTTTTAGGTGTAAATCCAAGACTCATCTGATTAAAGATTGTCCCCAGGATCCGAATAGGACTCGGACTTTAGGCCAAGGTTATGTGCAGTCGGGCAGAGGTGGTCAGCAGGCGACAAGGGGTCGTGGTCCGAACCATGGAGGGAATGGTTCCGACCGAGGTCGTGGAGCGTTAGGCCGAGGTAATGGTGGCTCTGAGGCAAGGCAGCCAGGCCTGGTTTATGCAGTCCGTCGGAGGGAGGATAATGATATGCCAGATGAGTCAGCTGGTAAGTTTCTTATGTCTGGAATATTCTTATTTGTTTTGTTGCTTTAGTGGCAGTTTGTTTTATTGCTAGTAAAGTATCTAGAACCTTGAGTGTGGACTTGGAAGCTGTGCCTAAGAAATATGGTAGTTTCTTAAGATCAGAGTGCGCAGCAATAGCGTAGTGTGGTGAAGTAGGATGTACGACCGTTAGTCAGCCAAGTAATTTCGAGGACGAAATTATTTTTTAAGGAGGGTAGAATTGTAACACCCGGGTTCTAGGGGTTATGCATTTAGCGCATAACTCAAGTGATAGTAGGCTTATGGTGAGGTTAGATGAGTTTTGAGGGGTCTGGAGAACCCTAGAAGGTAGGAGATGCCTTAGGAAATTTTTTGATTTTTAGTGTTAAGAAGGGGAGCTTGGCTTTAGAGGTCTTAAGAGAAATATTTGGGAGGTTGAGACACAAGAATTTCTTTAGAAGAGTGGCAGGGAGGTGCCACTTAGAGGTCTTGGAAGGTGACGCCTCAAGGAGCAAGGGGGGCCAGTGTTCGAGCTGGGAAGTCAGCATGTTGGCTTTTGTTTTGCGTCATGAGAGGGGGAGGAGTTGGTTTCGGCCATGGCACTTAAAAGAAGGAGTTGAATGGGTCTTTTATTTTTTTGAATTTCGGCTAGGAAGGTAGGATTAAGGGTGGACTCATTCAAACTTTTTGAATGAGTGTCAGGGAGGAAATGTAGGAGGAAATCTTGCGATTTGGGAGGAGTTGAGTTAGTGGCCGATTTTGGGGAGCTTGAGGAGGGTATTTTCGGCTTTGTTGGAAGGTGTTAGGTGGGTGCCGAATCTAGTAGTATAAGTAGGGGGTGCTCACCTTTTGGCCACCCTTTTCACCATTTGCTCTCTCTTTGCCGAGTTGCAGTTGTTTTTCTCTCAACCACATAGGTAGCCGAAACCTTTTTCCTCCAAAGCACTTTCTCTCCTTTTTGCTCTCAATCTTGCTAGGTGGTTGAATCTTCCACTCTCCCTTCTCCCTTTCTTTTTCTTTCAAAACCGAAAGCACCCTGTTCATCTTTTACTTTCTTTTCTCAAACCTTGTTGCCGAAATCTCCCCTCTCCTATTAGTGTCACTTTGGCCGAATATTAGAGTAGTGTTGATCTCCTTGGGTTTGTCTGTTTCAATCGTTAGAGAAGGTAAGTGTTGGTAGCCGAATGCCTATTTCTTTCCCCTCTCTGTTCTCGGTCGACTTTTACAAGGGTAAGAGCCGATTTTGGCATTTTTTTGGAAGTATGTTAATCTCTTGTGGTAACCGAATCGTTGTAGGGTCTCCGGGATTTGGAAGCAAGCAAGCGTAGCCTCCTTTCTCTGTTAATCGGTTGGTAAGTGGTGGTAAGAAGCTATTCTGATAGTCAATCTCTTCTAGTATTTGATAAGCCGAAGGTTTGGAAGTTTAATCTTTTGATCTGATTAAGTGTATTGATGGAGGCAAATACCAGTCAAGGAGGGCAAGGGAAAGTCCTTATCCCGAAGTTTAAGAAAAGAGCGGTCTCGGCGGTGCGGGATTGGCCACCGGGGTGTGGGCCAGCAGCAGGAGAAAACTATAGGCAGATAGTCGTAGTCTCGCTTAGCGATAGCGTAGGGATCGAGAGTTTAGAACTTCAAGTGATAAGGTGCGTAATTATCGCACTGTTTCTCCTGATAATTGTGTATTGATGTATATACTTGTGTATGATGTGTGGTAGCCGTCAATAAAGGCTAATGTGGTGGATACCCATGTTTGGGGTGATCGGTTAACAGGTTAGTAACTTGTGTTATTAAATGATTTATGGTGTATGTATGATATGGTAATGAGCATGTGATGTATACTCATTTTATATGTTGATTTAACATGATGCATTTACATATATGCATGGGGATTGGAATTGAGCAAGGAAGGACGGGTGTACATACTTATGTACGTGGTCTAATGTTAGCCTCGTGCTACATTAGAGCTTGATGATTAGCTGTGTGCTTCATCAAGGGAGGTGTTGGCTAGGTGCCCATCTCGGCGGTTGATAGCTGTGTGCGTCACCATAGACGGATTAATATCGGGATCACTTATGTGATCGGTGGCTCAGCCACGGCCTTGAGCAGCAGGTCTGCCAAGGTAGGATATATGGGATCACTCGGTTGTGATCGGTGGATTAGCCACGGCCTTGGGGCAGGGAGTCTGCTAAGGTTGGTGTAACGGATGGATTGTAGGTTGGGCTGGGATGCGTTTTTGGCATGACTTGTTACGTGAACTGTATGGATATGGGCCAAGCCCATACGTGTGGAACCATGTGTAATGATTATGCACTGAGTCTGTGGACTCACCCAATTTTCCTTAACCATTTCAGGTGATGCATGATGCTCGGACCGGGTTGGAGAGGATACAAGGTGGCCCACGCAGAAGAAGATGTTTTAAATTATTTTTATGCATTTTTCATATTAACTACTTTGTTTAAGTATTGGTTGTAATAAGGGCCTTATTATTATATTTGGTATTATTTTATTATGGCTTGATTAAATTGACTACAAGTGAAGATGATTTTATTTTTAGCAACTTATTTTTTTTTTAAAGTATCTATATTTAATAAAGGTTTAATTCGAATATTTTATAGCATCAAAATGTTACATATGATTTTAAATGGACATGGTTTCCAAAAGATGACAAATTTTCATGTTTTATCATAAGTCAAAAATATTTTCAACCGTTCTTCCACAGTGGCATTTCAAATTCGGTCGTAGTGAATGGGCCGGGTTTGGGGTGTTACATAGGCATTCCCACAATTAATTTACACATGAAAATATTTGTGATATGAGGCGTCCTCAATCACTATAACTGACTTATTGATTGAAGGTGAAGGCTTATTATCAAGGATCGATTCAGAACCGAAGCCAAAATTAAGTGTAAAGCTAGAAAACCGTCATATTGGTTTATTCTGTCTTATTTCATTTCTATTTCTTTTTACAGTTATTTTGATTTTAATTATTTCTATTATTTTTTGCTTTAATCAGATTTTATTCCCCCTTTTTAACTTTTGCACAGATCGTCACACGTCGTGGGCACGGCAGCTGCTTGGCATGCAACCTGGTTAAATTGAACATTAATTTTAGTTATCCTAGTCCTTTTGGGATCGACCTTAATCTCTATACTGCTATTTATTTACTGTTTAGAGTAATATTATTATTTTTGGTGGATTTGACACTCATCATTGGCCAGAACTTGAGATTTAATAATAAATTTATTCCCTAATTTTTATCTTCTTTTTTTTTCACTTTAGCCTTTAAATTTTTTTTATCACTTCAATCCTCAACCTTAGCTTAATACCTATTGTATCCCCTTTTATACACAATTTTTTTTAAAAAAAAAAACTGTACTATCATTCTATACATCTCTTTTATCCCATCTCACATTTTTGCTAAAAAAAATCTTAACAACCAATCAAATAATGTCATGTGTGAAAAAAAATTATAAGTTTTAAAAAAATGTGAAAATTCCTTAAAAAAATCATAAAAACTTAAATTTTTTAAAAATATATAAAATTTCAAAAAATAAAATAAAATTTGAGACTTTTTTAAATTATTGTGTTTTGAAATTAAAAAAAAACATAAGATTATTAAAAATTGAATGTGCAAAATGCACCTAGACATTCATTGAGAATTTGAAGATTGCATGTACAGAATCTACCTAGTCAACTAATTATTAATAATTATTTTTGTTTCTTATGAAAAGTTACAAAATAGTCACCCAACTATTCATTTGTCTTTTTTGGTCACCAGTTGACTAACATTGGTAGCTTTTTGTAACACCACTCACCCATATTCAACGTCGGAATAGGGTGATGGAGTATTACCAAGCATATAACACATTTAAACATATTTTTCTCATACATTTAATCAATACATGTAATCATCATTCAATCTCAATCACTTTGTCCCTAATACGAGCCTACGAGGCCGTAAACATGCATTGGGAGTGGTTCAGGACTAAATAGATAATTCGGGAAATTTTTCAACACTTATAAATTTTCTCTAAAACAGGGGACACATGCCCGTGTGACCAGGCCGTGTGGACATTCGAAATGAAAGCACATGGTCGTATCCTAGCCCGTGTCCTACCCCGTGTCCAAACAAGTGAGGTTACTGACTTGGGTCACACGGCCAACCACACACCAGAGTGTCTAGCCCGTGTGCCCTTAGAAGTGGCCACCCACGCCCGTGTGCTAGGCCGTGTGCCAATTAGGGGGTATACTGACTTGTGCCACACGGCCGATCACACGCCCATGTGTGAGACCTTGTGGAGTATACTGACTTCATTTCAATTTCAACACCAGGGGACACACGGCCGTGTAATTTGACCGTGTGTCACACACTGCTGAGACACACACCCGTGTCTCTGCCCGTGTGGACAAAAATAGGCTATTTGCAAAGCCATTTTGCCACCATTTTTTACATTCCCGCTCAAGCATAATTTGCAACATTTTATAACTCAATAGGCTAATCCATAACATTTCATACACATATTTGAATACTTATACGCAACCAAAGCATTATACCAAGTTAAGCCAAATCAAATGGCTTTATCTTATACCACAACATGTACCAAAATCACTAGCTCAAGTAACCATAACTATCATCTTTATAACTAGCCTATACATGCCATATTTACATATATCCATGAGTTCAAAGGTACCAATCAGCAACTGGATAGTGTGACGCGTATCTCCGACTTTATCCTAATCGAGCGAGCTATCGAACCTCTATAAAACACAAAAAAGAAACAGAATAAGCTTTATAGCTTAGTAAGCCCGTATAATTCAGAATTAAACTTACCATTTATACATAATCAAGACAATAAATCAGGTATACTCAACTCAATTACCAAATGCCTAAACACAAGCATTCATCAACAAGTTAGTCACATAACTGCGTGTAATAATCCATTATCTCAATTTAATACTTAATACATTGTATCATATCAAATTCATATATCACGTACATTATTTGTAACATTTCACTCTCAATCATATAAACAATAATTCATTTGTATAAACACATAGCTTTTTCACATAACCAATAACCAAATTTATACCCATTGAACCTATTAGAATACCGAGGGATACTCGAGTGATATACATTACATATAAATTAGTAATCCATCAATTCATTATCAATTCTGCTCTTTCGAGCTATGGACAGTAAGCTCTATTGAGCTGAAACGGTAAGCTCTGACGAGCTGAAAATAGTAAGTTCTTACGAGCTGATATATCAGTAAGCTCATACGGGCTGTGGTGAGTCCGCAACACATGCAGAATCTCGACCAAAACGGTAACCCTAGTGACATGTCACTCGTATCCTACGACTTTCTACGGTTTAAACGGGACTCGGTATTCGGTAATTCTCATCAATTAGTCATTCGAAAGTAATACCATTTACTCAATTATGCTTTCATTTCAAATAATTTAAAAGTATTTAAAAATTCGATTCTAATTATACAAACTTACCTTGAGTTGCTCGGATGGAAATTATCAACTATTCGTCCACTTTTCCTTTTCCCCGATCTAATCCCGATCTCAACTTATCTTGATCTATATTTTATCAAATTTAGCACATTCAACATTTGGTCTATTCAATTTAGCCTATAATTTACAAGTTGGCAAATTTACATATTTACCCCTAATGTTTCACATTTTTACAATTTAGTCCTTATAAGCCAAATTTAGTACATGTTACTAGCAGTTCATATTTTTAATTTACTCCCACTTTTAACCACCACATTTCACATTTTCTCAATTTAATCCCTTTTTGACATTTTTGTCAAAAATCAATTTACAAAAGCTATTAATCTAACATTAAACCTTCCAAATCTATCAAAAATCATCAAAGTACTCAAGTATTCAACAATGGAAACATGATAAATCTTTAACTATTCTGAAATCTAGGGTACGGGCTAGCTAGAATACGAAGCAACAATCTCAAAAACATAGAAATCATTAAAAACGAATCAAAATTACGTACCTAATTGATAGAATTGAGATTGCCAAACCCTAACCCCTTTGTTTTTCAAAGAGTCGGTTTTGTATTCTCTTTTGAAGAAGATGAATACAAATTATGTATTTTGTTTTCATTTAATTGCCATATTTAATTATCAATTACCATAATAACCTTAGTATTAAAACATTAAATTCACCTAACACATGTCCAATAATGTCCACTAACATTATAAATGGACTTTTTACAACATAAGGGCCTCCACTATTAAATTCATAGGCATTTGATACTTTTAACTAATAGAACAACACTTTTACACTTTACGTGATTTAGTCCTTTTTATCAAATTAATCAACCAATCGATAAAATTTCTAAACGAAAATTTCACACAAACATATTATCATGCCACGGACATTAAAATAATAATAAAATAATTATTTTGACTTTAGATTTGTGGTCTCAAAATCACTATTCTGAGTTAACTAAAAAGGGTTGTTAAACTCTCCCCCTTAGGGATTTTCATCCCCGAAAATCTTACCAATGAATAGGTTAGGGTACTATTTTCGTATATCTTCCTCGAGTTCCCACGTAGCTTCCTCGATCCCGTGTTTATACCAAAGAACCTTCACTAGGGCTATGCGTTTATTTCTCAATTCTTTGATTTCACGAGCTGAAAACCTAATCGGTTCTTCGCTATACGTCAAATCAGTCTGTATCTCAACATCTATCGGAGAAATCACTTGATGGATCGGATCTGTATCGATGTAGCATAGAAACGTGAAAGACAATATGAATCTTTTCAAGTTCTGATGGTAAAGCTAGTCGATACGCTACAGGCCCTATTCTTTCAACGATCTCATACGGTCCGATAAATCGCGGGCTCAGCTTTCCTTTACGGCCGAATCAAAAAACCTTTTTCCATGGTGACACCTTTAGAAGCACTCGGCCCCTGACTTGAAACTCAATTTCTTTACATTTCAAATCCGCGTATGATTTCTGTCGATCTGAAGCTACTTTTAAACTGTTGCAAATCGTTTTCACTTTTTCTTCAGTTTCTCTGATCAATTCAACCCCGTAAATCTTTTTCTCACTTAGTTCAGTCTAGTATAACGGAGTTCGACATTTGAAACCATATAAATCTCGTAAGTGTCATATTTATACTCATTTGAAAACTGTTGTTATACACGAACTAATCAACGGTAAGTATTTTTCCCAACTGCCCTCAAACTCTAAAATACAACATCTCAACATGTCTTTGAGAATCTGGATAACTCTTTCGGTCTGACTGTCAGTCTGGCGATGAAAAGTAGTACTGAAATTCAACTGTGTTCCTAGAGCTTCATGCAATTTCTTCCAAAATCACGACGTAAATCTCGGATCTCTATCAGAAATAATAGATAGTGGCACCCTGTGCAATCGAACAATCTCAGTACAATTCAGCTAGTCTATCAAGTGAGTAATCTGTACATACAAGTATGAAATGAGCAGATTTCGTTAGTCGATCAACGACAACCCAGATAACATCTTTCTTTTCCGGAGTTAGAGGCAATGCCGACACAAAATCCATTGTAACTCTATCCCATTTCCACTTGGGAATCATCACAGGCTGCAGTAAACCCGGTGGTACTTGATGTTCAGCTTTGGCTTGCTGACAAATCAAGCATTTAGAAACAAACTCTGAGATAGCTCGTTTCATGCCTTGCCACCAATAAAACCATTTCAAATCGTTGTACATTTTGGTACTCCCCGGATGATAAGCAACTATTGTGCGCTTCATGCAAAATCTTTTGAATGAGTTCTGAATTTCTTAGTATGCAAATTCTATTCCGGAACCTTAAATAATCATTGGCTCCAATCTAAAACTCTGAATTAGGGATAGTCTTACAATGAATTCGTTTAAGTTACAATTCACGATAATTTTTCTGAGATTCACAGATTTGTTGAAGAAATACCAGTTTAGCTTTTAATTCAGCTAAAATAGACCCATCATCACAAATCATCAACTGGGAATTCATTGCTCGTAATGCAAACAAAGATTTTCGGCTCAGGGCATCAGCAACAACATTAGCTTTTCTCGGGTGATAATCAATCACAAATTCATAGTCTTTCAATAACTCAAGCCATCTTCGTTGTCACAGATTCAAATCTTTCTGTGACATCAAATATTTTAAGCTTTAGTGGTCCGTATAAATGTGGCATTTTTCACCGTATAAGTAGTGTCGCCAAATTTTCAATGCGAACACAATTGCAGCCAACTCTAAATTGTGTGTTGGATAGTTCTTTTCATTCGGTTTCAATTGTTTGGAAACATAAGCTATAACTTTTCCTTCTTGCATCAGAACACATCCCAAACCGTTTAATGACGCGTCACTATAAATCACAAGCTCTTTCCCTAATTCAGGTTGAACTAGAACTAGTGCTTCAGTTAACATTACTTTCAACTATTCGAAACTCTGCTGACATTTTTTTGACCATTCAAATTTCACATCTTTCTGAAGTAGTCGTGTCATCGGTGTCGCAATCATTGAAAATCCTTTCACGAATCTTCGGTAATAGCCCGCTAAGCCCAGAAAACTACAGACTTCAAACATATTTCCCGGAGGTTTCCAGTCAACAATAGTAGAAATCTTACTTGGGTCAACTCTAATACCTTCAGCTGAAACAATATGCCCTAGAAATCCAACCTCTCGATGCTAAAACTCACATTTGCTGAACTTTGCAAATAATTAATTATCACGTAGATTTTATAACACAATTCTCAAGTGCTCGGTATGTTCAGATTAATCTCGCGAATAGATCAGAATGTCGTCAATGAACACAACAACAAATTTGTCTAAATACGGTCTAAATATCTGATTCATCAAATCCATAAAAATGGTAGGAGCATTAGTTAATCCCAAAGGCATAACAAGGAATTCATAATGTCCGTACCTCGTTCTGAACGCGGCTTTTGGCACATCTGACTCTTTAACTCGCAACTGATAATAACCCGATCTTAAATCAATCTTTGAAAATACTGTAGCCCTTTCAACTGATAAAATGAATCATCAATCCGTGGTAGAGGGTATTTTTTCTTTATAGTCACTTTATTCAGCTGTCTATAATCGATACACATTCTCATTATGCCTTCTTTCTTCTTTACAAACTATACTGGTGCACTCCAGGCGAATAACTCGGTCGTGCAAAACCTCTGTCTGTTAATTCTTGCAACTGAGCTTTCAACTCTTTTAATTCTGTTGGAGCCATTTTGTACAGATCTATCGATATCAGTGTTATTCCTGGTACTAATTCAATACCAAATTCAACCTCTTTGATTAGTGGCAAACCCGATAATTCTTCTAGAAATACATCCGAAAACTCACAAACAACATGTACAGATTCAATCTTTGATTCAAACACCTTTGTATCCAGTACGTAGGTAAGATATGCATCATAGCCCTTTTTCATACATTTCTGAGCTAATAGAGACGATATCACAGTGGGCAATTTACTCGAATCATCAGACGTAATCCGAAGAATTTCATCGTTCGAACATTTCAATTCGATAATCTTTCGTCTACAATTCACAACTGCATCATGCATAGTCAGCCAGTCCATACCCAGAATCATATCAAACTCATCAAATGGTAGAAGCATCAAGTCAGCCAGAAAATAGTAACCCCGAGCCATCAAAGGACAATTCATACAAATTTTATCAACTAAAACGGACTTGCCTAAGGGGTTCGATACTTCAATTACAAACTCTATAGACTCGACATGTAAACTCTTTTTAAACACTAAATTCATGCAGATATATGAATGGGTTGATCCAGGATCTATCAACACAATTATATCAGTATCGAAAAGAGAAAAGTACCGGTAATAACGTCTGGCGATGATGCCTCATCTGGTGCATGGATAACATAAGCTTGGGTAGGTACTCGTGCCTCAGATCTCATAGTAGAATCTCTCGTAGCATCTCGATTACCACTCGTATTTCCAGTGTTTCGGGGTGGTCTCCCTCTAGTAGCCGTATTACTTGCTTTCGCCGATTGATCTCTTTCAGCTATAGACTTTTCTGAACAGTCCCGGAGATAATGATCAAGAGATCCACATCTAAAACAAGCTCCGCTCATTGTTCTACATTCACTGTAATATCTCTTATTGCAGTGCTTACATTCAGGTCCAACATTTCTAACACTACCCACACTGGTAACAGATGTTGTCTGAGGTTTAGAGCTGAAATGTCTCGAATCTCTATCTTTAATCGAAATCCCCACAGAAGCAGTAGAACAAAGGATGATATTCTCTAGACTTCTTTGATGTTGACTGATGTGATTTGCCCGCAAATCTCTTTCGAAAGTCTCTAACCTCAGAATTAGCTTTCCTTTTCTCTTTGCTAAGCTCTTCGGCTTTACAAGCACTGCCAACTAGAACGACAAACTTTTTCAGCTCAAGAATCCCAACTAACAGTTTAATTTCTTCATTTAATCCATCTTCGAACCTTTTACACATTATAGCCTCGAAAGAAACACATTTACGAGCATATTTGCTGAGTCGTACACACTCTCTTTCATATTCTGTTACCGACATACGGCTCTGTTTCAGTTCAAGAAATTTCTTTCATTTCCGATCAATGAACTGTTGGCTGATGTATTTTTTTCTAAATTCAACTTGAAAGAATTCCCAAGTAACTCTTTCTTACGGAACTACGGATATCAAGGTATTCCACCACTGATACGCGATGTCTCTCAACAGTGATACAACATATTTTAAACATTCTTCAGGTGTGCAAGAAAGTTTATCAAATACCCGAATAGTGTTCTCAAGCCAAAACTCGGCTCTCTCAGGGTCATCACTAACAGTGGCTCTGAATTCCTCAGCCTCGTATTTTTGTATCTTATCAACAGGTGGTTTATTCAATCGCAAAGGATCCATACCTTGAGAAACTACAAGGATCGGTTGGGGAATAGGTGGGGGTGGAGGTTGTTGCGTAGCCGGATTAGCATGGACATACTCAGTGAACCATTCACTCATCATTTGGAAAAAGGCTTTTTTAGCCTTACTCCCCTGACTACCCGTTACGGGTCTAGAATCAGACGGCACTGTCCCTTGGGCGGGAGCAGGCGCATTACTTTCAACCTCATCAACTATAGCTCGATTGGGATCCATTTGCTATATAAAAACACATTTTAAAATGTCATGAGTCATTACACTATCAAAATTTATACATGGCATGTATAGCTAGAATCTAACACACGCTACGTTAGTCCTAGAATCGACTAAACCGCGGCTCTGATACCAATAAATGTAACATCCCTTACCCATATTCAACGCCAGAATAGGGTTACAGAGTATTACCAGACATATAACACATTTAAACATACTTGTCTCATACATTTAATCAATACATGTAATCATCATTCAATCTCAATCACTTTGTCCCTAATACGAGCCTACGAGGCCCTAAACATGTATTGAGAGTGGTTTGGGACTAAACACAAAATTCAGGAAATTTTTCAACACTTATAAAATTTTTCTCTAAAACAGGGGACACACGTCCGTGTAACCAGGCCGTGTATCTCACACGGCCATCAGACACGCCCGTCTCACTGGCCGTGTGAACATTCAAAATGGGAGCACACGGCCGTGTCCCAACTCGTGTCCTACCCCGTGTCCAAACAAGTGAGGTTACTGACTTAGGTCACACGACCAACCACACGCCCGTGTGTCTAGCCTGTGTGGCCTTAGAAGTGGCCACACAAGCCCGTGTGCCAGGTCGTGTGCTAGGTCGTGTCAAACCTGTAGGGTATACTGACTTTATCAACAAGGCCAAGTCACACGCCCGTGTGCTAGGTTGTGTGCCAATTAGAGGGTATACTGACTTGTGCCACACGGCCGATCACACGCCCGTGTGTGAGACCGTGTGGAGTATACTGACTTCATTTCAATTTCAACACCAGGGGGCACACGGCCGTGTAATATGACCTTGTGTCACACACGGCTGAGACACACACCCGTGTGGACAAAAATAGGTTATTTCCAAAGCCATTTTGCCACACTATTTTTACATACCTGCTCAAGCATAATTTACAACATTTTATAACTCAATAGGCAGCTAATCCATAATATTTCATACACATATTTGAATACTTATACGCAACCAAAGCATTATACCAAGTTAAGCCAAATCAAATGCCTTTATCTTATACCACAACATGTACCAAAATCACTAGCTCAAGTAACCATAACTATTATCTTTATAACTAGCCTATACATGTCATATTTACATATATCCATGAGTTCAAAGGTACCAATCGGCAATTGGATAGTGTAATGCGTATCTCTGACTTTTTCCGAATCGAGCGAGCTATCGAACCTCTATAAAACACAAAAAAAAAACATAGTAAGCTTTATAGCTTAGTAAGCCCGTATAATTCAGAATTAAACTTACCATTTATACATAATCAAGATAATAAATAAGGTATACTCAACTCAATTACCAAATGCCTAAACACAAGCATTCATCAACAAGTTAGTCACATAAGTGCATGTAATCATCCATTATCTCAATTTAATACTCAATACATTGTATCATATCAAATTCATATATCACGTACATCATTTGTAACATTTCACTCTCAATCATATAAACAATAATTCATTCGTATAAACACATAGCTTTTTCACATAACCAATTAGAATATCGAAGGATACTCGGGTGATATACATTACGTATAAATCAGTAATCTGTCAATTCATTATCATTTCTGCTCTTTCAAGCTATGATCAGTAAGCTCCTCCTAAGCTGAAAGACAGTAAGTTCTATTGAGCTGAAACGGTAAGCTCTTACAAACTGAAAACAGTAAGTTCTTATGAGTTGATATATCGGTAAGCTCATACGAGCTGTGGTGAGTCCGCAACACATACAGAATCTCAACCAAAACGGTAACCCTAGTGACATGTCACTCATATCATACGACTTTCTACGATTCAGACGGGACTCGGTATTCGATAATTCTCATCAATTAGGCATTCGAACTCAGTAATATCATTTACTCAATTATGCTTTCATTTCAAATAATTTAAAAGTATTTAAAAATTCGATTCTAATTATACAAACTTACCTCGAGTTGTTCGGATGGAAATTATCAACTATTCATCCACTTTTCCTTTTCCCCAATCTAATCCCGATCTCGACTTATCTTGATCTATATTTTATCAAATTTAGAACATTCAGCATTCGGTCTATTCAATTTAGCCTATAATTTATAATTTGGAAAATTTACACATTTTCCCCTAATATTTCACATTTTTACAATGTAGTCCTTATAACATAAAATTGCCAAATCATGTAATTTAGTACAAACCCATGCTTAGCCAACTTTAGTATTTGTTACTAGCAGCTCATATTTTTAATTTATTCCCACTTTTAACCACCACATTTCACATTTTCTCAATTTAATCCCTTTTTGACATTTTTGTCAAAAATAACTTTACAAAAGCTATTTATCTAACATTAAACCTTCCAAATCTATCATAAATCATCAAAGTACTCAAGTATTCAACAATAGAAACATGATAAATCTTTATCTGTTCTGAAATCTAGGGTACGGGCTAGCTAGAATACGAAGCAACGATCTCAAAAACATAGAAATCATTAAAAACGAATCAGAAATACGTACCTAATTGATAGAATTGAGATTGCCAAACCCTAGCCCCTTCGTTTTTCAAAGAGTCGATTTTGTATTCTCTTTTGAAGAAGATGAATACAAATTATGCATTTTGTTTTCATTTAATTGCCATATTTAATTATCAATTACCATAATAACCTTAGTATTAAAACATTAAATTCACCTAACACATGTCCAATAATGTCCACTAACATTATAAATGGACTTATTACAACATAAGGGCCTCCACTATTAAATTCATAGGTATTTGATAATTTTAACTAATAGAACAACACTTTTACACTTTACGCGATTTAGTCTTTTTTATTAAATTAATCAACCAATCGGTAAAATTTCTAAACGAAAATTTCACACAAACATATTATCATGCAACGGACATTAAAATAATAATAAAATAATTATTTCAACTTTGGATTTGTGGTCCCAAAACCACTGTTCTGATTTGACTAAAAAGGGGCTGTTACACTTTTAAAATTGGCATTGTAACACCTTAAACCCAGCCTAGACGTCCAGACTAAGTTTGGGAATCACATCATGCATTTCATGAATCATGCAAGCATTAAGCAATCAAAATAAACCAGTAATCAGATAACATTCAACACAATAGTAAATTAAACACATAGATCTCCTAATTTCATAACATCATAAATCAAATACTCCTACTAGCAGTAACTATGCTAAGGACATCGTTTAACAACGGACCGAGCTTCCACGAAACTGACTCGATCAAGTTTGATTACCACCTGAAATTCAAACAGTAATAGAGTGAGTTATGAAGTGCATCAAAAGGAATGCATACAACATTGGTAACTCACAGAGGATTTTCCAGGTCAGTGATTCAGTTCAACACAGAGACATTTTCGTTCTAAGTCCAGAGCAGAGACTTTACATATATACATTATTCCAGTTCAGAAATAATTCAGATAAGATTCAAATACAATGTCCCTATTTCCATCCGCTACACACCAACTTCAACCATCCCAGCACAATACTATGGACAATCAATGTGCATCCATCCTTGCACACCTTAATAGTGTTCAATGACACTTTCACAGAAACGCATCTTAGCTGCTAGTTCAATAAGCGAAAAGTGCCCGAACCAGATTAACATTTATTATGGCATAGCCACGATTTCAATACAGACTCTCTTCATCTTCCCAATCTCACACCACCTGATAATGCAGAATACAGTAGTCCATATAACATGTTCAGTTATACTAATACATTACATAACTAATACAGCAGTTCAATAACAGAATAATATCACAGTGCACTTTCAAGTATGGGACACGTAGTTCAATTTCATGTAAGTGAATTCAGTCATTCATGTATCGAGAAAATTAATACCAACGTGGAGCAACCACCTCAGCCCCAAAATAGTTCTTGGGCCCAACATAATTGCCACATAGTCTGGGCACACGCCCATGTGCTTTGGCTGTATGGATTTTAAAGACAAACAGTGAGTCACACGGCCTGGGCACACGCCCGTGTCCCTGGCCGTGTGGTTTTTATACCATGAAGAGTGAGTTACACGGCCTGGGCACATGCCCGTGTCCCTGACCGTGTGAACCTTGCACTAGAATGGCCACACACGGCCTAATCCCACACCCGTGTGGCCGCCCGTGTGGCCTTAATTTAGTAAACAGTGAGTTACACGGTCGTTCGCACTACCTGCCACATGCCCATGTGATGCACACGGCCTAACCACACGTCCGTGTGCCTAGCCGTGTGTCGTTGGCAACCTCCATTATTGGTGATCCGAAACTTGAAAAGTAGAGTTTCTAGTACGCACCTGTTCTGGTTTGATGGAGAAACGATACGGAGACTACCCGGAACCTAATTATCCATTCCACAAACAATTACACCATCAATTTCAACGTTCAGCAGAAACCACTTATCGTTAACATACGTCGAAAGGTTCGACACCATTCTAAACCAATTCGCCCTCTTACCTCGTACGACACAAGAGGAATTAGCCTCACACGACGGATTTCTATCTTTGGCAAAACCCTTGCCTAAACAAAGCAGTAAATCAAGCATTTAACATTAAGTTAACTAAACGGCAAAGTCCCATTTTGACAGAAAATGATAACCGAATGAAAAGTATAACGATAGAAATTACAACGAACCGAACAAAAAGTATAACGACAAAAATTACAACGAACTTACACTGACGACAAAAATTACAATGAACTTACACTGAATTGGTCTCACACAACTAAACTTTACTACTCCACAAAATCGATTGAGAAAAGAAAAGAAAAAAAAGGGAAAAGTTTTATAAGAAGTAAAATTAAAAAAAATAGAAACAAAAGAAAAAGAATGATAACTTTTTCTTTAGACTACTTAAACTAACCACCCTTTTTTCGAAATTTGAAAAAAAAAATACATTTCTAATGCGTACGATGAAATTCGAACTAGGAACCAAACAGAATACAAACAGATGCTTAACCAGTGAACTAGTAGGCTCATTCTTATTACCCCTTCACAAAGAATTGAACTTAAGCAGGTAATGCATGTTTATGGGTTGACTCTAAAACAACAAAACTTTTAATGATACAACTCGAACTTTAGACTTTAAACTCAATATCAGAACACAGAACCACATATACAGAATTTTAATTGCTGTAGATTTTCACAAACAAGTTCTTAAGATTTTGGGGTGTTACAGGCATACTAGCAAATTTAACCCTCAGCATGTACTTATTATGTAATTTAGTAATTTTTGTAGCTTTGTTTGTCTTTTTTACCCTTTCATCTAAAAAGCTAAAAAAAAAATACCAGCTAAATTTGATTGAAAATATACAGAATTCGAAACACCCAAAAATCCAACATTAATTTTATTTGGTCATTTTTTGTAGTTTTGCTTGTATTTGTTGCTTTAATCAAATTTTAATTCCCTTTTTATTTTTGCACAGATCATTACACGTCGTGAGTATGACAACTACCTAGTTAAATTGAACATTAATTTTAGATATCCTAGTCCTTTTGGGATCAACCTTAATCTTTATACTGCTTTTTATTTATTGTTTAGGCAGAAGAATATTATTTTTTTATGGATTCAATACTCATCATAAGTCATAACTTGGGATTTAATAATAAATTTATTCCCTAATGTTTATCTCTTTTTATCACTTTAACCTTTAAACTTTTTTATCACTTCAATCCTCAACCTTAGCTTAATACCTATTGTGGTCCCTACTCTAAACAATTTTTTTTAAACTGTACTATCATTATATATCTCTTTTATCCCATTTCACATTTTTGTTAAACAAATCTTAACAATCAATCAAATAATGTTATATGTTAAAAAATTTATAAGTTTAAAAAGATAAAAATTTTAAAAAATAAAAAATGTGACAAACCCCTAAAGATTTTATAAAAAAAAATCACAAAAACTTCAATTTTTTAAAAAATATATAAAATTTCAAACAATAAAATAAAACTTGAGACTTTTATAAATTATTACTTTTTGAAATTAACAAAACATAAAATTATTAAAAAATGCATGCACCTAGACATTCATTGAGAATTTTTTTGAAGATTACAGAATTACCTATCCACCTAATTATTAGTAATTTTTTTTTTGTCACCTAATTATAAAATGATACAAAATAGTCACTCAGCTGTTAATAAATATTTTTTTAGTCATTTAACTATAAAAAGTTATAAATTAGTCACTCAACTACTCAATTTTGTATTTTTTAGTCACCAATTCGCTAACGTTGTAGCTTTTAAAGTTGGCATACTAACAATTTTAAACCTCAACATGTACATAATGTGTAATTTGGTCATTTTTATAGCTTTGCTTGTCTTTTTTTACCTTTTTACCTAAAAAGCTAAAGAAACAAATTTATTAGCTAAATTTGATTGAAAACATACAAAAACCAAAACACCCAAAAATCCAAGATAATAATTGTCATCTTTTCTTGTTCTTTTATAATTAACCCTCAATGTCACGAAAAAAAAAAACAAAATTGCAAAAAAAAAAGACCAAAATACACATTGTGCAAATATTAAGGGTTATTTTTTAAAATTAGGATTAAATTGACATAATTTATAAATGTTGAGTGTTAAAGTTGCTATTATACCATTTTTAAAATTGTCATTGTTGACCCATTGGTGACCATAAAAGACAACATTGAATAGTTGAGTAGCCATTTTTGTAACTTTTCATAGTTGAGCGGTCGAAAAAAAAATTACTAATAGTTAGTTGACTACTAATGTAGTTTACCCAAAATTTTAACACGTTATTAATTTATTTTAAATAGATTTTTATATTTTTTTGCATTTTATTTTGTCATGTTAAATTTTTATTCATACTATGTTAATGCTCAATCTTATATACTTAAACTCAGGGTTTAAGTCTCACCATGTACAATTATCAATTTTGATTTCTTTACTCAAACATGTATTTGTAAAGTTTAAAAAGAAAATATAATGGAGAATAATAATTCCTAAATTCCTGTTGATGAATGGGGTCATATCAGAGTGGTATAAATTCAATGGTGTGACAATATACAAAAAATAGAGAAGCAATGAAGACTTTAGTTTTTGTTTACAAACTAAAAATGACAAAATTTCATTTTTCAGTTGATAAGCATATTATGGATGGCCAATGGTCTTTCTCATTCTGATATTTGACATAAGCTTTGAGGTCTTCTTTCTATCAACCAAACTTTTTTTTTTTAAAATTTAATTGGGTATTTGAATTATCAAAATACATAAAAAATTATTTCTATTAACTATTAAAATTAATGGCCCCATTTTTTTATTTAGTTAAAGCTATTATGTATTACAACACGATATGGCATGTGGCGAAAAATAATAAAAATTTAAAATTTATTAAAAATAGAAAAAAATATAAAAAATTGCAATGAATTTATAAAAAAATTGTTACTTTTTTAAAAAATTGTAAAAATATAAAATTATAAAAAATATTATAAAAATTATAAAATCAAATAGAAGAAAGAGTTATATCAATCAATAAATTGATAAAAGCTGATGAAGTTTTTTACATCGGAAATACTGTGGGAGCTGCTTATGTGGGGAGGTTACATACATACATACATACATACATACATGCATGCATGCATGCATACATATTCACTATAGATCATTACGAACATATGAAATCAAATAATTTTTGGATACCCACGTATAGTACACATCATTACAAACATTGACAAGGAAGCAGCACAAAGAATCAAATGGTGCATGTTATGGTGTGACAAAATGCAGCAATAGCTACAAGGACACCACTTTTTTTCTAATATTTTAACGTTTGGGTAGAAATTGATTTGATAAACAAAGCTAACAAGAAAAGATTGAATGTAAGTAGGAGGAGAAAGGTAAGTAAAACCAAGAAAACATTAGGTTGATTATGACCAGCTTGGGCGTATTGGAAAGACACGTTAATGGGATACGATAATTTTTATAATTTTTTAAAAATTTTATATTCCTTTACATTTTTTATAATTTTCTTTTAACATATAATTTTTTCTAATTCTTAATAACTTTTAAATATTTTTTATTGATCATAAAACCACAATAGAAGGCTTTGAAAAGATCATAAAAACTAAAACAATCCGATCAAGACTCATGAATAATATACCTAATAAATTCTATTTCGCTACATTTGATCAACCTTTTATTTTATTTTAATTTTTGAAATAAAAAACCGTTGCATGCTCCTCAAGATAAATAAAAAAAATCCAAATATTCTTTTTTAAGGACAAATATTCTATTATATATATGTATTATATATATTTATTTATAATCTATCATATATATAAAAGCACGAATTTAGAAAAAATTTTAAACCGACGATAATACTTTTATTTTCTACCATATTACATAATTGACATTTAAAAATATTTATAATTTAACTGAGAACTATTAGTTATAATTCTATTTAAAAATAAGTTGTGATAATTTTATTAACTCTAAAAGAGAGTTATAACTTGAATAAAAGTCTATCACTCACTACCAATAAGTCAAAATAATTAATAATTTAAGGTTAAAATATTATTTAAAAAATTCAGAACTATTTTATTTTTTATACGTATTTATCTTCATATTTATTAACATAGAAAAATAAATTTATAACTTGAATAGAAGTCTAAGTAAAGTTAGACCCAAATTCGGGAGATTACATCGACCACTGAAATGGCTTTATAGCGATCGGGTTTTAAAAACGATCAATTTAAAATATTTGTTTATTTTAGAAGAAAACTTAGTCTATTTTCAGAAAACACATGTGTAACGCCCCAAAATTTAAGAGTTTAATTGTGAGAATTTACAGTAATAAATTTCTATATCCTTGGTTCTGGGTTTAACGTCTGGAGTTCGAGTGGTATCGTTAAAAGTTTTGTTATTTTTAAAATCAATTCGTAATCATGCGTTACCCGGTTAAGTTCAATTCAATGTGAAACTGTGCCAAAAATGAGTCTGCTGATTCTCTAGTTAAGCATCTGTTTGTATTCTGTTCGGTCTTGTGTTTGAGTCCCGAAGGTTTCTAATAAGGAAAATTTTTGTCAAATTCTAGAAATCTGCTTGGCAATTAGGAAATTAAATAACGATAGCTCCTTCTTCCTTATTTTTTTTATTTCTTATTTTTCGCCATTTCTATCTTCTTTTCTTCTTTTCATTTTACATTTTGCTAATCGGAGTCGTGGGGAATACGTGAATAACGAAAATTCTGTTGTTAATCGCAGGTCAGAAGGTTATCAGGTAAGTAATTGTCAATGTGCGAGTCTCCGTGATGTTTCTTCGTTTTGTAACTTGCTTTGAATAGTGTATTTTTATTTTGTGAGTTGCTAGAACATCTAATTAACGATCGTTTGTTCCCCAGTAGGTGAGAATATTAACAGCAAGGAGCAACACGATGATCCCTGTGATTGTCGCTGAAGTTTCGGTAAGTTTGGGTCACTTGAAAGTTTTGTGTCGAAACTTTTGACATAGGCATTAAGTGGGTAATCTGGGAACTCTGTGGATTAAATGGCACATGGGCGTGTGTCCAGGCAGTGTGAGCCATACGGCCGTGTGGCAGGCTGTGTAATTGGTTGTGTAACTCACTGTTTATAGAATTGAGGCTACACGAACGAAGACACGGACGTGTGTCTATGCCGTTTGTGGCCATATTGGTGCAAGGTCCACACGGCTAGGGACATGGGCGTGTGCCTTGGCCGTGTAACTCACTGTTTGTGGTACAAAACCACACGGCCAAGGACACGAGCAGGCCGTGTAAGTCACACGGGTAGGGACACGGGCGTGTGTAACTTATTGTTTATGCTTCAGAACCACATGAGCAAGACACGTAGGCGTGTGCCCAGGCCGTGTGTCATGTTACTAGGGCTCGAAATATGTTTAGAGCCCTTGAATGTTGTGTAACACCGTTACTGACTTCCGCATTGTATGAATGGCTGAATTTGATTGCATGAAAGCTATCTGATCTTTTGAGATTGATGTGTGAACAACATAGTGGTATGTATACTATATTACTTATTCTGAGGTTGAACTGTCTTATCTATTTGTGAAATAACATAGAATGACTGAATACTCAATATGGGCACTTGTACTCTGCATTTGCATGGGCTGGGATATTATAAAGAAGGAAGTAATATGTTCTGAATTAGTGGCTCTGCCACAATACGTATAAATCTGATTCTGGTGCTTTGTCGCAATCTTGACTAGCAGCTAAGCTACGTATCTATAAAGTATCAACGAACACTCTAAGGAGTGCAGGGTTGGTTGGGCATCGTATGTCCTTAATGGTGTGTTGTGATGGCCAAAAACGGTGTGTAGTGGACGGGGATATGAATGTTACATCTGAATCTGATCTGTATTGTATATAAACTGAAATTGCATATATATGTATGTGTGTGTGTGTGTGTGTGTGTGTGTGTTTGTGTAACTGGTCTACTCTGAATCTGAACTGACATTATTTCTATATCGAACCGAATCTCAGAATTTGGAACTACTTTTAAATGAGCATTAATTAAATGAATTTCTTTTACGCACTGAGTTCACAACTCATTCTGTTATTGCTTGGATCTCAGGTGGTTCGCAGACTTGAACGGGTCGGTGCCGCGGGAGCTCGGTCGAGCTATTAGCTTTCTTTAAAATATCTTAGTAGGAGTTTCGCTAAACTATAATGGCATGACTTGGGAAGATTATATACTTAACTGAGCTTTGTGTCGAATTTTATGTAGAACATGGTTTGGTATTATTGTGTCTTGCATAGTATTTGAGTATTCATAATGTAACTCTCTAAGCTTGGACTGGACGTTTAGGCTATGTAACAGTCCGGTTTATACCCTAGTCGGAACAGTGGTTTCGGGACCACAAATCTGAGTCTGTATAATATTTTAATATTAATTTCTGTGTCGTTGATATGTGAATAAGTATGTGGTAAATTTTCGTAAGCTAATTTGTCTGTTTGTGTGTTTAATTTGACAAAAGGACTGAATTGCATTAAATGTGAAATTTGCATGTTTGGTGAAAAGGTGCTTATTTGCTATGTCTTTTTAAGGGTAAGGACCCATGTGGCAATTAAGCCAATCCTATAGTTAGTGGACGACAATGAATGATGATATGTATATATTACATGTTTATTATATTTTTTTTAAAAGTTATATTAAGGTTATTATGTTATAAGTTATATATTATTATAAAAAACAAAAGAAGCCATTATCATCATTCTTATCACCGAAAATCAAAAAGAAAAAGAAAAGAAGAAGATAGTAAGGTTCGGCTAGGTTTTGAGCTTGATTAAGGTAATTTTTTACTTCGGTTTTTGATAATTTCTACGTTTTTGTAATCGTTGCTTCTTCTACTATCAAGCCCATGTCTCAATTTGATGAATTGATAATGTTTGTGTGAGATGTCATTGATGATATGTTAAGCTTTTTGATGATTTTTGGTGTTAAATGAAAGATATGAACTAGATGAACATACTTTGTTCTTGAAGTTTTGATGAATTTAGTTAAATATGGCTAAATTACAAAAATAGTAAATTGAGGGACTAAATTGTTAATTTGATGGAAAATATGGGCTTGTGTGATATGTATATATATTCGGCTAAGCTTGGTTATATGTTAATTGTGTATATTTGATGTTTTGAGAAAATTGGACTAAATTGATAAAATGTGCAAATGTGAGGGCTAAATTGTAAATAGCCTAAAATATGTGTATATGGATTGAATTGAATGAATTAGTGAATAAAAGGATTAATTTTGAATATGTTTAGATCAAGAACTGAGGAAAACGGATTTAGATCGCGGGAAAACGAAAGTAACCGAGTAGCCGTTTCCACTCCGATAAACCGAATTTGAGGTAAGTCACTATGCAAATAAATGTATAGTATGCAAATGTAATTGTTCATATGACTAATGTTGATTATAGATATTATGAGAAGTTACGCATATGAATTCCGAGATAAGCCCAATATAGTGACTAAGTCCGAAAAGCCCCGTACGAACCTAGGAATAAATAGGATTAGCTATGTCATGGCATAGGCATCTGTTCTGTTTTATCATGTAAGATCACGTCCGAGACGTTGGCATTGATCTGAGACTCGTGTAAGACCACGTCTGGGACGTTGGCATCGATATGAGCTTTACGAGTAAGACCACGTCTGGGACGTTGGCATCGATATGAGCTTTACGTGTAAGACCATGCTTGGGACATTGGCATCATATTGATTCGTGTAGGACCCTGTCTGGGACAGTGGCATCGATATCTGAGTGCATGTAAGACCTCGTCTGGGACGTTGGCATTGTACGACTATTCCGATCCTTCTGAGTATCCTACTAGATTCCTATTGGTTCAACGGGCAAGTCTGTGGTACGAATTGTTCATATGACTAATGTTGATTATAGATATTATGAGAAGTTACGCATATGAATTCCGAGATAAGCCCAATATAGTGACTAAGTCCGAAAAGCCCCGTACGAACCTAGGAATAAATAGGATTAGCTATGTCATGGCATAGGCATCTGTTCTGTTTTATCATGTAAGATCACGTCCGAGACGTTGGCATTGATCTGAGACTCGTGTAAGACCACCTCTGGGACGTTGGCATCGATATGAGCTTTACGAGTAAGACCACGTCTGGGACGTTGGCATCGATATGAGCTTTACGTGTAAGACCATGCTTGGGACCTTGGCATCGTATTGATTCGTGTAGGACCCTGTCTGGGACAGTGGCATCGATATCCGAGTGCATGTAAGACCTCGTCTGGGACGTTGGCATTGTACGACTATTCCGATCCTTCTGAGTATCCTACTAGATTCCTATTGGTTCAACGGGCAAGTCTGTGGTACGAATTACAGATCCGAGCTATGAAGAAATATGTGATATTAAATTCGATTCAGGTACATTGATTATACACTATCTGTGTATATAAGGTAAGCATCTAAGTGATCTTACTATGATGATATGTATATGGAATTTATGATATGATAAGAATTGTTTTGGCTAGATGAGCTATGTGTTTATATGATTCCTGAATGGTGAAAATGGCTAATGTGGTTAAAAGAGTATGAACCAAAGCAAATAAGTGATAGTTTGCTAAGTGATTGATATGTGCTAATGTATTTATTTGCATATATGTCTTCCATACCAAGTTTATTTGTATATGACTTACTAAGCTTTTGAAAGCTTACTCTGTGTGCATTTTTCTCTGTTTTATAGGTCGTCAAAGCTACTGAAGGCTCGGGACCGTCACGGATCATCATCACACTACTAAAATCATTTTGGTACACTTTGAATAAGTATATGGCTAGATATGGCATGTATAGATTAGTCCTTGATATAAGTTGTAAAGTGAACTTAGCCATGTGATTTGGCTAGTTATGTTTTGGTAATATGCTTAAATGAATATGATATGTGAAGTTGTTTTGGTATGATTAGTTGATATATGAAATGGTTATGAGATGGTAAGTATATAGATGATTGGTGCTTGAGCATAATTGAGTTTTGGTCATGCAAATTGGTATGTTTGGAATTGGTATTGAATGTATTGTTGTGATTACCTTAGTTGTCAAATGTGCATGATTTGGATGGCCATTTGGTATATTTTGGTGGTTATAAGTGGATGAAATGGGATGGTAAATGTTGCTTGTAGGTTTGACCCTTATGGGTGGCAATTTGGCCTTGTAATTGACCTATAATGTCACGCGGTTGTGGTACACGGGCGTGCCTAATGATCGTGGGTGTATAGCAGGATGTAGCTTAGTAATACACGGTCTCGACACGGGGGTGTCAGTTAGACGTGGTGTACAAGTCAGTAGCTAGCTAAGAACACATGGCCATGGCACACGGGCGTGCTTGGTGGCCGTGGTGATGAAGTCAGTATGTGCCCTAAGAGTGCACGGCCTCAGTGCACAGGCGTGCTCAGTGGTTGTGGAGGGTAAGTCAATATATGAACACGGGGATGACACACGGGGGTGTCTATCATCCGTGGAGGGCACACGGTCTCCTCCCACGGGCGTGTATCCCCTACATGTTAGAAAAGTTTTAATTTTCATGAAATTTCGTATGTGTTTCGGTTTAGTCCCAACCTGATTTATAAGCATGCTATTGGTCTCAAGGACTCTTTTAAGGGCATTATGTTTGTGAATGACGAATGAATGTAGAAATTTCTGTAAATGCTTTCTAAATTGTCTGGTAACGCTCCTAACCCTAATTTGGCGACGAACTCGGGATAGGGATGTTACAAGCTAGGTCTAATAAAATCATGTTTTTTTAAATAAATATTTTAATTAAATAAATATAATGTTTTTATATATAAATGATTTTATTTTAAATATGATAATAATTAATCATGTTAAAATTAATTTTTTTATAATTAATAAAAATTAAATGTTTGAGACTAAAACTATATAAAAGGATAATATCAATATATTGATAATCTAATAGTATCTATAAAGCATAAATTTGTTCATTTATCACAGCTGAAATTTTTTTATAATAAATTAAAAATATTTTATATACTAATTACATCTAATTAAATTGATTCGATCTAACGCAAATCTCAACTCAATAAATAGTATAATTTATATCTTTTTGAGAAATTAAGATAAATAAAATCAATAAATTAAGAATTAGTATTTTGTATTATTTATGTTTCATATTTTTATATGATATGATATGATGTAATATAATATAATAGTTTTATTAATAATATTTCTATTTGATCTTAAGGGTTTTTTACCCAAATAATACAAAAAAATTAAGAAAACTCCAAATTGGTATACGATTTCAACTATGTACAAAAATGGTACAAATGGGTGGTGCCGCCTCTGCCACTGGCACCTTTGGTGCCGCCTGTGGCATACCCTCAACCAGCCAATTTTGTTTTTTCTTTCAGCAATTTTTTTGAGGGACCAATTAAGCAATTTTTCCAGTTTTTAGAAAAGGCAGGGAAAGGTGCGGCTGTCAACACCCAACTTTAAATTTGAATAATTGCCTTCGAAGCCCTCACTATTTATTATTTTCTTTTTATTCCCTTTCAACTCAGTATATTGTGTTTAAACAAACCATTAATCTATTTTTGTAGTTAAACAAACCCTTTACTTTTGGTTTTTACTCGTAAAATTTAAAAAATTGTTGATTAAATTTTGTAGTAAAATAATATTTTAATCCTCCAAAAATTTAATAAATAATTTTAAGAAATTTATCATAAAATTTTTAGCTTTGCACCCTTCCTACATTTTATAAATTTATCTCAATCCCACGACATAAAATTTTTGACTTCATCCATGCAAGAAAAAAGTATAATAATAGTTGTAGTATAAGATATTCAACGTTAAAAACAAATAAACCTTTAAATCATAAAAGAAAAAAAAAAGAAATGATACTTATCATTTTAAAAAAGTGTTGTAAAAAAGTGTAATATGTTAATTTCAAGCATTTAATATTATTATCGTAAAATTACGGTTGAAAGTTAAAATATCTATTTTAGACATAATGATGGAAAGTAAAAAAAAAAATTAATATAATGATATATAACATATAAATTTTAAATATCTAAATTATTTGTAATATCTAATTTAAATATATAAATAGATATTATTAATAATATAATATCAATTGCTCTTAGTAATATAATAATAACTATTAAATCTATGCATATATAAAATTTGAAGGGTGCAAAAATGTATATCATAATGTTTACGATTTCCAAACATGTGCCCTAAGAGTGAAGTATTGTTAATTGTGTAAAGTAAAGTTAAAATAAAACTATTTTAACATTAAAGTAAAGCTATTTAAAAAATATAAACTAATTCACATCTTATGTTGATGTAAATTTGATGAGAATAATTTATTAAATAAAAAATATATATTTAATTTAATAAACAAATTTTTAAATTTTATGAGTAAAAACCATACGTAAAGGGCTTATTTAACTATAAAAATAGATTAATTGTTTGTTTAAACACAATATACTGAATTGAAGGGGAATAAAAAGAAAATAATAAATAGGGAGGGCTTAGAAGGCAATTATTCAAATTTAAAGTTGGGGTTGACAGCCGCACCTTTCCCTGCCCTTTCTAAAAACTGGAAAAATTGCTTAATTGGTCCCTTAAAAAAAATGCTGAAAAAAAAAAACAAAATTGGCTGGTTGATGGTATGCCACAGGCGGCACCAAGGTGCCAGTGGCAGAGGCGGCACCAAGGTGCCAGTTGCAGAGGCGGCACCACCCATTTGTACCATTTTGGTACATAATTGAAATAGTATACCAATTTGGAGTTTTCTTAATTTTTTTTTGTATTATTTGGGTAAAAAACCCTGATCTTAAATATAAAACTAACAGACATGTTTTATGTTCATAACAAATTATTAATATAAAATAATTATAATTATAATTATAATTACAATTAATATTTATTATAATTTAATTAAACTTTGGATCTATATTAAATTGTATTTATTATTTTAGATTAATTATTGCATAATTAGTATTACAATTATATTAATTAAAAAATAATATTTAGCACTATAAATATGTGCATTAGTAAGTTATTTTTATTCAAATAATATCTAAAGAATTACTGGAAAAATCATATTTTAGCATTATTTAATAGATTTTGTTTTCATTTCTAAAAGAAGGTATGATTTCCATTATTATTTGATATGTTTAGTTATTATTATTTGATATTCGATAGTTTTATTAATTTTTTTTATTTTAATAATTCTTACACAATTACGATTGTTGTTTTCCAATGTGTTTTAAAATATTATGTTAAAGGGAATGGTGTATCAAAATAATGATTCTTTGTAAATATTATTTTTTTGTGAAGAAAAGATTAAAAATAACAATACTACATTTTCCTTCTTCTTAGCTAGACCAACTATATCATCATGAATAATTTGCTTGAGTTCTAACGGAGACGTCTCTATAATATGAAATTTTAACTTATATTCGAATGAAAATTTTATTTTATCTACTAACTTGATATTTTACTATCATTGATCCCTGTAACCTCCTCAACTCGATCTAGATGTTAGACCCGAATTCAGAAGATTATATTAGTCACCGAGATGTCTCGAAAAAAAGAGGACTATGTTTGCTTGTTGAAAAAGTCCCTTTATGGCTTGAAACAGTCACCAAGGTAGTGGCACAAAAAGTTTGATTCTTTTATGACTTCTCATGATTTCAAAAGAAGTAGCTTTGACAGTTGTGTTTATTTTAAAAAGAACAGTGATGGTTCTTTTGTGTATCTACTCATATATTTTGATGACATGTTGATAGCAACGAAAGATAAATGAGAGATAAGAAAGGTCAAAGCCCAGCTTAGTGAAGAATTTGAGATGAAGGATTTGGGAGCAACAAAGAAGATACTTGGTATGGAGATTCTCAAAGATAGAAAAGCAAATAAATTGTACCTAATCCAGAAAGGGTATATTAAGAAAGTTCTTCACAGTTTCAATATGCAGTGTGCTAAGCCTATTAGTACTCCTTTGGCAGCCCATTTCAGACTTTCATCAGCTTTGTCTCCACAATCAGATGATGACATTGACTACATGTCAAATGTTCCATATTCTAATCCAGTGGGATCTCTTATGTATGCTATGGTTTGTTCACGTCCAGATTTATCATATGCAATCAGTGCAGTTAGTAGATACATGACGAATCCTAGTAAAGAACATTGGAAAGCAGTTCAGTGGATTTTGATATACTTACGAGGCACTACTGATGTTTGTTTACAGTTTGGAAGAAATAGAGATGGAGTAATTGGGTATGTTGATGCTGATTTTGCTAGAGACCTTGATAAGAAAAAGATCTCTCATAGGTTATGTCTTTACAATTGGAGGTCGTGCAATTAGTTGGAAAGTCACCTTGCAAACTACTGTCGCTTTGTCTACCATTGAAGCTAAGTACATGGCGATTACTAAGGCTTGTAAAGAAGCTATTTGGTTAAAAGGGCTCTTCAGTGAACTCATTGAAGACCTTCAAATCAGTATAGTATTTTGTGGCAGTTAAAGTGCCATCTTCCTTACAAAAAATCAAATGTTTCATGAGAGAACAAAACACATTGATGTTCAATATCATTTTGTTCATGATGTTATTGCTCATGGTGATATTGTTGTGAGAAAAATTAGTATTCATGATAATCCTGCATATATGATGACTAAGTCACTTCCTATAACCAAGTTTGAGGTTGGTGTTCATTGTTGAAGATAAACCCATAAGGGGTTTCATGGAAGAGGTGAAGAACTTGTTCGTTGAGAATTCATGTCAAGGTGGAGATTGTTAGAGTTGTGACCCAAATTCTTATTAAAATAAAATAGAAGTGGAAAGGTAAGGTATGGTACAGGCTGCACAAGAAGAATTCATATAGAAATTTACTTCCTTTGTTTGATATTGATTTGAATAAGGTGTTTCAACCTTATTGCATTACTTCTATTAGATGTTGATTAGAATAAGTTTTCTAAACCTATAAATAGACACAGTTTATACTCAATGTAATCATTCGAATTCGACATAGTGAATTTTCTTCTCCTCTGCCCGTAATTTTTTTCCCCCGAAAGGGTTTCCACGTAAAATTTGTGTGTTCTATTTTCTCCCTTTTCTTGCCATTATCAACATTCAATTTTTACATTATTGATTATTTATTACCGATTTAATATTTCTTAACTTGTCAATCAAATATAATCACAGAATCTTTTCAAAAAATATAATTACAAGATAATTTTTTATTACTCTATAATTATTACCCTATAACAACGAGTTTTATAACTTGTCAACCGAATATAATTTTACATACGTAACTGAAAATATGATCGAAAATTTGTGGTTGTTTGAGGGTTCAACATGGGTATTTAACATCATATGAAATCATGGTGTACAAATGGCTCAAAATTGCAACCAAATATAGTATATCATTATCGATTAATTATTATCGGTTTTATATTTATTAACATGTAAAATAAATATAATTATATGATCTTTTTAGAAAAATATAATCATATATATCACATATATATTATATATAAAAGAAGGTACGAAATCAAAATTGGAAACTTAAGAGTTTCAAAATATTTCTTTTTTTTTAATTATATTTAAAGTGAATCTTATTTTTAAATAATTTTTAAATATGATTTTCTTTTCCAGTAATAATAATAAAGTTTTCAATAATAAACAACTTTAAACAAGTATTTTTCATTTTTAATTTCTAATATCATGTTTTATAAGATTACATAATTGTTTTTTAGAAAATAATTTTTTTTTAAAAATTAATAATTTTAAAAAGGTTTAACATGTATATTTAAAATAAATTTTTTAATTTTTCAAATTTTCAAATTTTATAAAAAATTTACATGGGTAAAATATGTTAAAACACATTAAAGTTTATTAATTAAACATGTATATAAATTGATTATATTTTAATTAAATAAAAAATTTTTTAAAACATTTAAATAAAAATTTGATTTTTTCTAAAGAATTTTATTCATTTCAAAATTTTAAAACTATTAAATATATTTTAATTTATAAACACAAAATCAGTACTACAACGCAGAAGATAAAAACTAGTATATATACTAAAGTAAGTTTCTCCAGGAAACCTTGCTAAAGTGGCATAATTAGTTATTTGCCATCCGTCTTACACATATTGCACCACGTCACTATTTTACTCCAAACTATCCACTTCACTCATGCATTACATTTTCAATTGCTTGATTTGTGTTAAAATTTACAATCAGAATGTCATTAAATGTAAAGGAAAAAAGGGTGTAAATTTGGTATAGATAGCCAAAGAAATTAAAAAAGTAGTTGAAAAAATGTAAAAGGAAAAAATGGGTATAAATTCATCTTGAATTTGACTTGGAATGCTCATGAGATTGTTAAAATATTTTAAGTTAGAGCTCGATAATTTTTGTTTGCACATAAAGATAGACTGTCTAATAAGTGTCAATCATTATCAAGTAATTTTGTTTATTTACATATTGATGGTGCGAGAAATGTGAGTACAGAGCCCACCTCTATTAGAGTTGTGTTACGAAACCAGTTTGGAGATTGGATTGTCGATTTTAACCATTTTTTGGATGATTGTTCAATTTTTGATGTTGAGTTATGGAACATATGGGATGTTCTACTCATGTTACAAAAAAGAGCGCATGATAGGGCTTTGGTTCAAACAGATTGCTTGGAGGTGGTCAAAGCTATTTAAGAAAGTTACTAAGTGTCTTCGAATTTGACTTTGCTTCAGCGAATTCAACAAGTGTTACAAAACAGAGATCATTAGATGATAAGACATATGCTGAAAGAAAGTAATCAAGTCGTATAATTTATTATTTATCAATTAATTCCTAATTTTATGGAAGCCTTTTTTCTTCCTTATAATTAAAATGTCCAAAAATTTTACATATCTATGACTATTTAATTACCACATTATGGTACTATCAATCAATGCAAACATTTTTCTGTATTTATTTTTTATTTCGAATATCTCATATCATATAACACTTATTTAACTTATTTATACACTAGTTATTTCCATAACAACCAATTAATTATTTTAATGATACAAATAATTAATTACGATATTCCATTAATGTACCGGCATCGGATACTGATAAAAACAGATTCATGATATTGAATAATATATTAATAAAATAAAATTTAGGGTAAACTATAAAAAATAGTCATTTTTGTTTGTCTTAGATTATATTTTAGTCACTTATGTTTGAAATTTTTTGTTTTGGTCATTTATGTTATCGTTTTATTATGAAGTGATTACTCTACCGTTAATGATATATCCTAGATCTCTAGACAAACGTAAACTGAAACGAGAAACAACAAAAATAGATTAGTTGTCACAAAGGAGAGTCAAACGAAATTAAAACAAAAGAAAGATGGTCTAGTAAAGACTCCAAAAGAGAATGAATTAGGGTTTCTTTGATGGAGAGTACCCATCCTTGGACCTCAAGAAAATGCCCCAACCAAATCTGGAAAAACAAAACACAAACAGATTTGTTAGAAGTGATTTTAAAGACAAAAGTAAACTGTTTTGTGCAACAATGTTTGAAACAACAAGAAAAGATTAAAACTCCTAATTTTTTATGTGTTTCTTGATAGAACAAGATAGGAGAACGTCTTTCTTGAAGCAACTTTAACTTAGAACAAAAATCAATAAAATCAGCAAGCCAAAACAACAAGAACTAACTTAAATAAGCAAGAAACGATAAATTAAAGATAAAAAAGAGAAGATGACGTCCTAAGAAGCCTTGGAAATATTAAGAATCCACAAATCCTTTCAATGGCTTTAATTCCCCCTTAAAGAAAGAGCTCTTGGCAAGAAAAAGCTTGAAGATGATTCCCACAACTTGAAAGATTGTTAAAACAACTTCTAAAAGAAACTCAAAAGCAATTCTTGAAGAAAAACTCAAAGATAATTATTATTAACTAAAAAAAACCTAAATCAATTGTATGTGTATAAGGGTGAACATCCATGCTACTTATAGGCCCCCAAAATAAGTTTCCCTAACCCTAATAGAATAACTAACATGACAACTCATCAAATAAAAAAAAAATAATTTTAAGTGTGGACTTTAAATGGGAACTCAGCCAAAGGAATTAAATGGGCTCTTTGGGCTGAATTCTTGCATGATGATCCACCTATTAAAATAAAATTGGACTTATAGTTTAAATATTTTACAAGTTGGGTCACTTTGATAATTTGGCCTAATATTCAATTAAATTACTTTCCAAACTTCAGGATGGGCTTGTAGACATCTTAATGTGCCATTTTTTCAAGAACTCGATCTTGTGATCCGTTTGCTCTCTAAATTGGCTCGTACATGAAATCCAATGCTGGCTGCAAGATTCGGTTTCTTGGACCAAGATTTCCAAGATTTGAAATCTTTATTTTCTTGATTCTTGAAATTGTCCGAAACAACAAAATTGGACCAAGATTCGGTTTCTTGATTTTCTTGAAAACAAGAAATTGAATCTTGATTTTCTTTTTCAATCATGTGTGTATCTAGGGCCTTGGTAAAGAAGTCTTGGATGGTCCCGTTCAATCTTGCTCGAATTTGCTTAACCTTTGACCTTGTTATTCGGCCTTGAGGAAATTTGAGTCCATCACGTTCATAAGCCTTATTTTGGGCCTTGAGACCCGCATCATGCCCCTCTTCCTCAAAGAGATTCATTCTTCAATTTGAAACATCAAAGGGAGATAAATCAACAATATTAAAAGTAGAAGTTATATTGTGTAACGCCCTGACTTATATATTTCTGTTTCTGGGAATTTTGACACAAATATTTGTCTGCCTCAGTGGTTAAGTGTTTTGGGTGTGTGTGTGAGGTCTTGGGTTCAAGTCTCACCTTTGCTAATTTTGATATTTTTGACCCAAGCCTTTACCTCTATGGAGTGGGCTTATATGAAACCTTCGGTTAGTTTATATCAGAATGAGCCTGCTGGTTCGAGTGGTAAGGGAGTTAGTATGTTGGAGGTCATATGTTCAAATCTCTATTCGACCATGGATGTGAATCTTTTTACTCGGTTTCCGATAGAGTCTTGATGGAGTCGGATTCTGGGAAGTTGGATGTTAGTGGGTTAATGGGGAGTAAAATAAAGGGATTTGTGATGTTATCTTATTTTATTTTTGTTTTTTTAAAAAAATATTTTTCTCTCTCTTTCAAAGAATTCTGACGTCTCTACTCTTCATTTTCGGGTTTTCTGCAAATATTTCTTTGTCCTCATCTTTTTTTTTTATTCTGTCACTTTTGTTTTTGTGCAAATCATCTTGTTTCTACATTCTGGTGATCCTTGTGCATTTCTGGTAAGTGTGGTAAGTGTGGCTTTGGCTTTGTTACTGAATCTGATGGTTGATTGGTTTCGTTTTGTGGCTTAGGAGAACTCCAAGAGGCTGGAGGCTGCTAATCGGCACTCTTGTTGTGCGAAATCTTCGTTACTCGTTTGAAAGTAAAGATTGTGATGGATTTAAGAGTTGCCTATTTCGTTGTAGTTCAGTTTTAGTTTGGTTTAAAATGTCTAATTCAATGTTTTTGATGGTTAATCTTAGGTGTTGCGTGGTTCGGGAATGTTTTCGCTTCGAAATCATACCATGTGTGTTCCCAAAACGCAGAAAAATGAGTTTCAGCAAAAGCCAAAAAACTGTTCTGTCGACGCCACACGGGCGTGTGGTCACCCGTGTGGTTGGCCATGTGCGAGATACGGCCGGGTGGTTGATGGAGGCATGCGCACGGCCGTGTGGTGGCTAGAGTGTGGCCGTGTAAGCCACATGGGCGTGTCACACGAGAGTGTAGATTTTTGGGCCAGGCCGTGTAGGCCATACGAGCAAAGGTCAATCTGGGCGTGTAGGCCCACACGAGTAATCAACACGGCCATGTGTGCCCATAATTCTGAAACTTTTCCTAGGGTCGTTCCAATCGACTATAGGTCTACTGTAGGGTCGATAAGGGCTAATTAAACCCTGATTTGTATGCTATGATGTTTTGATAGACTGATCTGAGTAGGATACTAGATGTATGCCTGACTATATTGATGTACGTGTATCTATTATTTGTATAAAGCATGTTGAGCATGTTTAGTCTGTTATATTTGTATCTGAATTTATGTATCTGTTATTGGGGTGGGATTTGCATTTAAGGAGGAAACATTTTGTTCGGCGTTAATCGCCTTTATTCTGGCAGCTTTGCTGCATATTATCTAATATGTGTCTTAATGACATGGCGTGGTGTGTAGGGATGGGTGGGTGTTTTTAACCCCACATGGTGTGATGGGATGGTCGGAGTTGGTGTGTAGAGGATGAGGGTAGGATTTTGCATGTTTGAATCTGAATTTGTTGTCTGAATCTGAAACTGAATCTGACTGTGCATATGATTCTATATGTATTGCATATCTATTTCTGTTGGGTTACACACTGAGTTTATGTAAACTCACCTCTGTTTGTCTGTTTCTGTCCATGTAATCCACAGGCTTAGGTGGATCGGTGCGGCGGGGACTCAGCGGTGACCACTCGACCGTAAATTGTTAAAACTTAATAATTTATGGTTTATTTATGCTTTGGGTTTACATTTGAGAGTTTGTAATTCTGGGACTCTCTGGACCTTATGTTTTATAACTATTGGTTTTGGTTTTATGTACTTGATAAATTGCATGCTTCAGCAAAAAGTTTTTCTTTAAAAATGACAATTTATATGCAAACAAAGGTTACTAAAACACGACTGCATTTTCAAAATATAATTGTTTTAAGGCTTCCTCTGGAATAAGTTTTTGGCAAATGAACTAATTAAATGGTGTTTTTGATTAAAATGTGAATGTTCTAACGAGATAACTCCGTTTTCAAAACCCCTACCTTGTGACACTTCCGGATTTGGTCATAACATCTAGGCCGGGTTTGGGGTGTTACACATTGTACTCACCGGGCAGATTTATTGGATAGGTGTTGCCATTGATCCTCTTGAGTACTTGGAAAGGCCCATTGCCCCTAGGGTCCAATTTAGTCCTCCTTTTACTTGGAAATCACTCTTTACGCATATAGACCCAAACCCAATCATCGGGTTCAAGGATAACTTGTTTGTGCCCCTTGTTAGCTTTGTTGGCATTTATGTCATTTGTTTTTGCAATCCGTTGTTTTGCCTTTTCATGCATTGATTTCACCAACTCAGCTTTCTTCTCGCCATCTAAACTAGAAATATTTTCTATAGGTAATGGCACAAGATCAAGTACAGTTAGTGGGTTAAAACCATAAACAAGTTCAAATGGTGAATAGCCAATTGTAGAGTGAATAGATCGATTGTATGCAAATTCAACAATTGGTAAACATTTTTTTCCTAATTCTTAAGGTTCTTACCCACAACAGCTCGTAGTAAAGCACCTAAAACTCGATTTACTACCTCATTTTGGTCATCGATTTTGGGGTGACATGTAGTGGAATATAATAATTTAATACCTAGCTTACCCCATAATACCTTCTAGAAGTGGGTTAAAAACTTTATGTCTCCGTCAAAGTCAATTGTGCAAGGTATTCCATGTAGTCGCACTACCTCTTTAAAGAATAAGTCCACCATATGTGTAGCATCATCTGTTTTGTGACAAGGAATAAAGTGTGCCATTTTTGAAAACCTATCAGCAACAAAAAATTTACTATCTCGACCCTTTTTAGTTCGCGACAAACCAAGAATGAAATCAATGGATAAATCTACCCATGGTGAAGAAGGAACTGACAAAGGAGTATAGAGTCCATGAGGCATTACCTTAGATTTTGCTTGTTTATAAGCAATGCAATTAGAACATACATTTTCAACATCCTTCTTCATGTTCGGCCAATAAAAGTGTTCTTGTAGAATATTTAGTGCTTTGGCAACACCAGAGTGTCCCATTAAGCCTCCACTATGTGCCTAATGAACTAGTAACTCTCTCATGGAGCAATTTGGTACACATAACCTGTTTAGGCGAAAAAGAAACCCATATACAAGATGAATTTTGTCAAAGGCACTATTCCCACAATTAGCAAAGATATGTGCAAAATCAGTATCATTTGTGTACAAATCTTTTATATGCTCAAATCCTAAGACTTTAGTATTTAATGTAGTTATCAAAGAATGTCTACGAGATAAAGCATCAGCAATTACATTTTCTTTACCTATTTTGTACTTAATTACATATGGGAATGATTCTATAAATTCTACCCATCGGGTGTGTCTTTTACTCAACTTACCTTGTCCCTTTAGCCATTTAAGGGACTCATGATTTGTATGTGTAACGAACTTATTGGGCAGCAAGTAATGTTGCCACACTTGGAGAGCTCGCACCAATGCCAATAATTTAAGCCTATCACATTCATGAGCCTTATTTTGGGCCTTGAGACTTGCATCAGTTAAGCTCCATTATCTCCCTAACGGTGGTCCTACGTAGTAGTCCAAATGGGTTTTAAATGCCAACTTGGATGTTCTACGTGGCAGTCCTAATTAATTTATTTAATTAAAAACCTATTTTTATTCCAGGAACTGGACATTTAAGTTGGCATTTAAAACTCATTTGGACTGCCACGTGGGACTGTCGTTAGGGAGGTAACGGATTTTAATGGTAAAGTGACCACTTTGTAACAAAACGACAACGTAAGTGACTAAAACGCAACATTTCAAATATAAGTAACTAAAATATAATCTGAGACAAATAAAAATGATTATTTTTATAGTTTACCCATAATTTTATTGAAGTGGAGATTATTTTTTAAAAAATAAACAAAAAAAAGGTACAAATACTTAAAATATATCATAAATTTTAAATTTTTACTTTATAATTTACCAAAAAATAATCAATTAAACAATGAAATCCATAACATGAAATTCGTGGGATCCGGTCCGAAAGTTTTACAGAGGTTTTTTTCACATACGTGTCATCATGTAATTGGGCTGTAAGAAAATAGAGGTGACGCTCAGATTTTGTGTGGGCCGTACGAATGCATAACGAGTAACGACGGCATAAATCTAGAGAGTTAGAAACCACTGAAAGACACGTGGTTGTTTTTGACAGCGGAAGCACAGTCGTCAGATTTTTTTATTTGTAAAGCTTCCTCTGATTTTTCTTTTCGGCCGCGTGCGCAAGTACTGTACAATAATTGCAGCAGCCAAATGCAAAGTTGCTTTTGGAGCTTAAGCTATGCTTTCTTTAAACTTATTATTTAATAGATTTAATTACAACTATTTTTTTTAAAAAAAATATTTATTTTCTTTAACAATCATATTTTATATGTTCTGATATTTTTTTGACATAATATTTAGAATTATTCATAGTCTTTTTTGAACCTAATACGCTTCAGTGTAGGCAATAATACTCATGCCAATTAAACTAAAACGCAGTTGGTGAAAATTAATTGTTTTTTCTTTATATCAATTATGTCATTTTAAGTGTTAGTTATACCATTAAAGAATATAATATAAATAAAAAACAATTAAAATATGATGGTAAAGAATACGAATAATTTAAAAATAATTTTATTTTAAATTAATTAGTTATTTTTTAAAATAAAAAATATGTTTAGCGAAAGTGAGTCTTTATAACCGGATTGGATGGTGTTTTGATTTTTATAAAAAAAATTCAAGTCTAAAATAAGCTTCGCTCAATTCGTTCAAATAATTCATTTTACTAATTAAAATGATAAAATATTAAAAAATATATGTTTTGTATTAATATTTATATATTTATATAATTAAATTTAAATAAATTATATATTTAAATTTATTTATTTTAAATGTAGATTGATTCAAAACAAAAAATTCTTTATTTAAGCTGCCATCCAATCTAAAGAGTTAGTTAATTACTTTGTTCCAAACACACAATTAATGGTTTTCAAATACTACTTTTTGGTAAGAAAATACATATAATATTCAGGTTTAAACTCTCACTCCAAATATATTTCAAAATAAATTTTTTTTAATAAAATCTTTAATTTTTATTAAAAATTTATTAAAAATGTATGATGTGAAAATTATGTATTTAAAACGCATAGATGTGTTGTAAATGATATACAATAAATAATGTGTGCATAATCAAATTAAAATAAGATTTTGATTCAATAATAAATTTAAAATTTTGATAATTTAATTGATACAAATTTAAATCTAGTTAATTTTTTAAAATAAATAATAAAAAAAGAAAACAAAAGCTCCAGATTAATTATTGTATTATATTTTGAAACATGAAATTAAACAATTTGCATTTCATTATTACTTAGTAATTTATGAGAATGGAAGTTAATATAAGATTACGTATTTCAAATATATAAAATTTGATTTTCGTATTCACAGATTTTAGGTATTTTAAATTCATCAACTAAATAAATAGTTTTTTTTTTGAAAGTTTCACTATTACAAATATAAACACAATATACATATAATATAAATATATATCTAATAATTATAATATTATCAAATTATTACAAAATAAATCGAATGAAGAATGAAAAGAATTAAACAAAAATCGAGAAAAATTAAATAAAACCTATTCATGTCATACATTAATAAATCGCATTACTACAAATATACGTATAATATAAATATATATCTAATAATTATAACATTATCAAATTACTACAAAATAAATCGAATGAAGAATTGAAAAGAATTAAACAAAAATCGAATAAAACCTATTCATGTCATACATACATGTTGGGCTGAAGACTCCATATGCAATTATAAATGGTAAGTTTGAAACTTGAATACTAAACTTGTATTATTTCAAAGGCATAAAGAAGAATTTAACTTTTAATGTTTACTAATTTTGTCATTTTGATCCTTTTTCTTTTTTTTTTGGATCATTTTGACCCACAACTTTAAATTTTAGTCAAATTGATTGTTTTTGGATGGAAATATTGATTAAACTGTTAAAATTTTAACGGCGTTGATGAGACCACTAGTGTGGCAAACCACGCATATTTCATAAAATTAAAATAAATAATAATAATAAATATTTAAAAATCAATAAATTTGAAAACAAGTTTGTAAATTTTTTTAGAAAATTTATCTATGTTAATAGTGAAGTATATGTAAAATGTCACATGAGCTATCACGTGAATGAAATTAAAATTTTAACACTTAAATCAATTTTTTCTTTCAAAAAGCAAGCAATTTGACTAAACTTAAAAGATTAAGAGCCAAAATGACAAAATGAATAAACGGTTAGGGGCTAATTATGCCTATATTAAAACCTAACTTTTTATTTTTATTTTTTTAAATGGCTTAATATAAAATTTGATATATGAACTTAACATTTTTTCTTAATTTGGTACTAAACTTTTTTTGGGCCCAATTTGGTACTTGAACTTGGCATTTTTCTTCTTAATTTGGTACCTAAGCTTTTTCTTAGATTCAATTTGGTACCTAAATTTATTGAATGTTATACAAATTACACAAAACACTAAAGGTGTTAAAAAAATTTTGTTATGCTACAAAAATATTGTTAGTATTAGAGGAAATTCATGTTAAAAAATAGGTATTGAGCTACGCTTAACGAATTAATATTAAATAAGAAAAAAAGAGAGTTTTAAAAACCCAAATTAAAAGAAATTCATTATTTTCAATTAATAAAATATTTAAATAAACAAATAAAACTAAAAGTAATTGAACATATAAATTACAAAATAAAAATAAAAATAAAACATCATATCATCTATCACATGTCGATCATACATTGATTATTTTTGCTACCTCATAAAAATATAACATTGTTAGTATATTGGAGTAATTTGTAAAACATTTGACAAGTTCAAGTACCAAATCGAACAAAAAAAAGTTCAAGTACCAAATTAAACTCTAAAAAAAATCAAGTATCAACTTAAGAAAAAGTGTCAACCTTAAATATCAAATTAAGAAAAAGTGTCGAGATTAAGTAAAGCATTTTAAAATCAAGTGGAAATGTAATATATATAACAAAAAATGTAACTAAAAATACATGATGGTTTGGCCAAAAAAAAAAAAGAAAAAGAAAATACATGATCTAAATTTTCCCTTTTCTAACACTATTATTTTATTTTATCTATATTTCCTTTAAGAAAAAAAAGGGGTTAATTATACAATATTAAACTAGTTTAATTGGATCAATCTAGTTATTGATTATATAAACTGATGATGGATAAAATCAATATATTGAAACCTACTCCTTTAATCAAAATTGAATTAACCACATCAATAAAATTAAATTATGGGGTTCTGAAAGTCCTTTTGAGAGAATATCATGAATGAAAAAGATCCACAAAATGAAAGTGGAGGAGGGGTGTCCCAATGACACAATGCTAATTTTAGTATTCACACCTCCACCTTTTACTCCTTTACACTGTTTGAGAATATGGGATTTGCAAATTGAAGAGGTTAGATTCAAAGCACTCTGCAAAACATCATATGAAAATTTGAACTTATATGCCATGTTACCAGTGGGTTTAGGGTTTGTATTAGGTAATGGATATGTCTGATAGAAATATTTAAATGTGTTGGATAAGTGTTAAATACGAGTACTTAAAATGAAAAATCCGGATTGTTTGAGTATTAGCAGACAAATAACAAGAAACAAAAGGGAAAAAAATTTTGACAAGAATATAGTAGTTTACATAGAGTTGTGAGTCAGCATTAGAGGGGTCTTAATGAAAGCAGTGGGCATAACTTGGTAGATTTGCATATCCATCCACTCAACGACATGATCATCATATAGGGGGTATTGAGTAAAAAAGAAAAAGGAAAAAGAATGGCTACAGCTTCACTTGAAACTGAAAATACAGATGAATGAAGTGAATGTGAGCTGTCGCTTCTTCAACAGTGGCTCATTACTTTTGGGATATTGTGATTAAAATCGAATTCAACCTAGAATAGAATATTAATAATTTGTGATGGAAAAATAAAACATGCTGGAAAGTGGATAATAATCATGTCATAATCATATATATCTACAAGTTTTGTTTTTCAGCTGTTACAAGATATGGGGCTGCAATGATTATATCTGAAGCATGCCACAGGTTTTCTTTACCACACACACAAAAAAAAGGGGGGGGGGGGTGTTCTTGCCATAGGCAAAGTTAGTGGTACAGGCAAGGATCACAGTGCATCAGACAGAAAACTTGAACTGAAGAAACAGCGCAAACTAAGCATGTGTTAGAACAATTGGTAATGTGCTTACATATGCAATAGGATAAGTAAAGAAAACCCCGTTTTTGTTCCCTGCTTATTCAGAGGAAACAGACAACATTTGACTAATTTCTTAAAAAAATAAAAACTAATTTCAACCAGTAAATAAAGCAACAGCTCCCTTGTGGTTTGATCCATGAGCCTGTTCAGTTTGAAAAGTATGTATCCTAAAATGATTATAACAGGAGATTAAGATTTGAAAGTTAGTTTGAATCTTGAGATGGGATTTATGGTATTGAAGAGGGCTCGAACCCATTAAGGATGAATCAGTCTCCGTATCCACCAAACAGTATATTCAAAGAGCACTAGTAGTGAATACAAATTTGACTAAGGAAAAAAAGAAGAAAAACTTGAGTTTGGTTTAGGTATTGGCAAGAGGTTTTTAACTCAGATTCAACTAAAAAAAAGACTCGAATTCAATTAAATTATTGTTGAACATGAACTTCTATCATTAAAACTTGATCAATCTAGTACAATGCTTTAAGCCTTGAATTTCAAGTTGAACTTGAGCTTGGCTCGATTATACCCTAGCAAGGTGCAGTATGCATGACAAAACATTATTTATTTACACATTAAGAATTTCAAGTTTCTAATACTCTGATGGTGAACTAGTCATAGCATGCTTAGAAATGGTGCCAAGCAAGAAAATAGTAATATATATATATATATATATATAGCAGAAAATGGTTAATTATCAATTCCAGTGGTTAGCAGATGGAGAAGGCATTAAGCAAAAAGGAATGGTTCCGCAGCTTTCCTTTAGTGGACTTGAATACAATTAAACAAGCTTTCCTAGTCTGTCACAAACCTTAACATTGCCACCAGGAAATATAAGACATTCATCATAACATTGGTATAAATAATGAAACACATAAATAAAACCCACTTTCACAAATCTACACCTACAAGTGCATTCAAGCTTCAGACTCTTCGGTCTCCTTAAAATATTTGTGCCCAACACCAGGGTTTAACATATTTTTGGACATAAGTATAGGAGCATGACCCTCTAAATATATGGAAACATAGAAAAAAATCGGACGTGCCTCTGTCGGGCATATCCATATATGACATCCAACTCTGACACCAATGTCTTAACACATATCCATATAAAAGCAGCAGGATTCATAAGACATCATTATAACTATGTGATTGATAAATAATACCAGTACAAGTTGAGGTCACTGTCACAAATCTCCACCTCCTATAAGTGGATTTACAAAATCCAGTGTATTAGGACCAAAAAAGTTCTAAATACAATGGCTTTAGGAAGACAGCTAATGATCATATCTTAAAAATAAGAGTAAAAATGTCTTCCATGGCATGATCGAGAATCAACTAGTGGATGTATTAGAGCAATCAGGACAACTGAAGTGACCCCTAGCTTGACATTTTGTACATCCAACAGATTTTACCTTCATCTCCTCAGACTGATACAGATTATCAATCAGGTTGAAACTGAATGGCCCATTTGCTTTGATTAATCCAGTTCCTCTGCATCTTGAGCATGCTATCATCCGTAGATCACCACATCTCTTGCACAAGCCCAATGAACTACAAGTTTGACAAGTTAAATATCAGCTTGTGCAACCGTGTAGATTACATCAGTCAATGAAATATATCCTGGCAGTTCTCTTTTTCCTAGCAAAGTTGAATAAAAGTTGGGAACCTCATGATATTGGATAAGACATATTACCTACCTTAATACAATAAAGTTGATGTGCCATTTGGTTTAGAAAGAGATTGACTTAATTCATTCACTTGACAATGATTCTAGACCTTCACTCCTTTTGCCCTAAGCCATTCCTAGCTTAATCCTTAAGTTTATCCTCAAAAAAAACCAAAAAGGCAACCTTTATATGCATTCCATTCTAGGCATCCAAGTTTTCCTAAAATAAGTGAACTATAAGTACTATAGCAAGATAACTACATCACGAAGAGGAAAGCCAAGCTGATGATTCCAAAAGCATTATACTTAAATTTAGTCTAGTACTTCAGGGCCATTTCCTTTTTTTGCTCCAAAGGAGATCATGACTTGGAGACAGGGGAAGGTACTGCGGATTTCAGAATTTGACCTCTAAACCTGCTAAAAATTGCCTCTTAAAAGTTACCGCATGAACCAACTAGGATAAATCCTAGTACAACATGAATAAAAGACAATAAAAGACATTGGTCAACAACTCCACACAGATGCCATTTTCTTTTGTTACCTAAGAATAGCTTACGCCACCAGAATTTTGTGGATGGGGAGATATTTTCACATAACTCTAGGTAAGGCAGTGCATTTGTTTGAGATAGAATCAATCACAAAGAACAGAAATCAAACATGAAGATATAGCAATCATTTTATAAAGAATCAAAAAAACCCCACAATTAAAATAAATCCTAATATACAAGGCATTGCAATTTTAAATTGAATTAAAGTACAATGATAGCTTTTCTAATGTCCAAAGGACATCCAATTGTAAACCAACAAAGTGAACAACAACAACAGCTAAATCAAAATAACTTAAGGTATCACAACTGAGAATTCATCAACCAAACTAACGATCAAATTACCAAATTTTTCTCATACCCAGTAACAAAAATGTTAACTTTTTCGAGGTTACAAAACTGGTAAAAAAAACACTGAGTTTTACTCACAAACTCAAAAAAGAAAAAGAAAAAAAAAGGATTCAAACTTGGAGAGACAGCAAAAATAAATGGTTTAGAAAAGTTGCAATTACCTTCTCTGAGAAGCAGAAATGAAAGCATCAACTTTGGGGGCAGCAATTGTAGCACATAGTAACAAAGTGCCAACTCCAAAGCCTGCAACTTCGCTTGCTGTTATGTGTTCCATTATTCGTACGTTTCTTCTGTTCAGATATCTTAAACCTTATCGATTCAATCGGTCACTCTACAGTTTTGAAATCCTTTTTTAAAAGATAGTATTAATTATAATTTTCTATGAAAACGTCTCATCGAAGGCCTATTAGCTCAGCTGGTTAGAGCGTCGTGCTAATAACGCGAAGGTCGCAGGTTCGAGACCTGCATGGGCCAATTTGTATATTTTTTTATTTAGTGTGCTTGGGTCAATAAGTTCTGAACTTTTGGTTATTGATTTCTCGCCGAAAGCCCATCTAATTGTTCAAAACTTCTAATTTTCATTGGTAAATTATTTTATTATAAATAAAATTTACCTCATACTTTTAATTATAATCATATATGTTTTAGATAAATTAATTTTAAATAAATGAAAACTTCTAATTTATAAATAGATTATTTTATTTTATTACTATTTCATAAAATTTAAAATTTCATTTTTTTCTATTAATAATATTTATCTAAACTTTAGTTTTTATTAAAATATTATAATTTTAATTTTTTTGAAACATTTTTTTTGTTAATTTATGTGATAATAAATAAAGAATTAAGGTTTATATTAAAATTTTATATTTTCAAACTTATAATTTTTACTATCCTTAAATGAATAAATAAATTTATTTTTATGAAATAAACAATAAATTTGATTAATTGAAAAGGATTAAATCATTAAACTTCCTCATTTTCATAATTTTAAGATTTTTATTGATATTAAAAATAAAAAATATATAACTTGATATGATTTGTATATAAAACAAACTTTACATGCTAAATATAATTTTGTTGATAAATAATTTTTCTTATAAAATATATAAGTTTCTTTTATAAGGGAAACGGACAGAGAGTTAAAAAAAAATAAACATAAACTTTAATGTCAACCAAAATATTCATTTAAAAAAATCTCTTACTATTACATTAACATAAATATAATATATTAGATGTTCACAAATATGATAAAACTACAAAAAGTCACATGCTTATATATATATATATTTTTTTTTTTTTTTTTTTTTAGAAGTTTCAAATTCGTCTTGATTTGAATTTGAGTTGCTTTGAGGGTTTTGTATGCTCGATTAATGTTAGGTTTTGATTGTAAATCTCATCATACTTGTATTAATGTCATTTAATAGATTTGTTGATTATTTATGTCGAATCTTTGAATGATAGTGATATTTAACAGTTGTAATACATTATAGCTCGAGTTAGGTGACCAAGTTAGATATAATGGTAAGATATATTAATTTTTTTTTTTTAAAAAAACCATATTTGAACCTTGAAGATAGTACTGTCGAGAAGGACAACCATAAAACTCGAAAGGGTTAATCTGTAACACCCCATACCCGGCCTAGATATTACAGTCGGATCACAGAGGTTACATCGTACTAGCAAAATAAATGGTTGTATAATTTTGAAAGAAACCAACTTTTCCCAAAAAGACATGTCATTTTGAATGACTCTTGAAAATCATAGCAATTTATAAAATCGCAGCTCAAAATAGTTTTACCAAAAATCAAGTCCAATTTGCGAGAAAAATCTCTTAGTAAACTTTAATTTATTATTCAGCGGAAAACCTTATAACGTATCAATTTTAAAACTTTGATTCATTTTTAATTATCCTAAATTAGGCGTCACTCAAGGTAAAAACTTTTGCGAAATAAATACCAAATAATCCTAACATTCTAAACAAAACTTAAAATTTCTTAAAGCCCGTAACATCAATGAAAAGTCCAATATGTCTATATTAAACAAAAAGAAAGTCCAAAGTACTTAAACCAAAAAAAAAAAATGTGAAATCTAAGCTCCGGAGTCACCGTCCAATCCTAAGTCGAAGGATCACCTGAAATGAAGCAGAACTTAGGCGTGAGCTTTAAGCGCAGTGTGTGATTTGGCCCATAATTTCAATATAGGTAATCATAATCATCAATTTGTCTCACAGCATATCAGATTTCATATCAAAATATATCTTATTAAAACATAACATATTGTATCATATCATATCATTTCGTAACATAGCGTTACATATCATAGCATATCATGTCCTACCCAATCCACTACACACCATCTTCGTCCAACCAATCACATCATATAGGACTACTAGAGTCCATCCATCCGATCACACTAATAGGTGGCGGTGTGCCACTCATAAAATTGCAGCTGAGGTGCCATACATAAATATGCGGTCTAGCCACCATAATTGTAGTATATAGCACTTCATCATATCATAACCCACCCCGAAATACAAACAAACCATAATCATATATCATACTTACATATATCATAAATCATATGGTATGTATACTTACATATTTTCATACAAATCATAACATAGCAAATGATTTAATGGTAACATTTCCTACTTAATATACCTTCTAAGCTTATCCATATACTTTTATGTACTAAAACTTAGGCCTTTCCAGCCCCATCTGATGTCTACAGACCCAAATTTTGAGTCCATCAACAACCCTTAATCGGGCCCTAAAATTTAGCAAAAAGGCTTGCACGACCTTAATAACTAGCCCATGCGGTCCACATGGCCCACCCACATGGTTTACAAGGTTTCACACGGTCGTGTGCTCCACACGACTAAGCCACATGGGCTGCAAAAATGCACACGGCCGTGTGGTCGTTAGCTAGTTTCGAAACCAACCCCTATTTTCGCAATTTTTTGAATTCTAAAGAGCTTTTCGAATTATATCACACACCTAATAACGAAATTGATCACTCACACGTCTGAAACTCATGAAACCACTCGAATAATAGTGCCCAAAACGTGACTTACTCCGCTGGAGGTAATAGACATTCGTTCCCTTCACACCCCAATTACAATGATCCGAGACGATTGCTAGAACGAACACAAAATAATATATAATTACAGCAAATGAACAAAAATGATGGAAAGAAAGATAAGATAACTTTTATGGAGAAAAAGAAATAATAAAAGAAGAAAGCAAAGAAAGTGAAAAAAAAAACACAAAAAAACAAAGAAAGAACAAGGAGAACAGAAACGTGAGAGCAAAGGGGTATGGGCGGTTAGGAGTAGGAACACATTTAGGAAATTTTGAAATTCAATTTTAGAATAAAATATAATAAAAAGATAATTAAGACTTATTTACCAGATTTCTTATATTTTAATTTAAACTCTATTGTCCAACCAAAAGACTAATAGAAAACATTTCTCCCTTGCACACGATGGAGCTCGAACACAAGACCCAAACGAATAACCCAAAGTACTTAACCAACACACAATAACAAATTACTTCGTAATCTTACACAATTAAAAACTAAGAACTTTGGGGCGTTACAACTCTTCCCTCTTTAAAGATATTTTGACCTCGAAATTTTACCTGCATCAAAGAGATAAGGATACTACTAACGCATTAAATCCTCAGGCTCTCACGTGGCCTCATTGGAACCATGATTCTGCCAAAGCACATTAACCAAAGGAATGGTCTTTCTTCTCAAAACCTTAACCTCATGATGCAAAATTTGTATTGGCTCCTCCTCGAAAGACAAATTCGTCATCAATTCAATCTCCTCTACTAGAACTATATGCGAAGGATCAGATCGGTAACGTCTTAACATAAATACGTAAAATAGGTCATGGATGCGATCCAACTCCGGAGACAACTCAAGCTGATAAGAAACTAGCCCAACATGCCTTAAAACCCAATACGACCCAATGAAACAAGGACTTAACTTGCCCTTATGACCAAACCTATGAACTTTTTTCCAAGGAGACACCTTAAAGAAGACATGGTCCCCTACCTCATACTCAATCACTCGTCTGTTAAGCTCCGCATAAGAATTCTGTCTATCAGAAGCGGCCTTAACTTGATCTCGAATCAAATGAACTTTGTCCTCAATCTCAGCCACTAACTCAGGACCTAAAACTTTCCTCTCTCCCAACGCAGTCCAACAAAGTGGAGTACGATATTTTCTACCATATAAAGCTTCATAAGACACCATTTAAATGCTGGACTGAAAGCTATTATTATAAGCAAATTCAATCAACGGCAGAAATTCCTCCCAACAACCTCAAAAATCAATCACACAGTTTCGAAGCATATCCTCCAAATCTGAATTACCCTTTTCAACTGACCATCAGTCTGAGGATGAAATGCCATGCTAAAGTCAAATCAAGTACCCAAAGCCTTATGTAACTTATGCTAAAAGCGAGAAGTAAATCGAGGATCTCGATCTGAAATAATAGAGATTGAGACCTCATGAAGTCTAACAATCTTAGAGACATAAAGTTTTGCCAACTTCTGCAAGGAGTAATTGGTCCTAATCGGAATGAAATGAACAGATTTAATTAACCAATCCACAATAACCCAAACCGAATCCTTCTTAGTGGGTGTCAAAGGCAACCCACTAATGAAATCCATAGTTACCTGTTCCCATTCCCATAACGGAATCTTAACGGGTTGCAGTAGTCCCAAAAGAAGTTGGTGCTCAGCCTTAACTTACTGGCACGTCAAGCAATGGGACACAAAATCGATTACCTCATGCTTTAACCCAAGCCACCAATACAAATCACGGAGGTCACCATACATCTTATTATCATCGGGATGTATAACATAAGAGCTATTATGCGCTTCTCGTAGAATAGACTATCTTAGATCCACATCCTTAGGTACAGAGATACGACCTTAAAAACATAAGATACCATCATCATTATACACAAAATCCATAGTCTTACCCTCGTTCTTTCTACTAAACCCGACTAATCAAGGACTCATCCAAAAGTTACTTACTTTTAATTTTATTCAACCAAGATGGTTTAACCTGCAACTCGGCTAAAATCCCATTGTCACCAAATAAACTTAGATGAGCAAACATCGCCCCCAAATCAGTCATAGAACTTCGACTAAGTGAATTAGCCACCACGTTGGCCTTACTAGGTTAGTACTGAATCAAACAATCATAATCCTTAAGTAATTCGATCCAACAACACTGCCTTACTAAGATTCAACAGCCCAAACAAATGGAGCATTCTTATGTAACAACTTAGTCAAAGGTGCTGCTATCAAAGAAAATCCCTCAAATAATCTCTAATAATATCCCGCTAAACCCAGAAAACTCCAAAGCTCAGTCACATTCCTAGGCTGCTTCCAATTTAGAATAAACTCTATCTTCTCAGAATCCACTCGGAAACCTTCAGTAGAAACCACATGCCCCCAAAAAATAACCTCACCCAACCAAAACTCGCATTTACTTAACTTAGCATACAGTTCCTTTTCACGAAGAATCTGAAGAACTGTTCGAAGATGCCTATCATAGTCGGCATCAGTCTCAAAATATACCAAAATGTCATAGATAAGGTTGAAAAACCCAATTCATGAGATCCATGAACACTGCCGGAGCATTAGTCAAACCAAAGGGCATGACAAGGAACTCGTAACGTCCATAATGAGTCCTACAGGCAGTTTTATGCACATCATCTTCCTTGACTTTCAACTGATGGTTCCCAAAATGAAGATCAATTTTTGAGAAAATCGAGGCCCCACTGAACTAATTAAATAGATCATCAATCCTCAGAAGTGGGTACTTATTCTTTATCGTCAATTTGTTCAATTGACGATAATTCACACACATCCTCATGGAACCATCCTTTTTCTTAACAAAGAGAATTGATGCTCCCCACGAGGACACACTAGGTCAAGTAAACCCCCAGTCCAAGAGTTCCTGAAGCTTCAACTTTAATTCCTTCAACTCTTTTGGTGCTATTTGATATGGGGCAATGGACACTGGAGTTGTACCTGACAATAACTCAATTCCGAACTAAATCTCCCTATCCGGAGGTAATCCCCACAACTCTTCAAGAAAAACATCTGGAAAATACCTAACAATATAAATATCAACCACAATCGAACCCACACTACTCACATCATGCACATATGCCAAATATGCATTACAACCTTTACGAATTAGCTTTTTAGCTACAAGAGCAGAGATCACGTTAGAGAGATAATCTCGACACTCGCCAACCATCACAACCTCCACATAATCACCAAACTTCAAGGTCACTCTCTTAGATTTTACAATCCAGTCCAACCTAATGCTCCACCAATCAATCCATACCCAGAATCAAGTCAAACTCCCTAGACAAAAACTCCAATAAATCAGTAGGAAATACATACACCTGAACTTCAAGCAAACATCTGCTATAAACTTTACTAACTTGAACAGATTGACCCAAAGGATTTATCACAGAAAGTTCACAACTAGTGTCTTCAACCAAAATTTTCGCTACATTACTAGATATATAAGAGTATGTAAAACCATAATCAATCAATGCAAAAATATGGTAATGGGTGAATAGTAAACGTACTAGCAACCACATCAGTAGTATTTTTGTCCTCACAGTGCCTTGCCACATAAACCAAGGCTGGCTGCCTAGTCTCAGCCTCAACTGCACCTCTGCCCAGTGCTCTCTGACTACGTCCACCACCATTAGCCCTCTCACTTGACCATAGCCCCTAATAGGCTGTTGACCAACCTTCTAGGACAAAATCTGACCCTAAATCAGAGTCCCCCAGCTCAACCATAAAGGGACACGCACTAATCTTGTACCTAGTGGACCCAAATCTAAAACAAGCCCCCATCCTCTTCCAACATTCACCCGAATGACGCCTATTATAATACCAACAAATTTGGACTTGCTCAACTCTAGCAACTAGCTCAACTATGGAGCTGGCTCTGCTTGTGGAGGTCTCTCATACCTTGCCTGTTTCGTTGGCCGCTGAGAAGAAGTAGAATGACCCGTATCCCTCTTGTTCTTATTCTGATTATTCTTTCCTTCTATTTTCTCACACTTAAAGTGCTTAACCTCTTCCACAATCTTTGCCTTGTCAACTAATACTGCAAAACCACGCTCTTTCTAAGGAGCTATTAGAACCCTAAAGTCATACCTCAGACCCTTCTTAAAACGGACACTCTTATCGTAGTCAGTAACCACCCACCCCCGAGCATACCTACTGAATCTTAATAACTCGACCTCATTTTCGACCATCGTTCTATCCCCTTGAGTTAGCCCTATAAACTAACGTGTAACACCCCTAACCCGTATCCGTCACTAGAATGGGTTACGAGGTATTATCGGGTGAAACACAAATTTTGATAATACAATCATAATTCTTTTCAACATATAACCAGTTACATAGTTCATAAACAATAGTATTGCATATAATAATTACCACATAACATGTGCATATACCACTTAACCAACTCCATTCCGCATTTGGATGTTACTACATGTGATACCTAATTACCCATTAAAACATATCAAATCTAGTATTCATATGGTCATAACTGATTGCATCATGAGTAATGATGTACTTTCATAGTATGCTTAAGCATTAACGCACAAAGCTCAAATCTATTTAACAAAATTCACATATAAGCATTTTTCATCAATTAGCAAAAGCTACTATTCATTTGGTCATTGAAATTACATTAGTCGAATAGGCACATACTTATAATCACTTTATTAAAACAAGTTATCAATTACTAAAAACCATACATACATACATCCTCAATTTCCAACAAATTGAAATATGCCAAATACCTTAAGAATATATATACCATGTTCAAAACATGCATAACACTTACATGTATCTTTTAGTAATTCCCAAAATAACTTTAATCATAAGTAATCATCATAATCATTTCCACAACTCCTATTAGCCGAACATATTAACCAAATAAGAACTATGATACATATATTTACATAAGCCTTGCTTAACCGAAACTAAGACATACCAAATTCAATACACTTATAGTTAAACGCAATCAAACATATCATATATTCTATTATCATACATATCAAAAGTTGATCCAAATTCAATACCAATTGCCGAATCATCCAGACCAAACATATCTAACATTTAATCAAGAACATATAAAACTGATCGCTGAAATCAGAGTTTTAAAATTTATAAAGAGAATGATCAAACCTGGAAACTAACTTTGACAATGATTGAAGGCAAGTGTACCTATCGGGCAGTAGTATAGCTTAGGCAAGACCGGATTATCGAACCCAAAGGAACTAAAAGTACTAATACTAACTTTCTTTCTATTATTTAGCCTTAAATAAGTGAAGTTGTTTTAATTAGTTACTACTAAGCTAATGACGGAAAGACAAAAATAATGAATTGGGAAATAACTTGAAGTAAAACTCAGTTGATCAAGATGATACCCTCAAAAAGAATCCACCTAGACTTCACTTATTATCTAACACTGAACCATATGATTTATTCACTTGACTTGATTTGTAGGATTCCCTAACGTATATTAAACCCTCTCTTGAAGCGAATAATAACTAACCCTAAGTTAATTAACGGAAATCTCTTTCTTATTTAATAACCCCCTAGAATAGCAGTAAATTGAACTATGGATTCCCATATTAGGTTTCACCCTAATCCGGCAAAATCTCGTCACCCTATCTCTAGGCGCGCGAACGACTTCGCTATAATTATGCTAGATCTATGAATAGGCAAGGACTTTTGCTCCACCACCTAAACACATCATACTTGAACTAATATTCCAGAAACATTAACACAAGAATTAAGCACACATAATTAAGAACATATCAAATATTTATCTTATAGTTCAGAAAACAATAACAAGATTCATCTAGGTTTCATCCCCTTCAGGTATCTGAAGGGTTTAGTTCATATCAAATAAAGAAAACATCTCAAGAGAAAAGATAAAACAAAACATAAGAAATCCCTAAAACTCCCTGAAGGAATTGAAGGAAAGATCCGCCTTCTTGAGTAGAATTCCGGCTTCTTGGGATGGATCAACTGGCTATCTTCGAGTGATTCCCACAACTTTGACCTTTTCGGCTCGGCTCCTTGGCCTAGCTAACCGCCCTCCTCAAGGATGTACTTAGGGGGTATATATAGGCTTTCAAAATAGGTTTCTTTGCCCCTAAGTATCCAAATCCGAATGAATTTGCTCTTTGCCACGACAGGGACACGACCATGGCACACGCCCGTGTGATTAGTCTTTAGGCCGTGCTCGGATTTCTTTAATGAGGCACGGCAGTGTAAATCGGGGGTAAGGCCGTGTTCTAGATTGTCAATGAGGCACGAGCGTGTGAGCATAAGTCTAGACCGTGGCAGTTTCTTCTTTGGCCCAATTTGCTTCATTTTAGGCATGTTTCTTGTTCTTTTTGTCCTCGGGTGCTTTCCTGAGTACAAGACATGACAAGAAAGGATTAAGAGCACCTTTTTATATAAATTGAGGCTTAAATCATTCAAAAGCATACTAAATGTGGGATTAAAATATGTTACTATTATGGTTTATCAAAAACCAAGCTCATTACACACACATACATATATACCATGACCGAACTTACACAACCATTAGCAATTAGATCCAACACATCACACATAATTACCAAGATCTAATTTTCATAACTTAGACATTAAATTTAGCCATTTTCGCATGGCATAATATATATATATATATATATATATATACATATCCCAAAATCAATCATTCAAAATATAATCCAGCCTATACATGCCATAGTTTCAAAAATTCAGCTTATAAAATACCAAAGTTAGCCGATAGTGTGATAGACTTTGACAATGATCCCCGAGCTCGTAACTTATCTCCAAAATCTATAAAACAATGCAAATAAAAATATACAGTAAGCTATCGTAGCTTAGTAAGTTATAAGCAATCTCACATCAACAATACATTATATCATTATATTAGTAAGGCCAATTTTAGGTAATCATAATTAAGGTTTATAACCATAACTATAATTTATATCACCTTTCGTAAACTTTCACATTTCATAGCCCAAAGGCCGAACACCCACACATTCAATAATAGATATCACATCGATCTATAAATCACTTTCTCATCTCAAAACAAATACATATACATTTAAACAAGTATACATATATATATATGTATATATATATATATATATATCACATTTTCTTAATTTCATATGCATATATCACTTATAGAATTTATACTTACCTTAAACTCATATAAATAATTTATTAACATGTATAATACATAATTTCATTTCAACAGTCAATACTTACTTCATTATCCAAATGATGATCTATCATTACGTACCTGATCATTTTATCTCGTTTATCACATTCATCAATTGATACACGTAAAGGATCAGCAAACCCGCACACTTAGTGCCAAACCTTGTAACATATCGCACACCTAGTGCCGTCACATTAACATCTCGCACACTTAGTGCCAAATCCTTGTAACGTATCGCACACTTAGTGCCGTCACATTAACATCTCGCACACTTAGTGCCAAATGACCGATTTCGCACACATAGTGCTTGGTATCAAATTTGTATATTTAGTGCATCTCCCAAACTCACTACTCATTCACATATATATATATTAATAAAGCTTAAAACTTAACCTTTTATGTATATACGAAGTAACTTATTCATCTCACAAATCAATATCACATTCGAGTATATCATTGACATATATTTATACATCACATTCGGCTATATTCATCTCTCAAATCAATATCACATTCAAGTATACCATTGGCATATAAGTATACATCACATTCGGCTATATCAACAATGAACATATATGTCTCCATTAAATTCATGTATATCCTTATAGATAAATCCAATACAACATGATTGCTTAAAAACTTACGTCAAGTATCGACGGATTGTGTTTCTTGACTATTCAACTAACTTCGCTTTTCCCCGATCCAATCCCAATCTTTTTTGTTCTTGATCTAATAAATTTCAAATTTAGCTAAATCAAATATAATTCCATTGAATTTGGTCCAAAAACACATAAATGGGAAAATTACCATTTTGCCCCTAATATTTTACACTTTTTACAATTTAGTCCTTTTTGCACAAAACACACGGGAATGTGTCTCAGCCGTGTGTGATACACGGTCATGATACACGGCGGTGTGTCCGCTGGTGTTGAAATTGAAGTGAAGTCAGTATGCTCCACACAGTATCACATACAGGCGTGTGATCGGCCGTGTGGTACAAGTCAGTATATCCCCTAATTGGCACATGACCTAACACACGAGCGTGTGACTTGGCCATGTTGCATAAGTCAGTATACCCTATAGGTTTGGCACGGCCTATCACACGGTCTGGCACACGAGCATGTATGGCCACTTCGAAGGGCACACGGGCTAGACATACGGGCGTGTGGTTGGCCGTGTGACCCAAGTCAGTAACCTCACTTGTTTGGACACTGACTGGGAGATGGCCATGTGCTCCCATTTCGAATGTTCACACGGCTTGTAACACAGGCGTGTCTCTCACACGGCCTGGCCACACAGGCGTGTGTCCCCTGTTTTGAATGAAAATTTGCTAAGTGTTGAAATTTTTTTCAAATGTCCAGTTTAGTCCCGAACCAACCCCAATGCATGTTTAAGGCCTCGTAGGCTTATTTAAGGGACACTATGATTGGATTGTGATTGAATTGATAAACTGTATACGAAATGCATGTTTAAAAGTGTTGTAAGTCTGGTAATACTCCGTAACCCTATTCTGACGATGAATACAAGTGAGAGGTGTTACATTTATTGGTATCAGAACTACGGTTTAGTCGATTCTAGGACCAACGTAGCGTGTGTGAGAGTTTGTTATGCATGCCATATATAAACTGTGATAGTGTGATGACTCCTGACATTTTAAAATATGTTTTCATATAGTAATGGATCATAATCGAGCTACAACTGATTCTAGACCCGTGACGGGTAGCCAGGGAGGAGAGGCCAAAGAAGCCTTCTTCTAAATGATGAATGAATGGTTCACTCAATATATTCGAACAAACCCGGTTGCTCAACAACCTCTACCCCCTTCTGTTCCCCAACTTGTACCTGTAACTCCTCAAGAGTCGAGCTTTTAAGATTGAATAAGCTTCTAGTTGATAAGACCCGTAAACACAGGGATGAAGAGTTCAGAGCTAATGTTGATGATGACCCTAAGAGAGCCGAGTTTTGGCTTGAAAATACAATCGGAGTGTTTGATGAACTTTTTTGTACATCAGTTGAATGCTTAAAGTGTGCTATTTCCTTTTTGAGAGACTCTGTATATCAGTGGTTGAATACATTAGTATCAGTGGTGCCGAGGGAGAGAGTTTCCTAGGAATTCTTTCAGACTGAATTCTGAAAGAAATACATTATTCAACGGTTCCTAGATCAAAAGCATAAATAGTTTTTAGAACTGAAACAAGGTTGCATGACTGTAACCAAATATGAAAGAGTATCGTACGGTTAAGGAAGTATGCTCGATAGTATGTTTCTACTGAAGAGATAATATGCAAGCTGTTTGTTGATGGGTTGAACGAAGATATTAAACTTCTGGCCAAAATTTTAGATTTGAAAGAATTTATTGTGTTGGTTAACCGGGCCTGCAAAAGTGAAGATTTTAGCCGAGAAAAGAAGAAAGATAATTCAGAGGCTGAAGATTAGAAGAAAATATCAATGAATAAACCTTATCATTCTTCATCAAAGAAATCCTGAGATTCATTTAGTCGATCGAATGTATCAGTGGGATACCAGAACAGAGATCATGGAAATCAACATGTGAATCCTAAAGCACAAGCTACTTCTGTCTAGAGTGTTGGCAGTATGAGAAACAATAAACCCGAGTGCCAACAGTGTGGGAGTCGACATTTTGGTGAATGCTGGAATAAGAGTAGTAAAGCTTGTTTCAAATATGGTTTACCAGATCACTTTATTCGAGACTGCCCAGGGTTATCAGAGAAAGAAAAAGTTTAGAATGTAAGATCGAGTAATACGAATGCGAGAGAGAGACCACTAAGACATACGAGGAATGTATCTAGTGGTAGAGGTATGACTAGAGACTCAGCTGTGAGATCTGAGGCCAGAGCACCTGCTAGAGCATACGCTATTCGCGCTCGCGAAGAAGCATCATCGCTAGATGTTATTATCAGTACATTCTCTTTTTATGATACTAATGTGATTGCTTTAATTGACCCTGGATTGACACACTCGTATATATGTATGAATTTGGTGTTTAATAAGAGTTTGCCTATTGAGTCTACTTAGTTTGTGATTAAAGTATCGAACCCCTTAGGCAAGTATGTTCTAGTTGATAAAGTTTGCAAGAACTGTCCTTAATGACTCGGGGTTACTGTTTTCTAGCTGATTTGATGCTTTTACCATTTGATTAGTTTGATGTGATTCTGGGTATGGATTGGTTGACTCTACATGATGCTATTGTAAACTGTAGATGAAAGGTTATAGAATTGAAGTGTCAGAGTGATGAAATTATTCGAATTGAATCAAATGAATCGAATGAATTGCCTATTGTGATTTCGTCTATGTCAGCTCAGAGATGTGTGAAAAAAGGTTGCGAAGCCTATCTTACTTATGTTTTGGACACAAAAGTGTCTGAATCAAAGATTGAATCAGCGCTAGTTGTCTGTCAATATCCGAATGTGTTTCCTGAAGAATTACCGGGGTTGCCACCTATCAGAAAGGTTGAATTTGCAATTGAATTAGTACCGATAACTTCACCGATATCTATAGCTCCGTATAGAATGGCTCCGACCGAGTTGAAAGAGTTGAAAGCTTAGTTGCAAGATTTAACAGATATAGGCTTTGCACGACCTAGTTTTTTTGCCTTGAGGTGCGCCTGTATTGTTCGTAAAGAAGAAAGACGGATCAATGAGAATGTGTATTGACTATCGTCAGCTCAACAAAGTTACGATAAATAATAAGTATCTGTTGCAGAGAATAGACCATTTGTTTGATCAGTTGAAAGGTGCAACAGTGTTTTCAAAAATTGACTTGAGATCTGACTATTACCAGTTGCGAATTAAAGACTCAGATGTTCCGAAAACTGCATTCAGAATGAGGTATGGACATTATGAATTTCTTGTTATGCCTTTTGGATTAACTAATGCTCCTGTCATTTTTATGGATTTGATGAATCAAATATTTAGACCGTATTTAGACAGATTTGTTGTTGTGTTCATTGACGACATTCTAATCTATTCGCGAAAGAAAGTTGGATTTTTGGGACATATAGTTTCAGCGGATGGCATTCGAGTTGATCCGGGCAAGATTTTTACAGTTATTGATTTGAAACCACCTAGAAATGTATCCGAGGTCAGAAGCTTTCTGGGATTTGCTGGTTACTATCAACGCTTCGTTAAAGGATTCTAGATGATTGCTACACCAATGACCAGGCTGCTTTAAAAAGATGTAAATTTTGAATGGTCCGAAAAATGTCAATGAAGTTTTGATCAATTGAAAGCATTGTTAACAGAGGCACAATGTTGGTTCAACTTGAATCGGGTAAATAATTTGTAATTTACAGCAATGCGTCATTGAATGGTTTGGGTTGCGTATTGATGCAAAAAAGGAAAAGTGATAGCTTATGCTTCTAGATAATTGAAGTCGCATAAAAAGAACTATTTGAAATACGATTTAGAGTTAGCCACTATAGTTTTTGCATTGAAAGTTTGGCGTCATTATTTGTACGGAGAAAAATGCCACATCTTTACTGATCATAAAAGTTTAAAATATATTATGACTCAAAAAGATTTGAATTTGCGACAACGGAGATGGCTCGAGCTACTAAAAGATTATGAGTTGGTGAATGATTATCACCTGGGAAAAGCGAATGTAGTTGCGGATGCTTTAAGTAGAAAATTGTTTTTTTGCTTTGAGAGTAATGAATACACAGTTGACTATATCTAATGATGGTACGATTCTAGATGAATTAAAAGTTAAATCGGTTTTCCTTTAGCAAATTTGTGAAGCTTAGAAATGTGATAGCGAATTACAAGTTAAAAGGGTGCAATGCAAGTCGACTAGTGATTTAGAGTACCAAATTTGATCTGATGATTGTTTAATGTTCTGAGATAGAATCTATGTACCGAAGAATTTAGAGTTGATTCAAAAAATTTTATACGAGGCATATAGTGGTTGTTTATTCCTTCATCTTAGAAGTACTAAAATATACAATTATTTGAAACAACTGTATTGGTGGTCAGGTATGAAATAAGACATTTTTGAATTTGTAGCAAGATGTTTAGTGTGTCAGCAAGTTAAAGTTAAACATTAGGTACCTTCAGGTTTGCTTCAACCTGTGATGATACCGAAGTGGAAATAGGATAGAGTGACTATGGATTTCGTATCGGGATTACCCCAATTCGAAAAAGAAAGAAGCAATTTGGGTTGTTGTTGATCAACTGACGAAATTAGCACATTTTATTTCGGGATGTACTGACTACTCACTCGATAGATTAGCTAAATTGTGCATTGCTGAGATTGTTAGATTGCACGAGGTGCTAGTTTTAATTATTTCAGATAGAGATCCGAGGTTCACGTTGCAATTTTGGAAGAAATTACAAGAAGCTCTGGGTACAAAGTTGAATTTTAGTACAGCTTTTCATCTGTCAACCGACGGACAGTCTGAGCGAGTAATTTAGATTCTTGAAGATATGCTCCGATGTTGTGTTTTGGAATTCGAAGGCAATTGGGAGAAATATTTGCCGCTGGTTGTATTTGCATATAATAACAGCTTTCAATTGAGTATAAAGATGACACCGTTCGAAGCCTTGTATAGTCGTAAATGTCAAACTCTATTGTACTGGACAGAGCTTAACAAGAAACAGATTCACGGGGTCGATTTGATTAGAGAAACCGAAGAGAAAGTGAAAGTAATTCGTGACTGTTTGAAAGTAGCTTCAGATTATTAGAAATCATACGCGGATTTGAAATGAAAAGATATTGAAATTCAAATCGATGACAAAGTGTTTTTGAAAGTATCTCCATGGAAGAATATTCTTAGATTTGGTCGGAAAGGCAAATTGAGTCCACGATTCATCAGACCGTATGAGATCATTGAAAGAATAGGGCAAGTATCATATCGACTAGCTTTACCATCAGAGTTAGAAAAGATCCATAATGTGTTTCACGTATCGATGTTGTGTCGATATCGATCGGATCCCTCTTATGTGATTTCTTCGTCAGGGATTGAGATTCAACCTGATATGACGTACAACGAAGAGTCGATCAGAATTTTGGCTCGAGAGATCAAACAATTGAGAAATAAAAGTATAGCTCTCATGAAAGTACTTTGGTAATGACACGGAGTTGAAGAGGCTACGTGGGAGCCCGAAGAAGCTATAAGAAAATAATACCCTAACCTATTCACTGGTAAGATTTTCGAGGACGAAAATCCCTAAGGGGTAAAGTTGTAACAACCCGTTTTTGGTCAAATTGGACTAGTGGTTTCGGGACCACAAATTTGATACCAAAATATTTTATTTTTTTATTATTCTAATGTTTGCAGTATGGTGGAATGATTGTGTGAAAATTTTGCTAAGAAATTTTATCGTTTGAATGGTCAATTCGTTAAAAAGGACTAAATCGAGTAAAGTGTAAAATGTATGCTCTATTAGTTAAATGTGTTTATTAGCTATGGATTATTAAATTGGAGGTCCTTATGTTGTAATTAGACCATTAAAATGGTGGGTGGACAATTATGGGCTTATATTAAGTAAATTTTTATGTTTTAAACTAAGATTAATTTAGTAATTTATGAATAATGTTATATTAAACAAAACCAAATTAAGTATTCATCTTTTATGTTTTCCTTCACCACCGAAATTAGAAGAAAAACCTAGCCATTGTTGAGTTTGAAGTTTCGGCAAATTCTTTTGGCTATTAAGGTATGATTTTTGCTCGGTTTTTAATGATTTCTATGTTTTTGTGATCGTTGTAACTAGCATTTGCTAGCCCAAGGACTAATTTGCAAAACTGTTAAAGATTTTGAATGATGCCATTGATGAATAAGCATGTGCTTTGAAGTTTCTTGATAGATTATGAATGTTTGTTAATAGATATACAAGTTTTGTTAAGTGATTTTTAGGGAAAATGAAAATTAGGGATTGAATTGAGAAATGTGTAAATTTAGTGGTTAAAATGTAAAATAAATGAGAAATATGGGCTAATATGAGTACTAGAGAAATTAAACTAGCATGGGTGGTGACTAAATTGCATGAATTTGTGATTTTATGAAATAAAGACTAAATTGTGAAATTGTGAAAGTTTAGAGATAAAAGTGTAAATGTGCCTTAAAGAGTGTTTTGGACTAAATTGAATAAATAGATGATTAAATAAGTTAACTTTTAATATATTTAGATCAAGAAAAGTGAAATACGGACTTGGATCGGGGAAAAGATAAAGTTATCGACTAATCGACTCTATTCGCCACTTTAACATCCAAGGTAAGTTTGTATGTTATAATTTTGTTTCAAATGTATTTTATATTCTTTGATATAGCATGAATGTGATTATGTGATTACAGACGAGTTTAGAAATGATTCAATGAAGATTTATGTAACAACTCGATTTTGGGTCTAGTAGGAACAGTGGTTTGGAGACCACAACTCCGACGTAGAAAAATTTATTTTTATTATATTTTTATGGTCTACAGTTTTATGGAATAATTTCGTGAAAGTTTCGTTCGAAAATTTTGGCGTTTGGGCACTCAATTTAGTTAAAAGGACTAAATTGAAATAGGTACAAAATGTGTGTTTTAGAAGCTAGAGGTGTTTAATTGTTATGAAATGTAACAGCCCGATCTAGGGCCTAGTCGGAATAGTGGTGCGAGATCACAAATCCGAGTTAGTAAAATGAGTTTTTAAGGTATTTGAGATGTTTGCATGATATTATGAAAATTTTTTGTAGAGATTTTATGAAATTGGCATTAAAGGGTCCATTAGGACTAAATTGAAAAGGTTACAAAATATGAGATTCTAGAAGCTTTTAGTATGAAATAGCTTTGGATTATTAATTAGAAGTCCTTAAGTAGCAATTTGCCCAAATTATAATTTTTGGACAAAAATGGACATGAGTTAGTAATTATTGAAAGTTTAGTGAGAAGGGCATTTTGGTTATTTAATCAATTAAATGATTAAAAAGGGAAAAGATGACAAAAATCATACTCATCTTCTTCCTCAAGTGTCGAAATTTTGAAGGAAGCCATAGCTAGGGTTATTCAATTTTTCAAGCTTGCTAGTAAGTGCATCCTAGCCCGTTTTTAATATTCTTCGTATTTTTGAAGTCCTTGTAACATGAATTAGCTATTTTTAGCTATAAGTTGAGCTAGAAATCATGTTCAAAAAAATATACCCATGAATGACATGCTTGTAAAATGATGTTTTATGAAAGATTATGAGAGTTTGATGTTAGATAAACATCTTTTCCTAAGTGAATTTCATGAAAAATGTTAGTATGGACTAAATTGTAATAGTTATGAAATTGGTCATACATAATAGAAATAGTGAGAATTGATGATTGTTATAGTAGAGAAAATGAATCAGCTAAGCATGAAGTTTAAGAAAGTTGAATGAAAATCACTTTACGAGCCTAAGGGACAAAAGTGTAATTATGAGAAAGTTTAGGGACAAAACGGTAATTTTGACAAAGTATGAGTTAAGAGTCAATTTAGTCAATGTGAATATTAAATGAGTTAAATTATTATTATAGATCAAGAAAAACGAAGCCCGGACCGAAACCGAGGCAAGAACAAAGTCGAGGACAAAATTGCATTACCTACATACATTTTGTACATGGGGGTAAGTTTGTATGATTTCTAAGCTTTATGATTAATATCATTAAAATTGCTCAGTATGATGTTGAATATATCTTAATACTATGAGTTTGTTTAATGCTATGTTAAACAAAGAAATTAATGAGATTAAGCATGAGAAAGTCCCGATTGAAGTTGAATTACTTAGGATACTCGATCTACCACATGAGATAAGAAAGTCCGTATAAGACCAAGCCAAGGCATGACATCGGCAATCAAGCAAGTTATCATGTAAGTCCAAGAGAAGTCTTGGCATTGAAGAGTTATTATGAGCTGAAGACCCATGTAAGCCCAAGCCAAGGCATGGCATTGGTGAGTCTCTAAGTAAAGATGTCATGTAAGTCCAAGACAAGTCTTGACATTGAAAAGCTATCATGAGATAGAGATCCCATGTAAGTCCAAGCCAAGGCATGACATTGGTGAGTATCAAGGAAGATTTCATGTAAGTCCAAGCCAAGGCTCGGCATTGACAAAGTAGAGATACCAAGTAAGACTATGTCAAGACATAGCAATGGTAAGTTCGCAAGGGAACCCACAAGGAAGACCTCGTGTAAGTCCATGTCAAGACATGGCATCGGTATTAAGTAAGAGATCCCATTGTAAGACTATATCGAGGATATATCATTGGCATCAAGATACATGTGGGATGAGATTCAGTATCCTCGGTTATTCATAGTAATTCATCGGCCATAAGAGTAAAGATTGATTGAGAAAGCAAGAAAGTTAAGTAAGTAAACCTATCATCAAGTTATGCTAGTTAAAGTTAACTAAGGGTATTATACATACGGTGAATGATGAAGTTGAGATTATGTTTATCATAGTAAATTATGCTGATTTATGTGATCAAGTGATACAGGTACCTTGTTTACCTCACAAGCATGAGACTAGTAAGTATCATGAGTTATGTAAGAATCGTCAAGAGTAAGCAAGCTCAAACACATGAGTAGGGCAATGCCTTTGTTTATGATGAATGAGTTTTGATTAAACAATTATATTGCTAGGTGCATTACATGCAAACTTACTAAGCTAAATGCTTACGTTTTTAATTCTTTCTTTCTATGTAGTCCCGCCAAGCTAACTTGTGGATCATTGAAGTCGGAGCTCGAAACACACTATCAATCGCTATTTTGGTATAGCCAAGTGGTTTATATTAAGTATGGCATGTATAGGAAGCATTTCGTTTTGAAATATGTCTTAAGAAGGGCCAAAGTATGGGCTATTAAGTTTATTATTCTTTTGTATATGGCTAAAGAGATTGGCCAAGTTTGACTAAGTATGTATGTATATTAATATCAATGAAGTATGCATCTTTGTTAATGTTAGATGAGGTATTTGAATTGTTGAATTTGGCTTGAGATTGATCTTGATTTCAGGGTGGTAATTGGCTTGGTAAATAGCCACTATGTGCCCACACGGAAAGGCACACGGGCGCGTGTCTAGGCCGTGTGTTCCCTGCATGTTAGTGTCTTAAGTCAGAATAGGCCACGGGCTAACCCCACGGCCGTTTGTATAGGCCGTGTGTGACACACGGGTAGCACATGGGCGTGTGCTCCAAGCTGTGTGAATAAGTCAGTATGTCAAGGAATGGCACATGGTCTAGGGCCACGGGCGTGTCAAGGCCGTGTGTAATTAGACAGTGTCGACCACGGGTGAAGGACACGGGCATGTCTTAAGGGTACACGGGCGTGTGACTCCTGTTGTGAGGAAAAGTTTCTGGTTGTGTTCCGAAAGACTCCAGACGCAAGTTTAAAGCCTCGTAGGGTCAGGAAATGTATGTTTGACTAAGAAAGAGAAGTTTTTATTTTGGAATGAAATTTTATAGCCCGTAAGTATATGTTTAGGAAAGTTCAAGCATAGTAATGTCTCGAATCCGGTCTCAGCCTCGGACTTGGGTATGGGGTGTTACATGAAATTTTAAATTAGAGGTCCTTAGATGGTAATTAGACCATTATACTTTAAGTTGGACAAAAATGGACATGGCTAGGTGAAATTTCAAAGTTTGGCATTAATGGCATTTTGGACATTTGGTAAATAAAGACAAATAAAATTAAAATAAAAGTTTCCATCTACCCAAATTAGTCCCCCTTGTGCCGAAAATTCAAAGGAAGACATAACTAGGGTTTTGGCCAATTTCAAGCTCGTTGTAAGTTCGTTCTAGCCCCGTTTTTAATGATTTTTATGTTTTTGAGATCTTTGCAACCTAATCTAGCTAATTGAAGGACTAATTTGAAAGAAAATCAAAGTCTAAAATTTTACCCATGTTAGATATTTGTGTATTTTGATGTCTAATGGTAGATTATGTATGTTTGATGTTAGATAATCAACTTTTACTAAGAGATTTTTGATAAAAATACCTAAAAAGGACCTATTTGCAAAAGTTGTAAAATAAGTGTAAAAATGTGAATAAATAAAAAATGTGGGCTGCTATGAGCATGAAAAAGATTCGGCTTAGCTTGGGTTTTGAAGAAATTGACTATATTTCATTTTACGAGCATAGGGACTAAAATGTAAAAAGTTGAAAAGTTAGGGGCAAAAATGTTGTAACACCCCAAACCCGGCCCGTACGCTACGACCAGATCTGGCATGTCACATGGAATGGTTGTTAAAGAGTTTTTGCGTTCGTTAAAAACTTCGGGTTTTGTTACTTTTAAAAGTTAGCATTTGCTTTCATGGCTTTCAGAAGTAAGAACAACGTTGCTATTGTTACTAGTGATATTATTATTATTGTTATTATGGTTTCCAAAAACTTGTTTAAAACAGAATTTAGCTTCATTGAAATTTTGGAAAGGTGATATTTTTGAAAACTGTTTTTGAAGTTTAAGAGAAACCAAAGGGTATAGGTCGTAAATTGTTTGTTAACATTTTGGAAAGTAGCTATTAATAATTTAGAAAAATCCCGTATTGCGCTTTTAATAATGAATAATAACCGAATTAAAAACTAAAACCAAAATAAATCTTAAAGGCCTTATTACATAACACAAGCCCAATTTAAAATAGAATTTAAAGTAAAGTAAAACAGAATTTACTAAAGTAACGATGTATGGCCACCACAGAGTCCACCCCGGCTCCAAATCCTCACTGTTGGGGATTACCTGAAAAATTTAAACAGAGGGGTGAGTTACGAGAACTCAGTGTGTAATTCCACTAATAAGATATTAACTGGGCCTTAGCCCTAACGCAATCAAAATGGGCCTCAGCCCTATCAGCATGGTAATATAGACAATGCATGCAATGCAACCGAGCCCAGCCTAAAATTCCATCCGCTACACACCACCCGTATCCAGCCTAACACACCTGTGGGGATTTCTACAATCAACCCTCCATCCGCTACACACCTCGATGGCAGTCACACTGCTCATCGCCGAAATTGTGGCAGAGCCACCAGATTATCGAAATATACGTGGCAAAGCCACCGAACAAAATGTGACAGTCACTGAAATACATGGCAGAGCCACCGAAATACGCTTCCCCAATCATCAAAATCATCCCAATCCCGTGCAATATACTATGGCATAATATTTAATAAATGCATGAACATACCAATAAAGCAGATAAACGGATTACATAGTTATGCCAAATCTACCCGAAGGGTATACTCGAAAATTTACTCACCTGGCTATTTTCCAAACTTACCCTTTAAGTATACCTCGTGATCTTACTCACTAAGTGCATTTCGGTTTTTAACCAATACACAGAATAATACATGGAAGACGCATAAAGGTGTGAGATTACACACCTGATCACGTGGAGAACTAGACACTCTCGATCGACGTTACCCTTACTATCACGAACAACTATGATTCGCTTATCCGAATCAGATGTCGACTCCCTTCCACAACCCAGCAAGAAATCCCGAATCGCTGACACTCTACGTCGTTTGAACTTAGGAGCAGAGGCTACGAGTCCACTCCCCTTGGGCTCCTTAATCGATGCCCCCTTAGAACGGCTACCACTCGCCTCCATAAAGAAAGTCTCAGTCAGTAAGGTATCACAGTGAGAACGACGGTTGTCTAACAAGGGGCTTCGGCTTTTACCACCACTTCCTGAAGTCCGAATGATTAATGATCAGAGAAGTGAATTGCGTGATCCTTAATACAATCAGCCTAGGCAGAGATGAAGATTCGGTTATAACAGAGAAAATGAAAAGGGACAAGACGAACAGAAATCAGAGGAAAAACTCCCTATCTTGATCAAAGAAGAACTGAACACATATAGAATCGGCTATGGATTTTAATCTGTAGTGAACATGCCATGCTGGGAGAAGAACAAAAGAGATTAGTCCTGAACTAACATTAAGAAAAATAGCCACTTCAGCTATGAGCACATAAGACCGAAAGGAAAAGAAAGAAGCGAAAGAATTTTCATTACCTTGTGATTATAGATGATTTGAGAAAGCAAGACGGATTTGATGGTCAAAAGAACGCCCCCACCTGCGGCTACAAGTATTTGGCTAACGGCAAAATGGAGGCCAACTGATTCACTTGGAATGAAAGGGGAAGTATTCGGCTTAAAGGAAAAGAAAATAAACTGAAAGACAATGAAGGAGAAGCAATATTTCGGCTATGCTGAAAACAAAAAGTGGGAAGAAGAGACGAATGTAGGAGAGAAAAGATGAAGAGAAATACACGAATGGTCAACCTCTAAAGGTCTGGCTACTACACTATGAGGAGAAAAGACAAAGGAAAGAAAAAGAAGGTTTTTGACAAGAGAAAAAGTAACCCGAAATGTACCCAATTTGCACAAAAGAATAGAGGAAAAACAAAGATCAGCCTAAGGAAAAATTTCGGCACTCACTCACCCCCAAGACCGAATATGCTCCTCACACCACCCCTAGTCGAATTTTCACCCCCTCCAAGCTCCCTCATTCGGCCAAACTCCTCCTCTCTCCCAAATCCCCACGATTCACTCCACAATTCACTCCTCAACCTCCTCTCCATCACTCATTCAAACTTATTTGACTGAGTCTTCAACTCCCTTGCAGAGTCCAAGCTGAACTCTACCACTTTCACCTGTACAGCACAAAAATAAATGCACTACATTGCAGCATGTGAGATTCGAACCCCCTTCCTCCAGGTTCCCTTAATGATGCCACACCACAATGCCACACGCCTCCTTGTGCTACTAAACTATCAACAACTATTCATAAGTCCTGCCTTCACTAGCTTACACCACCAAAGTGCCCAAATCCAAAATTTTGCCAGGACTTGGGCTCGAACCCGAGCTTCTTCAGGACCCACAAACACACCTAAATAACAAGCTAAGCAGGCTAAACGCATGTAATAAAAGAAAAATGTCTGACCCCTAAATTTAGGATGTTACAGTTCTACCCACTAAAAGAAATTTCGGCCTCGAAATTTACCTGATTAAAAGAGGTGGGGGTATTGCTGTCGTATTGCCTCCTCCGGCTCCCACGTGGCTTCCTATGAACCGTGATTGCGCCACAACACTTTGACCAATGGAATCGATTTCCTCCTCAATACCTTAACATCTCGATCTAAAATCTACACTGGTTCTTCTTCAAAAGACAGATCAGGTCTAACCTCAATTTCCTCCACCGACACTATGTGAGATGGATCTGAACGGTAGTGCCTCAACATGGAAACATGGAATACATTATGTATCTGTCTCAATTCCGAGGGTAACTCAAGCTGGTAAGCAACTGGTCCCATGCGCTTCAGTACTCGATAAGGCCCGATGAACTTGGGGCTCAACTTGCCTTTCCGTCCAAATTTTAAAACCTTCTTCCAAGGTGAGACTTTTAAGAAGACATGATCCCTCACTGAAAATTCTATCTCCCTACGCTTCAGATCCACATATGATTTCTTTCTATCAAAAGCTTCTTTTAACCGGTCCCGAATTAGCTTAACCTTTTCCTCTGTTTCTGAGATCAATTGTAGACCCAACAACTGTCGCTCACCTAACTTCGTCCAACAGGTAGGGGTACGAAACCTACGACCATACAACGCCTCATAGGGTGCCATCTGAATGCTGGACTGATAGCTGTTGTTGTATGCGAATTCAACCAACGGTAGGTAATCTTCCCAACTACCCTTGAAGTCAATCACACAGCCCTTTAACATGTCTTCCAAAATCTGAATTACCCTTTTCGACTGACCATCAGTCTGTGGGTGGAACGCTGTGCTGAAATCTTGCCTTGTACCCAAAGCTTCATGTAACGCCTTCCAGAACTTCGATGTAAATCTAGGGTCCCTGTCTGATATGGTAGACACTGGTACCCCATGTAACCTCAAGATCTCGGCTACATACAGCTTGGGCAACTTCTGCAACGAATAGTCGGTACGAACCGGTATGAAGTGTGCGGACTTAGTCAACTGGTCAACGATTACCCACACTGAATCTTTCTTAGTAGGCGTTAGGGGTAGCCCACTCACAAAATCCATCGTTATCCTCTTCCAATTCCAAAGTGGAATCTTCACCGGTTGCAGCAACCCCGAAGGCAACTGATGTTCCGCCTTCACTTACTGGCATGTCAAACACTTACCCATAAAGTCGGTAACTTCCCATTTCTGACCAGGCCACCAATACAGTTCATGTAAATCTCGATACATCTTACTTCCACCGGGATGCATAGCATATGGGCTACTATGCGCTTCCCGCAGAATCATCTGTCTCAACTCGGAGTCCTTCGGCATGCAAATTCTTCCACGAAAACATAGCACCTCCTCATTATTTAACTCAAAATCCACTATCTCTCCCCTTTCTACCTGTTGAAGCCGAGAACCCAATGATTCATCCAACATTTGCTTTTCTTTAATCTGACTTACCCATGTCGGTTTCACCCGAAGTTCTGCTAATAAACTACCATCTTCATAAAGGCTGAGATGAGCAAACATTGCTCTCAAATCCACTACTACCTTAAGACTCAACACATCTGCCACCACGTTGGCTTTACCCGGGTGATACTCAATCGAGCAGTCATAATCTTTCAGCAATTCTATCCACCTTCGCTGTTTTAAATTCAGCTCCTTCTAGGTAAGGAGATATTTTAGACTCTTATGGTCCATATAGATAACCGACTTTTCTCCGTACAGATAGTGTCTCCATATCTTTCGTGCGAACACCACTGCAGCTAATTCCAAATCATGAGTGGTATAGTTCATCTCATGCGGCCTTAGTTGACGAGATGCATAGGCTACCACCTTCCCTTCTTGCATTAACACACAACCCAAACCTGTGTACGATGCATCACAGTACACAACAAATTCCTTCCCAGCCTCAGGCTAAATCAATACCGGTGCCTCAGTCAGAATCTTCTTTAACTTCTCAAAACTTTCTTGTTGTTTATCGGCCCAAACAAACGGTACTCCTTTTCGCAATAACTTGGTTAGAGGTGCAGCAATCAACGAAAACCCCTCAACGAACCTTCTGTAGTACCCAGCCAAACCTAGAAAACTTTGAATTTCCGACACTGACTTCGGTGGTTTCCAATCAATACAGCTTCTATCTTTCGGGGATCAACCCTAATCCATTCGGCAGAAACAACATGCCCCAAAAAGGTCACTTCCTTTAGCCAAAATTCACACTTTCTGAATTTGGCATATAGTTGCTTTTCTCTTAATATTTGCGGCACAACCTGAAGATGAGAATCATGCTCCTCCTCTGTTCTGGTGTACACCAAAATGTCGTCTATGAACACCACCACAAACCAGTCTAGATAGGGTTAAAAGACCCGATTCATCATGTCCATAAAAGCGGCTGGTGTATTAGTCAATCTGAACGGCATCACTAGAAATTCGTAATGCCCATATCGAGTTTGAAAAGTAGTCTTGTGAATCTTCGCCTCCTTGACCCTTAACTGATGGTATCCCGATCTCAAATCTATCTTTGAGAAAATCGAAGCTCCTCGTAGCTGATCGAACAAGTCGTCAATCCTTGGTAGCGGGTATTTGTTCTTAATAGTCAACTTATTCAACTGACGGTAGTCAGTGCACATACGCATCGACCCATCCTTTTTCTTCACGAACAAAATCAACGCTCCTCACATAGATACACTTGGTCAGATAAATACCCGGTCCAACAGCTCTTGGATCTGAGCTTTTAGTTCTGCCAGATCCTTCGGTGCCATCCTATAAGGAGCGATGGACACTAGAGCCGTCCCTGGTAGTAGCTCAATTCTAAATCCTACCTCGCGATCCGGAGGTAACCCTGGAAGCTCTTCAGGAAAGACGTCCAAGAACTCCTTCACTGTTCTGACATCCCCTACAGACAATTTCTTGGCATCCAAGCGCTGATGAAAGCTAGGAACGTCTCGTACCCTTTTCGCACAATCCTTTCGGCCTTCAATGCCGAAATCACATGGGACAGATAATCTCTCCTTTCTCCTATCACAATTACTCCCTCATCCTTTGGAGTTCTTAAAACTATACGCTTAGCAGCGCAATCCAAGTTTGCACGGTGCTTGACTAGCCAGTCCATGCTTAGGATCAAATCAAAATCGCCGAACGACAGTTCCATCAAGTTCGCCGAGAAAACAATCCCTTGCACCTCTAAAGGCACATCCCTAAACAACTTGTTCACTACTACAGATTGTCCTAAAGGGCTAACCACAGACATTTCTCTAGCGGCTATTTCAGATTTAATGCTCAAAGTCCCAGATACAGTACAGGCAACATATGAATGTGTAGACCCAATATCTATCAAAGCTGTAAAGGGTGCATCAAATATAAGAAACGTACTGGTTATGACATCCGGTGCATCGCCATCCTCTCATCGTCGAGCTGCATAGACTAATCCCGACTGTCTTGCATCTATATTACCAGCAGTTCTGCCCGGTGCTCCACGACCTCGACCAAATCCATTTCCTCCTCTGGCCAGACCACGACCTCTCGGTGACTGTTGACCACCTCTTCCTAGCTGTGCAAATCCCTGACCTACCGACCATGCCCTAGCCAACTCCTGTGGACAGTCCTTTATTAGATGATCCCCAGATCCACATTTGAAACATCCTCCAGTTCTTCTCCAACACTCCCCCGGATGTGTTCTCCCACACTGTACACAAGGTCGCAGCTGACCTATAGCAACTAGCATCACAGCTCGAGTTGACCCATCTAACCTAGGCCTCTTTTAGAAACCTCCAGAAGAACCTGACATCCCAAAACCTCTCTTACTCTTGCCCCTATCCTTATCCCGATTCTGCCTCTCAGAACGTTTCACTTCTTTGGCGATTTTTGCTTTCTCAACCAGAATGGCAAAATCTCTTTCCCGCTGTAGAGCTATCAATACTCGTAGCTCATCCCGCAGACCATCCTCGAGCCGAACACAATGCTCATAATCGGTTGCGACTATACCCCGAGCATAACGACTTAAGAACAATAACTCTGCATATTCTGCCACGGATTTATTCCCCTGGACCAAGTTCAAAAATGCTTTCCCTAGGCGTCCACATAACTCGCCCCAACATATTTTCCTTGGAATGCTGTCTTAAAGAAGTTCCAAGTGATACGATCTGCCGGAGTACCTTCCCTTACTGTAAGCCACCACTGATATGCCTTATCTCGTAGGAGGGACACTGCTCCTTTCAATTTTTCCTCCGCCGTGCAGCCCATTTCATCCATAATCCGCTCAATTGCCTCCAGCCAATATTCAGCTACGTTTGGGGCCACGCCAGAAATGCCCCTAAATACCTCAGCCCCGTTTGCCCGAAGTCGCTCAGGAATAGATTTTTGGCCCACTAACCCAGTACTCGCTCCAGCAACCCGCTCCAGAACTCGCAGCATAGCCTGGGACAAAGCATCGTCCCCTCCAACTCGGTCATAGGACCCCATCTCGGTCACCGGTGATGCAGGTGCTTCCATTTCAGGCATGTGCCCCGATGCCTCAAATCCAACCCCAACACCTCGGTCTCTACCTCGGCCACGTCTTCTGCGTCCACGTCCTCTAGTACTCATGTTTGCTGGATTGAATTAATCTGATTATAAATTTTATGAATCAGTATATAATTTCAATGTTTATTAACAAATGTCTTATGTCAAGCAAGTATAAGGGTTGTTCTCGCAGATCGAACTTCCTAATGTCTCAGTCTCTATAGTCTTAGCTAACAATTTCAGTATACTATCACTAACTCTAGTAATTTCTTTCTAAAATCATTCCATCATACATAAACAAAATCAGAAGACTTACGGATTTGGTGCCCGAGACTCGGGTGCCATACCTTCAAAGAGACTATTTTCAAAACCTTTTTTTTTTTCAATCTATTTTTGAAAAACGTTTTTCAAACCCATTCCACAGCCGAGTTTTGCAACCTGGCTCTGATACCACAAAATGTAACACCCCAAACCCGGCCCGTACGTTACGACTAGATCTGGCATGTCACATGGAATGGTTGTTAAAGAGTTTTCGCGTTCAGTAAAAACTTCGGGTTTTGTTACTTTTAAAAGTTAGCATTTGCTTTTATGGCTTTCAGAAGTAAGAACAAAAAAGTTAGCATTTGCTTTTATGGCTTTCAGAAGTAAGAACAACGTTGCTATTGTTACTAGTGATATTATTATTGCTATTATGGTTTCCAAAAACTTGTTTAAAACAGAATTTAGCTTCATTGAATTTTTGGAAAGGTGATATTTTGAAAACTATTTTCGAAGTTTAAGAGAAACCAAAGTGTATGGGTCGTAAATTGTTTGTTAACATTTTGGAAAGCAGTTATTAATAATTTAGAAAAATCCCGTATTGCGCTTTTAAAAATGAATAATAACCGAATTAAAAACTAAAACCAAAATAAATCTCAAAGGCCTTATTAAATAACACAAACCCAATTTAAAATAGAATTTAAAGTAAAGTAAAACGGAATTTACTAAAGTAACGATGTATGGCCACCACAGAGTCCACCCCGGCTCCAAATCCTCACTGTTGGGGATTACCTGAAAAATTTAAGCAGAGGGGTGAGTTACGAGAACTCAGTGTGTAATTCCCCTAATTGGATATTAACTAGGCCTTAGCCCTAACGCGATAAAAATGGGCCTCAGCCCTATCAGCATGGTAATATAGATAATGCATGCAATGCAACCCAGCCCAGCCTAAAATTCCATCCGCTACACACCACTCCTATCCAGCCTAACACTTCATCCGCTACACACCACCCGTATCCAACCTAACACACTTGTGGAGATTTCTACAATCAACCCTCCATCCGTTACACACCTCGATGGCAGTCACGTTGCTTATCACTAAAATTGTGGTAGAACCACTAGATTATCGAAATATAGGTGGCAAAGCCACCGAACAAAATGTGACAGAGTCACCGAAATATGTGGCAGAGCCACTGAAATACGCTTCCCCAATCATCAAAATCTTCCCAATCCCGTACAATATGCTATGGCATAATATTTAATGCATGCATGAACATACTAATAAAGCAGATAAACGGATTACATAGTTATGCCAAATCTACCCGAAGGGTATAAACGTAAATTTACTCACCTGGCTATTTCCAAACTTCCCCGTTAATTATACCTCGTGATCTTACTCACTAAGGGCATTTCGATTTTTAACCAATACATAGAATAATACATGGTAGACGAATAAAGGTGTGAGATTACACACCTGATCACGTGAAGAACTAGACACTCTCGATCCACGTCACCTTCACTATCACGAACAGCTATGATTCGCTTATCCGAATTAGATGTTGACTCCCTTCCACAACCCGGTGGGAAATCCCGAATTGCTGACACTCTACGTCGTTTGAACTTAGGAGCAGAGGCTACGAGTCCACTCCCCTTGGGCTCCTTAATCGATGCCCCCTTAGAACGGCCTATGAAAAAAGTCTCGATCAATAAGGTATCACAGTGAAAACGGCGATTGTCTAACAAGGGGTTTCGGCTCTTACCACTACTTCCCGAAGTCCGAATGATTAATGAGCAGAGAAGTGAATTGCATGATCCTTAATACAATCGGCCTAGGCAGAGATGAAGATTCGATTATAATAGAGAAAATGAAAGGGGACAAGACGAATAGAAATCAGAGGAAAAACTCCCTACCTTGATCAAAGAAGAACCAAACACAGACAGATTCGGATATGGATTTTAATCCGAAGTGAACATGCCATGCTGAGAGAAGAAAAGAAGAGATTAGTCATGAACTAACATTAAGAAAAATAGCCACTTCAGCTATGAGAACATAAGACCGAAAGGAAAAGAAAGAAGCGAAAGAATTTTCATTACCTTGCGATTACAGATGATTCGAGAAAGCAAGATAGATTTGATGGTCAAAAGAATGCCCCCACCTGCGGCTACAAGTATTCAGCTAACGGCAAAATGGAGGCCAACTGATTCACTTAGAACGAAAGGGGAAGTATTCGGCTTAAGGGAAAAGAAAATAAACCGAAAGAAAATGAAGGAGAAGCAGCATTTTGGCTATGCTGAAAACAAAAAGTGGGAAGAAGAGACGAATGTAGGAGAGAAAAGATGAAGGGAAATGCACGAATGGTCAACCTCTAAAGGTTCGACTACTACACTATGAGGAGAAAAGACAAAGGAAAGGAAAAGAAAGTTTTTGGCAAGAGCAAAAGTAACCCGAAATGTACCCAATTTGCACAAAATAATAGAGGAAAAACAAGGATGAGCCTAAGGAAAAATTTCGGCACTCACTCACCCCCAAGACTGAATATGCTCCTCACACCACCCCTAGCCAAATTTTTACCCCCTCCAAGCTCCCATCCGAATTAGATGTCAACTCCCTTTCACAACCTGGCAGGAAATCCCGAATCGCTGACACTATACGTCATTTGAACTTAGAAGCAGAGGTTATGAGTCCACTCCCCTTGGGCTCCTTAATCGATGACCTCTTAGAACAGCTACCACTCACTTCCATGAAGAAAGTCTCGATCAGTAAGGTATCACAGTGAAAACGACGGTTGTCTAACAAGGGGTTTCGGCTCTTACCACCACTTCTCGAAGTCCAAATAATTAATGAGCAGAGAAGTGAATTGCATGATCCTTAATACAATCGGCCTAGGCAGAGATGAAGATTCGATTATAACAGAAAAAATGAAAGGGGACAAGACGAACAGAAATTAGAGGAAAAACTCCCTACCTTGATCAAAGAAGAACCGAACACAGACAGATTCAGATATGGATTTTAATCCGAAGTGAACATGCCATGCTGAGAGAAGAACAGAAGAGATTAGTCATGAACTAACATTAAGAAAAATAGCCACTTCAGCTATGAGCACATAAGACCGAAAGGAAAAGAAAGAAGCGAAAGAATTTTCATTACCTTGCGATTACAGATGATTCGAGAAAGCAAGACGGATTTGATGGTCAAAAGAATGCCCCCACCTGCGGCTACAAGTATTTGTAACGGCAAAATAGAGGCCAACTGATTCACTTGGAACGAAAGGGGAAGTATTCGGCTTAAGGGAAAAGAAAATAAACCAAAAGATAATGAAGAAGAAGCAACGTTTCGACTATGCTGGAAAAAAAAGTGGGAAGAAGAGACGGATGTAGGAGAGAAAAGATGAAGAGAAATGCACGAATGGTCAACCTCTAAACGTTCAGCTACTACACTATGAGGAGAAAAGACAAAGGAAAGAAAAAAAAAGGTTTTTGACAAGAGCAAAAGTAACCCGAAATGTACCCAATTTGTACAAAATAATAGAGGAAAAAAAAGGATGAGCCTAAGGAAAAAATTTGGCACTTACTCACCCCCAAGACCGAATATGCTCCTCACACCACCCCTAGCCGAATTTTCACCCCCTCCAAGCTCCCTCATTCGGCCAAACTCCTCCTTTCTCCCTGATCCCCACGATTCACTCCACAATTCACTCCTCAACCTCCTCTCCATCACTCATCCAAACTCATTTGACTGAGTCTTCAACTCCCTTGCAGAGTCCAAGCTGAACTCTACCACTCTCACCTGCACAGCATAAAAATAAATGCACTACATTGCAGCATGTGAGATTCAAACCCCCTTCCTCCAGGTTCCCTTAATGACGCCACACCACAATGCCACACGCCTCCTTGTGCTACTAAACTACCAACAACTATTCATAAGTCCTGCCTTCACTAGCTTACCCCACCAAAGTGCCCATATCCAAAATTTTGTCAGGACTTGGGCTCGAACCTGAGCCTCTTCAGGACCCCCAAACACACCTAAATAACAAGCTAAGTGGGCTAAACGAATGCAATAACACAAAAATGTCAGACCCCTAATTTTAGGATGTTACAAATGTAATTTTTTTCCATAATGTGTTTTTTGGGATTAAATTGAATAATATGATAATTGAATACGCTAAATTTGATATTACAGATCAAGAAAGACGAGGTTCTGACCTAGACCTGGGAAAGAACAAGGTTGTGGACTAAATCGAACAATTATCCATTTTGTGCCAAGGTAAGTTCGTATGTTAAAAATAAGCTTTAGAATAATTGTATCTAAATGTTTTAATATTGCATGGATTTTATGTTTGATTTTTTGAATGACTATAATCCTATGAACAAGTCTGAAGACGAATCGACAAGCAAGAAATCCCGTTTGAACCTTAGGAGGCTAGGATACAAGTGACATGTCACTAGGCTCGTTATGTGTTATGTGATTATGTGATCCGGGTGTTGGTCTCATACGTCTTACCGATGGCTGAGTATACCGGCATATGTTGGGGATACTTGACAGCTTGTGTAAGCAGGCCCGTCGATAGCTCGAGAGAGAGCGATTATGTGATATGAGACTTAGGTACCTTTAGCTACATATGTGGCACTTAGTGTGCAAAGTTTCCCGAGTATCTGATATTGCTATTCCGAGTGGTTCATGGGTATGTCAAAGATGAAAGTATGTGTATATTCATTTTGATATGGCTCAGGTATGTATGTAAAGCTTATGCTTATTAAATGTGTGAAATGATGAATATGAGGTAAGTTTTGTGATGGGATAGATTGTGATTATGAAACTATGATAGGTTCACATTTAATTATGTTATATTATTTGAATGTTATGTGCATGGTAGGGTTGCTTATTTCTTGCATACGAGCTTACTAAGCTATATAGCTTACTCCGTTTATTTTCTATGTTTTTATAGTGTTGCCAAGCTAACTCGGAATCGGAGATCGTCAGAGATTCGGATCACACTATCAAACTCTCATTTTGGGTATTGATGATCTTGGCATTTTGAATGTATCGCATGTATAGGGGCTTGGTCATTTTGTTGTATATGTCATTTGTAATATGGCCAAATGTATTGGCTTATAATGGTTAATGATTTCATTTTTTATATGGCCATGAATGATCGCTAATATTGGTATAAGTATATTTATATGATGATGATTTTCATGAATGTGGAAACTTACATGATTTGAGTTTATAAATATGCGATGTTTATGTATGATAGATGTAGCATGTGAATGATGTGTGGATGTCTTGGTTGTGGATGTTTGGTTGCCTAAGTATGTTATGTTTTGTGCCTTTAAATGGGTGTAAGTGTATGTGTAAATATGGGTGGCAAATGGCTTGGTAAATAGCCTTTATTTTGTCCACACGGTTAGACATACGGGCATGTGTCTAGGCCGTGTGCGACACACGGCTTGCCCCACGGGCATGTGTATTGGCCGTGTGTCCCTTGTACCTTAATTTTGAGAAACAGAATTTCCAAAATTAAGCACATGGGCAGAGACACGGGCGTGTGTCTTGGCTGTGTGTGATACACGACCTTGAACACGGGCATGTGCCCTGACCGTTTGAAGTTTGCACCTATTTTATGAAAAATTATGAAAATTAAGTTGACCACATGGCCTAGCACACGGGTGTGTGGCACGGCCGTGTAACACAAGTCAGAGAGCACCCTAAATTGAACACGGCCTGTAGCATGGGCGTGTCCCTTGAACCACACGGGCGTGTGACCCCTGTAAAATGAAAATATTTTTAAGTTTTGTAAAATTTTCTGAAGTTCTCGATTTAGTCCTGAATCACTTCCAAAGCATGTTTTGGGCCTCGTAGGCTCTTATAAGGGACTTTATGATTGAATATGAATGGTTTTAAGTTGGACACAAATTTATGACTCGAAATTGTGTGAATGCTTGTGTTATAAGTCCGGTAGTCCCTCGAGCCTTGTTCCGACTTGAATACTGGTAAGGGGTGTTACATTTAGTGGTATCAGAGCTACGGTTTAGTCGGTGCTCGAGGCTAACGTAGCGTGTACAAGAGTCTAGCTATACATGCCATATATGAATTTTGATAGTGTGACGACTCCTGACAATTTAAAATGTGTTTTCATATAGTAAATGGATCCCGATTCAGAAGTGGCTGAGGATGTTGAAAGTAATGCGTCGGCTCCCGCTCAAGGGACCGCGCCATCCGAAAGTAGACCAGTGACAATTGGTCAAGGAGGAGAGGCTAGGGAAGCCTTCTTTCAAAGGTTGAATGAGTTGCTTGCCGAGTTTGTTTGGAAAAATCCGGCTGCCCAACATCCTTCACCCCCACCTAACCTTCAACTGATTCTCGTAGCTCCCCAAGGTGTGTAATTGGTAAGACTGAATAAGCCTCTAGTCAATAAGATTCAAAAGTAAGGGGCTGAAGAATTTAGAGAAAATGTCGATGATGATCCCGAGAGGGCAGAATTCTGGCTTGAGATCTCTCTCTGGGTATTTGATAAGCTTTCTTACACACCGGAGGAGTACTTGAAATGTGCTATATCACTCTTGAGGGATTTGGCATATCATTGGTGGAACACTTTAGTATCGGTAGTACCAAGGGAAAGAGTTACTTGGGACTTCTATCAAGAGGAGTTCAAAAAGAAATATATCAGCGAATGATTTATTGATCAGAAAAGCAAAGAGTTCTTGGAGCTAAAACAAGGTCAAATGACTGTGACTGAATACGAGCGAGAGTTTGTTAGACTAAGTAAGTATGCTTGGGAATGTATTTCAGTAGAGGCTATCATGTGTAAGAGATTCGAAGATGGTTTGAATGATGATATCAGACTATTAGTTGGGATTCTAGAACTGAAAGAATTTGTTGTGCTACTTGAGCGAGCTTGCAAAGATGAAGAGTTGAGCAAAGAAAATAGAAAAGCTGTGTTTGAGGCTAGAAACTCGAGAAAGAGGCCAATGAATAAGTCATTTTAGTCTTCATCAAAGAAATCAAGGGATATGCATACTCGTTCGAATGCTTCAGCTGGGTATCCCAACAGAGATCGTGGGAAACAGTATTGGGGTACTAAGGCCCAGGCTACGTCTATAGCGAGCGTTGTAATGTCAGGTCTAATAAGCCTGAATGCCGACACTGTGGTAGGCGACACCCTGGTGAATGTAGGATGAACAACCGGGCTTGTTTTAAATGTTACTCCCAAGATCACTTTATTCGGGATTGCCCTGAAATGGTTGAAAAGGGTAATTTTCAGAATGCAAGATCAAGTAACACTACTGCTAGAAGGAGACCAGTGAGAAATACGGGAAATGGGACCAGTAGCAGAGGTGTATCCAAGGATTCAGCTGTGGTATCAGAATCTAGAGCACCTACTAGAGCTTATGCCATTTGTGCTCGCGAGGATTCGTCCTCCCCTGATGTGATCACTGGTACATTCTCTCTTTATGATACTAATGTAGTTGCATTAATCAACCTTGGATCGACTCATTCTTATATTTGCATGAATTTGGTATCTAGTAAGAATTTACCTGTTAAGTCTACTAAGTTTGTGATTAAGGTGTCGAACCCCTTAGGCAAATATGTTCTAGTCGATAAAGTTTGCAAGAGTTGTCCTTTAATGATTCGAAGTCACTTTTTTCCGGCTGACTTAATACTTTTTCCATTTAATGAGTTTGATGTGATACTTAGAATGGATTAGTTGACTCTACATGATGTAGTAGTGAATTGTAGGTGAAAAGTTATTGAATTGAAATGTCAAAACAATGAAATTCTTCGGGTTGAATCAGATGAGTCGGGTGAATTGCCTATTGTGATTTCTTTGATGTCAGCTCAGAGGTATGTAAGGAAGGGTTGTGAAGCATTTCTTGCGTAAGTAATGAATACGAAAGTGACTGAAATAAAGATTGAATCGGTACCGGTAGTTTGTGAATATCCGGATGTGTTCCTAGAAGAGTTGCCAGGATTACCACCGGTCAGAGAGGTGGAGTTTGGTTTTGATTTAATACTAGGGAATTCAACGATATCGATTGCTCCTTATAGAATGGCTTCGACTGAATTGACAGAAATAAAAGCTCAGTTGTAAGAGTTGACAGATAAAGGTTTTGCGAGACCGAGTTTTCTCCCTGGGGTGCACCAGTATTATTTGTGAAGAAGAAAGACGGATCCATAAGACTTTGTATTGATTATCGTCAGCTCAACAAGGTTACAATAACAAACAAGTATCCCTTATCGAGGATTGATGATTTGTTCGATGGTAATAATATTTTCGAAGGTAGATTTGAGATCCGGCTATTATCAGCTGAGAGTTAAAGACTCGGATGTGCCGAAACTGCATTCAGAACGAGGTATGGGCATCATGAATTCCTTGTTATGCCTTTTGGATTAACTAATGCTCCTACTGTTTTTATGGATTTGATGAATCGAATCTTCCAACCGTATTTGGATAAGTTCGTGGTTGTATTTATTGATGACATTTTGATTTATTCTCGGGATGAGTCTGAGCATGCTGAACATTTAAGAATTGTGTTGTAGACTTTGAGAGATAAGAAATTGTTTGCTAAGTTTAGCAAAAGTGAGTTTTGGCTCCGAGAAATCAGATTTTTGGGACATTGTTTTAGGAGATGGTATTCGGGTTGATCCGAGTAAGATTTCGGCAATTGTTGATTGGAAATTGCTGAGAAATGTATCAGAGGTTAGAAGCTTCTTGGGCTTAGCCAGCTAATGTAGACGTTTTGTTAAGGGTTTTTTGATGATTGCTACTAAGCTGCTTCAAAAGATGTAAAGTTTGAAAAGTCCGAAAAATGTTAGCAAAGTTTTGAGAAATTGAAAGCATTATTGACTGAGGGGTTGATTTTAGTGCAACCTGAACCGTGAAAAGAGTCTGTGATTTATAGTGATGCATCATTGAATGGGTTAGGATGTATTTTGATGCAAGAGGGCAAAGTGATAGCCTATGCCTCAAGACAGTTGAAACTGCATGAGAAGAATTATTTGACGCACGATCTAGAATTGGCTGCCATAGTGTTTGCTTTGAAGATTTGGAGACATCATTTGTATGGTGAAAAATGTCATGTCTGTAACAGTCCAGTTTATACCCTAGTTAGAACAGTGGTTTTGGGACCACAAATTCGAGTTCGTATAATATTTTAATAGTATATTCTGTATCGTTGATATGTGAATTAGTATATTTGAAGTTTCTGTGTGATGAATTATCTGTCTGTGTGCTTAATTTGATGAAAAGGATTGAATTGCATTAAGTGAAAAACTAGCATGCTAATTGTTAAGTTACTAATATGTTGTGACTTTTGTTTGTAAGGGCCTTATGTGGCAATTAGTCAATTACTATAGATAGTGGATGGTTATGGTCCATATTAACCTTTGAAAATATGTTTTATAAGTTTATATTATAAGGTTAATTATGCCATTCATGTATTAAGTATATTATGTTATAATAAAAGCATGAAATTAGACATTTCTATCATCTTTTGGCCGAATGTCTTAAAGAAAAAGAAAGAACAAAAGCATAAGGGTTTCGGTTGGCTTTCATCTTGATTAAGGTAAGTTTTGACTTCGGTTTTTGATAATTTCTACGTTTTTGCAATCGTTGCTTTGAGAGCTACAAAACCCATGTATTAATTTTGTGAATTGATGATGTTTGTGTGACATGCCATTGATGATATGTTGAGCTTTATGATGATTTATGGTGTTAAATAAAAGATTTGAGCTAGATGACCATACTTTGTTCTTGAATTTTTGATGAATTTAGCTAATTAGGGTAAATTGTGAAAATAGTAATTTGAGGGACTAAATTGCAAATTTGATGGAAAATATGGGCTTGTATGATATATATATATATATATATATATATATATATAAATGCATTTAGCTAAGCTTGGATGTGTGATAATTTTGTGAATTTGATGTTTTGAGAAAAATAGACTAAATTGTCCAAATGTGAAAATGTGAGGGCTAATTTGAAAATTGCCTAAAATATGTGTATTTGAATTGAATTGGATGAGTTAGTGAATAAAAGAGTTAATTCTGAATATTTATAGATCAAGAACCGAGGAAAACAGACTTAGATCGCGGGAAAGCTAAAGTAACCGAGTAGCCGTTTCCATTTCCGTTAAATCGAATCCGAGGTAAGTCATTATACAAATAAACATATTCGTATTGAATTATGTGTGTTCTTATGACTATTGTTATTGATGAATACTTATGATATGATCTGTTCATGGATTCCGAGATAAGGATTACTTAGTGACAATGTCCGAGAAATCCCGTACGAACCTAGGAATAGATAGGATTAGCTATGTCATGACATAGGTATCTGTTCTATTTTATCATGTAAGACCACGTCTGGGACGTTGGCGTTGATTTGAGATTTCATGTAAGACCTCATCTAGGACGTTGGCATTGATGTGAGCTTTACATGTAAGACCACGTCTGGGATGTTGGCATCGATATGATCTTTACGTTAAGACCATGTTTGGGACATCAGCATCGTATTGTTTCGTGTAAGACCCTATCTGGGATAGTGGCATCGATATCTGAGTGCATATAAGACCTCGTTTGGGACGTTGGCATTATACGACTACTCCGAGCTTGCTGAGTATCCTACTAGATTCCTTACGGTTCAACGGGCAAGTCTGTGATACGAATGGCTATGTAAATAGTGAATCCATTTCAGATACGTTGATTTATACACTAAGTGTGTATATAAGGTAAGTACCTATGTGATCTTACTATGATGATTATGTATATTGGGATAACAATATGATATGTGAAAGTAAGCATGAAAGAGCTTTGTATATATAAGACTTTTGAATTGATGAATGTGGCAAACATGGCCAAGTACATGAACCAAAGCATATAGGTGATAATTTGCTAAGTAATTAAGATGTGCCAATGTACCTATGTGTATATATGCCTTTCATGCGTTTGTTTGTATTATGACTTACTAAGCTTTTGGAAAGCTTACTCTGTGTATGTGTTTTTTCGATTTTATAGGTCGTCAAAGCTACTGAAGGCTCGGGATCGTCAAGGATCGTCATCACACTACTAAACTCATTTTGGTACACTTTGGAAATGTATATAGCTAGATATGGCATGTATAGGATAGTATTTGATATAAGATTGTTATATGAATTTAGCCATGTGATTTGGCTAGATATAAGTTGAGAATTTGCTTGAATGAATGTGATAGGTGTAGTATTTTTTTTTGGAATGGTTAGTTGATACATGGAATGGTCAAGTTTTGATTAAGCAAATGAATGAATTATGCTTGTGATGAGATGAGTTTTAGTCTTGTAATTTGGATGGTTATTTTAGTATGTTCTTGATTGCCAAATAGGCATGAGATGTCTTGATGATTTTGCTTGTAGGTAAGACCCATGTGGGTGGCATTTTGGTCTTGTAAATAGCCTATTTTGCCACACGGTTGTGGCACACGGGCGTGCCTAGTGACCGTGGGACAAAGTCAGTAGCTAGCATAAGAGTACACGACCTTGGCACACGGATGTACTTAGTAGCCGTGTGGTTTCAACAGGATCGACCACGGCCAGAGTACACGGGCGTGCTTGGTGGCCGTGGAGCCAAGTCTGAATCGACCACGACCAGGGTACATGGGCGTGCTTGGTGGCCGTGGAGTAAAGTCAGGTTCGACCATGAGGAGGACACACGGGTGTGTCTAGCAGCCGTGGGAGGCACACGGCCTGCCCACACGGGCTTGTAACCCCTGAAACTTAGAAAAGTTTTAAATTTCTGTGAACTTTTGTATGTGTTCCGGTTTACTCCTGACCCTGTTCATAAGCATATTTTAGGTCTCGATGACCTATTTTATGGATACTATGATTGAGATTAATGAATGGCTGTATGAAATTTTTGTAAATGTTTTCGATCTATCCGGTAACACCTTTAACCCTAGTCCAGCGATGGATACGGGTTAGGGGTGTTACAATGTCTTTTTGGATCATAAAAGTTTAAAGAACTTGATGACTCAGAAGGATTTGAATTTGCGACAACGGAGATGGCTTGAGCTACTGAAAGATTATGAGCTAGTGATTGACTACCATCCCGGAAAGGCGAACGTAGTCGCAGATGCTTTAAGCAGAAAGTCCTTGTTTTCCTTGAGAGCTATGAATACGAGGTTGAATTTATCTGATGATGGTTCGGTTCTAGCTGAGTTGAGAGCTAGACCAGTGTTTCTTCAGCAAATTTGTAAAGCTCAGAAAAGTTATAGTGAATTGCAAGCCAAAAGAGCTCTACATGAATCGAGTAGTGATTCAGAATTTTGGATCGGTTCTGATGATTGCTTAATGTTCTGAGATAGAGTATGTGTACCGAAAAATGTTGAGATTATTCAGAAAATTCTTCATGAGGCACATAATGGTTGTCTGTCTGTTCATCTGGGAAGTACGAAGATGTATAATGATTTGAAGAAATTGTATTGGTGGTCAGGTATGAAACGAGATATCTCTGAATTTGTATCAAAATGTTTGATTTATCAACAAGTAAAAGCCGAACACCAAGTACCTTCGGGTTTGCTTCAGCCAGTAATGGTATCTGAGTGGAAATGGGACAAAATTACGATGGATTTTGTAACGGGTTTGCCTCTGACTCCAAAAAAGAAAGATGTCGTTTGGGTCATTGTTGATAGATTGACGAAATCAACTCATTTTATTCCAGTACGTACCGACTATTCACTTGATAAGCTAGCTAAATTGTATGTTGCAGAAATTGTTAGATTGCACGGAGTGTCTATTTCCATTATTTCGGATAGAGATCCAAGATTTACGTCTTGATTTTGGAAAAAGTTGCAAGAAGCTTCGGGTACAAAGTTTAATTTTAGCACTGCATTTTATCTGCAAACTGACAGTCAACCTGAAAGAACGATTTAGATACTCAAAGATATGCTTCGCTATTGTGTATTAGAGTTCAAAGGTAGTTGGAAAAAAATCTACCTTTAGTTGAATTTGCTTATAACAACAGTTTTCACTCGAGTATAAAGATGGCACCGTATGAAGCATTATATGGCCGCAAGTGTCGAACTCCGTTGTACTGGACCGAGCTCAGTAAGAAACAGATTCATGGGGTTGACTTGGTTAGAGAAACTGAAGAAAAGGTAAAAGTAATTCACGATTGTTTGAAACTAGCTTTGGATCGACAGAAATCCTATGCGGATTTGAAAAGAAAAGAGATTGAGTTTCAAGTTGGTGATAAAGTATTTCTGAAAGTATCTCCGTGGAAGAAAATTCTGAGATGTGGTCGCAAAGGCAAGTTGAGTCCACGTTTCATTGGGCCGTATGAGGTTATTGAAAGAATAGGGCCAATGGCATATTGGTTAGATTTGTTGTCAAAGTTGGAAAAGATTCATAATGTATTTCATGTATCGATGTTGCAACGTTATCGATCAGACCCTTTGCATGTGATTTCTTTGACAGAAGTTGAGACTCGACCCGATATGACTTATGGTGAGGAATCGATATAGATTTTGGCTCGAGAGGTCAAACAGTTGAGAAATAAAAGTATAGCTCTAGTGAAAGTTTTATGGCAACGACATGGGGTCGAAGAGGCTACGTGGGAACTTAATGAAGCTATGAGAAAATAGTACCCAAACCTCTTTTCTAGTAAGATTTTCGGGGAGGAAAATCCCTAAAGGGGGAGAGTTATCATAGCCCGACTTTAGGTCTAGTTAGAATAGTAGTTTCGGTACCACAAATCTGACGCAGTAAAATTTATTTTTATTATATTTTTATGGTCTACAGTTTTATGGAATGATTTTGTGAAAATTTCGTTCAAAAATTTTGGCCTTTGGGCACTCAATTTAGTTAAAAGGACTAAATTAAAAAAGGTGCAAAATATGTGTTCTAGAAGCTAGAGGTGTCTAATTGTTATGAAATTTTAAATTAGAGGTCCTTTGATGGTAATTAGACCATTATACTTAAGTTGGACAAAAATGGACATGGCTAGGTGAAATTTCAAAGTTTGGCATTAAGGGCATTTTGGACATTTGGTAAATAAAGACAAATAAAACTAAAATAAAAGTGTCCCCTGTGCCAAAAATTTGAAGGAAGACATAACTAGGGTTTTGGCCACTTTCAAGCTTGATTGTAAGTCTGTTCTAGCCCCGTTTTTAATGATTTTTATGTTTTTGAGATCCTTGCAACTTAATCTAGCTATTTGAAGGACTAATTTGACAGAAAATCAAAGTCTAAAATTTTACCCATGTTAGATATTTGTGTATTTTGATGTCTAATGGTAGATTATGTATGTTTGATGTTAGATAAACAACTTTTACTAAGTGATTTTTGATGAAAATACCTAAAAAGGACCTATTTGTAAAATTTGTAAAATGAGTGTAAAAATGTGAATAAATGAAAAATATGGGCTGCTATGAGCATGAAAAAGATTTGGCTAGGCTTGGGTTTTGAAGAAATTGACTATATTTCATTTTACGAGCATAGGGACTAAAATGTAAAAAGTTGAAAAGTTAGGGGCAAAATGTAATTTTTTTCATAAGGTGTTTTTGGGATTAAATTGAATAATGTGATAATTGAATAAGCTAAATCTGATATCATAGATCAAGAAAGACGAGGTTCTGACCCAGACTGGGGAAAGAACAAGATTATGGACTAAATCGAACAATTATCCATTTTGTGCCGAGGTAAGTTCGTATATTAAAAATAAGCTTTAGAATAATTGCATCTAAATGCTTTAATATTTCCTGAATTGTATGTTTGATTTTGTGAATGAGTATAATCCTACAAACGAGTCCGAAGATGAATCGACAAGCAAGAAATCCCGTTTGAACCTTAGGAATAGGCTAGGATACAAGTGACATGTCACTAGGGTCGTTATGTGTTATGTGATTATGTGATTCGGGTGCTGGTCTCGTACGTCCTACCGGTGGCTAAGTATACTGACATATGTTGGGATACTTGACAGCTTGTGTGAGTAGGCCAGTCGATAGCTCGAGAGCGAGCTATTATGTGATATGAAACTTAGGTAGCTTTGGCTACATAGGCCATTTTCAAGGCCAAAATGCCACCCACACTTGGGTCATTCCTACAAGCACATACAAGCATAATTCTTAACACAATTGGCAACCAAAAACACACCAAATGATCATCATATCATCCCATTCAATCTCATTTCTAAGCATACCATCTTATATGATAAATAGTTCAACCAATTCACAATTAAACCAAGTATGATACATCCACATCTTACCATTTATAACCATTTCATTGATCAAACATATATACTTATATTGCATCAATATGCTTCCCATAATCTTGACCATTTCATGAACATGAGATCATACCAAAACCAACATCATATAGTATAGCATCATTTTTTTTAGCACAACTACTTATCTAGCTGATGTGAGCCGGCTCGGGTTAGTCGAGTCGATTCACGTGTGCTTGCGTTAAGGTACGTAAACTCCTTGCTTTGCTAGCCCGAGCTGGTTTCAAAGTCACTTCGCACGGTCTCGTATATTTCTTACTTGAATTGAAACAATCCTCGACCGTGCTCGCATCACTAGCCATATCACATGGCTATGTACACATATCTCAAACATAACTCAAGGTGACTAGCCTATACATGCCATACTTAGTATATACACTTTCAAAAGGTACCAAAATAAGATTGAGTAGTGTGATGACGATCCTTGACGGTCCCCGAGCCTTCAGTAGCTTTGACGATCTATAAAACAGAGCAAACACACACAAAGAAAGCTTTCAAAAGCTTAGTAAGCCATATATAAATAAACTTAACACATAATTCACATTATCATATCAAGTACAAGATTACAAATAGCTCATTTGCACATTTATAGTTCTTCTTGGCTCATTGGATTAGCCATTTGCCTACTAACATGCATAACACCATATACTTCATTAGATCATAGCATATTCATTTATATACCATACTTTACTTCATCAATTCCTTACACATATTCCATCTAGGTAAGTTCATAGTATACTTACCTTCCATACACATACATCGAGTACATATCAAATGTACCTAATTCAATATACTTTTCATATATTCATTCAAATCTCAGATTTGCCCGTTGAACCGTTCGAAATCTAATAGGATACTCGAAATGCTCGGAATAGTCGTACAATGCCAACATCCCAGACGTGGTCTTACATGTAACCAAATATCGATGCCACTGTCCCAGACAGGGTCTTACACGAATCAATATGATGCCAATGTCCCAAACATGATCTTACACATAAATCTCATATCGATGCCAACGTCCCAGACGTGGTCTTATACGAAATCTCGAATCAATGCCAACGTCCCAGACGTGGTCTTAATGATATCACATATCGGACACCTATGTCATGACATATGCAATCCTATCTATTCCTAGGTTCAGACAGGACTTCTCAGACATTGATAACTTGTCGATATATATGATAAACCGTAATTATAACATATTTCAATCCCACATTTAGCTTGTTTTTGGATGATTTATCCCTCAATTTATGTAAAAAGGTGCTCTTAATCCTTTCTTTTCATGTCTTATACTGAGGAAAGCACCCGAGGATGAAAAGAACGTAAAAATGGGCCCAAAACGGAGTAAATGGGCCATATCACGAAAACCACACGGCCTGACCCAAAGTCCACATGGCCGTGCCTTAACATTCATCTAGAACACGGCCTCAACCCCAATTTACACGGCCGTGCCTCAACTTAGAAATCCGAACACGGCCTGAAGTCGAGCCACACGGGCGTGTGACATGGCCGTGCCCCTATCGTGGACTTAGTCAATTTCAGTCGAAAAAGGATACTTAGGGAGAAGAATCGCATTCCAAGAGCCTATATATATCCCCTAAGTGCAACCTTTGAAAAGTCGTCAAAGTTAGGCCAAAGAGCCAAGCCGAGAAGGTCAGAGTTGAGGGAATCACTCGAAGATAGCCAGTTGATCCATCCCAAGAAGCCGGAGTTATACTCAAGACGACAGATTTCTCCTTCAATTCCTTCAGGGAGTTTTAGGGATTTCTTATGTTTTGTTTTATCTTTTCTCTTGAGATGTTTTCTTTAGTTGTTATGAACTAAACCCCTCAGATACCTGAAGGGGATGAAACCTAGACGAATCGTGTTATTTGATTTTTGAATTATATGATAAATACTTAGTTTGTTCTTAATTATGTTGCTTAATCCAAATCTGATGTGCTTAGGTGGAGGAGGAATAGACCCTGCCTAAGAGTAGATCTAGCATAATTAAGCAGAGTTGATTGAACGCCTAGAGATAGGGTTACGAGATTTTGCCGGATTAGAGTGAAACCTAATATGGGAGTCCATTGATCAATTTACTGCTATTCTAGGGGGTTATTATAAGCAAACGAGAGTTCCACTAATTAACCTAGGGTTAGACGTTATTCTCCTCGATAGAGGGTTTAATATACGTTAGGGAGTCTCACGGATCAAGCTAAGTAAAGAAATCATATGGTTCAGTGTTAGATAACAAGTGAAGTCTGGGTGGATTCTTCCTGAGGGTATCGTCGTGATCAATTGAGTGTTTCTTCAAGTTATTTTCCAATTCGTTCTTTTTGTTTTGTGTCTTTAGCTTAGTAGTCATTAATTTAGATTACAGCAACTTCACTTTATTTTTAAGGCTAAATAATAAAAAAAAAGTTAGTATTAGTAATTTTAGTTCCTTTGGGTTCGACAATTCGGTCTTGCCTAAGCTATACTACTGTTCGATAGGTACACTTGCCTTTAATCGTTGTCAGAGTTAGTTTCCAGGTTTGATCTTTTGTTTTATAAATTTTAAAGCTCTGATTTTAGCGATCAATATACATCCTTGGATTTCACATACATTTTATCTCGAGCATTATGCATAGCAATCCAAGTTTCATAGATGCACAAATAATTCAATTCAAATACATTTATTTGTATATCGACTTACCTCGGATTCGGATATTCGATCGGATTCGGTTATTCGACCACTTTTGACTTTTTGCGATCTAAATCCGTTTTCTTCGGTTCTTGACCTATACATATTCAAATTTAACCCATTTATTCACCAAATCATTCAATTCAATCGAAAAACACACATTTAGGGCAATTTACAAATTAGCCCCCATATTTTCACATTTTGACATTTTAGTCCTTATTTCACAAAATCTCAAAATATACAAAATCTAATGATACCCATGCATAGCCAAATTTTACTCATGCTCATCTAAGTCCATATATTTCATTTATTTCATAATTTAGTCCTTCAAAGTATTATTTCCTCAAAGTATTAACAAAACATTTTAATCAAACATATATCTTTCATAATTCACCATCAAACATCACAAAACTCATGTGTTCTTCAATGTCACATTTCAAAATATTCGTCAATTCACAAAATTGAGACATAGGTTTTGAAGTATACAAAGCAACGATTACAAAAACGTAGAAATTATCAAAAACCGAACAAAACTCATACATTAATCAAAGAAGACAATGGTCAAATGCTTCAAGCTCATGAACCCTATTCTCTTTTCTAAATTTTGGCAAGATGAACATATTATGGCTTAATTTTATGCCTTTGTTTTATTTGATAAACATTTAATTATCAATTTCCAATTTTAGCCTTTTTATTATCATTTGAATTCCACTAACATATGGCATTTTTGTCCATCAAAATTTCCCTTGGTTTAATAACAATATAAGGACTCCATATAATAAAAGCCATAACAAATAGATACTTTTACATAAAGATTCTAAATTTTGCATCTTTCACAATTAGATCGTTTTGTCAAAATTAAGCACCCAAACAGATGAATTAAATCACAGAAATTTCACACATGCTTAATCATATAATGCAGACACAGAAAATATTATTAAAATATTTTTCGACTCGGGTTTGTGGTCCCGAAACCACTATTCTGACTAGGGTCTAAATCAGACTGTTACAAGTATTGATGATCTTGGCATTTTAAATGTATGGCATGTATAGGGACTTGGTCATTTTGTTGTATGTGTCATTTGCAATGTGGCCAAATGTATTGGCTTATAATGGTTAATGATTTCATTTTGTATATGGCCATGAATGATGGCTAATATTGGTATAAGTATATTCATATGATGATGTCTTTCATGAATGTGGAAACTTGCATGATTTGAGTTGATAAATATGCGATGTTTATGTATGATAGATGTAGCATGTGAATGATGTGTGGATGTCTTGGTTGTGGATGTTTGGTTGCCTAAGTATGTTATGTTTTGTGCCTTTAAATGGGTGTAAGTGTATGTGTGACTATGGGTGGCAAACGGCTTGGTAAATAGCCTTTATTTTGTCCACACGGTTTGACTCACGAGTCTGTGTCTAGGCTATGTGCAACACAGGGCTTGCCCCATGGGCGTGTGTATTGGCCGTATGTCCCCTACACCTTAATTTTGAGAAACAGAATGCCCAGAATTGGGCACACGGGTAGAGACACGGGCGTGTGTCTCGGCCGTGTGTGCTACTCGACCTTGAAAACGAGCATGTGCCCCGGCCGAGTGAAGTTTTCACCTATTTTATGAAAAATTATGAAAATTAAATTGACCACACGGCCTAGCACATGGGCGTGTGGCACGGTCGTGTGACACAAGTCAGAGAGCACCCAAAATTGAACATGGCCTATAGCACGGGCGTGTCTCAGGGTCACACGGGCGTGTCCTTTGATCCATACGGGCGTGTGACCCCTGTAACATGAAAAATTTTCTAAGTTTTGTAAAATTTTTTAAAGTTCTCAGTTTAGTCCCGAACCACTTCCAAAGCATATTTTGGGCCTCGTAGGCTCGTATAAGGGAATTTATGATTGAATATTAATGGGTTTATGTTGATGCAAATTTATGACCCAGAATTGTGTGAATGCTTGTGTTATAAGTCCGGTAATGCCTCGAGCCCTGTCCTGGCATTGAATACTGGTAAGAGGTGTTACAATTTAACAGTTGGAATCCCGATTGAACCTTAGGAATAGTTTAGGATGCTAGTGATATGTCATTAGGTATACTTGAGTTGGCTTCGGGCCATGATTTAGCATTATGTGTGCAAGATAAACCGATTTTGATTCGGGCCATGCATATCAGTTAATTTGGCTTCGGGCCATGATATTAGAATTTTGGATAAGTTACCTTGATTTGGCTTTAGGCCATGGTATAGGTACTTATCGAGTGAGACCTTGAGTATCCGACTTCTATTCCGAATGGTTTAACGGGTAAAAGAAGGATGTGGTTGATTATGAGATTGGTACGAGATGGTACAGGTACGTACAGAAATGAATTGAGTACTAAAAACTGTGAAATTGATGAGTTCCTTGGTACGTTATATGAATGATCATATGATAGCTTGAGAATTAATAGAATTGTTGCACATTGTTTTCTATTAAATGAACGATTTATGAATGGTGATAGTTACTCAATGTTAACATACGAGCTTACTAAGCTATATAGCTTACTTTGTTGTTTTTCCATGCTTTATAGTGATTTCAAAACTAGTTCAGATTCGGGGATCGTCGGAGACTTCACTACACTATCCACTGACTCTTTGGTACTTTTGAAACTATGTTTTGAGTATATGGCATGTATAGGTATTTTGAGTCATTTTGATTATGGATTGATAAAAATTTTGGTCATTTATAATGACTTGTAAATGTATATGTTTTGGTTTGTAAATATAGCATTTGGCTTAATTTGGTGGATTTGGTTATGTGTTTATGTTAGCATATATGGTTGATATTGAGTTCTTGGATGGACATGTGAATGACCATATTATGAAGTTTGTGGAATTGGTACCTTGTGAATTGGTACAAAATGAAGTATGTTAGGTAATGGTTTAACTAGATGATTGGTATATGTATTTTAGTAGGTTTTGGTTGAATAAAACTTGAGGTATAAGCATATTGATTGCTAGTATTGGAAATTGTATGAATTAGCCTTGTTTGTGGCTAAATTTAATGTTTATTTATACTATGGATTGGTGCCATGTTGGTTGTTTAGGTGAGCATAAATGTGGGTGGCAAATTGGCTTGGTAAATAGCCTATTTTTGGCCACACGAGCAGAGACACGGGAATGTGTCTCAGCCGTGTGTGACACACGGTCATGATACACTCAAGAGTCTCTAAAGGTCATTTCTTATACTAACGTATTACATGCAAAGTATCTCTAAAGCATAACTAAAGTTTAGAGTTCTTACTTGGATCAGCGCCGGAGTCTCAGTTTCACTTATCCAAAAATTTAAAAATCATGTCGATAAAATCTCTTACTATTACATTAACATAAAATATAATATATTAGGTGTTCAAAAATATAATAAAACTACAAAAAGTCACATGCTAAGATATGATAGCAAATGTGAACACTATTATCATTTTTACCTAATTTTTTATAAAACTCTCAAATCAGTCCTGATTTGATTTTTAGTTGCTTTAAGGGTTTTGTATTCTCGATTAATGTTTGGTTTTTATTGTAAATCTCATCATACTTGTATTAATGTCATTTAATAAATTTTTTTATTATTTATGCTGAATATTTGAATGATAGTGATATTTAATGGCCATAATACCTTAAAGCTCAGGTCGGGTGACCGAGTTAGGTATAATGGTAAGATATATTGAATTCTTAAAAGAAGAAACCATATTTGAACCCTAAAGAAAGTACTGTCGAGAAGGACAACCATAAAACCTGAAAGGGTTAATCTGTAACATCCCATACACAGCCTAGACGTTACGGTTGGATCACGAAGGTTACATTGTATTAGTGAAAGAAACAATTGTATAATTTTGAAAGCTTTCCACGAAAAGATGTCATTTTGAACGGCTCTTGAAAATCATAGCAATTTCCAAAATCGCAGCTTAAAATAGTTTTACCTAAAATCAAGTCCAATTTGCTTAAGTGTTGCGAGAAAAATCTTTTAGTAAACTGCAATTTATTATGCAGCAGAAAACCTTATAACATATCAATTTTAAAATTGTGATTCATTTTTAATTATCTTAAATTTGGCGTCACTCAAGGTAAAACATTTGTGAAATAAATACCAAATAATCATAACAGTCTAACCAAAACTTAAAATGTCTTAAAGTCCATAAAATCAATGAAAAGTCCAAAATGTCTATATTAAAAAAAGTCCAAAAAACTTAAACAAAAAAAAAAGTTAAATCTAAGCTCCAGAGTCGCCGTCCAATCCTAAGTCGTAGGATCACCTAAAATGAAGTAGAACTTAGGGGTGAGCTTTAAGCCCAATGTGTGATTTGGCCCATAATTTCAATACAAGTAATCATAATCATCAATTTGTCTTATAGCATATCAAATTTCATATCAAAATACATTTTATTAAAACATAACATACTGTATCATATCATATCATTTCATAACATAACGTAACATATCATAGCATATCAAGTCCTACCCCTATCCGCTACACACTGTTTCTGTCCAGCCAATCATACCATATAGGACTACTAGAGTCCATCCATCCAATCACACCAATAGGTGGTAGTGTGCCACTCATATAATTGCAGTTGAGCTACCTTACATAAATCTATGATCTAGCCGCTATAATTGCAGTATATAACACTTCATCATATCATAACTCACCTCGAAACACAAACAAACCATAATCATATATCATACTTACATATATCATAAATCATATGGCATGCACACTTACATATTTTCATACAAATCATAACATAGCACATGATTTAATGGTAAGATTTCCTACTTAACGTACATTCTAAGCTTATCCGTATACTTTTACATACTGGAACTTAGGCCTTTCCAGCTCCATACGATGTCTACGGACCCAAATTTTGAGTCCCTCAAACAGCCCCTAAACATGCCCTAAAATTTGGCAAAAAGACCCACACGACCCCAATAACTAGCATGTGTGGTTCACATGACCTACCCACAAGGTCTGCAAGATTTCACATAGCTGTGTGGTAGCTGAGCAATTTCGAAACCAGCCCCTGTTTTCTCAATTTTTTCGAATTTCGATAAGCTTTTCGAATTAGATCACACACCTGATAACAAAATTGATCACCCATACATCCGAAACTCACGAAACCACTCGAATAACAATGCCCAAAATGTGAGTTACTCCACTAGAGGTAATCGACCTTCACTCCCTTCACACCCCAATTACAACAATTCGAGACTTTTGTCAGAACTAACACAAAAGAAGATATAATGACAGCAAATGAACAAAAATAATGGAAAGAAAGATAAGATAACCTCTGTGGAGAAAAAGAAATAATAAAGGAGAAAATAAGAAAGCGAAAAAAAAAAAACAAACAAAGAAAGAACAAGCAGAATAAAAACGTGAGAGCAAATGGGGTATGAGAAGTTAAGAGTAGGAGCATATTTATGAAATTTTGAAATTCAATCTTAGAATAAAATATAATAAAAATATAATTAAGACTTATTCCCCACATTTCGCACAGCCGTGTGGTCGTTGAGCAGTTTCGAAACTAGCCCATGTTTTCTCAATTTTTTCGAAATTCCGATAAGCTTTTCGAATTAGATCACTCACTTGATAACAAAATTGACCACCAATACATCCAAAACTCACAAAACCACTTGAATAACAACACCTAAAATGTGACTTACTCCACTAGAGGTGATCGACCTTCGCTCCCTTCACACCCCAATTACAACAATCCGAGACGATTGCCGGAACGAACACAAAAGAAGATATAATGAAAGAAAATGAACAAAAACAATGGAAAGAAAGATAAGATAACTTCTGTGGAGAAAAAGAAAAATAAAGAAGAAAATAAGAAAGCGAAAAAAAAAACAAAGAAAGAACAAGCAGAACAGAAACGTGAGAGCAAAGGGGGTATGGGAAGTTAAGAGTAGGAGCATATTTAGGAAATTTTGAAATTCAATTTTAGAATAAAATATAATAAAAATATAATTAAGAATTATTACCTACATTTCCTAAAGCCCAACCAAAAGACTAATAAAAATATTTCTCCCCTGCTCACGACGGAGCTCAAACACAAGACCAAAACAAACAACCTATAAAACTTAACCAACACACCATAACAAATTATTTGGCAATTTTACACAATTAAAAGCTAAGAACTTTGAGGCGTTACATAATCTTTATAAACTATAAAATAGAGATGGAATATACCTTCATTTTACAAGAACAAAAATAATGTAACACCTAATCTATGGCTGAAAAAAGTTACAATAAATAATAAAAATATAAAAAAATACAAAGTGTTTTATTGATTTTGTATCAAAGGTCAATTGGGCACCAACTCAATTATGAAATTATTAAAATATCCTTTCATATACAAATTAAATTATATTTTTGAGGGAATGTTTATCTTTTTATATAATAAATTAATAAAAAATTGATTATAATAAGATTTGAACCTAAAATACTATGCATGATAAATAACTAACTTTACCGGTATAACCAAAATATCAATTAATTTTTATTTAAATTTATTACATTTTTTTCACCCACATCCTAGTGAGTCTACCATTTCAAAAAAAATAAATAAATATTTTTGTAAATTTGTTACAATTAAGAATTAAATTATTTCTAAGAGAAAAAAAGTATATTTTTTTCTAGGTAATATTCTTTTATAATTAATTTAAATTATATTTCAAAAAAGAAAAATATTTATTTAACAAAAGAGAAAAAAATTCCCAACATAATAAAATTTTAATTAAATTATTTTGTTTTAGATGGAAAAGTTGACTAAACTGTTAAAATTTTAATTGTATTGATGACTGACTTAATGTACAACATGCCTGACGTATCTAACGGCCTAATTATGCTTCAATCTTGATTACAAATTTACAAGAATTTCTTGGACCTTAACAACCCGTTTTTCAATGGTTTCGGGGTCATCAAATTTGACGAATAAGTTCGTAAATATTATATTTAATATTTACGAGTTAATTTTGATTTTGAAAATGTTTTTGATATAGTGATTTTTGTTTTATAAGCGATTTATTAAGTTCAAGTGGTATGGCCTTAAGGTAAAGTGGTTTTAGAAATTGAGGACCCGGGACCTCATTTTTATAAATCGAGCCGTAAATATTTTTATAAATATTTACGAAGTGTAATTAAGGTGGTATTAAAGTTACGTTGAAAAATTTTATCGTTTCAATAGTTAATTAAGCAAAAAGGACTAAATCGTAAAAATTGAAAAAGTCATTCACTATTAGTTTAAATATGTTAATTGATTAAATAGTTATAATTGGAGGGCCTTAATGGGTAAACCACCCATTCTTAAGTTGGTGAACGGTTAAAGCTTTATATTCTTTTAATTTTATATGTGATTTTATATTATAATGTTATTATTTAAATGAAAAAAGATAAAATAAAGAAATAAAAGTTAATAAAATAAGAAAACAAAGGTATTCTTCTTCATTTGGCATCTTCATAATCGAAACACTGCCAAGGTTCGGCCATGTTTCAATTCATGAATGGTAAAGTTATTTTTCATCTGTTTTTAATAATTTTTATGTTTTTTATATCGTTGTAACTAGGTCCAATTAGTCCGTACCTTTGATTTTGAAACTGTTAAAGATTTTGAATGTTTTTCTGAGTATTGTGATTTTGATGTTAGATGATGAATTTGAAATGTTGATTTATATTTAAAAGTATTTTGTTAAGTGATTTTAATGAATTTTCGATTAGGGACTAATTTGTTAAATTAATAAAAATATACGGATTTAATGTGAAATTGTTGCATAAATGGAATGTTTTGAATACTATGAACATTTTTCTAGCTTGCGTTTTTATTAAAAATGGTTAATTTGCATGTTTTGGGTTCAGGGACTAAAATTGAATAAAAGTAAAACTTTAGGGCAATTTTCTAAAAATGTCAAAAATAACCAAATTGCATGAAATGATTTTTTTATTGTCTAAATTAATATATTGAATGAAATTATAAAATTGACTACCATCTATATTTTACATATTGGGATTACCAAATGGCATGGTACAATGCCTTCTTAATGGACAACCAACACATGAGACATTCTTGGCTCATATATTTCAAATACGACACCTAATTCAAATTCCCAAACTGGTTCCAAGAATAGTGGAATTGGTATGGACCATCATCCTTGTAACACCCCTAACCCGAAACCGTCACCGGATTAGGGTTAAGAGGCATTACTGGACAATAGAATCATATCACAACTCATTTACGACACAAAGTCAATCATTATCATAATACATCAAACATAAACAATTAGTCCCTTATTAAAACGTATAAGACCTTAAACACATGCTAGAGAGGGGTCGGGACTAAACAGAAACACATATAGAAACCTCTCAGAAATTTAAAACTTTTCTAGGTTTCAGGGGATACACGCCCGTGTGGGTAGGCCGTGTGCCTCCCACGGCTGCTAGACACACCCGTGTGTCCTCCCCGTGGTCGAAACTGGCTTTGCTCCATGGCCACCAAGCACGCCTGTGTGCCTTGGCCGTGGCCGATCCTGTTGAAACCACACGGCCACCAGACATGTCCGTGAGCCATGGCCGTGTGCTCTTAGGCCATATACTGACATTCTCCCATGGTCATTAGGCACGCCTGTGTGCCACAACTGTGTGGCAAAAAATAGGCCATTTGCATGGCCAAAAATTGCCACCCACATGGTTCATTCCTACAAGCACATTTGAACATCTTGATACACACAATTTGGCAACCAATTTCATGTCCATTAATCATCATATCATCACATATAATCTCATTTCTAAGCATGCCATTTTATACAACCAAATTACATGTAAATCTAGGTATAAATCATCCATAACTTCACTAAATCACTAAGGCATTAATTCATCATTGAACTCACAATTTATAAGCTAATTCATTACCATCATGGTATATCAAAATATGCACCAAATACCATATTCACTCATGCACATTACCAACATTTAGTTAGCCATATCACATGGCTATTCACACATCTCAAATAGAAGTCAAAACAACTAGCCTATACATGCCATATTTCAACTATGTACATCTTTCCAAAAGTACCAAAATAGAATGCCGATAGTGAGATTGAGATGCTGACAATTCTTGGATCTGAGCTAGCTTTACTGACACTTCAAAGAAGAGAAACAAATCACACAGTAAGCTTTTCAAAGCTTAGTAAGTTCGACATACAATACACTTATTTCATCAAATCAAAACAATGCATATAATAACCATCACATAATTCAATTCTCTCTTATTCATACCATATCATCCATAGATAAAATTACTCATTCTTCCATTCATAGCTTTATCTATAAACCTATCAACCACAAAGGTTCAATACATACCTTAGCTTACACATAGTTATTCAATTTCCAAGCTACTCAATACTCGATATTACAAGTCGATCATCCTCTGATATTCTTTCAATTTAATCGCACACTTAGTGCCATATACTTGATCGAAATATATTAGTCATCGCACACTTAGTGCCTAGTATTTCAACCGAATTATCTCCGTATCGCACACACAGTGCCAACATCAATAATCCGAAGCTTCTATAACATCGCACACACAGTGCTATTCATTTCCATTTCCATTTCAATTTCAATTTCGCACACTTAGTGCCATCAACTAAATCTTGCACATAGCATCTTGATTTCATACACATATACTCATTCATTTCATAATAGTAAACCATATCTTAATAACATGTATTATATCCAAACTTACCTTGGACGTCGAACTATCGAAACGGTCGATTAATCGAGTACTTTATCTTTGCCTCAATCTCGATCCGAACTTCTTCTTTCTTGGTCTATACACATTCAAATTAAATCCATTCAATCACCAAATCACTCATTTTAGTCCAAACACACATATTTAGAGTATTACATGAGACACATGCAAAGTATTACATGCAAAGGTCATTTCTTATACTAACGTATTACATGCAAAGTATCTCTAAAGCATAACTAAAGTTTAGAGTTCTTACTTGGATCAGCGCCGGAGTCTCAGTTTCACTTATCCAAAAATTTAAAAATCATGTCGATAAAATATCTTACTATTACATTAACATAAAATATAATATATTAGGTGTTCAAAAATATAATAAAACTACAAAAAGTCACATGCTAAGATATGATAGCAAATGTGAACACTATTATCATTTTTACCTAATTTTTTATAAAACTCTCAAATCAGTCCTGATTTGATTTTTAGTTGCTTTAAGGGTTTTGTATTCTCGATTAATGTTTGGTTTTTATTGTAAATCTCATCATACTTGTATTAATGTCATTTAATAAATTTTTTTATTATTTATGCTGAATATTTGAATGATAGTGATATTTAATGGCCATAATACCTTAAAGCTCAGGTCGGGTGACCGAGTTAGGTATAATGGTAAGATATATTGAATTCTTAAAAGAAGAAACCATATTTGAACCCTAAAGAAAGTACTGTCGAGAAGGACAACCATAAAACCTGAAAGGGTTAATCTGTAACATCCCATACACAGCCTAGACGTTACGGTTGGATCACGAAGGTTACATCGTATTAGTGAAAGAAACAATTGTATAATTTTGAAAGCTTTCCACGAAAAGATGTCATTTTGAACGGCTCTTGAAAATCATAGCAATTTCCAAAATCGCAGCTTAAAATAGTTTTACCTAAAATCAAGTCCAATTTGCTTAAGTGTTGCGAGAAAAATCTCTTAGTAAACTGCAATTTATTATGCAGCAGAAAACCTTATAACATATCAATTTTAAAATTGTGATTCATTTTTAATTATCTTAAATTTGGCGTCACTCAAGGTAAAACATTTGTGAAATAAATACCAAATAATCATAACAGTCTAACCAAAACTTAAAATGTCTTAAAGTCCGTAAAATCAATGAAAAGTCCAAAATGTCTATATTAAAAAAAGTCCAAAAAACTTAAACAAAAAAAAAAAAAGTTAAATCTAAGCTCCAGAGTCGTCGTCCAATCCTAAGTCGTAGGATCACCTAAAATGAAGTAGAACTTAGGGGTGAGCTTTAAGCCCAATGTGTGATTTGGCCCATAATTTCAATACAAGTAATCATAATCATCAATTTGTCTTATAGCATATCAAATTTCATATCAAAATATATTTTATTAAAACATAACATACTGTATCATATCATATTTCATAACATAACGTAACATATCATAGCATATCAAGTCCTACCCCTATCCGCTACACACTGTTTCTGTCCAGCCAATCATACCATATAGGACTACTAGAGTTCATCCATCCAATCACACCAATAGGTGGTAGTGTGCCACTCATATAATTGCAGTTGAGCTACCTTACATAAATCTATGATCTAGCCGCTATAACTGCAGTATATAACACTTCATCATATCATAACTCACCTCGAAACACAAACAAACCATAATCATATATCATACTTACATACATCATAAATCATATGGCATGCACACTTACATATTTTCATACAAATCATAACATAGCACATGATTTAATGGTAAGATTTCCTACTTAACGTACATTCTAAGCTTATCCGTATACTTTTACATACTGGAACTTAGGCCTTTCCAGCTCCATACGATGTCTACGGACCCAAATTTTGAGTCCCTCAAACAGCCCCTAAACATGCCCTAAAATTTGGCAAAAAGACCCACACGACCCCAATAACTAGCATGTGTGGTTCACATGACCTACCCACAAGGTCTGCAAGATTTCACATAGCTGTGTGGTAGCTGAGCAATTTCGAAACCAGCCCCTGTTTTCTCAATTTTTTCGAATTTCGATAAGCTTTTCGAATTAGATCACACACCTGATAACAAAATTGATCACCCATACATCCGAAACTCACGAAACCACTCGAATAACAATGCCCAAAATGTGAGTTACTCCACTAGAGGTAATCGACCTTCACTCCCTTCACACCCCAATTACAACAATTCGAGACTTTTGTCAGAACGAACACAAAAGAAGATATAATGACAGCAAATGAACAAAAATAATGGAAAGAAAGATAAGATAACCTCTGTGGAGAAAAAGAAATAATAAAGGAGAAAATAAGAAAGCGAAAAAAAAAAAAACAAACAAAGAAAGAACAAGCAGAATAAAAACGTGAGAGCAAATGGGGTATGAGAAGTTAAGAGTAGGAGCATATTTATGAAATTTTGAAATTCAATCTTAGAATAAAATATAATAAAAATATAATTAAGACTTATTCCCCACATTTCGCACAGCCGTGTGGTCGTTGAGCAGTTTCGAAACTAGCCCATGTTTTCTCAATTTTTTCGAAATTCCGATAAGCTTTTCGAATTAGATCACTCACTTGATAACAAAATTGACCACCAATACATCCAAAACTCACAAAACCACTTGAATAACAACACCTAAAATGTGACTTACTCCACTAGAGGTGATCGACCTTCGCTCCCTTCACACCCCAATTACAACAATCCGAGACGATTGCCGGAACGAACACAAAAGAAGATATAATGAAAGAAAATGAACAAAAACAATGGAAAGAAAGATAAGATAACTTCTGTGGAGAAAAAGAAAAAATAAAGAAGAAAATAAGAAAGCGAAAAAAAAAACAAAGAAAGAACAAGCAGAACAGAAACGTGAGAGCAAAGGGGGTATGGGAAGTTAAGAGTAGGAGCATATTTAGGAAATTTTGAAATTCAATTTTAGAATAAAATATAATAAAAATATAATTAAGAATTATTACCTACATTTCCTAAAGCCCAACCAAAAGACTAATAAAAAATATTTCTCCCCTGCTCACGACGGAGCTCAAACACAAGACCAAAACAAACAACCTATAAAACTTAACCAACACACCATAACAAATTATTTGGCAATTTTACACAATTAAAAGCTAAGAACTTTGAGGCGTTACATAATCTTTATAAACTATAAAATAGAGATGGAATATACCTTCATTTTACAAGAACAAAAATAATGTAACACCTAATCTATGGCTGAAAAAAGTTACAATAAATAATAAAAATATAAAAAAATACAAAGTGTTTTATTGATTTTGTATCAAAGGTCAATTGGGCACCAACTCAATTATGAAATTATTAAAATATCCTTTCATATACAAATTAAATTATATTTTTGAGGGAATGTTTATCTTTTTATATAATAAATTAATAAAAAATTGATTATAATAAGATTTGAACCTAAAATACTATGCATGATAAATAACTAACTTTACCGGTATAACCAAAATATCAATTAATTTTTATTTAAATTTATTACATTTTTTTCACCCACATCCTAGTGAGTCTACCATTTCAAAAAAAATAAATAAATATTTTTGTAAATTTGTTACAATTAAGAATTAAATTATTTCTAAGAGAAAAAAAGTATATTTTTTTCTAGGTAATATTCTTTTATAATTAATTTAAATTATATTTCAAAAAAGAAAAATATTTATTTAACAAAAGAGAAAAAAATTCCCAACATAATAAAATTTTAATTAAATTATTTTGTTTTAGATGGAAAAGTTGACTAAACTGTTAAAATTTTAATTGTATTGATGACTGACTTAATGTACAACATGCCTGACGTATCTAACGGCCTAATTATGCTTCAATCTTGATTACAAATTTACAAGAATTTCTTGGACCTTAACAACCCGTTTTTCAATGGTTTCGGGGTCATCAAATTTGACGAATAAGTTCGTAAATATTATATTTAATATTTACGAGTTAATTTTGATTTTGAAAATGTTTTTGATATAGTGATTTTTGTTTTATAAGCGATTTATTAAGTTCAAGTGGTATGGCCTTAAGGTAAAGTGGTTTTAGAAATTGAGGACCCGGGACCTCATTTTTATAAATCGAGCCGTAAATATTTTTATAAATATTTACGAAGTGTAATTAAGGTGGTATTAAAGTTACGTTGAAAAATTTTATCGTTTCAATAGTTAATTAAGCAAAAAGGACTAAATCGTAAAAATTGAAAAAGTCATTCACTATTAGTTTAAATATGTTAATTGATTAAATAGTTATAATTGGAGGGCCTTAATGGGTAAACCACCCATTCTTAAGTTGGTGAACGGTTAAAGCTTTATATTCTTTTAATTTTATATGTGATTTTATATTATAATGTTATTATTTAAATGAAAAAAGATAAAATAAAGAAATAAAAGTTAATAAAATAAGAAAACAAAGGTATTCTTCTTCATTTGGCATCTTCATAATCGAAACACTGCCAAGGTTCGGCCATGTTTCAATTCATGAATGGTAAAGTTATTTTTCATCTGTTTTTAATAATTTTTATGTTTTTTATATCGTTGTAACTAGGTCCAATTAGTCCGTACCTTTGATTTTGAAACTGTTAAAGATTTTGAATGTTTTTCTGAGTATTGTGATTTTGATGTTAGATGATGAATTTGAAATGTTGATTTATATTTAAAAGTATTTTGTTAAGTGATTTTAATGAATTTTTCGATTAGGGACTAATTTGTTAAATTAATAAAAATATACGGATTTAATGTGAAATTGTTGCATAAATGGAATGTTTTGAATACTATGAACATTTTTCTAGCTTGCGTTTTTATTAAAAATGGTTAATTTGCATGTTTTGGGTTCAGGGACTAAAATTGAATAAAAGTAAAACTTTAGGGCAATTTTCTAAAAATGTCAAAAATAACCAAATTGCATGAAATGATTTTTTTATTGTCTAAATTAATATATTGAATGAAATTATAAAATTGACTACCATCTATATTTTACATATTGGGATTACCAAATGGCATGGTACAATGCCTTCTTAATGGACAACCAACACATGAGACATTCTTGGCTCATATATTTCAAATACGACACCTAATTCAAATTCCCAAACTGGTTCCAAGAATAGTGGAATTGGTATGGACCATCATCCTTGTAACACCCCTAACCCGAAACCGTCACCGGATTAGGGTTAAGAGGCATTACTGGACAATAGAATCATATCACAACTCATTTACGACACAAAGTCAATCATTATCATAATACATCAAACATAAACAATTAGTCCCTTATTAAAACGTATAAGACCTTAAACACATGCTAGAGAGGGGTCGGGACTAAACAGAAACACATATAGAAACCTCTCAGAAATTTAAAACTTTTCTAGGTTTCAGGGGATACACGCCCGTGTGGGTAGGCCGTGTGCCTCCCACGGCTGCTAGACACACCCGTGTGTCCTCCCCGTGGTCGAAACTGGCTTTGCTCCATGGCCACCAAGCACGCCTGTGTGCCTTGGCCGTGGCCGATCCTGTTGAAACCACACGGCCACCAGACATGTCCGTGAGCCATGGCCGTGTGCTCTTAGGCCATATATTGACATTCTCCCATGGTCATTAGGCACGCCTGTGTGCCACAACTGTGTGGCAAAAAATAGGCCATTTGCATGGCCAAAAATTGCCACCCACATGGTTCATTCCTACAAGCACATTTGAACATCTTGATACACACAATTTGGCAACCAATTTCATGTCCATTAATCATCATATCATCACATATAATCTCATTTCTAAGCATGCCATTTTATACAACCAAATTACATGTAAATCTAGGTATAAATCATCCATAACTTCACTAAATCACTAAGGCATTAATTCATCATTGAACTCACAATTTATAAGCTAATTCATTACCATCATGGTATATCAAAATATGCACCAAATACCATATTCACTCATGCACATTACCAACATTTAGTTAGCCATATCACATGGCTATTCACACATCTCAAATAGAAGTCAAAACAACTAGCCTATACATGCCATATTTCAACTATGTACATCTTTCCAAAAGTACCAAAATAGAATGCCGATAGTGAGATTGAGATGCTGACAATTCTTGGATCTGAGCTAGCTTTACTGACACTTCAAAGAAGAGAAACAAATCACACAGTAAGCTTTTCAAAGCTTAGTAAGTTCGACATACAATACACTTATTTCATCAAATCAAAACAATGCATATAATAACCATCACATAATTCAATTCTCTCTTATTCATACCATATCATCCATAGATAAAATTACTCATTCTTCCATTCATAGCTTTATCTATAAACCTATCAACCACAAAGGTTCAATACATACCTTAGCTTACACATAGTTATTCAATTTCCAAGCTACTCAATACTCGATATTACAAGTCGATCATCCTCTGATATTCTTTCAATTTAATCGCACACTTAGTGCCATATACTTGATCGAAATATATTAGTCATCGCACACTTAGTGCCTAGTATTTCAACCGAATTATCTCCGTATCGCACACACAGTGCCAACATCAATAATCCGAAGCTTCTATAACATCGCACACACAGTGCTATTCATTTCCATTTCCATTTCAATTTCAATTTCGCACACTTAGTGCCATCAACTAAATCTTGCACATAGCATCTTGATTTCATACACATATACTCATTCATTTCATAATAGTAAACCATATCTTAATAACATGTATTATATCCAAACTTACCTTGGACGTCGAACTATCGAAACGGTCGATTAATCGAGTACTTTATCTTTGCCTCAATCTCGATCCGAACTTCTTCTTTCTTGGTCTATACACATTCAAATTAAATCCATTCAATCACCAAATCACTCATTTTAGTCCAAACACACATATTTAGAGTATTACATGAGACACATGCAAAGTATTACATGCAAAGGTCATTTCTTATACTAACGTATTACATGCAAAGTATCTCTAAAGCATAACTAAAGTTTAGAGTTCTTACTTGGATCAGCGCCGGAGTCTCAGTTTCACTTATCCAAAAATTTAAAAATCATGTCGATAAAATCTCTTACTATTACATTAACATAAAATATAATATTAGGTGTTCAAAAATAATAAAACTACAAAAAGTCACATGCTAAGATATGATAGCAAATGTGAACACTATTATCATTTTTACCTAATTTTTTATAAAACTCTCAAATCAGTCCTGATTTGATTTTTAGTTGCTTTAAGGGTTTTGTATTCTCGATTAATGTTTGGTTTTTATTGTAAATCTCATCATACTTGTATTAATGTCATTTAATAAATTTTTTTATTATTTATGCTGAATATTTGAATGATAGTGATATTTAATGGCCATAATACCTTAAAGCTCAGGTCGGGTGACCGAGTTAGGTATAATGGTAAGATATATTGAATTCTTAAAAGAAGAAACCATATTTGAACCCTAAAGAAAGTACTGTCGAGAAGGACAACCATAAAACCTGAAAGGGTTAATCTGTAACATCCCATACACAGCCTAGACGTTACGGTTGGATCACGAAGGTTACATCGTATTAGTGAAAGAAACAATTGTATAATTTTGAAAGCTTTCCACGAAAAGATGTCATTTTGAACGGCTCTTGAAAATCATAGCAATTTCCAAAATCGCAGCTTAAAATAGTTTTACCTAAAATCAAGTCCAATTTGCTTAAGTGTTGCGAGAAAAATCTCTTAGTAAACTGCAATTTATTATGCAGCAGAAAACCTTATAACATATCAATTTTAAAATTGTGATTCATTTTTAATTATCTTAAATTTGGCGTCACTCAAGGTAAAACATTTGTGAAATAAATACCAAATAATCATAACAGTCTAACCAAAACTTAAAATGTCTTAAAGTCCGTAAAATCAATGAAAAGTCCAAAATGTCTATATTAAAAAAAGTCCAAAAAACTTAAACAAAAAAAAAAAAAGTTAAATCTAAGCTCCAGAGTCGTCGTCCAATCCTAAGTCGTAGGATCACCTAAAATGAAGTAGAACTTAGGGGTGAGCTTTAAGCCCAATGTGTGATTTGGCCCATAATTTCAATACAAGTAATCATAATCATCAATTTGTCTTATAGCATATCAAATTTCATATCAAAATATATTTTATTAAAACATAACATACTGTATCATATCATATTTCATAACATAACGTAACATATCATAGCATATCAAGTCCTACCCCTATCCGCTACACACTGTTTCTGTCCAGCCAATCATACCATATAGGACTACTAGAGTTCATCCATCCAATCACACCAATAGGTGGTAGTGTGCCACTCATATAATTGCAGTTGAGCTACCTTACATAAATCTATGATCTAGCCGCTATAACTGCAGTATATAACACTTCATCATATCATAACTCACCTCGAAACACAAACAAACCATAATCATATATCATACTTACATACATCATAAATCATATGGCATGCACACTTACATATTTTCATACAAATCATAACATAGCACATGATTTAATGGTAAGATTTCCTACTTAACGTACATTCTAAGCTTATCCGTATACTTTTACATACTGGAACTTAGGCCTTTCCAGCTCCATACGATGTCTACGGACCCAAATTTTGAGTCCCTCAAACAGCCCCTAAACATGCCCTAAAATTTGGCAAAAAGACCCACACGACCCCAATAACTAGCATGTGTGGTTCACATGACCTACCCACAAGGTCTGCAAGATTTCACATAGCTGTGTGGTAGCTGAGCAATTTCGAAACCAGCCCCTGTTTTCTCAATTTTTTCGAATTTCGATAAGCTTTTCGAATTAGATCACACACCTGATAACAAAATTGATCACCCATACATCCGAAACTCACGAAACCACTCGAATAACAATGCCCAAAATGTGAGTTACTCCACTAGAGGTAATCGACCTTCACTCCCTTCACACCCCAATTACAACAATTCGAGACTTTTGTCAGAACGAACACAAAAGAAGATATAATGACAGCAAATGAACAAAAATAATGGAAAGAAAGATAAGATAACCTCTGTGGAGAAAAAGAAATAATAAAGGAGAAAATAAGAAAGCGAAAAAAAAAAAAACAAACAAAGAAAGAACAAGCAGAATAAAAACGTGAGAGCAAATGGGGTATGAGAAGTTAAGAGTAGGAGCATATTTATGAAATTTTGAAATTCAATCTTAGAATAAAATATAATAAAAATATAATTAAGACTTATTCCCCACATTTCGCACAGCCGTGTGGTCGTTGAGCAGTTTCGAAACTAGCCCATGTTTTCTCAATTTTTTCGAAATTCCGATAAGCTTTTCGAATTAGATCACTCACTTGATAACAAAATTGACCACCAATACATCCAAAACTCACAAAACCACTTGAATAACAACACCTAAAATGTGACTTACTCCACTAGAGGTGATCGACCTTCGCTCCCTTCACACCCCAATTACAACAATCCGAGACGATTGCCGGAACGAACACAAAAGAAGATATAATGAAAGAAAATGAACAAAAACAATGGAAAGAAAGATAAGATAACTTCTGTGGAGAAAAAGAAAAAATAAAGAAGAAAATAAGAAAGCGAAAAAAAAAAAAAGAAAGAACAAGCAGAACAGAAACGTGAGAGCAAAGGGGGTATGGGAAGTTAAGAGTAGGAGCATATTTAGGAAATTTTGAAATTCAATTTTAGAATAAAATATAATAAAATATAATTAAGAATTATTACCTACATTTCCTAAAGCCCAACCAAAAGACTAATAAAAAATATTTCTCCCCTGCTCACGACGGAGCTCAAACACAAGACCAAAACAAACAACCTATAAAACTTAACCAACACACCATAACAAATTATTTGGCAATTTTACACAATTAAAAGCTAAGAACTTTGAGGCGTTACATAATCTTTATAAACTATAAAATAGAGATGGAATATACCTTCATTTTACAAGAACAAAAATAATGTAACACCTAATCTATGGCTGAAAAAAGTTACAATAAATAATAAAAATATAAAAAAATACAAAGTGTTTTATTGATTTTGTATCAAAGGTCAATTGGGCACCAACTCAATTATGAAATTATTAAAATATCCTTTCATATACAAATTAAATTATATTTTTGAGGGAATGTTTATCTTTTTATATAATAAATTAATAAAAAATTGATTATAATAAGATTTGAACCTAAAATACTATGCATGATAAATAACTAACTTTACCGGTATAACCAAAATATCAATTAATTTTTATTTAAATTTATTACATTTTTTTCACCCACATCCTAGTGAGTCTACCATTTCAAAAAAAATAAATAAATATTTTTGTAAATTTGTTACAATTAAGAATTAAATTATTTCTAAGAGAAAAAAAGTATATTTTTTTCTAGGTAATATTCTTTTATAATTAATTTAAATTATATTTCAAAAAAGAAAAATATTTATTTAACAAAAGAGAAAAAAATTCCCAACATAATAAAATTTTAATTAAATTATTTTGTTTTAGATGGAAAAGTTGACTAAACTGTTAAAATTTTAATTGTATTGATGACTGACTTAATGTACAACATGCCTGACGTATCTAACGGCCTAATTATGCTTCAATCTTGATTACAAATTTACAAGAATTTCTTGGACCTTAACAACCCGTTTTTCAATGGTTTCGGGGTCATCAAATTTGACGAATAAGTTCGTAAATATTATATTTAATATTTACGAGTTAATTTTGATTTTGAAAATGTTTTTGATATAGTGATTTTTGTTTTATAAGCGATTTATTAAGTTCAAGTGGTATGGCCTTAAGGTAAAGTGGTTTTAGAAATTGAGGACCCGGGACCTCATTTTTATAAATCGAGCCGTAAATATTTTTATAAATATTTACGAAGTGTAATTAAGGTGGTATTAAAGTTACGTTGAAAAATTTTATCGTTTCAATAGTTAATTAAGCAAAAAGGACTAAATCGTAAAAATTGAAAAGTCATTCACTATTAGTTTAAATATGTTAATTGATTAAATAGTTATAATTGGAGGGCCTTAATGGGTAAACCACCCATTCTTAAGTTGGTGAACGGTTAAAGCTTTATATTCTTTTAATTTTATATGTGATTTTATATTATAATGTTATTATTTAAATGAAAAAAGATAAAATAAAGAAATAAAAGTTAATAAAATAAGAAAACAAAGGTATTCTTCTTCATTTGGCATCTTCATAATCGAAACACTGCCAAGGTTCGGCCATGTTTCAATTCATGAATGGTAAAGTTATTTTTCATCTGTTTTTAATAATTTTTATGTTTTTTATATCGTTGTAACTAGGTCCAATTAGTCCGTACCTTTGATTTTGAAACTGTTAAAGATTTTGAATGTTTTTCTGAGTATTGTGATTTTGATGTTAGATGATGAATTTGAAATGTTGATTTATATTTAAAAGTATTTTGTTAAGTGATTTTAATGAATTTTCGATTAGGGACTAATTTGTTAAATTAATAAAAATATACGGATTTAATGTGAAATTGTTGCATAAATGGAATGTTTTGAATACTATGAACATTTTTCTAGCTTGCGTTTTTATTAAAAATGGTTAATTTGCATGTTTTGGGTTCAGGGACTAAAATTGAATAAAAGTAAAACTTTAGGGCAATTTTCTAAAAATGTCAAAAATAACCAAATTGCATGAAATGATTTTTTTATTGTCTAAATTAATATATTGAATGAAATTATAAAATTGACTACCATCTATATTTTACATATTGGGATTACCAAATGGCATGGTACAATGCCTTCTTAATGGACAACCAACACATGAGACATTCTTGGCTCATATATTTCAAATACGACACCTAATTCAAATTCCCAAACTGGTTCCAAGAATAGTGGAATTGGTATGGACCATCATCCTTGTAACACCCCTAACCCGAAACCGTCACCGGATTAGGGTTAAGGGGCATTACTGGACAATAGAATCATATCACAACTCATTTACGACACAAAGTCAATCATTATCATAATACATCAAACATAAACAATTAGTCCCTTATTAAAACGTATAAGACCTTAAACACATGCTAGAGAGGGGTCGGGACTAAACAGAAACACATATAGAAACCTCTCGGAAATTTAAAACTTTTCTAGGTTTCAGGGGATACACGCCCGTGTGGGTAGGCCGTGTGCCTCCCACGGCTGCTAGACACACCCGTGTGTCCTCCCCGTGGTCGAAACTGACTTTGCTCCATGGCCACCAAGCACGCCTGTGTACCTTGGCCGTGGCCGATCCTGTTGAAACCACACGGCCACCAGACATGTCCGTGAGCCATGGCCGTGTGCTCTTAGGCCATATACTGACATTCTCCCATGGTCATTAGGCACGCCTGTGTGCCACAACTGTGTGGCAAAAAATAGGCCATTTGTTTGGCCAAAAATTGCCACCCACATGGTTCATTCCTACAAGCACATTTGAACATCTTGATACACACAATTTGGCAACCAATTTCATGTCCATTAATCATCATATCATCACATATAATCTCATTTCTAAGCATGCCATTTTATACAACCAAATTACATGTAAATCTAGGTATAAATCATCCATAACTTCACTAAATCACTAAGGCATTAATTCATCATTGAACTCACAATTTATAAGCTAATTCATTACCATCATGGTATATCAAAATATGCACCAAATACCATATTCACTCATGCACATTACCAACATTTAGTTAGCCATATCACATGGCTATTCACACATCTCAAATAGAAGTCAAAACAACTAGCCTATACATGCCATATTTCAACTATGTACATCTTTCCAAAAGTACCAAAATAGAATGCCAATAGTGAGATTGAGATGCTGACAATTCTCGGATCTGAGCTAGCTTTACTGACACTTCAAAGAAGAGAAACAAATCACACAGTAAGCTTTCCAAAGCTTAGTAAGTTCGACATACAATACACTTATTTCATCAAATCAAAACAATGCATATAATAACCATCACATAATTCAATTCTCTCTTATTCATACCATATCATCCATAGCTAAAATTACTCATTCTTCCATTCATAGCTTTATCTATAAACCTATCAACCACAAAGGTTCAATACATACCTTAGCTTACACATAGTTATTCAATTTCCAAGCTACTCAATACTCGATATTACAAGTCGATCATCCTCTGATATTCTTTCAATTTAATCGCACACTTAGTGCCATATACTTGATCGAAATATATTAGTCATCGCACACTTAGTGCCTAGTATTTCAACCGAATTATCTCGGTATCGCACACACAGTGCCAACATCAATAATCCGAAGCTTCTATAACATCGCACACACAGTGCTATTCATTTCCATTTCCATTTCAATTTCAATTTCGCACACTTAGTGCCATCAACTAAATCTTGCACATAGCATCTCGATTTCATACACATATACTCATTCATTTCATAATAGTAAACCATATCTTAATAACATGTATTATATCCAAACTTACCTTGGACGTCCAACTATCGAAACGGTCGATTAATCGAGTACTTTATCTTTGCCTCAATCTCGATCCGAACTTCTTCTTTCTTGGTCTATACACATTCAAATTAAATCCATTCAATCACCAAATCACTCATTTTAGTCCAAACACACATATTTAGGGCATTTTACAAAATAACCCTCAAATTTTTACATTTCAACACTTTAGTCCCTATTTCACCAAATCATCAAATTCACATAATTTCACTTGGTTCAAGCCTAGCCGAATTCTCCCCATGCTAATACAAGCTCATACATTTCATTTATTTTACATTTTAGTCCCTCCAATTAATCATTTTCTCAATGAGTCCAAAATACTCAAATTCAACAAAACTCCAAAGACAAACTATGTTAATCACACATATATCTTTCATAATCCATCATCAAACATTCAAGAACTCACATGTTCATCAATGGTACATTCCAAAAATATCATCAATTCTCAAAATTTAAGCATGGGTTTTGTAGTGCACTAAGCAAAGATTACAAAAACGTAGAAACTATCAAAAACCGAGTTAAAACATACCTTGAATTTGAATCAAAAGCTAGCCGAAAGTTTAGGGTTCTTCCTTCTTTTTATTTTCTTTGTTTTTCGGCACTAAGAATGAATGAACAACCCCACTTTCATTTCTTTTTGTTTTATTATATATCTTTATAATATAATATCATGCTTTTATCTTTTATAAATAATAAATAAAAGTCATGTATTAAACAACATGCCGTCCACCACTCTCACATTTGGCTAAATTGCAATATAAATCCTCCAAATTATAAAGAAAACAACAATTAAGCACATAACAATCAGCACACAGCATTTTACACTTTATGCGGTTAAGTCCTTTTCGCAAATTAAGCACACAATCGATAAATTTTTCACACAGAAATTTCACATAGGCTAAATCACATACTGTAAACTCAGAAAATAATAATAAAATATTATTTTGACCTCGAATTTGTGATCTCAAAACCACTATTCCGACCAGAGTCTAAAACAGGCTGTTACAATCCTTTGAGATCCTACCAGAAAAAATTCAAAATTTATGGCCCAAATTCTTTGACAAATTTTCATCCCGGGACAATCTGGTATCAAAGCGAAGGAGGAGTAGGTATTTCTAAGTTTTGAAAATATTCAATTTGTTTTCGATATTTTCGAGTTCTGGTTTAACTGTATTCATTAATGTATTATTTTTTTGCTGAGTATTGATACACTGTCTAGTTAGCCATGGGTTAGGCGTGTCAAGGACAAAGTATCCCTGTAGGCAACTTTAATAATTCTAAAATCCTGATAGTAAAACCCCCTTGTAGGAAATATGAAAACAAATAATGTTTCCCTTCCTTAGAAGAACCAATTCTTCTGTAAGCTTTGTTTCCAATCAATCCCAAGAGTCTGACCAAACCTTAAACAACATTGTTAATGAATAAGAAGAACATTATGAAAATATTCCCCAAAGATTTGATAATTGGACTCTTCCAAGAGTTTCAACAAACCAAGTCTACAAGAAAACAACTTTTGAAAATTTAAATACTTTTTGCAGTTACGTTATAAAAACAAAAGAAAGAAGTTTACCTATTCAAAAATAATATGAAATAATCCAATTATTAGATAGACTCATCATTAATAAACTCAAAGAACAAAAATACAAATATGTCCATTTTGGACTAGTCCAGGTTGGTGTCAAACCTTTTAGTGTTGAAGCCACTAAAAATACCTCAATTTTAATTGTCTTGAGAGACCAAAAACACATCATGTTTAATGACTCATTATTAGGAACTATAGAAACAAGCCTATGTACCGGCCCAATACATTTTAATTGTTATCCAAATTTTATGGTTTCTTTGACTGACAAAATTATTTTACAATCTTTGACCTTCCAAATACATACCCATAACTACAAAATGCTTCCTGGTACGAAAGTATTAACATTAGTCTATAGACTCCATTTCAAAGCTATGTATTCTGTAGTTAATACCAAGGCTTTACTCCAAAGCCCAAAAGGAGAAACCCTCTTAATAGAAATAGATACTTCAAGATCTCATACCACAATCCCAAGAACAATACAATGGCATGATATAAACCTTCCTGATAGGTTGAAACTTGAGGGTGCTACAGACCCTGTGGCACCAACTCCCATAAGAAACACTTCATTAAGTGAAATCTCTCAACACCAAGATGGCATAGTTGAATTAATATTCAACAGGCCATGAAGAATGCCTCCAAGACATTCCTTCGAAATAGGAAGTACCAGCATAGCTTTTAGGAAGTTAAATTTAGAAGGAGAGTCAACACAAACGTCAAATTTTTAGACAGCTAGAGCCTCTATCTCTTCTATCCCAACAACATTTAGAACCAATTTACAAGGAATAGATAATTCTTCAAATATAGCTTAACCTATCTATGCCAGACAAGAAGAGAGTCCCCAAAATTCACTTAATATGTCACCAACATATTCATCAATGACTAATAATGCAAGACAAGGAGAAATTCAGAAATATTTGTTTTAGAAAAAACTTTTGAGATAAACAAAGAATGGTGTAGAAAACACTTTTATTCCAACAAAAATAGGCAAAAAAGAGAATATTACTTTAAAAATTATAATGATAAAAAAGAAAGCATTCTTCAAGAATATTATGAATATCCATAAAATTCATATAAAATTCTTTGAATGGTTTGAAGAAAATTATTCAAAATCTGTTAATACAATAAAACATAATACTAGATGGCAAACTAATAAAGGAGAAGTTGAATCTCGACATCCCCCTTTAATGGAGGTTCAATATCTTCACAAAAATACTGGAATAAAAGCAAATCCTTTAAGAATGAGAGCTCCTAATGCAGGAGAACAAATCTCATCAAAAGATATTAAAATGATAGTAGAATAAAACAACTATACAAATATCAGTCTTCATACAATAGGAAAACAATTAGATTATATTGAGAATTTGGTGGAAAGTCAACCGATTAAGAAAGAACCAATAAAAGAGGTAACAGAAAAAAGTTCTAAAGAACCAATATTCACACCTTATGAAATTCCAAAACCTTTCCACAAATCCCAAAATGATTTCTTAATAGAAATCCAAAATAGACTTGATGCTTTGGAAAGTTACAAGTCTGAATTAATTGCACTTGATACCCCAATGCAAGCCCAACATTCAATAAATACATTACACCAATCCTCCCAATCTAACTCTGACCAGTCAAATGAACAACAAATTAACAAGATGGCTTGGAAAGAACCAAAAAGATTATATTATCCAAAAACCACTGCACCTGATCTTAATATAGAAGAAAAACCTATTTTCAAGAATAAATACAATGCTAATACAATTTATGAATGGAATATAGATGGAATGCCTGAATATAATATTCTTAGTCTATTACAACAAATGAAGATGGTTTCAAATGTTTATAAAACCTAAAACCAAAATGGATTAATCAGTGATCATGCTATAGCCAATCTTTTAGTTGCTGGATTTACTGGTCCATTAAAAGGATGGTGGGATCATGCATTCACTAAAACCCAACAGGAATAAATTTTAAAAGCAATAAAAAAGGATGATCAAGGAAGAATTATTTTAGGTGAACAAGAAAGAGAAATCCAAGATGCATTAGCAACTTTAATTTTCTCAATCTATAAACACTTTATAGGAGATCCTTCTCATCTTAAAGATAGAAATTCAGAATTATTATCAAATTTAAAATGCAAAAAATTAACCGATTTTAAATGGTATAAAGATGTCTTTATGACTAGAGTTATGCAAAGATCTGATAACCAACAACCGTTTTGGAAAGAAAAGTTTCTAACAGGACTTCCTACTTTCTTAAGAGAAAAAGTTAGAAATCAAATAAGAGAAAATTATAGAGGTATTATTCTATATGAAAAACTTACATATGGTGAACTAATTAGTTTCACCCAAAAAGAAGGATTAAAAATTTGTCAAGATTTAAAATTACAAAAACAACGAAAGAAAGATATCAATGTAGAAAGGAATTAGGATCATTCTGCCACCAATTTGACATTAGGAATGAACCCTCTTCTTCAAAAATATGCTGCCTTATAAAACCAAAAAATAGGAAAAAGAATATTTTAGAATATTATAAAAAACCCAAATATAGAAAAATACAGAAAAGAAAAGAAACAACAAAAAATAGAAAACAAAATTGATAAAACAATTAAATGTTATAGATGTGGAAAACTAGGACACATCTCAAAATATTGTAAAATTAAAAGAAAAATTAATAATTGAAATCTAGATGAAGAAATAGAACAAAAATTAAATGAGTTTCTCTTAGAAACAACTTCTTCTGAAAATGATACATATACCGAAACAGAAGAATTAGAAATAGACGAATTACATACAACATCCCAATCTTCTGATGAAGAAAATGAACCCTTAATTAATATGTTAACCAAAGACCAAGAATTTATGATTGAAGTTATTGATAAAATTCAAGACCCAGAACTTAAAAGAGAATACCTTTTGAAAATAAAATCCTCATTAAAGATAAACCAGAAAAAGAAAAAGAAATTATTTCTAGTCAATCACAAATGCATAATAACAAGATATAATATTTAATAAATATGAAAAAATAAAGCCAAGAAAAATTAAAAATTTCGAATTATAGTTAGAAATAAAACAAATTAAATTAGAACTTTCTCAGCTTAAAATGGAACAACAAGAACTGAAAAAACAAATGCAAACCTTAAAACATGAAATCCTAGAAAAAAGTTCATTGGAAACTGAACCCGAACCTGAAGAAAATACACAGGAATATATGATGGTTCTAACTGAAGTATCTATTCAAAGAAATTTAATAAAAATAAATATTGTCATAAATAATGAATTTCAATTAGAAACAATAGCCCTTTTGGATACAGGAGTGGACCAAAACTGTATTAGAGAAGGGATAATTCCAACAAAATATTATGATAAAACATTAGAATCTCTTAAAGCTACAAATGGTAAAAAACTAAAAATTACTTACAAAATTTCCAATGCAGAAATATCCAACAAAGGTATAAAATATTAAACATATTTTTTAATGGTAAAATATATTACCCAAGATGTCATATTAGGAACCCCATTCATATCCCTACTCAAACCATATAAAATAACAAATAATTCTATCTCCACCAAAGTTTTAAACACTAAAGTAGAATTTCCTTTTGTAGAAAAACCAAAAATAAGAAATCTCAACTTATTAAAATTTTTATCCATCCATAATGGGAAAATCAATAATTTAATTAATCATAAACAAAAACAAATCTCTTTTCTAAAAGAAGAAATATGTTTTAAAAAATTGATTGAACAATTAGAAAAAAGAGAAGTACAAAAAATGATAAATCAAATCAGAGAAGAAATAGAATCAACAATTTGTTCTGACATTCCTAATGCTTTCTGGAATAGGAAAAAACACAAAGTAACATTACCATATGAAAACAATTTTGATGAAAGATAAATACCCACAAAAGCAAGACCCATACAAATGAACAAAGAAATGGAAGAATTTTGTAAAAAAGAAATACAAGACCTTCTTAATAAAAATTTAATTAGGAAAAGCAGTTCTCCTTGGAGTTGTTCAGCATTTTAGGTAATAAAAAATACAGAACTCGAAAGAGGAACACCAAGATTAGTAATTAATTACAAACGTCTCAATCAAGCCTTCAAATGGATTAGATACTCAATACCAAATAAGAAAGATTTGCTACAGAAACTCTTGTAATGCAAATATTTTCTCAAAATTTGACATGAAATCTAGAGTTTGGCAAATCCAAATAAAAGAAGAAGAAAGATATAAAACGGCATTTACTATACCATTTGGACAATATGAATGGAATGTAATGCCTTTTGGATTAAAAACTGCTCCATCCGAATTTCAAAGAATAATGAATGATATTTTTTTTACCAATATTCTCAATTCACAATAGTATACATCGATGATGTATTAGTGTTTTCAGAAAATTTAGAAAAACACTTCAAACATTTATCCATCTTTATAAAAGTCATAAAAAATAATGGTTTAGTAGTTTCTAAATCCAAGATAATTTTGTTCCAAACCAAGGTAAGGTTTTTAGGTCATTACATTACCCAAGGAACCATTACCTCAATAGAAAGGTCCATAGAGTTTGCTAGCAAATTCCCAGACCAAATCCTTGATAAAGTCCAATTACACAGATTCTTAGGAAGCCTCAATTATATTATAGACTTTTATCCAGGTCTTAGCAAATTATGTAAACCATTATATGATAGGCTCAAAAAGAATCCACAACCTTGGACAAATGACCACACCAATATTATCACCCAAATTAAAAAACAAATCACTAAGCTTCTTTGTTTATATTTAGCCGATCGAAATGCCCCCAAGATTGAAGAAACATATGCTTCTGAAATAGGATATGGTGGGATCCTAAAACAAGTTAAAGGGGGAAAAGAGCAAATAGTCCAGTTTACTTCCAGACGCTGGAATCCAACTCAGCAAAATTATAATACTATTAAAAAAGAAATGTTATCAATTGTTTTGTGCATTATAAAATTCCAAAGTGATTTATTAAATCAAAAATTTCTTTTGCAGATCAGCAAAAGAAATTTTACAAAAAGATGTTCAAAATATTACCTCAAAACAGATTTTTGCAAGATGGCAGGCAATTTTGAGCATATTTGATTTTGATATTGAATACATCAAAGGAGAAACTAATTCTTTGCCTGATTTTTTCACCAAAGAGTTTCTTCAAAAATGCCACCCAAACTCCGAGACAAAGGAAAAGGAAAAGTAGGAGAGTCATCCAAAACCCAAATTTCCTCAAAATCAATTAAGTCATGGTATGAAATTTGCCATGAAGAAGAAAATGAGAGATCATCATCATCATCAAAATCCTCCAAAAATACAATAGTTCAAGATGTACAAGATCCAAATGAAATTGGTTCTCAAATCAAAAAATGGATTGAGTCCCTTTCTCAATCCCCAGAAGTCGCATTGGCCTTTTCTCAAATGAAAGAGGAAACTCCTCTCAAAAAAATTATTGATGAAGCAGCAAAGATTTCAAAAAATAAAGAGATTGTTTTACACGAACCAAAATCTCTAAAAAATGTTTTAAAAGAGACATCTCTCCAAGATGTTTTTCCAAAAGAAATAGCAGTGTCTTCACAGACTACTACAGAAAAATCCTCACAATATTTTCCAAACAAATGTTTTGAAAAAATTCTTGTTATGGAGGAAGAATTTTTAGAAAAACCTCCACATATACTTGCAAAAGAACTTTTCAATGGATGGCATTCCAAACCATTGGATTCTCAAAAACCCCAACAGTATTACGAAAACATACTAGTTCAAACTGGATCAGTACTGTTCAAACACTACACAGACCCAAAAGATCCAAATTTTATTACCCATTCAACAGCCCAAATATTAAAAATTCTTCGACCAAGGGATTGGAGTGAAAACCCAAATTCTCTAAAGAAATTTCCAACCAAATTTACCACCAAAATTGACCACCACCCATATTTTACACATTGGGATTACCAAATGGCATGGTACAATGCCTTCTTAATGAACAACCAACACATGAGATATTTTTGGCTCATATATTTCAAATACGGTACCCAATTTAAATTCCCAAACTGGTTCCAAGAATGGTGGAATTGGTATGGACCATCATCCTTTGAGATCTTACCAGAAAAAATTCAAAATTTATGGCCCAAATTCTTTGACAAATTTCAGCCTGAACCAGACCAAAAACACATTTACAGAACAATCCATTTTTTCTCAAAACTGTGCATTTCTTGGATTATTTCTTGGAATTATTCCAATGAGCAAGATCAATGTACTGGAATTTCATTACTAGTTCGAAACTACAGAACTAAATTGTGGGACAAGCTTAATGATGAAAAATATGATTCAAAATATTTAGATAATTTTTTCAACAAGAATCCAAGATTATGGAAGTTTGCAGCCCCAGATCAAACCACAACAAAATTCCTTTAAGCAAAATCGACGGCAAGTGTGATGTTAGCTCAAGCCAAGAGCAAGAAGGAATACAAAAAATTCATGGCTGAAATGCTCAGCTTAATGGATTCCGAATCCAAAGATAAGAAATCTTCAACGTCTTCAATCAAAACGGTGGATCTTACAGACGATACCACATCAGTAACCATCACCAGGACCAAGAAAAAATGATGCAAGAAAAGACGAGTGAATAGGAAATATTCTCTGGCGTAAACAGTAAATATTTCATGCAAGAAAAGACGAGTGAATAGGAAATATTCTCTGGCATAAACAGTAAATATTCCCTGCAAGAAAAGACGAGTGAACAGAAAATATTCTCTGGCATAAACAGTAAATATTCCCTGGCAAGAACAGTAAGATTCTCTGACGCATGAATAGTAAATATTCTCTGTAGTTTGTATTTTTGTAACTAGAGAATATATTCTTTGGAAAGTTCTAATTATGTAATCAAAGTTTCAATTATGTAATGATGAAATGGATTGAATTTCCCGGTTCAAATTATGTAAAGAGACAATAGCCCTCTATAAAAGGCTATCAGATTTAGAATGAAAGGCACGACTTGAAATACCCATTTTAGAAATCAAAACTCGTTTCTCCAAATTTTTAAAGTTTCTCCAAATTTTAAGTTTTCAAAATTTAAGTTTTTAAATTATTTTCCTTTTCAAAAATTTAATCAAACAATCTTTCAAATTTTATTTTCAACTTACAAATTACGATTACGATCCTCAGATACTCGGGACAATCTCAATTTATTAATTTAGATCAAGGTGGAAAATCGAGGAAAATGGAAAATTACCAAAATGCTCCTAAACTTTGGTATTTCTGCAATTTAGCCAGGTAAGTTCGTATGAACTGTACTATGTATATTGTTGATTAAATTGAATGTTATTATATGAATTTTACTGAAAATGAATCGATATATATATGTCATTATACAATTTATCTTGTAATGAAACGAGGGAAATTCAACAACGTACGACGACTATCGAGTCTCGTTTGAACATTAGAAATATATAGGATACAAATGACATGTCATTAGTTACCGTGTTTCAGGTGCTGGTCCTGAATGTCCTACCGGTGGCTGTATTTCTGGCATATGTTATGGTTACTTGACAGCTTGTATGAGCAGCACCGTGTAACTACATTTCGACCGACATCTTGTGTGAGCAAACCCATTTTACAGCTCGTGTGAGCTATGACTATATGTTTAGCACACTTTGTTTGAGTTTTTCCCGCGTATCCGATATTATTCTAAGTGGTTCAACGGGCATGAAAAGGGATGAACCGATAAGGGTTCCAATTGATTTCACTATGACAATTATAGAAAGGTATGATGTATCGATGGTTCAAGTAAGAACATTCATGATTATGAAAAGTATGATTTAAGTGATGCTATGTTTATGCCTTATTTGTTATGCAAATGAAATGGTAAAGAGAACGATATGAATTAATACATAAAACTATATGAATATCCTTGATATGGTGATACATGGAAATTATGTAAGTTAATATGAGTAATAGATTCAAGTGATACATGTTGAGATTAAATGGCTATTCATGTTAATGTGTTCATGATTTGTATCATGTATGATAACATGTTTGGTGTGAATGCTTAGGCTTTTGCCAAGCTTTAGTTGGATCATGTCATGTTAATTTATAGGTTATATATTGTAATGGTGAGTGCCCAAATGGAAATATGCTTGTGTTTATGAATGAGTGGTAAGGTTTAAATTATGTAATTTCTTATGAAATGGTTTATCATGTGATTAATTCCAAAAGAGCTATGTTAAATGCACTAGCTTGTGGCTATGGTTGATAATATGCTAATGTCTTATGTGTTATGCATATGAAATGAGTGTGGAGAAAATGAAATAGTATGTTCATACTTGAAGTGTAAATTGATGAAAAAGGGAACGATGAGTTGAATTGATATTGTTATTTAAGTTAAAGAAAGTAAATGCAATGGAAAGTAATGAAATACAAATGAAAATAAGAAAATTTGGAAGGGTTTTAAGTTTTATAAATCCTACTATGCTAGGGATGAGATGTATATGTTGTGCTGTGAATTTATCCACTTTGTGAGTTGTTGAATATGGTTTCATGAATATTGCGGTATTGGTATAGGATTATTCTTGACATGTATAAATTTCATATTTGAAATGGATTGATATAATTAAAGTTTATACGAGCTTACTAAGCATTCATTCCTTATGTTTTTTCCTTACTTTTCAGATTATTGAAAACTCGATCGGGTTGGAAGCTCGTCGGAGATTTATCACACTATCCAGCGATTATATCGGTAGATGTTAATGTTTATGTTAAGGTTATAATGTTGACATATGTGTTTTGGTTGTTGATATGGCCATTTGTTTTGGCTTGACTTATGGCATTTTGGTAGTGTAATGAATTTAGTTTTGGCATTTAAATATTAGCCTCAAAATGGTGAATGTTTGGTTTGCTATGTTTGAATGATGGAAGATGAAATGAAAGTCTAAATATACATATTGTAAATTTATTGTGGCATATGTAAATATGGTGAATTGGTACTTTGTTATGAATGACTTATATGACTATTGATGCTAGTGGTTGAATGGTATACTTAGTACCATTTGGTATGTTATGGTAAGTAAATTCAATGGTATGTAATGATGCAAACTTAGTTAGAAGTTAATTAATTATTTTGGCTAAATTGAGTACATGGTTATACATGTTTTAATGTTGTCATTTGAGGTGCCTTTGGCCATATTGGTTGGATGTTATTATACCATATGTGTTTAGCTTGATTAGGCATGATTTTGGTGCCTTTTGATGGCTTGTGTATATGTGCAAAAGTGATGATAGGTACATGTTGAAAAGGGTGAGAAAAATGGCTTGTAAAATGGCATATTTTCGTCCACACGGGCAAATACACTCTCAACCGTGTGTGACGCATGGCCAGGCAGCACGACTGTGTGTCCCCTGTAGTTTTCAAAGGATTGCAAGTCAGGTTTTACACAGCTTAGCACACGGCCTGGCACACGGACGTGTGGCTTGGCCGTGTGACCCAAGTCAGTGATTTACACGGGTACAGACAGGGGTTGGAACACGACCGTGTGTCCCTATTTCGAATGCCCACATGGCTTAAGTCGCGGGCATGTCTCTTGGCCGTGTGACCCCTGCAATTTGTAAATTTTCATCTTTTCCCTGAAATTTCTATATGTTTCTAATTTAGTCTCGATTTGTTTCTAATAGGGCCTCGAGGGCTCGTATAAGGGACAATATGTATGCTATTGATTGGTTTTGCTGTGATTGATGATACGGATTAAATGTGTTAAATTAAATTTTTTGATAGTTCTGAAATGTAAATTCTGGGAATGCTTCGTAACCCTATTTCGACGACAGATACGGGTTAAAGGTGTTACATAAACTACCATTATACTCAATCAAACTGATGTCATCCAATGCAAGAAAAATATACAAGTGTTGTGTATGTTAAAAACAAGGTTGTGCGCATGTGCCTTCTATGGTAATATAGATCTAATCTCTTCAACTTCACACATAAATTTCAAAAATAATAAAAGTATTGCATTTAAATTCATTACAAGGTGATACTAATTAAAGTGAATAAACTGGACATAAAACACAAATTACCAAATCATTTGATTTAAGATTAATAGATGCTCGTATCATTAAGATATTGTCATTTTAGTAAGTTGTATGGCCATGATTGCAACACCCCAAACCCGGCCTAGACATTATGACCGAATCTGGCGAGGTCACATGGAATGGAATTTGAAAATGAATTTATCATGTTAAACCTTTTCCGTTTATTATCTTTTATTTATATATTGTAAATTTCAAAACTCATTTCCTCGTAAATTTGATTCGTTTAAAAACAAAATTTGTAGCGGAAGCTTTTACAACCGTGATATTTGAAGAACATTTTTCGCATTTAGGAAAATATTGTTTTGAATTAAACCGAGCCGTTGATGAGTTTGCAGTTTAGAAATCCATGAAAACAGTGAAAATCCAAAGTAAAAGCAACAGTACAAAAGTCCAATTTACATAAAAAATAACCCAGAAGATAAATAGGAAATAAATACCATAACTAAAACTAAAATAATTAAAAAATCATGTGGTCACTGTCGAGTCCTTTGCCGCACCACTCCGTCTAAGTCTAGGGATTGCCTATACAGATAAAACAAAAAGGGGTGAGTTTACATAAACTCAGTGTGTAATCCCCACAGAAAACATGCATACAGTCAAACAACAAACAGTTAAATGCAGTCTGGGCCTAAGCCCATTTCAGTTTCAGTATCAGATATGCATTAGCACCTACGCCCATCATAGTAACAATATCAGTAATGTAAACAGTAATCAGTAACAGAGTCCTACCCACCAGCCTCTATACACCATCTCCGTCCATCCTTACAATCCATGTGGGGTTTAAAACACCCACCCATCACTACACTCTGAGTAGTACCGAATGCGACACATATTCAGTATATTGCTGTTGAGCTGCCAGATAATAGGCTTAAAGCCTTTTAGTACACTTCCTCCAAATATCATCATCCCAACCCAATGAAATGCAAACATACAATATGTCATGCTTTTATGCAACCATCAGTCATACGTATACATATATATACATATACATATATATATATATATCAGTAATTATGCATAATTTATCATGCATCACATACACTCAAATCATACATTTAGGGGTCTAGGTAACGCTTACTGACCCTACAGTAGGTTCACAGTCGACTTGGGTGACCCATGCAACCCTAGGAATCATTTCAAATAAATAGCCTCACACGCCAATGTGGCTTGCCCGTGTGGGCCCACATGCCCCTGTGGTCCACACAGCCCAAATTGGCCTTGGTCGTGTGGATCACACGGCCTGGCCCGAAATCCCACATGCCCATATGGACTACCCGTGCGGGCCTACACGCCTGTGTGGCCCATACAACCCGAATCAATCTAGAACATGTGGGCCTACCTAGCCATCACACGGTGGTGTCTTGTGCACACGGCCTGCCTCGTCGATTACATGCCCGTGTTATGGCACACGTCCTACCACACGGGCAACCACATGCCCGTGTGGGGTCGATAGTGGGGTTTTCTTCTTTCACCAAAACCCCAGTTTCTGTATAATTGGGTACACACCTGGTTCCTTTTTGACGAAAATGCACTCCTAAGACCACCAGAACCTATAATCGACAAATCAAAAACCCAACTCAGTCTTAAATCTCAATAATTCAAAATCTTGAAACCAACAAAACTTTGATTCAAGTGTTCTACACTTACCCTAACCTGCCGAATGATTGACAACGATTCAGCGAGAGTAAAGTCACGCCCTTCACGATTTGCTGCTGCCAAATTGACCATATAATCTCAATCAAACGATGGAAACAATGCAAGTTATAGAGAAGGAAAAACATCACTTACCCGAACGTGTGATAAAAACCGAACTAACAAAATGAAGGTGCGACAGTTGACAAAAAGGAAACAAAATTGACAATGGAAAGGAAAGAAGAAGCAAAAATCTAACAGAGGAGAAGATGGGAGAATTGACGTCAGAAAATTTTTGGGAGATGAGAGAGAAAATTTCGAAAAGATAATATCAGAATAACTCCCGTATCCCCTCAAATATCTCCCACTAACCCACCACTCAGAATTCCTGTTTGACTAAAACTCGCTCGGTCAAACGAGCAAAAATAAACTCCCGCTCTTACGCAGGGATTCGAACTCCAGACCTCCAACACACCAACACACAACTAACCACCAGACTAGCAGCCCATTTCGATATGGTTTTATAAATAATTAAATATAAGCCCACTGAACAGAGATAAGGCTTATATTAGAAAAATACCAAAATTTTCCAAACCTAAGGCTTGAACTTGGGACCTCTCACATTCACCTAGAACACTTAATCACTGAAGCAGATGCACAGTTATGTCCTATTTTAACATAAACAGAAATAGAAATTTTGGGGCGTTATAACTCTACCCCCTAAAAGAAAACTTCGGCCTCGAAATTTACCATATCCGAACAGATGAGGATACCGCTGACGCATCGCATCCTCAGGATCCGATGTTGCCACCTCAGTGCTATGATTCTGCCATAGCACCTTCACTAAAGGGATAGACTTCTTCCAAAGAACCTTTACATCACGATCCAGAATCTGAACCAATTCTTCCTCAAAGGTAAAGTTTCGCATAACCTCAATCTCCTCAACAGGGACAATATGAGTAGGATCAGAGAGGTAACAGCTTAACATTGAGACATGGAATAGGTCATGAATATGGTCAAGCTTTGGAGGTAGCTCCAACTGATAAGCGACCAGTCCCACTCGCTTTAGAATTCAGTAAGGCCTAATGAACCTAGGGCTCAACTTGCCATTGAGACCGAACCTCAGAACCTTCTTCCATGGTGAGACCTTAATAAACACGAAGTCCCCCACAGAATATTCAATCTCATGTCTTTTCAAATCAGCATAGGAGTTCTGTCTGTCTGAAACTGCCTTCAGACGATCCCTAATCAGTTGAACCTTATCCTCAGTCTCGGAAACCAACTCAGAACCCAAAACTCGTCGTTCGTCCAACTCAGTCCAACACAAAGGAGTACGGCACTTATGACCATACAAAGCCTCGTAAGGTGCCATCTGAATACTCGACTGAAAGCTGTTATTGTAGGTGAACTCGACCAACAGTAGATGATCCTTCCAACTGCCCTGAAAATCAATAACACAACTCCTCAACATATCCTCCAGTATCTAAATCACCCTCTCAGATTGACCATCGGTCTAAGGATGGAACGCAGTACTGAAGTCCAATCTCGAACCCAGAGCCTCATGTAACTTTTCTAGAATTGAGACGTGAAGCGAGGATCCCTATCAAAAATGATTGAGACCGGTACCCCATGCAATCTCACTTTCTCAGAAATGTAGAGCTTCGTCAACTTCTGCAGTGAATAGTCGATCATAACCGAAATGAAGTGCGCAGACTTGGTCAGTCGATCTACGATAGCCCAGACAGAATCCTTCTTAGTGGTTGTTAGAGGCAACCCACTAATGAAGTCTATAGTTACTCATTACCACTTCCATAGCGGGATCTTAACCAGCTGCAACAAACATGAAGGTAACTGATGCTTAGCCTTAACCTACTGACATGTCAGACAACGTGCTACGAAATCAATAACTTCCCGTTTCAATCCTAGACACCAGTACAGTTTTCGAAGATCTCATTACATCTTATTACCGCAGGGATGCATAGCATAAGGGCTACTATGCGCCTCCCTCAGAATTGACTGTCCCAAATCAGAATCATTTGGCACACATACCCAACCTCGGAAACACAACACACCCTCAGAGTTCAACCCAAAGTCCGTAACAGTACCACCCTCAATCTGTCGAACCTCAAGCTCAGAGACTCATCCCCTAACTGCTTATCCTAAATCTACTCAATCCAAGTTGGCTTAACTTGTGATTCGGCCAACAGACTCCAATATTCAAACAAACTAAGACGAGCAAACATAACCCTCAGATCATTCATAGCCCTACGGCTCAGTGCATCGGCCATTATGTTAGCCTTGCCCGGATGGTACTTAATGATACAGTCGTAATCCTTAAGTAGCTCAACCCATCTACGCTGCCTAAGATATAGCTCCTTCTGAGTAAGAAGGTACTTGAGGCTCTTGTGATCAGTATAAACGATACACTTTTCACCATACAGGTAGAGCCTACAAATTTTCAATGTAAAGATTACAGCGGCCAACTCCAAATCATGCGTCGGATAGTTTGCCTCATGCGTCTTAAGTTGACGAGACACATAAGCTACCACTCATCCCTCCTGCATCAACATACCTCTCAAACTGACATATGATGCATCACTATAAACCGTGAACTCCTTCCACAGTTCAGGCTGTATCAGAACAGGAGCCTTAGTCAGTACAGTCTTGAGCTTCTCAAAGCTCTCTTCCTGCTCATCAGACTAGATAAACGGTACATCATTACGTAACAGTTTAGTTAAGGGTGCTGCAATCAGTGAGAAACCTTCCATAAACTATCGGTAATAACCTGCCAGCCCCAAAAAGCTACTCATCTCAGACACATTCTTAGGTTGCTTCCAATCCAATATAGCCTCAATCTTCCAAGGATCGACTCGAATCCCCACGGTAAAAATCACATAACCCAGAAAAGTTACTTCACGTAACCAGAACTCGCACTTGCTAAACTTAGCATAGAGCTGCTTTTCCCTCAAAGTCTGAAAAACCACTCTCAGGTGCTCGTCATGCTCATCCTTAGTCCTTGAATAAACCAATATGTCGTCAATGAACACCACCAGAAACTGATCCAGATAGGGCTGAAAAACTCGGTTCATCAGATCCATGAAAGCTACTAATGCATTTGTCAGTCCAAATGGCATCACAAGGAACTCATAGTGACCATAACAAGTCCAAAATGTCGTCTTATGCACATCAGCCTCCTTAACCCTCAACTGATGATACCCAAAACACAAGTCAATCTTAGAGAACACAGACGCCCCTCAGAACTGGTCAAACAGATCATCGATCTTTGGTAACAAATACTTGTTTTTGATGGTCAGCTTATTCAGTTACCAGTAGTCAATGCACATCCTCATGGATCCATCATTCTTCTTAACAAACAGTACCGGCGCTCCCCGCGGAGACACTAGGGCGGATAAACCCATGATCCAACAACTCCTAAATTTGAGCCTTAAGCTCTGTAAGCTTCTTCGGTGCCATTCGATAGGGAGCGATAGACACCGGAGCTGTACCAGGGAAAAGCTTAATCCCAAACCTCACTTCCCAATTCAGAGGTAAACCCGATATCTCCTCAGGAAAAACATCCAGAAAATCCCTTACAGTGCAGATATTCTTTACAGTAGAGTCCCCAGAAGCAGAAACACTTACATAGGCTAAGTACGTCTCGCATCCTTTGCGAACTAGTTTCTCAGCTACCAGTGCAGAAATCACGTTAACTAAGTAGTTCTGACGTTCTCTAATCACAACTACCTCATCATCCTCCTTAGTTCTCAAGACGACCCTCTTAGTCACACAATCCAAGCTTACACGATGTTTGACCAACCAGTCCATCCCCAATATCATATCAAACTCCCCAAACGGAAGCTCCATCAAGTCAGCCAGAAATATTGTCCCTTAAACCTCTAAAGAAACATTCCTATACAATTTGCTAACTCTAACAGATTGCCCCAGTGGGCTCAGCACAGTCACCTCACTAGAAGTACTCTCAACTAGAATTCCCAGATTTCTGGAAACAGAACATGCAATATGGGAATGCGTAAATCCTATATCTATCAATGTAGTGTAAGGCACATCATAAATAAGAAACGTACTCGTGATGACGTCTGGAGCATCTCTATCCTCTCAGCGACGTGCAGCGTAAACAAGAGTAGGCTGCCTCACCTCAGTCTATCCAGCACCTTTTCCTGGTGCCTTCTGTCCACGACCCATGCCATTATCACCCGTAGCCTAACCACGCCCTCTCGGTGGCTGTTGTGCTACTCTCTATGGCTACGCAGTACCAGTACCCTAAGCTTACATCTGATCGACCCTCAATGGACAATCTCTAATGCGATGATCCAATGATCCACACCTTAGACATGCCCCAATCCTCCTCCAACACTCGCTTTGATGGCGTCTACCACAATCGACACATGGCTACAGTATAGTAGCAGTAATAGGGAGCCCAGCTTTAATTGGCCCATCAGGTCTGACCTTTTTCTGAGCATCTGTACAGAACTCGAGGGCTCCGAATCCCTCTTGTTCTTACCCCTCTCTCTATCTCTGTTTTGGCACTCAACGCGCTTAGCATCCTCGGTGATCTTCGCCTTCTCGACCAGAATAGAAAAATCTCGCTCCCTCTACGAAGATATCAAAACTCTCAAATTATTTCTGAGGCCATCCTCATAGCGGACACACCTCTCATACTCTGATGCCACCATACCTCGTGCATAGCGGCTCAATCCTAAGAACTTGGCCTCATACTCGGCCACTGATCGATCCCCCTGAGTAAGATTCAGAATATCACTCCTACGAGCATCCACATAACTGGCTCCCACATATTTCCCCTAGAGTGTGGTCTTAAAGAACTCTCAGGTCAGACGTTCGGGCTAAGTGCCCTCCCTAATGATCAGCCACCATTGATAAGCCTCGTCTCATAACAGAGAGACTGCGCCCTTTAATTTCTACTTAAGGATACAATCTAAGTCATCCATAATCTGCTCTGTAGCCTCTATCCAGTACTCGGCCACATTAGGGGTGACTCTGGTGACATCCCTAAATAGTTCAGCTCTATTGGACCAGAGTCGTTCCATAATCGACCCACGGCCCCCAAATCCAGTATTAGGCCCAGCTACCCTCTCTAACATCCTTAGCATAGCCTGGGACAATGCGTCATCCCCAACCATGCGATCTTGAGACCCAGTCTCAATAGCAGGCGACACTGGCGTCTCACTCGTGTCCAAATTTGGCATACTACCCAGTGAAGAGGACTTAGCTCGCGCCCCTTTACGGCCTCTACCTCGCCTCTAGTACCTTGTCTGTGGATACCTCGTGCGCTCATTGTAGATTCGGGGTTTTATCTACATTAATAGTTTTATGAATCAGTTGCAGTTTCGATATTTATTAGCAGATGTTTTATGTAAACAGTTTCAGTAATTCAGAGTGATTTTCACAAATCGCAGTCTCTATCAGCTTTGCTACAATCCCAGTTTTACTACGGTTTCAATGTACACTGCCTAGAGTGCTTTCACAATATACTACCTACAATAGTTTCAGAATATACTATCTACAGTATTTTCAGTTTAAACTATCACAGTTTCAGAATACTTACAGGATCGGCCTTGAAGACTCGGTGTACCACATACTAAGTCAAATCATTTCAAATAATTTTGAGATTAATTCTTTAAAAACAAAATTTTAAAACCTAAACTCCACAGTCAAGTTTTGCAACCTGGCTCTGATACCACTAAACGTAACACCCCAAACCCTACCTAGACGTTATGGCCGAATCTGGCGAGGTCACATGGAATGGAATTTGAAAACGAATTTATCATGTTAAACCTTTTTCCGTTTATTATCTTCTATTTATCTCTCGTAAATTTCAAAACTCATTTCCTCCTAAATTTGATTCGTTTAAAAACATAATTTGTAATGGAAGCTTTTAAAACCTTGATATTTGAAGAACATCGTTTTGAATTAAACCGAGTTGTTGATGAGTTTGCAGTTTAGAAATCCATGAAAACAGTGAAAATCCAAAATAAAAAGCAACAGTGCAAAAGTCCAATTTACATAAAAAAAATAACCCAAAAGATAAATAGGAAATAAATACCATAACTGAAATTAAAATAATTCAAAAATCATGTGGTCACCAATGATTCCTCCGCCGCACTGATCCGTCTAAGTCTGGGAATTACCTGTACAGATAAAATACAAAAGGGGTGAGTTTACCTAAAATCAGTGTGTAATCTCCAATGAAAGCATGTACACAGTCAAATAACAAACAACCAAATTCAGTCTGGCCCTAAGCCCATTTCCGTTTCAATAGCAGTCGGGCCTTAGCCAATTTTAGTTTTAGTATAATATGCATTAGGGCCTACGCCCATCACAATAACAGTATAAGTAATGCAAACAGTAATCAATAGCAGAGTTCTACCCACCAGCCTCTACACACCATCTCCGTCCATCCCTACACTCCATGTGGGGTTTAAAACACCCACCCATCCCTACACTCCGAGTAGTACAAAATGCAGCACATATTTAGTATATTGCAGCTGAGCTGCCAAATAATAGGCTTAAAGCCTTTCAGTACATTTCCTCCAAATATTATCATCCCAACCCAATGCAATGTAAACATACAATATGTCATGCTTTTATGAAACCATCAGTCATACGTATACATATATATATATCAATAATCATGCAAAATCTATCATGCATCACATACACTCAGATCATACATTTAGGGGTCTAGGTAACGCTTACCGGCCCTACAGTATGTTCATAGTCGACTTGGGCGATCAGTGGAACCCTAGGAATCATTTCAGATAAATAGGCTTACACGCCTATGTGGCTTGCCCGAATGGGCCCATACGGCCTGGCCCGAAATCCCACACGCCCGTGTGGCCGACACGACCCAAATCAGTCTAGCCTGTGTGTCGCACACGGCCTACCTGACCATCACACGGCCTTGTCTTGTGCGTACGGCCTAGCCTCATCGATACACGCTCATGTTATGGCACACGGCCTACCACATGAGCAACCACACGCCCATATGGCATTGACAGTGGGGTTTTTAACTTTTGTCGAAACCTTGATTTCTATGTAACCAGATACACACCTGGTTAATTTTTTACGAAAAAGCACTCCTAAGACCACCAGAACCTATAATCGACAAATCAAAAACCCAACTCGAGCTTAAATCCTAATAATTCGAAATCTCAAAACCAGAAAAACTTCGATTTGAGTGTTCTACACTTACCCTAACTCGCCGAACGATTGACTACGATTCAGCAAGAGTAAAGTAACGCCCTTCACGATTTACTGCTATCAAAATGACCATATAATCTCAATCAAATGATGGAAACAACGCAAGTTACAGAGAAGGAAAAACATCACTTACCCTGATGGCTGTCTATTCCACCAATATAAACTTACATCTAGTTGCAAATTTAAGCAGTATAGGGAGTAGGGTCGATCCCACAGAGACTAGTTATACTGAAAAATTGTCTCTCTTGACCAGATTAATGTCTGGGCAATTGTCGTGCCTGCGACGTTCGGGGGGAGTAAAATATTAAACCTGAAACAAACACAGAAAATAAAAACGTAAAAAGTAACAAACTAAATAGGAAAATAAAATTAAAACAATCTGAAAAGAAATCGATAAAACTTAGCTCAGCCTTAAGCGCGGTTTTTCCGTCTTTGACCCGATCCTCAAAATTAGATGAACTTGTCTTTTCTGATAAGCTAGTTATAGCTACCAAGGACGCCTCGGACACCAACTCTACCTTGTGTAAATTAGTTATGGAACTTCCTATAACTAACCCTTACCGATCGAACAACCTACAAAACGTTCGTGGTTTAGAACTCCGGCAGCTTTGCGTTCTAGAAGAGCCTAGCTCGAACCAATGCCCTTAAACGTTGGGATATTTAAATCCGGTTACTACTTCCCTTGACGGAAACAAACAGCAATCCCCACTTGGCACGCCAATGTGTTCACAGAAGACCAATTAGACAATCGATCCTTTCGGAATTCCAACTGTATGTCTAGCCGCACTAACTCAAACGACGTCTTTTTTGACTTAGCATGACTTGACTTTGTGAGTTGACGAAGTCATACTCTTAATTCGAATAAGTAATAAGTATCGGAAATCGGGAGTTGAATAGCTCGGGTTCGTAACTCACGGGTTTTTTACAGGGTTAATACCGGCTTAAAGCTGAAAGGGGGTTTAGTGTGGCATGATTTTACTCATGCTTGAAGGTGGTGGAAAGTGTTTTTGTGGAGGGTGATGGAAATTGAAAAGGGAAAGGGCTTTGAAGGCAATTAAACCAATTTTGGGAAGACAAACAAAATAATTGAAATAAGTAGAATGTTGGACGTTGGCTTGAAAAAATGAATAAAAGAAATCCTATTCAAAATTGAAATAGGAAAAGAGAGAAAAACAACTCCAAATAGGAATAGGAAAAGAGATAATTGGTTGATGATTATCCAAATACAAACAACCCCTATTTATACTAATGGATTTACTAAAAATAGGCTTAGCTAATTTAATATAAAATCTTAAATAAAAAAATAAAAATAAAATAAAGAAATAAAAATAAAACAAACTAAAAATAGGATTTTCTATTCTTGGCTTTTTACAAAGTCAAATTGCTTAATGAGTCCTTAGCTTCCTCCATCCTTTTGATTTGGCACTATTTCCATGATTTTCTTTCAATTTAGCCCTTTTCAGCATGTTTTCGATCAATTGTGTCCTTGGCAAGAATTAAATCATAAAAATACAAATTAGAAGGGATTAATTCAGAAATACACCCAATTAAATACAAAAAAAATCATGCAAAATAATCATGTTATCATATCCGAACGTGCGATAAAAATTGAAATAACGAAACGAAGGTGTGACAGTCGAAAAAAAGAAAACTAAATTGACAATGGAAAGGAAAGAAGAAGCAAAAATCCAACAAAGGAGAAGAAAGGAGAATTGACGTCAAAAAAATTCTTGGGAGATTAGAGAGAAAATTTCAAAAAGATAATATCAGAATAACTCTCATATTCCCTCAAATCTCTCCCACTAACCCACTACTCAGAATTTCTGTTTGACCGAAACTCTCTCGGTCAAACGAGAAAAAATAAACTCCCATACTTGCGCAGGAATTCGAACTCCAGACCTCCAACACACCAACACACAACTTAACCACCAGACTAGTAGGCCCATTCTGATATGGTTTTATAAATAATTAAATATAAGCCCACTGAGTTGGACTTATATTAGAAAAATACAAAAATTTTCCAAAGCTAAGGTTTGAACTTGGGACCTCTCACACACACCCAGAACACTTAACCACTGAAGCAGATACACAATTGTGTCCTATTTTAACAGAAACAAAAATAGAAATTTTGGGGCGTTACAATGATTTTAGACCGCCTATTAAAATATAAAATGTCAATATCAATGTAAAACTTTTATGCCATGTTTGGTTAATAGAGTAATAACATGAAAAAAAAAGCTTATTTATTACATATGTATTACAATAGTTAAACATAAAAAGGAATAATTAGTACAAATTTAAACTTGAAACTAGAAAGGTGAGTAAAAACTTTTGTAAAAAATAAGACCTCTTCAAAATAAACAAAAAATTTTCCTTCTCTTTCACAAAACAAGTAATGTGAGTGACTAAAAATTGCCAATTAGAAATAATTTATTACTATCTCATATACTAAAACATGGTGAATAAATAATGCTTCTACCAAACGTAGCATTAGAGCGTAATAGATTTTATAACATACTTTTCTAATTTTACCTTTTAGCAAGGGAAGCTTAGATTCTAAGAGAGGATAGGCATAAGCCACTGAAGTCTATACCACCCTTATGATTGTAAAATCAAAAAGCAACCATTTAGTTCCTCATTCCTCACTCTACACGCCTTATATAGTGACTTGTATAAGAAAGCCAAAATGATAGGTCTTCTAATTTATCTACTAGCTATTTTAAAATTAGATAACAATGGGAAATACATGGTATGAACTAAGTTGTTAGATTTTCTTGACATCAACATACCTTCGATCAACCGAAGAATGTACACTCTAGCATAATGCTAAATATCTTCAGGTGTTGGATTTTATGGGAGATGCTCAAAGTGGCTTTTCAACCATTTTACCTATTTTAAATGCTCGAAATAGGACATCCCTTAAATTTGCTCAGAATTTTCCATACTATACACCTATCCATTGGAAGCCTTGTTAGCAGCATTGTATATTCTAGTGTTATTGTCACTTTGTTGCAAGAGAGATGAAACAAATGTATCTTCAGTCTTCGTCATTCAATTTGAATGAATATGAATGTTGACACTAATTTGGTTAGCTTGATTAAAACTAGCTTGTGTTAACTGAAATTTTTTTCTATTGTCAAGCAGATTTATTCCTATATTACTACGATATTGAGCCACAAGAGAATACTCTAATGTTGCTATATTTTTAATAACATGTTTGTTCAATCTTAATGAGTGGGCTTATATTATGATATGATTAGGAAATAGAATTTAAAAAATACCAGGTATGTAGGATAATATAGAATATAGATGAGGAATATTTTAGGTTTTTTATTTATATGTTTTAGAATTACGATTTGGTTACTGTTTTAGAATTTAAAAAAATACCCCATTTCGGTAGGTTCTGAAATTGGTGGGTAAACCAAGTAGTACTCTAAGTGGCGTAGTGCTATCCACCCAACCGATGTTATTGGCATGTAAAAGTGGTTGCGTAGCATGCATTGGATTATTGCGAGGCCTTGTCTTAGAAAGGATGAATTGTTAAGAGGAGTTTAGTAATGTATTAAGGAATTTCGAGGTAATTGGGTTATCATCGGAAAGTATTATGCGCCGGGTTGGTCATTTACAGTCCTGATTATGTTCTAACGTGATGATTAGGAACAAACAATGAATTGCACCCCAAAAATACATATATGTAATACTATATTTTCGTACATATTCATTTACAACTGTAAAACATGGGCATTGCAGGTTGAAGAGGATTATGACGCGTGTCAAATTGCCATAGGAACAAAGGTTGTATATCTAGATAATCAGGTTAAGAAAAATGGGAGTTTTTCCTCTTTCTTCTTCAAGAAATATTTTTAGTCTAGATCTAAAAGAACCTAAGTGTTTCTTCTTTTCATTGAAACTAATTTGTAGATCCGCATCTCTACCTGTGAATGCTCCATGACAAGGTAAGATTTATGACCCTACGGATTAAGTTGTGAAAAGAGAAAATCTGTTAAACTGGATGAGATGGATGATATAAGGCCTTTTGTGGATTTTTAATGTTAGAAATGATGGAAAATGGGTATATGAATAGATCTTGATGAGTTTCCTTGTCCTATAGAAGTAATTGCTGATGATTATTTGATGGAAGTCTGGAGCTTGGAGCTACAGAAGGCTAAAGTCAGGTGAGTCCCTTAGCCGACCTTGGTATGTGTGATTATGCATTCTAGAATCTTCTTTGAAAGGTAAATAAACTATGGTACCAAAGCTAGGGAAGCATGGGGTGATGATCCTGAGTAGAATGAATGTTTGAGGGACTATGTATGTAACAGTCCGATTTAGGGGCTAGTCGGAATAATGATCTCGGGATCACTAATCTGAAGTTAAATAAAATTATTTTCATGTTATTTTTATGAGTCAAAGCATGATTATATATGTACATGAAAATTTTGGTGCTTTAATTTTAGCGATTTCTTGCTTAATCGCGAAAAAGGACTAAATTGCATAAAATGCAAAAGTTCCATTTTATAAGCTAAAGGTACCAAATAGCCATAGATTGTTAATTGGGGGTCTTTAAATGGAAATTAGACCCCTAATATATTAGCAGCCGGCCATGGGAGACAAAGATGGACAAAAATTTGGTCAAAGTTGGTAATAGTTGGTGGCTAATTTGACTAGTATTAATAAAAAAAAGAAAGAGAAGATATCATCTTTCTTTCCATCTTTCTCCACCGAAATTAGCAAGAAAAATAGGGGTTTTGAAATCTCAAATTTTCAGCAAGCTCTACTCCATCCTAGTAAGTGATTTTGATGACTTTTCTTATTGATAATTGTACTTTTAGAACCCCTAGAACTTAAGCTTTCAAATGAGGGGATTATTGTGCAATATGGTGAAGAGCTTAGAGTTTTACCATGAGAGCTTTCATTGTTATTTGCTACATTTTTATGGAAGAATATGAGTCTTGGTTGTTAGATGAACAACTTTTATGAAAGGTGTTGTCTTGAAAACACCTAATTGGACCTTGTTGTAAAGGTTATAAATTTGTAGTAATTATGTGAAATGTTGAGTTTTGATGATTGCTATAAGAGTATTAAATGTTCACCTAGGCTTGTTGAAGGTAGAAATATGATTAGAATTTATTTCCGAGCCTAGGGGCAAAATGGTCATTTTGCCAAAGTCTAGGCGCAAAATAGTAATTTTTGCCAATGCATGATTTTAGAAATGCTTTTATTAATGTGAGGATTAAAATGAGCTAAATTGCTATTATAGAGCAAGAAGAACCGAGAATCTGCCTCGATCGGGGAAAGGAAAAAGTTTTGGACTAAACCGACGAGCTAGCTCATTTTGAAATCGAGGTAAGTTTGTATGTGATTAATGAAACATTTATGTTAGCATGTTTGGAAATGCTTGGTACCATATTGATATGTATAATACTCTATTATATTGAATGATATGTAGAAGTCCAAGTGGACTATAATGAATGTGAAAATGCTATCATCAAAGCATGAGTTGAATAATGTCCTGTGTAAGACCATGTCCAGGACATGGCCTCGGCACTGAATTGAAATCCCATGTAAGACCATATCTGGGATATGGCTTCGATATTGAAAATGAAAAGCGTATAAAACCATATTCGGGATATGGCATCGACACTTGATATGAGACTCCATATAAGACCATATCCGGGATATGGCATCGGCATTCAAAGATGACTCCATGTAAGACCACTTCTGGGATGTGGCATTGGCTTCGTACTTATATTAATGACGATATTATGCGTCTTTGAGTATCCCTAGTGATTAATGGGATAAGTGAATGAATTAGAGGTAGAGATGAGATTAGTACTAAAGTCCTATGAATGAGTGAATACAGGTACTCGTGAATGAGTCACGAAGAAACGATTACGCTATGTGGCATGGTATGTGCTAATTAAGGGCAATTGTGAGTAAGTATGGCAAGAAGCCTATTTCTTGTGTATGGTTATTTAATGCCATGAATGGAGTATATTATGAGCTTATTGTTGCTATTTATTTTGATGCAAACTTACTAAGCTTTATGCTTACCCCTTTCATTGTCCTTTCTCCTTGTAGTATTGCCGAGATAACTCGAGGAACGTGGATGTAGGAGTTCGAAAATCACACTATCGACATCACTTTGGTATAACAATTTGACTTATCTTGAGTATGGCATGTATAGGACTTGAGTAATTTTGTTAGGTTGTAATTGTTAGCAAAAGTGTTGGTTATGTACGTTACTAAAGTCATTTTGTAAATGGCCTTATAAGTTAGGCAAATACTTGGCAAATTCTATTGCTTAATGAAGATGAATTTCATGAAGTGTATGCCCTTGTGTATGTCTTGTTTCTTTGAGTTCCTAGAGATACCTTTTGGTCATCATTTTTATTGGAATGTTTTGAATTGAGTTCTTGGATGTGCATTTGGGTTATAAGTTGTGTTGACTTGAATTGGGGTATGTATGTGTGCAATGTAGGGTAGCAAAAGGCTTGGTAGATAGCCATCTAATTGTCCACACGGGTAGACACACGGGCGTGTGTCTAGGCCGTGTGTGACACAAGGTCAGCCCTATGGGCATGTGGATCGACCGTGTGTCCCCTTGCATGCTTGAATTTCAAGTCAGTATGCCTTGTAGTAAACACACGGGCAGAGACACGGTCGTGTGTTTCAGCCGTGTGTGAGGCATGACCTAGGACATAAGCTTGTGCCCAGGCTGTGTGAAGTCTGCACATTAAATGTAGAATTTAATTTGACACGCAGGCTAAGGACACGGGCATGTGCCTTGGCCGTGTGAATTTAGTGTGATGATGACATCATAGTCAGAATGCCAAGGTTTTGGCACACGGGCTAATACACGGGCGTGTCGAGGCTATGTGAGGGACAAAGGCTAGGGACACGGGCGTGTGTCCGGTCGTGTGAAATAAGTTAGGATCGACCACGGGTGGAAGACACGGGCATGTCTTAGTGGCACACGGGCGTATCCCTAGACCAACACGGGCGTGTGGCCCCTGTTTTGAAGAAAAGTTTTCCAAGCTAGTAAAAGTTCCCGGATAGATTCCGAAACCTCTCGGAGGCATGTTTAGGGCCTCGTAGGCTGAGATTGAGTAAGGGATGGGTTTAAATGAAATTGTTATAGCCCAATGTGAGATGTTATACGAGATAAGTTAGGTAATGCCTTAAGCTCGGTTCCAGCTTCGAATACGGGTAAGGGGTGTTACAATGTATGTATAAATTACAAGAGATATGATAGTCTAAGTATGTGATGTGAATCTTGAGGTTGGAGGATACTTGTATATGAATGCTTGCAAAGTATATGTGTATCTTAAGAGCATGATATGAATTATGTCTGATAAAAGTAGGTCAATGTATAACGAGTTTGAATTTGTCTCCACGGAGTCGTCTAAAGGAGTCCATCGAAATTTTAAACACGATTCTCTGAAAGGAAAAGTCCATGACAACATATTGCATAAGACCATAACTGGTGGGTTATGGCATCATATAGAAAGCACTAAAGGAAGGTTATTATCTAATGAAGTTCACTATGTGACCCAAGATGATGAAGAGCAAACCTCAAGTAACGTGAGTCTAGGCGAATCCCTATCGTGAACACATTGGAAAAATAGAAGCCTTTGTGGCAGTCTATGAAATTGATAGCTTGAAAGGATCAACTCGAGATCGTCGATAGGGAGGTTGAATTGGCCTTTGAGAAATTGTGGTGGAAACAATGAAAAATATACAACAAAGAACATAAGGATTTATAGTGGTTCGGCCCCAATTACCTACTCCACTACCTTAGCTTACCACAACTAAGGATTTCCCTAGATTCACTAATTTGGCAATCTTTAAGGACAAGGTTTAACCTTACAATCTCTTTTAAGATTTATGCCCTAAAATCTTAAGATACACCACCCTTAAGGTTTCTACCCAAACCTTAAGGATTAATCCTCTCTCTCTCAAATAGAAACAAATAAGCAAGTAAAGAAATAATCTTTACAAGATTAGGATGTTTGCCAATGAAGCACAAATACAAAGAAGAACAATTGAGCTAAATGAATACAATGAAAGCTCACAAGTGTTTACAAGAAAAGGTATGAAAGAATTAAGATCTAGGTTGTTTTTATTGATCTTTAAATTTTCACATGTTTCTTGTTGTTTCTAAACCTTTAAAAGATGATATTTATACCCTCTAATTGATTTCCAATCGTTGTGGTTGTTGTAGAAGTGAATGTAGCCGCTGGGGATGAAATACCAGGTCATTAACTTCACCTACAACAGTGAGTATCGATACCTACTAGAAGGGTATGGATTTTTTTTGTAATTAATTTAGATTTCAATGACCGTTGCAATAGGAATATCGATACCTTAGGAAAATATTTCGATACCTTAAGAAAAGTATCGATACCATATCGATACCTATTAAGGTTTGAAAGAAACATAATGTCAATTTGGTATCGATTATCAGAGGGGTATCGATATCTTGTAAAAATCAATACTTAGACAAAAAGTATCGATACTTTTTGTCCTAGAGCAATTCTAACTTGTTTGAAGATGGTTAAAACATATTTGAAAATGTTTGACTCAACTGAAACCATTTCAACTTGATTTTATTAAATTCCTCAACTTTACTTTTATTCAAATACAATTTAATTTGTTATATCAAAACAGATTATCCAATAAGGCTTAGTTTAATAGAAATGGAAGACTTTGTGGCAATCTATGAAATGGAAGCCTTTGTGGTAATCTATTGAAAGGAACGTTTTTGTGGCTCATTCTAAAGGAATGCTCTTGTGGTAAACATCTGAAGGAAACGCTTTTGTGGCAGACCCTGAAAGAGAGGAATGGTAAGTATGAGAAACCCCAAATAAATTATACGTGTGGCTAACTTTGAAGGAATAGTACATATGGCAAACTCTGAAAGAATAGTGCGTATGGCGAACACTGAAAGAATAGTACATATGGCGAACTTTGAAGGAATAGTACATATGGTGAACATTGAGAGAAACAGTTCTGTAAGAAATATTGTGGCGTATCCTGCATAGTCTTAAGATATGTATAGAGAAGATGGAATGTGCCAGGAATGTAGGGAATCCATAGTACGAACCAAGTAGATTAGAAGAACAACTCGATCAACAGTGTTTTGTAAGTATGGACTCCAAAATGGGAACAGTTAAGGAAATCACGAAAAGGCTGGTTGAAGAACGTAAGTAATGTACTAAAGATGCTAAGGGATAGGAATGGTCACAAAGCAAGGTATTGCGTCTATTATATGAAGAAGATAGGTACTTGCCAAGTCAATTCGGAGAATGGAGGTCAATGAGATGATAATGAAATTCCCAGATGCATTGAATTAAGTCAATACAAATAAATGGATGTTAACTCACTAAGTTCTCATAAAGTTACCTTTGTGTATTGTGTTGTGGGTAAGTTGATTGGGTTTACGCCAGGAGAGACGACACCAAGGCTACGCCAGAGGTGGCAGGACGGACTATTATACATATAGAACGTGTTGGCAGCACAATTGTAGTTAGTATTATCACTAAAGGATAAAATAAATAGAACAATGTAATTAATTTATAATATTTGCTTGTAAATCCTTGTTATTTGAAGTCTTGAACAATGGTTGTAATTATCTACGATACACCAAGTTGTAAGTCAGTTGGAACAAAATTCTTAAATAAGATGTAAATGTTGAAAATTAGTATGTTTTGTTTTTTAGTAAGTCTATAATAGAGTTGTAACACCTAAGATTCGGATTCGTCGAATCGAATCGGGTTGAGGGCATTACATGAGCTACTTATAGGTTTTAAAATTAGGACTTGGTTAGTGTTTTTAAGATAACCTTGACACTTATGTGTGGTGGGGTCAATTAAAATTTTCATTTTTCCCTTCAATAACCGGTTACAAATTGCAATCTATGTTTCTTAAAATTTTATAAAAAAAAACTCGACATTAATGGAAGTCGATTTTGTTTTAATATTATCTAAAATGGTTAAAAAATTATATTATATTATAATAATTTAAATTTTAAAAAGAGCTCGATAAGCGTTAAAGTATTTAGTTATTCCAAAATAATTATCCTAATTGTAGATGGGGATGACTTGAAAAATAACTAAACTTTTATTTAAAAATAACGTGACCACATCACGACCACCGAGTGGGACTTTCACATTGAATTCGACTCCTGATTGTATCAAGCATTATTACCCAAAAATCGAATTTCCCCATGATGGGTTTCTAGGGTCATGGCCCTATCCCGCATGACATATGAAATGTATGTGTCCTGAGGCGCGTTATCACATCCCCTACCTCTAAGAACTACCTAAGAATTTCTGCCTTTTTAGTCAAAAACCCTGAACACTTTAAAAATACCCAAAACTTTTAAAACCTTAAAACCTAATAAAATAAAAACCCTAGCCCTAGGAGAGAGAACTGAAAAGCGCGTATAACTGTACGAGCTTTCGAGAAAGCGCACCTAGCTGACTATGCTTTACAGCAAAATCGACCTATATCCCTAATTAAATTTAAAACCGGCGTAAAACCTAAATTAAAAAAAACAACCTATAGGCCCTATTTTGTCTATAATAAATATTAAAAAAAATATCTAGGTAAGAAATTCAACTATTTGCTCAGAAAAAATCAATTTTTTAAAACAATGTGTTTAAAGAATAATTCATTTTATATCCATTAGTTTCAAAACTATTTAATTAAAAATTAACATTTTTTTAATTTTAAACAATTTATTTATATAAAATTGAAAAAAAAACAAGAATTATATTAACATGATTTAAACCTAATTATTAAGATGTGAACCATTGAGAAGATGTAAATTTAATTTTATACGGAATTTGTGAAATTCTAGTCTGTATAATTTCCCATTGAAAAATGATTGGGTACGTTCATAATGGAGGGACACGATTCCAGAAATTACATAATTTGTAAGACTAGCTTTGCAAAAATGTTCTAAGTCCAAGGAGCTAAAGGATAAATTGAGAAAATTAAATAAATAACATTAAATGATTAGTTTTTGCAAAGAGAAATCATAATGAATGACAATAAAGAAATCATTGTCAACTCTCACTAATATTTTTTAATTAAAACAAAAACACCCTTACTAATTACATAATGTGGCATTGAAGTGTTCAATTGGTTGATTGTATCATGAATGAATTTGATAAGTGTTTAGTCAAGTTTAATTGTTGAGATTGAGGTGCCATATTGGCAATTTTTTTTTATAATGTTTAAGCTTGTATCTGCATATATTAGGTATGTTTTTGAGTGCATGGTTATAGGTGCAATTGGGTTGTGCAAGTGGCTAGATTTTAGGTGAGAAAAAATAGCTTGGAAATGACCTATTTTTCGTCCACACGGCCAGAGACACGGGCGTGTGTCTTAGTCGTGTGTGACACACGGCTAGGCGACACGGTCGTGTGTCCCTTGTAGCTTTGAAAAGGCTGCAAGTCAAGCTATTACACAGCCTAGCACACGAGCATGTGAGGCCTTTTCGAAGGGTACACGGCCTGGCACACGGGCGTGTGGCTTGGCCATGGGACCCAAGTCAGAGAGTTACACGGGCATGGGCTTAAGCTAGGACACGGCCGTGTGTCCCGACTTTGAATGTCCACACGGCCTAAGACACAGGCGTGTCTGTTGGCCATGTGAGTCACATGGCCGTGTGACCCCTGTAGTTTGAAAAATTTTATCTTTTTTTGAAAAATTTCATAAGTTTCTGAGTTAGTCTCGATTCGTTTCTAATGTCTTTTTAGGGCCTTGATGGCTTATAAAAGGGACCATATGTATGATTTTGGATGATATTGCTATGATTTATGTTGTGATTTGTTTTTGGTAGTAAAATTGTTCATTGTATGATGTTGTCTTCCTGTAATACTCCGTAGCCCTAATCTGACGACGAATACGAGCTAAGGGTGTTACAGACACCATATTGTATAAGACCATAACTGGTGGGTTATGGCATCATATGGAAAGAACTAAAGGAAGATTATTATCTAATGAAGTTTTCTGCGTGACCCAAGACAATGAGGGGCAAACCTCACATAATGTGAGTCTAAGCGAATCCCTATTATGAACACACTAGAAAAATGGAAGTCTTTGTGGCAGTCTATGAAATGGAATACTTTGTGGCAATCTATGAAATGGAAGCCTTTGTGGCGATCTATGGAAAGGAACGCTTTCGTGGCTTATTCTAAAGGAATGCCCTTATGGCAAACATCTGAAGAAAACGCTTTTGTGGTGGACGCTGAAAGAGAAGAATGGTAAGTACAAGAAACCCCGAAGAAATGATATGTGTGGATAACTTTGAAGGAATAGTGCATATGGAGAACTCTAAAAGAATAGTGAGTATGGAGAACACTGAAACAATAGTACATATGGCGAACTCTGAAGGAATGGTACGTATGGTGAACACTGAGAGAAACAATCTTGTAAGAAATGTTGAGGCGTATCTTGCATAGTCTTAAGATATGTACAGAGAAAATGGAGTGCACTAGGGATGTGGCAAATCCATAGTACGAACTAAGTAGATTAGAAGAACAACTCGATCATAGGTATGGACTCCAAAATGGGAACAATTAAGGAAATCACGAAAAGGCTGGTTGAAGAACGTAAGTAAATTACTGAAGATGCCAAAGGATAGGAATGGTCACGAAGCAAGGTATGGCGTCTATGATATGAAGAAGATAGGTACTCACCATAGTCAATTTAGAGAATGGAGATCAACGAGATGATAATGAAATACCCAAATGTATTGAATTGAGTCAATACAGGTAAATGGAGGTCAACTCACTAATTTCTCATGAAGTTACCTTTGTGTATTGTGTTACAGGTAAACTAATTAGGTTTACACCGGAAGAGATGATGCCAAGGCTACGCCAGAGGTGGCGGGACAGACTATTATGCATACAGAACGTGTTGGTAGCACAATTGTAGTCAATATTATCACTAAAGGATTAAAACAAATAGAACAATGTAATTAAGTTATGATATTTTCTTGTAAGTCCTTGTTTTTTGAAGTCTTGTACAATGATTTAATTATCTACGGTACACCCAGTTGTAAGTTAGTTGGAACAACATTCTTAAATAAGATGTAAATGTTGAAAATTAGTACATTTTGTTTTTTAGTAAGTATGTAATAGAGTTGTAACACCCAAGATTCGGATTTGGCGAATCGGATCAAGTTGATGGCGTTACATGACCTATTTATGGGTTTTAAAATTAGGATTTGGTTAGTATTTTTAAGACAACCTTGACACTTATGGGTGGTGGGGTCAATTAAAATTTTCATTTTCCCTTTCAATAACTGGTTATAGATTGCAATATATGTTTTTTAAAATTTTATAAAAAAAAAGTCGACATTAATGTATGTCAATTTTGTTTAAATATTATCTACAATGGTTAAAAAATTATATTATATTATAATAATTTAAATTTTAAAAAGAGCTCAATAAGCATTTAAGTATTTTAATTATTCCAAAATAATTATCCTAATTGTAGATGGGGATGACTTGAAAAATAACTAAACTTTTATTTAAAAAATAACGTGACCACATCATGGCCGTCGACTGGGACTTTCACGTTGAATTTGACCTTTGATTGTATTAAGTATTATTACCCCGAAATTGAATTTCCCCACGATGGGTTTCTAGAGTCATAGTCCTATCTCGCCATGACATATGAAATGTATGTGTCATGAGGCACGTTATCACATCCTCGACCTCTCAAAATTACCTAAGAATTTTTGTCATTTTAGTTGAAAACCCTGAAAAATTTAAAAATACCCATAACCCTTAAAACCCTAAACACTAATAAAATAAAAACCCTAACCTTAGGAGAGAGAATTGGAAAGCGCGTCTAGTTAACTACGCTTTCCAGCAAAATTGGCCTACATCCCTAATTAAATTTAAAACTGGAGTAAAACCTAAATTAAAAAAAGGCCTGTAGGTCCTATTTTGCCTATAATAAATATTAAAAAAATCTACGTAAGAAATTCAACTATTTGCTCAAAAAAAAATCAATTTTTTAAAATAATAGGTTGAAAGAATAATTCATTTTATCCATTAGTTTTAAAAATATTCAATTAAAAATTTAACATTTTTATTTAATTTTAAACGATTTATTTATATAGAATTGAAAAAAAGAATTATATTAACATGATTTCAACCTAATTATAACACCACGGGAAATTAAGCTTTTAACGGTGTTTTTAGTGGCGTTTGGATTGAAAATGTCGTAATAAGTAAAGCAATAGCAGTGTTTATGAGAAAAACGACGCAAAAGATTAGAACTATAGCAACCCAAACGGTAAGCAATAGCGGCGTTTTTTATAAATGCCGCGAATATTTATTAAATTTGATTGAAACGCTGCCGTTTTGTTAGCCCTGAAATTCCTTTAGTTTTTCCCAAATCAGTTTTCCCCGAAATCCTTAAGTTTTTTTTCCCAAATCCCTTTATTTCTTCCCCAATTTCTTTTCCCCTCCCTAAAATCCCTAAAATTTTTTCCCAAATCCCCTCCTTTTTCCCCAACATTTGTTGCATCGCCGTCGACAGTCCTCTGCTGCATCACCATCATCGACAGTCCTCTGCTGCACCGCCGTGTAAGTTTTTATGTTTTTCATTTTGCCTGTTTGTTAATTTATTTTCTCATCTTCCAAATCCTAACCCTTTTCTCTTCTATATAAATTCTTCACTAGAAACAGCAACAAAAAATTTCTTTTCACCGTTCTCTTCACCAAAACTAAAAAATTCTGGTAATTTTTCATTTCATTCTAGTTTTTTTATATATTTTTTCTCATAAATGCCGCAAAAAAGGTAAGCAATAGCGGCGTTTTTTCATAAATGCCACGAATATTTATTAAATTTGATTGAAACGTCATTGTTTTGTTAGCTCCGAAATCCATTAGTTTTTCCCCAAATCAGTTTTCCCCAAAATCCCAAAGTTTTTCTCCAAATCAGTTTTCCCCGAAATCCCCAAGTTTTTTCCCAAATCCTTTCTTTCTTCCCCAATTTCTTTTCCCCAAATCAATTCCCCTCCCCAAAATCCCCAAGTTTTTCCCCTAATCCCTTTCTTTTTTTCCCCAATTTCTTTTCCCCTCCCTAAAATCCCCAAGCTTTTTCCCAAATCCCTTTCTTTTTTCCCCAATTTCTTTTCCCCAAATCAGTTCCCCTACCCGAAATCCAAAACTTTTTTTCCCAACGTTTGCTGCATCGCCGTCGATAGTCCTCCGCTGCACCGCCTTGTAAGTTTTTATGTTTTTCATTTTGTTTGTTTGTTAATTTATTTTCTCATCTTTCAAATCCTAACCCTTTTCTCTTCTGTATAAATCCTTCACTAGAAACAGCAACAAAAAATTTCTCTTCGCCGTTCTCTTCGCCAAAACTAAAAAATTCTTGTAATTTTTCATTTCATTCTAATTTTTTATATATATTTTTTAAATTTCGGATAATGTTATTGGGTTGTTAAATTTCGTAAATGATTTTTTAAAATCTGTCTTAGTTCTTAATTCTTGTTTCATGCTTCTTCTTTTTTTTTTTTTTAAATTAGTTGCTTGATTTGAAGGTCTAAGCTTTAAGCAAATCACTACAGTTATTGTTGAATAGGCAAACGAAATTGTCTATTTTTGCGGGTTTCGGGTTATGCATGTCAAATGTTTGACAAAATGACAGTAAAGAAATTTGAGTTTCTTTGAATGAGGGGAAAAACGGTGATTTAGTGATTACGTGGGGGTGAAGATTACATTGATGTTGGACTATCCTTTTTTACACTGTTTGTTGGTTTAGTGAAGTATGCCAATGAAGTCTGCACTTATTTTGTAGTATTTAATACAAAAAGTGCTCTGCACTTATTTTGTCATTTTGAGTAGCCAAAATTTGAAAAATTTATTGTTATTTTACATAAATATTTCAAATAGTTTGTCAAACACATTAATTTAATTTAATTCCAAGCACATATATAAAAGAAGCAGTAACTTCTTTATTTTCTGTCATTGATATGACTCCAACCTTAAGCATATGATTTCTAGATACACATGTTATGGACCAATTTTTCCTTGTGCTGTAGAATAAATATAATTAATAGTTTTAAACTAACATTTTTATCATGTGAGATATTCCTTTGCTATTACAATAATTTAGAAGAGGTTTGAATATTCTCCAATTTTAGATTTGCAGTTGGAGGACTGTGAATTTCATGAAAATTTATTGATGAGTTCGGGGATTTTACATTTTTTAAAATTCATATTGTTCGTGTGGCAGGTAAATTGGATGCTCTTTTTCAGATTTTGAATTGTCAAACCTAGCTTTTAATCATTTGGGGTTGCTTAAAATCCTAGGTCTGGTCAAGATTAAATTCATTACTTGGATACCATATTGAGTTAAGAAGATGACAATCACCAATCATATTTTTTCATCACATTCAAATCATTTTAATTCTAATTAATTTGTTCTACCATGATTTCCTGTCAAAATATTTGACCAATTAAATATTTCTTATTCAACCATTTAAAATGGTTCAAAATTTAATAATAATTACAAATTTCATAAGAATTTCTTATAAATTAAATTATAGTAACAAAATAACTCAAAGATAAAAAATAATTAAAATTTAGTGAAATAATCAAAGTTTTTGTTATAACTGGCTTTTCAATTCTCATCGGTTGAACTTTTCATTTATGATTTAACTGATTAATATAGTTCAACAGCATGCATGCTCCGGAAAATTTCATTTAGATATTTAATAATAGATTAAGATTTAATGCATACATATATATATATATGAAAATGAAATTAAAATAATTAAAATACAAATGATAAATTAGTTAGTTGTTACACTTGAAATGTTCTAAATTTAAATTTTAGAAATGAGAGAAAAGGTATTTATATAAATTTTAAAATATTTTAAATTTATATAAATTTTAATTAATTAAAAACATTCTTTAATATTTTAATATTTAACACAGGAGAAAGATTTTAAGTATTTTCTTTATTCAGTTTATGGTTGCATTGCTTTTTTTCTATTTTTCTACCATTGTGAGATTTATTTTTATTAATTAAGGATAAAACTTAATTAAGTTTTGGGAGAATTATGGAGCCCATATTGGTAAGCCGAACTGAAATACTTGTAAAGGGAAATGAAGTCCATATTTATCTTATCATTTATTTTTATTTTTTTCAATTGAAACAGTTGATTGAATCCTTACAAAAGAAGTATTCGATAGGCTCATTTGAATTGCCTAATTAAACAACTCCCTTTTAAGCTCTCCTTGACTGAATTTGTAAGTACCTCGTATTACTTACATGTTTTAATTTAATACAACATTTTTTTGAGATAAATCCATGTTAGTGATTTGAATTAAGACATAATATCTTACATGTCTCATTGTGATATTACTATTTTAGGTTAAATGTATTCATTTAATTATATAAGTAACACGTTTCTTATTTTTTAAATATATAAATAAACAAACATAAATAGTAATAAACAGATTATAAATAAATAAAAGAAACAAATAAATAATAATAGTATTAATTATATAATTAAACAATAGTTGATTTTAAATGAATTACTAAACTAGTTTTAAACTAGCATGAAGATAATTTGTAACGCCCCAATTTTTTTTTAATTTAATTTCGGATTTTATAATTTTGTGACACAAATCTGTATCTGCTTCAGTGGTTATGTGTTTTGGGAGTGTCTGAGAAGTCTTGGGTTCAAGCCTTAACTTGGGCAAATTTTGGTACTTTCATGAATAAAGCCCTATCTCTAGTTAGTAGGCTTATAAGTAAAAGTGTGTAAGTAATTAACAGAATGGGCATACTGGTCTGGTGGTTAAGATGTGTGTTGGTGGTCTGGAGTTTGAATCCTTGTGTTGGTAAGGGTTAGTATTTTTGCTACAATATCTAGCTAGAGTTTGAGTTGTAGTGAACATCTGAGTAGTGGGTGGTTGAGATTGTATTAGTAGTGGGATTTGAGTTGAATTAGTTTTCCCAAAATTTCTCTTTGGTGAACAGATGTCTCTCTCTCCCTCCTCTGCCATCTTTTCTTTTTTCCATTTTTGTTCTCTCCATTGCTGAATTCTGCTTCTCCCTCCCCCACTCTTTTCGTTTTCTCTTTCCATTTGTGTGCAACCGTCATTCCGTTTGTTCGGTAAGTAGGATAAGGTAATTTTGGTTCTCGTTATTAACTTTTTATTAATGGGTGCCATTAATGTCGATTAGGGGAAGAATCGAGGACTCGTGGTCAATAGTTGGAGACTTACTTTCGTGGAAGTCCAGTTGTTCGATTAAAGGTGAGGGATTTTGACTCACTAGATGAGCATTCCGATTTGGGTTCGGTTTTAAGTGTGTTCTCAAGAAATTAATTTGGTGGTTGTTGGTCAACTATAGGTAGTGGAGTGCTCGGGATTGCGGTTGTAGCGAAATCGAATCAGGTGTGTACTCGAAAAAGTAAAAAAAATGAGGTTTCAGTGAAAGCTGAAAACCTCACTATCGACGCCACACGGGTGTGTGGTCGCCCGTGTGGTAGGCCGTGTGCAAGACTGTAAGTCACCACACGACCGTGTGATCAACGAGCCAGACCGTGCGCAGGCGACACCGTCGTGTGATGGCCAAATGAGGCCGTGTGCGAGACACAAGCTCAACCAATTGGGTCGTGTGGGCCACACGGGCATGTGGGCCCATACGGGTGAACCACACAGACGTGTAGAATTTTGGGCCAGGTTCTGTGATACGCACGGCCAAGGCCAATTTGGGCCATGTCGGCCACACGGGAGTGTGGGCCCACACGGGCAGGCCATATGGGTGTGTGAGCCCATTTTTATGAAATGTTCTGAAAGGTTGCACGGGTCACCCAAGTCGACTGTGAACCTAATGAAGGGTCAGTAAGCAGTACTTAGACCTATAGTTATGTGATTTGATTATGTGAAATCTGTACTGAACATGTTACACTTAGCATGTATACTGATCTGAATGTATGAATTGTATTTGCATAATAGCATGACATTTTATGTATGTTGCATTGCATCGGGGTGTGTTGATAATTTACTGGAGAAACTGTCTGATAGGCTCTTAAGCCTAATACCTGGCAGCTCAGCTGCAAATTTTTGATTATGTGCCGCATTCGCTACAGCATGGTGTGTAGGGATGGGTGGGTTGATTTTATCCCCACATGGTGTGTAAGGTTGGACGGAGTTGGTGTGTAGAGGTTGGTGGGTAGGACTCTGCTATTCTATTCTAATCTTCATTTTATCTCTGAAATGGGCTATGGCCCTAGAACATATCTGATTATGTATCTGAGTGGGCTAATGTCCACACCATTTCTGTAATGGGCTCAAACCCGAACCGTGAATTTATGTATGTTTTCTGATATTATGCTAGGTGCATGTTTTCTGTGGGGATTACACACTAAGTTGCAAAAACTCACCCTTTTTTGTTTAATCTGTTCAAGTAATCCCCAGCATTAGACGGATCAGTGCAGTGGAGGACTCGGCGGTGACCACAGTTCTGGACTGTCACGATTTTTTATTTTTATTTATGTTTTTGATTTTATCCGGGAAAAGTTTTACTGTAAATGGCCTTTATGGGTTGTTGCTTTAATTTGGGATCTTTATTTTGATTTATAACTGCTAGCAGTAGGATATGACGCAATATTTCAAAATAAACAAATGTTATACCGAAACACCACGATTACGCAAACTTATTTAAATGCTTCCGCGAATTGTAAATATTTTAAAAAAATGGACAACGTTTTGAAAATGGATAATGATGGAAACAAATGACACGTTTTGAAAGTTTAATAAGACAACGAAAAAGGGTTTTATGGTAATTATGTTTTCCAAAGCACTATCATGTAACATTGCCAGACTCGACCATAACATCTAGGTTGGTTTAGGGTGTTACATAATTAGTTTGGATATGTTTCAATTATATTAGGTTAATTTAATAAATAAATTTTAAATTTTTATTAATGTTGATTTATTTAACTTAACAGACGAATATAAATAAACAAAGATCCAACTCATAAACTATTTATTTACAGCCTTAAATTTGACTTATATCTATTTAGAACACTTAAGTAAACATATTATAAACATGAATTAAATCTATTTAGAAAACTTAAGTAACCGTAATTTATTGTCAACTTTAGACTTCAAGAACTACGAAATGAATAAGAGTTGGATGGATTTGTCAAGGGTAAGCAACAAATATCGACATGGAGTGAAAACTTTTCCAAATTTTGCATTTCAAAATGCAAGCCAAGAGAATATGATTCTTTGCCCGTGTAAGAAGTGTGGCAACATCAATTGGCATATTGGTGAAGTTGTCTACGAACATCTAATCATTGATGGCTTTATTCGAGGGTATAAAAAATGGATTTTCCATGGCGAGTGTACAACTCGTAGAACCTCTTCAACAATTAATCCGGCTTATCCTCATAATGCTTACCATCAATCTATTAGAGAAGATGACATGGAACGTATGTTGCGAGATGCATTTAATATGCACAATCATGGTTTGCAATTGTTTCCACCTGAAATTATTGCATCTGATGATTGTGATATTGGTGGAAATGCTTTTACCGAAACGGGAAGAAGTGCACCTGATGAAGAGCCAAATGGAGAAGCGGCGAAGTTCTACAAGTTACTTAATGAAATGAATGAAGAACTTTATGAGGGATCAAAATTTTTAAAACTATCACTCTACATTAGTCTTTTTCACTTAAAATGTTTTGGAGGGTGAACCGAAAGCTCTTTTACGCTGCTGTTAGAGTTTTTGAGAGATATGTTTCCATTTGCAAAAATCTCTCATTCATGCAAAGATATGAAGAAACTGATAAAGGATTTAGGCCTTGGGTATGACAAAATTCATAGTTGCCCAAATGACTGCATGTTGTATTGGGGTGATCAGAAAAATCAACAGTCTTATCATGTTTACGGTAAATCTCGTTGGATGAATAGGAATGTAAAAGATGTGAATGAGAATGAAGGTGAGGCATAGTCAAGAAAGAAGACAGTAAAGATTTTGCAATATTTTCCACTAACACCAAGGCTTCAAAGGCTTTTCATGTCGTCAAAGACAACCGAGTCTATGAGGTGGCATCATGATCAACGAACCGATAATGGATATTAAGGTATCCTGCAGATTCTTTAGCTTGGAAACCATTTTATAGTAAATTTCCAAGCTTTTCAAGCGATCTTCGAAATGTACTGAACATGGCAAGCTCAACATCCGCTTCAATTCATTGGTATGAGCAATGACCTCGGCTTGGGCTAACATCTGATGGATGTAATCCTTTTAAAATCATGAGTGCTACATACAGTACTTGACATGTAGTGCTTGTTCCTTACAATTTACCTCCGTAGATTTGTATGAAGCAATCTTCTTTTATCTTATCTATGATTATCCCTAGAGAGAAAGGTCTCGAAAATGATATTGACATTTATATGCAGTCACTTATTGAAGAGTTGAAACAGTTAGGGTGGGTGTTGAAATATATAATGTCTTGAGAAATGAGAACTTTTATTTACGTGCAGCTTTGTTGTGGACTATTAATGATCTCCCACCTTATGCCAATTTATCTGGTTCGAGTACCAAAGGACATTATGTTTATCCCTGTTGTGCGGTGCAAACATGTTCGAAGTGGTTATATAATAGGAAAAAAGTTCTCTTATATGGGGCATTGTCGATGGTTAGATGGAAATCATATATTTAGATTTCAGATGACTCTATTTGATGGTAGTGAAGAGTTTAGAGAAGCCCTTGAGCAGACCATTGGATCTGAAATCTTGTTCATGTTAAATGATATCAATTTGAATTATGGGAAGATGAATCAACCACCCAACACGTAAACAAATAAAAGACAGAGGGAGGCGTATGTTGGCGATGTTGACCGACAAAGTGATGATGAATATGATGAAGACGATGATCATAATGAGGCTAACTTGTGGAAAAAAAAGAAGTATTTTTTTTAGCTTCCTTATTAGAAGCATCACATTTTGCGATACAATCTTTGATGTCATGCATATTGAAAATAATGTTTGTGAGAACATCATTGGGACAATTTTGAATGTCGATAGAAAATCGAAAGACAACCTTCAGAGTCGACTTGATCTAGTTGACATGGGAAATCGGCGTAATCTTCATCCCCAATTACTTTTGAATGGAAAATCTCGGTTGCCGCCTTCTTTTTTTGCAATGTCGAAGAAAGAAAAAGAAGTGTTCTACACGATGTTGAAGGATATAAAGGTCCCAGATGCGTATGCATCAAATATATCTCGATGTGTGAGTCTTAAAGATCGAAGACTATATTCCCTAAAATCACATGATTATCACATCTTGATGCAAGATTTACTGTCATTTGTTTTACGGTGTTGTATGTCAAAAAAGGTGACGTCTTCTATAATTGAAATATTCAATATAATGAAAGCTATTTGTGGCAAAGTTTTGATTGTTGAAGAACTTGAGAAAGTACAAAATAGAGCCGCCTTGACTTTATGCAACTTGGAGAAGATCTTTCCACATTCGTTCTTCACTATTATGGTGCACTTTCTAATCCATCTCCCTCATGAAGCAAAACTTGGTGGATCAGTTTCTTATTGGTGGATGTATCCTATAGAGAGGTGCTAATTTATTTGCAAAGTTTTCATTCATTTGTGAATACCTTTAATTACAACTTTTGATAATGTTTTATATCGTGTTTAGTTTCCTATGCAAATTGAAGTCTTATTGTCATAATAAGGGTTATCCAGAAGGATTAATTGTTGAATGTTACCTGGCAGAGAAGTGTATGACTTTCTGCTCTAGATATTTAGAATATGTTGAAACAAGACTGAATAGACCAAGTAGAAATGTTGGGCTCACTAATCATAACTTAGCTAAAACTTATCTATTCCGAAATTATGTACAACCAATCGGTAAAGTTGAAATTTCACACTTAGATATAGATCTTGAGTACAAGCACATTGATGTGTTCTTTTTCACCACGATTCAATTGAAACATTACGCAAGTAAGTTTTTTTATTTTTTTGAATTAATTGACTGGATTATAAGGGCAAACATAAAACAAATGGAAGTCTTGCTGCTGAGTTGGGTTTTAATCCAACATCACATGCCTAAAGAACAATTAAAAGAAACAGGCCTACATCAGAAATGGCCCGAGAATTGAAATGAAAAATAATAAAACAAAACAGAAAAGGAAACCTAATTTATTTAAATGCTCCAGTAGACAGTAACAACTTGCCTCCATAATTTCTGATGCTTCACATCACCGCCGTAGCTGTTTCATTATAGCAGATCTTATGAAATCTTTTACTTTCTACTACATTTTCAAAAAAGAGACGTTTCATATCTTTTATTCTGATAGTCTTAGGCATTTCTTCTCCATGTCTTTCAGTTTGAAAACTAAGGCATTTCTTCTCCTTTTCTTTCATGCTAATATTCTAAGATGCTTCTTCTCCTTTTCATTTATGCTGAAAATATAAGGCGCTTCTTCTCCATTGCACGCTGAACGGAAACTGGGATGCCTCTTTCTAGGTAATAGCCTTCGCCCTGTTTTAATGCTTCTTTTACAACAAAATGGGCGTAATTGTTTTCTAACTTTGGGATATAACGAAATCTGAGTTATTGAAAATGATTCTTTGTGCGTTGAATATCTCGGATGATTGCTTTGATAATCGATCTATCGTATTCTGTGTTTTAGCACTTTGTTATTACCGTTCTTGAGTCACCTAATATATCTAGAACATTACAACTCATAGAAATCCCTAATCTTGTGGCTTGATATCCTACATGTGCCTCCACCGTAAACAAAGAGGCGACATCGGAGTGAAGAACCGACTTGGATACCAAGACTTTTCCCCCCACATCTCTTACTATCAGCCCCGACGCAGATCTAAAAGACTGTTGGTCAGATGACGCATCAAAATAAATAGCCACAGTTGCCCTCTGATCATCTTGTTTAGGTCCCTTGTCTGCTTCCAAGGTTAGAACTTTTTCCTCTATTCCTTTTAACTCTGAGAGAAAACTGAGAATTTGATTAGAGATATCCCAGCTTGTTGTGTTTTTTCTTTCGTAAATTAACTTGTTTCTACTTGTCCTCTATTCCTTTTAACTCTGAGATAAAACTGAGAATTTGATTAGAGATATCCCAGCATGTTGTGTTTTTTCTTTCGTAAATTAACTTGTTTCTGCTTGTCCAGATTATCCAAAGTCCGCAACAAAAGAGACGACACTGCTCGACGGTCCCTTAACTAAACACCCAAGTAAGCCATTTTTTATGTTTTGAGCATTACTATTGAGTATCCATGAAAAGTTTAAAAACCTCCATATTTCTATCGTTGTAGGGCACTGCCGGAGAACATGATTGTTGTCTTCCTCATTCTGATGACACCTAGGACACCGATGTTCAATAGCCACTCCTTTCAGCTTAAGATTCGAAAAAGTGGGAGTATAGTTCAAAGATATTTTCCATACTATAATTTTCACTTTCGAAGGAATGTTTAGATTCCATAGTTTCTTGTAAAAAGCTTTAGTATCGGCTTGTTGTAAACTGAAAAATATATAGGATTTTTCCCATGTAATTTGTCACCTTTTTACTTAAATTTTTTGTTAAAACTAAGTAATTGTTTAATAAACTAATGAAATATGTGAAAATATGAAATTAGGACACAGAAATTATTAAAATGTGATTTTATTCTTTATTATATAGTTTTTATGCATAAAATGGCTTATTTTAGATTTGTTTGAGCATATTATATTTTTAAGACATCAAATGGGCCATGCATGATTAAATTAAATAATAAAATATAAAATTATATTTAATGATTCATTTTAAAATATTTCATTAATAATTTGGGTTTTAATTAATTATTTAAATTGGATAAATTTTATTCTTTGGTCCTTTAATTTATTGATTTATTTTGGATAGGTCTAATAGCTTTGCTGGATTACAAAAATACAGTCCAAATTGACGACCAAGTCAACCCAAATTCGACTACACATTGTTGTCCACATAAACCACTTTTTGGTTTAATTACACAAGGTCCTTGCAATGTTGAAGAAATTAGAGATTTGTCCGAAGATTTACATTTGACCGAGTCTTAGTCCGGAGTTGTTATGGCATTTAAATTGCTTAAAAATCAAGCGAAAATCAACTTAAAATTGACTAAGCATGGCCAACCACTCATTGGAAAAGCTTGAAGAGACTAAACCTCTCTATTTTTAGCAAACTACCCTCCTCTCTTCACCTATAAATAAGACCTCATTTGATCCTCATCCATCATCCCTCATCCCTCATCATTCTCTCTTTTCTCTCAATTCTCTTAGCATTTTCCATTCCCCACACCTGGCATCATCTCTTCATAGAGATTTTAGCAATTAAGCCTCTTAAAGAGCCCTTGGTCGGCCACCTTGGAGAGCCATCAGCAAAAGAGCAAAGCAAAGGAGTGAAGGAGTCCCATCGATCAAAGTCTTGGGTGACAGCCACTTTGGTTTTGGTTTAATCTTTCTTTTCTTTAATTTAATCTTAAAATGTTTGCTATGTGTTCTTTGTTCTTATTTACAAAAATGTTAGCTTAATTTTATTTAAGCTAGGATGATTGCTTTGATTAAATAATATTTATTTGATTCATGCTTATAATTTTTGTGCCTCAATTGATCAAGTTTTCAATTAAAATCAAGTATGTATTTCGTTCATACGTGATTGAAATGCACCTGAATTAGCTGAGCGATCCTAACCAGACGACGACTAGTGGACACGTAATTGAAATGTGCATGCTCAATTTAGATCCTAACCCGATTAAATTGCAGGTTGCATAACTCTAACCAAGCTCTGTTATCTGCATAGTTTTTAGATTTGTGTGATTAAACTGTTTCAAAACTAACACGTCCCTGTTACCTCACACGAATGCTAAGAAACCCTTAGTAAATAAGGATAAGCAAAATGTGTATTTACTAAGTAAAGGATTCCGAAAGGACCTAATGTGGTTTCCAAACTCATGAAAGATCGAGTTGCCATGGGATTTTTTCCGAATGTTGTTAAGCAGGTTGATAATAAATTGAGTTTAATTAAAGTAATTGTCCTATTTTATTTATGTTGTAATCGTTGCAAATTGTGTTTAATTTTGCTAAAATCTATTTCATTCATATAGTTTGCATACTTAGGATAATTTGCATTAGGGATCATTGCATTTAGTTTAATATATTTAATTTTAATCATCACTTCTCAACCATATTGTGTTTTTATTTACCAAGTTGTTAGTATAATTTTACAATTAAGTGATTTAACACAAATACAATCCCTTTGGAGACGATAACTCGATACTTACTTATTACTTGATAACGACTGTGTACATTTGCACAAACCTATGCGTTACAGCTGTATAAAATTACTAGGATTTAGAGTAATTTCCTGTAATAGTTTATAGGCACTCCTCACGGAAAAATTCTCAGATGGTTCTCCTCTCTAAACTTGGAAATCATCGTGGACTGACCTCGCCAAAGGGATCTGCATGATCTTTTTAGCAATATCTGGCTAGAAGGTATTGACAATTAATTCAGTCTTCCACTATTTATTTTCTTTATTAATTAAGTCCGACAATAACTCTATATTTTCATTTCCGCTTTGATTCTGAATCTTGTATTCTTCATTACCCGATACATAAAGGTCTGTCCACACTGAGATGCAATCCCCCTGGCCAACCTCCAGCATAAACCTTTCGCCAGAATTCCTTTGGCTGGCCAAACACTCTTCCAGGTAAATGAGGGTAAGTTTCCTAAAGAAGCATTTAAAAAATTAGAATTCGGATAATACTTAGCTTTCAAAACTCGGGCTAATAAAGACTTGGGATAATTAATAAGACACATACCCTATTTAGCTAACGGTGTGATATTAAATGTATCAAGTTTTCGAAAACCAAGGCCTCCAACTTCTTTTAACAAACAAATATCAGTCCATGCATACCAATGTATACCCTTTTTTTTTCCTCTATGTTTTTGCCACCAAAATCTCACAATTATACCATCCAAATCGGCACTTAAAGATTTAGGAAGCAAAAAGCAAGCCATTGAATAAGTTGCAATAGATTCAAGAACAACTTTAATAAATACCTCCTTACCCTCGTAAGAAAGGTACTTGATACTCCAATTATCAATTCTTTACTGTAGTCTATCCTTCATGTTCTGAAAAGCTGCTTTCTTTTTCCTACCCACTAAATTAGGTAAACCTAGATACCGTTTAGGATCATTTGAGCTACGTACTCTGAGCACTCTAATTATTATTCTTTTGACCTCCTCCTACGTATTAGTGCTGAAAAAAATAGTAGACTTTGAATAGTTAATACTTTGACCAAAACAGATTTCATATTCATGCAGAATCTGCTTTAATGAACTTGTGCCTCTTTCAATAGCTTCCCCAAACAAAATGCAGTCATTTTCAAAAAGTAGGTGTGAAATCTGCAGACCACTTCTACTTGCTTTGACTCCTCTGATGTTTTTTCTTGTATTGGTAGCCTCGTAAGACTAGATAGACCTTCTCCACAAAATAAAAAAAAAATGGGCTCAAAGGATCTCCATGTCTTAATCCTCTAAAAGGGAGGAAAGTTTCTCCAATATAACCATTCAAGATCACCGAATACGACACTGTCTTAATGCATTTCATTAGTGAAGCAACCCATTCCGAGTCAAATCCCAATTTCTTCATTACTTCTTCCACAAAATTCCATTCAACCTTGTCGTGCGCTTTTCTCATATCCAATTTCACTGTCATAAATCCTATTTTCCCCGACCTCTTCTGTTTTAAAGTGTGTAGGAGTTCATAAGCTAGCAAAACATTATCAGAAATCAGTCTTCCGGGTACAAAAGCACTTTGTGTTAAATCAATGCACTTATTCATCACAATTCGGAGACGATTAGCAATAACTTTAGCCATCAATTTATAAAGCACATTGCACAAGCTAATCGGCCTAAATTGAGTTATATTCGAAGGATTTGAAATTTTTATAATTAACACAACATTAGTCTTTTTGGTTGAGCTAATATCCCTACCTCCATTTAGTTGATGAAGACAAAACGATGTAACTTCTTCCCCGATAATTGGTCAAAACTTCTGGTAGAATAAGGCCGGGAAACCATCCTCTCCTGTTACTTTTGTAGGACCCAATTCTGCTAATGCCTTTTGGGTCTCCTCCTTCGTGTATCTTGCCTTAAGTTTTGAATTATCCTTATCAAATATGCAACGATTAATTCATGATAAAATGTGATCATAATTTCTCCTTCTTCTAGCAGAGAACAAGTGTTGAAAGTACGATTTGGCTATTTATTCCATTTTCTCAATTTCATCTATTTCCCTCTCATCATCAAATTGCATTTTACAAATAAAATTCCTCTATCGTTTCTATGTTGCTTGTTTGTGAAAAAAGGCAGTGTTTATTTTAGCCAATTAACTCATGCCCATTGTTCCCAGTAATGCTCATCCTTTTCAATCTCAAAATTGAGTTGAATTTTTGTATCAATGAGATCCGCCAAAGTTTCATCATTTCTCTTAGCTTCCAGAAATTTAACCAGTTCTGAAGTTAACACCTCTTTCTTCTCTTTTCTGCTATATCGGATCTAATTAGCCCATCTCTTCAAACCTCCCTTAACACTTTCGAACTTATTCAATAAATCTCCTTCAGAATTTTCCCAGATATTTCTAACTTCCATAATAAATGACTCTTCCAAAACCCACCATGCTTCAAATTTGAAACTTTTATGAATTCGCTCATGAACATCCTTTTTTGTAATAATAAATAATGGACAATGATTTGAAAATGAATGAAGAAGATGCTGAAGTTGAAACTCAGGAAATAGAGAGAACCAATCAGCAGTTGCGACTCCTCTATCTAAGCGCTCTTGAATATTTGTTTCTGGCAAATTCCCCATTTCCCAAGTAAACCAATTTCCAGTAAATCCCATATCCATCAGATTGCATTCCTCCAACACCTTACGAAAAGCTTTCATTCACCCCTCCTCTCGTGGTAAACCTCCTTTTTTTTCAAAGCCATACAAGATTTCATTAAAGTCTCCACAAACCATCCATGGGAGCTCTCCAACATTCCCTAATTGTCTTAATAGATTTCACGCTTCATCTCTATCTTGGGAATAAGGAGACCCATAAAAACCAATGAACCTCCATTTGTTTCTTTCATCCACATCTTCTATTATCACATCAATATTTTGTTTCAAAAAACTTTGAAGCATTACATCATTATCGCCACGCCAACCCAAACATAATCCACCTCTAGATCCATTTGAATCAACATCGATTCCATTGAAAAAACCACAACTTCTTCGAACACATTCCATCTGACTCCTACTAATTTTTGTCTCCATAAAGAAGACCATTTGGGGATTATATGACTTCAACAAGTGCCGGAGTCTACGAATTAACCATGGGCTCCTCAAACCACGGACATTCCAACTTAAGATTTTCATTACGCCCAGTCAGCTTGCCTCTTGGCAGCCGTGGATGATAAATGATTAATTTCCACCATTCTCCTATTCCTTACCGCCAAAGTATTAGTCTCTTCCTTAGCTAGTAAATATCAGTCTCCCCTTACTTCTCTTTTTACCCTCCTCTCCAATTAACACACCATCTTCTAGATCATGTTCCATTGAGGTATGAAACTGACCCACATATAAATTTCCACCCCCTTCTAAATTAATCCCCAGTATTGGATTTATATTATTCCTATTCCCTATTTTTTTTCCTAAACCCCTCAAGCTATTTCCTAATATTGACTTCCCTCCCGATTACCACCCCATTCTCCCTCTCCTTCTTCCCGGAGCGAAACGCTAGTCATTGCTAAAGCTCTATGAGATTGTGCTCTTAATGATAAATCCCATCCCATTTAAACAATTTCCACTCCTAAAGCCATTTTCGCTTCACAAAAGGAGTCACTATGGCCCAAACAACCACAATAAAAACAGAATAGTGATAATCTTTCATATTTAAATCTAACATATGAGCACTTCCCATAAAACATAATCTGTTTCTTCTTCTTCAAGGGATGTTGTTTATCAATTGGGCTCTTATCCTCATAAAATTTTTGTTTTCTTTTCCTAGATTTGAGCCATCACACTCCATGAAAGTACCTCTAATATTACCCAGTTGCATCGCCAAATTTGTAACACCCCTTACCCGGATTCTACCCCGGAACCGGGCCCGAGGCATTACCGTAATAAAATCTCATGATCGCCACTTAGGCTCATCTCAGTAACCTCATTCTCGACATACGAAGCCTCATTCATACACACGAAGGCTCTCGAGACTATATCGAAACTTTTTCGAATCTTAAAATTTTCTCTTTTATACGGGGCTCACACGCCCGTGTAATAAGAGACATGCTCGTGTGTAGTCACACACGCCCATATCCTCAAACAGTGCATAAAAACACAAGTATTCTGCCAATGCCCCACGGTCAGGACACACGCTCGTGTTTATAGCTCGTGGCCAATCCTGACTTAAAAGATCAACTTGCAGGGGACACACGGCCAAGTCACACGCCCATGGGCTGACCATGTGTCACACATGACCTAGACACACGCCCGTGTGTCTATCCACATGGACAAGAACAAAGCTATATGCTAAGCTCTTCTCACCCCTATAGTACACACAACATATATTCATTCAACACATCCTTAATCAATCCAATTAAAACACCATCTCACATAGATAACTACATCTTCGCATATAATACAGAATAGCCAACAACTATGGCATTATACAAAATATCATCCATCTAAAGACCAACACATCTTAACCATTACAACAAAATTCACTAACTTGCCTAGCCCCAATACATGCCATATACAAAACATTGAGTCTCATGTACCAGAGTGTGCTGATAGTGTGGGCGATTCTCCAACTGAACCCCGTATCTCGAGTCAACACTTTTGCTCTATAAGACAAGGAAAAAGAAAGAGAGCAAGCTTTGGGCTTAGTAAGTTTACACATAAACAATTAAACATCATAGTATAAGCTAAACAACAAATAGCATTATACTAACATGTAATATACAACTATGCTTACTCTTTCTATCCCTTACCACATTTCCAACACATTATGAGTCACTTACTCTTAACCATTGAAATGCACCCCTGCATTCAATATCATAATTACGCAATATACAACACATCATTATTTCTCGATAATATATCTACACAGCTACTTTACTCAATGACGTAACCACACAGCTAATCCACACAGCTACTTTACTCAATAACGTAACCATACAGCTACTTTACTCAATAACGCAACCACACAGCTAATCCACACAGCTAATGTCTCGGTGGTTTCGCACTTAGCCCACCACAATCAATTAATAAGGTAGTATCACACTTAGCCTACCACAAAGGTAATCCTAATGGTCTCGCACATAGCCCACTGGACAATATACATAATGATAGCATCGCACATAGCCAGCTCATCGTCAACATGCATTAGGATGGTATCGCACTTAGCCCACCACTTAGCATTATTACCACACATTTACATATCTACTTACTCAATCATCTATTCATTCCACTTGAATCACATGGGTTCTCAGTCCTTCTCATTCATGCTACATACTAACAAGCATTAAGAATGTGTAAGTGCAAACGCATTATTTACGCATAAACTTACCTCGATACTCAAAAGTATAGAAACGCGAAATTTAGTCCACCACCTTGCTCTTGCCTCGGTTTCGATCCGGGCTTCAGTTTTCTTGATCTATAATGATAATTTAACTCATCAATATACACATTGACTAATTTGATTTTTATCTCATACTTTAGCAAAATCCCCATTTTGCCCCTAATTTTTCTCATATTTACACTTTTAGCCCAAGGCTCGGAAAGTGATTTTTATTCAACTTTCTAGCCTTTCATGCTTAGCCGAATCACTTACTTAACTAAAGCATTCATCAAATCTCACTAAATCACACATGTATGACCAAACTAATGATTTTCACAATCAAGTCCCTACATGCATTTTCATGGAAATTCTCTTAGCAAAAGATGTTTCTACTACATCAAGCTTTCATATTCTTCCATAAAACATCAAAACACATGCATGTCATACATATGTACATTTTTGAACATCTATTTTAGCTCATCAAATAGCCAAAAAATAGCTTACTCATGCTACTAGGATTTCAAAAATACGAAGAATATCAAAAACGGCACTTGGATGCACTTACTAGCACACATTGCCTTTCGCGAGCAGTATTAAGTACCTAACCTGCACACGAAAAACAAAATCGTACGCTGAGTATAAACTCAGTGGTATTTCTATAATCTGAATATTTAAAGATAAGAAATTACAAATATACAATTTAAATATAAACACTTATTAATATTTAATTATTACAATAATCATATCATATTTCATTTGTTTCACAAATATCTCAATTCTCATACTTGCTATATAAATAGCTTTTCACAATTTATTTCACATTTCATTATGCAATTGCAATATTCATTCCATAGTCATTTCATGAGTATATAACTCATATATTCCATATATTTGCAACATATTTCACATTCTATTCTTAATTCACTATTTCACATCCATTTGTCATACTATACCATTTCAATATCAATTATAAAACTTTATTATTCATTTACCCCTGTTAACACGACTCGGACTCGGACGGATACACGGATCCAACCAAAACACATCAGTTTGGCACACAGTGCCTCATCGAATAATTCGAAGTAATAATATGACACCCAGTGTCTCATTGGCTAAACCGAAGTAAATTGGCACCCAATGCCTCATCGAATTAGTCCGAAGTAGTAAATTGACACCCAGTGTCTCATCGACTCGAAGTCAAAGAAATCCCTAAGCTCTTCCAATCCTATGGCATGCCATCTATATCCGACTCAGCCCGATACAGTTAATAGGGTTTAATTTCACTTTCCAATAATAATATTCAATATCATATTTGCACAATATTACATTTACACATATATATATTCATAATATATATATTCCAATTCAATTCAATCAATATAAATTCAATAATTTCATCATATACCAAATCAATCTATTTCAATTGAAAAACACAAATATTCTCACCTCAACACTTACCATATACATTAAATAAAAATTACAACAATTAATAACTAGCTTCAAATTATAGAAATACAAACCGAAAATTCCGAACTATTCTTCGTCGACTTTATCTTCCCCTTTTTAGTCGATGGTTCTGATATGATGTTAGCTACAGAATTAAAACAATTAAAATTTATCAATACAATACAATTTAAATTTCATATTGAATATTTCAACTTTTTACTAGACATTTGTCTAAATTCCAATTTAGTCCCTAAACCGAGACTAATTTTATTCTTCACATTTAATTCTTTATTTTCATGCGAATTCCACTTTAGACTAAATTCAACCCCCTATTTTCACATAAATTTCTAAATTTTGAATTTTTCACAATTTAATCCCTATTACACAAAATTTACTATTTGTTCTACAATTTAATCCTTTTTCATTTCTAGCTTAAAAATCTATCAATTTAGTCCCTAATACTAAAATTATTCAACATTAACAACACCTAAAAACTCAATGATTTCTAAAACTTTTACATGGGTTGGGTAGTATTCAATACCGGGATTCCAGAAACATAAAAATTATAAGAAAATGGGACTAAGTTGACTAACCAATTGAACTTGGAAACATTTGAAGCCGTTAGCCCTTGGTCTCCTTCTTTCTTCCTTTTCTTTCCTTTTCTTTCCTTTTCTTTTTGTTTTTTTGTGTTGGCTTTCTTTTTCTTTTTATTTCTTTTATTACTTATTTATTTTATTATAATATATATATATATATATATATATATATATACACACTTACATATTAAGTAAATATATTTTATACAATATATATTATATTACAACTTATGCCGCCTTAACTAAAGGCAATGGCATAATTGCTTCTTTAGTCCCTTTAATTTTTCTTTAATCTATAATTCAACTTTCACCCTATATGCAATTTAGTCCTTATATATAATTATTTTTAATTCAAACAAATTCACTTAACCGAAACCTAATTAACTACACAACTAGATTCATAAATATTTATTAAAAATATTTACAAGTCCATTTACGAGAATGGAGTCCCGGGAATGCACTTTTTTTTAATTTGGTCCTTTTTAATTAATTAACTATCGAAACGTTAAAATTTCTTAACGAAACTTTAATACAACCTTAATGACACTCCGTAAATATTTATAAAAATATTTACGGCTCAGTTTACAAAAAATAAGGCCCCGATACCTCATTTTCTGAAACCACTTGAACTTAATAAATCACTTATATAACATAAATTATCAAATCAAAAACATTTTTAAAAATCACATTGTCTCATAAATATTAAATAATAATATTTACGAACTTACTTGTCGAATTTGGTGGCCCCGAAACCGCTGTTTTTGACACCACTGAAAAACGGGCTGTTATAGGTCGGGTTCAATTTCAAGGATCTTTTGTTAACCCAACCCAATATATTGGATCCAGCTCGCAGCAATACATGCCTTCGAGGAATTAGGCTCAAGCTGAAGTTCAAAGGTTAAGAGACCAGATGGCTCAAATGCAAGCGAGCACAGTTGAGCAAATTGCTCAACTTAAAGCGGAGGTAGCATCGAGAGAAGTAGAGGCTCAAGGAAAATATGATGAACTCCAGCCACAACTTAGAGCGAAGGCAACAGCGAGGGAAGCGGAGGCAACAAGAAAATATGACAAACTTCAACTACAACTTCAGAATTTGATGAAGATGTTTCAGCAGTCGTAGAATTCACCATCTTAGACTTTTGTTTTCTTATTGTGAAAATATTTTAACAATATAACTTTTGAATATAATATATTTTGTTATTTCATTTATTAATTTAGATCATATACCTATTTCTTTCGTGATAGTATCATTTAGATTTGAAGTTTTTGGTTGGATTTGATGTTACAGGAATTTATGTTGACAATTCGGATTCTATATGAATTAAAATGGTTTGGTAAAATTTGCTAAAATTAGTGGCGTTTTCACACAAACGCCGCCAAAGAACATAACCTTTAGTTGCGCTTTTACTAAAAACGCCACTAAAGATCATGTTATTTAGTGGCGTTTTTATGAGAAGTGCCGGTAAATGTCATGTTCTATAGCGGCGTTAACTATAGCGGCATTTTTTGCAGCACTTATCAAAACGCTGCAAATTATTTTAGCAGCGCTTATATGCCAAAAAACGACGCTAAAAACTTGTTTTTACTGTAGTATTAAGATGTGAACTATTGAGAATATGTATATTTAATTTTATATTGAATTTGTGAAATTCTAGTTTGCATAATTTTCCATTGAAAAATGATTGGGTCAGTTAATAATGGAGGGACCCGATTCCAGAAATAACATAATTTGTAAGACTTACTTTGCAAAAATATTCTAAGTCCAAAGAGCTAAAGGATAAATTGAGAAAATTAAATAAATAACATAAAATGATTAGTTTATGCAAAGAGAAATCATAATGAATGACAATAAAGAAATCATTGTCAACTCTCACCTGAGATCTAATCTTTTTTTAATTAAAACAAAAACACCCTACTAATTACATACATGCTTCTTGTTTTGGAATCTTATGCCATGAATTTTTAAAATTAAATATTAGCAACATTGAAAAAAAACCCTGATTTATTTTTTAAGATAAATTATGTTCTTTTTTTCTTTTTAATTTTACTGGGATGCTAATGTGTTCTTATTGATTGTTGTATAAAGTTATCTTTAACCTATAAAGCACACCAATAATGTAGGATAAAGAGAAGAAATTTCCCAAAAATATTATTAAAAAATTTCAGCAAGATTAAGGGAGGGAGAGAATTAAGATTATAAATAAATTTCATAATGCTTATGCAGACAATGTTGCACATTATCACAATTCTAAACCAAGTACTAATTTAGTTAAACTTGTAACTAGTAATTAATTAGTGAACCAGATTAAAAAGTTCCTGGAGAATACAACCCTAGAAAATGTACCCTCCATAGTACACGTTGCTTGCATCCCCTCCAAAAGAATTATTATAAGCTGTATCTGCTTGGCTTTGCATGGCGATCTTGTTGCAGCAATTACCAGGCTGGTGGTGGTCATCATCTAGGTTCCACAATCCACTCCATAACCCTTCATCTACCAGATACTGATCTATCCAAGAAGCAGCATTAGCAGGCTCTTGAGACATCATAGCCAAGCACTGATCCTCTGAACTAGGGTACATGAAAACCATCTGCTGTTTCCCTTCTGATTGATGATTAGTGATCTCTACTGCTTCACTATTTACTTTGCCATCTTCACCTTCATCTCTATCTGGTTTTTCCTGCTGCTGCTGTTGTTTTAGCTTCAGAATTTCAGCTTTTCTTTTTTGTTGCTTCAGAGTTGATTTTTCCTTCTTGTTATAATGGGTTCTCCAATAGTTCTTGATCTCATTATCTGTTCTCCCCGGCAAGTACCTAGCAATTGTGGACCATCTGTTTTTTTATTTTTTCACATACAAATTAAACATCAAAATCATTATAAATTTTTAGAAAGTACACATCAAATGAAGGAAAATTAGAGAAGAAATAAAAAGCAGCATTGTTTACTTGTTACCCCAAAGTGCATGCAATTCAATAATGATGCCTTCCTCTTGAGGTGTTATTTGACCTCTTTTAAGACCTGGCCTTAGATAATTCACCCACCTAAGCCTGCAACTCTTCCCACTCCTATTTAAACCTTTAAAGAAAGCAAAAAGTAACCCCATAATCTTCATGTAATTTAGTTAAGGAAATGACATATATATATATATATATATAGTAAGTAAAATATACCTGAAGACCTAGCTACTGAACTCCATCTTCCTTCTCCATGCATGTTAACATATTCAGTAAGCAGCTTATCTTCTTGAGGAGTCCAAGGACCTTTCCTCAACCCTATTTTTGGAGCTTCCCAACCCATCATTCCAAAAATTATTACAACTGCTTTCACTTCATAAAATTTGTTGTCTCCAACTTATATGACACAAAGTTCTTGGCTTAACCCTCTTATATATATCTCCGCAATCATGTCAATTCCATGCTTTCTTTATTTTTATTTTTTTAATACATTGATGATCTCATTAGGAAGACAAGATCTTTGAATCAAATTTTAGCTTGAATTCTTTCCTTTTTGTGATCATTGATATCCTCTCAAATTAACCCAAGTGTTAAACGTCTAGGTGCTTACCAGCTCAGTCCTCCTTTCAATCAATTAGAGATCAACAGGTGTTGGGTTTAATACACAACCGTGATTGCTTAACACAATCTTAAACTACATTGTCTTGTCATAATAACAAGATAGACATCATTTGACTCTTTAAGACAGAACAAAACAAGTCGACCGGTAATTACTCTAGAAACCAGGGTTTAATTCAGATAATCCCATTCCATAATTTCTAAAAGAAATCCAACTATTTAACATTGAGGGAATCAGATATTTAAGAAATAATGACTCGAATGAGAGGGAAAAGCTAGTGGGTTGTTGATGTTTTCCTTGAAAACGGCTTATGATCCAATCTCTATGGAACACTTGTTGGCATAAACAATTCTTAATGCATGCTTTAGACATTGTTTATTAGTAAAGAAGGTTCTAGGATGCCATTTAAGGTAATGGAGCATTTAAATATATGATAAAAGGGAAGATTTTTGATGAGTCATGCATGCTACATCTGGCCTTTTACACCTTTACGCCGTATGTGTATATATATATATATATATATAGCATATTTGGAATGTTAGGGAATTATTTTTTTTGGTTAATTTTTTAATGAACGACAATGCCTACATATAGGGATTGATGTGTACCATTGAAACTATTCGTTAATATTATATAAAAAAACAATGAGGGTATCAAAAGATATAGTGATCAATGTACTCATCAAAATCTTACTTGTAAAAGTAGTAATAAGATCAATAAGTAGTGAGAAATGCGTGATTTGGTAGTGATGAAATAGATATGGACAAAAGGAAAAAAGTATGGTAATCGGTGTTTTATCTTTTTTTTCTTTGAGTTCCCCCCTTCAAATTATTATTGACAAGCTTAAATGCGGTTAGAAAAGTGAGAGAGTGTTAGCAAAAATATAGGTCCGAAAAATAAATTTAGATCTAAAAAAAATAAGGCTCATTTTCTAAATTAGATAGGCCACGGGTAAGCTTTTTTTTGTCTAGGCCCGATCCGGCCCAAATTTATAAAAAAAATAATGTTGTTATTATTATTATTGTTATTGTTATTGTTATTGTTATTTTTTTTACAATTTTTCATTGTTTTGCTATCATTTCGTTATTATATTGTTGTTATTGTTTGGATATTATATAACCCTTATTTTATTATTAATTTTGCTACTATTCTGAAGGTATTTACTTGCTAATTTGCATTTATCTTAGTGTTATTTAAGTATATATATATTTAAATTTTTTCCATTTGTTAGGAAACATTTATTTTAATTTTTTAGTAAATTTGTTGTATTATATTTTTAAATTCTATTATTATATAAAAAATTTAATACGAGTATACTGGACCATACTTAAATTTTAACATTTTTTTATTCAAACTAAACTTAAATAAAATTTTAAATCTATTTTTTAAACCAAACACAAAAAACGAAGTTAAATTTTTTTACTTCGTCGCACGACCTCACCCATCCACACAACTTTAGATAGGCAAATGATTTATTATTTGCTCACTCTTTTACTTTCCTTTTTAAGTGGTTCAAATCTATTGTTAATATTAACTTCGTGAAATTCTTCTTGAAGTCTCAATATGTGTAATGATTATGTTAGTGTGCATATTTATATGTTTTTGGGTAGAAAAATGGGAATTCTGTTGATACTCATTTTAGTAATTATGTTTTTTCAGGTAAACTATAAAAATAGTAAATAAATTATTGCTTTTGTTTTATTTTGGAATTGTTAAATTTTTTGAAATTAAATATTCTAATATTTTTTAATTGGTCTAATAAAATATTTAGCCCTCCAATGTTTACACATTATCAATTTGATCCTAAATATAATATATTCAACAAAATTAACCCTCAGTGTTTACAAAATTTGTCATTTTAGTTCAAATACTAAAAAAATTCAATAAATTAATTTTTGGTCCTTTACAAAAATTATTAATTCATGCTTCTTAACCTAGAAATCTTAGCTTTATGTTTCAAAATTTTATAATTTTATCCTACTCCAATATAAAATTTCTACGATCATCTTTGGTATAGACTGTTTTTATACACCTTGTGTACCAACCCAACACACGGAAAAGGGAAAAAAGGAATGAAAAGAACAACATATAGTAATGATATTTAAAACATTACAATTGATGAAGCACAGTTAATTACAAATATCTAGCAAAGGTTGCAACAACCAACCTAACTTATAATAAAAAAGAATCATCGAACAACAAAATTCAATAGCAGAAATAGAAAAAAATGAGCTCAAGTTGTCATCTCCAACTTCAAAACAAAAGATAAATTAACGGGGAATGGATTGTTTAGTTATAGATAAAGTTATGTGAATTTGTTAGAATTAGAACTAAATTAATGACAAGTTTTGTAAATATTAAGTGCTAATTTTATTGAATATTTTATATTTAAGATCAAATTGATATAATATATAAATATTGAAGGGATAAATTTATTATTAAACCAATAAAAAAATCCAAATCAACTTTGAATGACTATAATATTTTATTTTAAAAAATTTAATAATTAAAACGAAAATATAACATAATAACTAATTTTATAGTTTATCCTTTTACGGTGTAATAGATGTTGCAACAATGCTATTATTTGGAGCTAATTTGTGGAATGGACATATAGTAGACATTTGACTGAGGCATTGGAAGCGACATGGTTGGCGAGTGACGTAAGCATGAGAAAAAGGTGAAAATTTGTGGACCAAATTCATAATTATGGTGGTTATTTTAAAATAAACAATTTTTTTATTTAATTATTTGAAAAATTCAATCGATTAAATTTTAGGCTGCATTTGGTTGAACTTTTAACATCAATGAGGTGCAGTTGGGGTACCAACCTCACTGTACTATTGTTTGGTTCAGCATTCTAGTGCAGTAAAAATTAATTACAATCTCACTGCTGTGCTGAAATGGGGCTGGAGATTTTACATGCAGTGAAAATTTGCAACTCCATTTGAAAGATAAAAAGTATCATTTCATCTATGCTTTTTACTTTTTCTTTTATCCTTTTATATCTTATTTTTTTAATTTAAAAATTTCAAATAATATTATTAATATTAAATTTAATATGTATTTTTTATAATTAAAAAAATAAATTATTTATTATTTTAACTTTTCATATTTTGATGTAAAGGTTTTCAATATTTTTATTTGTTATTTATTATATATAATTTCTAATCTGATGTTCTTAATAGTCATTTTTTATTCTCACCTTGCCGCTACAGCTGCGTTTGAATCCAAACACACACTCCACTATTGTTTCCAATCTCACTGCTACAATATCTAATCTCACCGTTACAGTAATTAATCTCACCGCCACCGCTGTTTTTAACCTCACCGAAGGTAAACACACCGCCTATCCAAACTAAGCCTTAGTTCGATTAATCTAAATATTATTATCAATACAGGAGGATATATGGCCGAGTGCACTAAAGCGCATTATCCTTTAATTTATGGGTTGGAGAGGGGTTATGGGTAATTTTAAATATTGTATTAAAAAAGAGAAAATATGATCAGAACTTATAATGTATTATTTTTATCATTTTAGAAAGAAAGTTTGGGATAAAACTCCTTTTTATAAATGGGAGAATGCCGATATCCCTTGCATGGCAAGATTTTGGAATTTTTTCAGAAATTACAAAATTATGAGTAGTTAATTTTTATTATTTTAGTCATGATAGATATACGTTCAGTTTAATTAGCTAAAATAAAAATTTAAGTCAGATGGCTAATGATAAATTTTATTATTTAAAGTTAATTAAATTATAAAAAAGTGTTTTAAACTGACAAAACTAGTTTTTATGATTTAATTAATTTTAAATTGTCATTATAAATATTTTTATGGTTAATATTAATTTAATCTAAATGATTAATAATTTTTTTATCATAAAATTTTTTAAATGAGCAAAATTTAATGAGATTTTAGAGTTTTTTTTTTTTTGGTAAATAGAACAATGAATTACATAGAGTAAATCATAGACAAATTATCAAAAGTGCAATCTTCCTTCAATATCTCTTTAATCTCCAAAGGGGTTCCTCAAACATGTGCAAAGTTTCATCCCTCATCAAAGTCATTTTTGCCAAAGCATCTGCTACCCGATTAGACTCTCTTGGAACATAATTCAAGGACCACTTCTCTTCAAAGTCTGGAATTTGTTGAATCTTCCTTATTAGAGAGCTTTTTGGACCATCAAACTTGCTTTCGCGGATAGAGATAACATTTTCAAGGTTATCAGACTGAATAATGACCTCGGCATACCCTTGTTTCTGAAAGAGAAGTAGACCATCCAATATTCCCCACAACTCAGCAACCGCTACTAAACATTTCCCCAAAAAATGATTATATCCTAAGATCCACTTTCCTTTGCCATCGTGTATTACTCCACCTGCAGTAGAGAAACCAGACACAGAGTGAACAGCACTATCAGTATTAAGGTAAAAACACATACTTGAATTCTGATGAACGGATGTCTGTTTTGGGCGAAAATCTAACGCTGCATTATGGATAGAGAAAAAATGCTTCTCCCAACTATAAGAGGCGCTGCTAATATCCTTAGGACTCATAGAATTCCCTTGAAAAATGATTGAATTTCGATTCTTCCAAATGCGGTAAAGAAGTATCTCAAAGAGCTATGTCTAAGTGGAGTCACTTGTATTAATGGTAGAATGAGATTGCAGGTTCGAGAATTACCACTCCGAAATATTACCAGTGAAGAAGCTTCCAAAATTATTAGAAGGGATGACTTGTTTCCAAATTTCCTTCGCAAAAGAACAATCCCAAAGAGTATGGAGAATATCCTTCGTTAAATGGCCACAAAGATGACACGAAGCGTCTTGTGCAATACACTTCTAGCCCTTTTAGAATTGGTTAAAAGTCGTTGCTTAAGAACTAACCAGATAAACTGTTTAACGCGTTGGGGCCCTAGAATTTTCCATACAATACTCCAGTTTACATCCTTCAGATACTAAGACTCCTCCTTAAGCATATAGTAAGCACTCTTCACAGAAAAGACACCAGTCGTCGCTCTAGGCCAAGAAAGAATATCTGGCCCCGCTAAGTCTAAAGGAGGAGAAATGATAATGATTCGATTGGCCACTTTTTCTGGCAGCCACAATCTGAAGAGATCAAGGTTCCAATCGCCATTATCCAAAACCATCTCATTGACTTTACTTTGAGGAACAATATTGCATTGACCCGGCACATACTGATTGAGGGGACCCACATTGGGAACCCAACTATCCTTCCAACAACGAACAAACCTCCCATTACCAATAGACCAGATCATATTGCTACGCAACAAAGGCTAAGCTTTGGCAACTACTTTTCACATATAGGAGCACTTATTCCTCATAATAGAATCTGACAAACTCTCATGGAAGCCATACTTAGCTCGAAGGACCTGAACCCATAAAGCTTCAGTCTTAGTAATAAGTGTAACACCCCTAGCCCGTGTTCCAGTCGGAACAGGGTTTGAGGCATTACCTAGCTAATCTTGCATAAACATTTAGAATATGGTTATAAAATTTCGTTTAACCCCATCGCTCGTACATGCTCGGCCCAGGAGGCCCTAAAAATACTTCCGAGAAGTATCAGGATATTTCTGGAAACTTTCACAAGTTCAAGAAACTTTTTAACAAAACAGGGGCCACACGCCCGTGTAGGCCTAGGAACACTCCCGTGTGCCTCTAAGGCATGCCCGTGTCTTCTAACCGTGGTCGACACTGACTAATTTCACACGGCCTTGACACGCCTGTGTCTTCCAACCGTGGTCAATTCTGACTAAAGTCACACGGCCTTGACACGCCCGTGTACCCCAGCCGTGTACCCCAGCCGTGTGGTGATTTAAATTCCAGGTGCAAGGTACAGACTTCACACGGCCTGGGCACAGGCCCATGTGCTAGTTGTGGCTCCAACACGGTCTAGACACACGCCCGTGTGTCTACCCATACAGACAATTAGCAGGCTATATACCAAGCCCTTTCCACCCTACATTGCACACATACATGCATCCACTCAAAACAATACTACTCCTAACCCTTTTGCAAGTCTAAGAACTCATCCAACATACACAATATTGAAAAGAATGCACACTTCATGAATTTCATCTTCATTAAACAAAAAAGTTTACCAAGTATTTGCCTAACTCATAGGGCCATTTACAAAATGACTTTTATAAACTTACATAGTCAACACTTTGACTAACAATTACAACTTAACAAAATACTCAAGTCCTATACATGCCATACTCAAAATAAGTCTAAAATTGTTATACCAAAGTGCTTGTCGATAGTGTGATTTCCGAACTCCTACGTCCACGATTCTCAAGTTACCCTGGCAGTACTATAAGATAGAAGGGCAATAAAAAGGGTAAGCATAAAGCTTAGTAAGTTTGCATGGAAATAAATAGCAATAATAAGCTCATAAGATAATCCACCCACGGTATTAGCTAACCGTACTCGAGTCAAGGCTTCCTGATATTGCTTACTTGCAATTGCCCTTATCTAGCACATATTGTGCCACATATCAAAATCGATTCTTCGTGACACATTCACGAGTGCCTATATTCATTCATTCACATGACTTAAATATCATTCACATTTCTACTTCTAAAATCCTCTACTTATCCCACTATCCACAAGGGATAGTCGAAGATGTGTGTTTATCCTCGTTACTGTAGGTATAAAGTTAACGCTACATCCTCGAGGTGGTCTTACATAGAGTCACCTCTAGATGCCAATGCCATATCCCGGATATGGTCTTATATAAGATTACCTCTAGATGCCAATGCCATATCCCGGATATGGTCTTATATGAAATCTCCTATCATGTATCGATGTCATATTCTGAATATGGTCTTATATGATTCTCTTAATCATTACCGAAGCCACATCCCAGATATGGTCTTATACAGGATTTCAACTCGATGCCAAGGCCATGTCCTGGACATGGTCTTACACGGGACCTTATCTATTTCATATCTCAATGATAACATTTTTATAATCAATATGGCCCGTAGGACTTCAACATCTCATTCACATTTACTACTCCAATTAGTAGTGCATGATGCATTAATATAATGTTAAGCATTTCTCAACATGCTAACATAAATGTTGCTTAAATTGCATACAAACTTACCTCGATTTCAAAATAAGCTAGCTTGTCGATCTAGTCCGAGACTTTGTTCTTTACCCGATCGAGGCGGGTCCTCAGTTCTTCTTGCTCTATAACAGTAATTTAACTCATTTTAACCACTATATTAATAAAAACGTTTCAAAAATCATGCTTAGGCAAAATTATTATTTTGCCCCTAGACTTTGGTAAAATGACCATTTTACCCCTAGGCTCGGAAATAAATTCTAATCACATTTCTACCTTCAACAAGCCTAAGTAAACATTTAATGCTCTTAAAGCTATCATCAAAAATCAATATTTCACATATTAACCACAAACTTTATAACATTTTCATAAGGTCATATTTGGTGTTTTTCATGCTAACACATTTACAAAAGTTGTTCATCTTACAACTAAGACTAAATTTCTTCCATAAAAATGCAGTAATAACTAAGATAGCTCTCATGGTAAAACTTTAAACTCTTTACCATATTGCACAATAGTCCCCTCATTTGAAAGCTTAAGCTTTAGGGGTCTCAAAAGTACAATTATTTTTCAAGAAAAGTTCACTAGAACACTTACTTGTGAAGAGATGAGTGTGCTGAAATTTTTGAAGCTTTCTACCCCCTATTTGCTGCTAATTTTCGCTGGAAAAGAAAAGGAGACTCTCCTTATTTTATTAATACAAGTCAAATAAGTCACCAATTATCACCAACTTTGACCAACACTGTCCATCTTTGTCTCCTATGGCCGGCCATACTAATTTTGGGGGTCTAATTGCCTTTTAAAAACCTCCAATTAACAATCTATGGCCATTTGGTACTTTTAGCTTATAGAGTGGAATTTTCATACTTTATGCGATTTAGTCCTTTTTCGCGATTAAACATGAAATCGCTAAAATTAAAGCACCAAAATTCTCATGCACATATGCTATCATGCTCTGACTCATAATATAACATGAAAATAAATTTCTCTAAACTTAGATTAGTGATCTCGAGATCACTATTTTGACTAGCCCCTAAATCGGGCTGTTACAATTCTCCCCCTTAAGGATTTTTGCCCTCGAAAATCTTACCAGTGAAAAGATTGGAGTATTGGTTTCTCATCAATTCCTCGGACTCTCATGTAGCCTCTTCTATACCGTGCCTTTGCCATAGGACTTTCACTAGCGCTATGCTTTTGTTCCTTAACTACTTTACTTCACGAGCCAAAATTCTAACTGGTTCTTCACTATATGTCAAATCCGGTTGTATCTCTACCTCTGTCGGCTCTATAACATGCGAAGGGTCTGAAAGGTATCGATGTAACATGGATATGTGAAAGACGTCATGAATCTTTTCTAACTCAGGTGGCAAAGCTAACCGATAAGCTACCGGCCCTATCCTTTCGGTAACTTCATAAGGTCCGATAAAACGCGGACTCAATTTTCCCTTCCGACCAAATCTGAGGACTTTCCTCCAAGGTGATACTTTCAAGAACACTTTATCACCGACATTAAATTCTATATCTTTCCTTTTTAAATATGAATAGAACTTCTGTCTATCTGAGACGACTTTCAAACAGTCACGTATCACTTTTACCTTCTCCTCAATTTCCTTAACCAAATCAACCCCGTGTATCTGTTTCTCTCTGAGTTCTGACAAATACAAGGGAGTTCGACACTTACGCCCATACAATGCCTCATAAGGCGCCATCTTTAAACTTGATTGAAAGCTATTGTTGTAAGCGAATTCCACCAATGGTAAGTATTTCTCCCAATTATCGTGGAATTCCAAGACACAACATCAAAGCATGTCTTCAAGTATCTGAATTACCCTCTCTAACTGCCCGTCAGTTTGTGGATGGAAGGCGGTACTGAAACTCAATTTCGTGCCCAATGCTTCTTACAGCTTTTTCCAAAACCGTGACGTGAATCTCGGATCTCTATCTGAAATGATCGACAACGATACACCATGAAGTCTTACTATCTCAGACTTGTACAAGTCTGCCAATTTATCGAGTGAATAGTCAATTCGCACTGGTATAAAGTAGGCTGACTTAGTGAGTCTATCAATCACTTCCCATATTGCATCTTTCCTCTTGGGAGTCAACGGTAAGCCCGACATGAAGTCCATAGTAATACGGTCCCACTTCCACTCAGGAACCATAATGGGCTGAAGTAAACCCGAAGGTACTTGATGTTCAGCCTTCACTTGTTGACAAATCAAGCATTTCGATATAAACTCGGAAATATCTTTCTTCATACCAAGCCACCAGTACCATTTCTTCAAATCATGGTACATCTTTGTGCTGCCTGGGTGTACATTCAAACATCCGCTATGCACTTCATGCAAAATTTTGCGAATAAGCTCGTCATTCTTGGGTACACAGATCCTATCTCGAAATGTCAGATATCCATCAGGATTTACTCGAAAGTCTGTCTCCTCGCTCAACTCGCATAAAACTCTCTTGGCTTGCAAACTGTTATCATCTTTCTGAGCTTCATATATCTCTTGAAGGAACAATGGTTTAGCCCTCAACTCGGCTAAAACTGATCCATCATCTAACAATGTCATCTGAGTACTCATGGCTTTTAGTGTGAATAATGATTTTCTGCTCAAAGTGTCGGCGACTACATTCGCCTTTCCCGGATGGTAGTCAATTACCAACTCATAATCCTTAATCAACTCTATCCACCTTCGTTGCATCAAATTCAATTCTTTTCGAGTCATCAAATATTTTAGGCTTTTGTGGTCAGTGAAAATCCGACACCTTTCACCATATAAATGATGCCTCCAAATTTTTAACGCAAACACGATTGCGGCCAACTCTAAATCATGAGTCGGGTAGTTCTTCTCGTGCGACTTCAACTGCCTAGAGGCGTATGCAATCACTTTACCCTCTTGCATAAGTACACAGCCCAATCCGTTCAAGGACGCATCACTGTAAACCACAAATTCTCTCTCCGATTCTGGTTGCACCAAAATGGGAGCCCCAATCAATAGTGTCTTCAGTTTCTCAAAACTCTATTTACATTTTTCCGTCTAATCAAACTTTACATCTTTCTGTAAAAGTCTCGCCATCGGGGTAGCTATAATGGAAAACCCCTTGACAAAACGCCTATAATAGCCAGCTAGGCCTAGAAAACTCCTCACTTCAGTTACGCTCCTCGACGGTTTCCATTCAACAATTGCTAAAATCTTACTTGGGTCGACTCTAATCCCATCTCCCGAGACAATGTGTCTCAAAAATCCCACTTCCTTAAGCCAAAATTCACTCTTACTGAATTTGGCATACAATTGTTTTTCTCTCAAAACTTGTAGAACCATACTCAAATGCTCAGCATGATCGTTCTCATCTCGAGAGTAGATTAGTATGTCATCGATGAAGACCAAAACAAATCTATCCAAGTACGGTCGAAAAATGTGATTCCTCAAATCCATGAAGATCGCGGGGGCATTCGTTAGACCAAAAGGCATGACCAAAAATTCATAATGGCCATACCTAGTCCTAAAGGCGATTTTCGGCACATCCGAGTCCTTCACTCTCAACTGATAGTACCCTGACCTCAAATCTATCTTGGAAAATACTGTAGCTCCCTTCAATTGATCAAATAGATCATCGATCCTCGGTAATGGGTACTTATTCTTCATTGTCACCTTGTTGAGCTACCGATAGTCAATACATAGTCTCATGGAACCATCTTTCTTCTTCACGAATAGGACGGGAGCACCCCACGGAGAAAAACTCAGCCTCGCGAAACCCTTATCTGTTAATTCTAGTAACTATACTTTTAGCTCTTTTAGCTCGGTTGGAGCCATTCTATATGGAGCAATAGAAATAGGGGCAGTACCAGGAACTAATTCAATCCCAAATTCAATCTCTCTATCTGAAGGTAGCCCTGGCAACTCTTCCGGGAAAACATCTAGGTACTCGCATACTATGGGTATTGACTTAATTTTTAACTCAGTCTATTTAGTGTTCAACACAAAGGCAAGATAAGCCTCATGCCCCTTCCTCAGATACCTTTGAGCCGGCATGGTTGATATCACTATTGGCGACCTATCTGGCTTATCTGATTCAACACGAATAAAATTACCATTTTCATCTCTCAACTCGATATGCTTCTTCCCACAATTCACAATTACACCATGGGTAACTAACCAGTCCATCCCTAGAATGACATCAAATTCGTCAAACGGTAATAACATAAGATCGACCGGGAAAAAATGACCATTAATCATCAAAGGGCACCATTTGCAAACTCTATCAACCAGCACACACTTGCCTAGGGGATTAGACACTCTTATGATAAATTCGGTAGACTCTATAGGCATGCTCATGCTAGAGACTAATTCCATGCATATGTATGAGTGGGTAGATCCCAGGTCAATTAAAGCTATAACATAAGTATTATGGAGAGAAAAGATACACGTGATCACGTCGGGGGAAAATGCCTCTTCACGAGCACGAATGGCATATGTCCTCGTCAGTGCTCTACCCTCGACTCTAGCAGCTTGCTCTCTAGGTGGATTCTTGCTTCCCATCTCAATCCCTGGGTTTCTCGATGGTCTTCCCCTAATGGTACTTCTCGATCTTGCATTCTGAGGTTTTCCTTTCTCGTCCACCTCGGGACAATCTCTGATAAAGTGGTCTAAGGACCCACATCTGAAGCAAGCTTTCTCATTAGTTCTACACTCACCAGAATGGCGCCTGCTACACTGAGGGCATTCCGGTCTACTTGGTCGAATGTTGCCCATACTAGCAACTGATGTGGTTTGCCCTTTCAACCCCTAAAATTGCTTGCCTTTATCTCGGGTTGAAAACTCAGCTGAAGTGATTGATCGAGTAGTGAAATCCCTCGATTTCTTAGATGAAGATTTGTGAGACTTATTCAGTTGTCTCTTCCTCGAGTCACGAGACTCGTACTCAGCTCTTCTTTTCTCTTTAGCCAACTCCACGGCTTTACAGGCCCTATCCACCAACACTACAAATTCCTTTAATTCGAGAGCTCCCACGTATAGGCAGATATCTTCATTCAATTCGTCCTCAAATCTCTTGCACATGATGGCTTCAGTAGACACGCACTCTCGTGCATACTTGCTAAGCCTTACAAACTCCCGTTCATAGTCGGTCACTAACATATGGCCTTACTTCAATTCTAGGAACTCCTTTCTCTTGTGGTCGATGAACCTCTAGTTGATATACTTCTTCCAGTATTCCTCTTGGAAGAATTCCCAACTATCTCTCTCCCTTGGCACCACCGACACCAGGGTGTTCCACCATCGATAGGCTGAATCTCTCAGGAGAGACACCGCACACTTTAAGCACTCCTCAAGCGTGCAGGATAACTCATCGAATACCCGGATGGTATTCTGGAGCCAAAATTCCGCTTTCTCCGGGTCATCATCCTTATTCACCCAAAATTCCTAGGCTCCTTACTTTCGGATCTTATCCACCGAAGGCCTTTCTCTTCTCACCACCTCAACAACTTGAGGAGTTACAAGAGCGGGTTGAGGGATAGATGGGGGCGGAGGGGGTTGAGCGTTAGGATTTGCTCGGGTATACTCAGTATACCAACTGCTCATCATGTGGAGAAAGGCTTCTTGAGCCTCTTCCCCCTGACCCAAGGTCTCAGGTCTATTGACAGTTGGCGCGATCCCTTGAGCATCATCGGCTGCAGTTCGGTCTGGACCAGAATCCATCTACTACATAAAACACACTTTTACCTATCAGGAGCCATCACACTATCATTACATAGACACTCTTACATGTGGCATGTATAGCTAGACTCGTACTTACGCTACGTTAGTCTTGGAATCGACTAAACCGTAGCTCTGATACCAATAAATATAACACCCCTTTCCCGTGTTCTAGCCGAAATAGGGTTTGAGGCATTACCTAGCTAATCTTGCATAAACATCTAGAATTGGGTTATAAAATTTCGTTTAACCCCATCGCTCGTACATGCTCGGCCTAGGAGGCCTTAAAAATACTTCCGAGAAGTATCAGAATCTTTCCAGAAATTTTCACAAGTTCAAGAAACTTTTTAACAAAATAGGGGCCACATGCCTGTGTATGCCTAGGGACACACCCGTGTGCCTCTAAGGCATGCCCGTGTCTTCCAACCGTGGTCGACACTGACTAATTTCACACGGCCTTAACACGCCTGTGTCTTCCAATCGTGGTCGATTCTGACTAAATTCACACGGCCTTGACACGCCCGTGTACCCCAACCGTGTGGTGATTTAAATTCCAGGTGCAAGGTGCAGACTTCACACGGCCTGGGCACAGGCCCATGTGCTAGCCGTGGCTCCCATACGATCTAGACACTCGCCCGTGTGTCTACCCATATAGACAATTAGCAGGCTATATACCAAGCCCTTTCCACCCTACATTGCACACATACATGCATCCACTCAAAACAATACTACTCCTAACGCTTGCAAGTGTAAGAACTCATCCAACATACACTATATTGAAAAGAACGCACACTTCATGAATTTCATCTTCATTAAACAAAATTGTTTTCCAAGTATTTGCCTAACTCATAGGGCCATTTACAAAATGACTTTTATAAACTTACATAGCCAACACTTTGACTAACAATTACAACTTAACAAAATACTCAAGTCCTATACGTGCCATACTCAAAATAAGTCTAAAATTGTTATACCAAAGTGCTTGTCGATAGTGTGATTTTTGAACTCCTACGTCCACGACTCTCAAGTTACCTTGGCAGTACTACAAGATAGAAGGGCAATAAAAAACGTAAGCATAAAGCTTAGTAAGTTTGCATGGAAATAGATAGCAATAATAAGCTCATAATATAATCCACCCACGATATTAGCTAACCGTACTCGAGTCAAGGCTTCCTGATACTGCTTACTTACAATTGCGCTTATCTAGCACATATTGTGCCACATATCAAAACCAATTCTTCGTGACACATTCACGAGTGCCTATATTCATTCATTCACATGACTTAAATATCATTCACATTTCTACTTCTAAACTCTTCTACTTATCCCATTATCCACAAGGGATAGTCAAAGACCTGTTTTTATCCTCGTTACTGTAGGTATAAAGCCAACGCCACATCCCGGATATGGTCTTGTATAAGATTACCTCTAGATGCCAATGCCATATCCCGAATATGGTCTTATATGAAATCTCTTATCATGTATCGATGTCGTATTTCGAATATGGTCTTATACGATTCTCTTAATCATCACCGAAGCCATATCCCGGATATGGTCTTATACGGGATTTCAACTCGATGCCGAGGCCATGTCCCAGGCATGGTCTTACACGGGACCTTATCTATTTCATATCTTAATGATAACATTTTTATAATCAATATGGCCCGTAGGACTTCAACATCTCATTCACATTTATACTCAAATTAGTAGTGCATTATGCGTTAATATAATGTCAAGCATTTCTCAACATGCTAACATAAATGTTGCTTAAATTGCATACAAACTTACCTTGATTTCAAAATGAGCTGGCTTGTCGATCTAGTCCGAGACTTTGTTCTTTCCCAGGTCGAGGTGGGTCCTCGGTTCTTCTTGCTCTGTAACAGCAATTTAACTCATTTTAACCACTATATTAATAAAAGCATTTCAAAAATCATGCTTAGGCAAAATAGTAATTTTGCCCCTAGACTTTGGTAAAATGACCATTTTGCCCCTAGGCTCGGAAATAAATTCTAATCACATTTCTACCTTCAACAAGCCTAAGTGAACATTTAATGCTCTTAAAGCTATCATCAAAAATCAATATTTCACATATTAACCACAAACTTTATAACTTTTTCATGAAGGTCCTATTTGGTGTTTTTCATGCTAACACCTTCACAAAAGTTGTTCATCTAACAACTAAGACTCAATTTCTTCCATAAAAATGCAGCAATAACTAAGATAGCTCTCATTGAAAAACTTTAAACTCTTTACCATATTGCACAATAGTCCCCTCATTTGAAAGCTTAAGCTTTAGGGGTCTCAAAAGTACAATTGTTTTTAAGAAAAGTTCATTAGAACACTTACTTGTGAAGAGATGAGTGTGCTGAAATTTTTGAAGCTTTCTACCCCCTATTTGCTGCTAATTTTCTGTGGAAGACAAAAGGAGACTCTCCTTATTTTATTAATACAAGTCAAATAAGTCACCAACTATCACCAACTTTGACCAACATTGTCCATCTGTGTCTCCTATGGACGGCCATGCTAAGTTTGGGGGTTTAATTGCCTTTTAAAGACCTCCAATTAACAATCTATGGCCATTTGATACTTTTAGCTTATAGAGTGGAACTTTTTTTCTTTATGCGATTTAGTCATTTTTCGCGATTAAACATGAAATCGCTAAAATTAAACCACCAAAATTCTCATGCACATATACTATCATGCTCTGACTCATAATATAACATGAAAATAAATTTCTCTAAACTCAGATTAGTTATCTCGAGATCACTATTCTGACTAGCCACTAAATCGGGCTGTTACAATAAGGCTATAACCAATTTTCATCATGAAAGCTTTGTTTTGATCCCCCAAATGCCGAAATCCAAGATCTTCATGTAACTTAGGCTGGCAATTATTATTCCACCCCACCAAATCCAATTTCTTTTTCCCTTCCACAGTCCCCAAAATGAACTGTCTTACTAATTCTTTAATAGAGTCGCAAATCCCCTTAGGGACTAGAGTTGACTGCATGAGATAACTCAGAATAGTCAACAGAACTAATTGTGCTAAGGTAACCCTTCCAGAAAAATAGAGTCTCTTAGCATCTCAACTAGATAGGCGACTGCAAACTCTTTCCACCAAAATATTAAGAATGATATTAGTAACCCTTTGGTGAAAGAGTGGAACCCCGAGATAGTGACCCAAATCATTAACTTCTTGAAAGCCAAGCATGTCATTGATCTCACTCCTTAATGATTCGTTAACACCCATGGAGAAGAAAACATTTGTTTTCCTGACATTGACCTTGTGACCTGATAATTTACAAAAATTACTCAAAAAATTCTTAAGGAGGCTACTATGAGTCAATTCAGCTCGACTAAAGATCACCAAATCATCTGCAAAGAAAAAATGTGAGATATTCGGTCCTGTGCGTGATAGTCGAATGAGGCTCCACTCTCTTGAAGAGATACACGTGTGGAATCTATGGCCCAACCATTCCATACAAAGAATAAAGAGGTATGGTGACAAAGGACATCCTTGTCGAAAACCACTAATCGGTCTAAACTTTTGTGTTTGTGCACTATTCTATAAAACCTGCATAGAGGATGACGAAATAGCATTCATAATAACTTTAACCAAGTGAGAAGAAATACTTGCTGCATTGAGAGAAGCTTCTAGGAAGTCCGATCTGACTCTACCGTAAGCCTTTTCCAAATTGATCTTGATTGCCATCCACTGGAGCTTCTTCTTGGATCTCATTGAATGTAACACTTCCTGGGCAATAATGACATTATCGATAATGATTCTCCCTACAATGAATCCTGCTTGTTCTTGACCTATGATCTTTGAGAAGATACTCTTAAATCTATTTGCAATGACCTTCATGACCAGCTTGTACAACACAAAGCAGAGACTAATAGGTTGGAACTACGAGAAATTTTTTGGGTTAGAAATTTTAGGAATTAACATAATAAGTTGTTATTGAACTCTGAATCAATGGTTCCTCCCTCAAAAACCTTTTTCACCCACTCACAAATAACTCCCCCTATATTATCCCATTGGTTTTGAAAGAAAATAGCTTGAAAACCATCGCTACCTGGGGCTTTCAAGGGCGCTATATCAAAAAGGGCAATCCTGATTTCCTCATTCATAACACTTCTCCCAAGAAAATCAACATATTTGGGACTAAAGCTTGGAAAAGCATTAGGAGGTAGAAACCCTAACGAACCTGGATTCTTTCCATAGAGATTTTGGAAAAAGTTAACTTCTTCTGTCTTAAGAACCTCAAGATCAAAAATCCAATTCCAATCAGCATTACACAACGCAGTGATTTTATTGAAGTTCCTTCTGTGAACCATGCACCTGTCTAAGTAGCTAGTGTTACGATATCCCAATTTTAGCCACTCACACATTGATTTTTGCTTCCAGAGCATCTCCTCATGGTGAAGAATATTTTCAAGCTCATCACAAACGATCACTTCTGGTTGAAAAACAGAATTAGATCCCGAGAGATCTAATGCATGTTGTATCTTAGAAAGCTTGTGCATTAACTACCTCTTTCATTGATTTATATGACCATAAACACATTCGTTCCACCTTTTGAGCTTACCCGTATACTCAGCAACTACACTTGTCATATTACCATTGAAGCTCCAATTATTCTTAACAAAATCAGAGAAATTCTGATGATGCAGCCAGCCAGCTAAAAACTAGAAGGGAGAATTAGGAGCACAACTAACATCATAGCAAAAATTCAAAAAAAAATGGGCGATGGTAAGATTTAATTATGGGGAGATGGGTAATCAAATAGTTGGGAAAGGATTCCATCCAAGCATCATTTCCCACAGCCTTATTTAGTCTTTCAGAAATATTACCACGATGCCACGTGAACGGATGACCCTGAAAACCCAGGTCATGCAAATGAGCTTTATCCATAAATTCACCAAAGGACTAGCATATGTGACCTTTGACATGACCACCTTTTTTATCTTCTGAAGAGAGGATGGCGTTAAAATCTCCAATCGCCATCCAAGGATCATACTCACGTGGGACTGAGCGACTTAAACCATTCCACAAAATTTTTCTTTTCTGTTTGTCACGCTAGAAAGTCCTACTGCTTCCACCCGATGAGATTTATCCCAGCCTAACTTAGCAATAATTGTGTCAGCTTTAACCCCACTGATTCTTGGCTCAAGAAGGCTAATTATATCAGGCTTATACTGATTGTTATACTCACGAAAAGCTCGTAAAAATTTATCAGACGCACACCCCTACACATTCCAAGATAAAATAGACAAATTCATAGTAAAAAATTAAAAAGAAAAAAAAAGAGCTTATAAAAAATTAAAAAGAAAGAAAAGAACCTATCTTAAAGGCGACCGGTAGAAGAAAACTCCTCTCGCTCTCATTTTTCCCGCGATAAATCCTTAGCAGAATTTTCATCAATTTTAGACACAATAAGTTATGCTACCCTCTTCATAGAACTAGCACTCAGATGTTTTCAGAGTTCTTGAAAACGATTACCTGGTCCCTTTAAGGTTTTATTAAGTTTCCAACCTCCTTTAGAACCAGTTACTTTAGCATTTGCATTCTGTCCCTTTAGGACCTCTCTAGGCAATTTAATTTCAGTCGAACAACCACTACCCACTATCTCCACCTAACAGGCTCCAGAATGCTGCTATTTTTTAACACAATTACCGAATTGTTTTTTGCCTCCAACACTCCTTCCTTCACCGCCACATTAACAAACGAACTCTCTTCAAATGTAGGATTAAAGTGCACTACATGTTCCACTTGTTTTTGGAATAAATTAGGAGGATCCACCTTCACTTGGTCTGCATCAAAACCATTCTATGAATTTGAAACTAAAGGACAAAAGGAGTAAGAAATACCTGAATTTAGGGACTGATTATTTTCTCCAACATTGGCTAATAAAGCGTACATGACACTAGGAAGCTTTGAAAGATCTGTTCTAGCCTCCTTCGAAGCTTGAGTCTCTTGCTGCTACCCAATACCATAACTACTAGAGGCCTGCTGATTATTATCCAAATAAGCCTACTAGTTAGCAGCCAAAGAAGCCTGTGGGATCAAGCCCATCTTAAACCAACCTTGATATGATCATTTGAGAGAGTAATGGTCTAAGGGTCACGGGCCTGAAATCACAATGTCCATTTACAGAAAAGTCTCAAAACCCAATTAACCCAAAATACCAGACCCCAGTTTAATACAAGTAACGGCCCAAAATTAAACCCAAATGATCCCAACCAACAGCCCAGAATTCACTAACCCAAATACAACTAGCTCAACAAACCAATTCCTAACCCACTAAGCCCAATCCACCCATAGCCCGTAAACAGAAGAAAAAGCAAAAGAAACCCTAGTCTCAAGCCATGCGCCGCTACGACATTCAGCTGCCACCACGAGCGTCTGCCACACGCGCCCCTGCGTTATTTCGATGACCCACGCGCCCATGCGCCCTGACATGGACCACTTCCCCCAGGCACCTCTGGCCCCGCACGTCTCAGCAATCAGCAACTCGCCTCTCTGACTGCTCCACCATCGCCTTGCCCATGCCCTGCAAGAACGAAACCAACGAGCAACAGAGAACACAAAAAAAAGAAACCTGCAAATCGGATATAAAAACGAAAGGGGAAACGTTTCGGAGGTCTTCTCTCCCCCAAAGGCAAAAAGGATAGAAACAAAAAACCAAAGTCTTTACAAATTCGATTATAGTCAGATTGAAGCAAATCTTGTAGCAAGGTTCTGGCTTTTTCTAAGAAGCACACACGTATATCAGAAATCAAATAAGCAGAGTACAAGGTTGTTATTTTTTTCCTTTTGTTTCACTTTCTTCAATTTAATATCGTCTTTTACCTTTTTTTCTACTTATCGTACTGAAGTTTAATACAAAAATCAATCACAAAACGAATTAATAAACGAGGGAAAACAAGGAGCTTACCTTCGTAGGCGAACCGTCGGATCTGTCCTCCTTCGTAGGCGAACCGTCGGATCTGTCCTCCGTCTTTTCATTTCTTTAAATCTGTATTTCTAGACCTCCGATTTTGTTTTGATTTTAACATAGTCCCTTAATTACTCTCTTTAATTATTTTCACTACATTTTTATTTAAATACTATTATTATTGTTATTTTAATATTATATAAATATCTTTTTACCAATTCTTTGTTATTATCACCGCTATTATTTATATTATTATTATTATTTATGTTTCATTACATTCAAATCAATACGTATAGCATTTTATCCACTAACTAGCGAATTTCTATTGTACTTATTAAATTAATTTTATGTGCATATTGTTATTTTCATATTATTTTCGATATGTACTTCCTTTTAAACCTGTTTGTACATATACATATATATATTAATATAATTTATTTTCCTTTAAACCTATATTTCGTCACACGCGTCTGTCTATTTCGAAAACCCTTATGTATTATCATCTTTATATATAAATTATTTAATACTAATTTTCATTCCACGCATTGTAGGTTATCATTGATATTTGCATATTATTTGTTTCGGTTTCCTTATATATGATATTTATTTGCAAATCTATTGGTATTTAAATTTTTATTTTATATGCATATCATCCTCGTATCTTATTTCAAACCTCAACATATTCGAATCTCTTCAAATATTTCATTACGCTCAAAAAAAATGAACACTGAGCAAATTTTAAGATTTCATAAAATAAGACAATATTTGTGTGTTTAGAAGTACGGAAAATTACATCCTAACGTGCTGGGCGTTGATTTTTCGTCCTACTAAATAACCAAATACTATCCTCGCATGTTTTGAAAATCAAAGATGATCTCGGTATCGGAGTATAAATGTGTTATGTCCTAACGCGCTGGATGTGATATTTTTACCCCTTTGAAACGAGTTAATCTTGAGATTCAATTCCGATTTAATGAGCTCTAAGTTCCAATATATTCAAGCCTTTACCAAATGTTTCATTTTGTTAAAGGCTTTTGTTGAAGGCATACATCGAACCAATTTTAAGATTGTGTATTTGAAAAACAAGGCAATATTTGCGTGTTTAGGAGTACGAGAGATTACATCCTAACGTGCTGGGTGTTGATTTTTTCGTTCAACTAAATAACCCAAATACCATTTTTATATGTTTTGAAGATCAAAGACGATCTCGATGTCAGAGTATAAAGGTGTTATATCCTAACGTGTTGGGTATGATACTTTCATTCCTTTGAAACGAGATAATCTTGAGATTCAACCCCAATTTAACGAATTCTCTTTGAAATTTTTACCCTAGATATTTTCAAGTTTTCAACATTAGGACAACATCAATCAATTTGGTACCAATTTTGGGCGTGACGAGGGTGCTAACCCTTCCTCACACGTAACCGACTCCCGAACTCATTTTCTCAAACACTCATAGACCAAAGCTATTGTTTCAGTAAATCAAAATGTTTTATTAAAACAAAGGTGACCCGATCACGCCTAAATAAAGATCGGTGGTGACTCCCTATTTTAAAGGTCGATTCCCGTTTTTTCAAAAAATGGCTACGACAGCATGGCGACTCCGCTGGGGACTCGAGAGTCAGGCCATAAATTGATTGATTTTTGTCCTTTTGATTGAAAACTTGAAAAATTGTTTTTGTTTTTAACGAAAAATCATGTTTCTTCTAAAGCATTTGTTCGTGTTATAACTTCTACATTGCTGAGTCTCATAATACTTGCATTTATATTGCATGACCGTTGTGGTCACACCTTTAAGTGGGGTAAGAAACTAAGCCTTCGTGAGGTTTTCACCTCCGCATGGGCTAGTGGATTGCTTCTGGGATACATCCGTACCTGTGTGCTTCATGAGGTTTTCACCTCCGCATGGCCATAGGGAAATGTGTCCCCCTGGACCGAACTCGATCCGCATGAGCCTATAATGGGGGAGGATAGAGGAATTTGCTGGTCCAGGTATCCTTCTTTAGAACCAAACTCCATGTAGAAACCCTAGAGCCTACCCTTGGCAGAATGTCGAAATAGCTACCCAGATAAGTGTTTAATGATATTTTACTTGTTTTGATTATGCGATACTAACTTGTGTTGATTTGTTTGATTTGCATGACATTTCATATAGTAGAGGTGTCAATTTCTGTTCGGTTGCTGAGATAGGAAGTTTGCTATGGAAAACGACTTTCTTGATAAAGTAGAGGATAATGCGGCTGTGCGCGCGTGGTCAGAAAAATTACAGTTGGAAAAAGGAGATAGCTTAGTTGAAGGTCATATCTCGGAGCTGAGGGACTTCACCCGCGTTAGGTAACACAAAATGAGCTTCAAGAGTTGCGGGATATCTGGACCCATTGGGAAGATGAAGCTAAACAGATGTTCCGCCGCCGTTATGGTGATATCTCTTACTTATTGGATGTTAAGATAGATAAACACCTGTTTCGGGCCATGGTCCAGTTTTGGAATTCTGCATACAGTTGCTTCACTTTTGAGAAAGTGGATTTGGTGCCAACAATAGAAGAATATACTGCTTTACTTCGTATTCCCGAGATGCAAGTTGACAAGTTTTATATTAGGCCTGCCTATGTCCCTCCTTTGGCAAAGAAGTTGATGAAAATTACGGGAATGAGTGAACAGTGGATCTCGACCAAGGTTCAACAGAAAGGTGAAGGGAGATGTGTTCCTTGGATAAATTTAAGGGATCTGATTTTGACACACCCTGATGTGAGGAGGAAGGTTGATATCTTCCCAAAAGCCCTAAGACACATAGATGAAGCAGCGGTGGATTTGTTCGACCGATTGGATAAACAAGTTACACCTGTCCCAGCAATTCTTGCAGAGACCTTCAGATCGTTAAATGCATGCAGAAGAACGGGAGAAGGAAAGTTTATCGGATGCGCACAGCTATTAATGGTATGGTTTTATGGGCATTTTTGGAAGATGGATAAAGTTTCTTGTCGACCCTTTTATAAGGATTATTCACCGATAAAAGAGGAAGTGGCCGTGTCGAGACGAGAAGACATAACGGAAGAAGGATGGAGGACAATTCTTCAGAATCTTCAGGAAGGAGACATTGAATGGAGAGCTCCATGGATGGTGCCTAGAGAGATCCTTTATAGATACGGAGACTTTAATTGGGTCCCTCTACCCGAAATTTGGGGAGTCATCGGGTATGCCCCTTTGCTAGCAGCAAGGTAATACCAGTCTAGACAGTTCGTGCCAACAACACACGGGTTGGATCGAAGCGAATTCCCCTACATAGGAGAGGGTTATAAGAAGAAGATTAAGGAAATTGCAAAGGCTTGGAAGCAAACCTACCGGATGAAGAGGTTGACTGTGGGCGAAACGGCGACTTCTGAATATAAAGTGTGGCTGAACAAAAGAATCAACGATAATATCCCGAGACCAAGTTCAGATAATGCTCGATCTACGGAAGAACGGTTGCAAATAATACCGACGGAGTTAGAAATTATAAAGCAAGATTTCGTACGATGGAGTTCAGAGCTCGAGAAGAAAATCGAACAGTTGGAGGAAGAAAATATGCTTTTGAAGTTGGATGTAGAGATACAGAAATCAGAATCAGAAAAGATAAAAAAGGGGAAGAGCAAAGCCGAAGAAGAGTTGGATAGCCTAAAGGGGGACTACAAGAAGATGCGTCTCTCAATGAGAACTGCAGGACTAGGAAAGACTTCGAGTCAATGGCGACAAGAGTTACAAGAGGAAAGAGCTAAGACCGAGCGATGGGAAAGGAAATTTCAAGAAATGAAGGCTCAGAAGGAGATCCTAGAAAAGCAAGTGTCAGAAGGCCAAAACAGAAGAAATGAATTGAAGACTAGAGTGGCGAAGTTGGAAAGGTCCCTTGACTATTACCGAAACCGTAACTCGGTAAGAGAATTAAAAGTAAGTTTGAGTAGAATCGAAGAAATGGAGAAGAAGACCGAAGAGTTAGAAATGGAGCTGCAAAACTGTCAGAATCATATTGGATATTTAAAAGAAAATGAAGAACGAAGAGAAGTGGAACTGTACCACTCCCAGAATCAAGTCAAGGATAGAGACTACCTCATGGGGGAGGCTATAACCCAGATACGAGAGATAGCCGAGTATTTACAGACTCTAGCTATACAAGCTAACACATTGAGCGTACAGTTCGAGACACGGTCGGATCGTGGACGAGAATTAGCTTCCCTATTGACAAAGATTAAAGCCTTAGGCGTTAGAGCAAGGCTGTTCTTGTAATCTATCTTATGTAAAGAGCTTTGTTTTCTAAGAAAGTTTTCTATGGGGAATTGAATCAGAGTTGACACCTTTTTGCATTCATGCCATACATTTGCATTACATTGCATGCATCAATATCATATCATCTTAATCATTTACTAAGGCTAAAATCGTATAATCCACAGTTGTGACACTACGAATCTGGAATCGCGTCACCCTTATAGGACCCGACTAAGAACTAGAACTATGGATGCGGAACTCAACAAAAGAATCGAAAGAATGGAAAGGATCCAAGGACAGTTGCAAGAACAGTTGGCTAAGTCGCAGCAAGAGACAAGGGACTTGATGGTGAAATCCAGGGAAGAATCACTTGAGCAAAAGGACCAAATGACCAAGCTAATGGAGATGATGACGACCCTGGTCAAAGGAAAAGGACCTGCACAGAGCCCTGAAATTACAGAACCCCATTCGAGAGTTAATCAGAGTCCATTCCACCCCCCAGGATTCACTCCACCTCATGAAGGTTGGCCTCAAAGGGAATTTACGGGCCCAGAACAACCACCTGTACCACCACCTGCCCATCTAGGACAAGGAGTATTTGTATCGAACCCCGGAGCTAACCCTGCTGACCCAATTATCCCGGATTTAGATGATCCGATAGAAATAGACAAGTTAAGAATGAAGGATCATGATACCCAGGACAAGTTTAAGAGTCTGGAAGAAAGACTCAGGGCAATAGAGGGTACTAGAGTCCCTTCTGCAATGAGCGCCAAAGAGCTCAGTCTGGTTCCCGATCTGGTCCTGCCTCCCAAATTTAAAGCACCAGACTTTGAAAAATATGAGGGAACAAGGTGTCCAAAGGCGCATCTCATCATGTTTTGTCGAAAAATGGCTGGTTATGTGAATGAAGACAAATTGTTAATACACTACTTTCAAGATAGCTTGATCGGGTCAGCCCTCCAATGGTATAATCAGCTTGGCAGAGAGAGGATCCAATCATGGAATGACTTAGCTTCAGCGTTCTGTGAGCAATACAAGCATGTCTCTGATATGGCACCCGATCGACTAACGCTACAGATGATAGAAAAGAAGCCAGCAGAGACTTTAAGACAATACGCTCAAAGGTGGAGGGACGTCTTGGTTCAAGTAGAACCCCACTGACCAGAACTGAGATAACAGTTCTCTTTATCAACACTTTTAAAGCACCATTTTATGACAAGCTGGTAGGAAACGCCACAAAGGACTTCGCCGATGTCATAATATCCGGGGAACTCATTGAAAATGGCATCAAGAGCAGAAGGATGGAAGGTTCTGAGAGCTCGAAAAGACCAATACCTATAAAGAAGAAAGAGCCTGAAACCCATATGGTGGGGACTGGGAACCACTACGCTTCCAATCCATACCCAATCCAATCACGACCTTAATTCCACCCACCTCCAAATTTCTATTTTCCTCCTCAAAACCTCTACTATCAAACACCCCCTCCTTACCCCGTCTATGCCGCTGATAACCAAAGGCCATCCACCATATCCCCGCCAAGTGCTACGCCTGCTCAAAGTCAACCTAAAAATGAATCCTGAAAGACCCCAATTTACCCATATTCCCGTGTCGAATGGAGAAATGTGCCCAAAATTATTGGAAAAACAATTAATATCCCCACATTACATGGCACCATTGAAGCCCCCATACCCAAAGTGGTACGACCCTAATGCTAACTGCATGTATCATGCTGGAAACCAGGGGCATTCTACAGACAATTGTATAGCCTTTAAAAGGAGAGCTCAAGGCCTTATCGACGCAGAGTTTTTACGATTTGACGGTACTGGTAATATGGCCGGAAATCCGCTCCCTAACCATACCGTAGGAAATGTGAATATGGTAACACAGGAGGATAGGTGGCGAGCCAAAAGTTGTGTCTCCGAGATAAGGACACCTTTGAGGAAGGTCTGGGAAATAATGACTGAAAAGGGTATACTCGACAAAAGTTTCAAGGAGGAAAGCATGAAGAGTCCAAGTTTTTGCGCCTTCCACGGCATAGAAGGACATCACATCCAATCTTGCGAGAAATTCAAAGAGCTACTTCAAGGTATGATGAATAATAAGGAGGTTGAGATCTGCAATCAGATGGAAGAGACCGATGAAAAGTATATATGCACCTCTGAGGGTCAATCATCAGGCCCCCCTTATAGCGCCGATCGACCTTTGGTGATTTACTACGAGGCAAAGAAGGAAGAGGTGAAACCAAAAATAGTAATCCAAGTACCTTCTCCTTTCCCTTACAAGGACAGCAAGGCGGTGCCGTGGAAATATGATGTCAGCATTACCATGCCCGAAGCTACGACTGGCAATATCAGCGAGGTGGGGCATTTTACCTGTAGCGGGAGGTGTTATTCTCCAAGGTGGTTGAGCCAAAGAAAAAAGCCGTCGACTCGAGTCAGAAAGGAAATGCACCAATACATGAGGCCGAGGGTGAGGTTGAAATACAATCTGAACAAGAAGCTAAAAGGCTTGTGAATGAGGATGAAGCACATGAATTTTGAAGTTCATCAAACACAGTGAATATAATGTCGTGGAACAATTGAACAAATAGCCGGCAAGAATCTCAGTGTTATCTCTGCTATTGAACTTCGAGGCACATCGGAAAGCCTTGCTAAAAGTGCTGAATCAAGCTTACGTGGAAAGCAATGTATCTCTGGAAAAGCTTGACAGGTGGGCAAATAACTTAAACGCGGACAATTTCATCTTTTTCAGCGATGATGAAATACCACTAAACGGTAGGGGTTCTGTAAAAGCATTGCACATCACAACCGGTTGCAAGGGCTATATAATACCGAATGTGCTTATCGATAACGGGTCTGCACTTAATGTCATGCCTTTGGCCACACTATCCAGAATGCCAGTAGATATGTCTTATCTGAGGCCTTGTCATTCTACAGTAAGAGCATTCTATGGGACACGACGAGAGGTCATGGGGAAGATTGAAATTCTTCTAGATGTGGGCTCGTGTACATATGACATAGAATTCCAGGTCATAGATATCTCACCTTCGTATAATTGCCTCTTAGGGAGACCTTGGATCCATTCTACTAGGGCAGTCCCTTCATCTCTCCGCCAGAAAGTAAAGTTTGTCATGGATAATCGCTTGATCACAGTCGCTGGTGAAGAAGACATCGTAGCATCCATCTCTACCAATGCACCCTACATCGAGGTGAACAAAGATGCAGTAGAGTGTTCTTTCCGTTCTCCCGAATTTATCAATGCTACTTTTGTCGCTGAAGGAAGCAAAGCCCCCACGCCCAAGCTGTCAAGGAATACCAAGATGGGAATCAAGCTGACTGTGGGGAAAGGAGCCCAAGCGAAGAGAGGCTTTGGAAAATACCAGCAAGGAATAGTCAGAGCACTAAAGCCAGTACACCACAAGGCTCGTTACGGCTTAAGATTCAATCCCGACGCACGGCAAAGAAGGAAACAGTTACAGAAAGAGCAAGAAAGGAGGATTGCAAGAGCCTCAGGTCGGGAAGTGGAATGGGAGCCCATCATGTATCCGCCTTTGTCGAAAACATTTACATCGGCAGGAACGACATACCCAGGAAGAGATGATCCACAAAGCATGTTGTTATGGGTTGAAAGGGGCCTACAGGACTTCAGTATAAACGTCATTAACAAAGTGAATGAGGCAGAGAAAGACATTTCAATGATACGCCCTAGCCCCCTGGATTCGTTTGAAATAACTGGACTGCCGTGGACCTTCTCGTAGTTTTTAAGTCTTTCCCAAAGTAATGCTCAATGCTCACTTCTTGTATGCCCCTAAGTTGTGGGGGAATCTATTATAAGAGTTTATGTTGGCTATTTAGCTTTTAAATGAAGATTAATAAAAATGTATTTTGTCATGGTCTCTCATTCTCATCGGCTTCACATTTATTCCCTCCTCTCATAACCTGTCTTTATATATACCTCATAATATGCCATAGTATCGCGTTTTGAGGTTCCAGTACCTAGATGCTCCTCTATAGTTTCTTTTCCATTTACCTTTCAGGTGCTCAGATATCGACGACGTGAACAATCCCGTTGCAGATCCTAAAATCGACTTTGAGCAAGCTGTTTGTTTAGGAGAACCCGAAGCTGACGAAAATGCTGAAGATTATGTCTCAACCCCTGATTTACTGAGAATGATAGAACAAGAAGATAAACAGATTCTGCCCCATGAAGAATCTGTTGAGGCAGTGAACTTGGGAAACGAAGAAAAGAGGCAAGAAGTGAAAATTGGGACCTCCATCTCAGAGTACACCAAACATGATTTGAGGCAAGAAGTGTTTACGTGGTCGTATCAGGACATGCCAGGTTTGAACGAGGATGTGATGGTCCATAGACTCCCGCTAAAGCCAGAATGCAAACCCATTCAACAAAAGCTAAGACGGATGAGACCCGAAATGTTGCTAAAGATAAAAGAAGAAGTAAGAAAATAATTTGATGCTGGCTTCTTACAAGTCTCTAAATATCCAGAATGGGTGGCTAATATAGTCCCAGTACCGAAGAAAGACGGTAAGGTGCGAATGTGCGTAGATTATCGCGACCTGAACCGAGCAAGCCCAAAAGATAATTTTCCCTTGCCACACATCGACACATTGGTAGATAACACAGCGAGACATTCATTATTTTCTTTCATGGATGGATTCTCAGATTATAATCAGATAAAGATGGGAGCATGGAGAAAACTACCTTTGTGACGATGTGGGGGACATTCTGCTACAAGGTAATGCCATTCGGATTAAAGAATGTCGGGGCAACATATCAGAGGGCAATGGTGATGCTGTTTCATGGCATGATGCACAAAGAGATAGAAGTCTATGTCGACGATATGATTGCCAAATCTCGAGGGGAAAGAGAGCATGTTGGGAACCTCAGGAAGTTGTTTGAAAGACTGAGAAAATTCCAGCTGAAGCTCAACCCAGCCAAATGTACCTTCGGGGCTACCTCTGGAAAATTACTGGGCTTCATCGTCAGCAAGAGAGGTATCGAGGTTGACCCAGACAAGATAAAAGCCATACGGGAACTACCGCCTCCACGAACACAAAAAGAAGTCAGAGGGTTCCTAGGGAGGTTGAACTACATCGCTCGACTTATCGCTCAACTTACCAACCAGTGTGACCCAATTTTTCAGCTTCTTCGAAAGCACAATCCTGAAGAATGGGATGAGGAGTGTCAAGTGGCTTTCGACAAGATAAAACAATATTTTTCCAATCCCTCGGTGCTAGTACCGCCAACACCCGAGAGACCGTTAATATTGTATCTGACCGTGTTCGAAAATTCCATGGGTTGTGTACTGGGGCAACATGATGAGTCCGGAAAAAGGGAACAGGCGATTTACTATCTCAGCAAGAAGTTCACAGAATGTAAAGCAAGGTACCCGTCAATTGAAAAATTTTGTTGTGCTCTGGTCTGGGCAACTCGAAAGCTCAGACAATACATGCTGTATCATACGATGTGGTTGATTTCAAAGTTGGACCCAATAAAATACATGATGGAATCGCCTGCGCTCTCAGGAAGAATGGCACGATGGCAGATCCTACTATCGGAATACGACGTCGTGTATGTAAGCCAAAAATCGATAAAAGGGAGTGCAGTAACTGATTTCTTAGCAACTTGAACAATAGAGGAATACGAGCCATTAAGATTTGACTTCCCAGACGAAGACTTGATGTGCATTACGGAAAAAGAATGTGAATCGTCAAAAGAGAAATCATGGAAGATGAGCTTTGATGGTGCATCAAATGCATTAGGGCACGGGATTGGAGCAGTCTTAGTGTCACCAGAAGGGAATCATTACCCATTCACTGCCAGATTAAATATCTTCTGTACCAACAACATAGTGGAATATGAGGCTTGCATCATGGGACTTCGCGCAGCTATCGAGCATAACGTCAAAGTTTTAGTGGTATCCGGGGACCCGGCATTAGTGATTTACCAAATTCGTGGAGATTGGGAAGCGAGAGACCCGAAGTTGGTCAAATATCACGACCTTGTTGAGGAACTGGTCAAAGAATTTGAAGAAGTGACTTTTAATTACTTCCTACGAGAAGAAAACCAATTGGCTGATGCCCTAGCCACTCTGGCATCGATGTTCAAAGCAAACAGAGAAACAGAGATAATGCCTCTTTGGATGAGGCCCCTGCACATTGTTTTAGCATTGAAAAAGAGGTAGATGGACAGCCATGGTTCCATGATATCTTAGAATATGTCAAGAATCAAATATATCCCGAGCAAACAAATGAGAACGACAAAAGAACAATCAGAAGAATGGCAGCGGGATTTGTTCTCGATGGGGACATCCTATACAAAAGAGGAAAAGATCAAGTACTCCTGAGATGCGTGGATACTGTTGAAGCCAGAAAGATACTCGAAAAGGTCCATGAAGGAGTTTGTGGAACGCACGCCAATGGCTTCACTATGGCCAGGCAGATTATGAGGCTCGGTTATTACTGGTTGACAATGGAAAGCGACTGCATTAGTTACGCGCGAAAGTGTCACAAATGTCAAGTTTACGGCGATAAAATTCATGCATCACCTTCACCCCTTCATGTCATGACTTCTCCGTGGCCCTTTTCCATGTGGGGCATTGATGTTATAGGGCCAATCTCCCCGAAGGCTTCTAATGGACATCGATTCATTTTTGTGGTCATAGATTACTTCACGAAATGGGTAGAAGCCGCTTCATTCGCTAATGTGACGAAGACCGCAGTTTGCAAGTTCTTCAAAAAGGAGATCATATGTCGATACGGTTTGCCTGAGAGAATCATCTCAGATAATGCTTTAAATCTGAACAACAAGATGATGAAGGAAGTGTGTGAGCAGTTTCAAATAAAGCATCATAATTCCTCACCCTATCGTCCAAAGATGAACGGAGCAGTAGAAGCTGCTAACAAGAATATTAAGAAGATTATTGGGAAAATGACTGAGACGTATAAAGACTGGCACGAGAAGCTACCATTTGTTCTATATGCATATCGCACGTGTGTGCGGACCTCTATGGGGGAAACTCCTTTCTCTCTGGTCTATGGAATGGAAGCTGTGCTGCCCATTGAAGTTGAGATCCCCTCCTTGCGAGTCCTAATGGAGTCAGAACTAGAAGAATCGGAATGGGTTCGAGCTAGTATGACCAGCTTAATCTTATCGAGGAAAAACGCTTGAAGGCAATTTGTCATGGACAAATGTACCAGAAGAGGATGACCAACGCCCATAACAAGAAGGTGCGGCCAAAAGAATTTCGTGAGGGAGAACTCGTATTGAGGAAGGTTCTCCCCATACAAAAAGACTTTCGAGGAAAAGGGGCACCAAATTGGGAAGGGCCATACGTCGTGAAGAAAGCCTTCTCCGGTGGAGCTTTGATCCTCACTGAAATGGATGGGAAGGAGTTACCAAATCCGGTAAACTCAGATGCCGTGAAGAAGTACTACGCCTAAAAAAAAGGGACGAAAACCCAAAACAGGGTCTTGATAAACAAAATTGGGATGAAAACCTGAAAGGGCATCCTAATGAAGGGGATTCGGGCATGAGGAGCTAGGGCGATTTAAACAGGGAGATATTAATGTTTGAAGCAATCTCGAAAGCTTAAAATCTTCTACACAAGAAGCTGTGCTCGAAAAGATCTAGGATCAAGGAACTTGGAGAAATTCCCGCGTTGAATACCTAGAGCATTTGTGACGATTGAACTTGCTTTCCTTTTCTTTATAATGCTTTCTTGTCAATTTTCTTTGCTTATTGCTTTCGGAAATAAATATGAATGGGGGTATTTCTTTCGTACCTACTTTTCCATCTTCACGCATCTCATGTTTGGTTCAATTAAATGATAAATAGTGAAATGGCATACTCTAAACAAAAGGAATGTTGAGCATTACCTGGATGAAAATTTGGTAAACACAAGAGCCTCAAAGCAAGGACGAAGTTCAACAGGGGCAAAAAGGGCGATATACGGGAAACATGGATTATTCGTAAAACTTGGGGATGGTTACAAGACTTGAAAAGAAGGTTAAGAATCGAAGCAACGAATACAGGTCATCATGAAAGTCGTGACGAAAAAGAGACATATGACAAACAAACCCAGAGCGTATGGTATAATCGTGTAGGCATAAAAGCATTTAAGACAAACACGTGCATATCATGATAACATCACGCATGACGCATACAGGTATGCCAGTAAAGCAAGAAGTTTTGACGATCGCTGTACCGAACAAAGGAGAAAGAAAACATCCAAGTTCCACCAGATGATGCGTTTTCAATTCCTCAGGTCGCACGCTGAGGTCGCACACTGAGGTATTTTTAATTTCTGCTTTTTAATTTCCGTTTGCAACTCCTCAGGTCGCACGCCGAGGTATTTTTAATTTCTATTTTTCAATTTTCGTTTGCAACTCCTCAGGTCGCACGCTGAGGTATTTTTAATTTCTGTTTTTTAATTTTCATTTACAACTCTTCGGGTCGCACGCCGAGGTATTTTTAATTTCTGTTTGCAACTCCTCGGGTCGCGCGCTGAGGTATTCTTAATTTCTACTTTTTAATTTCCGTTTGCAACCCATCGGGTCACACGCCGAGGTACTTTTAATTTCTGTTTTTGAATTTCCGTTTGCAACTCCTCAGGTCGCACGCTGAGGTATTTTTAATTTCTGCTTTTTAATTTCCGTTTGCAACTCCTCGGGCCGCACGCTGAGGTATTTTTAATTTCTGTTTTTCAATTTCTGTTTGCAAAAGTCAATTCCTCGGGTCGCACGCCGAGGTATTTTTTAGTTCATGTTTTTCAATTTCTGTTAAAATCAACTCATAATGCGAGAGGTGAGTTGAGCCTCAGATCACACACTGAGGTGTTGTAATTTCTGTTTTTCAATTTCCATTCGCAACTCCTCGGGTCGCACGCTGAGGTATTTTCAATTTCTGTTTTTCAATTTCTGTCAAAAAAAAAAAGGATCAGCTCATATTGCGAGAATAAGGGAGCAGTTTGAAAAGTTCAGATTTATTTCCTCAAAGTCCCCATGGAGCAGTTAGTAGATCGAAGCTACAATTCTAGTTAGAGCAAGTTCAAAAGATGAACAAGATTGGGAAAAGCGAATTAAAGCTACGGGTCATGTCTCGCGGAAGCAGCGGTGGGATGGATCCAAGCGACAGGGTTCAGTAAAGTTTGAAGTTGTTTAAGGAAGACAAGGACCAATAAGCGAAGGCTCGGCCAAGATCAGGCAAAAATTGGTCCTTCTTTTGTCTTTGCTCTATTCTTGTTTCACGATAATGAGCAAAGAGGGGCAGCTGTAATAACCAATTTTTGCCCAGGCCCCAACCAATTAAACAGGCCCATTAGCCAAAACAAAACCAAATTAAAAAAACCCAAAACATTATTATTATTAATAAAGTCCAAAGACCATTACAAAAACGGAGCCCAATCACAATGTCCATTTACAGAAAAGTCTCAAAACCCAATTAACCCAAAATATCAGACCCCAGTTTAATACAAGTAACGGCCCAAAATTAAACCCAAATGATCCCAACCAATAGCCCAAAATTCACTAACCCAAATACAACTAGCCCAACAAACCAAATCCTAACCCACTAAGCCCAATCCACCCATAGCCCGTAAACAGAAGAAAAAGCAAAAGAAACCCTAGTCTCAAGCCATGCGCCGCCACGACATTCAGCTGCCACCACGCGCGTCTGCCACACGCGCCCCTGCGTCATTTCGATAACCCACGCACCCATGCGCCCTGACAAGGACCACTTCCCCCAGGCACCTCTGGCCCCGCACGTCTCGGCAATCAGCAACTCGCGTCTCTGACTGCTCCACCATCGCCTTGCCCATGCCCTGCAAGAACAAAACCAACGAGCAACAGAAAAAAAGAAACCTGCAAATCGGATATAAAAACGAAAGGGGAAACGTTTCGGAGGTCTTCTCTCCCCCGAAGGCATCACCGAAAAAAGGATAGAAACAAAAAACCAAAGTCTTTACAAATTCGATTATAGTCAGATTGAAGCAAATCTTGTAGCAAGGTTCTGGCTTTTTCTAAGAAGCACACACGTATATCAGAAATCAAATAAGCAGAGTACAAGGTTGTTATTTTTTTTCCTTTTGTTTCACTTTTTTCAATTTAATATCGTCTTTTACCTTTTTTTCTACTTATCGTACTGAAGTTTAATACAAAAATCAACCACAAAATGAATTAATAAACAAAGGAAAACAAGGAGCTTACCTTCGTAGGCGAACCGTCGGATCTGTCCTCCTTCGCTGAAATCGGAGGTAAAGAAGGCCTTCAAGGTTTGAAGTATTGAGACTTTTGAATCGGGCTTTGAAGGGAAGGCTTGAAGAGGCTCGACTTGACCCTGATCGCCGAGTACCATGGCGGTTCAGTGGCCAGATCGTGGCCCTTTCTGGTTTGCGGCCGAGAGAGTGAAAAAAGGGGGGTTAGGGCATTCGGATTTCAAAAGAGGAGAGGGCTGGACATCTAAGTTTTTTAGGGTTTTATCAGTCTTTTTAAATCAGGCGAAATGGTGCCGTTTAGGGGAGGTGTGGGATCCGCGTGTTGACCCGTTCAGCGATCCGGATCCGCGCCTTCTTTCATTAAAAGGGTTATTTACTGTATTGGTCCTCCCCTGCTTTATTTCTTCTTAATCTTGTTTTATTTGATTTTAATTTAGCCTTTAATCTTCGTTTCGTTTTCATTTTAGCCCCCTCTAAACGCAGCGCTCGTGTAGGTGGAAATATTACATTTTTAATCCTCGCTCATTTACGAGTTTTGTGATTTAGTCTTTTCATTTCTTTAAATCTATATTTCTAGCCCTCCGATTTTGTTTTGATTTTAACATAGTCCCTTAATTACTCTCTTTAATTATTTTCACTACATTTTTATTTAAATACTATTATTATTGTTATTTTAATATTATATAAATATCTTTTTACCAATTCTTTGTTATTATCACCGCTATTATTTATTATTATTATTATTATTATTTATGTTTCATTACATTCAAATCAATACGTATAACATTTTATCCACTAACTAGCGAATTTCTATTGTACTTATTAAATTAATTTTATGCGCATATTGTTATTTTCATATTATTTTCGATATGTACTTCCTTTTAAACCTGTTTGTACATATACATATATATTAATATAATTTATTTTCCTTTAAACCCATATTTCGTCACACGCATCTGTCTATTTCGAAAACCCTTATGTATTATCGTCTTTATATATAAATTATTTAATACTAATTTTCATTCCACGCATTGTAGGTTATCATTGATATTTGCATATTATTTGTTTCGGTTTCCTTGTATATGATATTTATTTGCAAATCTATTGGTATTTAAATTTTTATTTTATATGCATATTGTCCTCGTATCTTATTTCAAACCTCAACATATTCGAATCTCTTCAAATATTTCATTACGCTCAAAAAAAAAATGAACACTGAGCAAATTTTAAGATTTCATAAAATAAGACAATATTTGTGTGTTTAGAAGTACGGAAAATTACATCCTAACATGCTGGGCGTTGATTTTTCGTCCTACTAAATAACCAAATACTATCCTCGCATGTTTTGAAAATCAAAGATGATCTCGGTATCGGAGTATAAATGTGTTATGTCCTAACGCGCTGGATGTGATATTTTTACCCCTTTGAAACGAGTTAATCTTGAGATTCAATTCCGATTTAATGAGCTCTAAGTTCCAATATATTCAAGTCTTTACCAAATGTTTCATTTTGTTAAAGGCTTTTGTTGAAGGCATACATCGAACCAATTTTAAGATTGTGTATTTGAAAAACAAGGCAATATTTGCGTGTTTAGGAGTACGAGAGATTACATCCTAACGTGCTGGGTGTTGATTTTTTCGTTCAACTAAATAACCCAAATACCATTTTTATATGTTTTGAAGATCAAAGACGATCTCGATGTCAGAGTATAAAGGTGTTATATCCTAACGTGTTGGGTATGATACTTTCATTCCTTTGAAACGAGATAATCTTGAGATTCAACCCCAATTTAACGAATTCTCTTTGAAATTTTTACCCTAGATATTTTAAAGTTCAACATTAGGACAACATCAATCAATTTGGTACCAATTTTGGGTGTGACGAGGGTGCTAACCCTTCCTCGCACGTAACCGACTTTCGAACTCATTTTCTCAAACACTCGTAGACCAAAGCTATTGTTTCAGTAAATCAAAATGTTTTATTAAAACAAAGGTGACCCGATCACGCCTAAATAAAGATCGGTGGTGACTCCCTATTTTAAAGGTCGATTCCCGTTTTTTCAAAAAATGACTACGACAAAGATATTTCTTGAGGATCATTTAAAGTAGCTTTCCTTTTTTTTCTTCAAATCTCTCTAATTTTCCTTAATCAATTCCTCCTCTGTTGAACTCGCCTCCAGACCTGCTAACTATTGAAATCATGATCCCATAATTTTCTCCCCTTTAAAATTGTTTCTTTTTTTTATCCCATCCAAGGTGTCGCGTCTACTCCTCTGCTCCACTAGCATCCAGGGACCATAATCCCCATCTTCAGCCACCACAAAAGTTGTAGAGGTTTGTTCCAACGTCTCTCCTTTCTCTTTTGCCTCTGAAGAATGTGTGACAGACGGACAATTCTCCTTGATATGCCCATAACAACCGCACTTAAAGCATACCACAGGTAGGTTTTCATACTCAATCCTTTGAGGGTTGCCATTGATGAGAATCTTAGAAACTAAAGGTCTCCCTAAATTGACATAAACTGCCATACGAGCATAACGACCCCATGCTCTGCTATCCGTGTTGAAATCTAATTTAGTAACTTTGCATACCATTCCCTCAATCTCCATTAGAATATGTATTTTTATAAAAGTGACTAGGAAGACTGGGAAACTAAATTCATGTGAGGACCATATTAGGGTAACGTAAACTAGGATTAAAACCGATCATCCATGGTTGAACGGTTAGGTAATGGCCGAAAGTAACCCATGGACTTTGGGAGAGGATCTTATCATAGTCATCAGTGCTTTGAAATTTAGCGAAAAAATAACCATTCTCTATATCCATTAATTGAAAAGGCTTAGATGGTCTCTGAATCCCATATAATCTATTATGCAGAGTCATGATTCCAAGGTTCCGACCAAGCATCTTGAGTACCACAGAGGTTGACATTTCTTTTTCCAAGAGCTGATATACTCTCTCCGAGAAATCGATTAAAGGAACACCATCAACAAACAATTTCTTGACATCCTGCTCTGTAAGGGAGAAATTATCAACAAGGAAGTGGCCATCATTTGTATTATTCTGCACAAAAGTATCTTTCCCCACTAGCATATCTTTCCAAGAAAGAGCAGGCGTTGGTGATGACTCCACAACCATCACATCTTCAGGAATCACGTTCAATTCCTTGAATCGAACCTTTTTTGTGTTGGAATCCTCAGGAAGAGAATCACCTTCTCCATTATTGTCCACATTAGAAATTGAAAAAGACGAGAGCATATTTTCCATTACCGCCGTTCTATCTTTGCTCTTAAAGTTTTTGCATAAAGACATTAGGTTAATAGTTTATGAGATTTTAGAGTTTAAAACACATGAAGAAACAAAAAGAAAAATCAATAAAAAACTATTTTTGGAATTTAAAATCGATGATAATCAAAACTAAAAATTTATCATCTTCCTCTCATTATTTATTATTATTTTCCTTTAGCAACTCAAGAAAATTGAATCCAACTTTGATTACAAAGAAAATCATATCAGAATCAAAATTAAATTCAAAAAGTGAAAATTTTTGGAATAATCTTTCTTGCCATCTTTGAAATATAGTTTGAAGGGTAAATTATAAAATTGTCATTTTGTTTGCTTCAAATTACATGTTAGTTGGTATTTAAAACTCATTTGGACTATTATGTAGGACCGTCGTTAGAGATGTAATGAAGTTCAACGATAGAGTGTCCACTTTGTAAAACGTAAGTGACCAAAATGTAATGTAACATTTCAAATATAAATAACTAATGTAATATAAGGTAAATAAAAATAATTATTTTTATAGTTTACTCTAGTTTTAATTGTTTTAGGTTTACGCATTGTATGGTAGTTTTTTATTTCACACTTGCAATATATTTTGATAATTTCTCTTCCCATATTAATAGGATTAAAATAAAACCTATAATATATGAAATCATAAGCGAAATTCTTAAAACCTAACTATAATTTATGACATTCAACTCTACATTCATGGACATCGAATTCAACTGTGATAGAAAATTTTAAATTCGAATATTAATTAATTTAATTAGTTAAGTTGACGAGCTCGCATCCCGAGAATTGTTTATGGCACTTGGTGGACTCATGTCCAATCTTCAATACAATTAAAAGTAAAATATTCATTTATATTTATAAACATCATGCGAAAATATATAAAAGAACAGAAAAATCAATTATCATATTTAATTACATAGAAAACTATATTATACATACAAATTTTGATTTTTCTCTCTAGTTTAGTTTCAATCTAAGGTCCATCTGACTTGATTTTGAATGGATGCAATTATTTCAAGGATCGTCGAGATTTGATCATGAAAATGGGTTCGAACCTCTTTTTTTCAGTTCATTTGGATTGAAAGATAATTTTTTTTTTCAGAATTGATCTAGTATTCGTCAGAATTTTTTGAAGTTCTTCATCTTCTTCAAATATTTCTACAGAGATCTTATAGGCTTTTTTAATTTCTTGGCCCTCCTTTTATAGTGTCAATTACTTGAATAAAAGAGAATTTTAGCAGAATTTAACTGCTTCATTTGATTGTTTTACAAGAATTTAAAATTCTTTATTTATTATTTATCTCTTATTAATTTAATTAATTAGAGATAAAAGAATCATTTAATATTATCACTTAATTATTTTATTCTTTAATTAGTAATAATATAAAATTTTATTGTTTATCTCTTAATTAATTTAAATTAATTAATGAAAATAATTATGACATATATATGATGTTATCATTTTTTTACCTTAGTAATTTTGGCTTTACCCATAATAATTTCGACTTGACATGTGGCACTTTATGATTGGTTCAAAATTTTTCTTTGTCTATATATATATATATATATATATATATATATATAATCAAGCTCTAATATCACATGTAAAAATTTAAGGTTTTGAAATCATGCAAAAAAAAAAACCTAATATTGTATAAAAATAATAATTATAGGATGTTGAGGCAAGTTTTTTTCTTGAAATTCCACCGACACTACGATAGGTTACTTATCATAGTTGAAGTTGGCAATTAAAACAAAATTTTTAGGCTTTGAATAGTGTTCATATTATGGATATATGCAAGCTCGACTTTGAAGGTCAATCCTTTTAAAGCAACTTTTTTTGAAGGATGGATTGGTTTGTATCAAGCAATTGCATCCCTTAGATTGTGGAAAACGGATCAAGATCACATTGAAGAATAAATTTTCATCAATTCACTTTACATTGGCCTTTATTAGTATATTGTATTTTTCTATTTTGTAGTTGCTATTGTTAAGGGGTTGAATTGATCTCTAGTATGTTAGCAAGTCTTGAAAACGCCTATATATTGAGAGACTTGTATAGGTTTATGTACTGAGTATATAAAGCGTTTTGTTATTCATTGAGGAACGTTTTTGTGAGTGCATTTGAAAGTAAACAATTTCTGTTACAACCTAAATTCTCAGGGGGAGAATTCAAGCGTGAGTGTTTTATGTCTTTAAGGTACAAAAGTAAAGTTGTTATACTAGGAGAGTGATAGAACTTGAATCACTTATTGTATTGGGGATTAAAAATAGTGGAATTAGTCACTGAATTAGACTTTGCAGACATAGGGAAATCAAACTATATAAACAATCTCTTGTGTCCTTTGTTTACTCTATTTTAGTTTGTTCATCGTAGTGGCACCCGAAGTTGCCACTTCAATTAAGCACTACCATTCAACACTCAATGTTTCAAACTAATTAGCAATTGTTCAATTTGACAATTGGTATCAAATATTTCCACTTAACATATCTAGTGGTGTTTCTTGGTATTGTTGATTGTTAGATATGGAAGGATCTTCGACTGCTTGTCCTGCTATGTTAGACAATGACAACTATAACTATTGGAAGGCAAGGACGAAAGCTTACATCTGTTGGAAAAAATCCGATTTGAAAACAATTTTCTTGCGCAGCGGAAAATAAAAATTTTAAAAACAGACTAGTTTGTGATATTTATCGCAATAAACCCTAGACTGAAATTGTACCTGTGTTTTTAGATAGACAGATCCTTATCATTCCCGGCTTTCAACCAAACAATCTTCTTCGCTATTATCGTACCACAATTTACCTCAAGTGTGGGCTTCATCAAATAGAATCAAACACAAAAACTAGAAAGTGTTTTCTTTTCTTTCGTGTAAAAACAAAAATTCTCTTCTCAAATATAAACCAACTGAATTATTATTCTGGAAAAATATATTTAATAGTTGAGAATAAATTCTCTCTATTTTTTTGCAGAGTTGTGTAACTGGTGTCATCTATTTATAGGGAGAGAAGGTAGAACCCTTGTTGAATTAGAGAAGTTTATCTCAACTAGATTACAAAATCCTAGTTCAACTAGGATGTAGGGGGAGACAACCCTAGTTTAATATACTAAGGTTTGTTGTCCCCCTTTATTACATAAGGGGCTTTTGAGCCTCTTCTATATAAGTCCAATTATAAGTACTTCTCGGGCTTTTAACCCAATACTTTATAATTTGATTCAACCCAATACTTTTTTTCTATTTCCCAGAAATACATTTCAATATTTATATTAAATAATTTTCTCATCATAATTTTACCCTCGATAAAATTATGACGATTTTATCCCTGATAAAATTTTTAAGAAAATATATTTAATATTTCACCATTCAACTTGTTCACTATGATTGTATTTAGTTTCATTTTCAGGCTTTAAAATAACTCAAAAACATAAACTCAATCTTCCGATCATTTTTTAAAAATCCTTATTCATTTGTAAATGAATTCATTTCTCATTTTCATTTCTATTTTGAGAAAACCACATTCATTTCCAAATGATTCCATTTTCTCCATTTTCATTTTCATTTTGGAGAAAACCATAATCATTTCTTGAATGTTTTCCATTTCTTAATTTCTATTCATTCTGTTCATTTTGATTTAACATGCAATTCATTTATAGTTTCAACGAGCTAACGGAAGGACCGATTAGACATATATAATTGAAGCTCAAATGATTTATAATTAAGTTCCAACTTTTCGCCTATTAATTATAAACTCATCTAGTCACAAAGTTATTCCACTATAGTATCGTGACTAAGCACTCTCCTAATGGCATACCATTACAAAAGCAACTTGATTAGTGTTCGTCTAATGATCTTGTCATAAGTCTGTTACCCTCATAGGATATTATTGATCTCTTTGAGATAATATACATTCTCCCAATATGATCCTATTTTATCTCAAGGTAACTATTATATCTTCCTTTATGAAAGGTCAATTACTATCAAATAGTGATCAAGTTATTCATCAGAAAGACGAACGAACTGCGACCACATTTACTTTTCATCAACCATGTAATGCCAATGAGAGAATATCATTTACCTATGTCTTGGGCTATGAATTTCACTGTTGTGAATGACACTATGTAACGTCCCAAAACCCAGCCTAGAAGTTTAGATCGAATCTCAGAGTTTACATTGATCACCAAAGTGATCATAGGTAAAATTTTAGTTTAACCATCTAGAAAACAAACAGTATTTAAGCTACGTAAAACTCTCCGTTGTAAAATCTCGATATTACAAAAATTTCAGTCCAAAAGGCGCTTACAAGTGTAAAACCCAAAATTTATACCACAATATTCAAAACAAAACTTACAATTCAAACCGTTTATTTATAAATGCAAAATTTATAAGAATACTTTTAAAGTTGATTCTAAAACGTGGCTGTTCGAGACCTTTGCCGTGCCGAGTCCAACAACAGCATACGGAAATACTTAGAAAAAGGGAAACTGAGGGGGTGAGCTATACGAACTTAGTGTGAGATCGAAACGACAGAAAAAAATGAAAAATAAGTACCATTATAAAAGAAAAATTACAATGACAATCCGATATCCAAATAATCATCACAACCAAACAGACACATCAGTACTAAATACATCATCTATTTACCTTTAATCTCCCAATCAGACAGACAGACAAAATGCGGAACAAATGCATCAACATGAAACCCACCCATCCAGCCAAACACCTCTTCGTCCCCCATCTACACCACAAATGAGCTATAAGAAACTCAGTCAGCCCTGCACACCACATAGGACCTCGAAAGGCCCATCCAACCCTACACACCATGCATGCGGAACAAAGCCACATAAATTACAGTATGTAGCTAAGCTGCTAGAAGTATTGTACTATGCGGTAAACCGCTATACAGACGTATTGCAGTTAAAATTGGCAAATCAGACCAGACTTCCTTCTCTTCATATCCCAGACCCGAAAACATAATGCAAATGCAAAAATACACACCAAACACTGTCAATCACACAGACACAGAAGCTCCTAATCAGTCAATCAATTGCAGAATCGATGTACACAGTTTCCAGACAATCATACACTAGTTAAATAAAATCAGAAGTACGCATGTTCAATCGACCAAATCCGGGATCATACATCACAATACTCAAATATTTGGTAACATCACATTAATGAGTCACTTAACTAATGCAATGATTGCTTATAACAGATATGTCTGAGCCAAAACAGAGTCCAAACCACCCTTACTTAGGCCTAACCGAGGGTCGGAACACACAGGATCACAAACAAGTCAAAAATAGATACAGTACAAAAATTCACAATATAAGGCCACACGGCTGTGTGCCCCGGCCGTGTAGAAGTGCCCAGGCAGTGTGGGGGGTCTACACGCCCATGTGGAGGCCACACACGCTTGTGCGGAGGGGGCATACGCTCGTGTGAGCAGCCTATGTAACTCGCTATCCAAAAGTGCTAAAAATTAATAGCAGAGGAGACACGGTCATGTGGAGATCTCACACGCCCATGTAGGGACACAAGCCCGTGTGGCCAGGCCGTGTGGTACCAAAAATCATCAAAAACCCTAAATTATCAAATTCACACATACAGTCTGACCTATCCGTGCGGGGCATACGCCCGTGTGGCCACCTATGTGGTCACGAAACCACATCGAAATAGCCTGAATAACACATAATTCACCACCAAACCGACCCCTCAATTACCTAAACTAAAAGTATACTAGAAATTGCAGGTTTTCCTATGATTCACCATCAACTCAAAACAAAACAACACCTATAACAAACAATTGCGGAAACACACCGAAATTGTCGAATATCGCAGAACCCAAGCAGCAATTCGTTAAAGGAACAAAAGGTTTTCGATCACACACCTGAATTCGAGATTCCAAGCACCAAAAAAGATCGAAACGCCTTCTCAACACAATTTCTCCCCACTCGATTCCTTAAATTACTCGAACACCAAAAAAATGAAGTCCAACGGAACCCAACGATTTCAAACAAAATTAAAAGGAGAAACAAATAGAAGTGACGGCTAGGAGAAATCAATGGTAGAGGAACGCAAAAATATCTTTTTGTGAAAACTCAAAAGAAGAACAAAAAAAAAAAGAAAAAAACTAATATGAAGAAAATAGAGAGGAAAAAAATATGAAATCGATTTTTGGGATCTTTTCCCTTTTACTTCCAAAAATAAATAAATAAATAAATACTTAAAACTTAAAAAAAAACAAGTTCCCTTAAACACACATGAGGATTTGAACCCCGGACCCAAAGCTAAACTAACACACAACCAACCACCAAACCAACAAGCCCATTCTAACATCAAAACGCGGAAACTAACCCAATTGCTCAATTTAGCCACTGGCCCTACTTACAAATCTCAAATCTTCTGACCCCAAAAACTGGGGTGTTACAACTCCCCCTCAAAGAAATTTCATCGACTAAATTTCCCACTAACAGAACAGTTGTCTAAACACAAAACTTACCACTATGCTCCCGTTGCGCACTCTAACCCAAACTCTACTATATTATACTTTAACCTTAAAAATTCGCACACACACCCAAACACTTAACCACTAAAGCAGATACACATTTTTCCATCACACACATAAACGTCATCCAACGAATAAACATAAATTTCATTCAAATAAATAACACACAAAATCATAACAACCTACAACTATACCTGTCTCAATGTCGTCACAGACACTCCCTAATTCGATACTCCGTGGACCCACATCTAAGACACGCTCCCAACTTTTTCCAACAATCGCCCGAATTGCGCTTCTTACAGTGTCCACAAACTGATACGCTCGCCCCATTACCAGAACCATTTGCACAATCTTTACTAACACCCAACTGCGTTCTTATATGCTTCGTAGACTGAGGCTCTAACCTCAAAGGATTACAATCACTTTTCTTCCCACAATTCACATACCTACCTTAAAATAACTCTCTATTCCTCTCTAAACTAGCCTCGAAAACTTTCTCTAACACCTCTCTCACCACCTGAGTCAACGCCTTGATACCAACCTCTGGGTTATTGCTACCCGAAGCTGGCGAAATCGCATTGACTTCTGACTCTTAAACAAGCTCACGTTCCGGAGAAGCCAACGACTCTTCGAGAATTTCACCAGATTGACCCTCACGATCATGCTTACCATCAGAATCCAAATCGGTATTGTGACTAACTTAGAGTATCTACATTTTTAGAAAATAAACACAAAATAATTACGAAAATCTACATTTCTAATCTTACAATTTCAAATTTTCACCCTGGACCAATATTGGAGTCTCAGACATCCTCAAAATCAGTGAGACACATATTATTTCAAAATATTATGGTATGGTTTATAAAAACTTTTTTTAAAATGAACACGTGTGCACACAGATAAGTAAAAATATAGGTCGAGTTTTTGCAAACTTGGCTCTGATACCACTAAATTTAATGCCCAAAAACCCGGCCTAGAAGTTTAGATCAAATCTCGGAGGTTACATTGATCACAAAAATGATCGTAGGTAAAATTTTAGTTTAACCATCTAGAAAACAAATGGTATTTAAGTTACGTAAAACTATCCGTTGTAAAATCCCGATATTACAAAACTTTCAGTCTAAAAGACGTTTATGTACGTAAAACCTAAAATTTATAACATAATATTCAAAACAAAAGTTACAATTCAAACCTTTTATTTACAAATACGAAATTTATGAGAATACTTTTAATGTTGATTCTAAAATGTGGCTGTCCAAAACCTCCGACGTGCCGAGTCCAACAACAGCATACGAAAATACTTAGAAAAGGGAAAGTGATGGGGTGAGCTACACGAGCTCAGTGTAAGATCGAAATGACAAAAAAAATAAAAATTAAGTACCATAATAAAGAAAAAATACAATGACAATCCAATATCCAAATAATCATCACAACCAAAATAGACACATCAGTACTGAATACATCGATCTATTTATCGTTAATCTCACAATTAGACAGACAGACAGACAGACAAAATACGGAACAAATGCATCAACATGAAACCTATTCATCCAGTCAAACACCTCTTCGTCCTCCCATCTACACCACAAATGAGCTATAAGAAACTCAACCAGGCCTACACACCACATAGGACCTCGAAAGGCCTATCCAAATCTACACACCATACATGTGGAACAAAGCCATGTAAATTACAGCATGCAGCTGAGCTGCCAGAAGTATCATACTGTGCGGTAAACCGCTATACAAATGTATTATAGCTAAAACTGCCAAATCATACCAGACTTCTTTCTCCTTATATCCAGACTCGAAAACATAATGCAAATGCAAAAATACACACCAAACACTGTCAATCACACAAACACAGAAGCTCGTAATTAGTTAATCAATTACAAAATCGATGTACACAGGTTCTAAACAGTCATACACCAATTAAACAGAATCAGAAGTACGCATGTTCAATCAACCAAATCCGGGATCATACATCACAATACTCAAATATTAGGCAACATTATATTATTGAGTCACTTAACTAATGCAACGATTGCTTATAACAGATATGTCTAAGCCAAAACAGAGTCTCAACCACCCTTACTAAGGCCTAACCGAGGGTTGGAACACACAGGATCACAAACAAGTCAAAAACAGATGCAGTACAAAAATTGGTGACATAAGGCCACATAGCTGTGTGCCTCGGCCGTGTGGAAGTGCCCAGGCTGTGTGGGGCTCTACACACCTATGGGGAGGCCACACACGCTCGTGTGAGCAGCCCGTGTAACTCACTATCCAAAAGTACTAAACAGAGGAGACACAGCCGTGAGGAGATCTCACACGCCCGTGTGGCCAGACCATGTGGTACCAAAAATCATCAAAAACCCTAAAATCCCAAATTCACACGGCCATGGGACCCACCCGTGTGGTCACGAAACCACACCGAAACAACTTGAATAACACGTAATTTACCACCAAACTGACCCCTCAAGAACCTAAACTCAAAAGTATACCAAAAATTGCATATTTTCCTTTGATTCACCATCAACTCAAAACAAAACAACACCTATAACAAACATTTGCAGAAACACACCGAAATTGTCGAATATCACAGAACCCAAGCAACAATTCGTTAAAGAAACAGAAAGGTTTTTGATCACACGTCTGAATTTGCGATTCCAAGCACCAATGAAGATCGAAACGCCTCCTCAACACAATTTCTCCCCACTCGATTCCTTGAATTACCCGAACACAAAAAAAAATAAAGTCCAACGGAACCCAACGATTTCCAACAAAATTAAAAGGAGAAACAAATAGAAGTGACGGCTAGGAGAAATAAATGGCAGAGGAAAACAAAAATATATTTTTGTGAAATCTCAAAAGAATAGCAAAGAAAAGAAAAAAAACTTATATGAAAAAACAGAGAGGAAAAAAACGTGAAACAGATTTTTGAGAACTTTTCCCTTTTGCTTCCAAAAATAAATTAAATTAAAAATCTAAATAAATAACTAAATAAATAAATACTTAAAACTTTAAAACAATAAAAACAAAACAAGTTTCCTTGAACACACATGAGGATTCGAACCTAGGACCCCAAGCTAAACTAACACACAACCAATCACCAGACCAGCAGGCCCATTCTGACATCAAAACGCAGAAACTAACCCAATTCCTCGATCTAGCCACTGACCCTACCTACAAATCTCAAATCTTTTGACCCCAAAAACTAGGGTGTTACACGCTACATACTGTAGAAGTTGTACACCCAACGTACTAGCTTCTGGTTCCTTATCTATTAGAACTCAGGCTCTTACTTATATCAAAGTGTACGAGTCACACATATATAGTCTGATATCCCTTCAGGGTTTAGGTATGCCACACTATGAACGTTACAAGTGAATAAATTTATAAATGGATCCATGATCTATTTTTCTTAGGTCTTGTCTGATGTACTTAGTCCAATCAGTCACATCTATGTCTCTATCTTCTAGAAGTCATCCACTCCGATGCTCAAGACAAAACATATCCATAATTGGATTTGATAGATGGCATGTTAGTCTTTCAATTGGTTTGCGTGTTTTGGATTAGACTAAGGGCATGTTTAGGTTAGTCTACTAACACAAGTTGTCTTTCCAAATTATGATCTGACGACGTAATATCGCTTAGTATTAGTTTAAACATTAAACAAACAATGAGCAATATTTGCTTCCATTTTGCTTTGCATGTAAAAACCATACGAGGACAATCATACAAAGTATATTAATGTAATCCATGAATTTGTTTTATTATTCAATTTGTTCAAAAAAATTACAATTTTACAAACGAATATACTAGACTCAAGGCACCAAATCCAATCCACTGATGAAAATGCATGACCCTTTGTTTTCACTGGATGAGAAACACCTAAGATTGAAACTGAACCTAGAAGAATTCCTAAGTCTGAGTTGGAATGGACCACTGATGAGGAACGTCTAACTAATTCCAATTCTAAGGCATCATATGCTATTTTATGTGTTATCAATCAACAAGAGTTTAAGAGGATCTCAAAATGTACTGTTGCCAATGAAGCATGGGACATACTTCAAACAGCCCTTGAAGAACCAACACAGTGAAACAAAAATCATTTTTAGATAAAATAAAAATAAAAATGGTTTAAAAATCTAAAAAGCATAAATAAATAAACAAAACATATGTATTTAAAAAATAAAAAAGAAAAATATATCAAATGATTCAAATAGAAATGAACATGAAAAAAATTGGCAGGTATTAGAGAGAGATGAAGTTAGACATCCCCATGGGACATGGAATCGACAAAGTTATCTCTCTTGGTTCAGTTCAACTTGTATTTTCAATTCCTAGACTAGATTTTCTGAGACTTTGGTTGTTTGAAAGATGTGCTTGGACTACCCAAATTTGGAAGTTGCTGCTGACATGTTCAAGTTGGGAAAAAAACAAGGCGGAAAAAGAACTTTTCAAAGTTTTTCATTTCATGAAAGTTTTCTCTATCTCATTTTTTCGTTACTCGAAGTTTGGGTCTCTATATACTTTTGAAATAAGAAAAAAATTCAAAACACTTGTTTTGTAATAGTAAAAAAAATGTTAATTTTTAGAGGAATTTAATTAAATAATATGATATTAATCTAAAATATGACACTTAGTTGGATTTAAGCCAACTTGATTTTTATCAGATACATGAAGGAGGAATTAGTTTAAAATGAGTACAATACTAATGGTGTTAGATACTCTTCTTGTTCAACGTTAAAGAATTTTAAAAAAATAAAAGTTTTAAAATATTTTTTAATTTTTAGAATTAGAATTAAATTGAAAATTGTTGTAAACATTCAAGGCTAAATTTATTAAATTTTTAGAATTTGAATTAAAATGACAAATTTTGTAAACATTGAGGGCTAAATTTGTCGATTTTCTTAGATTTATGATCAAATTGATAAAACGTGTAAACTTTGGAGTGCTAAATTTTTTATTAGGCTAATAAAAATGCCCATATTAGCTTTCCGTTACTCATCTAACGGTAACTAATGGGAGAGTAACTAAAATAATTTAATTTCGAAAAGTCAAGTAACTAAATTGAGAAAATTAATAATTAAGTAACCAAAATCCAAAAACATAATTGAGTGAATATTTTTATAGTTTATTTAAGACCATTTTCACAAGAGATGGGTAAAGATAGTAAGAAATTTATCTTTAATTTAAATGTCTTAATTTTTATAATTTTTTAATAAAGTTATATATTTTTTCAAAATAATATAAAAATTGATATTTTATGAAAAAATTAATAATGTATAAAACTACTACAAAATAGGTGTAGAATGTTGTCCAATTTCATTTGAAATTGGACCATTAATTGTCCATATTCAGAGAAATAATATTTATATTTTCTTTTATAAATTTATATATTTTTAAATAATTTTATATTTATATATTTTTAATTTCAAATAATAATATAAAAAATGGTATGTTATAAAAATCAGAAATATATAAAAATTTTAAAAGGTCATATCTAGAATTTAGACAACTATTTGTTGAAGTTTATTTTAGGTGTGAAAATAATTTTATACTTTTTTAAAAAAAATTATATAATTATATATTTTTAATTTTTATCTCATGTGGTTTTAAGAAGTTATCATGTGAAACTGGTCAATTGGTTGTTAGTGTTACCCCACACAAAGTAATGATATTCTTATTTATATAGAAATATCATGATATGTGACAAAATACAATTTTAGAGAATATTTAATTCATTAATTTGATTTTCCATAAAACATTTAAACTCGGGCCACTATCAGTGTTGCTAGAGTCGAAGTAGCGGACAGTATTGAATTAGATGTATGTTTTCCTAGCTTCAAAAAGAGAAAATGTAATTGACTCATATTGGCTAACATATGGTTTGGTACTTTATTCAATTTTTTTCTTTTAATAATTTTATTATAAGTTTTAATTATATTTTCTTCTTTTACATAATACTTAGAATTATCCATAGTACCTCTTCAATCCATAAATAAGAGGATAATATTTTTTAGTACACTTGAACACACGTCCTATTGTATTGATAACAATACCCATGCCAATCGATCGAGTTAAATGATTCAATTGAAAGATTCTTGAATACTTGAGTTATTCTCAACTTGCTTGTATGTCATAATAAAAACTAATGTATTCTTAATTATATACGGTGCATTAATGTATTCTTAATTATATACGGTGCATTGGTTATCTTACAAAGTTAAGGAGTAGTATTTAGTCATTGGTTATCTTACAGAGTTAAAGGAGTAGTATTTAGTCATTGGCTCATACATTGTAGTTTGATTGCTATAATAGGAAAGCTTAAAATTTTGTTTTTCCCATTATTGTTTATTGATTTAGAATTAGCACTTAAATTAAGTTTTTAAATTTTATTAATGAAAAGAATTATTTTTTTCACTTATGAAAACATTTATGTTATTTTTGAAAAATGTGTTTAATAAAATTTGTCAAACAATGAGAAATGTTTTACAGAGAATCAATCAAACACCATAAAATATTATGTTTTTAAAATAAATCATATCATTTTTCAGATTTTATTTTCTGGAAATAATTTTCAGTGAATCAAACACACCCTTAATTACCAACTGTAAGAGTTGTGACCCAAATTCTTATTAAAATAAAATACAAGTGGCAAGTTAGGGGATCCACGGTACAACCTGCACAAGAAGAATCTGTGTAGAAATTTACTTCCTCTATTTGATATTGATTTAAATAAGATGTTTTAACCTTACTGCATTACTTCTCTTATATGTTGATTAGAATAAGGTTTTTTTAAACTTATAAATAGACGCAGCCTATACTCCTTGTAATCATTCGAATTCGATAGTAAATTTTCTTCTCCTCTGTCAGTAGATTTTTTCTCAAAAAGATTTCTATTTAAAATCTGTATGTTCTATTTTTCTCTCTTTTCTTGCCATTATCGACATTTTATTTTTACACCGAATAAAAATAGATAATTCCGGGGATAAACTATATACTAACCCTCTTCTTCACAATTTCTTTTCTCCACGATGCACCTATTTTCTTGACAAAAAGCACAAGGTATATATTTCAAGCATCTATAAAGATGGGGTATAGCATCCTCAATCCCTTTGGAGTATTTCACAATGATAAAACTTGGTTGCTTCTTACTTTTTAGCTCTGGCCTCTAATCCATGTCCTTACTTCCTTTGATTGCGATCTTTCAACTTAAGCTCTATGCAAAGAGACAATGAGAAATGGTGAAGCTAGGCGGCTTGCACGTCAACTTATTACAACACGTCCTTTACTTATAATTTCTATAGGGATTTTTAAATGATTTTTTCAACCAACTCCAACTTGAATAATACTAAATTTTTTTTATATATTATAACATTGTTCAAACTCAATGTAATCCAAATTTAAAAAATAAAATAAAAATATTAAAATAAATGGGAACCCATATTAAAACCCAAAGTTGAAGTAGTAAAAGTGAGACCCAAAGCCATAGGTAGTTCAAATTTTACGAAAACCTTAATCAATGGTGGGTAAAAACCTAGATTATTCATTGCATTTTTCGTCTAATCCATTTGCATTAGGTTAAATTTAAATTGGATTACGGACAAATCAATGGAGAATCGTGTTCGTTGGTATCGAAACATTGAAGCCAAAAGCTAACAAACAATTCCCTTTGTTCACCACCTTGGTGGCCTAGATTTAAAAAATAAAGATAACCAACATTACTTTATTTAATGAGCATGATGATCCTGACATAACATATAAAAAAAAAGAGTTAATTATAATCTAAGTCATTCAAATTCAAGATTTAAGTACATGAAAGTCAATTGTTAAAAGCACTTGACAAACATTTCCTTTATTTGGATTCTTTTATATGGAGCGATTGATATAGTTCCAATAGCTAGCCTCCTATTTCATTCTCACCTGCTCTATCTCAAAACATGATTCTCCTATAAGTCATCTCATGCTATCTTCAACAATTTCCCAAAAACTACTGCAAATCTCTTTATTTTTATTTTTATTTTTATTTTGTTAAAGGTCAACATGATGAGTAGCTCTCCAAAGCCAGAGGTGACCTTATCCCTTACGTTGTCGCCTGGTTCGACTCTGCAAGAGGTTGTAAAGCCCGAAGAGAGAGGTGTCCGCCTTATCCAACTGCTCTTAACATGTGCCAAGCATGCCTCGTCCAGTAACCTACACCGTGCTGACGAGTGTCTCCGGCAGATATCGCTGCTTGCCTCGGTGTCTGGTGACTCCATGCAACGCCTTTCTGCATGGTTCGCCTCTGCCCTTGCTGTACGCCTTGTCAAGCGTTGGCCTGGCTTACATAAGGCTTTGAACTACACTCAGTTGCCGAAACAAGATCAGTTAGGTCAAGCTCAGCCGCTCTTCGGGCGAGTGTTTCCCTACCTTGGGTTCTCTTATGCCATCATATCTCGTACACTGATCAAGGCCATGACAGGGGAGCGAGTCATCCATCTCGTGGACATGGGTTCAGGCGATGCAAACTTGTGGATCCCGCTGCTTCGGAGCTTTTCGTGCTTGCTCGATGGACAACCTCATTTGAAGGTCACTTGCATGAATGCTAACAAGGCAATACTAGAGGAGTTAGGCCCAAGGCTTGTTAAAGAGGCTGAAGCACTCGGCCTGCCCTTTCAATTTGCCCCTCTAAATGTTAGTTTAAGAGAGCTAACATTAGACAAACTTGGGGTAAAATCAGGAGAGGCATTAGCTTTCATATCAATATTAAATCTCCACACTTTATTAGCGGAGGATGATAGTGTTGATGCACATTTCAGCCACAACAAGACTAATGGCATCAAAGATTCCAAGCAAATGTTTCGGTTTTTATCGACAGTCCGATCCTCGTCCCCTAAACTTTTCTTTTTAGTCGAAAAAGAAGCCGACCATAATTTAAACAAATTGGTTGATAGATTCGTTGAGGGACTGCATTACTACAGCGCTGTGTTCGACTCGGTCGATGCTACATTCGGGGGCAATACCTCGAGTAGGGAAAGACTTGTTTTGGAGGAAATGCTTGGGAAAGAAATTGAAAACATTGTGGCATGTGAAGGGGTTGAAAGAGAAGAGAGGCATGAGAGGTATGGGAGATGGATGGTTCGGTTCGGACAAGCCGGATTTAAGCCGGTTATGATGTGGCATGACTCAACGGAAGATGCCAAGCAAATGGTGGAAGCATGTGGTAGAAATGGTTACAAAATTGTTAACGAAAGGGCAAGCTTGATGATTTGTTGGCACGATAGACCGTTATATGCAGTGTCTGCATGGACTTGTTAAGAGGGATGTATTATTTATGTATAGTAATTTTTTTTCTTTAGTATGTGAAATTGTATTAATAAAATAATTTATTGTTGGCCCAAGCCCCAAGGCAAAGGACATGTTTATTGGCTACATTAATTTGTAATTTACAAATTTTTAATTTCCTAAATTGCAAAATCAGATATTCTAAAAATGTTGGGTTTTTTACTTGCATGTATAAATAAAAATTTGATTGAGATTTTAAATTTTATATAAACTAAAGTGTATAAATATAATATTTATAATATTGAACATTGTAATGAAATTAAGTAATTGCCATCAATAGGTATATTTTAAATTATTTATAATTTTTTTGGTTTTTTAGCTAAATTAAGTTATTAACATTTCAACAAAAGAAAAAATGTTTTTACATTAGAATTTCAAACTAAAACATTAATTTTTAATAATGTTACTGTGACAATAGATGTGTTCATGAATTGGGTTTGAATCGGGCCTAAGCATGATATTGACAAACTTTATGCTTTCTCAAGCTTCGTCCGACCTGAAATATGGGCTTAAATTTTAGTTTAAGCTCGTACATAATTGCAAAAGATTAACCCAAACCCATTATGGCCCGCCCATATTATTTTTTAAAAAATATTCATATTATTTTAATTTAATATTTAATAATTTTATTTTTTTATTTGTTGAAATTTTTTATATAGTCATCTTAACATTATTTTAATGTTTACATTAGAGTACTATTATATATTTAGTATAAGTTTATTATTTTAATGTGTTATAAATTACATAATATATTAATATAGCATAATATAAAGTATTATAAACTTAAAAACGGATCGGGTCAGGTTTGACCCTTGAATGTTCAAGCTCGAACCCAACCTATATTTTAACTGGGCCTAATTTTTTTCTCAAGCCCATTTTTCGAGCCTAATTTTTTTTCCAAACCCTCCTAAATTTTGGACGGGCCTTTGAGCTTGGGCGGGTAGTCTGACCTATGAATAGGTCTATGTGACAACCTATAACAACCCGTTTTCAGTGGTGTCGGAAACAGTGATTTTGGGACCATGATGCCAACCAATGAATTAGTATTTTATTATTTATTTATTACTTACAAGGTTATTACAATGTTATATAAAAATTTAGTTAGAAAATATTAACGTTTAAATAGTTAATTAAATAAAAATAAGATTAAATAGTGAAAGTTAATCACAATAAGTTTATTATGTCAAATGACTGTAAATGCATGAATTACGATTTCTATTTGGTAATTGTACCTATTTTAAATGTAGTAGACGGTTTAGGTGATGCATGTCACGAAATTTGATAAATTTTAAAAGGGTAAACTTATAATTTGAATATTAAATGAAATTAAAACAAAACAAAAGATGGAACAACCATCATCTTCATCTTATTTTCACCTAAGAATGATCCTATTTTTTAGTGATTTTTATATTTTTGACATCGTTGTAACTTAATGTAGTTAACCCAATGACTATTTTGTTAAACTGTTAAAAGTTCAAGGACTTACCATGAATGGGTTTTATGTGTTTGTAGAATTAGTTGATAGAATTATGAGCTTGTTGGCTAAATAAGAACATTTTGTAAAGTAATTTTAACTAGTTTTGAATCTAAGGATTTAATGGTTATAATTTCGAAAGTGGCATGGTTTAACTGCAAATATTCAATTGTTTAGGGGCTGTAGAGGGATCAAAAAGAATTTGACACTAATGTTTTTAGGCTAATTGTGAAAATTTTGTAAGTTTTGACATAGGGGCTAAATTACTTAAAAGGTGAAATTTTAGGGTAAAATTGTAAAATGATAATGAAAGGACTTCAAGTTTAATTGTTTAGGTTGTTTTAAATGGTTAATTGAATTGAAATTATTATATTTAGATCAAGAAACAGATCAGTCAGTTGATAAACACGGGAAGGGAAAAGTTGCTAAATAGTCGTCGTTGCGTGTTGATAACTATTGTATTTTGGTAAATTCATATTACATTTATTATGTTTGTTAATGTTTTAACTTATTATGTATTTGATATATGAATTTTGGATGACGTTATGATCTATTAAGTGGTAATGAAATGGAAAGTTTACGGTTTAAAAGATAAAGTTGAACATGGAAAGATCTCGGAAATATAGGATAAGCTCGTTGAACTTAGTGAATAGCTAGGATACAAATGACATGTCATTAGGGTGTAGCAGGCACTCTGTGTCGGTGTTATATTTAGTAGGCACTAGTTGCCGGTGATTTCAATAGCAGGTACTTTGTACAGGTGTTGCAGTAGTAGGCACTTTGTGTCGATGTTATTTTAGCAGGTACTATGTACCAATAATGGATACCGTACCGATGGCTTAAGGTCTTGCATGTGTTTCAGATTCTCTAAAGCTTGTTTGAGTGGCATCATGTATCAGTTAATGTATGTATGTTAGCTTGTGTGAGCATTACCTTCTCGTGTATCTGCCGTTAATTTTCTATTGTTCTCCAGACAAAATAGTTAACTATCAAAATGGAAATAAAATAGGATATGATGAATTATACTTTGGTCTATGATTATTGACATGTTATGTTTTGGTGATATGAATCATCTAGGTTTAGTTGTTTTGAAAAGTTGAATTGATGAATTACAACAAAGGATTGCTAGTTTTTATGTTATGTATGATTTTATATATAAGTTGACAGGTATATGATGTTTTTATTTACAAACTTACTAAGCTTTACTTAAGCTTACTCGATTTGGTTTTTCTTCTTTGTAGACTGATAGACTTTTGCTGACGATTGGAATGTCGTTGGAGATCACACTATTCAGCAACTCATTTGGTAGCTATCTGTTTATTTTGACTTGGTTTTAAGTGGCATGTAAATAGGGTTTTAGTATGTTTATGTTATTAAGAAACTTGGTGATGACTTGTGTCATTTGGGATGTAAATTTGTGTTTTTTTTTTTTTTTTGGTATCTTGAAATGGTAGCTTATCAATTGATGTCTTTCTTAAATAATTTTTGTTGAAATGGTCATTTTGTTTTGGTAACTTATGAACTTTGGTTGAAGTATATTTGCATCTGTAAGTTGGGTATAAATGGTTGATTATGACATATGTTATTTGAGACTTAATTGAGGATTGAATAAGGTTGACATGTTGATTATGTCTTGGTTTGGATAGTTGTTATTTATGCTTGAATTGTGGTGCCAATGAGGGCATACTGGTTAGGCACATAGATTAAATGTGAACTGGCATGTTTTGGTATATTTTGAAATAGGTGGTGGTATTTGCATGGCTTGGTATCTAAGGAAGTGTAGGTGAAATGGCTTAAATTTGAAGGTATTTTGGGTACACACAGCTTGTGACATAGTCTGTCACACGACTGTGTGCTTCATACGGCCTAGAGACACGACCATGTGACCCTGGTTTACACAGGCACAGTTTGTTACACAGTTTGGCCACATAGCCATGATTTTTAGCCACACGGGCTAAGCTCTGTCACACGACCCCCCTATTTTCACTTTTTACTCAAATTTTTGTAAAAGTTTCATTTTAATTCAGAATTGTTCCCAATTTATTTTAAATGTTTCGTAAGCTCCAATTAAATCTCGTTTTGATTGAATAACATGAAAAATGATTGCAAATGAATTTTTTGGTTTTTTTTATTTTTTACTTTATTTTATTTAAATTGTGAACAATGTCAAAATTTTATAGTTGTAATATCTTATAGCTCGAGTCGGGCGACTGGATTGGGTATAGGGTGTTACACAACCCATGTGGAATCCATGTGTACTTTATGTTCACATGACACTATTTGTCTTATATGTCACTCCAACAAGTAATTTAAAAATTATAACAATATTAAAAAAATTAAAACTTAAAATTTCAAAAAAATATAAAAAATTCATAAAATTTAAAAAAAGCAAGAAGTACATGTGGATTACCATATGGGCTGCCATGTTTAAAAAGTTAACGTTTTAGTTAGTTTTTGTTAGAAAATAGCAACTAGACTCTTTTTGAAAGGTTGATGGTCAAATTTGACTTTTTTAAAAGTTTAAGGGTTAAACTGACAAAAGATATAAAGGTTAAGGGCTACATTTATCATTATGCTTATATTTATACTTATAGGTCCACGGTGAAGGAATTATACACGAAGCCCAGATATTTTGGACTTGAAATATTGCTGAGATGGGTTCGAAACTTAGGCTTCACAAGCTGGCCTCCTACTTGATTACTAGTTGGGCTACCCAAATCGAGTCGTTAGTTCCTTAGGTCAAATTCGACTCGCTTGGGTTTCTTCTAAAACCTTCCAGTTTTACATCAAACAATTTTTTTCTCATTCTCTCTTCTTCAACTTAAAAAAAAAAAACTTGTTTTTTCTTCTCTCAAAAACCTAAAAAACCCTAGACTCATTTAGTTGTTTTGCACATTGCTTAGCCTTTAACAGTCGTTGGTGCCGCCTTACTTCGGTGAGCTTCACTAGATTCATTGGACTTCTTTTTCTTTTTCTTGTTTCCTTTTTTTGCTCTTCTTTTTCAAGATTTCGTTTTCACCCTTTTTTATAAAAAAAAAACCTCAACTTTCTCTTCTTTCAACCACTACCTTTGTTACCCCCGGTGAAAACATAATGCCAAGTTACCAACTACTCTAACATCTTTTCTAGCCACGGCATTGAACACTTGAGATAAGTCCTTTTTGTTCTCTTGTTTCCCATTTTTTATTTTATTTTTTTCATCTTTTCTCTTTCTCTTTTTTTTGCAAGTTTTCGCTTTGAGGCTTGCTTCATCTTTTTTTTAAATAAAAATTATTGTTGGTTGATGGATTCTTATTGTGTTGGATTATTGCTACAATCATTAATGGTGATCTCAGACAGTGAAACAATTGGTAGTGAAGATGGGTGGAGGCAATGGTAGTTGTGAAATGGAGGCCTGATGATAGTAAATATTGCAAATCTTCAACTTTGAGGTATTTTATTCCAACTTTGTTGTTCACTTGAAATTTGAAGTGTTGTAATCGATGAATGAGATTTGCAGTTGACTGCACTCTAGTCTTTGGCGCGCGAACACCGTGAATAGGCGTATAATCAACACTAAAACAAATATAACTATCGCGGCTTTACTGCAAGTGCTACAGACCAGTTATAATATTTATAATATTCAATGAAATACTAGAGTATTCCAAGGACCGAACCCACAGGATGTCATGCCCCAAGTATTTCAGGTCCACGTTTTGGTCGGTTGATCAAGTGAGCTTAAGGGTGACTTGCGAATGAGCTAGTCAAATTCGTGAAGAATTGACTTGTTTCATTTGGCAAATTTTCTCTTGCGAAATGTTTCGCTAGTTTCCACCATCTTGTGTATCCCTATTCCGCGTGTGGCTTTTTCGTTGTGAACCCGCCAATTGTGGCGCATTGATCTGTTACTTTAGAATCCGCAATCAGTAAGACATGTACAGGAAACGTGTCATTTTGCATGAAACTTGTAGAGCCTCGTTAATGATGTTTGATTAGTGGAATTGTGTCTAATTAGTGGAACTATGCGAGTTTAGTGAAATCGTGTGTGCATGTAATGTGATTAGGTAACCTATTATAGTGGGATTATGAGCTAATTCCTATATAAATAGGATAAGAGCTTAACAGAGAATGACTTTATTTCCTATTTCTCTATTCATCCTTGTTTTATTAAAAGAAACCTAATGTATGTTCTTCATTGTGTGGAGAAGGTATCAGCTTTCATCTTGATTAGTAACTGAATTTTTCAAGCCAACTACTGGTAAATTCTTGAGTCCTTCTTTAGATTAATACCAGAGAATGATAAGGTTGTAGAAATCGTTTATAAAGGTTTCTACTGGAGAATGGAGGGAAGGAAACTTCCTTCTGGTTAATGCTTCATGTTCTGATTCTTGTTTTTACGTTAAAAGTTTAGTTGTTTTTGTACTTATTAGAGTGTTTTATTTTATTTAGCTAAAGAAATGAAAGAAGGCCATAAGGAAAGAACCCATAGAATAGGCAAGGCATTTCCTAGTAATCTCTAGTGAGTTTCTTTCATTTGTGTTCCTGTTAAATTTCTTAGGAATTACGTGTTCTTAAACCACTAGGATTGACAACCTGTAACATCCCAAAATCGGGTTTGGAAGTTTTGACTTCGCAAGTGAGGGTTCGTCAATGCTTTAGTGAACTAGAGTTCACCAAATGGGATATTAACATGGCGAACTAGTGCACGCTAAAGGATGCAGTAAGGGGTTCGCCAGATTCATTGAAAGTTGTGTTTGTCAGTTTGTTTGGCGAGCTGGGGTTCGCCAGTTGAGTTGTGAACTGGGGGTTCGCTAGTCAAAAGTTGAGTCAGACTAAAATCAATAAATAAGGATATTGTGTATCTAGGATACTTTTCGTGTACGTAACCTTCTTTTAAACCGACTAGGGTTCCTAAGTCAAGTAGGGTATCCTAAGATCACTAAGATACTTAGTGCTTATAAATACAACCCTTATTCCGTGAAAAAAAATTCTCTCATCGATATTCTGTTGTCAAGTCTCTGTTCTAAACCAAGTTCAGAGCAACCAAGGTAAGCCTCTGTCCTGTTAAGGTTGATTGTCCAAAAAGCTAGGTTCGCTTGCATGTGTGAATTTCATAAGTTTTGTCTGTTTAAGTAATTTGTGTGCTTATGTATGTTACGAACCAGGCGAACCATCTACCAACAAGGATAAAGGCAAAGCAAAACTCATTTAAATTCTTAGCTTTATCGGTGAGTGGTTAAAAATTGCCATAAGTGTGCTAACTATCATGTTTTTTAGTATGAATGCTCAGGGTTCGTAACTTGTGTTCGAACTGTTATGTTTTCCAAGAACTTTGTTTTTTTAACTAAGTTCTAAGAGTAAGTTTTTCCTATAAAACTCTATTTTTAAAAGTTCTAATACTATTTTTTCAAGATATATTTTTAAGCTATATTTTAAAGATATGTTTTACGCATGCTCCCATGTGAGCCTATGTTTTAAAACATGTTTTAAAAGTACAGTTTTGTAAGCTATGTTTTTGTGAGCTGTATGTGATAAGTTTTTAAGCGAGCTCTTTTGCGAGCTTATATGTTGGATATATTGGTATATCAAAGGATTATGAGTACTCACTTATAAGTTCTATGGTTTGGGTGTTGAGGCCCTGTAACATGTGGAGAGATAAGGGAATGTTGAGCTATACTCCATTCAATAGGACATGTTGGTGTACATGAGAGTGTTTAGTTTATGCTACACTTATGTGACATGTTAAGGACTCTTTGAGTTATTCTGAGGCATTATAAGGAGATCCATATATCCAACAAAACAAGATAGGATAAGATAAGATAAGTTAAGACAAGGGCGAGAACATATTTTATGTTCCTCAGCCATTTCGATAAGACAAGTATGTGAGCATGTTTCGTGCTATATAAGATACATTTTTAGATAAGAACAAGCTAAGTTTTTAAGCATGATTTTCAATAAGTACATGAAAAGCTTTTTTCAAACTTATATGATTTTATGACAAGCAGATTCTACGAACAGGGTCTTACACCTTCACCACAAACCCAACACGTGATACAATTTTTTTAGACTAAGTCTTCTTTCTGTTTTAAAATTTGTATTTTGAGCGTAAAATTGATCCTGATTATTCATTGAGTTCACAATGAACTCACCCACTCCTCTCTTACTTCGCAGGTAAGTAAGTCATGGATGGTAATGGTGAGGTAAATGACTTGGCGATGCTCATCTTTGAACAGATATCGGTGAACGTGGGGAAATAGGCGATGGGGTTTTATTTATGTGGGTTTAGATTTATCATAACATGATTCTATTAATGAAACAATTTCCTTAAAGTTCAAGTTTTATCTTTTAATATTTTGTGAACCGTGAAGTTAAACCTTTATTACTAATTTCTTTTTAGCATTAATAAAGTTTGATGTTTCTTTAATTCTCTTTGCATGCGTACCATGTTGCATTCTTTCAATTTTTCCAAAGTATGTATTAACATCATATGCAAGCCAATTTTATTGCGAAGTATTATTTTCTACGACCCTTGTATGTTTGTGACCCCCTATATGCTTGCGAACCCTTCCCTCATTTTGTTTGATAAGCCCACATGATTTACATTCTATGTATGATATTATTCCACTGTTATGCTATACCTTATCATAATATACGTTGCAAGTAAGTGGTGTGCTGGAGGTTAGATTGGGAGCTAATCGAGAGTCACTTTGGTGGCTAATGTAGCTTGCCAAATTCGGGTCGAACCTACTCAGCTGGGTTTGGGGTGTTACACAACCCTAGGAAGTTTTCATAGGCTAGACAAGGTCAGGAGATAAGCCGAACCGAGTAAATCGTAATTTATCCTGGTTGAGAAAGTGAGGTCGAGAGATAAGCGAGAATCAACCAATCGATTAGTTAATTAGAGGTTGGGAGGTAATAATTGGTTAATCGGTAGCTAATCCACCCTAAAACCCTAATCCAAAGTTAATTACAAACGTTGAAGTGAGTTAATCTTCTTGATTGGTTTATTGATTTTTACCATTTGTTTATTTTTCTTATTTATTTGTTTTTGTTATTTAAAATTTCTCATTAATCTATTTTATGATTTATTGTAATATAGGAATTAATTACTACTACTTAGACTTACTATTGTAAAAATGTTTTCGTAATTTATTCCATCCTCCCTTGGTACGATACTCGAAATACTTCCAAGTATTTCGTTGTACTAACTATATTACAATTTGACCCATGCACTTGCGAACACCGCCGTTTTAATTCTATATATTTTTGGTGTGTTATTTTACTATAAACAATTATAGGCGGTCACCGACCGGTTCAGTCCAGCCACTGATTGGTTTGTTTTCCCAATTTCACATATCGGGCCTGGTTCGACCAGTTTTTGGATCTCGATCTCTGTTTTGGGTTCTTGAGCCCAATTTTCGATCTCAGGTCCAATTTTTAAGTTCAATTACCCATTAGGCCAATTGTCTAACTTGAAAATTAATTTTCAAAAATATCATATTAATTTTAATTAATTTGATTAATACAATTTTACGTGATCAAAATTAATTTTCTCAAAATCACTTAGATTTTACAAATTAATTTTTTAAGAAAATTCTTTAATCAAATACTCTAGTTGAACAATTCTCACGACCGACTAATTTAATTCCACATAGAATAAATCGACTCAATTAAATTATTCCCAAAGTCGTAAAATTTTATTTTGATTCAAATGTAGTCTGATCGAGCTTTTGTTGAGCTAGCAAAGGGACCAATCAGACATATACAATTAGGCTTGAGTAATTGCAATTATGTCCAGAATTATCGTTCTAATAATTCACAATTTACTTAATCATGCAGTCAGTCCACAAGAAGTACCGTGATTGAAAACTCCTTATTGTATACTCTTTACAAAAATAATTCATCCAATTGCTTTGTCCAATGGCCTCATCATGTACGTGTTACCCTCATGTGATATCTTTAATTCCTTTGAGTCAAATCTGCTCACTTAATACAATTCTATTTTATCTCATTGTCACCATTGTGTCTTATTAATGATTAATATGATCATTGTCAACAAATTATTGTGATAAATTGTTTGTTTGAGAACAAGCAACCCGTGACTATGTTCCATATTTATCAATCCACACAATGCCAATGAGAGGATATCGTTAACTCTTTAATTGAGCTATGAATTCCATTATTGCTAGTAAAACCATGCCATACACAAGTCATGTACCCAACATACCGACTATGGGCTTGATCATCTTTAGAGCATAAGCCTCCAATTATATCAAAGCACATGAGTTACATATGCATGGTCAGTGACTAACTCAAGATTTAGGTAAACCACACCATGAACGTTACAAATGAACTAATTCACAAACATATTCAAAATTAATTCATCTTGGGTCCAATCTAGTGTATCATTCTTTCAATGAATACATCGATATCTTTACTTGTGGAGTCAACTGCTCCGATAGCCAAGACTAGTATTCTCCCCAATTGAAATTCTAGACTACATAATAATCCTTATAAGTATTTGAATCAAATGTTCACTTTGATTATTTTACGAGATTACGGACTCATTTAGATTGTTTACAGAAGTAAGTTGTTTTTCTCGCAATATAAACGTTCTTACAGTGTCACTTATCATCAGTTTGAACCTAGACAATCAATAAGCTAATATTTGTTTCTCACAATTTTGCTATGTATGCAAATCATGAAAGACAGAAACACTAAAGGTATAACAGTGAAATGTGAAATTAACTTTATTTATTTATTCATCGCTCAAATACATAGAAAATAGTTACATGTTTACTACAATATGAACACATTTCTCAACAACCTGTGTTTTGAAAATTTTACAATTCAGTACTAATTTGATCTCAGATTAATTTTAAAGCTTTTATAAGCTTATATAGGACCCAAGAATGTATATTTATTATATTGTTTTCATATAACAATTATATTTGCATGATTTATGATTTGTATATGTATCTAAATTGATTGTAGTTGCTTCGACAGTGAATGTGATACATTATAGCTTAGACACCACGATCGGGTCGAGTATAGAGTGTTACAATTTGAACATGTTGGAAATTATAGATTGCAAATTAATTATTCATAAGCACTATTCAAATTAAAAGTGATGATTTATCATATTACAAATTTAATTATTCATAAGCATTATTCAAATTAAAAGTGATGATTTATCATCCAATGGATACATTTCTATGGGACATCTTTCTCTCAAGAAGTATGTCCAATATGAAGGGTTGTGGCTCTTCAAAATTATATTCATTTGGTGCATATAAATAGAGGCATTATGATGCTCACAAATCATACAATTACAACCAATCCTACTTTCAGAAACTAGAGTAAGAATTAGGGAATTCCTTGATTTTGCTAATCAAAGGAAATTCAAAACTTCATTGTAACTCGGGAAGACCTTTGTCTTAACCCTGTAGCAACTTTGTGTGGGGGCAAATAATTCTCTTTGGAAAGCGTCATCCACGCCTCGAAGTCTATTGTTTATTTTTATTTAAGTCTCCAATTCTATTGTCTCCATTAAAATATCCAACAATAAAAGATAACTAATTTTGGAGATGGCGACTGAGGTTAACACTGCATTCAAAGTGATGAACCAAGAGTTTGTGAAACTTGACCGATTTGATGGTTCAAACTTCAATCATTGGAAGGACAAGATGTTGTTCCTTTTTACTGTCTTAAATGTGGCGTATGTTCTGGATCCAAACATACAACCCATGGAGGATCCCGCCCCCAATGCAAATTCTGAGGAAATTGCGAAAGTGGCTGAACTCAAGAAGAAGCGCAAAGAAGAAAATTTCACATGTCGAGGACACATCCTCAACACCTTGTCTAATCAATTGTATGATCTTTACATGTCAATGCAATCCCCAGTGGAAATATAGAAAGCTCTTGAAGAGAAATAAAACACCGAGTGACAAGGTATTGATAAATTTTTAATAATGAAGTATTTCGAATTCAAAATGTTTGATAGTATCTCGATCATGGATCAAGTTCATGAATTACAAGTCCTTTTAAGCAGGCTTCGTGACTTGAAAGTTGTTATTCCAGAATTGTTACAAGTCGGGGCTTTCATCTCGAAGTTGCCCTCGTATTGGAATAATTATCGAAAGAAACTTCTGCATATGGCAGAGGACTTCACTGTGAAGAAAATACTTAGGCATTTGCGTATTGAAAAGGAAACTCGAAAGCGTGATGCGATGCATCTTCCCCAAAGTTCTAAAATGAACCATGTGAGCGAGTCCAAGAACTCTCGAAATGGTAAGCAAAAGGCCACATCCAAGACCAAGGATGTGCAAGACAAGAAGAAAAAATCTCGCAATTGTTATAATTGCAATAAGAAATGACACTATATTAAGGATTGCAGACTTCTAAAAAAGAAGCAAGATGCCACATCTTCCAAAGCTAATATGGTGAGGACATTGACTTAGTGGCCATGGTTACGGAAGGAATCGAAAGTTTGGAGATTGGTATGATTATTGAACTCAACATAGCCATGACTGATAAGTCTTGTAATTGGTGGCTCGATTCCGGAGCTACTATCCATATGTGTAACTACCGAAAACAATTTAAGATTTATGAACTAGTGGCCACAACGTAGGTTCGCCATTTCTGTATATTGTGATAGTGAATCTACCATGTCTCGAGGTCACAATAAGGTGTATAATGGAAAGTCTAGACATATAAGTTTGAGACATGAGTATGTGAGACAATTGATTAGGGACGGTGTGATAACTGTTACCTATGTTAAGTCAATTGACAATTTAGCAGATCCATTGACAAAAGGTTTGTTAAGAGATTTGGTTAGGAGTACGACCACTAAGATGGGATTAAAACCATTCTAATCACGTCATTGATAATGGAAACCCTACATTGTTCTAGCCAAAAGTTAGTTTCAAGGTTCAAAGGGTAATAACAAGTTATCGAATGACAACGTACACTAAAGATTAGGATTTACTCTTAATGGATGGACATTAATTGTCATGAAATCCACCTATATGGACATGAAGTGGTGCCACTTCAACGAGATTTTCTTTATGGTTTTCTCTCGTACATGTTCATGAAACGGGATGAACACATAGCCATAACGATGCTAAAGAAAATTAAACTCTTACCCTAATACTTTACGATTATGTGTAAAAATTTTCCGGTATTGACTTTAAGAGTGATGGCTCAAGCGATTAGCCACCATTCACTTTGTTGATACTCTGAGAGTTTGCACTAAAGGAATGTTCAATTTGCGAACACCCTTCTTTATGCATAATCGTTGTGTACTTATTTTCTGAAATTAGCAATCTAGTGGGGGATTGTTGGAAATTATAGATTGCAAATTAATTATTCATGAGCACTATTCAAATTAAAAGTGATGATTTATCATCTTACAAATTTAATTGTTCATAAGCATTATTCAAATTAAAAGTGATGATTTATCATCTAATGGATACATTTCCATGGGACATGTTTCTCTCAAGAAGTATGTCCAATATGAAGGGTTGTAGCTCTTCAAAATTGTATTCATTGGGTGCATATAAATAGAGGCATTATGGTGCTCACAAATCACACAATTACAATCAATCCTACTTTCAAAAACTGGAGTAAGAGTTAGGGAATTCCTTGATTTTGCTAATCAAAAGAAATTCAAAACTTCGTTATATCCCGGGAGGACCTTTGTCTTAACCCTAAAACAACTTTGTGTGCAGGTAAATAGTTCTCTTTAGAAAGCGTCATCCGCGCCTCGAAGTCTACTGTTTATTTTTATATAAGTCTCCAATTCTATCGCCTCCATTCAAATATTCAACATAACATTATTAGATTTTTTTATATTTTTAATTTGAGTTTTTACTAAATATTTAAAGATTAGATGAGATTTTCAAACATAAAATGTTGGATATTATGTTATTTTTGAAAATTTTTAATTTTAAATGAATAAATAAATATTATATTTCTATATTATCATATGTTAATTAAATAAATAGTTAATTAGTTAAATAGAAATTTACTTTTAAATTATATTTATATTTTATTTTAAGATAATTTTTAAATGAAACCTTTTAAAGTTTAAAATTTATTTTTAAGATAAAACTTTTTAATATAATTTAAAATTCCATATTTTTTATATTTTTAATTTCAAAATTCACTAAATATTTAAAAGGTTAATCTTTTTAAGTTTTATTTATTTTTTATTGTTTTAAATTAGATTTTGCTAAAGCTTTTAAATGAATTTCAACACTCATAAATGTTGAGATGAATTTTAATTTTTATTAAAATTTATTCAAATTACATTTACAATATTTAAAATTTTTTTATAGAGAACTCAACATTAGTGTATGTGATGCTTCGGATTAAATATTATCCTTAGAAAATTAAATTATATTGTTACCATTTAAGTTTTAAATATTATTCTATTTATGAGTTGATGATAAACTATTAGTAGTTTTAAATATTATGTCAAACATAACATATATGGTTAAAATCTACAATGAGATTATTTAAAAATTTTTTTTTAAATATTTCACAAAGAACTTCACATTCAAAAGTGTCAAAGCGATGTAATCATTTCAAAATAGTTACTTTGATTTTAATGAAATGTGAAAATTGTAGTGATGCCAAAGTATCTCTAAAAAACACATGTTTTGAGAAATAACTTTTATATACACATATTTTAATGAATAATAAAACACTATTTTCACGTCAAAAATTGAAAGTATAAATAAAAGGTATAAATGCTATTTAATATTTAATATTAAATTTTAAATATTTTAATTAATTATTAGAAATTCTATCACACACGTATGTATTTAGAAATTACGTATTGACACGAATGTTAGTTTAGAAATGACATACAATAAATAATAAAATGTATGGTTTGAAGCTAATTAATAATAACACATAAAAACGTACGATATTAAAATAAACAAATAGATTAAATTGTGAGTAAAATAAAATTTAAACACGTAAATACATTATAATAAATTTAAGCATGGGGTTTAGATCCAACACATGCAAATTTTTTATTGTTTTTAAATAAAAAAACTAAAATACCTCTAGATATTATAATTTATTTTAATTACGGAAGGACATTTTCATAATTTCTCTAATCGAGTTGGTACTCGGTTGACTTACGGCACCAACTCAATTAGGGGTTTAAATAATAGTATAGATACAAATTATGAAAATATATTTTCGTAATTTTTCTAATTGAGTTGGTGCCTGATTGACTCATGATACCAACTTAGTCAAGGACTTAAATAATAATAATAATAATAATAATAATAATAATAATAATAATAATAATAATAATATAGATATATAATTGATTGAGACAATAAAGTATGAATAATACAATAATGTAAATATTATATTAAAATAAAGTTTTTGTTCTGTGATAAAGTTAATGTTTTATTGATGTAAATAGTACGAGTTTAAATCTATTCATGTATAATTTTTTTATTAATTTTTAAAAACATTGTAATATCAATTCAATTAGAGCTTATATCATAGCTTAAATAATTGTAGAGATATTCATAAATAAATTATATTTTTCTAAAATTTTTTTCATATGTAACTTCCCATCATATTTGTTTTTCATTGTTCCGTTTATCTCACCCACATTTGTTTAGCTCTTTAATTTTTCTTAATTTAAAAAATTGGTAAAAACACATTTCCAGTCCTTACCAAATTTAAAATCGAGTAAATTGATCATTTTCAAAAAAAAAAATAGTACAATTTAATCCTTATTAATTTTGAAAGTGAGAAAATAAGGACAATTAATTACGACGTTAATATTTTTTTGTTAATTGTACTTAATTTTGATTGGCATAAAGACAAATTTAGTCTTCAACGTTTACATATTTTGTGTAAATGTTGACAAAATGTGTAAATTTTGCAAGTTCAATTTGTTAAATTAGGACCAAGTTGACAGAAGTGTAAATGTTGGGGGCTAAATTTGTTAAATTAAGATCAAATTGACAAAATGTATAAACTTTGAAGGCCAAATTTGTTATCCTATCAATAAAAGTATGTAAAATTGATGAAAAATATTAATTTTGTGATTAATTTTCCTTATTTGCTCACTTTCGAAATTGACAGGGGTCTAATTTTTTTAAGAGGGACCCATTTGCTTAATAATGAAATTGAGAGTGACCAGAGATGTCTTTTTACCAAAAAAGAATTGTAATTTAAAATAAAATAGGGTTTCCGCTTACTCAAAGCACACGTATAAGAAGGGGTCTTTTTTTTTTTTTTTTTCACGAAGTTGCCGTCTTCACGAACTATTAACCATCAAAAACCGATTTGAAGTTTCAAACTTCCAACACCAAAAGAAGTTACCAAACCCAGAGAACAAAACTACTTAAAGGAAGGCAAAAACAGTAAGGGAAGTAAAGGGAACCCAGATATTGTTGTTGCATGTAAAAGGAGAAACAATGTCAATGGATCTCAATGACTACACTATTATCAAGGAAGGAGAAGCTGAGATTCTTATGCATGCTAAAAATGAAGTTTTTTACAACAAAACCCAGGTACCAAAATTTTTAAAATTCAATTCATTGTTAGAAATTTGATGGGTTTTTAGTTTTAGTTGATGGGTAGCTTTTGTTTGAATTGACGGGCAATTTAAATTTGATTGAATTCATGGTTTTCGTGGTTAAGTTTTGGTTAATTGGAAATTTTTGATTTGATTGAAAAGCTCTATAATTTTTATAATGATTTATGGATGGAAAGACTGCTTTTTTTTTTGGGGGGGGGGGAGGTTAAGATATGTCTTTAACAATGTCGCAGTGACTGGCTGCTCAGAAATGGTGGGAAAGAAAGGAGAGGAAGTAAAAATTCTCTCTTTTTACTGCTTTCACTGAAAACCTGTATGCTCTATTGCTGGATGCTTTGAGCAGGATATTGTTTCCTCTGCAGTATAGTTTTAGTGTTGTTTGCTTGGTTCGAGTTCAGTACAGTAGTAGGGGATCCTAATTATGTACTATGATAACAATAATTAGGTTAACAACAGAGACATGTCTATTGCTGTCCTAAGGACATTCATATCGAGATGGAAGCAGGAGCACGAGGCATTGTTGTCTAAAAGGAACAAATCAGCTGCAAAGCTGCCTGAGAATAATGTTTTTGTATCTGAGGTAGATGATACACTTAATGACTCTGATATGAATACTGAAAAATCAAATGAAGAATGTGAAGGACCTGCAGAAAAATCTCAAGACTACACATGTACTACATCAGAAGAGCCAGTTAAGACAGAGAGCAAAGTTCGAGGGGAGCTTAAACCACCTAGAGTTCTAGAGGTTATTCTAAAATCTTCCTTTTTTTTTTTTTCGATATAAATTTCTATGTTTTTCCACCCAATGCTAGTCATGTCATTTTCTGAGTTGCTTTCAAGGTGATTTTATAGGCGTTGTCAGCTTCTGGGTTAAGGGCTCTGAGATATGCTCGGGAAGTAGAAGGGATTGATCAAGTTGTTGCCTTAGACAATGATAAAGGTAGTATAAATGTACTGATATTCTTGATGTTATATGTATATTTGTTTGAAGGATCATTTGGATCAAGGGAGGACCTGTTGTTGCTCCCTTTATGGTTCCTATTCATATCCATGCCAATACTGTGTGTCTACTTGCAGGGGCTGTTGAAGCTTGTCAGAGAAATATAAAGTTCAATGGTTCTGTAGCTTGTTCAAAAGTGGAATCACATCTTGCTGATGCTCGTGTTTACATGCTTACTAACCCAAAAGAATTTGATGTGGTATGGCATGGCATCTGCTACTTTATCTTTCAAATTAACTATTTTATGTGGAAATTTTGATATGTGTGTGTTCTCAACTGCTGCTAAAGAATTTGATATGATATGGCAGTAAAAAGCTTTAAATCAAACTTTGCAGAAAATTCTTAGAGTGTAAATCATTCTCATTAGGAATTCATTTTACGTCAAAACCACTTTGTACATAGTAAAAGAAAGTTTGTTAATCAATTGGCTATATGTAGGTTGTTTATGTTACTTGTCATCCACATTTCATAATTGATGGGCAACTTTTATTATTTCTGGGTTGCACTATTCAAAATGGAGCTGTGCTTATATTCTTTATTGCTGAATTTTGTGTTTCAGGTTGATCTGGACCCTTATGGTTCCCCTTCTGTGTTCTTGGACTCTGCAGTTCAATCTGTTGTTGATGGGGGCATGGTGATGTGCACTGCAACTGATATGGCAGTTTTATGTGGGGGTAATGGGGAGGTTTGTTATTCCAAGTAAGATTTGTCTACTTTTACCTTCTTTTGACTATGTCTTTGAAAAGTTAAGCTCATCTAATAACTGGTCATGGTAACAGATACGGATCATACCCATTGAGAGGGAAATATTGCCACGAAATGGCTTTGAGGATACTCCTAGCCTGCATTGAGGTAATTTCATGTCCTTCAGAAAGCATGTTCTTTAAGCACTCAAAACATATTATTTATTATATATATCTTGTTCTGATGCAAAAAGAACAAGGCATCTAGGGCTCCTTAAATTCTTTTACTTGCTTAATTGATTAAGGACAAAATATAACTGTAATGCGTTCTCTTAAAAATCTTCTTATTTGACATAATTGGTACTTCTTTCTTGAATACAGAGTCATGCAAACCGCTACAAACGTTATATTGTTCCTGTGCTATCTGTCCAGATGGACTTTTATGTCCGTGTTTTTGTTCGCATATACACGTAGGTTGCTTCTTGTTTTAATTTAGTTCATTAAAGTGGAAGTTATTCTCACATAATGAATGATGGAAGGGCAATTAATTCGGTGCAGTTCGGCAAGTGCGATGAAGAATACTCCCCTTAAGCTATCATATGTCTATCAGTGCACTGGTTGTGATGCTTTTCATCTTCAGCCTATTGGGAGAACCGTTTCTAAGGTTTGCTTCCTGATTTATTGTGCTAATGGTGCCTCTTCTTTGTTAGTAAGATGCACATGGATTACTCCATTTTTGCTCATTCAATTGCTTAGTGTTGCTATCAGTGACATGTTCATGCAGCTAGTAGGTTTTATTGAGTTCGGATGATTTTAGAACTTTTCTTCTGATGCCTGACAGCATACTGCTCACAGTTCAGCGTATGCCTGTGTTTGTTGCTATCATTAATAACCATTTATATGATTATAACATCTGCTGCTGGTGATCTGATGTATTTGCATCACATTTTTCTTTATAAATGTTGTCATATGCTCATTTATCCTTGTCTCTTCTTGCTTGTTTTTTTCTTCTTGATGGAGCTTTGACAAATGATGCAACTTTTTGCATGATAATGATGGGGCAGTAAAGGAAACTTATTTTGCATAAAGAAATTTGGTGTCATTTCCTTAATTAATGGAAGCTAATTCTTACTTCTATTCCAAGAAAGTATGATTTAAATTTTTAGACACAATGTAAGGAAATGTTTCAAAGGTTTATGCTGTACAATGAGCAGAATGATGCTTTGAAAATTGATCAAAGTGTTTATCATGTATTTTTGTGAGTGACATGTGTGCTATGTTACATCAAAGACTAGAATGCTGAATGTAGCATAATCTTGAATTGCACAATATTTTGATCTTGTGTCCACTTTTGTATGTTCAGAATACCAGTGTGAGGTATCTCCCGGGCTTTGCACCTGTAGTTCCTCAAGAGTGTAGTCATTGTCAGAAGAAATTTAACATGGGTGGCCCTATATGGTCTGCTCCAATCCATGATCAAGAGTGGGTAATGAACATACTATCAGATGTAAAGTCAATGAAGGATCGTTATCCCGCCTATGATCGCATCTCTGCTGTATTGACTACAATTTCTGAGGTATGCATTTTTTTCCCTTAACCCTTCCATTGGGTTTTCCATTCTCAACCCTTAGAATGTAGTTCCCTTCAGCTGTTATTTCAGTAACTGTGAGCCATCCCATTTTCTGTGGTAATACTAAATTGTAGAATCAAGGCTTGATATGACTGCATTTTCGCATAAATTTTTCGAACATGAAAGCGTAAGCTACAAGCTTTCAGATACACATGCCATTAGATATAAGATGGTTATTAAATTGTTTGTAACCATCAAATGTTGAAAACTCATGGAATTTATATGGACTAAACTGATTAAAAGAATAGAGTTCAACTCTTTTTAGAGATTTTTTTATGTTTGTTACCCAATTTGAAATTTCTTCGCAGGAATTGCCTGATGTGCCTCTCTTTTTGAGTCTGCACAACCTTTGTGCTACACTAAAATGCACTTCCCCATCCGCAGTTATTTTCCGCTCTGCTGTGATCAATGCAGGATACCGAATTTCTGGAACTCATGTGAATCCATTGGGACTAAAATCCGATGCTCCCATGGAGGTCATTTGGGACATAATGCGCTGCTGGGTAAGGGGCTTCTTTTAATTTGCTTCTGTATTTCCTTCATTTTGTGCCTTTTGACTAAGTTATTTGGTCTTTCAAACTCCTCAACATCCATAGTTTGGTCAAGAGACATGTAATGGAATGGTAATGAAGTCATCCATAATTTATTGTTTCCTCAATAGGTTAAAAATCATCCAGTGAAAGCTCAACCAGCTGATCAGCCCGGAAGTGTGATACTTGCCAAAGAACCTGTTCTTCAAGTATGTTTCTCATGCTGCTTTCTTTAGTTGCTTGCTGATTTCATGTTCTACATATGAACAGATGCTTTCTTGGACATAAACATGGTCATATACAAGTTAAGATTTAAGGTAGGAAAAATTCCTTTTTACACCCGCAGTCCTTTTCTTTTTGGTAGGCAAATTTTGCTCGAGCTGTTGCATCCCTGAGCAAGGCACAAGCTAAGAAGGTTGCTAGATTCCTTCCAAATCCTGAAAGGCACTGGGGGCCAAAGCTTAGGGCAGGTCGCCAAATCACCAGCAAGCACATCTCTCTTTTGGGTGAAGAGAAAGTAAATGGGTGTCTCAGCCATCAAGATAGCGAGCTTGATGCCAAACGACAAAAGATTGAAAAGCTCGAGGATGCTCCCGCGGAGTCATAGACCAAGGTTGGCATTAATCTTATATTACTTCCTCATCTCTAAAGCTTGCCATGGTTGCATATAGGTTAGAATTCATGGTTGTGCCACCATAATCAATTTTGCAAAATGTAATTTCTATTTGAAAACTATACTTGATTCATGGGTTTGATCCCAGGCAAAAGGCAACTGTGAATTACAATACAAAGCTATTTACTGGTTGGTTTTCTATGAAAGCAGGGACTTCAATTTATCAATTTTCTGAAAGAATTCACGTTGTACACATTCAAACATGAATACAAAGGTATGATTCTTCAAACACTTAACAGAGTGCAATTAGTAGCCTAGCCTAAAAAATTCATTTGCAGCAATTTCTGCTGGTAAACTCATTAAGCAGTACTGGTAAATTCATTTGTTTCCAGAAGTTGTATGACATTGATATGTTCTACCTCAACTTTGTCTTATTTCTACTTCAGATCGCTCTTAAGCTTCGTTTACCATTGAATTTTAAAAGTGCTTTTCAACTTTTTAAGCCAAAAACAATAGTAAACATGTTGCTTGGCTTTTCAAGCCAACCCAAAAGAATTTGTCCTTCACATATGATTTATATTTTCAAATTAAACTCTACAAACAAGTAATATTAATTTTTTTTAAAAAGTATTTAAAATTTATATTTCCTGTATCACAATGTAAACAAAGGGTTACGATAATTTATTTTATTATATATTTGTAATATTTATTAATATCAAAATAATAATAACTTGGTATTGTAATAATAATACGTGAAAATAGTGATAATTTGATAATTTGCATTTGGGTTAACTATAATTTTTATTATAATTAATTATAATTTAAGCTTATATATTTAATATATCATAATATTAACGAATTTGAGTTCATATATATTTCATATATTGCTTATATTAATTACTTAATAATTTATTTTTAACATATTATTATAATTTATGTTTATATATTCCATATGTTATAATATTAACGAATTTAAATATCATTTAAACATATATTTTTTACTTTATAACATCATGTTTAAAATAAAAATCTTATTTTTTAAAATTAATTTTTCACACCAATTTCAAATTTCAATGATAAATTAGTCCTTCATCGAAGTCGTTCTCAACATCCAATTCTAATACAACTAGGTATTGAAGATCAGGGGCTAATTCTCTATTGCTCTTGTGGTAAAAAAGCTGCTTTTGAAAAATATAGTAAAAAATATGTAGTTTGTTGATTGTCTTCTCTATTGCAGTAAAAAATTATAGTAAAAAGTTAAAATGTTTATTTTACGCATTATCTTAAAAAAAATAAGAAATAAATTAATTTAAATGATATTTGAAAAATTTAAACATCTTTTAAATAATTAATATAAATCACTTATTAAAACTCAAAATTAAAAATAACTTGTTAAGTTTAATAATTTTGTATGGTGAGAAATAAATTATTAGCATTAGGGAAGATAAAAAGATTAGAAGGAAGTGTTATTGATAATTTTATTAACCAAAATCCAAAAGCTCTGTTGGGGTGAATAAGTACTACTATACTGCTATTTTTGCAAACACAATTTGTTTTTCATTGCGTTTATTTTTGTTCTACAAAAGTGCTTTTTCGCTTGTAAAAGCAATTGGAGATATTCTGTTCACTATTTTCAAATCACCCAAGATTAATGAAAAGAGTAATATATATTAACTTTAATTATGTGGTATTTTCGTGTGTATGTCAAGTTAATAATTAATTAATTTTTAAAAATTTAAAAATATATTTTTATAAATTTTAAAATAATTTTTATAATATTTTGATTTTTTTTAAATTTTAAAAAGTTAATTAATTGTTCACATGATATTTATGTGACAATCCATATATTTATCATGTAAGTAAAGTTAATTATTTTTGATTGATTTGATAAATAACACAAGTTTTAAAGCTAAAAGAGGTGTATGTACTACCTCTAGGAATTAGAAGTACTAAAAAACAAACGAAAGAAATATAAAAAATAATTGTTGTCTCCATGTTCTTCGTCGCTGCCTACGGTGGAAGATAAAGCCACCAAGAAAGTCCGTATGTGTAATAATGGTCTCGAGGATGACGATCATCTTATGGTTGTGGTGGAGGAGGGTAGTCTCAAAGGAGGGGACAAACATTTCAATTCGAGATTGTCTTTCAAAGAAATGTTACTTGGGGCGTCGAGGGATCCTAAATTGTCTTTGCAAGATCAAGATAAAGATGACTCACAGTTGATTGAAGGGGATGTGTCTACTGGGAAATAGGATGGGCTTCCTTCAATTCGATTCTCTGAAAGGGTTCATCAAATTCTTTACTAGAGTATGTCTCGAATAGTAGTGGTTAAGCTTCTAGGAAGGAAAATAGGCTTTTAGGCTCTCTCTAATAAAATTTATCACCTTTGGAAGCCATCAACTCCTGTGAAAATTATGGATTTGGAAAATGATTATTTTATGGTGAAATTTCAGGTGGAAGTTGATTATGTTCGAGCTCTCACAGAAAGACCGTGGATAGCCTTTGGACAATACTTAACGGTTCAACCCTGGTCGAAATCTTTCTCTACTAGTCAACCGTATCTCATGAATGTGGTGGTCTGGATTTGTCTCTCAGGTTTCCCGGATTTCTTTATCGGAAGAGCTGTCTTAACGAGTATTGGGGAAATGATTTTACATGTTATTAAACTAGATAATAATACCGGGAATGCGAAAAGGGGTCGATTTGTTCGGTTGGTGGTTTTTCTTGATATTAATAAGCCTTTGGTCTCAAAAATCAAAATCAATGGCCGACTTCAATGCGCGGACTATGAGTCTCTTCCTAGTATTTGCTTTTCTTGTAGACGGTATGGGCGTTCGTGTGATTCATGTTCATTTGTTTCTGCTCAGGATGGTCAGAACGATGTTTTAACGGTACAAAAGGTGGATCATAAAAACCATGAAGTTTCCGTTATGGCTGAGAATGAATAAATTTCGGAACTGTTTGGACCGTGGATGGTTGCTGATCGCCGGAATAGTAGATACGGCAAGAAACAGACGGTAACTCGACAGGACAAGAAGGAGCTGGAATTGACGGGATCTCGATTCAACGTTCAGCAGGATTCACGGGATTTAAATCAGGGGGATAATAGGGAATCTAATCCCACTGTTTCAGCTAAATTGAAAGGCAAAAAAGTTGCCATTTACAATAACTCGTTAGTGGAGGAAGGATCACCGCTTAAACCTCAGCTGGGCTATGCGTCTGCCTTGGGCCGGTCTTCTAGGGAGGGCGTAAAGGAAGCGGGTCCTGGTAATGGACAGGCAGCTACGGGCTTTGATTTTGCTGGGCCTAGCTTTACAGCTGGGCATAGAATCTCAAACTTGGGCATGATTGTTGGACCTTCCAACGTGGATTATGGGCCCACTGTTTCAAATGGAAGCCATGGGGCTTTAAGTGTTAACACAGCTGCTTCTAATTCTAACAGCTCACTGCCCAAATCGACAGATTTTCTTGATGATCTCCCCGTTTCGCCGACCAAAAATCTACCCAGCAGAATTAATGTCATCTCAAAGCAAGGAAAATCCAATGTTTTTGTCGAAAAAACAGAAGCTACGACCCTAAATTCGGATTGCCACTCGGTCATAAAATTTGTTGAAATTAGAAACCCCAATAATTCCAAGGGCAATCAACCTATTAATATTTCTTCACGGACACAAGATGAAAGAAATGGTGGTTCAGATGCATTGAAAATGGGAGATATTAAACGTCCAAGGAAAGACTCCCATATTCTTCGGGGTAAAGGAAGTAAATTTAAGGTTAGGGCTAATTCTTGTGAATCGGTTGTTGAAGCGATGTCAAAGGTGGTTGCAAAAACCGGGTCTGACAGTCTAATTATGGATTCAAGTTATGGACAGGGGGCTACGACGGATCTCAGTGAGGTGGCAACCCTAGATGTTTAAGGTGTGTTTGTTCAATTTATTATTTTATAATTTTATTGAATGATACGAAGTATTTTTGTTTGGAATTGTCAAGTGTGTGCGTCTCCTAAGTTTGCTTGTATTGTTAGAGAGTATTTTGTGAATTTTGAGATTGATGTTGCTGCTTTTCTTAAAACAAGAGTTAGTGGTTCAAAAGCTAATGAAATCATTTCCAAGATTGGTTTGGATTGCTCCTATAGGATTGAGGCTCGAGGTTTCATCGGGGGTTTGTGGATTTGTTGGAAGAATAATATCCAGATCCAAATAATTCATAACGATCCTCAATTTGTTCATTGCCGCTTGGGGAAGAAATTGAGCTCCACAAATATTCTAGTGACATTTGTTTATGGTTTTTCGGTTAACAGAAACGTAAAATCTTGTGGGATCGGTTGGATCTTGTTTCCCACTCCATTAAAGAGCCTTTGGTTTTAATGGGGAACTTCAATTCATTGCTTTCTCCGAACGAAAAGAGAGGGGTAGACCTATTACTTCTGGTTATAGGTTATTTTAGAGTTTTATCCTTAACAATGGTTTGAGGGACCTTTGTTTCGAAGGCCTGCAATTTACTTGGAGAAGAGGGGCTATTTTTGAAAGACTTGATCGAGCAATCGGGAATAGTGAATGGTGTTGGCTTTTCCTGATACAATTGTTCTTCATCTTCCTTGTCTCAAATATGATCATAGGCCCACCCTGTTACCTTTTAGTACACTTAATCACAGCTTTCGCGCTAAACCTTTTCACTTTCTTGCTTCTTGGATTTCTCATTCGGATTTTGCACAATTTGTCTGAGATAATTGGAGGAGTTGGTTGGAGTTTATTCGTGATCTTATCTCCCTCACTATTGATATCAAAAGATGGAACTTTGGGGTCTATGGTCACATATTTCAAAGAAAATGACCAATAGCTCATTGGTTAGGAAGGGTTCAGGCTGCTTTGGAGAGGAGATGGTTTAGCTCTCTACTAGATCTTGAGACCGGCCTAAGAATTGAATATGAGAAAATTCTTGATGAGGAAGAATTATTTTGGACGCAGAAGTCAATATTGGATTGGATTCAATTAGAGGATTGAAACACGAAATTCTTCCATAATAAATATATCACAAGGCGAAACTTTAATAAAATTTCCGCTCTAAAATTTGGCAATAGTTGGTGTTATGACAATGAGACTCTCCATGATGAGGCGATTCATTTTTTCTCTTCTCTCTACTCTTTGGATGACTCTCCTTGTACCCTGTTCCCCTTACATATTTATTTTTCGAAATTTGATTATGAGATATTGGATTCTTTATCTCTGAATATTATTGATGAGGAAGTTCACAATGCATTATTTAGTATGGGTCCTTTGAAAGCTCGGGTCCAGATGGTCTTCATGCTTCTTTTTCAGAGTCAATGGAACACGATTGGTTTGGATGTGTGTTCTTGGGTTCGTGGTTTTTTTTAGGATAATCTCTTAATCGTTCTATTAACAAGATACTCTTGGTTTTCATTCCTAAAATTACGAGCCTTGAATCTCTCTCGCAATATCCTCCTATAAGCCTTTGTAATGTCCTTACAAGATCGTAACCAAAATAATTGCGAACCGTTTCAAGCCTATTCTCCCTTCCCTTATTGCTCAAAATCAAGTTAGTTTTGTGGCAAAGAGACAAATCACAGATAATATGATAAAAGATTGTACACTCAATATGTAGTAAAAAAGGCAAAAAGTCATGGATGGCCATCAAAGTGGGTTTAGAGAAAGCGTATGACCGAATCTATTGGGACTTTATTGAGGAAACTCTTTTGGATGCTAGTTTCCCGTTGACTTTAGTTAATGTCATCATGGAATGTATCACGTCGGTCTCTATGTAGATTGTGTGGAATGGAAGGCTTATTAATGAGTTTGTTCCTAAGAGAGGTATTAGGCAGGGTTGTCTATTGTCTCCTTACATGTTCTTTGTATGGAGAGACTAGGTTAGTTAATCCACAAAAATGTTGAGGAGAAGGTTTGGAAGCCTATTGTTTTGGGTAAGGACGGACCTCTCATCTCGCACATTTTCTTTGTAGACGATCTCTTCTTGTTTGCTGAAGCTGATGTTGATCAGGCGCATAAGATTAATGATGCCTTTAATTCTTTTGGGGCGACCTTAGGTCATAGAGTTAATGGATAAAATACTACGGTGTTCTTTTAAAAAAACTTAGAGGTTAATAACATTCATGCCATGTGTAAAATTCTCGGATTTCGCCAATCTGAAGATTTGGGAACTTATCTAAGAGTGCATTTGTCTCACAAGCAGGTCACTAAGAATACCTTTAATTTCAGCATTGGTAAGGTTAGGCGGAAGTTGGATAACTGGAATGCTATTATGCTTTCAGTGGCTGGACGAGTCACGTTAGCATGGATTGCTTTATTGTATATTCCTAACTATTTTATGCAAACTGTGAAGATCTTTCATGATATTTGCGCAGAAATTGGGAAGACGTCTTTGGTTAGTTGGGGGGATTGCTGCCAACCCTTTTCAAATAGGGTCTTGGACTACGATGTTTTAAAGAATATAATGATTTTTTTATGCTTAAGTTGGGTTTTAATATTCTTACGAACAATGAAGCATTTTGGATTAAAGTCCTTTGAGCAAAGTATAAGATTACTAAGGTAATTCATCTATTGCAGTAAATGCTCTTGCGTCTAGCAATCACTTTCAAAGATTTAGCCTCTGCTACGCCAAAGTCTACTCTGGTTTGTTGGTGATGGGAAACTTGTAAAATTTTGGACTAATAATAGTGGATGTAGGCCTTCTTCTCAATTTTTTTCATTTCCCATCTCTTGTTGATGACTCTATCACTTTGAATGAGGCTGTTTCTAAAGATGGACATTGGAATTGGGATTACTTACGTTGCTTTTTGGACAATGATATTATCTCTTATATTACCATAATCCCAGCTTTGAACTTTCTGGTTGGTTAAGATGTATTGATATCGAAATGGTCTCCAAATAGTATTTATACAGTCAAATCTGCTTACAATATGCTATTGGAAAATTACCTTAACCCATTGAATAACAAATGGAAGCTTATTTGGACTTTGGATGGTCCTTAGCAGGTTCATCATTTCTTTTGGTTGGTACTCAAGGAATGACTATTGACTAATGTAGAACGTTGTAAACAAGGAATCTCGACGGATCCTTGTACGATTTGTGGGAAAGCTAAGAAATCTTGTATTCACATTTTAAAAGATTGTTGCCTAGCACAGGAGGTTTGGAAACTTATTATTCCCTCTAGTCTCTAATCTCAATTTTTTTTCTTAGTCTTTGCAAGATTGGGTGTTGGCAAACTTGAGGAATGTTTTTGGCCTAGAATATTAGGATGTGATGTGGCAATCTCTCTTTGGTATTATATGTTGGAAGCTTTGGAAACAAAGGAATCTTAGGATTTTCCAAGGGATTCCTTCTGATGCTGCCAATATTATACAATCCGCATAGTGTTGGATGAGTTATATTAAGTCGAAGATTAGCAGACCTAGTGGCTCTATGAGTAATTGACGTGGAAATTATATGTGGATCCCATCGCTTTCTGGTTCGATCAAAATAAATGTTGATGGTGCCCATAATTTGTTTTTAGGCCTTGTATCTTCGACATCAGTGGCAAGAGATGAACATGGTAGGTGGCTTTAGGGGATTGGGAGAAATTGGAAGATGTAGTGTTGAACAAGTTGAACTTTGGGCTATTTATGATGGCCTTCATCTTGCATGGTATTTTAATTGGAAGGAGGTTATTCTTGAGAATGATTGCGCTCAAGCTATTAAAGGTATTCATGGAGGCTTCAAAGGACAAGCGAATAGAGATTTGAAATTACTTATCCAAGAATTATGCATACGTGATTGGCAAGTTGTCATTAAGAATATTCCAAAAGAAGCGAATTTTGCCCCGCATATCTTGGTAGGTCTAATGAAAGAGTTTCCGCTTGGGTTTCGTGAGTTTCATGTTGCCACTACTAAAGTTGCTGATCAGATTCAATTAGATAATATTTCTATACTATCAAATTCTAATGTTGTCTCTGCTTGATTGTATTTGACTCCATTTTTTCTACAAAAACAAAAGCTAAAAGAAGTGAGAAAGTAGAGCTAAAAAATAGGTGGGATCGTATTGGGCTTATTTCAAACTTGGATTTTTTTTTCTCTCAGATCTGTTACGGGCTCAAAATTTTTCAAGCTTGGGCAAGTTTAGACTTTAAATTTTTCGGGCTCAGATCGAGCCGGACGGGCTTTGAAGGATTCAAATAATTTTGAAATCTGTAAGTTATAAATTTTTTAATTTCGAATGTAGTAAGTCATTTTATTTTTATACGATGGCAACACAATTCAAATTTGTCTTATAAAAAGCATAAATTATATATTTTAAATAAAGTAATTGATAAGTGTTAAAAGTAACATGTTTTAATCTCATTCTTAATGTAACTTTGGGTGATTATCTGATGTTAATAGTGAATTTTATGCTCTTAATCTTTTAAATTCATGTTTTTATACTTAGGATAGCATTCGAGAGCAAAATGAGCAAAAATCGAAAAATCAGAGAAAGTTACAAGAGCCACACAAGCTGACCTGTTCCACACGGCTTGGACACAGGGTCGTGTGAGCCACATGGCCTATGTAAGTCCCCGAAAATAGGTCTAGTAGTTTTGGGTAAGTTTATTGGGTTTCGAGTGAAAATTGGGAATTAATCGGATTAACTAGCGATTTATATTCTTAATTAGTTAGCTTAATTTCATCTAAAAATTGGTACATAATATTCTTGAAAATAAAAAAATTTTTAGAAAAATTAATTTTATGGTTTTAAATAAATTTTGGGTAAAAAAAAATATTTTGGGTTAAATTGGAATTTAAAAATAATTTAAAATGGGGGTTTAATTGGTTGATTTAAAATATTAATTAAATGGGACTAATTTGAAAAATAAGGGAAATGTGTAAGAGGTTTTATAGCAAATAAACCATATTTTTAGAATTTTGGAGGGAAATGAGCAAATTGTAAAATAAGAGAAAAGGGGGAGTGGCCTAATGGCAAATTCCCCAAATTTTGAAAATCAGGTGGGGGTTTTCAGTTTTAAAAACTCTGCAACTACCTCACTTTTCACTTATTTTTCACCCGAATTGAGAGCTTTTTCTCTTGTTTTTTATTTTTTATTTTTGGTTTTTTTCATAAACCAAATATCAGAGAATAAATTTAAACCTTTTCTCTCCCAAAATTCTCTCTAAAATCTCTCGAAATAATATTCAAAGTTTGGCAAAAAGTCATCCGAATTTCTTCAAGCATTTTGATCAAACTTCCAAATCAATGATTTGAGTTCAATTGAGGTAATCCTTATCTCTAAACTTGTTTTTAAGTTGATTTTAATCATTATTTATTAATTAAAGTGTTTATAATGGATTTTCAACTTTAATTTCTTCTTTCTTGAACTTGAGGATCAACAATGGTGGATCTTTAATTTTGAGTTGGAATCCAAATATTAATGGATGTCTAAGCACAAAATAGGTCTAATGAGAGTTTTTTAATCTTAAACCAAAAGATCAAACATGTTTTAGGGATTAATTTTGAGAAATTCGAATTTGATCAAGAACATGGATGATTTTTCTGGAAAATTATGAAACGGATTAAATGATGAAATTAACACTTAGAATACTTGTGGACTAGGAATGAAAATTATAAGTGGTTTGAGGAGCTGAAAAGGGAGTTTAGTTGAGGAATCCATATTTCGAGTTAGTTGTGCAATATCAGTAAGGTAGTTTAGAGTAATGATTTAGATTCGTATACTTTATCAAATTTTGTGTTTCTTGTTGCTATTGTTAGTTTGTAATGCATACTTTGTCTCTGTCCACATCAAGAGAAGGAATGTGCAAATCAGAATTGAAGCTCAAATTTGCTTATTTGAGCACATTTTTGCTTAAAGAGCTAAGTGTGGAGGTGAGTGATATTAAAGGCAATTTGGTAAATTGGAATGATTATGTGTTAAATTAAAGGTTTAATTGGTGTTATTAATGACTTAATTGCATATTGGATGGTTTGATTTGCAAAAATAGGTTTTATTTTATAAAAGAGCAAAATGGCAATTGGATTGGTAAGTTGTGCATTATACTTTTAGCATGATTAAATTGTATGAAATAAATTGATATTTGGAGAATGAATTGCTGATTTATTGAACATTTGATAAATGTGTTCTAATCGGTACATGAATATTGAGGAAATGATATTTGCTATGCTTAATTTTATTGATGTTAAAATTGCTTAGCAACTTGCATTTTAACATCCTAAATTAAGTGGTCAAACAACAAACTTTATGCCTTATATGTATGATTATTGTAACACCCCTTACTCGTGTCCGACGCCGAAACCGGATACGAGGCATTACCATGCTTGACCTTGCATAAACATGTAATTACGGGCTATAAAATTTCATTCCAACTTAATACTTTTCTTTCTAAAACATAACATACATATTGTGGGCCTACGAGGCCTTAAACATGCATCTGGAAGGTTTCAGAGTTCAACCGGAAACTTTTACACTCTTTGAAAATTTTTGCCTAAACAGGGGCCACACGCCTGTGTTGTCCAAGGGACACGCCCGTGTGCCCCTAAGACATGCACGTGTTCATCACCCGTGGTCGACACTGACTTATTTCACATGGCTTAGCACACGCCCGTGCCATTAACCCGTGTCCTTCACACGGCCTGGACACGTCCGTGTCTCCTACCCGTGAAGCTATCTGTTTATGACATCATTAAACCTTAATTAGCACATGGCCAGGGCACACGCCCGGTGTGCTGGCCCGTGTGACGAATCGTATTGTCGTAAATTAGTGTAGGGGACACATGGCCTACTAACACACCCATGGGGCTAGCCGAGTGTCACATACGGCCTAGACACACGTCCGTGTGTCTACCTGTGTGGACATCTATAGGCTATTTTTCAAGCCTTTTGTCACCCTGAAACGGAGATTCATTCATTTATTCACAAATAGTACACAACATAGCAATGTTGTACTACGAAAAATCCTTAAACTAACATTCACTCCATCCACATTCATACTCAATAACTTGTATAAACATTCAATTCATTATACTCGTCAATCTTATAACATGAACTTGACAATATTGGTCTTTTCACTATGATCATAAACAAAATGAGTATAAAAACATTAATAGCCAACCCTTTGGTTTTCAACTATGACCTGACACAAAATGATCAAGTTCCTATACATGCCATACTCAAAATGAATTAACTTTACTATACCAAAAGAACGATTGATAGTGTGACCCGAGCTCCGATGTTCTATGATCCCCGAGCTAACTTGGCGAAACTACAAGGAAAAGGGAAAAGGGAGGGGTAAGCATATAGCTTAGTAAGTTTGCATGAAATTCTAAAAACATCATAATTGCTTACACCAAATGTACCCATCTATTGAAACAATAGCAACACGAGTCTCGTATGCATAAGCATACTCATCCATACTTACTCATACTTATTCTTACCCATCTCATGTTACGTTATGGGTTCATAACTTGTATTTTCTCATGGCACCTGTATCACTTGTCACATAACTTAGCACATATACTAACATGAACATAAACTCAAATCTTCATCGTTCTTATTATGAATGAAACTTAAGGTTATCCATAAACGGATTTTGGCTCTATGTCATTTTACATACTTAGCTCTTTTGCCCGTGAACTAATCAGATTATCGTAGGATATTCAAACTCATCATGCATAAATCTTGATACCAATGCCATATCCCCGATATGGTCTTACATGGGATCATTATTGATGCCGATGCCACATCCCAGATATGGTCTTATACGGGATCTCAAAGCTCGATGTCGATGCCATGTCCCAGACATGGTCTTATATGAGATCGTACATGGATGTCGATGTAATGTCCCAGACATGGTCTTATACGAGATCTTTCTTTGGTGCCGAAGTCATGTCCCAGACATGGTCTTATACGGGACTTTCCTTAACTCATATGAACACATAGGTATCATCCTTATTCCGGAACTTTAACTGGGACTTTAACTTAGCATATTCTCACTATTTCCTCATCGAGGCTTCCTCACTCGAATTTCATAGAAATGAAATACATTATCATAATATTATACAGTTTCAAATGTCAAAACATTATGAAACTTTAACTTCATACAAACTTACCTCGATTCTCAAAATGTGTATTGATGCTCGATTTAGTCCTCGATTTTGTTCTTGCCTCGGTTTCGATCCGGGCTTCGTGTTTCTTGATCTATAATAATAAATTTCACTTATTAAATACATGCATTGACTAATTCATATTTTGGAAAAATTATGATTTTACCCCTAAACTTTTACATAATTACACTTTTGCCCCTAGGCTCGTAAAATGATTTTCATTCAACTTTCTTGCATTTCAAGCATAGCCGAATCATATTCTCAACTAAAAATGACTTCAATTTCCACTATTTCACTCATGTATGACCATTTCTACAACTTTTACAATTTGGTCCTTTTATACATTTTTCATGAAAACCACTTAGAAAAAAATGTTTATCATACATCAAACTTTCATATTCTTCCCTAAAACATCAAAATACATGCATGTCATACATGGGTAAATTTTTGAACATGAACCCTAGCTCAAAATATAGCTAGAAATAGCTAAACCGAGCTACGAAGGTCTCAAAAATACGAAGAACATTAAAAACGGGGCTAGGATGCACTTACTATCAAGCTTGTAAGTTGAAGAAACCCTAGCTATGGCTCCTTGCAAATTTTGGCTAAGGGAGAAGAAGATAGACATGATTTTTTCTCCTTCTTCCCTTTTAATTCTTTTATTAACCAAATGACTAAAATGCCCTTAATGACCCTTTCTTGAGATTTTTCCTTCCCGTGTCCATTTTTGTCTATCATCAAATATAATTGTCTAATTACTAGATAAGGACCTCTAGAAATTTTCATAATTCTATTTTATACTTAATCTTCTAGAATCTCATATTTTCCATTCTTTGCAATTTAGTCCTAATGGACAATTTAATCACTAATTCAAAAAATTTCTTCATGTGATTTTCACACAATCATGTAATCACCACTTAAACCTTATAGAAACCATAAAAATCATATTTTTACTTCGGATTTGTGGTCTCGCACCACTATTCCGACTAGGCCCTAAGTCGGGCTGTTACAATTCACCCCCTTAGGGATTTTCGTCCCCGAAAATCTTACCAGTGAAAAGGTTTGGGTACTGGTTCCTCATAGCCTCCTTGGGCTCCCACGTAGCTTCTTCTATCCCATGTCTTTGCCACAATACTTTTACAAGAGCTATACTCTTACTTCTCAACTGTTTGACTTCCTGTGCTAGGATCTTAACTGGTTCCTCACCATATGTCATGTCAGGTTGAATCTCAACCTCAGTTGGTGTGATCACATGTGAAGGGTCTGATTGGTAGCGTCGCAACATAGATACATGAAATACATCATGAATCTTTTCTAACTCAGACGGCAAAGCCAATCAATAGGCTACCGGCCCTATCCTCTTGGTGATCTCATACGGTCCGATAAAACACAGACTCAATTTGCCTTTCCGGTCGAATCTAAGAACTTTTCTCCATGGTGACACTTTCAAGAATACTCTATCACTGACTTGATACTTAATCTCTTTTCTTTTTAAATCCGAGTAGGATTTTTTTCTATCAGAAGCAGCTTTTAAACAATCTCGAATCACCTTTACTTTTTCTTCTGTTTCTCTAACCAAGTCAACCCTGTGAATCTGGTTTTTCTTAAGCTCAGTCCAATATAAAGGCGTTCAGCACTTACGCCCATACAAAGCCTAATATGGCGCCATCTTCAAACTTGACTAAAAACTATTATTATAAGCAAACTCTACCAATGATAGATACTTTTCCCAACTGCCTTGAAATTCAAGAACACAGCACCGGAGCATATCCTCAAGTACCTGTATTAACCTCTCCGATTGTTCATTGGTTTGGGGGTGAAAAGTTGTACTAAAATTCAAATTTGTGCCCAAGGCCTCTTGCAAATTTTTCTAAAATCTGGATGTGAATCTCGGATCTCTATCCAATATAATCGATAAGGGCACTCCGTGTAACCTCACAATCTCGGTAATATACAAGTTTGCCAACTTATCCAATGAATAGTCAACACGCACTAGTATGAAATGGGCTGACTTCGTAAGTCTATCGACTACGACCCATACAACATCTTTCTTGCTCGGTGTCAACGGCAACCCTGTTACAAAATTGATGGTAATTTGGTCCCACTTCCACTCGGGCACCATAATAGGTTGAAGCAAACCCGAGGGTACTTGGTGTTCAACCTTTACTTGCTGACAAATGAAACATCTTGAAACAAACTCAGAAATATCTTTCTTCATACTCGGCCACTAATACCTTTTCTTCAGATCATTATACATCTTGGTGCTACCCGGATGCACAGATAAACATCCGCTATGTCCTCATGCAAAACTTTACGAATGAGCTCATCGTTCCTCGGTACACATACTCGGTCCTTGAACATTAAACATCTGTTCGGATTGATCCGAAAATCAGACTCAACACCTGACTCGCGTTGAACTCTTCTGGCTTGTAAGCCGTTGTCATCTTTCTGAGCCTCATAGATCTCTTAAAGAAACATCGGTCTAGCCCTCAACTCAGCTAGAATGGAACCAACATTGGACAAAGTCATCTGTGTATTCATAGCCCTCAAGGTAAAGAGGGATTTTTTACTTAAAGCATCAGCGACTACATTTGCCTTTTCCAGGTGGTAGTCAATGACTAACTCATAATCTTTTATCAACTCTAGCCATCTTTGTTGTCTTAAGTTCAAATCCTTTTGAGTCATCAAATACTTTAAACATTTATGAACGGTGAAAATTCGACGTCTTTCACCATACAAATGGTGTCTCCAAATCTTCAACGCAAAAACTATAGTAGCCAACTCTAAATCATGCATCGAGTAATTCTTCTCATGTGGCTTTAACTGTCTGGAGGCATATGCTATCACCTTGCCTTATTGCGTAAGTATACAGCCCAATCCGTTTAAAGATGCATCACTGTAGATCATAAATTCTTTTCCCATCTCAGGTTGTACTAGAACTGGAGCCTGTGTCAACATTGCCTTTAATTTCTCAAAACTCTGTTGGCACTTTTCCGTCCATTCAACTTTACAGCTTTCTGTAATAATTTCGTCATTGGAGTCGCTATCATAGATAACCCCTTGACGAACCGCCTATAGTAGCCAGCTAATCCCAGAAAACTCCTAACCTCAGATACATTTTTCGACAGTTTCCAATCAATAATAGCTGAGATCTTACCTGGGTCAACTCGTACCCCATCTTCCGAGATAATGTGTCCCAGAAATCCAACTTCCTTGCGCCAAAATTTACTTTTGCTGAACTTGGCGTACAACTGATTATCACGTAGAATCTGTAAAATGGTTCTCAAGTGCTCGACATGCTCATGCTTATCCCAGGAGTATATCAATATATCATCAATAAAAACAACCATAAACTTATCTAAATATGGTCGAAAGATGTGGTTCATTAAATCCATAAACACCGCAGGGGCGTTTGTCAAACCGAAAGGCATGACTAAAAATTCATAGTGCCCATACCTCGTTCGAAAGGCCGTCTTAAGCACGTCTGAGTCTTTTACTCTCAACTGGTAGTATCCCGACCTCAAGTGTATCTTGGAGAACACAGTGGCTCCCTTCAATTGATCAAACAAATCGTCGGTCCATGGAAATGGGTACTTGTTCTTCACTGCTACTTTATTAAGCTGTCGTTAATCTATACATAACCTCATGGACCCATCTTTCTTTTTCACAAATAGCACTGGAGCACCCCATGGAGAACAACTCGGTCTAGCAAAACCTTTATCTGTCAACTCTTGTAACTATGCCTTCAGTTCCTTCAACTCCGTTGGAGCCATTCTGTAAGGAGCAATTGATATGTGTACTGTACCGGAAGCTAACTCAATGCCGAACTCGACCTCTTTAATCGGAGGTAGTCCTGGCAATTCCTCGGGAAAAACATATGGGTACTCACATACTACCGGGACTGATTCAATCTTTAACTCGGTTTCTTTAGCATTCATAAAAAAAGCAAGATATGCCTCATACCCTTTTCTTACATACCTTTGAGCAGACATATGAGAGATCACAACCGGCGATTTGTCTTGTTCATCTGATTCAACACGAAGAGTGTCCCCATTTTCACATCTCATTTCAATATATTTCTTTCCACAATTTACGGTCACATCATGAGTGGTTAACCAGTCCATACCAAGAATTATATCAAATTCATCAAATGGCAATAGCATGAGATTTGCCTTAAAGTAATGGCCTCTAATCATCAATGGGCAATCTTTGCATACCTTATCTACTAGCACACTTTTGCGTAAAGGATTAGACACCTTTATCACAAATTCTGTAAACTCTACAGGCATACTCATTCTAGATACTAATTTCATGCAAATGTATGAATGGGTAGATCTCGAGTCTATTAAGCAATAACTTTAGTATCATGGAGGGAAAATGTACCCGTAATCACATCAGGAGATGATGCCTCTTCGCGGGTACAAAAGGCATAAGTCCTCGCAGGTGTTCTACCCACAGATCTAGATGCCTGCTCTCTGGGCGTATCCTTACTACTTGTTCCCCCTCCAGGGTTTCTCTGTAGTCTCCCTCTAACAGTGCCTCCCGGTCTTGCATCCTGAGGTTCCTCTTTCTCATCCCCCCTGGGAAATTTCTAATAAAATGGTCTATAGACCCACACCTGAAGCAGGCTTTTTCATTTGCTTGACATTCGATGGAATGACGTCTGCCACACTGCGGGCACTTTGGTCTACTCGGTCAGGCGTTGCCAACACTAGCAACTGAGGTGGTCTGGGCTTTAGACCCTGAGTACTGTTTGCTCTTACTTTTGTTTGAAAACTCGACTGAAGTAGCTGATCAGGTAGGGAAGTCTCTTGACTTCTTAGATGAAGATTGAAATGTTTTGCTCATCTGTCTCTTTCATGAGTCACAAGACTCCATCTCAGCTTTTCTTTTCTCTTTCACTAATTCTTCGGCCTTACAAGCCCGGTCCACTAACACAACAAATTCTTTCAACTCGAGGACACCTACAATTAGTTTGACATCTTCATTTAGTCCGTCCTCAAACCTCTTACACATGATGGCTTCAGAGGACACACACTCCCGAGCATATTTGCTGAGCTTCACAAACTCGCGCTCGTACTCAGTTACTGTTATCTTACCTTGTTTCAGTTCAAGGAATTCTTTTCTCTTCTGGTCAATAAATCTTTGACTTATGTACTTCTTCCAGGATTCTTCTTGGAAAAACTCTCATGTAATTCTTTCCCTTGGTACTACCGACACAAGGGTATTCCACCACTGGTAAGCAGAATCTCTCAGAAGAGAAACCACAGACTTCATGCACTCTTCAGGTGTGCACGATAACGCATTAAACACCCGAATGGTGTTTTCAAGCCAGAATTCTGCTCTTTCTGGGTCATCATCCTTACTAGCCCTGAATTCTTCGACCCTTTGTTTCCAGATTCTATCAACCTGAGGCTTTTCTCTTCTTACCACTTCTACCACTTGGGGAGCTACATGGGTAGGTTGAAGAATAGGTGGGGGTAGAGGAGGTGGAGCATTAGGATTTGCTCGAATGTACTCTGTGTACCAATTGCTCATCATACGGAGAACGGCTTCCCGGGCCTCTCCTCCCTAACCCAAAGTCTCGAATCTACTCTCTACTGGAGCGGTCCCTTACGCCGGAGCCGTCGCATTACTTGCAGCATCATCGGCTGTAGCTCGGTCAGAATCAGGATCCATTAACTATATAAAAATACAATTCAAATCATCAGGAGTCGTCACATTATCATTACACAACATATGGCATGTATAGCTAGGCTCATACTCGCGCTATGTTAGTCCGAGAATCGACTAAACCATAGCTCTAATACCACTAAATGTAACGCCCTTTACCCGTGCCCGACACCGGAACCGGACACGAGGCATTACTATCCTTGACCTTGCTTGAACATGTAATTACAGGCTATAAAATTTCATTCCAACTTAAAAATTTTCTTTCTTTATCATAACATACATATTGTGGGCCTACAAGGCCTTAAACATACATCTGGAAGGTTTCGAAGTTTAATCGGAAACTTTTACACTCTTTGAAAATTTTTGCCTAAACAGGGGCCACAAGCCCGTGTTGTCTAAGAGACACGCCCGTGTGCCCCTAAGACATGCCCGTGTTCATCACCCGTGGTCGACACTAACTTATTTCACACGGCTGAACACACGCCCGTGCCATTAACTCGTGTCCTTCACACGGCCTGGACACGCCTGTGTCTCTTACCTGTGGAGTTCTCTGTTTATGACGTCATCAAACCTTAATTAGCACACGGCTAGGGCACACGCTCGGGTGCTGGCCTGTGTGATGAATCGTATTCTCGTAAATTAGTGCATGGGACACACAACCTACTAACACACCCATGGGGCTAGCCGTGTGTCACACACGGCCTAGACACACACCCGTGTGTCTACCCGTGTGCACATCTATAGGCTATTTTCCAAGCCTTTTGCCACCCTGAAACGGAGATTCATTCATTTATTCACAAATAGTACATAAAATAGCAATGTTAAACTATGAAAAATCCTTAAATTAACATTCACTCCATCCATATTCTCCATCCACATTCATACTCAATAACTTGTATAAACATTCAATTCATTATACTCGTCAATCTTATAACATGAACTTGACAATATTGGCCTTTTCACTATGATCATAAACAAGATGAGTATAAAAACATTAATAGCCAACCCTTTGGTTTTCAATTATGACCTGACACAAAATGATCAAGTTATTATACATGCCATACTCAAAATGAATTAACTTTACTATACCGAAAGAACGGTTAATAGTGTGACCCGAGCTCCGATGTTTTATGATCCCTGAGCTAACTTGGCGAAACTACAAGGAAAAGGGAAAAGGGAGGGGTAAGCATATAGCTTAGTAAGTTTGCATGAAATTCTAAAAACATCATAATTGCTTACACCAAATATACCCATCTATTGAAACAATAACAACACAAGTCTCGTATGCATAAGCATACTCATCCATACTTACTCATTCTTACCCATCTCATGTTACGTTATGGGTTCATAACTTGTATTTTCTCATGGTACCTGTATCACTTGTCACATAACTTAGCACATATACTAACATGAACATAAACTCAAATCTTCATCGTTCTTATTATGAATGAAACTTAAGGTTATCCATAAACGGATTTTGGCTTTACGTCATTTTACATACATAGCTCTTTTGCCCGTGAACTAATCAGATTATCGTAGGATATTCAAACTCATCATGCATAAATCTTGATACCAACACCATATCCTCGATATGGTCTTACATGGGATCACTTATTGATGCCGATGCCACATCCCAGATATGGTCTTATACGGGATCTCAAAGCTCGATGTCGATGCCATGTCCCAGACATGGTCTTATACGAGATTGTACACGGATGTCGATGCCATTTCCCAGACATGGTCTTATACGAGATCTTTCTTTGGTGCCGAAGCCATGTCCCAGACATGGTCTTATACGGGACTTTCCTTAACTCATAAGAATACATAGGTATCATCCTTATTCAGGAACTTTAACCGGGACTTTAACTTAGCATATTCTCACTATTTCCTCATCGAGGCTTCCTCACTCGAATTTCATAAAAATGACATACATTATCATAACATCATACAGTTTCAAATATCGAAACATTTTGAAACTGTAACTTCATACAAACTTACCTTGATTCTCAAAATGTGTATCGATGCTCGATTTAGTCCTCGATTTTGTTTTTGCCTCGGTTTCGATCCGGGCTTCGTGTTTCTTAATCTATAATAATAAATTTCACTTGTTAAATACATGCATTGACTAAATCGACTCATAATTCATACTTTTGAAAAATTATGATTTTGCCCCTAAACTTTTACATAATTACACTTTTGCCCCTAGGCTCGTAAAATGATTTTCATTCAACTTTCTTGCATTTCAAGCCTAGCCGAATCATATTCTCAACTAGAAATGACTTCAATTTCGACTATTTCACTCATGTATGGTAATTTCTACAACTTTTGCAATTTGGTCCTTTTATACATTTTTCATGAAAACCACTTAGAAAAAGATATTTATCATACATCAAAATTTTATATTCTTCCATAAAACATCAAAATACATGCATGTCATGCTTGGGTAAATTTTTTAACATGAACCCTAGCTCAAAATATAGCTAGAAATAGCTAAACCGAGCTAGGAGGGTCTCAAAAATACGAAGAACATTAAAGACAGGGCTAGGATGCACTTACTATCAAGCTTGGAAGTTGAAGAAACCCTAGCTATGGCTCCTTGCAAATTTTGGCTAAGGGAGAAGAAGATGGACATGATTTTTTCTTCTGCGTCCCTTTTAATTCTTTTATTAACCAAATGACTAAAATGCCCTTAATGACCTTTTCTTGAGATTTTTCCTTCCCATGTCCATTTTTGGTGTTGATTATATGTGATATAGCCTGTGTGAAAATTCTGTGTAGTAATTTTATCGACTGTGTGTTAAATTACGAAAAAGGACTTAATCACATAAAGTGTAAATGCTGTTTGCTGATTGTTGAGTGTTTAATTATTGTTGTCTTTGTAATGTGGAGGCCTTATGAAGCAATTAAACCATTTTAAAGGTAGTGGATGACTAATGGACGGTTTTGGACATTGTATATATAGTTTTCTTATTTTGTTTTAAAGGTTAAAAGTGTAAAATAGATATTAATGTATAATACATTAAAACAAAACAAAAAAAAAAAAACCAAGCCATTAACATCTTTATTTGTCGAAAATCAAAGAAAAGAGAAAGGAGGAAGAACACTTAGGTTTCGGCTAGTTTAAAGCTTGATTAAGGTTTGTTTTGACTTTAGTTTTTGATGATTTATATGTTTTTGAGATTGTTTCTTAGTCTACTATCAAGCCCATGTTATAATTTAAATAATTGATGATGTTTCTGTGATGAGCCATTGATGAACGCTTAAGCTATGCATTAGTTGATAGTGTAATATGGACGATATGTGAAGGATGAACATCTATTGTCTTTGAATTTTTAGTGAAATTGAGTAAATTGAGCTTTATTGAGAAAAGTGCAAATTGGAGGACTAAAATGTGAAATAGATGAAATGTGTGGGCTTGAAATAGTATGGGAAGAATTCGGCTAAGCATATGTGATTTGAAATTATGTGTATTTGGTGATTTGATGAATTAGGGACTAAAGTGTCAAAATGTGGAAATGTAAGGGCTCTTTTATAAAATGCTCTAAATAAGTGTGTGTGGACTAAATTGAATGAATTGGTGATTGAATGGATTAAATTTGAATTTGTATAGACCAAGAAAGGAGAGGTTTGGATCGAGATTGAGGCAAAGATAAAGTGCTCGATTAATCGACCGTTTCGATAGTTCGACGTCCGAGGTAAGTTCGGATATAATACTAGTTGTTAAATTATATCTATGTGATGTGAATTGAATGAATATGTACATAATTATGAGATTTAAAATGCTATGTGCGGAATGGAAATAGATGGCACTAAGTGTGCGAAATTAGAAACGGGATAGAGATGATTAGCACTATGTGTGCGATAAGATAAAAGCTTCGACTTATTGAATTGGCACTGTGTGTGCGATACCGTTATAAGTTCGGTTTAACTATTTGGCACTGGGTGTGATTTGACGACTTTGCTTCAGTTTATGAAATTGGCACTAAGTGTGCGGCTAAATCAAAAGAATAACAAATGTTGATCAAGAGGTAATATCGAGTTATTGAGTAGCATAATTGGTAAGTAACTATGTGTTGATCAAGGTACGTTTGAACCTATGTGGTTGATGATAGCTTTAAAAGTTGTATGAATGGATACTTGAATATTTGGTTGAGATTGATGATGAGCTTAATTGTGCATTTATCTAAGTGATGGTTTAATTACATGTGAATTGGTATTATTAAGTTGTATGTATTGTATCTCGAACTTACTAAGCTATTGAAAGCTTACTGTGTGATTGTTTCTCTGTTTTACAGTGTCAGTAAAGCTAACTTAGATCCGAGAATCGTCAGCATCTCTATCACACTATTGGCAATCTATTTTGGTACTTTTGGAAAAATGTATATAAATAAAATATGGCATGTATAGGCCAGAAGTTATTGTATGTTTTGGAAATTTTTTATATTCTTGCCATGTGATTTGGCTTGGAAGTTGAATGATGTTGAAACTATGAATGAGTTGTGAGTTTGGTATATTTCATGATTATGTGGTTGATGAAAGATGTGGTTGAAAATGAGTTTTGATATGGATTACAATGATGCTTGAATTACTTATGTTTTGAGATGTATAAATGTCACTTTGAATGGTCTTAGTTGTATTGATAATGAACATGAAAGTAGAAGGTATAGTTGGTGGTTGAATAATGCATGGAATGGTAAGTTTAATTACATATAGATGCATGAATTGGCATTGTATTGAAGCTTGTTGGTAAACCCGTGTGTAGGTGGCAAATTGGCCTTGCACATGGCCTGTTTTGCCTACACGGTTATGGCACACGAGAGTGCCTAGTGATCGTGGGATAAAGTCAGTAGCTAGCCCAAGTATGCACGGCCAGGGTACACGGACTTGCCTTGTAGCCGTGTGAATAAGTCAGTATATTGCCTAAGAGTACACGACCTTAGCACAAGGGCGTGCCTGGTGGCCGTGTGAAGAAGTCAGAATACGTGCTCTGTTTTGGCACGACCTTGACACATAGGTGTGTCTGGTGGTAGTGTCAGGCACACGGCCTAACTGCACGGGCGTGTGACCTCAACAGTATTGAAAAATGTTGAAATTTTGAAAACATTCGTAAGTGTTCGGTTTAGTCCCGACCCCTTTCTAACATTTGATTAAGGTCTCATAGACCTAGATGAGGGACTGTATGTTTGTATTTGAGCATGTAATATTGATCATAGACTATGTGTCGTGAAATGTATGCAAATTATTTTGATTGTTCGGTAATGCCTCTAAACCCTATTTCGGCGACGATTTCGGGTCAGGGGTGTTACACACATGAAATACATCATGAATCTTTTCTAACTCAGACGGCAAAGCCAATCGATAGGGTACCGGCCCTATCCTCTCGGTGATCTCATACGGTTCGATAAAACGCAGACTCAATTTGCCTTTCCGGCCGAATCTAAGAACTTTTCTCCATGGCGACACTTTCAAGAATACTCTATCACCGACTTGATACTCAATCTCTTTTCTTTTTAAATCCGAGTAGGATTTTTTTCTATCAGAAGCAGCTTTTAAACAATCTCGAATCACCTTTACTTTTTCTTCGGTTTCTCTAACCAAGTCAACCCCATGAATCTGGTTTTCCTTAAGCTCAGTCCAATATAAAGGCGTTCGGCACTTACGCCCATACAAAGCCTCATACAGCGCCATCTTCAAACTCGACTAAAAACTATTATTATAAGCAAACTCTACCAACGGTAGACACTTTTCCCAACTGCCTTGAAATTCAAGAACACAACACCGGAGCATATCCTCAAGTACCTGTATTAACCTCTCCGATTGTCCGTCGGTTTGGGGGTGAAAAGCTGTACTAAAATTCAACTTTGTGCCCAAGGCCTCTTGCAACTTTTTCTAAAATCTGGATGTGAATCTCGGATCTCTATTCGGTATAATCGATAAGGGTACTCCGTGTAATCTCACAATCTCGGTAATATACAAGTTTGCCAACTTATCCAATGAATAGTCAACACGCACCGGTATGAAATGGGCTGACTTTGTAAGTCTATTGACTACGACCCATACAACATCTTTCTTGCTTGCTGTCAACAGCATCCCTGTTACAAAATCCATGGTAATTTGGTCCCACTTCCACTAGGGCCCCATAATAGGTTGAAGCAAACCCGAGGGTGCTTGGTGTTCAGCCTTTACTTGCTAACAAATCAAACATCTTGAAACAAACTCAGAAATATCTTTCTACATACTCGGCCACCAATACCATTTCTTCAGATCATTATACATCTTGGTGCTACATGGATGCACAAATAAACATCCGCTATGTGCCTCATGCAAAACTTTACGAATGAGCTCATCATTCCTCGGTACATATACTCGATCCCTGAACATTAAACATCCGTCTGGATTGATCTGAAAATCAGACTCAACATCTGACTCGCATTGAACTCTTCTGGCTTGTAAGTCGCTGTCATCTTTCTGAGCCTCATAGATCTCTTGAAGAAACATCGGTCTAGCCCTCAACTCAGCTAGAATGGAACCATCATCAGACAAAGTCATTTGTGTGTATTCATAGCCCTCAAGGCAAATAGGGATTTTCTACTTAAAGCATCGGTGACTACATTTGCCTTTCCCGGGTAGTAGTCATTGACTAACTCATAATCCTTTATCAACTCTAACCATCTTTATTGCCTTAAGTTCAATTCCTTTTGAGTCATCAAATACTTTAAACTTTTATGATCGGTGAAAATCTGACATCTTTCATCATACAAATGGTGTCTCCAAATCTTCAACGCAAAAACAATAGAAGCCAACTCTAAATCATGCGTCAGGTAATTCTTCTCATGTGGCTTTAACTGTCTGGAGGCATATGCTATCACCTTGCCTTATTAGTACACAGCCCAATCCATTTAAAGATGCATCGCTGTAGATCACAAATTCTTTTCCCGTCTCAGGTTGTACTAGAACTGGAGCCTCTGTCAACATTGCCTTTAATTTCTCAAAACTCTGTTGGCACTTTTCCGTCCATTCAACTTTACATTTTTCTGTAATAATTTCGTCATTGGAGTCACTATCATAGAAAACCCCTTGACGAACCGCCTATAGTAGCCAACTAATCCCAGGAAACTCCTAACCTCAGATACATTTTTCGACGGTTTCCAATCAATAATAGCTGAGATCTTACCTGGGTCAACTCGTACCCCATCTCCCGAGACAATGTGTCCCAGAAATCCAACTTCCTTGCGCCAAAATTCACTTTTGCTGAACTTGGCGTACAACTGATTATCACGTAGAATTTGTAAAATGGTCCTCAAGTACTCGACATGCTCATGCTTATCCCGTGAATATATCAATATATCATCAATAAAAACAACCACAAACTTATCTAAATATGGTCGAAAGACGCGGTTCATTAAATCTATGAACACCGCAGGGGCATTTGTCAAACCGAAAGGCATGACTAAAAATTCATAGTGCCCATACCTCGTTCGAAAGGCCGTCTTAGGCACGTCTGAGTCTTTTACTCTTAACTGGTAGTATCTCGACCTCAAGTGTATCTTGGAGAGCACAGTGGCTCCCTTCAATTGATCAAACAAATTGTCGATCCGTGGCAATGGGTATTTGTTCTTCGCTGCTACTTTTTTAAGCTGTCGATAATCTATACATAACCTCATGGACCCATCTTTCTTTTTCACAAATAGCACTGGAGCACCCCATGGAGAACAACTCGGTCTAGCAAAACCTTTGCCTGTCAACTCTTGTAACTGTGCCTTCAGTTCCTTCAACTCCGTTGGAGCCATTCTGTAAGGAGCAATTGATATCGGTACTGTACCGGGAGCTAACTCAATGCTGAACTCGACCTCTTTAACCGGAGGTAGTCCTAGAAATTCCTCAGGAAAAACATCTGGGTACTCACATACTTCTGAGACTGATTCAATCTTTAACTCGGTTTCTTTAGCATTCATCACAAAAGTAAGATATGGCTCTTACCCTTTTCTTACATACCTCTGAGCAGACATATGAGAGATCACAACCGGCGATCTGTCTTGTTCATCTGATTCAACACGAAGAGTGTCCCCATTTTCACATCTCATTTCAATATATTTCTTTCCATAATTTACGGTCACATCATGAGTGGTTAACCAGTCCATACCAAGAATTATATCAGATTCATCAAATGGCAATAGCATGAGATTTGCCTTAAAGTAATGGCCTCTAATCATCAATGGGCAATCGTTGCATACCTTATCTACTAGCACACTTTTGCATAAAGGATTAGACACCTTTATCACAAATTCTGTAAACTCTACAGGCATACTCATTCTAGATACTAATTTCATGCAAATGTATGAATGGGTAGATCTCGAGTCTATTAAAGCAATAACTTTAGTATCATAGAGGGAAAATGTACCCGTAATCACATCAGGAGATGATGCCTCTTCGCGGGCATGAATGGCATAAGTCCTCGCAGGCGTTCTACCCTCAGATCTAGCAGCCTACTCTCTAAGTGTATTCTTACTACTTGTTCCACCTCCCGGGTTTCTCTGTGGCCTCCCTCTAGCAGTGCCTCCCGGTCTTGCATCCTGAGGCTCCTCTTTCTCATCCCCCTCTGGGCAATTTCTAATAAAATGGTATAGAGACCCACTCCTGAAGTAGGCCTTTTCATTTGTTTGACATTTGTCGGAATGACGTCTGCCACACTGCGGGCACTTCGGTCTACTCGGTCGGGTGTTGCCAAAACTAGCAACTGAGGTGGTCTGGGCGTTAGACCCTGAGTACTGCTTGCTCTTACTTTTGTTTGAAAACCCGACTAAAGTAGCTAATCAAGTAGGGAAGTCTCTTGACTTCTTAGATGAAGATTGAAATGACTTGCTCATCTGTCTCTTATTTGAGTCACGAGACTCCATCTCAGCTTTTCTTTTCTCTTTCACTAATTCTTTGGCCTTACAAGCCCGGCCCACTAACACAACAAATTCTATCAACTCGAGGACACCAACAAATAGTTTGACATCTTCATTTAGTCCGTCCTCAAACCTCTTACACATGATGGCTTCAGAGGACACACACTCTCGAGCATACTTGCTGAGCCTTAGAAACTCACGCTCGTACTTAGTTACCGTTATCTTAACTTGTTTCAGTTCAAGGAATTCCTTTCTCTTCTGGTCAATAAATCTTTGACTTAGGTACTTCTTCCAAAATTATTCTTGGAAAAACTCCCATGTAATTCTTTCCCTTGGTACTACCGACACAAAGGTATTCCACCACTGGTAAGCAGAATCTCTCAAAAGAGAAACCACAGACTTCATGCACTCTTCAGGTGTGCACGATACCTCATTAAACACCCGAATGGTGTTTTCAAGCCAGAATTATGCTCTTTCTGGGTCATCATCCTTACTAGCCCTGAATTCTTCGGCCCCTTATGTCTGGATTCTATCAACCGGAGGCTTTTCTCTTCTTACCGCTTCTACCACTTAGGGAGCTACATGGGTAGGTTGAGGAATAGGCAGGGGTAGAGGAGGTGGAGCATTAGGATTTGCTCGAATGTACTCCGTGTACCAATTGCTCATCATACGGAGAAAGGCTTTCCGGGCCTCTTCTCCTTGACCCAAAGTCTCGGGTCTACTCTCTACTGCCGCGGTCCCTTGTGCGGGAGCCGACGCATTACTTGCAGCATCATCGGTTGCAGCTTGGTCAGGATCAGGATCCATTAACTATATAAAAATACAATTCAAATCATCAGGAGTCGTCACACTATCATTACACAAGTACTCTTACGTTTGGCATGTATAGCTAGACTCATACTCACGCTACGTTAATCTGAGAATCGACTAAACTGTAGCTCTGATACCACTAAATGTAACACCCCTTACACGTGTCTGACACCGGAACTGGATATGAGGCATTACCATGCTTGACCTTGCTTGAACATGTAATTACAGGCTATAAAATTTCATTCCAACTTAAAACTTTTCTTTCTTAATCATAACATACATATTGTGGGGCTACGAGGCCTTAAAAATGCATCTGGAAGGTTTCAGAGTTTAACCGAAAACTTTTACACTCTTTGAAAATTTTTGCCTAAACAGGGGCCACACGCCTGTGTTGTCCAAGGGACACGCCCATGTGCCCCTAAGACATGCCCGTGTTCATCACCCGTGGTCGACACTAACTTATTTCACACGGTGAGCACACGCCCGTACCATTAACCTGTGTCCTTCACACGGCCTGGACACACCCGTGTCTCCTACCTGTGGAGCTCTCTGCTTATGACGTCATCAAACCCTAATTAGCACAGGGCCAGGACACACACCCGTGTGCTGGCTCGTGTGACAAATCGTATTCTCGTAAATTAGTGCAGGGGACACACGGCCTACTAACACACCCCTGGGGCTAGCCATGTGTCACACACGGCCTAGACACACGCCCGTGCGTCCATCAGTGTGGACATCTATAGGCTATTTTCCAAGCCTTTTGCCACCCTGAAACGGAGATTCATTCATTTATTCACAAATAGTACATAACATAGCAATGTTAAACTATGAAAAATCCTTAAACTAACATTCACTCTATCCACATTCATACTCAATAACTTGTATAAACATTCAATTCATTATACTCGTCAATCTTATAACATAAACTTGACAATATTGGCCTTTTCACTATGATCATAAACAAAATGAGTATAAAAAAAATTAATAGCCAACCCTTTGGTTTTCAACTATGACCTGACACAAAATGGTCAAGTTCCTATACATGCCATACTCAAAATGAATTAACTTTACTATACCAAAAGAACGGTTGATAGTGTGACCCAAACTCCGATGTTCTATGATCCCCGAGCTAACTTGGCAAAACTACAAGGAAAAGGGAAAAGGGAGGGGTAAGCATATAGCTTAGTAAGTTTGCATGAAATTCTAAAAACATCATAATTGCTTACACCAAATGTACCCATCTATTGAAACAATAACAACACAAGTCTCGTACGCATAAGCATACTCATCCATACTTACTCATACTTATTCTTACCCATCTCATGTTACGTTATGGGTTCATAACTTGTATTTTCTCATGGTACTGTGTCACTTGTCCCATAACTTAGCACATATACTAACATGAACATAAACTCAAATCTTCATCGTTCTTATTATGAATGAAACTCAAGGTTATCCATAAATAGATTTTGGCTCTATGTCATTTTACATACATAGCTCTTTTGCCCGTGAACTAATTAGATTATCGTAGGATATTCAAACTCATCATGCATAAATCTTGATACCAACACCATATCCCCGATATAGTCTTACATGGTATCACTTTTTGATGCCACATCCCAGATATGGTCTTATACGGGATCTCAAAGCTCGACGCCGATGCCATGTCCCAGACATGGTCTTATACGAGATCTTTCTTTGGTGCCGAAGCCATGTCCTAGACATGGTCTTATACAGGACTTTCCTTAACTCATATGAATACATAGGTATCATCCTTATTCTGGAACTTTAACTGGGACTTTAACTTAGCATATTCTCACTATTTCCTCATCGAGGCTTCCTCACTCAAATTTCATAAAAATGACATACATTATCATAATATCATACAATTTCAAATATCGAAACATTATGAAACTTTAACTTCATACAAACTTACCTCGATTCTCAAAATGTGTATCGATGCTCGATTTAGTCATCGATTTTGTTCTTGCCTCAGTTTCGATCCGGGCTTCGTGTTTCTTGATCTATAATAATAAATTTCACTTGTTAAATACATGCGTTGACTAAATCGACCCATAATTCATATTTTGGAAAAATTATGATTTTGCCCCTAAACTTTTACATAATTACACTTTTGCCTCTAGGCTCGTAAAATGATTTTCATTCAACTTTCTTGCATTTCAAGCCTAGTCGAATCATATTCTCAACTATAACAACCTTCAATTTCCACTATTTCACTCATGTATGACCATTTCTACAACTTTTACAATTTGGTCCTTTTATGTATTTTTCATGAAAACCACTTAGAAAAAGATGTTTATCATACATCAAAATTTCATATTCTTCCATAAAACATCAAAATACATGCATGTCAAACATGGGTAAAATTTTGAACATGAATCCTAGCTCAAAATATAGCTAGAAATAACTAAACTGAGCTATGAGGGTCTCAAAAATACAAAGAACATTAATAACGGGGCTAGGATGCACTTACTATCAAGCTTGGAAGTTGAAGAAACCCTAGCTATGGCTCCTTGCAAATTTCGGCTAAGGGAGAAGAAGGTGGACATGATTTTTGCTTCTTTTTGCCTTTTAATTCTTTTATTAACCAAATGACTAAAATGCCCTTAATGACCCTTTCTTGAGATTTTTCCTTCCCATGTCCATTTTTGTCCATCATCAAATATAATGGTCTAATTGCTAAATAAGGACCTCTAGAAATTTTCATAATTCTATATCATACTTAAATCTTCTAGAATCTCATATTTTCCATTCTTTGCAATTTAGTCCTAATGGACAATTTAATCACTAATTAATAAAATTTCTTCATGTGATTTTCATACAATCATGTAATCACCTCTTAAACCGTATAGAAATCATAAAAATCATATTTTTACTTTGAATTTATGGTCTCGCACCACTATTCTGACTAGGCCCTAAGCCGGGTTATAATTATATTTGCAACATTGCATGGTGGATCTGTTAGATATAGTTGGCATGCCATAGGATTTGTGAGTACTCACCATATTTGTGATATTTTGAGCATATGTATTTTGGTGGACTGCTTTGTTTAGAGTAGATAAGGGAGTATTGAGCTTGAGTCTCCACTCATCGGGTTATTTATGGCACTATAAGCCGGCGCGTGGCTTCGACCCTCTCAATTCGAAGGACTGTATTTGATTTGTGGGAGTTCAGAGATCTGTTTATCCAATGTATGATCACACGTTTACTTATTGCCATGGATGTATTATGCCAATATAATTGATTTATTGTGTCAATATAATTGAATGTTTATGTGTTAAAAGATGATTTTACATGCTATGGAAAAATTGATTCTTAATTCTTGAAATAGCAAGTGATGTTATGGTAAAATGTTAACATCTTGTGACTAAAAATTTAATGCTTAATTGCTTTGATTTATGCATGATTGGGTGCAAATTTTTACTATCATTCACCGAGCTTTTTGAGCTCACACCCTCACATTTCATGCAAAGAAATTCTGGGCGTAAGGAGTCGAGAAGCGAGTGTAAGGGCTATCCAAGAATAAGGCTCGGTATTGACTTAAGAAATTTACTTTAGAGACTATATAAGGAGATTCTGATGCTTTTGGTACTAGTGTTATTTACTTATAATGGACATTATACATTAAATTTTGGAATTTAATTTTGGTGATTTTATAATTACTTTAATACATGATTTTATGTCTAATTTATGTTTGATTTATGGTATATTAATGAGTGTTCGTACGGTGGTTGATAACACGGTATATGAAGCATGTACTTTATACTAACAATGTTTAATTGAAGCTTACCATGGAGGGGATTGCTTGCGACTAAGGTATGTAGCTTGCGTTAATTAATTTGTGCTTAATAAGCATGTAATTGGGTGTTAAATTTTGATTAATTGTTGCATATTTGTTGTAAATAAATTAAATTGGAGATGTGTGGATGTTTATGGTAATTAATTGTAGCTATTCCAAGTTTAATGGGTAAGTAAAATATGTATAATCGGGTAATTAAAACAAATTTTTGACAAAATAGGTGCAGTGGTCTACACACGGGCGTGTGGAAAGGGGACATAGCCGTGTGCGTTTTTGGGGGTTTGTTTTGTGGTTTTTGTAATCTTGTATTCTAATTTGCTTAATTTATAATTTAGTCCTAAAACTTGATTAGATTAATTGAAGCCTTTAATGTTAGGGAAGCTTGGTAATATTTTAGGATTAGACTTGTAACTGTTAATATTTGGTAGAAACACTCTTAATTTTTAATTTAAAAAATGTACTAAAAGTTTGTAAAAGTTATGATTTAGTTCCTAATAAGAAAACTTGAATTAGACATAGTAAATGAACTTGAATTAAGGTGAAAATTTTAGGGCTTGCATAATTTCACTAAAAGAATATCGGTAACTATTTAGAAAAAAATTGGAATAGGTGATAAAATAACAAAAATACCCTTAGGTTTGAATACTTAGAAAAAAGTGTAAAAATGGTTCACAAATTGCTTCTGCATTAATAAATGATAATTAATTAGTCATAAATGAGGTGTTATAAGGTTGGGGTGTGAGTCAAGTGGTCGTTAGCTGGAGAGTCGCTTTAGTGGCTAATGTAACGCTTCGAATTCGGGCTGGTCCATATCGGTTGGGTTTGGGGTGTCACAGCCTACCACATGACCATGTGGTAGGTCATGTCAATTTCACGAATTTACATCCTAAATTGCGAGAAATCACATTTTTTTAGGTTTTTTTAGACATTCTAAGACGTATAAATGAAAAAAGAAGAAGAGAGGAGTGAGCCGTCATGGAATATTCAAGAAAACAAGTCGAAGAACACCGTTGAAGCCGACTTTGAAGCAGAGTTCCGTCAAGATTGAAGACTACCATTTGATTTCTTTAGAGATTATCATGAGTTTCTTTGTTTCTTGCAGTTATAATGTATCTTGGATGTTTCTATTTTTAAGCATGAACTAATTTTCTAAAAACCTAGGGAGATGAACCCTATGATAGATTCTGTTGTTTGATTTTTTATTTTAGGGAATAAATTCTTAGTTTCTTGTTCTTAATTATGTGTGCTTAATTCTTGGTTTAATATTTCTAGATTATTGATCCATGTTTGATGTGCTTAAATCAAAGGAGAAATATATCCCGTTTAAGAGTAGATCTTGTATAGTTGAGTGGAGTTACATGCAATCCTAGAAATAGGACTACATAAATCTACCGGATTAGAGTCAAATCTAATAGGGGAATCCATAGAATGAGTTAATGTGGTAATATGAGTTTTAATTAGAAAGAAATTTCAATTAATCAACCTAGAGTCAATTGTTCTTATTCTTGAAAGAGATATTAGTATAATTTAGGGATTTCTATGGATCAAGTTACTAAGTATAGAAATTGCGTAATTTAGATTGATAATAACAGATGAAATCTTTCTAGGTATTGTCTCGCTTATTGGTTGCTAATCGTTTATTTTCTTGATTTGTTCTTTGCAGTGTTCGTTATGTAATTTTAGTTTTTAATCAATCACTCCAAATACTCGGTTAAATAATAGAAAGACAATAATTACTAGTACTTTTAGTCTTCGTGGAATGATATCTTTGTTCACCGTAGTTATACTATTAATTGATAGGTGCACTTGCCTTAGTTAAATTTTTAATTGGTTTTATGGACATCAAGTTTTTTGCGCCGTTGTTCGGGACTAAAATATTAGGAAAACTTTATTTTTTTTTAATTTATCCATTTTTGTTTTTAATATGACTAGAGGCAACCCGTTAGAACCAATAATTTTTTACAGTGAGATTGAAAAAACTGCTCGCAGAAATCATAGAGAAGTTAGAGAAGACAAGTTCAATAGGTTTTAATAGATGATTAAGAGGAAAATGATATTACTGTGGAGATGGATGATAATAAAAGTAATGAGCAACCTCTAACTATGTATGACTATGCTAAGCTTACTCTGATTGGGATTGAATCGTGTATTACTACAAATAATTTTGAAATTAAGTTGAACACAATTCAGATGGTGCAGCAATATGTTTAGTTTGACGGGTTACAAGATGAACATTCGAACGTTCATTTGGTTAATTTTCTAGAGATCTATGAAACTTTCAAGATTAATGGTGTTACTGATGATGACATACGCTTACGGTTGTTCCCATTTTCTTTGATGAGCAAGGCAAAACAGTGGTTGAATTCATTGCTACGGGTTTCTATCACGACTTGAGCTCAAATGATTGAGAAGTTTTTGTTAAAATATTTTCCACCGGCTAAAACAACTAAGTTGAGGAATGAAATCTCTTCTTTTGTTCAGTTTGGTATTGAGATACTTTAGGATACATGAGAGAGATTTAAGGATTTGTTGATAAGGTGTCCTCATCATAGACAACCTTTGTGGCTCCAAGTTCAAACTTTTTACAATGGTTTGAATCCCTCGACTAAACAGATGATTGATATAGCAGTTGTGTAACACCCCTCACCCGTATTCAACGCTGGAATAGGGTTACAGATCATTACCAAAATGTTTACACAAATAAATATTATTCAACATCATTCACATTGTCCCTAATACGAGCCTACGAGGCCCAAATCATGCATTAGGAGTGGTTTGGGACTAAACCGATAGCTCAAAAAATTTTTGGAACACTTAGAAAATTTTGCAAAATGCAAGGGACAAAATGTTGGTTCGCCGGTACCCCATGGCGCAGCAGAATAAAATTAGATCCGGCGATCCAAATCATGGATCCATGTGTGAGGAACGAATCGAGGTGAAATAAAAGTTTCGAAATTACCAAAACTTCAATCTGAGTAGACAGCGACGCCTTGGCAACAAGAGTTTTGATCTACTGTCGAATCAAGCCTCAACCTTTTCCGATGTCGGCCTCTACGTAATCCACCCGGTTTGACTATGAACGGAAGAAATCTCCAAAACTGTTTTGGAGGCTTATTTGCTTGACGGCTGCTAGACCTAACAAGCAATCACTTAGGGTTTTCATATTGAGTTTTGTCTCCTTTTAATACCTTTTATAATGGGTGCCTTTCTCATTGGGCCTTTTATAATAGGTATCCTCTTAATTGGGCCTTTTATAATTGGTATCTCTTGAATGTATTACAAGATTAAATAAATACAATAAAGTTTTTAACCGAAAATTATAATTACATTAATTATAATAAGGATTCCGGTAAACTATATTTATTTAAATTTATATATGAATCAAATTCATATATTAATAAAATTATGTTATCATTATGTGTACAACATCCTTGTACATATAATATGTTCAATATTTTATTGCCCAATTAAATTAATTCTTTAATTAATTTAATTTATGTGACAACCAAGCACAATACCAACTATAATTTATTCCGTTCATTTCAACCATAGGGTGTGACCCTGTAGGTTCTTGCAATGTTAGCAGTAATACTAGAACGATTCTATTGTCACAGACAATGAGTGGCATCTAGCAATGCATCATTGCTACCTAAGTTACAAGAAGTCGTGATTCGACATAACCTTTCGTGATTAACCTTTCATGCATTAATCCTTAAGTCCTTTATCTCTGGAACGGATACAAGTCATGGGATAGTCACACTTGCATAGTCCATCCCATGTTTCTTGATATCTTGAGTAGACTATGATATACAAATTAGTATGACATCTCATATCAACTTATTTGAGCATGGCCATGCATTTCTAGTCTCACTCAATCAAGTGGCCTAAGATATTACTCCTATTATGTAGAAGGGACTTATCCTTTATTGATCAACCATATCCCTCTACATAGATTGTGGTATATCCAACATCAACCTTTATAGAACAACCTGTTACGGTGTATGTTTGACTGTATCAAAATATACAACTCACGATGTTGGGATAATAATGATCTCAAGTCTGAGGATCATATACATATTAATCACTATGAGTAATGTTGTGACAATTACATAATAATCCAAGAAACATACTCATAGCGGGTCAATCCAATATATTGTTCTCTAACACACATATTCATGCATTGATTTTGACACTCCATATCAATGACAACTCTTTATCATCAATCAACTATATGTTAGTCTTAATGCATTATTATTGTCCTAGTCAACAATAATACTCGACTAAGGATCTTTTAAGAATAATCATATTATTCTCAGGACATTATTATAAAATAGTTTATCTATACACACAGAAAGAAAAACTGAAATAATAATGACAACGCTTTATATTAATAAACATGGTAAATTAAGTATGTTATTACAACCATCTCATGATTGATCTTTGGGCATACTCTTACAATCTCCCACTAGCACTAAGACCAATCACTCATATATCTAATACCAAGTGACTTAGTGTGACGATCATGCTTCTGCTGTGTCAGAGGCTTGGTCAGGGGATCAGCGATGTTATCATCTGAAGGTACTTTGCATATCTCTACATCCCCTCGATCGATAATCTCTCGAATAAGATGGTAGCGTCTAAGTATATGTTTGGATCGCTGGTGATATCTGGGTTCTTTAGCTTGTGCAATAGCTCTATTGTTATCACATCGGAGTTCTATAGCATCTGATATGCTAGGCACAACCCCTAGTCCAGTAATGAACTTCTTGATCCAAACTGCTTCTTTTGCTGCCTCACTGGCTGCAATATACTCGGCCTCTGTTGTAGAATCGGCTACTGTACTTTGCTTTGAACTCTTCCAGCTCACAGCACCACCATTAAGGCAAAACACAAAACCTGATTGCGATCGAGAATCATCCTTGTCGGTTTGGAAGCTGGCATCAGTGTAACCTTTTACACTTAACTCTTCCTCACCTCCATATAATAGGAACGTATCCTTAGTTCTTCTTAAGTACTTAAGGATACTCTTGACTGTGGTCCAGTGACCTTCACCGGGATCTACTTGATACCTGCTCGTCATACTTAAGGCATACGAGACATCTGGACGGGTACATAACATAGCATACATGATAGATCCAATAGCGGAAGCATATGGAATTTTACTCATACGTTCTCTCTCTTGTGGAGTTGAAGGACACATTTCCTTCGAGAGTGAAATACCATGTCTCATAGGTAGGAATCCTCTTTTAGATTCTTCCATACTGAACCTTTTCAGTACTTTATCTATGTATGTACTTTGGCCTAGACCTAGTAGTCGTCTTGATCTATCTCTATAGATCTTGACTCCTAAGATATAAGTGGCTTCGCCCAAGTCCTTCATAGAAAAACAACTTCTTAACCAAGTCTTAATAGACTGCAAGGTAGGTATGTCATTTCCCATGATAAGTATGTCATCCACATATAGTACCAAGAATGTGATAGTGCTCCCACTAACTTTCTTGTAAACACATGGTTCATCTTCATTTTTGATAAAACCAAACTCTTTGATTGCATCGCTAAAATGAATATTCCAACTTCTAGAAGCTTGCTTTAATCCATAAATGGATCTTTGTAGCTTACATATCTTTCTAGCATCCTTTGGATTTACAAAACCTTCAAGTTGTGTCATATACACATCCTCTTCAAGTTTCCCGTTAAGGAAAGCTGTTTTGACGTCCATCTGCCAGATTTCATAATCATGAAATGCAGCTATGGCGAGCAAGATCCTGATGGATTTAAACATAGCTACAGGAGAAAAGGTTTCATCATAGTCAACACCATGAATTTGGCGAAAACCTTTAGCGACTAATCGCCCTTTGTATGTTTGTACATTACCATCCATGTCTATTTTCTTTTTGAAAACCCATTTGCACCCTATAGGTTTAACCCCTTCGGGTGGGTCAATCAAAGTCCATACTTGGTTTTCATACATGGAATCCATCTCAGATCTCATGGCCTCAAGCCATTTCTCAGAGTCTGGGCTCGTCACCGCTTCTTGATAAGTCCTAGGCTCATCTTGATCTATAAGAAGAAAGTCACCATGCGCTGTAATGAGAAATCCATATCTCTCAGGTGCACGGCGTTCTCTTAAAGATCTGCGCGGTGGTTGTGTTTCTATAGCAGTTGTTTGTTCCTCAATTTCTTGTGGAATTTGGTTTTGTTCAATCTCTGGTTCAGTGGTATCTTGTGATTCTTGAATTTCTTCAAGTTCAATCTTTCTCCCACTTCCTTTTCTAGAAGTAAATTCTTTCTCTAGGAAGACACCAGTCCGAGCAACAAAAATTTTGTTCTCAGTGGGATTAAAAAATAATATCCTTTGGTTTCTTTTGGATACCCCACAAAAATACACCTTTCAGATTTGAGTTCAAGCTTAGTAGACGTCTGACGTTTAACATAAGCTTCACAACCCCAAATTTTCATAAAGGACATACTAGGACGTTTCCCAGTCCACATCTCATATGGCGTCTTTTGAACCGATTTAGATGGAACACGATTTAGTGTGAAGGCAGCAGTCTCAAGTGCATGTCCCCAAAAGGAAGTCGGTAGATCAACATGACTCATCATGGATCGAACCATGTCTAACAAAGTTCGATTTCTTCTCTCAGATACTCCATTCCATTGAGGAGTACCAGGAGGAGTAAGTTGTGAGACAATCCCACATTCTTTCAAAAGATCATCAAACTCTGGGCTCAAATACTCTCCACCTCGATCAAATCGAAGTGACTTGATAGTTTTGCCTAGTTGATTTTGTACTTCATTTTTAAATTCCTTGAACTTTTCAAGGGACTCAGACTTATGGCGCATGAGATAAACATACCCATATCTACTGAAATCATCAGTGAAAGTAATGAAGTAGTGAAATCCACCTCTGGCCTGTGTATTTATTGGTCCACATACATCAGAATGTATTAGGCCCAATAAATCACTAGCTCGTTCACCTTTTCCAGAAAAAGGAGATTTAGTCATTTTTCCCAATAAGCAAGATTCACATACTTCAAATTGTTCAAAAACAAATGAATTCAAGAGACCATCTCTATGGAGTTTGGATATGCGTTTCTCACTTATGTGGCCCAAACGACAATGCCAAAGATAAGTTTGATTTGAGTCATTTATTTTAGATCTTTTAGTATTTTTGTTGTAAATGGGATTCGTTTGATCTAAAATATAGAGGCCATTAATCAATTGTGCCGAACCATAGAAAACATTATTGAGATAAAATGAACAACAATTATTCTTAATAATTATCTCAAAACCAATTTTGTCTAAACAAGAAATTGAAATAATGTTTTTAGTCAAACTGGGCACAAAATAACAATCCTCTAAACATAAATCAAGTCCACTAGGCAAAGATAAAGTATATGTTCCCACAGCTAATGCAACAACTTTTGCTCCATTTCCAACTCGTAGGTCCACATCTCCTCTAGCCAAAGTCCTACTCCTTTGTAGTCCCTGTACAGAAGTACAAATATGAGAACCACAACCAGTGTCTAATACCCAAGAAGTAGTAGTTGATAAATTAATATCAATAACATAAATACCTGAAGCAGACATTCCGCTTGCTTTAGCCTTCTTGACTTCTTCAAGATAGGCAGGGCAGTTCCGTTTCCAATGTCCAGTCACACCACAATGAAAACAGTTTCCTTCCTTAGACACCCCACCTTTAGGTTTCAGTGCAGCCTTTCCTTTTCCAAATTTGGGCTTACCTTTGCCCTTGGGCTTTGTTTGAACTTTGGCCTTTCCCTTGCCCTTGTTATTACGGACCATCAGTATGGGCTTGGGTCCAACCTTTTTCAAGTTGCCTTCAGCAGTTCGTAACATACCGAGCAATTGTGGTAGAGTCTTGTCAATTTCATTCATATTGAAATTGAGGACAAACTGGCTGTAGCTATCCGACAACGATTGTAAAATAACATCAGTGGCCAACTCTTGGCTCAATGGAAACCCAAGCTTAGACAGGCTTTCAATATAGCCAATCATCTTAAGGACATGAGGTCCTACTGGGCTTCCTTCAGCCAACTTACATTGGAATAAGGCCTTAGAGATATCAAACCTCTCTTGCCGTGCTTGTCCCTGATAAAGTTCTTTCAGGTGCTCAATCATATCATAAGCAACCATGTCCTCATGTTGCTTCTGAAGTTCAGGATTCATAGTGGCAAGCATAAGACATCCAACATCTATCATGTCATCGAGATACTTCTTGTAAGCATCTCTATCAGTCCTCGAGGCATTAGCGGGTGGTTCATTAGGAAGTGGTTGTTCAATGACATATAATTTCCGTTCTTGTTTAAGGACAATCCTCAAGTTACGGAACCAATCAAGAAAATTCAAACCATTCAATTTGTCCTTCTCAAGGACCGATCGCAATGAGAGTGTGCTAGTGTTTGCAGCCATAATATATCTACAACAATTAAATATGCATGTGAGTAAATTTACCAATTTTATATCAATCATTAAAAAGACTTTATTAAATGATATTCCCACTATTTTATTTCAAAATTAATAACCCTCGTATATTAATTTCGGAAAAAACTTTCTCAAAAGTATTTCTAGTAGGTTAAGGATCCATATTTCACCACCTCTTAAGTCAGCTTTGGCTTTACTCTTAAGATTATGGTTATTTAGGTAAGCAACATTTGCTAATTACATCATATGTAACTCCTAATATTTGGTGAACAACTCTTGTTCTAATCATCTTATGATTTATCCAATTTACTTGCCTCTAGGTTTCTAATCCTATTAGAGTAACCTAGTTAAGTCATTAACCAATTTTTTAACTAGCGAATATCACTTGTTTATTCTTCGCGTTTAACCAAGATAAATACTAGTACTTCGCTTTGGCAGAACCTACATCGTATTGATCGAGGCCTTAACGAGGGCAAAATTGGAAGGCCATGTTGACTTAATATTTTAATAGAGGGATTTTATTAAGGTTGTTGCATCTCACCAATTATGGTCTACTTTAGCCCATTTAGTCTTCTAATCGATCTCATCAATTAATAGGGTTTATTATCATCCATAGCATCTCATACATGAATAAATAAAGCAATAAATAAATGCAATAGTTATAGCCCATAAACTAAAGTGGTTCAACCCAAGCCAATGGGAAAACCAAAAGGAAACCTAAAGGTGTAAGCCCTTTCACAAGCTATCATTCACAATCATTGTCCCACCTTCCTTCTTGTTTGGCCCACAGCAACTCTTGCAAATTACAATATGCAGAAACTCGTTTTACATACGAGGGAATAAGATGAGAAGAGAAATACAAGAGAATAGTAGTAAGGCACGACACGCAAGCCGTATTTTTAAAAAAAATACAACCTGTTATCGAATGGGTCATTGGGCTATAACTATGCATTTCAAATACCGTGCATGTCAAAAATAGCATACATAATTCAATGCTTTTTTTTGCTAAGGTGAATTATAAAATATCCTTTCAACCTTTTGTGGCCCATCAAGTTTATAAATTTCTTTTATTAACAAATTTTTTTGCGGGGGTTTGAGGATGTCGGAGGAAGCGGGCCGAACCCTATCCCGGGGGGTGCGGGGGCGGAGCCCCCGCGGCGCGAATCGCATACCCCAGTCAAATGAAGCCTCACGATTTGATAAATTTTTATCAACAAAATCGTGTTTTTAGGATTTTAATCCTTGAGGTTTCATATCGGAACAACCCTTGTTCCACTAGCCAGTTAACACTTACTGGAAACTATAAATACCACCGCCGCATTATTACAGATTTGTTAATAGTTAACAGTAATAACATAAAATCGAATAGGGCACAACACCATGATTAACATTTAATCAATTACCGAAAGGAACAATTATCAGATTATGCTTAAACGATTTAAACAATCGAAAATATAATAAGATCAAAACATGTATCTCATACAATTGCATCACCCAAGTATTTAAACCCGAGTTCGTATCACACAAGTGGCTCTGATACCACTGTTGGTTCACCGGTACCCCATGGCGCAGCAGGATAAAATTAGATCTGGCGATCCAAATCATGGATCCATGTGTGAGGAACGAATCGAGGTGAAATAAAGGTTTCGAAATTACCAAAACTTCAATCTGAGTAGACAGCGACGCCTTGGCAACAAGAGTTTTGATCTACTGTTGAATCAAACCTCAACCTTTTCCGATGTCGGCCTCTACGTAATCCACCCGGTTTGGCTATGAACGGAAGAAATCTCCAAAACTGTTTTGGAGGCTTATTTGCTTGACGGCTGCTAGATCTAACAAGCAATCACTTAGGGTTTTCATATTGAGTTTTGTCTCCTTTTAATACCTTTTATAATGGGTGCCTTTCTCATTGGGCCTTTTATAATAGGTATCCTCTTAATTGGGCCTTTTATAATTGGTATCTCTTGAATGTATTACAAGATTAAATAAATACAATAAAGTTTTTAACCGAAAATTATAATTACATTAATTATATCTGAAAATTATAATTACATTAATTATAATAAGGATTCTGGTAAACTATATTTATTTAAATTTATATATGAATCAAATTCATATATTAATAAAATTATGTTATCATTATGTGTACAACATCCTTGTACATATAATATGTTCAATATTTTATTGCCCAATTAAATTAATTCTTTAATTAATTTAATTTATGTGACAACCAAGCACAATACCAACTATAATTTATTCCGTTCATTTCAACCATAGGGTGTGACCCTGTAGGTTCTTGCAACGTTAGCAGTAATACTAGAACGATTCTATTGTCACAGGCAATGAGTGGCATCTAGCAATGCATCATTGCTACCTAAGTTACAAGAAGTCATGATTCGACATAACGTTTCGTGATTAACCTTTCATGCATTAATCCTTAAGTCCTTTATCTCTGGAACGGATACAAGTCATGGGATAGTCACACTTGCATAGTCCATCCCATGTTTCTTGATATCTTGAGTAGACTATGATATACAAATTAGTATGACATCTCATATCAACTTATTTGAGCATGGCCATGCATTTCTAGTCTCATTCAATCAAGTGGCCTAAGATATTACTCCTATTATGTAGAAGGGACTTATCCTTTATTGATCAACCATATCCCTCTACATAGATTGTGGTATATCCAACATCAGCCTTTATAGAACAACCTGTTACGGTGTACGTTTGACTGTATCAAAATATACAACTCACGATGTTGGGATAATAATGATCTCAAGTCTAAGGATCATATACATATTAATCACTATGAGTAATGTTGTGACAATTACATAATAATCCAAGAAACATACTCATAGCGGGTCAATCCAATATATTGTTCTCTAACACACATATTCATGCATTGATTTTGACACTCCATATCAATGACAACTCTTTATCATCAATCAACTACATGTTAGTCTTAATGCATTATTATTGTCCTAGTCAACAATAATACTCGACTAAGGATCTTTTAAGAATAATCATATTATTCTCAGGACATTATTATAAAATAGTTTATCTATACACACAGAAAGAAAAACTGAAATAATAATGACAACGCTTTATATTAATAAACATGGTAAATTAAGTATGTTATTACAACCATCTCATGATTGATCTTTGGGCATACTCTTACACAAAAATAGGCTATTTACCAAGCCACCATGCCACCCAAATTTGTATACACCTACACCAAACTAGATGGCACCAAAACATACCTAAAATAGGCATTCAACCAACCTCAACCAAGCATAAATCATGCCATTCCAATATCAACAAATGAAAAACACACTAATACCAAAATATGCTATTCAGTTCTATATCAAATTCACATACTTAAATCACCTAAATGGTCACTTTCTAATATGCATTTCTTTACCTAATTTCACAAGCCAACCAATCTCATATTTCAACCAATTGATACTCCAAATACCAAATAAAAAACAACCATTCACTACAAGCTTTTACATGGCAATTATCAATCACATAACAAAGGCTATATGCACATATATATACATTACCAAATAAACCAAAATAAGCCAACTCACATGGCTATACACATCTCCAAACACATATCATTTACAAGCCAAATCAAATGGCCAAATCCATTACCAAACTATACCAAAATGACAAAAACTCCTATACATGCAATATAACCAAAACATAAATTCAAAAGTAACAAGGTGATAGTTGGATAGTGTGATGAAATCTCTGACGATCCCCAAATCTGAGCTAGCTTTGGTTTCACTATAAACACGGAAAAATAAACAATGTAAGCTGTAGTTAGCCCATTTTGCCCGGGCCCATTTTATTCAGAAAAAAGAAAAAAGAAAATAAAAAATAATAAAATGTCCATAAACAATCCATTTAACAATACCATTACAATAGCCCGATACCCTTTACAGTGGCCCAATACTCAGCAACCTAAACTAGACCCGTAGCCCACTTACACCCTTAGCCCATACCTAAGCAGACCTAACCTACCCAAACCCAATCAAGCCCAAAACAAAAATGGCCCAGTGACTAAGTAGAATCAGCAGAAACCTAGGGTTTCTGAAAAACAAACATGCAACCGAAAGAGAGTTTTGTATTTAGAAATTCAGGAAATAGTGCCCTAACGTGCTGGGTTTCGATTTTCGTTTGACTAAATAGCTAAATATCCTTTTACTAAAATTTTGTAAATCATGAGATAATTTTAGTTACGAGGGTTTAAAAATATCGTGTCTTAACGTGCTGGATGTGATGTTTGTATTCTTTCGGAACAAAGAAATCTCAAGTTTTACATCAAATTGTTCAGATTTTTTTTTGTCATATTTTAAAATGTTTATTAAATTTCAAACATTTGGACATGATTCTATCGATTAGGTACCAATTTTTGGGCGTTATGAGGGTGCTAACCCTTCCTCATACGTAACTGACTCCCGAACCCGTTTTCATGTTTTTCGTGGATCAAAATCAAATATTTTAAAATAAAATGTTTTGCAAGGTGATCCGATCACACCTAAGTAAAAAGGGATTGGTGGTGACTCCCACTTTTGTTTTTAAAAAGTCGATCCCCGTTTTTTAAAAAAAAAACTTAAAAATGGTTTCGACATAAGCTATAAAGCTTAGTAAGCTCGTATGAAATAAACTTAATTAATCATAAATACACAACTCAAACAATTGAATATATCATCACATAACTCATATTAGCTAACAAACCTTCCACATAATCAATCACAAGATTAGTTGTGAAATTCACAAGTTTCATCGATTCAATACTTATACAGTTCTTGTACATACCTGTACCATCTCTTACTAGTCTCATGCTTATCCATGTCTTTGAGATACCAATTGAACCATTTGGAATACTATCGGATACATGGGAAACTCACACCCTAAGTGCCACATACATAGTCGAAGCTATCTCAATCACGTATCACATATAATGCTCACTCTCGAGCTATTAATGGTTCTGTTCACACAAGCTGACGGTCATGGCGAAGCTACACAGTGCTCCTCACACAAGCTGACGAGTATCTGCAACACATGCCGGATAACTCAGCCACCGGTAGGACGTACGGACCAGCACCAAAATCACATAACCCCTAATGACATGTAATTTGTATCCTAATCTATTCATAAGGTTCAACCAGGATTTCACACTTGTCTAATCGTCGTCGAACATGTCGTAGTGTCGTATTTGCAATTTATACAATACCAAAGCATTTAAAACACAAATATAACAATGCTTATTACAACGAACTTACCTCAAATGCAAAAACGACGAAATGAGTAGATTAGTCCAAAACCTTGTTCTTTCCTTGATCTAAATCCATATTTCACTTTTCTTGATCTAAATATAATCAAAATTAGCTTATTTAATAATCACTTTATTCAATTTAGTTCAAAATACACATTAAGGTAACTTTATACTTTTGCCCCTAATATTTCAACATTTTTACAATTTAGTCCTTATCTCATAAAAATACAAATTCATGCAATTCAACCTATACCCATGCTAGAAAAATTTCAATTACGTCCTTAGCAGCCCACATTTTTCATTTATTTCATAAATTAACCATGAATTTTACACATTTCACAATTTAATCCCTATCTGAACATTTTACTAAAAATTTCTTAACAAATGTTGTTTATCTAACAACAACCATACATTTTCTATCATTAAACATCAAAATAAACCTAAATTCATCAATGGAAAAACCTTAAACCTTTAACAGTTTTGTAAAATAGTCCCTGGGCTAGCTAGATTAAGCTGCAACCACTCTGAAAACATAAAAATCATTAAAAACTAGACAAAAATGAACTTACATGCACTAGATGAACTTGGCCAAATGTTAAGCTTCTCCCATGGCTAATTTATGTTGAATTTTTGGTGGAAATACACTAAAGAAGATGACACATTTGTTTTGCTATATTTACTTTAATTTATTTATTGAATTACACATTTAACCTTGGTTATTAAACACTAAAACCACTTAATCATGTCCATAAATGTCCACTCATATTTCAAATGGTCTAATTACAACATAAGGACTTCTACTTTAAATTCCATAGCCATTAGACCCTTTTAGCTACTAGAACACAAGTTTTACACTTTAAGCTATTTAGTCCTTTTTATCGAATTGAGCACTCAAACGATAAAATTTCTTAATGAAATTTTCACACAATCATATATGCATACTGTAGACATTAAAATATTAATGAAATAATTACTTTGACCTCAGATTTGTGGTCCCAAAACCACTATTCTGATTTGACTAAAAACGGGCTGTTACAAGTTGGTGAAACATTGAATAACAAAACACCTAAAGCAGCCTAAGAGTTTATTGAGGAGATGACACTGAATAATTATCAGTGGTAAGTTACGAGAGTAAAACCTGCCAAGGCAGTCAGCGTTTTTAATATTGATGTAATTTCTAGTTGGCAAGTTAGGTTGAAGCTCTTGGTAAAAAAAATTGATGGTTTGAATTTTCTAAGTAGGTGAATCCGATAATGCAATGTGATGCGACTGGAGCGAGGATGATTAATCCAGAATATTCACCCTTCAAGTCTAACATGGAGCATGAGCAAGTCGACTTTATGGATAATAATTCTAGACCTGAAAATAACCCCTATAGCAATAATTATAATCTAGGATGGAGGAATCATCCAAATTTTTCTTGGGGTGGTCAAGGAAATCAAAGGTCACAACCCCCTCTGGGTTTTCAACAAACTTATTAGTAAGAAAAGAAATCGAACCTTGATGAGATGTTAGTTAAATTTATTTCGGTGTCCTAAACTAGATTTCAAAACACTAAGACAATTCTGAAAAATTAGCAAACATCAACTTAGGGACTTGAAAAATCAGATTGGACAGCTTGCTAAACTGGTTTCGGAGAGACAGCAAAGTAGCTTACCTAGTAACACTGAGTGCAACCCAAAAGAGCATGTAAAAGCAGTTATGTTGAGGAGTGGGAAAGTGTTGTCTAAACCTGAAAATAAGTTGAAACAAGAAACCAATGAGAAAGATGATGGGGTGGTAGAAAACGAAAAAAAATTCAAATATCGGTTCTTAAAGAGTACAAACAACCAATTTCATATCCGACAAAGTTGAAGAAAGACCGCATGGACGAACAAATTGGTAAATTTCTTGAACTTTTTAAACAATTACATATTAACTTACCCTTTTTTGAAGCTCTTTCACAGATGCCCGGATATGCAAAATTTTTAAAGGAGCTATGAACGAATAAAAGGAAGTTAGAAGAGCTATCTACTAACGCACTAAACAAGGAGTGTTCGACCATTCTTGTAACGCCCCAAAATTTCTAATTTCGTTATTGTAAAAATATGACACAAATATTTGTCAGCTTTAGTGGTTATATGTTCTGGGAATGTTTGGGAGGTTCCAAGTTCAAGCCTTCGCTTGGGCAAATTTTGGTATTTTGAATGAATTAGGCCTTACTCTTGTTCAGTAGGCTTTTATTTGATTGTTGGTAAAAATATATCAGAATGGGTCTGCTGGTCTGGTGGTTAAGCGGAGTGTTAGTGTGTAGGAGGTCCTATGTTCGAGTCCCTACCCAAGCAGGGGAACTAACTTTTTTCTGAGACGTGTGGCGTGGTGGAGTTCAAATTAAACTAGACTGTTGAGTAGTTGTGTTTTAGTGGATTAATAGGGAGTGTTTTTAGGAGATAATTGGGGAGAAGTTATCAAAATAAGGTTTTCTTCTTATCGGTTTTCTATTTTCTTTTTTCCCAACAAATTTTCTGACGTTAGACTTTTGTTTCTCTGTCGTTTCTTCCCCCTTCTTGTTCACTTTTGGTTTTTGTTCCCCTTTGGCCGAATCTTGTTTCTTCTCTTTCCCCTCTCTTTTCGTTTCTGTATTTTTTTGTGAGTCATCTCTTTGAGTGCAACTTTTGACTTCATCTGTTTCGGTAAGTGGAAATTTTCCCTTTAGTTATTGTATTTCAAGTAGGCAATTAACAAAGGGTTCGTTTTACTCTCGTTTAGGTGCTGTTCAAAGGTTTTAAGTGGATATTCTAGTGTATGGAGACGACTAGTTATCGGATTCATCGCGGTAAGTTTTCAAATCGTCGTTGGTTTAGTTTCTCGAGTTTTATGTTGGGGATATTTGGTTTGATTGACGAATTAAGTGATTAATTAAGGGATATATTGGTCAAATATAGGTTTTGAAGGCTCGGGTTACTTTGCACAGCGAATCGATACCAGGTGTGTACCCGAAACGCAGAAAATGAGATTTGGCAAAAAGCCAAAATTGCTTGCTGTCGAGAAATAAGAGAAATACGAGAAAATTATGCGAAAAATTGTAGATAAAGGAAATAAGGGTGTTATAAACTTGGAAATCAACATTTTGCACTAAAATAGTTTTGGACAGCAGTAATAGTCTAAATTTAAAAAATCATTAAAAATAGTGGGAATTGAGTTAGAGGTTGAATAAAATATGAAATTAAATTTTATTGAGTCTAGTTTTTCATGGAAGAAACAATGTAAGCAATGGAATTGTAAATCATGAGATATAATAAATTTTTTGAGATAAGGTCAGAATGATTTTGAGTTCCCCTTTTCTGACTTAGGAAAATCATCAAAAATTGTAAAAAAAAAAATTAGGGGCGTAAATTTATATGTTTAAATCCTTAATGAGTATATTTTCAAGAGAAACAAACGGAAACATCATCTAAATTTCGTAATAAGAGATAAATAATTTTTAGTAAGGAAAGGATGAAGCTGTCAAACAGCAGAATAGGGATAACTTTAAAGATTTTACTGTACTTATTTGATAAACTATAAATTGTAAAAATTTTATGGTAGAAAGGTATTTGAGTCTAGTTTCAAAAAAATCAAGCAGATCTTAATTTGAAATTATGTAGCTTAAGATATAAATAATTTAGTGATAATGACTCAAGTAGACAACTTTGAATGAACATATAAGTAAATAGTGAAAACATAGATGAGTATTGAGCTAGCATGGGTTACTTTAAAAATGGATCACACGGCCAAGGCCAATTTGGACCGAGTGAGCCACATGGGCGTGTGGGCCCACACGAGTAGATCACATGGGCTTGTGGGCCTATTTTTACCGAAATGTTTTTAAGGTTGCACGGGTCACCCAAGTCGACTATGAACCTACTGTAGGGTCGGTAAGCGCTACTTAGACCCCTAAATGTGTGAAACTGACTGAATGATATTTGTACTAGACATGTTAATATCTGAACTAAATATATGTACTGAAATTGCATAATAGAATGTCATCCATTGTGTGTTTCATTGCATTGGGTTGGGGGTTGTTATTCGGAGGAAGTGTACAAAGGCTTTAAGCCTAATTTGTTGGCAGCTCAGCTGCAAACTACTGTATTGTGCCGCATTCGGTACTACTTGGAGTGTAGGGATGGGTGGGTTGATTATATCCCCACATGGAATGTAGGGTTGGACGGAGATGGTGTGTAGAGGCTGGTTGGGTAGGATTTTGCTACTGCATAACTATTACTGCTACTGATATTGTGATGGGCTAAGGCCCTACTGCATTTTTGACACTGTACTGAGATGGGCTAAGACCCAAACTGTCACTGATACTGAAAAGGGCTTAGGTCCAAGACTGTTCAACTGTGCATTGTGAATACTGATTGTTTATTTGTTTCTACGGGATTACACACTGAGTTTACGTAAACTCAACCTTTTTGTTTAATTTGCATAGGTAATCCCCAGACTTAGACAGATCAGTGCGACGGGGGACTCCGCCGTGACCACGGTAATTTTTGGACTTCATGGTTTTCAATTTACGGTTTATGATTTGATTATTATTGATTATTTGGGTTATAATTTAAGTACCTTCTAGGACTTTGATTTTAAATTTGGGTTTTTATTTATTTATTTTACTTTATGGATTTATACCTGTAGGTCATAGGAAATTCAATTTTCAAAAAGTTAAAATATTTCATAAACACATGATCACCTATACTGTTTTATTAAAGCTTCCGCGACGAGGGATGTTTCAAAACAAATGTTTTAAATGAATAAAGACGACTTCCTAAGTTCTAACCAAGGTTTACTAAAGATAATAACATGGAATGTTTTCATCGTAAGAACGAGGTTTCAAAAACACTATCGTGTGACATTGCCAGATATGGCCACAACGTCTAGGCCAGGTTTGGGGTGTTACAATTCTCCAAAATAAACTGCTCACTAAGTTGAAAGATCCATGAAGTTTTACTATCTTTTGTTTTATTGGTAGTTTAAACGTTGAAAAAGTATTGACTGATTTGAGTGCTAGTATAAATTTAATGTCTTATAAAATGTTATAGCAACTTGGTCTTGGGGAACCAAAACCCACTAGGATGAGTATTCAATTACCTGACAGATCAATTAAGTATCCTAAGGGCATTATTGAAGATGTACTTGTGAAAGTAGGTAAATTAATATTTCCTGTTGATTTTGTTATACTTGACATGGATGAGGGTATTGAGGTGCTTTTAATTTTAGATCTACCCTCTTTAGCCACTACTATAGCTACTATTAATGTGGGTAATGGTAAACTTGTGCTTAGGGTAGGTGATGATGAGATCATTTTTCAAATATATGATGCCATGCAAGTTTGTTGTGAGTAAGATGATTCATGTTATTTTATCGATTTTATTGATCATGCTATTCAAGATTCATTGTAGGAAATTATTCATAGGAACACGTTGGAATTGTGTATTGTTCGATGTGAGGAGGTAGATGGAAATAACTTGCATGAAATTAATCTGGATGCTAATGCGTCTCAACTGAGACAAAAAGATTTTGAGACCATTGAGGTAAATAAAGAACTGAAAGTAAAACCTGTAACACCCCAAACCCGGTCTAGACGTTACGACCAGATCTGGTATGTCACAGGGTGAAGGTTGTTGAAAACTTTTGAAATTTCCAAGATAAATCGTAAGTTTGAAAGAAAATTTGTCGTATAAGGTTTTAGGAGAAAGGTCGGAAGTTGGAAACTTTTCGTGTCAGGAAATGTTTTGAAAACAGTGGTTTGCAGTTAAACGAAAATTCCCGCATTGAGTTAAATTCCATTTGTTATCTTTGTTAGCATTTGTGAGAAAACGGTTATTTATTGTTACTGTAACACCCCAAACCTGGCCCATACGTTTCGACCAGATCTGGTATACTACGGGTTGAACGTTAAAATCTTTTGCTAAGTTGGTTTTAGAAAATCATAGTTATTAGGCAATATTTGAATAAATAAGTGACATTTGAAAAGAAACCTTGTATTATTATTATTTGGTATAAATAAATCCCTGACATAAATTCATAAGTTGCAAATATTAAAAAAACTACTTAGGCAAATATAAACTATGGGGCCTTATTACCTAAATATCCCCATAATAAAACTTAAAGGAAAACCAAAAATAATCTATGAAAATAAAAAGACTTGATGGCCCCTCGAGTCCGTCTCGGCTCCCATGTCCACGATCTACTGCTCATCTGAAAAGTTAGGGAAAAATAATAGGGTGAGTCACCAAGACTCAGTGTGTAAATCCCGAAAACACATAAAAGGCTTGGGCCCACAAACACATTATGAGCCCTGGCCCATACACAATGGCAACAATCATAATCACATGACAGATAATAAATGATGCAAAGCCCAACCCATCATAGAATTCCATCCTCTACACACCAACCCGTACCAACCATCACACCTTGGGGATTTCTGCAATCAACCCACCAACCGCTACACACCATATCGACAGTCATACTGCCTACTCCTTATCAATCAGGAATTTTAACGTGGGTTTTCTACCACCGATCACCAAGTGACCTAACATTTCATTTCGTGGATTTTCTACCACCGATCACCATGTGATCTAACATTTCATTAGGTGGGTTTTCTACCACTGATAACCATGTGATCTAACATTTCATTAGGTGGGTTTTCTACCACCGATCACCATATGATCTAACATTTCATTAGGTGGGTTTTCTACCACCGATCACCATGTGACCAATCATGCTCTTCCCCTTTTCATATCAAACCTATCCCATGCATACATTCATGCAAAATCAAACAATCTACTACCTAAGAGATTACAGTCTTTCTCATACATCGATACACATAGAGAAGTTCTATGATTACGTACCTGGCATTCCTTGCCTAACCCTTTTTGGGTTTCATTCGACTGTCTACACAACCACTTTCCGGCTTTTTAGCCCATAACATAAACATACATATATTCATACAGATTATTAGTGTGTTAGAGATCTACACACGACTGTTCATACAGCCTCATTTTCCGGCTTTTCAGCCCTTAACAGGTATAATACAAAATAAAACTTATGTGATAAGGATCTACACACCTGATTATCGTTAGAACGAGACCCTCTAAGTTGACGCTATCCATAGCCAACACCATTGCTACCTGCCTAAGGTGTTGTTCAGAAGCCGGTCCACAACCAAGTCGCCAATCTCGAACGACAGATATCGCTCGTTTCTTAAACTTAAGGATTCTCTCCTTTGCCTGATCCATATTTAATTCCATCACAAGTCCTTGTCAGAACTACTATCACAATATATGATCGTTAATCCTCATCATAAAGTTAAGATCTTGTATACAATGAATGAATCTAGTAAAAATCTAGGGAAAATCTCCTTACCTTAAAATCTCGAAATTGGAGACTAACGATTTTCGGCTTTTAGATCTAGACGACCAAGTTTCCTTCAAATCCCAGAATGCCGCCCAACATAGAACCATTAAACTATTAGATTTTCGGCTTTTGCCTTTCAAAAACCGAAATAAAATGTGAGAAACTAATAGAAGTCTACACTTACCTTAACACAGGGGATTCAGCTAGCACTAGAGAGAAGATTCGGCAATGCCAAAGAAAAAGATTTAAATGCCGGAAGAATAGAACTAACTCACAAATGGGATGAATAGAGAAAAACTATGGAGATTTCGGCTTTTTAGAGAAATCGACACAAGAGGAAAAGAATGGAAAAGAGAGTGAAGGGAGAGGTTTCGGCTTTTGAAGAAATTAAAGAAAAGAAATTGTAGAGGGAGAGACTAAGAATTTCGGCACAAAGAATGAAGAGGAAATTATGGTTTAAATGCCAGAAGTAATGAGATATCCCCCTATTTATAGAAATTTTGGCACTCCTATCAAAAACCCGAAAGTACCCTTCCTGATAACTAAAAATCAGTCTAATAAAAAGGGAAAATTCGACACCCCTTTTCCATGAAGTAGCCGAGTTCTTTACTCCTCTAGGTGATGGAATTTGGGCCAACACCTAGCCTTGCAGATAACTCCTATCTTTTCTCCTTTTATCTTCCATATTATCAACTATAATATCTATATTATCCTATTCATATAAATCCTCCTATTTTTGAGCCTTGTTGGAATCCACTCCACCTAACCCAAATGCCGAAAATTAGCTAACTTAAATTAAAAGAATTGGGCTCCATGAAACTTAAATTTTGGGCCCCTATCTCCCTTGTTGTGGCGTCACCTCCTTGCTCCCTAAGTGGCGCCACTGACCACTGGGCCACAAGCCCATTTTGATAATTTAAACACAGATACCACCTTTTAAAACTCTATAGTGCCCAAACAAAAATTTCACCAAGGCCTTGACCACATCCTGAGCCCAATTTGGACCTCTAACAGTTAAATTAACTCATTACTCATTTTCACCAATTAAGCGCATAGGCCCAAAAATTCAGGATGTTACAGTTACCTTTGTTTTGAAACTTCCGTTAAATTTTCATGTTAAAAAATCATGTTTATGTCGAACCAAAAGTAAATACTAAAAATTAAAACCCAGATATCAGGTTAAGAAGGCCTTATTACAATAATTTAAAATCCCCAAATAAAATAATTTATAGATATATAAAAAAAACGAGTTTACGAAAAATAAACATGCTATGGCCTCCACGAGTCCGCCTCGGCTCCCAGATCCACGATCTACTGATTACCTGTAAGTTAAGCAGAGGGGGTGAGTCACCAAGACTCAGTGCGTAAATCCCCTTAAGTCACGTAAATGGCTTCAAGCCCACAATCGTATATTGGGCCTCAGCCCACTCAAAATAATATGCACAGATAAAATGCAATATGTATCCCAGCCCAACCTAATCATCCATCCTCTACACGCCACCTGTACCAGCCCAACACACCGTAAGGATTTCTACAATCAACCCTCCATCCGCTACACGCCATGCATGTGGCACCAAGCCACTGGTGACAGAGTCACTAATTATAATACGTGGGGCCAACCCACTTGTGGTACCAAACCACTGGTGACAATCCCTGTTAATCATATATGTGGGGCCAACCCACTGTGGTACCAAACCACTGGGACAAGTCACAGAATCAACATATATATGTGGTGCCAAACCACTATGGTACCAAACCACGAGACTTAGTCACTGAATCAAATATGTGGGATCAACCCACTTGTGGTACCAAACCACTGTGACAGTCTTTCATAAAACTTCCCCTTTTCACATCATATTCCAAACCCATGCATAGCATATATATATGTATATCCATGAATGCAACATGCTGATAAATAAACAACACATATGATAACATACGTTTACTTACTCACTAATAGAACAATAAGGTACTTACCTGGTATCTCAACTATGCCCATAAAGGTATAACGACTTGTCATTTAGTCGCTTCGGCTTTTCAGCCCCAAACGGTTAACAACACCTTTTAATAACAATAGAGTGTGAATGTTTACACACCTGATTACGCGCAATATTAAGCTTTCTATATCGACACTATCGCTAGCAGGAACGACTGCTATCTGCCTACTATTCTGCTCAGAAGCCGGTCCACAACCCGGTGGCCAGTCTCGAACAGCAAACACCGCGTGCTTTTTAAACTTAGAGGCTGGGATTACAGGTCCAACCCCTTCCTTCGCCTTGCTGGTATTTGATTCCATGGAAGAGATCTTGGTCAGAAGACCGAGTTAAAGCATTGAATAGGATAAGGGTAAGATTATACGTTTATCTGAATAGATTTCCTTACCTAGATCGACAAAAGCTGAAAGTTTCAGGCTTGGTTCAAGAATCGAGTGAATCCCGAAAGTCTTCCAACTGCAGACCCGATGTAGAAAAGAATGCAAACACGAACCCCTACCTATATTCGGCCAAAGCATCCAAATCATCAAGCCAATTAGCCATTCGGCTTTGGCTACCAAGAACCGAAAGAAGAACAGGAAAAGATTACAGAGTTCCTCTTACCTTAATAACCCAAATCGATGAGAGATCCGAAGCAGATTCCTATCACCTTCTTTCACTGTATTAGGCTAACACAGATAACGTCCCTAAAAGAAGAAAAGGGAAACAACCCTCAGAGGTTCGACTTTGACAAAGAAGAAAATAGAAGAGAACGATTGACTACCTACCATAGGATCTTTAAAGATCAAAATCGGAGGAGAAAGAAAATGATGGGACAAGGGATGTTTGGCTTTAACAGGAATAAAGAAGAAAATTGAAGTGAATAGGGGTTTCAGCTTTGTAAATATGTGAAAGAACCAAAAGATGAAACTCCAAGGTATAGGTTGAAAATTCGGCTTTAGATACAAATGAGGGGAAAAAGATGGTTTCGATTTAAACAAAGAGAGGTGGAAAGAAGAGAATAAGAAAAAGATCAAAAGGAAAATGGTGTGGTGCTTTCGGTTGTGAGGCTTAAGAGTCTTGAGTGAAGAAGAGAAAGTAAAGAAAAAGGTGCATCAATGATCTCCAATTCGGCTAAAGAGTAAAAGAAAGGAGAGAAAGAAGTTGGCTAAGCAAATTCGGCACACAAGAAATATGGATCCAAAGAGAAAGAAAAGAAAACGAGCTCCCAAAACCTTTAGCACCAAACGGCAGACACCTCCCCTCAACCAAATTTGTTCTAATGAAAACCAAAAAAAAGAACCCAAGACCCCTAATGCTTTTTCGGCACCCAAACCACCCCTAGCTCCAAAACCGAAATTCTCCTCCCCCAAATCTTCAAAATTCGGCCACAAGCTCCCAACAAGCCACCACTCCTTGATTACCTCCTACATTCACTCCCATTCATCCATTTGAAAAAGTTTGAACTATTCAAATCCCACCTTTCTCTCTTGGCCTACCATTCAAATATTTTGACCAATTCCACACCCCCTCATCAAGGCTCCTAGCTGAATCCACCACTACTCCTCTTGACGCCAAAAAGAGTTCCCAAAATGAGAACTGCCTGACTCGAACCTGCTCCTTCCCTACTCCCTGTGGCGTCACCCTTCTGCCTCTTAAGTGGCGCTCCCTTTGCCACTTTACTACTACATTCCTTGTGTCATCAAACCCAAATTATACCACTTACACCCTGCCTCCACTAGCTCTCCCCTAAAGTACCCCAAAATTAAAATTCTGGCCAAAGCTTCGACTTAATCCCGAGCCTTCCCAGGGACCCCTAACACACTCAAACAACATACAAAGCATACCCAGCACACAGATACAAGGTAAATGGAAACCCCTAATTCAGGATGTTACAAAACCCTTTATTGAAGAACCTTCCAAATTAGAGTTGAAGCAATTATCGAATCACTTGGAATACGCATTCCTTGGAGATAATACTACACTGCCAGTGATTATCTTTTTAGGTTTAAAACCGAATGAGAAAGATGAGTTATTGCAAGTCTTGAAGGAACGTAAAAGAGCTATAGCCTAGAAAAATTCTAACATAAGAGGGATCGGTCCTTCTTTTCACACCCACAAGATTTTAATGGAAGACAAGTATAAGACATGTGTGAAAGCTAAAAGGAGGTTAAATCCTAACATGAAGGAAGTTGTCAAGGTTGAGGTAATTAAACCTCTAGATGTTGGAGTTATTTACCCTGTAACAGCCCATTTTCAGTGGTGTCAAAAATAGTGGTTTTAGGACCACGATTTTGACAAGTGAGTCAATATTTTATTATTTATTTAATTTTATAAAGTTACTATAAAGTCGTGTTAAAATATAGTTAAGAAATTTTAATGTTTAGTTAGTTAATTAAATTAAACCGTAAAAGCGGTAAAAGTTAGTTTCTATTAATTAAATGTGCTAAATAGCTATAGAAAGGTGAGTTAATGGACTTATTTAAATAAACCATGTATGAAACACCCCAAACCTGGCCCACGAGCCTTGACCGGATCTGGTATGTTCCTCGATGTAAACCGGTTCGAATTTCTTTTGTTACTTAGGAAAAATTTGTGTATTTTGAAAGAAAGTTTGTTTTGGGTTGGGCTTGAGTTGAAAACGAGTTTATTTTATATTGAAATTGAATTAATCTTTAATAATTAAAATTTCGTAACCTAGTAAATAAAACAGAAATAAAATAATTTCCTATGGCCTTATTACATCAAAATAATTCCCAAAAATAAATTAAAATGCTTAAATAGAATAAAAGTCCAAATAATAAAATTTTCCTTGCTGTGCATGGCCACCTTTAAGCTCCTGCCGACCCGGTCCATTACTGATCGTCACCTGAAAAAGGTTCCCACAACGGGGTGAGTCAAACAGACTCAATGTGTAACCAACACTATAACTTAACAATTCAGGCATACAATGTCATATCACATACTTATTTATATAACAGATATAAAGTAATGATACAAACCCGAACCCAAACCTATAAGCCATCCGCTACACATCACCCGTACCAACCTGCACACCGTGGGGACTAATAAGTCAACCCTCCATCCGCTACACACCATCGAAGGCAGTCACTGCAGTCGACGTGCTCATCGCCCTTATAAAATTCGTGGTCTTAGGTCACCACATTCAGATATCGTGGTCTTAGGTCACCACATTCACTTCTCCTTTTTAATAACCCGTATGGCCATATCATACATATCATGCACATCATGCCTTAATTCACATTCTTATCACTTTTCACATGTTAAAAATAACATATATTCATAATCCTAGTAGGAGTAGGAAACGTACCTGAGTACTTTTGTACCATAGCATGGTACCTTAGCCATATTCATATTCTTATAAACATGCATATATTAATTATTGCCATAAATGTATCAAGAAATAGTGTGAGGTACACACCTGATTCGCTTAAGGTTTCCAATCCAAATCCCGAAAAGCTTGATCTAATGCCTTAGATCTTAGATCTCTACATTTAATCAATCATTTAATACTTAGTAAAGAGCCATTCGGCCATAAATCCAAATCCTAGTAGGATTAGTACACTAAAACTTACCTTGTTGCCGATTGACTTAAGAATCAAGTCCCGAAACTTTGTATCCTTCTTTCTTGAAATCGGCAATCACTAGATTACTTGAATAGATTAGTTTTGGTTTTTGAATGAATCTTAATTATGAAATAGACCTTTGGCCGAATGTACATATATGTACTTACCTTGCTTTTAAATCCCGAAACTCACCGAATAACTAGGGAACACGCGGCCTATGGTGCACCTTCGGGAAAAAAATTTCACCTTCCTTGTAGTCGACACGTAGTAAATCCCGAAAGGCCCTTCAAAGTGTCGGCCAAAGATATGGATGGCATGAGAATCTAAATTTCAGCTTAAAGAAAAGAACCAAAACGATGTCAATAACATCCTTACCTTTAATATTGAAATCGGCAACACTTGATATCCCGAAATTCCTCCCCTAATGTTGTAGTCGACACACCTTGGCTTGAATCCTCAGCAATATTCGGCTTTTAGGAGATTGAGAGAACAAGAATAAGAGAATAGGGTGTAGAAGGATTCGGCCAAAGAGAATCAAAAAGAAAAAGAGGATGATGAGCAGAGAGAATTCGGCAGAGAGAAGAAAGAAAAGAGTGGAGAAATTTGCTAGAGAATTTCGGCAGAGTTTTCAAGGAAAAAGAAAATAATGCAGAATGGCCTCTCTTTTCCTTTTATAGCCGAATTTACTAGGCCAAGACTCCCTTACTTGGCCATCACTCTTCTATTTTGATAGCTTTATCACTTTAATTATCACCTAAAACTTAATCCAATAATTATCTCTTATCTCCTAATAAAAATATCAATAAAAAATCCATCATTTATCCATCTATTTGCCGAATTTTAACAACAATAAAACACCTCCCTATAGAGCCTTAATGCCGTCCACTTCTCTTGTTCCTGGCACCAAAATAAAATTCTTTTATTTGCTCCCCAAGGGACTCGAACCCAAGCCCAATTGCACCTGCTTGTGGCGTCAACTCCAGAGGCCCTAAGTGGCACCTCCAAGCCACTTAGACAAGCCCAATTGTATGTCATATTTCACCCATAAATTTTCTTAAGGCCACCCTGCTTTACTTCCCTCTCTTAACCTCAGAACTTAACTTTTCCTAAAACGTTTCCTTACATTTCCTTACATTTCCTTACATTTCCAAGTTTCCAAAAATGTTCATTTACCTCCTTTAAACTTAACATTTCTTACATTTCCAAGTTTCCAGAAATGTTCACTTTCCTCTTTTGAACTTAACATTTCTTACATTTCCAAGTTTCCAGAAATGTTCACTTTCCTCTTTTGAAACTTAACATTTCTAAATCATTTCCTTACATTTCCAGGACATTTCCCTACATTTCCAGGACAAGACATTTCCTTACATCTTAGGGTTCCTAAAACTCCTCAGAACACATCCAACACACCCACTGAGCCCACTATCTCATGAATTACGCATAACCCCTAATCTAGGATGTTACAATGTAGATAGACAGTGGACAATTATGGACAAAGTTTTGTTAATGATTAAGTGTAGTTTAAAAGGGTAAACTAGTAATATAAAAAAAGTAAACAAAAAATGAATAAGCTATCATCTTCTCCAAATTTTCCTCCCACCACCGAAACACCATGGTTATGCATGCTTAAGGTTCAACCAAGCTCTTAAGTGTGCATGTAAGTGACATTTTAGTCTGTTTTAGTGATTTTATGTTTTTAAGCTCGTATTAGCTTAATCTAGCTACATCAGAAGTTAATTCCTAGAACTGTTAAATGTTTTAGATTATGGCCATTGATGATTTTTTTGGTGTGTGTGAAGTTTTATGGTAGATTATTAAGCTTGGTTGATAAATATGACTGTTTTGTAAAGTGGTTTTTAGTAATTTTAATGTTAAATGATTAAATTGTTAAAAGAGTAAAACTTCTTGGAGTTATTGTAAAATTTTGATAAATGTGGGCCGAGTAGGGACTATATAGAAATTGGCTAGCTTGTATTTTGCTTAAATGTGGTTAATTCGTAAATTTCGGGATTATGGACTAAATTGCATAAAGAGTAAAACACTGGGGGTAATTTTGTAAATTTACAATAGAAGGATTTATAAGCTTAAGTTTAATTATTTGAGATGTTTGAATAGATTAATTGAATGTAAGCTATTATTTAGATCAAGAAACATATCAACCAAACATTAATCGTGAAAAGACGAAGTTAGCGGAATAGTTGTCGGCATCGTGTCCGTAACCGTTTTTGTTTAGGTAAGTTCGTAATTTGGTTAAATTAATTAGTTTTTGTTTTGTAATTTAATAAGTGTCTATGTATGTGGTGATTGGGTTCATTGGCTTGGAAAACGAGTAAGACCATAGTTGAAAGACGCTATGGCATCATGATGGAAATGAATAAAACCATCGTTGAAAGACATTATGGCAACATGAAGAAAATGAATAAGACCATAGTTGAAAGACACTGTGGCATCATGTTAGAAATAAATAAGATCATAGTTCAAAGAAACTATGGCATCATATCGGAAGTGAGTAAGACTGTGGCCAAAAGACGCTATGGCATCCTTTGAACAATTGTTTATTAGGTAATATGTATTGGATGATAAATGTGTTTTAAAATATGAACATGAGATGAATGTTTTGAATTTCATAGGTTATTGATGAATGTTAAATGACATGGTGTGATTACAAGTTTCATATATATATATGAACTCACTAACTTGTGAGATTTGTAGTGTGTATAGGAATTGAATGAATTCATGAGCTTATAAATAAAAATTATGCATGATTTGTATAAATTTATTTTTATTCGGTAAGTTACGTTTAATTTTTATTTGAACTTACTAAGCATGAATTGCTTATGTTAGTTGCATTCTTTTCTTGTCGATTATCGGAAATCTCGGCCAGTTGGAAGTTTAAGTCAAGAGCACATACACTATTCATCCCTCATCTTGGTAAAAGTTTTGGTCATTTTGATGTTGAGTTATAGATGATATATACTAGGAGCTTTTAAGTTCTTTTGCTATTATGATGATGTTTAAACTTGGTTTAAGCATACTTGTGTATATATCTTGATTTTGGCTTGAATATGTCTATATATGTTTGTGCCTTTGGATGTTTGGTTGGTACTTCTTGAAAGTGGTTGAATTATGGTAGAATTGAATATGAATGGAATGGATGAATTAGTATGTTTGGCATGTGTTTTAGGTAAAGACTTATGATATTTGTATGTGAGTTAGATTGGTGTATAAAATGTGGTGCCAATGCAGGCATATTGGTTAGGTACTTAGGTTGAATATTTGGTATGTTTTAATCTTGTTTGAATGTGTTTTGAAAGCATGAGAATGATTGATTTTGGTTTTTCTTGGCACTTAAGAAATAGGTATTGATTTGGCTTGTTTTGGAAGTCAATTTAGGTGCACATGGTCGTGTGCCACACACAATTGCTCCACATGGCCATACAACCTATTTAATTTTGGTGCAAGTTTGTCCCACATGGTCACAGTTTGTTACACGGTTTGAAGACACAGCCGTGTGACCTTATTTTGAATTGCATATGATTGGGCACACGGTCTGTGACACGGCCGTGTGACCCTATTTTTTAACTGTACATGGTTTGGCCACATAGCCACATGGCCATGTGACCCTTGTTTTCAATTTTTTTTGCATTTTTCTATTTTATTTCAAATGAGTCCCAGATTGTTTCTAAATTGGTTTTTTGGTTTCGTAAACTTGACATAAGGACTGTAATCGTACTTATGCTATGAATGATAATTGGTTTTAAATATTGGATATTTTAATTATTAATTGAAAGGTTTTATGTTGTCATTTGATTTGATATGTGTCGTAATACTCCGTAACCCTAATTTGACGATGGATACGGGTTAGGGTTGTTACATACCCTATATTTGATAGTACTTGGGTGAGTCCTGTGTAGGTTGTTCCTAAGAAAGGAGGCATGAGTGTTGTGGCTAATCAGAAAAATGAGTTGCTTCCAACAAAAACAGTCATGGGATGGAGAGTTTGTATTAACTACAAGAAGCTGAATGATGCTACAAGGAAAGACCATTTTCCCTTGTTGTTTGTGGATCAAATGTCGGAGAGGTTATCTGGTCACATGTACTACTTATTTCTGGATAGACTTTCTGGTTACTTTCAAATCCTGATAGCTCTCGATGATCATTAAAAGATGACATTTACATGTCCATATGGTACGTTTTCTTATCGAAGAATGTCTTTTAGATTATGTAATGCCCCTGCCACTTTTTAGTGTTGCATGTTAGCTATCTTTGATGAACTCATGGAAGACACTATGGAGATATTTATGGATGACTTTTAGGTTTTCAGTAATTCTTTCCATCTATGCCTCAAAAACTTAAAATAAGTGTTAATGAGATGTGAGGAAACGAACCTTGTGCTCAATTGGGAAAATGTCACTTCATGGTTTAGGAATGGATTGTTTAGGTCAAAAAATTTCTAGTAAAGGGATAGAGGTTGATAGAGCAAAAATTGAAACCATAGAGAAATTACCTCCCCCTAACTCAATAAAGGCTATAAGAAGTTTCCAAGGACTTGTTGGGTTCTATAGGAGATTTGTTAAAGATTTTTCCAAAATAGTGAATCTTTTAACTAATTTTCTAGAAAAAGATGTGTTGTTTAATTTTAGTCAGGAATATTTAGAGCCATTTAATATTCTTAAGGAAAAATAATCAAGGCCCCGATTGTGGTTGCACCTGATTAGAATTTACCCTTTGAACTAATGTGTAATGTGAGTGATTTTACAGTAGGTGCAGTTCTTGGACAACAAAGAGACAAGCACTTTCAGTCGATCTATTATGCTAGCAAGACTCTGATAGACGAACAAGAGAATTACACCATTACAGAAAAAGAATTGTTAGCTGTGGTTTTTGCATTTGATAAATTTAGACCTTATTTAATATTGTCTAAAGTTATTGTGTATACTGACCACTCTACTCTTCGCTACCTTCTTACTAAACCAGATGCAAAACCTCAACTTATAAGGTGGATTTTATTCTTGTAGGAATTCGATTTGGAGATTAGAGACAAGAAATGAGCTAGAAATCTTACAACAGACCACCTCTCAAGGCTCGAGAACCCATATCTTGAGAAGCTTAATGAAGATGCGATAAATGACTCATTTCCTAAAGAATTCTGTGCGGGAACTAACTTTGAAGTCCCTTGGTTTGCAAATATTGCAAATTACTTGGTTGCTAACATTTTACCAAAAGCTTTATCTCATTATCAAAAGAAGCGATTCCTTGTTGATGTGAAAAACTATTTTTGGGAAGATGCTTTTCTTTTTCGTGTGTGTGCAGATGAAGTGATTCGAAGGTGTATTCCGGTACCAGAAGGGAATAAAATATTGGAGCATTGTCACTCTAGATTGACGGGAGGAGACTACATTGGGATTATAATTGCACATAAAGTCCTCGAATCAAGTTTTTATTGGCCCACATTGTTTAGCTAAAAGCTATGTTTCTTCTTGTGATAAATGCCAAATGACAGATAATATTTATAAATGTGATGAAATGCCTCAAAATTACATGCTTTCTTATGAAATTTTTTACATTTGAGGTATTGATTTCATGAGACCATTTCATAGTTCTTATGGTAATAAATACATGCTGGTAGCAGTTGATTATGTGTCGAAATGGGTTAAAGCTCAAGCTTTACCAACTAATTATGCTAGGGTGGTAGTTCGATTTCTTAATAAACTTTTCTCTCATTCCGGAGCACCTAAAGCAATCATTAGCAATAGGGGAACACATTTTTGTAACATTCAATTCGATAAGATTCTTCAGAAATATGGTTTACATCATAAAAAAACTACCCCATATCACCCTCAAACTAGTGGTCAAGTTGAAATGTCAAACCGAGAATTGAAACGCATCCTAGAAAAGACCGTAGAGAAAAATAGGAAGAATTGAACATTAAAATTAGATGATATTTTATGGGCTTATAGGGCTGCGTATAAAACACCCATAGGAACATCTCCCTACAAACTTGTTAATGGAAAGGGTTGTCACTTACCACTAGAACTCGAACATAAAGCATGTTGGGCAAAAAAAATTCTGAATTGTGATCCTAAACTTACAGGTGAAAAGAGAATGTTGTAACTGAATGAGTTAGATGAATGGTGAGCAAATGCTTATGAAAGCTTGACAGTGTACAAATAATTGACAAAACAATGTTACGATACTCGTTTAAAGCAACCCAAGCAATTCACAATTGGAGATCAAGTACTTCTATACAATTCAATACTTAAATTATTTCTTGGAAAGTTAAAGTTAAGATGGTCATGCCCATTTGTGGTAAAGACCTCCTTTCCATACAACACAATAGAGGTTACACATCCTGAATATGGCACGTTTTAGGTAAATGGTCATTGACTCAAATCTTATCTTGGTGGTGATATTAATAATAAGAGAGAGGAGCTCCGGCTCCAAAATCTGAGTTAACCATATATGTGAAAGGTAAAGTCGAGGTTAGAATCTAAATAAGCACTTCTCAGGAGGCAACCCGAGTGTTGATTTTTATTTCTTATAATTTTGTGGCATGCCTATGTAAAAAATAAAATAAAAAAGGGACCACGCAGTCTGGGATGATCCACACAGTCGTGTGTGACACATGGCCCGGACACATAAGCGTGTCACAGGTCATTTATATACTGGAGAAATTTTTTTTCAATTTTATTTTAATCCACACGGTTGTGTGACCAACACGCCCCTTAGCATGGGCATGGGAGAAGCGAAAAATGAGCCCTACACGGCCTGAATGATAGGACACAACCTGGAGATAGGGTCGTATTCTCTACAAGGCCTGGACATATGGGCTTGCCTCAGGCCATGTGACACACGGCTGTGTGACTACTGGAGTTAATTTTTTAATTTTTTTCGTGATGCACATGTCTAAGTGAGGTCATACAGACGTGTGTCCTACATACCCATGCATACGGTCGTGGGAGAAGTGAACAAAATCATCACACATGCTAAATAAACCATATAACCTGGTGACATGGCTATGTGGGATACACGGGCATTTCCCAGGTCATGTGCATAGTGGAGGCTATTTTTTTTTATTTTTCAAAGGACACACGACCTTAGAGGACCTACATGGGTTAGAGACACAATCGTGTGGCCCAATATGAGCCAAAACACACTCGTGTCTCTTTTAAAATCAGAAACCCTAATTTTCTTTCCCTATCCCCTTTCCCTTGCATGTTGTTCTAGCCAAACCACCCTGAAACTCCTTAGCGCTGTTGCACCCTTCTAGATTGATCTATCCACCTCTCCCTCAGTCTCCACCACCCTTCGACGATCCGTCTAGTTGCCATCACGCACCTCTGCCCCTACTCACATTGTTGTTCCTCTCTCACAACCACGAAATTCAATGTTATCCTTTCCCTCATTCACAATTTGTCGGCATTCATCCCACACAGCCAACGCCCCTAAAGCCACCATCTTTTCATTCCCATTCTATCTCCCTCCCCCCTGAGCCCACATCCACATCCCCTCTCTTTTTTTTTATTTTTTTCTTTCGGTTTTGGCCTCTACCTTCCCTCGATCTCCTATACACCCCAAACACTTCCAGCGAGACGCCCCAACCCATCTGGCCCTTCTCAGTCCCCTTATTCTCATTCTCTCATTGACCGCGCCTCCGTCAACCACCACGACTATCGCCCCTAACACTGTATGTCCGCTCTATTTTTTTTATTTTTATTATAATAGTTATTTTTAGCAGTTTTATTATTGTTAGAATTATTATTATTAGATTTAGTTATTATATTATTGTTATTAGCTTTAGAGATAGTATTATTCATACTATTATGCTTATTGTTATTCTGCATGCTTGGATTATTATAGTTTAGATTTTATTATTATTTATTATTATTTTTTGAATTAGTTAAGTTTTGTTTAGTGAATCGGTTCTTGTTGTGGGATGAATTGCACTTGGTTTATTGTGTTTATATTTTTATTCTTGCATCTGATCTATTAACCTACTTTGATGCTGACATAGTTGTTATGTATTTGTTTTTGTAGGTACTTTATGACAAATAATAGAGGTAAGACCAAGGGTGCCATCCCCGTCTCTAAACGGTGGAAGACACCGGGTTCCACCTTATCCTCGACCCCTCTGAAAATTACGAGTCATCCATGTCTGTAATCCTCTCTGGGTCCATATGAGGATCAGTATCAACACTAAAAGGAGCAACCCCTGGGTTTGGGTCGTTGCATCTACTGGGAAGCATATAGAGGTCCATTTAGCTAGTAGAGTTCAAGTTTTGATTAACACGGCTTCATGGGATAGAGTTTTCACCATCATGGAGCCCATACACAGAGAGCTCACACTGGAGTTCTGTTCGACGTTCTTTCTATAGCTAGCGATTTTCATTGTGGGATGAGCCATGCACTAGATCTTTTAGACTTAGGAGTATGATGTGGTACTTCAGCATCCCGGTCTTAGGAGCCGCAGTTAGACTTTATTCTGAGGATTTCATGCGCACCCATGGGTTCTAGACATTATCCAAGCACATCCATCACTTGGCTCTACTCTTTTGGTTCGAGATCGTCTAGATAGAAGTAAAGTACAACCTGAGCCAGTCAAAAGCGACTTGTCTACCTTTGACACTGCGTTATATTCATGTCATCCTGGCCCATACACTGACCAGTCGGAGGGAGAGTACGGGAGTTTTTGGTACGTTTAACACTTATTTCCTTTAGATTATGGAGACGTGACACCCTACTGATGTCGCCTATTTCACGGTCCTCTATTGTCGCCACCAATCTGATTAGATTAGGAAGGGCCCTATTTGTATGGGTCCATACGGGACTCAATTGGCAAGGTATTTTGAATTGCTTAACACCCTAGAGCAGACTTCCTCATTCACCTTAGTTGGACAGATGATCCCGCATGGTTCTCTATTATGAGTCATATAAGGATGATCCAGCACCACCAGGGAACGGGTTCCCACTGATACACACTTTTCCATTCGGATCCTTAGGATGAGTAAGAGGAGCTCTCAGATGATGATATTCCTCACCATGAAAACCCGGCTCGACCCTCTACTCCTCTGAGTCACTCCTGTAACACCCCCAACTCGTATCCGTCGTTGGAATAGGGTTACGGAGCGTTACCAAAAATTTTTGGAACATTTATAGACATTTCGTGATAATCACTATTCATTCACTGAGATTATACAAAACGTCCCTTAATTGGACTCTCGAGGCCAAATATGAGTATTAGAATTGAGTCAGGACTTAATCAGAAACTGTAAGAATCTTTTTGCGGAATTACAAAATTTTTCCAAGTTGTAGAGCTCACATGCCCGTGTGGTCCGAGGGACACGCCTGTGTGACCTTAGGACACACCCTTGCTACAGGCCATGTTCGACCCCGTGTAACTCTCTAACTTGTGCACACGGCCAAGCCACACGCCCGTGGGCTAGGCCGTATGGTTAATTAATTTATTTCAAAATTAGGTGTAGGTTTCACACAGCAAAGACACATGGCTGAGACACACGCCCGTGTGCTCAATTCTGAGCATTCTATTTCTCAAAATTTAGGGTGCAGGGGACACACGGCCTAATTACACATCCATGTACCCGGCCGTGTGTCACACACGGTCTGGACACACGCTCATGTGGACAAAATAAAGTCATTTCTAGCTTCATTTCTCACCCAAAATCACACCCATGACCTGCACTTGAAACACACATCCAATACCAACCATTCTAAGCATTCAAATTAAAAAAATTCCATTATTCATCATGGCATACCATTACCTGCATACATTCTTACATTGGTTCATTCCATATATTTGGCATAAATTAATCAACCACTTAACATATATTTAGCTACCATAGCATGACATTACAAGTATATCAAAACAGTCATTACTAGCCATTCCAATGGCTAGATTACAAGTATCATTATCAAGCCACTAATGGTCAAGTTGTCCTATACATGCCATTGTACCAAAATGATTTTACTAAGTATACCCAAAATAAGTTAGTTGATAGTATGGCGATGCTCCAATGATATCCAACCTTCAGGGAAAAATAAAACGGAGTAAGCATTACATGCTTAGTAAGTTCGTATAACGAAAACTACACTTACCAATCCCGTTTATTAAATCTAAGCATACAATAACATGTTTCCCATCCATTTGGAAAAATTGCCTAAACACATGCATTGAATCAAACTTGTTAGTCACCAAAATCATCATATTAATCAAGAAAACATAGATGAGCTCATCATGCAATATTCTTTCAAGTAATTATCATTTCATCTCATAATTCTCATGCCATGTCAAGAGTCATATATCCGTTGAATCATTGGAATTTCGATGGATGCCCAAGTAGTACACTCAAGGTGTACGATTAAATAATCCATCAATTTCTTATTCAATGGTACCCATTGAGGCGCTTAAACAAGGTACACACTCTCGAGCCATATACCGTATAACAGGATTACCAGTCCACGCTAAATCCTTTATATAACGTATGCTCAGAAGAGCTCAATTAAGATTACCAGTCCAGGCTAAACCCTAATTGTAACGTATACACGAGAGGTATTATGTCAGGATTACCTGTCTGGGCTAAATCCTTTTTATAACAAGGTCAATAGGATTACTCGTCTGAGTTAAATCCCATCCACAACAAATGCAGGACCTCATTCGTTTTGGGAAAGCGCATATAATCATCAGAACTTAATATTCAATCGGGAATTAACCCTTTTCACCATTTCAAGCATTTATTAAATTTCTTATTATAGCATTCAAGTAACATACATCAATATAAGGCACATTCCATACAAACACAACATTCAATTAAACATATTTACATGCCCGATTAAGTTACAAGAACTTACCTCGACACTTGTTCGTGTAAGTAATCTACTAATCCGAAACCTTTTCCTTTCCTCGATCTAACCTCGAATTTGAGTTGTTTGGATCTATATAAATAACATTAATCGTCAATTTCACACATTTCATACTCATTTAGACTCAATTTACATCCTAGGAAAAATTACCATTTTCCCCTAACCTTTCCATAAATTCCAATTTCGTCCCTAGGCTTGGAAAATAAAATTTGTGCAATTTACTCCCTATTCCAAGCCTAACCAAAATCCCATTACAAAATTTATAGCACATGTATTCATAAAAATTCAGAATTTTTCATCAAATTTCACAACTTTACATTTTAGTCCCTAAATCATTTTTTCATCAGAAAATCACTTTGTAAAAGTTGTTTATCTATCAACAACCTTTCATTTTCTACCATAAATTTCTAATTTTCAGCATATTCATCCATGACCCAAATTTCATACCTTGACTTTTTAAATTAATCCCCCAAATAGATAGATTGGACTATTTCGGTTTCAAAAATATCAAATACTAAAAACGGGACAAGGAAACTTAAACAATTAAGCCTTGAAAGTTTCTTCTCTCTCTCTCTGCTAGGGTTTCCATATAATTTTGGGGTTGAAGATGACAAAATAATAAGATGATGACTTTTATCATCTTTTTAATTAATTAATTATCTCCATTTCCAATTTAGTCCCTACTCTTTTCTAATTTTTCAATGGATGAGTCACCAAAAATCTACATACTTCTTTAATGGTCTAATTACCAAATAAGGACCTCTAGTTTTGAATTCAATAGGTATTTAATCCTTATAGCTACTAGAATTCAACTTTCGCATTTTATGTGATTTAGTCCTCGTAATTAAACACTTAATCGATAAAATTTTTGTATCCAAATTTTCACATGACATGTCTATCATAATACGAACCATATAATGAAATAAAAATAAACCTTATTTTCGGATCGAATTTTTGGTCCTGAAACCACTATTCCGATTTCATTGAAAAATAGACTATTACAACTCTCACCCTTAAGGATTTTCGTCCTCGAAAATCTTACCACTAAAAAGATTCGGATATTGTTTCCTCATAGTGTCATCCGGTTCCCAGGTAGCCTCTTCAATACGATGTTGTTGCCAAAGAAATTTTACTAATGCTACCGTTTTATTTCTCAACTCTTTTATTTCCTGGGCTAAGATTCTGATCAGTTCCTCACTGTATGTCATTTCAGGTTGAATCTCTACCTCTGTCGGTGAGATAACATGTGAAGGATCGGATTGTTACCGTCGTAACATAGACACATGAAAAACATTATAAATCCAATCAAGTTCTGGGGGTAAAGCTAACCGATATGCAACCGGTCCAATTCTTTCTGTAATCTCATATGGTCCAATGAACCGTGGACTCAGTTTTCTTTTGCGACCAAACCGGAGAACTTTCTTCCAAGGCGATACTTTCAAGAATACCTTGTTATCGACTTGAAATTCTATTTCCTTTCGTTTAAGATCAACATAGGACTTTTGACGATCAGAGGCTGCTTTCAAACTGTCTCGAATTACTTTCAATTTTTCCTCGATTTCACGTACTAAGTCAACTCCGTGTAACTTTTTCTCACTAAGTTCTATCCAATACAATGGAGTTCTACATTTGCGACCATACAAGGCTTCATATGGTGCCATTTTGATGCTAGACTGATAGCTGTTATTATAAGCAAATTCAACTAAAGGCAAATACCTTTCCCAATTACTTTCAAACTCAAGTATACAACATCGAAGCATATCTTCCAAGATCTGTATTACCTGTTTAGATTGTCCATCTGTTTGGGGATGAAATGCAATGCTAAAGTGTAACTGAGTACCCAGAGCTTCTTGTAATTTGCTCCAAAATCGAGATGTAAACCGAGGGTCTCTGTTTGAAATAATGAAGACAGGCACTCCATGTAATCTGACAATCTCAAAAACATATAATTCAGCCAATCTATCCAAGGAAAAGTCCATACGTACTGGAACAAAGTGTGCCGACTTTGTCAACCGATCGAAAATTACCCAAATGGCATCTTTCTTCTTTGGAGACAGGGGTAACCCTGATACAAAGTCCATAGTAATTCTTTCCCATTTCCATTCCAGTATCGTAACCGGGTGTAATAGTCCAGAAGGTAACTGATGTTCAACTTTTACTTGCTAACATATCAAACATTTAGATACAAACTCAGAAATATCTCGTTTCATTCCCAGCCACCAATACATCTTTTTCAGATCATTGTACATTTTATTACTACCAGGATGAATAGACATATTACCATTATGAGCTTTATTCAAAATCTTCTATACGAGTTTTGAACCTTTTGGTACACATACTCTGCCTCTAAATAACAAACAATCATCAATCCCGATCTGAAATTCTGAGTCAGGAGTCAATTCACTCTGTATCCGTTTTGCTTGCAACTTACTATCATTTTTCTGAGCTTCAAATATCTGTTGCAAAAACATGGGTCTAGCTTTTAACTCAGCTATAATTGAACCACCAATAGATAATGACAATCGAGTATTCATACCTCGCAAGGAAAATAAGGATTTTTTGCTTAGAGCATTAGTAACCACATTGGCTTTTCCCGGATGTTAGTCAATAACAAGATCATAATCTTTCAATAACTCAAGCCGTATGCGCTGTCTCAAATTCAAATCTTTTTGTGACATCAAATATTTTAGACTTTTATGGTCAGTGAATAAATGACATTTTTCACCAAACAAATAATGTCGCTAGATTTCCAATGTAAACACTATGGCTGCCAATTCAAGGTCATGTGTCAGGTAGTTTCTTCATGTGGTTTTACCTGTCTTGAAGCATAGGTTACTACTTTACCTTACTGCATCAAAAAACAGCCTAAACCATTCAATGACACATCACTATAAACTATAAATTCCTTACCCGATTCTAGCTGAACTAACACAGGAGCTTCTGTCAATAAAGCTTTTAATCTGTGAAAACTCTCCTGGCATTTCTCAATCCACTCAAATTTCACATCTTTCTGTAGCAAATGTGTCACCGGAGAAGCTATCATTGAAAAAAAAATTACAAACCTCCGATAATAACCAAATAGTCTCAGAAAACTTCAGACTTCAGACACATTCTTCGGTGGCTTCCAGTTTAAATGGCCAAAATTTTATTCGGGTCCACCCTAACACCTTTAGCAGATATTATATGCCCAAGAAAACTAACTTCCCATAGCCAAAATTCACAATTACTAAATTTGGCATACAATTGTTTCTCTTGCAGAGTTTGCAACACTATTCTCAAATGTTCAGCATGTTCATTTTCATTTTAGGAGTAAACCAAAATATCATCTGTAAATACCAGCACAAACCTGTCTAAATACGGGCTGGAAATTATGTTCATCAGATCCATAAACACTGCATGTGCATTTGTTAAACCGAATGGCATCAGAAGAAACTCATAGTGTCCATACCTAGTTCTAAAAGCTGTCTTTGGCACATCTGAATCTTTTACCCGTAGTTGTTAGTAACTAGAACGGAGATCAATCTTTGAAAATACAGTGGCACATTTTAACTGGTCAAACAGGTCATCAATTCGAGGCAATGGGTAATTGTTCTTTATTGTAACTTTGTTAACCTGTCTGTAATCAATACACAGCCTCAACGATCCATCCTTCTTCTTTACAAATAGAACCGTAGAACCCCAAGGTAAGAAACTAGGTCGAGAAAAACCTCTGTCAATCAACTCTTGCAACTGTACTTTCAGCTCTTTCAATTCAGTAGGAGCCATTCTGTAAGGTGCTATGGATATTGGTGTTGTACCCGAAACAAGATCTATAGAGAATTCCACTTCTTTATCCAGTGGTAAACCAGGTAATTCCTCTGGGAACACATCAGGAAATTCACATACAACCGGCACAAACTAAATCTTGGACTTAGACACTTTAGTATCCAACACATATACGAGATAAGTGTCATAACCTTTTCTGACATAATTCTGTGTTGATATTGCTAAAATCACATTAGGTAATCCATCCAGTTTATCAGATTCAACATGAAGTAATTCACCGTTCTCACATTTCAATACAATATATTTCTACTTACAATTCACCACTGCATCATATCGGGTTAACCAATCCATTCCCAAAATCACATCAAATTCATCAAATGGCAATAACATCAAGTCAACCGAAAAGTAATTACCTTTTACCATTAACAGACATTTTTTACAAACTTTATCCACCATAACACACTGGCCTAGGGGGTTTGAAACTTTAACCACAAATTAAGTGAATTCAAGAGGTAAATTCTTAACAGGCACTAAGTCCGTGCATATGTATGAATGTGTGGAACCAGGCTCAATCAATGCAGTAATATCAGTATCAAGTAGAGAAAATGTACTAGTAATGACGCCTGGCGCAAACTTATCTTCTTTGGTATGAATAACGTATGTCCTTACAGGTGCTCGTGCCTCAGATCTAACTGCTGTATCATTGGTAGTACCTCGACTACCACCAACATTGCTGAGATGATAGGGTGGTCTGCCTCTCGAGATAGGATTACTAGGCTTTGGAGCTGGTTCTATCTCTTTTTCAACTCTTTCTGGGCAATCTTTGAGAAAATGGTCAAGTGAACCACATCCAAAACAAGCTCCATTTCTAGACTGACATTCCCCATGATGAAATTTATTACAATGTTGACATTTTGGTTTGGGATTACCAACACTACCCACACTAATCACAGATGGATATGAAGACCTCGGGTTAGAACGTTGAGAGCCCCGCTCTCTTCTAGAATACCCCGTAGAGGTAGTAACACGATCATAATACCTCTTTAATTTCTTAGAAGCAAATGATTGTGACTTACTCATAGTTCTTTTTCCTGAAACCCGAGCCTCTCTTTCGGCTTGTTTCTTTTCCTTACTCAGTTCCTCAGCTTTTTGGGCTCAACCGGCTAACACTGCAAATTCTCTTATTTCAAGAATTCCAATCAATAACTTGATATCTTCATTTAGGCCCTCTTCAAAGCGTTTACAAATTTCAGCCTCAATTAAAACCCATTCTCTGGCATACTTGCTCAACTAGACAAATTCTCATTCATATTCAGACACAGTCATGTTTCCTTGTTTGAGCTCGAGAAACTCTTTCTTTTCTGATCCATAAATCTCTGACTCATATACTTCTTCCTGAATTCAGCTTGGAAAAATTCCCATGTGACATTCTCCCTCGGTACTATTGAAGTTATGGTATTTTACCAATGATAAGCTGTATCTTTCAGTAGAGATAACGCACATTTCAGACATTCAGCAGGCGTGTAGGATAGTTCATCAAAAACCCGGATGGTATTTTCTAGCCAAAACTCAGCCCTTTCCGGATCATCATCTGTGGTAGCTGTAAATTCTTCTGCCCCATGCTTGCGAATTTTATCTATCAGAGGTTTACTAATTCTAACAGGTTCGGCACCCTGTGGTACCTCAAGAATCAATTAAGGAGCAGGTGGGGGAGGTCGTTGTACAGCGGGGTTTGTTCTTAAGTACTCGGTAAACCACTTATTCATCAATTGAAAGAAGGCCTATTTTGCCTCCTCACCTTGGCCCTCAGACACCGGTCTTTCACCACCAGACGCTGACACAACTCTTTGAACTGAAGCTAAAGCATTGCTATCAGCTTCCTCAGATTCAGCTCTACTCGATTGGATGACATTACTATATGAAAAACACATTTAAAATGATCAGGAGTCATCACACTATCACAAATTATATAATGGCACATATAGCTAAACTCGTGTTTGCTACGTCAAATTTGAGAATCGGCTAAACTGTAGCTCTGATACCACTAAATGTAACACCCCCAACTCGTATTCGTCGCCCGAACAAGGTTACAGAGTGTTAACAAAAATTTTTAGAATATTTACAGACATTTCATGATAATCACTATTCATCCACCGAGATTATACGAAGCGTCCCTTAATTGGACCTTTGAGGCCCAATACAAGTATTAGAATCGAGTCGAGACTTAATCGAAAACTCCAAGAAATTTTCTCGAAATTACAAAATTTTTCCAAGTTGTAGGGCTCACACACCCGTGTGGTTTGAGGGACACCCGTGTGACCCTAGGACACACCAATGCTACAGGCCATGTTCGACTCTGTGTAGCTTTCTGACTTGTGCACACGGCCAAGCCACATGCTCGTGTGCTAGGCCATGTGGTTAATTAATTCATTTCGAAATTAGGTACATGTTTCACACAGCCAAGACAAACGCCCGTCCCCTGTGCTCAATTCTGAGAATTTTGTTTATCAAAATTTAGGGTGCAAGGGACACACGGCCTAACTACATGTCCATGTACCCGGTTGTATGTCACACAGTGTCTAGACACAAGCCCGTGTGCCTACCTGTGTGGACAAAATAAAGCCATTTTTAGCTTCATTTCTCACCCAAAATCACACCCATGACTTGCACTTGAAACACACAACCAAAACCAACCATTCTAAGCATTCAAATTAAACAAATTCCATCATTCATCATGGCATACCATTACTTGCATGCATGCTTACAATCTTACCTTGGTTCATTCCATATATTTGACATAAATTGATAAACCACTTAACATATATTTAGCTACCATAGCATGACATTACAAGTATATCAAAACAACCACTACTAGCCATTCCAATGGCTAGATTACAGGTATCATTATCAAGCCACTAAAGGTCAAGTTGTCCTATACATGTCATTATATCAAAATGATTTTACTAAGTATACCCAAAATAAGTTAGATGATAGTGTGACGATGCTCCAATGATCTCCAACCTTCGCGAGCTTCCGAGCACTATAAAATAGGGAAAAATAAAATGGAGTAAGCATTACATGCTTAGTAAGTTCATATAATAGAAACTACACTTACCAATCCCGTTTATTAAATCTAAGCATACAATAACAAGTTTCCCATCCATTTGGCAAAACTGCCTAAACACATGCATTCTGTAACGCTCCAAATTTCTTTAATTTTGGCTTATGTAATTTTGGTGCACAAAAATATTTGTATGTGTTTCTGAAATCAATTGTCACAAATATTTGTCTACTTCAGTGGTTAAGGGTTCTGGGAGTGTCTGAGAAGTCTTGGGTTCAAGTCTTGACGTGGGCAAAATTTTTGTTTTTATATGAATAACCACTATCTCTAGCCAGTAGGCTTACAAGGATAAGTGTGTTTAAATATAACAGAATGGGCCTGCTGGTCTAGTGGTTAAGTGCAGTGTTAGCATGTTGGAGGTCTGGTGTTCGATTCTCTGTGATGGCAAGTAGTGTTATTTTTTGTTCTAGGTTCCGCTAGAGTTGTGCTATTAGTGGACTCTGAGTAGTGGGTAGTTAGTAGAATTTGATGGAGAAAATTAAGGGCTTTGATATAGTGGGGATTTGGTGAAACACTTGAGGTACCAAAATTCTCTCGAGAGAAAGAAAAATTGACGTATTCTCTTCCACCTTTTCTTCCATTTTTTTACTGTAGCCGTAATTCCCCATTGCTGCCGTTTTTTCCCCACACCATTTCCTTGTTCTCCAAACTCAATTTTTGGCCTCTTTCCCGTTGTCATTTTACATCTCTGCTTTTTGTGTGTTATTCGATAAGTGATAAGTGAGTTCTTTTCAATTTATTCAATGAATATTCAGTTGACGAGAGTCACTTTTTGTTTAGGCGTAATTTAAGGGGCTGGTGGATCCCAATTGACGCTGTGGTTGTGCGAAATCAGGGTTGCTAAACGAGGTAAGGTTGGCATTGGTTTTTGAGAATTGTCTGTTCGTAGCAATCCGGATTAAGTGACCAAAATTGGGCTTTCTATTGTCGAATATAGGTTTTGGAATGCTCGGGAGTGATTATGGGTCGAAATCGAACCAGGTGTGTACCCGTAAACACAAAAAAAAGAATCGGCGAAAGCTGAAAAACATTTCTATCTACGCCACACGGCCGTGTGGTAGGCAGTGTGGTAGGCCGTGTGCAAGGCCGTGAGCCACAACACGTCCGTGTGATCGACGACACCAGGCCGTGCCTGAAGGACACAGCCGTGTGATGCCTGGGTAAGGCTGTGTGCAAGACACAGGCTCGACCAATACTGCGTGGGATTCTAGGCCAGGCCGTGTGATCCACACGGCCAAGGTTGGGGCGAGTGGGCCACACGGCCAAGGTTGGGCCGAGTGGGCCACACGGGCAGGCCATATGGGCGTGTGAGCCCATTTTTCTGAAATGATCTGTAAGGTTGTACGGGTCTCCCAAGTCGACTATGGACCTACTGTAGGGTTGGTAAGCGTTTTCTAGACCCCTATTTATGTGATCTGATTATATGGTGTCTGACTGAGCATGATATCTGTACTGAACTGAATGTATGATCGGTTATTTGCATGTTGCATGTCATAATTGGTATGTTGCATTGCATTGGGGAGGGTTAATGATACTGGAGGAAGTATCTAAAAGGCTAGTAAGCATGTTGTCTGGCAGCTTAGCTGCAATTATCTGATTATGTGCCGCATTTTGGTACAGCATGGTGTGTAGGGATGAGTGGGTTGATTTTATCCCTACATGGTGTGTAGGGTTGGTCGGAGATGGTGTGGAGAGGCTGGTGGGTAGGATTCTGATATTCTGCATATTATATCTAATGGGATGGGGCTTTAAATTGTATCTTATTCTATACCTGAGTGGGCTAAGGTCCACACCGGTTATGTAAAGGGCTCAGACCCGAACTGTAAATATATGACTATTTTTTAATATTATGCTGTATGAATGTTTTTTGTGGGAGATTACACACTGAGTTTGCGAAAACTCATCTTTTCTTTGTTTAATCTGTTCAGGTAATCCCCAACATTAGACAGATTGGTGCAGCGGAGGACTCGGTGGTGACCACTGCTTCTGCTTCACGATAGATTTACAGTTTTATACTTATTTATGGTTTTGATTATATTTGGGAAAATTTTTATGTAATTATGGTCATTACGGATTTTTTTTTAAATTTGGTATTAGAAATGTTTTATGGTTTTTTTTGCTAGAAGTAGGAAAACGAAGGTTTTGAAAAGAAACAAATATTTTACCAAAATACCACGATTACGCAAACTATTTTAAATGCTTCCGTAAAGTATAAATGTTTTGGAAAAAAGACAGCATTTTGGAAACGAATAACACTATTTAGAACTAACATAGAATAATAAAAAACTTTTGAAGGGGAAATAGTTTAAGCGTAGCTACGGATTCAAAAGCACTATCATATGATATCGCCAGATTCGGCCATAAAGTCTAGACTGGGTTTGGGGTGTTACATGTAGTGGTATCAGAGTCTGGTTGCAAAACTCAGCTGTGGATTTGGGTTATAAAGATTGGTTTTAAGAAATGATTTTTAAGTGATTTAAAATATTTTTAGACTGAGATGTGGTACATTGAGTCTCCGGCGCCGATCCTGTAAGTATTCTGAAATTCTGTTTAGATTTGTTTAAAAATAATACTAGCATGCTTGAAATAGTCAATAGGTAGTATACTGTATTGAAAACACTTTAGGTAGTGTAAACTAGAAACTGTAGTGAGATTAAGACTCGCGATAACGAACTCTGAACTTCTGATACTATTTAGCATAAAATATCTATTAATAAATCAGAACTGTAACTAAAGCATGAAACTGTTAATATAGATAAACTCCAAATTTACAATGAGCACACGAGGTACTCGCGGATGGGGTACTAGAGGCCATGGTAAAGGTCATAGAGGTGCTCAAGCTAGATCCTCATCATCTGGAAATTTGCCTAATCTGGATACTAGTGAGACACCAGTATCACCTGCAACAGAGATTGGGTTTCGAGATTGCATGGCTGGGGACGACGCAATGTCCCAGGCCATGCTGTGGATATTGAAGAGGGTTCCTGGGCCCAACACCAGATCTAGGGGCCGAGGGTCGGTTACGGAATGACTCCGGTCCAATAGGGCTGAGTTATTCAGGGGTGTCAGTAGAGTCGCCCCTAATGTGGCTGAATATTGGATGGAGGCTAGAAAAGAATTATGGATGACCTGCATTTTACCGTTGAGCAGAAGCTTACGTGGGCTGTTTCTCTGCTTCGCGACGAAGCTTCCAGTGGTGGCTGACGGTTAAGGAGGGCACTCAGCCCGACCGATTGACTTGGGATTACTTTAAGACAACTTTCCAGAGTAAGTATGTGGGAGCCAGCTATATTGATACTAGGAGACGTGAGTTCCTTAATCTCACCTAGGGAGACCGTACAGTGGCTGAGTATGAGGTCGGGTTTATGAGATTGAGCTGATATGCACGTGGCATGGTGACGACCGAATATGAGAGATGTGTCTGCTTCTAGGATGGCCTCAGGGAAGGTTGCGAGTTCTGATAGCTCCACAGAGGGAGCGTGAGTTTGCTACATTGGTTGAGAAGGTGAAGATCGTCGAAGAAGTTAAGTGCGCTGAGTGCCAAAACCGAGAGAGAGGAAATAATAAGAGGGAATCAGAGCCCTCGAGTTCTGTGATGAGGCCTAAGAAAAAGGCCAGATCTGATGGGCCAGTGAGAGTTGGGCCTCCTGTTGCACCTACTGGGGTGGCGCTTTGCGGGCACTATGGTAGACGCCATCCATGCGAATGTTAGAGGACGACTGGGCACCGTGTTCGGGATTGTCCGTTAAGAATTAATCAGATGCAAGCTCCGGTTACTGGTGCTACGTAGCCACCGAGAGTTGTTCAGCAACCACCTAGGGACGAGGTTAGGCCAGGGGTGGTAACGGCATGGGCTGAGGACAGAGAGCACCTAGCAGAGGTGCTGGACCGACTGAAGTGAGACAGCCCACACTGGTTTATGTTGCCCGTCGCCGTGAGGACCGAGATGCTCCAGACGTCATCACAGGTACCTTTTTCAATTATAATGTACCTTATTTGGCATTGATATACATAGGCTCTACACACTCTTACGTAGCCAGTACTGTGTCTGAAACCTTGGGAATTCCGATTGAGAGTACTTCTAGTGAGGTAACTGTTGTGAGTCCGTTGGGGCATTCTATTCGAGTGAGTAAATTGTTTAGAGACGTCCCATTAGAGGTTCAAGGGACGATATTCCTGGTTGATCTGATGGAGCTTTCATTTGGGGAGTTTGATTTGATTCTGGGAATAGACTGGCTGGTTAAACACCGGGTAAGTTTGGATTGTGCGGCAAAAAAGGTTGTTTTAAGACCGAGGAGGACATCGAGGTAGTTGTGATTGGGGAATGAAGGGACTATCTAATTAATGTGATTTCTGCGTTGGTGGCAAAAAAGTTAGTGAGAAAAGGGTGTGAGGCATTCTTGGCCTACATCAGTGTTTCTGGCTCTGGGGACTCTTCAGTTAAAGACATCAGAACCGTGAGAGACTTTCCGAATGTTTTTCCTGAGGAACTACCGGGTCTGCCTCCTAGCCGAAAAGTAGAATTTGGGATTGAGCTCATCCCGGGTACTACTCTGGTGTCTATTGCGCCCTACCGAATGGCACCGAAGGAGCTTACCGAGCTTAAGGTTCAAATTCAAGAACTGTTAGATCGTGGATTCATCCGTCCCAGTGTGTCTCTGTGGGGAGCACCGGTGTTGTTTGTGAAGAAGAAAGATGGGACAATGAGGATGTGCATCGACTACCGGCAGCTGAACAAGCTAACGATTAAGAATAAGCATCCACTTCCGAGGATAGATGATCTATTCGTCCAGTTCAGAGGGGCTTCTATGTTCTCCAAGATTGATCTACATTTAGGATATCATCAATTGAGGGTCAAGGAGGCTGATGTGTATAAGACAATATTTAGGACTCATTATGGACATTATGAGTTCCTGGTTATGCCTTTTGGGTTGACCAATGCACCAGCGACATTTATGGATTTGATGAACCGTGTGTTCTAGCCTCCTCTGGACTGGTTTGTGGTGGTATTCATCGATGATATCCTAGTGTATTCCAAGACTGAGGACGAGCACGATGAGCATCTCAGAGTGGTACTACAGACTCTGTGTGAGAAACAGTTATATACGAAGTTCAGTAAGTGTGAGTTCTGGCTCCGGAAAGTAACCTTTCCGGGACATGTGGTTTCTACGAAGGGGATTCATATTGATCCTCGTAAGATTGAGGTTGTGTTGGATTGGAAATAGTCGAATAATGTGTCCGAAATCCATAGCTTTCTAGGGCTGGCGGGTTACTATTGACGCTTCGTAAAAGGGTTCTCCTTGATCGCAGCACTGTTAACCAAGCTTCTATGCAAGGGAGTTCCCTGTTTCTAGACTGATAAGCAACAAGAGAGCTTCGAGAAGCTCAAATCTGTTCTGACTCAGGCTCCTGTTCTGATACATCTGGAGACTGGTAGAGACTTCGTGGTATACAATGATGCGTCGCATGTGGGTCTGGGTTACGTTCTGATGCAGGATGGTAAAGTGGTAGCTTATGCGTCTCGTCAGCTCAAGGCGCATGAGGCTAACTATCCGACGCATGATTTGGAATTGGCTGCTGTAGTCTTCGCTTTAAAGATTTGGAGGCACTACCTGTATGGTAAGAAGTGTACTATATACATTGATCATAGAAGCCTCAAATATCTCCTCACTCAGAAGGAGTTAAACCTTAGGCAGCGTAGATGGGTTGAACTGCTTAAGGATTATGACAGCGCCATCGAGTACCATCCTGGTAAGGCCAATGTGGTAGTATATGCTTTGAGCCGTAGGGCTATGACTGATCTGAGAGCAATGTTCGCTCGACTCAGTTTATTTGACGATGAGAGTCTGTTAGCGGAACTTCAGGTTAAGCCTACACAGATTGACCAGATTAAAGGGGAATAATTCTCTTGAGTTACGCTTTCGTCAGGTTGAGACTGGTGATGCTACTGATTTTAGGATTAACAGTGATGGAGTCCTTTGTTTCCGCGGTCGAATTTATGTACCGAGTGATGAGGAGTTACGATAGTCGATTCTGAGGGAGGCGCATAGTAGTCTTTATGCTATGCATCCCAGTGGGAACAAGATGTACCGAGGTCTCTGAGAGTTGTACTAGTGACTAGGGTTGAAGCGTGAGGTTACTGACTTCGTTGCTCGCTGTTTGACTTGTCAGCAGGTTAAGGATGAGCATCAGTTGCCTTCGGGGTTGCTGCAGCCGGTAAAGATACTGATGTGGAAATAGGAACGAGTAACGATGGACTTCGTTAGTGGGTTGCCTTTAACACCCACTAATAAGGATTCTGTTTGGTTCATTATGGATCGATTAACCAAGTCTGCTCACTTCATTCCGGTCAGGACAGACTTTTCTGTCTAGAAATTGGCTAAACTATATATATCTGAAATAGTGAGACTACATGGGGTTCATGTCTTGATCATCTCCGATAGGGATCCTTGCTTCACGTCTCGATTCTGGAAGAAATTGCATGAGGCTCTGGGTTCAAGTTTGGACTTCAGTACTACTTTCCATCCTCAGACAGATGGTCAATTGGAGAGGGTGATTCAAGTACTGGAGGATATATTGAGGAGCTGTGTTATAGATTTTCGAGGCAGTTGGGAGGAGTATTTACCGTTGGCAGAGTTCGCCTACAACAATAGCTATCAGTTTAGCATTCAGATGGCACTTTACGAAGCCCTGTGTGGTCGTAAGTGTCGCACTCTCTTATGTTGGATTGAGTTGGGTGAGCGACGTGTTCTGGGTCCGGAATTGATTTCTGAAACTGAAGATAAGGTCTGATTAATTCAAGATCGATTGAAAGAGGCATCTGATAGGCAGAAGTCCTATACCGATCTGAAGAGGAAGGAAATTGAGTATTTTGTGGGGAATTTAGTCTTTCTCAAGGTCTCGCCATAGAAAAAGGTCTTGAGGTTCAGTTGCAAAGGTAAGCTGAGCCCTCAATTTATTGGGCCGTACCGTATTCTGAAACGAGTGGGGCCAGTCGCATATCAGTTGGAGCTACCTCCGGAGTTGGAGCTACCTCCGGAGATTGGATCGCGTTCATGATGTTTTTCACGTTCCAATGTTGAGACGCTACCGCTCTGATCCCATGCATATTGTTCCGGTGGAGCACATTGAGGTTAGACCAGATTTGACGTTTGAGGAGGAGCCGGTCCAAATTCTGGATCGCGACATTAAATTTTTGTGAAGGAAGTCTATCCCCTTAGTGAAAGTGCTGTGGCGGAATCATAGCACTGAGGAGGCCACATGGGAACCGGAGGATTCGATGCGTCAGCAGTATTCTCACCTTTTCTGATCAGGTAAAATTTCGAGGACAAAATTTTCTTTTGGGGGGGTAGAGTTGTAACGCCCCAAAATTTCTTTAATTCCGGCTTTTGTGATTTTGGAGCACAAAAATATCTGTATGTGTTTCTGAAATTAATTGTCACAAATATCGATCTGCTTCAGTGGTTAAGGGTTCTGGGAATGTTTGAGAAGTCTTGGGTTCAAGTCTTGACTTGGGCAAATTTTTTGTTTTTATATGAATAACCCCTATCTCTAGCCAGTAGGCTTATAAGGATAAGTGTGTTTAAATATAACAGAATGGGCCTGTTGGTCTAGTGGTTAACTGGAGTGTTAGCATGCTGGAGGTCTGGTGTTCAATTCTCTATGATGGCCAGTAGTGTTTTTTTGCTCTAGGTTTGGCTAGAGTTTTGCTATTAGTAGACTCCGAGTAGTGGGTAGTTAGTAGAATTTGATGGAGAAAATTAAGGGTTTTGATATAGTGGGGATTTGGTGAAACACTTGGGGTACCAAAATTCTCTCCAGAGAAAGAAAAACTGACCTATTCTTTTCCACCTTTTCTTCCATTTTATTCTTTTTGCTGTAGCCGTAATTCCCCATTGTTGCCCTTTTTTTCCCACACCATTTCCTTGTTCTCCAAACTCGACTTTTGGCATCTTTCCCATTGTCATTTCACGTCTTTGCTTTTCGTGTGTTATTCGATAAGTGATAAGTGAGTTCTTTTCGATTTATTCAATGAATATTCAGTTGACGAGAGTCACTTTTTGTTTATGCGCAATTTAAAGGGTTGGCGAATCCTAATTGACGCCGTGGTTGTGTGAAATCAGGGTTGCTTAAACGAGGTAAGGTTGGCGTTGGTTTTTGAGAATTGTCTATTTGTAGCAATTCAGATTAAGTGACCAAAATTGGGCTTTCTATTGTTGAATACAGGTTCTAGAGTGCTCGAGAGTGATTATGCGTCAGAATCGAACCAGGTGTGTACCCAAAAACACAAAATGTAACGCCTCAAAATTGGGCATAGGAGAATTGGGTCTATTGGGCCCTGAGCGTAGAAGCATTTTAAAATTTTTAGGATTATGATAACGACATTATTTCAAGATTGGACCTGTTGGGAAGGTGATTTTGGAAGGTTACGAGGTTTCTATGAAGTCCTAGATTCAAGTTAGGCCATATGGAAAATTTTGATTTTTGACTCTTTAGGGGAAAGGGCTACTGGAAGTAGGAATTAAGTAAAATTGGGTGTGTTTAGGAGACACAAGTGGAGTGTGTGGTGTGGTGGTTGTGGCGTCATTGGCAGAGTAGGAGGAGAAGGGTTCGAATCCTACAGATGACAAATGGAAGGCTTTTATTTTGCTCAGGAGAAGACAAGAGGTTGTGTTGGAATCAAATACTGATGGAGAAAGGTTTGAATTGGTCAAGGTTGTTGGGTGAGTTTGAATAAGAGATGGAGAGTGAATTATGGAGGAAAAAGGGGAGAAAATCATGGGATTCCAAGTGGGGGAAGAGTTGACCGAATATGGGGAAGTAAATGGGGATTTTCGGCCAAGGTTTTTGAATTTTTTGAATGTGCATATTCGGTCTTGATAGGGGAGGTACCGATTTTTCAATTTCTCTTTTGTGTGAATTTTGGCTTTTTGCGTTTGGACGATAGCATTTCGGGTATTTTGTTTTCATTTTTCTTTTTTCGAAAACTCTGCCTCTCTTCTCCCATTCTTCTCACCTTTCAAACATTTTCTTCTTACTGGGTAATAACCTAAGCAATTGTAGGCCGAAACCCTTTTTCTCATCCTTCTTTGTCCATCTATTTTCTTCTTCTCTTTCACTCATCTCCTTCCCTTGTTTTCTCCACAGCCGAATATCTACTCTCTTTACCCTTATGCAGCAACTAGTTTCATTTTTGTCTTCATCGATTGTACTGTAAAGGGGGGTGACAATCGGTAAGTGTAGCTCTTGTGTTCGGCAACTATATTTTCATTCGTTTCTTTAACAACCATATGTTCCTTCTTTCACTTTAAGGCTAAAAGTGCATTCTTTTTGTGTTGGCCTTTGTCGAGTTGGAGATTGTTATAAGGCGGAAAGGGAGTAAATGGGTTTGTGTTAATCAAAACTTGACTGTGGACTCTTTGTTCAAAGGAGGTAGGTACGTTGTCATAAAGCTTGGATTGGCCAAATGTACCATATGTGGGTGTTGAGTGGTATGTGGTTTTATTCACACTTATGGGTGTCTTTTGGTATAGATTCTTGTTAAGGTCGTGAAGCCAATCAACAGTGCCTAGTTTTGGGCATCTAGGGCCATCTACGCAAACAAGGGTTGTTACGAAGGGGTAATCAAGTGTATCGCTAAAGGTGTGTATTTCGCACTACTCTAGCTGTAGAGCGGCAAATGCTGAAATGCCGGCCACACGACAATGGAAGCCACACGAGTGTGCGAGCGCACGTGTGGGGGCTTCGATGCGATAGTTGAGGCCATCATTAGTGTTCTTGTGGGTTTAGGCTGTTTGGGCCTTGATGGGTCGAAATGGGCCATGTGGGGCCAATTTGCCCATAGGCCCAAATGAATAAATTGTATGATTGTGTAGTAGATATTGAACTGGTCTATGTGAATCTCATATCTGTGGCTAGATTTGGGCTAAATGGGCCACATGAGCTTGTGGGCCCATTTGGGCCGAGAATGGGCCCTAGGCTCATTCGAATCGTTATCTCTGTTAAGAATACCTTGGTTTACAAAATTATCGACATACCCCTGATTTGTGAAATTATCGAAATACCCCTAGAGGGTAAATTACCGGAATACCCCTGGAAGGTAAATTACCGAAATACTCTTGGAGGGTAAATTACTGAAATACCCTTGGTGGGTAAATTACTGAAATACCCTTGGTGAGTAAATTACTGAAATACCCTCGGTGGGTAAAATATTGTTGTACCCTTAAGGGCTGATTAGTATGATTGTGTGTATTCTGTTTAACTGGTTATGATGGTAATTTGTTTCATACATCATTTTGATATGTGCTTTGCATACATGACATTCTGCATGGGATTAGGATATTGATGATCGGAGGATGTGTATTCTGGTGGCTCTGCCACATTCTGTCTGGTGGCTATTCCACGTATATTCTGTTATTCTGGTGCTCCGCCACAAATTCTGTGATGAGCAGCTTGTCTACCTTATTGGTTGCAGGGCTGGGTGGGTTGACTTGGTCCCCACAGGTGTGTAGGGCTGGTACGGGGGTGTGTAGCAAATGGATTATTAGGTTGGGCTGCATACTCTATTTGCATTATCATGTTTATAGGCTAAGGCCCAGATTCCTACTGAATAGGGCTTCGGCCCTATTTGCTTCTGTATGGGTTTCGGCCCAGTTTGCTTCTGTATGGGCTCGGGCCCAGTTAATGACCGATTAGGGGATTACACACTGAGCTCTCGTAACTCACCCCTCTGCTTTAGCCTTGCAGGTGATCCCTAGCATTAGAGGGTTTGGAGCAGCGAAGGACTCTGTGGTGGCCATACATCGGAGTATTTCCCACGAACTTTAGTAAACTTCCGTTTTGCTTCATTTTAAGATTATTTTTATTTTGGGTTAAAATTATGTAATAAGGCCATTGTACTTAATTTTTCTTTTAAACTTTCATTTCAGTTATTTTCAAACTATAAATGATTAAACTCGGGATTTTTCTTAAAACTACAATAACAGTTTCCAAAATGTCACATTTTCGCAAATCACCGAATCTGATTTCTGTTATAAACAAAGTTTCCAATAATGGTAATAACAACGTTTTTCCAATAAAACCGTAAAGCAAATCTGAAGTTCACAAACAACAAAGCTCGAAGTTTTCAAAAAAAGAATACGAAGTTTTTAACAAGGCGCAGTTTTTAAACAACCCTTCTATGTGACATGCCAGATCCGGTCATAATGCCTAGGCTGGGTTTGAGGTGTTACATTTTATGGTATCAGAGCCAGATTTGCAAAACTCGATTGTGGAATGGGTTCAAAAAATGTTTTCCAAGATTTGTTTGAAATATGGTTGAGAAAAAAATATGTATAGCTTTATTGGAAGTATGACACCCTGAGTCTCCGGCACCAAATCCGTAAGTTCCCTTACTTTATATCTGGTTATCTGATGAAATTACAGTAGGGTGAAAACTACTAGAAGTAGTGGTAGTACACTTTAGTTATAGGAACTAAGACTATAGAGACTGAAACAGTAGGAAATTCGATCCGCAAAAACAACTCTTATATCTATTTTTCCATAAAACACTAGTTAATAAACATTGAAACTATAGACTGATTCATAAAACTCTTAAACAGATTAACTCGATTCAGCAGTATGAGTACAAGAGGACGCGGAAGAGATACACGGGGTCGCGACAGAGGCCGAGGTTCTAGGGCTGGATCCTCAGCATCAGGGCATGTGCCCGAAAGGGGGCGCCGGTATTGCCAGTGGCTGAGACGGGGTCTCATGACCGAGCCGGACTTGATATGTTGACTCAGCTAGTTAGGGAGGTGTTGGAAGAGGTTAAAGAAATTGGTGAAACACTTCGAGTAGGGTGCGTGGACTATAAGAAGAAAAGAGATCGCGGTTCTCTAGGGTTGCAATCCCGTTCTGTGAAGCATATTAAGCCACGTCCAAACTTTCTGGCTTGTGAATATTGCAAAAGGTGTCATTCAGGTGAATGCTGGAGAAGGTCAGGAGCATGCTTGAGATGCGGGTCTAAGGAGCATGAGGCTCGGGATTGTTCCATCACCATTAAGTCGGGTATGTTTTGGTTGGATGTGGTGTTTTTAATGTATAAAATTTTATATATGCGTGATAAATATCTGTTTGCTTCTGTGGTTAGATATTTGGTTGTGTAAAGAGGTTTCTAGATTAAGTTAGAAGTGTATTAGTGCTGTCAAAATGAGAGTGCACAGCGACATCATGGTAGAGTGGTCTGAGTTAAAACCACTGTTAAATAGGTGGAAATTTCGAGGACGAAATTTCTTTAAGGGGGTAGATTTGTAACGCCCCGAAATTGGGCCTAGGAGAATTAGGTCTATTGGGCCCCGAGCGTAGAAGCATTTTAAAATTTTTGGGATTATGAGAACGGCATTATTTCAAGATTGGACCTATTAGGAAGGTGATTTTGGAAGGTTACGAGGTTTCTATGAAGTCCCAGGTTCAAGTTAGGCCATAGGGAAAATTTTGATTTTTGACTCTTTAGGGGAGAGGGCTACTGGAAGTAGGACTTAAGTGAAATTAGGTGTGTTTAGGAGACACAAGTGGAGTGTGTGGTGTGGTGGTTGTGGCGTCATTGGCAGAGTAGGAGGAGAAGGGTTCGAATCCTACAAATGGCAAATGGAAGGCATTTATTTTGCTCATGAGAAGACAAGAGGTTGTGTTGGAATCAAATACTGATGGAGAAGGGTTTGAATTGGTCAAGGTTGTTGGGTGAGTATGAATAAGAGATGGAAAGTGAATTGTCGAGGAAAAAAGGGAGAAAATCTTAGGATTCCAAGTGGGGGAAGAGTTGGCCGAATATGGGGAAGTAAATCGGGATTTCCGTCCAAGGTTTTTAAATTTTTGGAATGTGCATATTCATCCTTGGGAGGGGAGGTGCCGATTTTTCAAGTTCTCTTTTGTGTGAATTTTGGCTTTTTGCATTTGGACAATAGCATTTCGGGTCTTTTGTTTTCATTTTCTTTTGCTGAAAACTCAGCCTCTCTTCTCCGGTTCTTCTCACCTTTCAAACATTTTCTTCTTACTGGGTAATAGCCTAAGCAATTGTAGGCCGAAACTCTTTTGGTCATCCTTCCTTGTCCATCTATTTTCTTCTTCTCTTTCACTCATCTCCTTCCCTTGTTTTCTCCATAGCTGAATATCTACTCTCTTTACCCTTGTGTGGCAACTAGCTTCCTTTTTGTCTTCATCGATTGTACTGCAAAGGGGGTGACAATCAGTAAGTGTAGCTCTTGTGTTTGGTAACTCTATTTTCATTCGTTTCTTTCTCTAACAACCCTATGTTCCTTCTTTCACTCTGAGGCTAAAAGTGCATTCTTTCTGTGTTGGCCTTTGTCGAGTTGGAGATTGTTATAAGGCGAAAGGGGAGCAAATGAGTTTGTGTTAATCAAATCTTGACTGTGGACTCTTTGTTCAAAGGAGGTAGGTACGTTGTCATAAAGCTTGGATTGGTCGAATGTACCATATGTGGGTGTTGAGTGGTATGCGGTTTTAGTCACACTTATGGGTGTCTTTTGGTACAGATTCTTGTTAAGGACGTGAAGCCAATCAACAGTGCCTAGTTTTGGGTGTCTAGGGCCGTCTACACAAACAAGGGTTGTTACGAAGGGGTAATCAAGTGTATCGCTAAAGGTGTGTATTTCGCACTACTCTAGCTGTAGAGCGGCAAATGTCGAAATGCTGGTCACACGGCAATGGAAGCCACACAAGCGTGCGAGCGCACGTGTGGGGGCTTCGACACGATAGTTGAGGCCATCATTAGTGTTCTTGTGGGTTTAGGCTGTTTAGGCCTCGATGGGCCTCGATGGGCCACGTGGGGCCAATTGGCCCATGGGCCCATATGAATAAATTGTATGATTGTGTAGTATATATTGAACTGGTCTATGTGAATCTCATATCTGTGGCTAGATTTGGGCGAAATGGGTCACACGAGCGTGTGGGCCCATTTGGGCCGAGAATGGGCCCTAGGCTCATTCGCATCGTTATCTCTATTTAGAGTACCTTGGTTTACAGAATTATCGAAATACCCATAATTTGTGAAATTACCGAAATACCCCTAGAAGGTAAATTACCGAAATACCCTTGGAGGGTAAATTACTAAACTACCCTTGGTGGGTAAATTACTGAAATACCATCGGTGGGTAAAATTACTGTTGTACCCTTAAGGGCTGATTAGTATGATTGTGTGTATTCTGTTTAACTGGTTATGATGGTAATTTATTTCATACATCATTTTGATATGTGCTTTGCATACATGACATTCTGCATGGGATTGGGATATTGATGATCGGAGGAAGTGTATTCTGGTGGCTCTGCCACATTCTGTCTGGTGGCTATTCCACGTATATTCTGTTATTCTGGTGCTCCGCCACAAATTTTGTGATGAGCAGCTTGTCTGCCTCATTGGTGTGTAGGGTTGGGTGGGTTGACTTGGTCCCCACAGGTGTGTAGGGCTGGTACGGGGGTGTGTAGTAAATGGAGTATTAGGTTGGGCTGCATAATCTATTTGCATTATCATGTTTATAGGCTAAGGCCCAGACTACTACTGAATAGGGCTTCTACCCTGTCTGCTTTTGTATGGGCTTCGGCCCAGTTTGCTTCTGTATGGGCTCGGGCCCAGTTAATGACCGATTAGAGGATTACACACTGAGTTCTCGTAACTCACCCCTCTGCTTTAACCTTGCAGGTGATCACCAGCGTTAGAGGGATTGGAGCAGCGGAGGACTCTGTAGTGGCCATACATCAGAGTATTTCCCATGAACTTTAGTAAACTTCCGTTTTGCTTCATTTTAAGATTATTTTTATTTTGGGTTAAAATTATGTAATTAGGCCACTGGACTTAATTTTTCTTTTAAACTTTCATTTTAGTTATTTTTAAACTATAAATGATTAAACTCGGGATTTTTCTTAAAACTACAATAACAGTTTCCAAAATGTCACATTTTTACAAATCACCGAATTTGATTTCTGTTATAAACAAAGTTTCCAATAATGGTAATAAAGACGTTTTTGCAATAAAACCGTAAAAGCAAATCTGAAGTTCAGAAACAACAAAGCTCGAAGTTTTCAAAAAAAGAATACGGAGTTTTTAACAAGCGCGCAGTTTTTAAACAACCCTTCTATGTGACATGCCAGATCCGGTCATAACATCTAGGCCGGGTTTGGGGTGTTACATTTTATGGTATCAGAGCCAGGTTTGTAAAACTCAGTTGTGGAATGGGTTCGAAAAATGTTTTCCAATGTTTGTTTGAAATATGGTTTAGAAAAAAATATGTATAGCTTTATTGGAAGTATGACACCCTGAGTCTCCGGCACCAAATCCGTAAGTTCCCTTTCTTTATATCTGGTTACCTGATGAAATTACTGTAGGTGAAAACTACTAGAAATAGTGGTAGTACACTTTAGTTATAGGAACTAAGACTATAGAGACTGAAACAGTAGGAAATTCGATCCGCGAAAACAACTTTTATATCTGTTTTCCATAAAACACTTGTTAATAAACATTGGAACTATAGACTGATTCATAAAACTCTTAAACAGATTAACTCGATTCAGCAGTATGAGTACAAGAGGACGCGGAAGAGGTACACGGGGCCACGGTAGAGGCCGAGGTTCTAGGGTTAGATCCTCAGCATCAGGGCATGTGTCCGAAAAGGAGGCGCCAGCATTGCCAGTGGCTGAGACGGGGTCTCATGACCGAGCCAGACTTGATATGCTGACTCAGGTAGTTAGGGAGGTGTTGGAGGAGGAGAAAGAAATTGGTGAAACACTTCGAGTTGGGTGCGTGGACTGTAAGAAGAAAAGAGATCGCAGTTCTCTAGGGTCGCAGTCCCGTTCTGTGAAGCATGTTAAGCCACGTCCAAACTTTTCAGCTTGCGAATATTGCAAAAGGCGTCATTCAGATGAATGCTGGAAAAGCTCAGGAGCATGCTTGAGATGCGGGTCTAAGGAGTATAAGTCTCGGGATTATTCCATTACCATTAAGTCAGGTATGTTTTGGTTGGATGTGGTGTTTTGAATGTAGAAAATTTTATATATGCGTGATAAATAGCTGTTTGCTTCTGTGGTTAGATATTTGGTTGTGTAGAGAGGTTTATAGATTAAGTTAGGTGCTGTCGGAATGAGAGTGCGCAGCGGCAGCATGGTAGAGTGGTCTATGTTAAAACCACTGTTAAATACCTGAAAATTTCGAGGATGAAATTTCTTTAAGGGGGTAGATTTGTAACGCCCCGAAATTGGGCCTAGGAGAATTGGGTCTATTAGGCCCCGAGCGTAGAAGCATTTTAAAATTTTTGGGATTATGAAAACTACATTATTTCAAGATTGGATCTGTTGGGAAGGTGATTTTGGAAGGTTACGAGGTTTCTATGAAGTTCCGGGATGAAGTTAGGCCATAGGAAAAATTTTTATTTTTGGCTCCTTAGAGGAGAGGGCTACAGGAAGTAGGACTTAAATAAAATTGGGTGTGTTTAGGAGACACAAGTGGAGTGTGTGGTGTGGTGGCTGTGGCGTCATTGGCAGAGTAGGAGGAGAAGGGTTCGAATCCTACAGATGGCAAATGGAAGGCTTTTATTTTGCTTAGGAGAAGACAAGAGGTTGTGTTGGAATCAAATACTGATGGAGAAGAGTTTGAATTGGTCATGGTTGTTGGGTGAGTTTGAATAAGAGATGGAGAGTGAATTGTGGAGGAAAAATGGGAGAAATTCTTAGGGTTCGAAGTGGGGGAAGAGTTGGTTGAATATGGGGAAGTAATTGGGGATTTTCGGCCAAGGTTTTTGCATTTTTGGAATGTGCATATTCGGCCTTGAGAGGGGAGGTGCCGATTTTTTAGGTTCTCTTTTGTGTGAATTTTGGCTTTTTACGTTTGGACGATAGCATCGGGTCTTTTGTTTTCATTTTTCTTTTGCCAAAAACTCACCTCTCTTCTCCGATTCTTCTCACCTTTCAAACATTTTCTTCTTACTGGGTAATAGCCTAAGCAATTGTAGGCCGAAACTCTTTTGCTCATCCTTCCTTGTCTATCTATTTTCTTCTTCTTTTTCACTCATCTCCTTCCCTTGTTTTCTCCATAGCCGAATATCTACTTTCTTTACCCTTGTGTGGCAACTAGCTTCCTTTTTGTCTTCATCGATTGTGCTGCAAAGGGGTGTGACAATCGGTAAGTGTAGCTCTTGTGTTCGGTAACTCTGTTTTCATTCATTTCTTTCTCTAACAACCATATGTTCCTTCTTTCACTCTGAGGCTAAAAGTGCATTCTTTCTGTGTTGGCCTTTATCGAGTTGGAGATTGTTATAAGGCGAAAGGGGAGCAAGTGGGTTTGTGTTAATCAAATCTTGACTGTGGACTCTTTGTTCAAAGGAGGTAGGTATGTTGTCATAAAGCTTGGATTGGCCGAATGTACCATATGTGGGTGTTGAGTGGTATGCGGTTTTAGTCGCATTTATGGATGTCTTTTAGTACAGACCAAAACCATGCGAAATGGGCCACACGAGCGTGTGGGCCTGAAATGGATTTCAGGCCCAATAGAACTGTAGAGTCCAAAAAAGGGTCCTGGATCAGTCATGGCGACAGGAGGCCTTCGGAAAGGCCGTTAAATGCGAAATTACGAAAATACCCCTGCAGGGTAAATTACTGAACTACCTTTGGTGGGTAAATTACTGAAATACCATCGGTGGGTAAAATTACTGTTGTACCCTTAAGGGCTGATTAGTATGATTGTGTGTATTCTGTTTAACTGGTTATGATGGTAATTTATTTCATACATCATTTTGATATGTGTTTTGCATACATGACATTCTGCATGGGATTGGGATATTGATGATCGGAGGAAGTGTATTCTGGTGGCTCTGCTACATTCTGTCTGGTGGCTATTCCACGTATATTCTGTTATTCTGGTGCTCCGCCACAAATTCTGTGATGAGCAGCTTGTCTGCCTTATTGGTGTGTAGGGCTGGGTGGGTTGACTTGGTTTCCACAGATGTGTAGGGCTGGTACGGGGGTGTGTAGCAAATGGATTATTAGGTTGGGCTGCATACTCTATTTGCATTATCATGTTTATAGGGCTACGGCCCAGATTGCTGCTGAATAGGGCTTCAGCCCAGTCTGCTTCTGTATGGGCTTCGGCCCAGTTTGCTTCTGTATGGGCTAGGGCCCAGTTAATGACCGATTAGGGGATTACACACTGAGTTCTCATAACTAACCCATCTACTTTAACCTTACAGGTGATCCCCATCGTTAGAGGGATTGGAGCAGCGGATGACTCTGTGGTGGCCATACATCGGAGTATTTCCCACGAACTTTAGTAAATTTTCATTTTGCTTCATTTTAAGATTATTTTTATTTTGGGTTAAAATTATGTAATAAGGCCATTGGACTTAATTTTTCTTTTAAACTTTCATTTCAGTTATTTTCAAACTATAAATGATTAAACTCGGGATTTTTCTTAAAACTACAATAACGGTTTCCAAAATGTCACATTTTTGCAAATCACCGAATCTGATTTCTGTTCTAAACAAAGTTTCCAATAATGGTAATAACAATGTTTTTATAATAGAATCGTAAAAGCAAATCTGAAGTTCACAAACAACAAAGCTCAAAGTTTTCAAAAAAAGAATACGGAGTTTTTAACAAGTGCGCAGTTTTTAAACAACCCTTTTATGTGACATGCCAGATCCAGTCATAACGTCTAGGCCGGGTTTGGGGTGTTACCAAATAACCCGAGAATCGACGAAAGCCAAAAAATGTTTCTATCAACGTCACACGACCGTGTGGTAGGCCGTGTGCAAGGCTGTGAGCCACAACACGGACATGTGATCTACGAGGCCAGGCCGTGCGCGAAGGACACAGCCGTGTGATGGCTGGGTGAGGCCATGTGCGAGAGACGGGCTCGACCAATTAGGTCGTGAGGGCCACAGGGGCATGTGGGATTCTGGGCTAGGCCGTGTGATCCATACAGCCAAGGTCAATTTGGGCCGAGTGGGCCACACGAGCAGGCCACATGGGCATGTGAGCCCATTTTTCTGAAATGATCTGTAAGGTTGCACGGGTCACCCAAGTCAACTTTGGACCTACTGTAGGGTCGGTAAGCGTTACTTAGACCCCTATTTACGTTATTTGATTATATGGTGTCTGGCTGAGCATGATATCTGTACTGAACTAAAAGTATGATCGGTTATTTGCATGTTGCATGTGATAATTGGTATGTTGCATTGCATTGGGGAGGGTCAATGACATTGGAGGAAGTATTTGAAAGGCTAGTAAGCCTATTGTCTGGTGGCTCAGCTGTAATTATCTGATTATGTGCCGCATTTCAGTACAGCATGGTGTGTAAGGATGGGTGGGTTGATTTTATCCCCACATGGTGTGTAAGGTTGGTCAGAGATGGTGTGTAGAGGCTGATGGGTAGGATTCTGATATTCTGTTCTCTTCTGTATGTTATATCCGATGGGTTGGGGCCCTAAATTGTATCTTATTCTGTATCTGAGTGGGCTAAGGTCCACAACAATTCTATAATGGGCTCAGACCCGAACTGTAAATATATGACTGTTTTCTTATATTATGCTGTGTGAATGTTTTCTGTGGGTATTACACACTGAGTTTACGAAAACTCATCGTTTTCTCTGTTTAATCTGTTAAGGTAATCCCCAACATTAGACGGATTGGTGCAGCGGAGGACTCGACGGTGACCACTGCTTCTGTTTCATTATAGATTCACAGTTTTATACTTATTTATGGTTTTGATTATATTTGGGAAAAGTTTTATGTAATTATGGTCATTACGGATTTTTTTTTTTAAATTTGGTATTTGAAATGTTTTATGGTTTTTATTGCTAGAAGTAGGAAAACGAGGGTTTTCAAAAGAAACAAATGTTTTACCAAAACACCAAGATTACGCAAACTATTTTAAATGCTTCCGAAAAGTATAAATGTTTTGGAAAAAGGATAGCATTTCGGAAACGAATGACACTATTTAGAACTAACATATAATAATGAAAAACTTTTAAAGGGGAAATGGTTTAAGCGTGGCTACGGATTCAAAAGCACTATCATGTGATATCACCAGATTCGGCCATAACATCTAGGTCGGGTTTGGGGTGTTACACAATCAATCAAACATGTTAGTCACCAAAATCTTCATATCAATCAAGAAAACATAAATGAGCTCATCATGCAATAATATTTCAAGTAATTATCATTTCATCTCATAATTCTCATGCCATGTTAAAAGTCTTATGTCTGTTGAATCATTGGAATTTCGATGGATGCTCAAGTAGTACACTCGAGGTGTACGATTAAATAATCCATCAATTTCTTATTCAAGGGTACCTATTGGGGCACTTAACCAAGGTACACAATCTCGAGCCACAAACCGTATAACAGGATTACCAATCCAGGCTAAATCCTTTATATAACGTATGCTCAGAAGAGCTCAATTAGTATTACCAGTCTAGGCAAAACACTAACCGTAACATGTATTCGAGAGGTATTATGTCAGGATTACCCGTCCGAGCTAAATCCTTTCTATAACAAGGTCAATAGGATTACTCGTCTGAGCTAAATCCCGTTCGCAACAAATGCAGGACCTCATTCGTTTCGGGAAAGCGCATATAATCATCGGAACTTAATATTCAATCGGGACTTAACCCTCTTTCACCATTTCAAGCATGTATTAAATTTCTCATTATAGCTTTCAAGTAATATACATAAATATAAGCCACATTCCATACAAACACAACATTCAATTAAACATATTTACATGCCCGATTAAGTTACACGAACTTACCTCGACACTTGTTCGCGAAAGTAATCTACTAATCTGAAACATTTTCCTTTCCTCGATCTAACCTCGAATTTGAGTTGTTTGGATCTATATAAATAACTTTAATCGTCAATTTCACACATTTCATACTCATTTGGATTCAATTTACGTCCTAGGCAAAATTACCATTTTGCCCCTAACTTTTCCATAAATTCTAATTTCGTCCCTAGGCTTGGAAAATAAAATTTGTGCAATTTACTCCCTATTCCAAGCCTAATCAAAATCCCATTACAAAATTTACAGCACATGTATTCATAAAAATTCAGAATTTTTCATTAAATTTCACAACTTTACATTTTAGTGCCTAAATCATGTTTTCATCAAAAAATCACTTTGTATAAGTTGTTTATCTATCAACAACCTTTAATTTTCTACCATAAATTTCTAATTTTCAGCATATTCATCCATGACCCAAATTTCATACCTTGATAACTTTTTAAATTAATCCCCCAAATAGATAGATTGGACTATCCCGGTTTCAAAATATCAAAATTACTAAAAACGGGGCAAGGAAACTTACCTAATTAAGCCTTGAAAGTTTCTTCTCTCTCTCCTAAGGTTTCCATATAATTTTGGGGTTGAAGATGAAAAAATAATAAGATGATTTATCATCTTTTCAATTAATTAATTATTTCAATTTCCAATTTAGTCCATACTCTTTTCTATGGACGAGTCAACAAAAATCTACATACTTTTATTTAATGGTCTAGTTACCATATAAGGATGAAACACCCCACACCCGGCCCACGAGCCCGGACCGGATCTGGTATGTTCCTTAAGTAAACTGGTTTTCACATTCTTTGTTACTTAGAGAAAACTTGTAAAATTTTCAAGTAATGTTGTTTTGGGTTGGGCTTAGATTGGAACCCATTTAATAAATTTTGAAAATCCAACTTAAGTGAGGTGAAAAAACAATTTTAGGGTTTATTATTTTGAAAGAAATAAATTTTGTTTTTCTTAACTTTAATTAAAAATAAATTGTAACACAATCAAACATGAATAAGCGGAAATAAAGAAAATCCAACTGGGCCTTATGGCCTTATTACATCAAGTAAACCCAAAAATAAAATTAAAAGTACTAAAATTAAATAAAGTCCAAATTCTGAATAAATTCTTCAAGTGATGCATGGCCACCTTTAGCTCCTGCCGACCCGGTCCATTATTGCTCATCATCTGAAAAATAATTCCCCAACGGGGTGAGTCAACAGACTCAATGTGCACACAGTACTAATATTCAACAAATCAGGCATACAAGTTCAAATCAAATTCATATTCATATAAAATAAATGATGATGCAACCCAAACCCAATCCTAATGGTCCATCCGCTACACACCACCCCTACCTGCCATTCACACCGTGGGGACTACTAAGTCAACCCTCCATCCGCTACACACCATCGAAGGTAGTCGCTGCAGTCGACGTGCTCATCGCCCATATACGTTGTGTCATTAGACACTATATTCAAATAATGTAACCGGAGTTACCAAATTCAGATAATGTAACCGAAGTTACCATATTCAAATAATGTGACCGTAGTCACCATATTTCGTTGGTGAGACCGAAGTCAACACCTTCGTTGGTGAGACCGAAGTCAACACCTACTCTTCCCCTTTCACAAATATCCCATATGCCCCAAATATTTATACATATCTTATTTCTCATTCATATTACATATTCAAAATATATATATATCATATTCGTAATCCTATCGGAAGTAGGAAACGTACCTGGGTACTTTTTACCACATTTGTGGTACTTAGCCACATTCACATTCTTATACATATTCATATATTAAAATAATAGCCATATGAAATATCGAAGGTTAGTAAGGGTACACACCTGATTCGCTTATTGGATTCCTTGAAATCCCGAGGAGCGATCTTCCGATCTAGATCTTTAACTCCTATATTCGGCCATAGCATATTAATAATCTATTTGGCTTAAAGAAAACCAAATCCTAGTAGGATTTGTGTTACTAATACTCACCTTGTTTGCCGATTTGGATGATTGTAAATCAAATCCCAAAATTGCTAGTATCCCTTTTCCTTGGAATCGGCTAACACTAATTCATGTAACCATGTGAGTTTTCGGCTTTTGAAATAATGAAAAATAATTCCAAATACCAAAATTAAGCCTTGGCCGAATATCACTTACTATACAAATTCCAAATCTGAAGAGGATTCCTTGCCCTATATGTCTGTCGAAATCTTCATGTTAGATCTAATCTAACATATACATCATAACCTTTAATCAAATAAATTTATCTTACCTTAGATACTTGATCCTTGTATTCGACAGTTGAAGAAACCCTTTTGATGTTGTAGTTGATTGCTCCTTTACTTAGAATCAACAAAGATTCGGCTTTGACAGTAGAAACAGAGAAGAAAATAGAAGAAGAAAAGATGGATTTTTCTTAAAGAAAAATTCGGCAGAGAGGGGGAGAGAGCTAGGAAAATTCGGCAGAGAGGAAGAGGGAGCAAAAGTGAATGAGTAGCCCTCCTGCCCTCCTTTTATAGCCAAAGTTATCAGCCTAGGAGTCCCTTACTTGGCCACCACTCCTCTTTTTGATAATATTATCTCTTTTATTTAAAAGATAAAAGCCTTTAATCCATCAATTATCTCCTCAATTATCTCCTTAGAAAATAATCCTTTATTTATCTCTTATTATTCACATATTTATGTGAATAAAACTCCTTTATTTATCTCTTATTATTCACATATTTATGTGAATAAAACTCCTTTATTTATCTCTTATTATTCACATATTTATGTGAATAAAACTCCTTTATTTATCTCTTATTATTCACATATTTATGTGAATAAAAATCCTTTATTTATCTCTTATTATTCACATATTTATGTGAATAAAACTCCTTTATTTATCCCCTAATTAATCAAATATTTATGGAAATAAAACACCTCTATTTTTAGAATGCTTGTGCCGTCCACCTTGGTGTGTCTAGAAGCAAAAATAAAACTTATTTATTTGCTTCTCAAGTGACTCGAACCCAGGCCCAACAGCTCTTGCACATGGCGCCATTTCCATAGGCCCTAAGTGACACCTTCAGGCCACTTTTCCAAGCCTAATTGTGTGTCAAACTTCTCCAACTTTTTCTTTTAAGGCCCTCTAGCCCTTATTTCTTATTTTGAACTTTAAAATTTGGTATTTCGGCATCATTTCTAAGTTTCCTAAAATTTTCGATCGGCTCTGTAACTTGCCATTTTCTTACATATCCAAGTTTCCTAAAATGTTCAAGTTTCCATTTTGGATCATTTCCAAAAATGTTCAGGTTTCCAAAAATGTCTAAGTTTCCAAAAATGTTTGGGTTTCCAAAAATGTCTAAGTTTCCAAAAGTGTTCATTTCCATTTCCATTTCCATTTTCATGCATTTCTAGGTTTCCAAAAGTATCAAAAATTTATTCATAGTACTTGAAACTTGTCATTTCATACAATTAATCTGGAAATGCATAGGCCCTTTTCAGGATGTTACAAAGGACCTCTAGTTTAAAATTCCATAGCTATTTAATCCTTATAGCTACTAGAATTCAACTTTCGCATTTTATGCAATTTAGTCCTTCTCGTAATTAAACACTTAATCGGTAAAATTTTCATATCAAAATTTTCACACGACATGTCTATCATAATACGGACCATATAATGAAATAAAAATAAACCTTATTTTCGGATCGAACTTGTGGTCCCGAAACCACTGTTCCGATTTCACTGAAAAATGTGCTGTTACAACTCCTCTACTGCATAGTGGGTCACACTTGACAATATCTATCACATATAGCAGTAACACCTTGATTGGATCGACCTCTTTGAGCGGCGATAGATAAAGCCGTTGGATCGCCTCGAGGAGTTACATTTTGAGTACGTTGGGCAACAATCGGCATGGATCGATAGCATTTAGGTGTATCTGCAGCGGATGTGCCAACACTTCCATATTTCTCCACTCGATCATATGCCTCGCTATTATGAGTTACCACTTGCCACCAATCACTGAACTATTTTAGTTTTCTATTTTCTATTTTTTATTAGTTGTTTTTGTTTTATTTGTGAGACTTCTTTGTTTTATTTTTTTATTCTAACTTTTTATTTTATTATTTTATCGGTTGTTTTATTTTTAATTTTATTATCTCATTATATTTTTTTTCTATTTTCTTATTAATTTGCTCGGAAAAATGTACTTCATTGGAATCGCCTATTATTTCATTTTTCACTATTCTAGCGAAATAATTCAAATTTAGAACAGTTTCAGTTCTATCCCTCCCTTGTGATATTATGCTTATTTTGTGATTATAATTATTTGTACATTGAGGGCAATGTACATCGAAAGTGTGGGAGGTTGTTTATATGTTTATGAGATAAAATCCCTGAATTGTTGTTTGCGTTTAAGTAATTTTCTCACACCTACCATTGAAGTTTTTTTTTTAATTTGGAGTTTTATTGATTTTATTTTGGAATTAATTTGTGGATTTTTGTGCATTGTGTGATTTATTCTTTGAGACAAGAGAGACTCAAGCATGATAAGATTTATTGATTTTATTTTGGAATTAATTTGTGGATTTTTTTTCTGTGCTCATTTTTTTTTTGGTTGTGGGTAAGTCAATGTAACAGCCCGATTTAGACCCTAGTCGGAACAGTGGTTTTAGGACCACAATCTGAACTCAAAATATTTATTTTAATATTTTATTATGGTTTATATCATGATAGAATTATTGTGTAAAAATTTTATAAAGAATTTTTACCGTTTAAAGGCTTACTTCGGTAAAAAAGACTAAATTGCGTAAAGTGTAAAACTTGTGTTCTATTAGCTAAAGGTATTAAATAGCTATAGAACCTTAAAGTTAAGGTCCTTATGTGGTAAATATACCATTTCTATGTTAGTGGATGTTAATGGTTTGGCATAAATGAAATTTTGAATTATTTCTAAGGTTAAATTGGTAAATGGTTAATAAATGTCATAATAATTATAATAAAGCCAAAATATCATCTTCATTAATTCATCCACCACCGAAAATGCTTGAATAAAACAGCCATGGATAAGCTACATTTGGCCAAGCTTTGAAGATTAAATGGTGAGTTGTTTTTGCTCGGTTTTTAAATTTTCTACATTTTTGAGCTCGTTACAGCTTAACCTAGCTAGCCCGTATCTCTGTTTTTGAAACTGTTATAAATTTTGAAAGATATCATTGTTGAATGCTTGGTTTTTTAGATGTTTTACGATAGATCATCAAAGTTTGAAGCTAGATTAACAAGTTTTATAAAGTGATTTTTGACAAAAATGTCAATTAAGGACTAAATTGAGAAATGTGCTAAATTGTGTGGTACAAGTGTGATTAAATGGAAAATATGGGCTGATTTATGAATGGATCAAATTCGGCTAGCTTGTAATTTTATTAAATTGCATGAATTTGCAATTTTATGTGTTAAGGACTAAATTGTAAAAATGTGAAATTTTAGAGGCTAAAGTGCAAAACGCCCATTTATGTGATTTGGTTGAAATTGAATGAATTTTTGAATAAATTAGTTAAATTTTGATATTATCTAGATTGAGAAAAACAGAATTTGGGTCTAGATCGAGGGAAAATCAAGGTATCGGATTAGTCAACCTAATCTGTCATTACAGGGAACGAGGTAAGTTCGTATTTTAATAGATGTTACAAAAATCAGGTTATAAATGTGAATTATTTGTGTGATTGAATTCAATGCAGAATGGTAATGTAAATATATATGTATTTTGAAAAAGTTGTGTATATTATTATGATATTGAATTGTTCGAGAATCAGATTATATGAATACGAGAAAGCATCAACAATGTGATGACATCTGAAAGCCCCGTACGAACCATAGGAATAGTTAGGATACATATGTCATGACATAGGATTCCGATATGTGTTATCGTATAAGACCACGTCTGGGACGTTGGCATCGATTTGAGATTTACGTGTAAGACCATGTCTGGGACATCGGCATCGTATATGATTTCGTGTAAGACCCTGTCTGGGACAGTGGCATCAATATTTGATTACATGTAAGACCACGTCTGGGACGTTGGCATTGTACGAGCTTCTCAAGTTACTTGGATATCCTATTGATTCCGAACGGTTCAACGGGCGTTTCGGGAAATAGTGAATTAGTGAATGACATTCTGATTCAGGTATGTTGATATGTATACAATATTTGATAATGAAAGGTAAGTATATATGTGCAAAGAATATTATGTGATGTATATGCAAATGAAATGTGAATATGTGCAAATGAAACGTGAACAAATGAATAAGTTGTGGCTTATAAAGTGGCATATGTGAAATTGTCATATACTTTATAAATGAAAGGTGAATCTGGGTATAAATGTTGAAATGAGATTCATATGAAAAAGATATATGACTAGATAATATTTTGAGTTGTATATATAAGCCATGTGATATGGCTTGTAAATGGGAGGTAAATATGGTAAATATTATTTATGTTTTGTGATGCAAAGTTGGTATATTATTGATGAATGGTTAGATACAATTGATCTAATAAAGAAATATGAATATGTTATTGAGATAAGTTGTATTTTATCATGTGAGATAGTATATTATGTTATGACATTAAATTGAAATCTTTTGTTATGTTAAGCTTATTAAGATACGAGCTTACTAAGCTTTCAAAGCTTACTTTGGGTGTTTTTCCTATGTTTATAGATTTTTGGGGATTTGCTCGGGTTGGAAGTCGGCGGAGATTGCATCACACTATCTGGTTAATGATTTCAGTATTTATCCCTTTTATGACTTGGATATATGGCATGTATAGGCTATTGTATTTGATATTATGTTTGGAATGTATTTGATCATTTGAGATGGTTGATTATGAATGTGGTTGTGGAATTTAGTATATTTTGATAAACTTGATATTGGTTAAATAGCTTAGAATTTGTTATGAGATTGGCTTGATATGATCTAAGTGTATATGGCCATTTTAATAATGGTTTAAGTTATTCATATGATCATTTGTTAGATGATGAGTATTTGCTTAAGAAGTGCATGAAATTGAGTTGATGAATTGGTTTATTTCTAAGGTATGGATTGATGTTTGAATTGGGAAATATTGTACAATTGAGATAGGTTATATTGATGATTATAGCCTGTGTATTTTGGATGTTCTTGGTTAATCAAATGTTATTGAAATGGTATAGAATGACATGGTTTAGGTATGCATGAGGAAGATAAGAAATATAGCTTAAACTAAGCCTAATTTCGTGTCACAAGGTTGAGCACACGGGCACGTGTCTCGACCGTGTCTCTTAAGATTATAGTTCAAAACAAGTCAGACTCGACCACGGCTGGACACACGGGCGTGTGACTGGCCGTATGGTGCAAGTCAGTGTCGACCACGAGTGAGGCACACGGGCATGTCTCAGGCCGTGTGGACAAGTCAGTATGTATGCCCTGTTTTGGCACGGCTTAGAGACATGGGCGTGTCTGAGGCCGTGTGAGGCAGACGACCTGACCACACGGGCGTGTGACCTCTGTTACTTTGAAAAATGTTTGATTTTCAGAAAAATTTTGTATGATTCCGGTTTAGTCCCGACCTCTTTATAATGCATGATTATGGTCTCATAGACCTCATTAAGGGACAATATGTTTGTATTCTGCTATGATTTGACGATGACATATACATTAGATGTGAAATGTTAGTAAATTTTTTTGATTATTCGGTAATGCCTCTTAACCCTAAACCGGTGATGGTTATGGGTTAGGGGTGTTACATTTGATTGGTATCAGAGCTATGGTTTAGTCAGTTCTGAGACTACCATAGCATATGTGAGTCTAGCTATACATGCCATATTTAACCTGTGATAGTGTGATATCTCCCGACTTTGACGAAAATTGTTTTGATGAGACATATATGCTTTCCAACCGAGCTAATTCTGATAGTACAGAAATAAATACTCAAATATTTGATAAATGTGTTGATGATGAGTTGAGACTCATAAAGGTATGAATAAGAATGCAAGATATCCTGTTGTTGATAAATGCAGTAATTATATGAGCATATGAGTTATGACATTTGAGTTATGATGCTATATGAGAATTTCGATTGTGAATTAGTGATCTGAGTTAGCATATGAACAATGTGATAAGTACAAAAGTGAATAAAAGCAAATGTTTATTAAATGATTTGAGAATGTGAAATTAGTAATATATTGGCTATTTGTGATAGTAAGTGTTATGTGCATTTATGTGTAAGTTAAACTTGAAGCTTTACTTGGAATGAATAAGTTCACGAGAGTGGAAATATAGAGATCAATGTTTGAAAGATTATTAATTTGGTCAGAAAAGAGAATGAATCAGCAAATGAAGACAGTACTAAATGAGATATTGGATAGTTCTGAAGACTATTCAAATTATGCAACTTACTGTTAAAGAAGAAGATAACTCCGATCAAATGACCTATTCAGGTATGTTATTTAAAGAAAGTATTAACTGAAAGCTTTTCTGAATTGATTTCTGTTAGTGATGGAATAATGTGAAAATTTCTAATGACAGAATTAGACAATTGAATAATGTTTGAATTGTACTAATGGTTGAATGCATTGGTTATAGTCGGGCAGTTACTATGATACCTCCTGGGCATTCTGTGCGTACATTTTATCTCAGAAGTATATATATGACTATTTAATTTCAGAAAGAAAGTCTTATCATAGGAGAACGCTAGCTAAATGTGCTAATAGAAGAAAGCATGGTTGATCTGTTTGGGTTAGGTTCGACATTGTTATGTCTTTCTCTGATAACATATTCCATTGTGTGGATATGAAAGTCGACGGTAAAATTTGTATGAGGCTAATATTCTGTTTCTACTGGTTATTATTCTGTCGAATATACGTGAAGATTATATTGTTTTTGTTACTGTGGATTTCAATATTTATGAGTGACATTATTCTTTCTGGACATTTTCTAGGATATCATCGGAATTGATATCATTTTATATAGGTTGTAATCTTTAGATATCCTGTGTAATTCCATATATTGAAATTTCGCTATTCCGGCTTTCCTATGATTCCATGTGATTATCTGTAAGATATCTCTATTTGACAGAGATGACTATTTCTATTATGATTATAATCTCTGGCTTGAGATGTGAGAGTACAGTGGTACCTTCCTCAGAGTGATAGAAGTTGTGTCTCTGCAATGGTTGTTATTGAAATCATATTTGATTCTTTTCTGTGTTCAAATGCTTCATTAACAGCCAGGATAATATTTATTATAGGGTTGAGACATTGTTCTTATCAAGGCCTTATGATTTCTATCCGATAAAGGTGACTTCAGTATAATTCAGAGCTTCGATGATTAATATATGAGACAGTTTTATTATAGACTCTTTTATAGTTTTCGTGAAAGGTTCGACATTGGTAAAAGTGAAAATGATAGAAGATCAAGATCAATCTATATAATGATATGTCTGGAGTTATCCTTCTAATAAGAATAAAGGTTTCTTCGAAAAGATCGATTCAGTAGTTAGTATGATCTGAATTATTTGATTGAAAAGTTAATTGGGTTATATGTGTTTGAATCTATCCATCTGTCTGGAAATAAACTTCGAATGTACATGTGTGAATTGAGGGATAGTTTGGAAGAAGAATTCGTATTCTTGAAGATTTGATACAGAATTATATTTATCGGAACGGTTCTATCTAAGAAATGTTGTGATAAATTAAAGTTAGTTCGATTGTTGAAGCTTTGTAACATCCTGAATTTTTGGGTCTATACGTTTAATGTGTAGACATGTTTAATTAGTTAATTTGAGAATTAGAGGTGCAATTGGGCTCAAGGATTGAGCCGAGGCTTTGATTAAATATTTTGTATAGACACTTTAGGGGCTTAAATTAAAGTTGTAGTAGTTTAATTGACATATTGGGCTTATGGCCCAGCAACTAGGGGCACAGTAAGGTGAGCTATAAGTGGCGCCACTAGTGCATGAGGAAGGGCCAAATTTTGGTTGCTTGAAGCCCAAGTTATAGGGCTAAATTTCGGCACTTAATTGAGTAAAGGGGGGCGGCACAAGGCTATTTTTTTGGGGAATTTTATTATATTTATTTTATGTGGATAACAAGTAGATAAAGGCTATTATTTAGGGATTTAGTCTTTAAGGATAATAAGCAGATAAAGGCTATTTTTGAGGAGATAACAGATTAAGATAAGGAAAAAGGGATAGGAGCTATCATGTGTGGCAGTGTTGGACGAAAATCAATCAATGCTAAAGGGAGGAATCGGTTTTCTATATAAAGAGGGGGTGTGCCGAAATTTTGAAGCCTCTCTTCTATTTTTCTTTTCTCATCTTCTTTCTCTCAAAAGCCGAAAGTCATTATCTTCTTCACCCTTTCTTTCTTTCTAAAATTTCTTAACCACTATTGTTATTCTTCTTCTAATATCTAAAAGCCGAAACTACACCTGTTATTCTTCTTAATATTCATTGGCCAAATCACCCTTATCCACCTTTTCAAATCTTAAATCTTCCAAAAGCCGAAATCACTAGGATCTCACCTCCTGAAGTTGCCGAATCTTCTTTAGTGGAGTCTACTTGTGCCGAAATTTGAAGGAAACAATAGGTAAGTGTTGATTTCGAGATTTTAATGTTCTTTCAGCTTTTCAAAGTCCTTATCTGAATGGCTATTTAGAAACTAATCCTTTATTTTACTATTATTTTCGGCATTTCGGGATTTGAAGAATGAGTCAATCGCATAGATCTCTAAGTTATAGAATCGTGATACTTTCGGGATTTCAAGGTAAGAAATTTTATTGATTTTAGTATATAAAATCGGGTAGAATACTAACTATGGCCGAATATAGGAGAGGCCTATTTTTCACATTTTTTCCGGGTTTTAGAAGCAAAGTGTAGATCGGTTTAGCAAGGGGTATCTGCATTAATCAGGTGTGTAATTCTCCACACCATCTAGATCTATTAGTTAAATATATGATTATAAGTTTTATATGTCTTGATAAATGCCGAAATTCCAGCTTAATGATGGAAACCCAAAGAGGGTAAAAGCAAATCACCAGGTCAGTGAATGTTTTGACTTTATATGATAAAAGTATACTGATTTTATGATTGCATGGGTTGGGTTTGTTAAAGGAGGAAGTTATATGTTGTAGCGATTTTACCGTGATCTGTTATATGTTGTAGCGGCCTTTGCCGTGATCTATTGTAGTGGCTTCGGCCATGATCTGATGATGAGCAGCAAGACTGCCATCAAGGCGTGTAGCGGTGTGGGTCGATTATAGAAATCCCCAATGGTGTGCTTGGCTGGTACGGGGGCGTGTAGCGGATGGACACTTAGCTCTTGGGATTGGGCTTGCATATTAGTTCATTTGTTATTTTGTATATGTTAAACTATTTAATCTGTTTTATGGGCCTAAAGCCCAAATCTAGTGGTGCATGAGGATTGCACACTGAGTCTCGCGACTCACCCTATTAATTAACATTTCAGGTGATACCTAGTGCTTCGGACCGGGCTGGAGAGGAGCGCAAGGTGGCCATGCAGAAGAATATGTAACATCCCGAAATTGGGCCTAGTAGGATTGGGCTTGGGCTTAGGAGTGTTTAAAATCTTCAGGATTAAGAGAATGGTGTTTTTGCAAATTGGATTTATTAGTTAAGTGGATTTGGAAGGTTACGAGGTTTTTATGAATTCTCGGGTTTAATTGGGTTTTAGGAAAAATTAGAGTATTATTTTTATTATTTGTGTTGGCTCGGGTATGAATTTTGTGTGTTTAGCCTAGTTTTGTAAAGGCTTGATTTTATTTAGGAAGCTAGAATAATTCTTAGTATTGTATATTTAATGAAGTGGATTAGGTGAACTTGACACTTAAGTTAATTTAAGTGTTAAACTTAGCACATGAGGAGCTAGTGGCAAGATGGTTAGGACGCATGGAAGGTTGCTTGAGGGAAATGGTTCGAGTTGCATGGATTACATTGGGAAGACTTTATTTTTATGTATCCTAGTATTAATGGACGGTCAAGCTTTACATATGGTAGGTTGGACTTTCAAATTTTCTTTATGGCAAGTTGAATATTAGTTTAAGGCAAGCTTGATATTTGGGAAAGAAATCAATGGTTTTAAGGCTAATGGGAGAACATAAGGCATGATATAGGGTGTTTTGTTATGGAAAGAATTGTGTGGAAAGATTTGACTTGGAAGTCCATGTATTTGGACGGTTTTGGGGTCTTTGGGGGAGTGACCAAATTTTGGTTTTGATGGTAGCTAGTTAGTGCCGAATTTCCCTTTGGTTAGTAGTCATTTTTTGGCTAGCTTGGTAAGCCTTCAACCTTTGCTTTGTGTCAAAATCGAAACCCCTTTGAACCTTACCAATTCTTCTCTTTTGTGCACCATTTGGTATTTTATTTCTTTCCTCTCCAAAGCTATCCTCCTTAGCCGAATGTACCTTGATCTTTAGGTGCAATTTTGTTTTGTTTTAGCTCTCATTCTTGTTGGAACCAAATCTTATTTTCTCTCTTTCATTTTTCTTTGATATTGTTCAATATCACAACATTTCTTTTACTTTCTTCTTGGTCGAATCTCTTTCTATCCCATTCCTCTTGATTTTTCTTTCATTGGTTGTTAAAGCCGAATCATCCTTCTCCCCTTTTCATTTTTCTTTGCCATACTAATTCTTCATCTCTTTAGAGCCGAATATCAATTGTTTTCTTCATTCAAAAACCATAGCCGAAACTTCTCATATCCATTTGATTTGTTTTGGCCGAATATCATCAAGGGTAGGACTTCATTTGGTTTTCTTCAATCGGTTTTGGAAGATAGGTATGTGTTCATTGCCGTATTTTCCTTTGTTTCTTTTCTCTTTTTATGTCGTTTCTCTTGAGGACAAGGGCCGAATTTTTGGGCACTTGTTAACAAGGTTCTAATCATTCTTAGAAACCGATTTCTTTTAGGCTCCTCGGGACGTTGGAAGCAATCAATCTAAGCCTCAATTCTTGACAATCGTTTTGGGTAAGCTTTTAAGTAAGACTTGGTATTTCAAATGTTAACTCATCGGGATTTAGTGGTATGGCCGAATGGCCTTTGTTTATAATCTAAGTATTGGCCGAATGTAGGACAAGGTGATCTAGTGCGGTAGATCGGGTCTTCGGATTTTAGTGCTTGCGTTAGTGTCAGGTGTGTATCCTACACACTTTATAACTCGGTAATATATATACATAAATATACTAATCATGTTATTAAAGCCGAAAATGTGAGATCTTGATATGATACTTTGATTGGTATGTGCAAGGATTCGGGTAAGTCCGTTTCGATATGATGTTAATATATGTTGATTGATATCATGATCTACGAATTAAATATGTTATATGATCATATCAAAGTATGATGGCATGATTGATATTCTTAATACATTGGTTTGGGAATATGAGTGGAGGGGGAAGGATTTGATATCCGTGTCTTTGGGACACCAGAGGTTTGGCACCTCCAGTGGTTTGGTACCACAATATTTTGTGTCTTTGGGACACCAGAGGTTTGGCACCTCATAGCGACTCGTCCCTGTGGTCTAGCACCACCGTGGGTTGGCCCCACTTTTGAGATATGGGATCGTCGCCAGTGATTTGGTATCACACGTGGGTTGGCCCCACACCTGGATCGTTGATATTTTGTGTCTTTGGGACACCAGAGGTTTGGCACCTCATAGCGACTCGTCCCAGTGGCTTAGTACCACCGTGGGTTGGCCCCACTTTTGATATATTGGGATCATCGCCAGTGATTTGGTATCACATGTGGGTTGGCCCCACAACTTGATTATTCGTGACTTTGGGTCACCAGTGGTTTGGCACCACATTATTGGATATCGTGACCTTGGGTCACCAGTGGTTTGGCACCACCAGTGGTTTGGTACCACACGGGGTAGAAAAGGAGTTATGGATGGCTAGGTTGGGTGCATTATATATATATGTTGCTTGGTTATAAATTGTGTAAGTTTGTTGCATCAACCGGGGGAAGGATTTATGCACTGAGTCTTGGTGACTCACCTTCTCCCTTATCTTTTCAGGTGATACATAGATCGCGGATGAGGAGCCGGATGAGCTCGAGGAGGCCATGCAATAAAAATTCGGTTTTATATGAACTTCGATTTGGGTACTTTATTTTATCTTAATTTGGTTTACATCTTTATTTGGATTTGTAATAAGGCCTTTTTAATTATGTTTTTGGATTATTTATATGCTTTGGACTTGATATTTTAAATATGGCTTATAAAATACATGGTTGATATAATAATTTGAGCACAAAGTTTTCTAAACTACAAAACGCAATGGTTTTTAAAACGTTACCATCGGGTAATATAAATCATTTGATAATATTTAACAACTTAAGTGTTTTCGATAACTCATACTATTTTCCAAAACTCAAGTTTCCAAGTTTCAATTAGAAACGGTTTTCAAACTAATCGCTTTGGTTTCTTTTAAAATTATAAAAGGTTTTCTAATCTATGGATTTGCAACTATGTTTTAAAGATTTATTTACGGAATTTCAAAGTGAATTATCAGTTTTTAACTTATTATACACCTGATTTCTACAAGCCTAGAACAACAAAGAATTTTTCACTAAAAATTTAATTGTTAATTCGATTCTTTTCAAAATGTTTTCCTCTGTGGCATGTCAGATTCGGTCATGGTGTATTGACCGGGTTTGGGGTGTTACAAATTGGTATCAGAGCTAAGTTCAAAAGCTCGGCTGTGGGCCCGAGGCCCAAAATGTTTTAAAGTATAGTTTTAAAATGTTATTGTTTAAAATTATATGGTTGGAAAAGCATGGCACCGAGTCTCCGGCACCGATCCGCCCGGGTAAGTAATTCAAATTGTTGATTTTGATGATATGATGATGATGGTATGACAGTATAGTTGTAGAAACTACTTTAGAGACCCAAAACTATAGGTTGGATGTACTCGCGAAACAATCTCTTATTAAATTATTCATAAAATTGTGCTTTAAGAAAGTGGAATAATGACTAATTCATAAAACTTTTAAATTAGATAAGTCGAGACGTTAGACATGAGCACTCCAGATCGTGGTCGTCATGGACGTGGCAAAGGCCGAGGTGTTAGGGCTAGATCTTCGGCACCGAAGCATATTTCTGAAAAGAGGCGTTAGCATCGCTAGTGGTTGAGACGGGGTCTCATGATCGAGTTGGGATTGATGAGCTGACTCAGATAGTTAAGGAAGTATTGGAGGAGGTTAGGAGTATGCTTGAGATGCAGGACTAAGGAGCATAAGGCTCGGGATTGTTTCCTCACTCTCAAGTCATGTATGTTTTGGTTGGAAGTGATGATTGAATGTAGGAAAATTTTTGGTATAAGTGGTAGATAACGGTTTGCTATTGTGGATTAGATGTTTGGTTGTGTGAAAAAGGATTCAAGATTATGTTAAAAAGTACATTGTGGTTTTTAAGGGCAGAGTGCGCAGCGAAAGCATAGTGGTGTGATCTGAGCAGTGTGTTGGAAATTTTGAGGACGAAATTTTTTTTAGGAGGGTAGAATTGTAACATCCCGAAATTGGGCCTAGTAGGATTGGGCTTGGGCTTAGGAGTGTTTAAAATCTTCAGGATTAAGAGAATGGTGTTTTTGCAAATTGGATTTATTAGTTAAGTGGATTTGGAAGGTTACGAGGTTTTTATGAATTCTCGGGTTTAATTGGGTTTTAGGAAAAATTAGAGTATTATTTTTATTATTTGTGTTGGCTGGGGTATGAATTTTGTGTGTTTAGCCTAGTTTTGTGAAGGCTTGATTTTATTTAGGAAGCTAGAATAATTCTTAGTATTGTATATTTAATGAAGTGGATTAGGTGAACTTGACACTTAAGTTAATTTAAGTGTTAAACTTAGCACATGAGGAGCTAGTGGCAAGATGGTTAGGACGCATGGAAGGTTGCTTCAGGGAAGTGGTTCGAGTTGCATGGATTACATTGGGAAGACTTTATTTTTATGTATCCTAGTATTAATGGACGGTCAAGCTTTACATATGGTAGGTTGGACTTTCAAATTTTCTTTATGGCAAGTTGAATATTAGTTTAAGGCAAGCTTGATATTTGGGAAAGAAATCAATGGTTTTAAGGCTAATGGGAGAACATAAGGCATGATATAGGGTGTTTTGTTATGGAAAGAATTGTGTGGAAAGATTTGACTTGGAAGTCCATGTATTTGGACGATTTTGGGGTCTTTGGGGGAGTGACCAAATTTTAGTTTTGATGGTAGCTAGTTAGTGCCGAATTTCCCTTTGGTTAGTAGTCATTTTTCGGCTAGCTTGGTAAGCCTTCAACCTTTGCTTTGTGTCAAAATCGAAACCCCTTTGAACCTTACCAATTCTTCTCTTTTGTGCACCATTTGGTATTTTATTTCTTTCCTCTCCAAAGCTATCCTCCTTAGTCGAATGTACCTTGATCTTTAGGTGCAATTTTGTTTTGTTTTAGCTCTCATTCTTGTTGGAACCAAATCTTATTTTCTCTCTTTCATTTTTCTTTGATATTGTTCAATATCACAACATTTCTTTTACTTTCTTCTTGGCCGAATCTCTTTCTATCCCATTCCTCTTGATTTTTCTTTCATTGGTTGTTAAAGCCGAATCATCCTTCTTCGCTTTTCATTTTTCTTTGCCATACTAATTCTTCATCTCTTTCGAGCCGAATATCAATTATTTTCTTCATTCAAAAACCATAGCCGAAACTTCTCATATCCATTTGATTTGTTTTGGCCGAATATCATCAAGGGTAGGACTTCATTTAGTTTTCTTCAATCGGTTTTGGAAGATAGGTATGTGTTCATGGCCGTATTTTCCTTTGTTTCTTTTCTCTTTTTATGTCGTTTCTCTTGAGGACAAGGGCCGAATTTTTGGGCACTTGTTAACAAGGTTCTAATCATTCTTAGAAATCGATTTTTTTTAGGCTCCTCGGGACGTTGGAAGCAATCAATCTAAGCCTCAATTCTTGACAATCGTTTTGGGTAAGCTTTTAGGTAAGACTTGGTATTTCAAATGTTAACTCATCGGGATTTAGTGGTATGGCCGAATGGCCTTTGTTTATAATCTAAGTATTGGCCGAATGTAGGACAAGGTGATCTAGTGCGATAGATCGGGTCTTCGGATTTTAGTGCTTGCGTTAGTGTCAGGTGTGTATCTTACACACTTTATAACTCGGTAATATATATACATAAATATACTAATCATGTTATTAAAGCCGAAAAATGTGAGATCTTGATATGATACTTTGATGGGTATGTGCAAGGATTCGGGTAAGTCCGTTTCGATATGATGTTAATATATGTTGATTGATATCATGATCTACGAATTAAATATGTTATATGATCATATCAAAGTATGATGGCATGATTAATATTCTTAATACATTGGTTTGGGAATATGAGTGGAGGGGGAAGGATTTGATATCCGTGTCTTTGGGACACCAGAGGTTTGGCACCTCATAGCGACTCATCCCTGTGGTCTAGCACCACCGTGGGTTGGCCCCACTTTTGAGATATGGGATCTTCGCCAGTGATTTGGTATCACACGTGGGTTGGCCCCACACCTGGATCGTTGATATTTTGTGTCTTTGGGACACCAGAGGTTTGGCACCTCATAGCGACTCGTCCCAGTGGCTTAGTACCACCGTGGGTTGGCCCCACTTTTGATATATTGGGATCGTCGCCAGTGATTTGGTATCACCGTGGGTTGGCCCCACAACTTGATTATTCGTGACTTTGGGTCACCAGTGGTTTGGCACCACATTATTGGATATCGTGACTTTGGGTCACCAGTGGTTTGGCACCACCAGTGGTTTGGTACCACACGGGGTAGAAAAGGAGTTATGGATGACTAGGTTGGGTGCATTATATATATATATATATTGCTTGATTATAAATTGTGTAAGTTTGTTGCATCAACTGGGGGAAGGATTTATGCACTGAGTCTTGGTGACTCACCTTCTCCCTTATCTTTTCAGGTGATACATAGATCGCGGATGAGGAGCCGGATGAGCTCGAGGAGGCCATGCAATAAAAATTCGGTTTTATATGAACTTCGATTTGGGTACTTTATTTTATCTTAATTTGGTTTACATCTTTATTTGGATTTGTAATAAGGCCTTTTTAATTATGTTTTTGAATTATTTATATGCTTTGGACTTGATATTTTAAATATGGCTTATAAAATACATGGTTGATATAATAATTTGAGCACAAAGTTTTCTAAACTACAAAACGCAATGGTTTTTAAAACGTTACCATCGGGTAATATAAATCATTTGATAATATTTAACAACTTAAGTGTTTTCGATAACTCATACTATTTTCCAAAACTCAAGTTTCCAAGTTTCAATTAGAAACGGTTTTCAAACTAATCGCTTTGGTTTCTTTTAAAATTATAAAAGGTTTTCTAATCTATGGATTTGCAACTATGTTTTAAAGATTTATTTACGGAATTTCAAAGTGAATTATCAGTTTTTAACTTATTATACACCTGATTTCTACAAGCCTAGAACAAAGAATTTTTCACTAAAAATTTAATTGTTAATTCGATTCTTTTCAAAATGTTTTCCTCTGTGGCATTTCAGATTCGGTCATGGTGTATTGACCGGGTTTGGGGTGTTACAGAATATGTGGATTTGGCAAAAAGACTCAAGTTAATTATTTTATATTGTATTTTAATTAATGGATTTTAAACTTCGATGTAATAAGGCCATGGGCCACTAGTTTTATTTCCATCTATTATGGGTTTAATTTTTTTTTTTTTTTTTGTTTTTGGTTATTGGAAACATTTATTTTAATTAAACTAAGGCATGTAATTAAGTTTGGGTTTTAATTACAAAGGCATATTTTATATAAAATATATTTGGGCTTTTCTGAAAATACGACATGTTTTACAAAATTTTTCTTAGTGACATACCAGATCTGGTCGTGGTGTTTGGGCCGGGTTTGGGGTGTTACAAGCTTTCTTTTGCATGAAGACATTATCAACCGAAATGTCAGTTCTGGTTCCGCATGAGTTGAATAAAGAGTTTATGATTTTCAGTCATATATTATTGAATAGTTTGAAATGTGTTCTAATACAAGAATGTGCAGAGATATCTTGTGATTATATACAGTTAATGCTGTATAAAAAGAGTTATGTGATATATTTGATGACTATAAGAGTTTAAAATGTTTAATGTTAGAGAAATATCTGAACATGGCACAGCAAGGTTAGCTCCAATCGTCGAAAAACTTTTGAGTCTGTAAGTGATTTTTATTAGAGGAAAATGATTATAGTTTCAGATGTTTTGATTGGGCGATGAATACGTGATTGATCTTATCAGGTAATGAACAGTTGTTAGCTAAATTAGAGGCTAAATAAATGTTTATTTAGTGAAGTTGTAAAATTCAGAAATGTATCAACAAATTATAAGTTAAAAAAAAAGGGGTTCAGCATAAATTGATTTCTGATTCAGAACCTCATATATGGTATCGATAATTATTTGTTATTTCGAGATAGAGTGTGTATACTGAAAAGCTCTATGAATATACAACAACTACTACAAGAAACTCTCAGTGGTAATTTATTTGTTCATATGGGAATAACAAGATGCACAACAGTTCGAGATATGATATCAATGATGAGTGTGAAATGTGATATTTTTTACTTTGTTGATTATAGAAATGGAGGGTGATGAATTCTATATCCAGATTATCTTTATCATTGAAAAAGATAGAGTTATCTGAAATATAATTTAACTGTCTGAAGAAATATCTCTGTAAGTATAGATTTTCTCTTTTGACAAAACAGATGAGTTATCCATTTTTGTGTTGGTAAGTCTATCTATAGTGTCAGTTATCATTGTTTTGGAGTGAGATCTGAAACTCATATGATAATTCTGAGCGAGATTATAGTAATCTGTAAGTATGAAATTGCATTGAAATCGTACAACGCAAACCAAATTCTCGAAATATTTATTTGTCACTGTGTTTTAGAATTGCAAAGCAACTAAGAAAGACTGTTGCTGTTATAAGCAGTTATCGAACTCCGTTACTTTAGGATCGAGTTTTGTGAGAAAATGATTCACAGGATTAAAATCGTCAGAGAATGTGAGTAGAAAATGAAAACAATTTAATACAATTATAAGCAATCTCAGCTAGAGATGATGCACAGCGAAAGTCAGATCAGAATTTCAATTGTGAGATTAAAGAGATTTGAAATCCGAAGTTATGTGTGAATTTGAAATGTATTGTGTGGAAGAAAATTTTTAATCTACATTCTGGTAAGATTTTCGGGGACGAAAATCCCTAAGGGGAGAGAGTTGTAATAGCCCGGTTTAGACCCTAATCGGAACAGTGGTTTCGGGACCACAATCTAAAGTCAAAATATTTATTTTAATATTTTATTATGGTTTATATCATTAAAGAATTATTGTGTGAAAATTTCATAAAGAAATTTTACCGTTTAAAGGCTTAATTCGGTAAAAAGGACTAAATCGTGTAAAGTGTAAAACTTGTGTTCTATTACCTAAATGTATTAAATAGCTATAGAACCTTAAAGTTAAGGTCCTTATGTGGTAAATATACCATTTCTATGTTAGTGGATGTTAATGGTTTGGCATAAATGAAATTTTGAATTATTTTTAAGGTTAAATTGGTAAATGGTTAATAAATGTCATAATAATTATAATAAAGCCAAAATATCATCTTCATTAATTCACCCACCACCGAAAATGCTTGAATAAAACAGCCATGGATGAAGCTACATTTGGCCAAGCTTTGAAGATTAATTGGTGAGTTATTTTTGCTCGGTTTTTAATAATTTCTATGTTTTTAAGTTCATTACAACTTAACTTAGCTAGCCCGTATCTCTGTTTTTGAAACTGTTATAAATTTTGAAAGATGTCATTGTTGAATGCTTGGTTGTTTAGATGTTTTATGATAGATTATTAAAGTTTGAAGCTAGATTAACAAGTTTTATAAAGTGATTTTTTGACAAAAATGTCAATTAAGGACTAAATTGAGAAATGTGCTAAATTGTGTGGTAAAAGTGTGATTAAATGGAAAATATGGGCTGATTTATGAGTGGGTAAAATTCGGCTAGCTTGTAATTGTATTAAATTGCATGAATTTGCAATTTTATGTGTTAAGGACTAAATTGTAAAATGTGAAATTTTAGGGGCTAAAGTGCAAAATGCCCATTTATGTGATTTGGTTGAAATTGAATGAATTGTTGAATAAATTAGTTAAATTTTGATATTATCTAGATTGAGAAAAACAGAATTCGGGTCTAGATCGAGGGAAAATCAAGGTATCGGATTAGTCGACCTAATTCGTCGTTACAGCGAACGAGGTAAGTTCGTATTTTAATAGACGTTACAAAAATCAGGTTATAAATGTGAATTATTTGTGTGATTAAATTCAATGCAGAATGGTAATGTAAATATATATGTATTTTGAACAAGTTGTGTATATTATTATGATATTGAATTGTTCAAGAATCAGATTATATGAATACGAGAAAGCATCAACAATGTGATGAAATCTGAAAGCCCCGTACGAACCATAGGAATAGTTAGGGTACATGTGTCATGACATAGGATTCCGATATGTGTTATCGTGTAAGACCACGTCTGGGACATTGGCATCGATTTAAGATTTATGTGTAAGACCATTTTTGGGACATCGACATCATATATGATTTCGTGTAAGACCCTGTCTGGGACAGTGGCATCAATATTTGATTACATGTAAGACCACGTCTGGGACGTTGGCATTGTACGAGCGTTTCGAGTTACTTGAGTATCCTATTGATTCCGAACAGTTCAACGGGCGTTTCTGGAAATAGTGAATAAGTGAATGACATTCTGATTCAGGAATGTTGATATGTATACAATATTTGATAATGAAAGGTAAGTATATATGTCCAAAAAATATTATGTGATGTATATGCAAATAAGATGTTAATATGTGCAAATGAAATGTGAACAAATGAATAAGTTGTGGCTTATAAAGTGGCATATGTGAAATTGTCATATACTTTATGAATGAAAGGTGAATTTGGGTATAAATGTTGAAATGAGATTCATATGAAAAAGATATATGACTAGATAATATTTTGAGTTGTATATATAAGCCATGTGATATGACTTGTAAATGGGATGTAAATATGGTAAATATTATTTATGTTTTGTGATGCAAAGTTGGTATATTATTGATGAATGGTTAGATACAATTGAGCTAAAGAAGAAATATGAATATGTTATTGAGATAAGTTGTATTTTGGCATGTGAGATAGTATATTATGTTTATGACATTGAATTGAAATCTTTTGTTATGTTAAGTTTATTAAGATACGAGCTTACTAAACTTTCAAAGCTTACTTTCGGTGTTTTTTCCTATGTATATAGATTTTTGGAGATTTGCTCAGGTTAGAAGTCGGCGGAGATTGCATCACACTATCTGGTTAATGATTTCGGTATTTATCCCCTTTAAGACTTAGATATATGGCATGTATAGGCTATTGTATTTGATATTATGGTTGGAATGTATTTGGTCATTTGAGATGGTTGATTATGAATGTGGTTGTGGAATTTAGTATATTTATCATGATATTGGCTAAATAGCTTAGAATTTGTTATGAGATTGGCTTGATATGATCTAAGTGTATATGACCATTTTAATAATGGTTTAAGTTATTCATATGATCATTTGTTAGATGATGAGTATTTGCTTAAGAAGTGCATGAAATTGAGTTGATGAATTGGTTTATTTTTGAGGTATGGATTGATGTTTGAATTGGGAAATATTGTACAATTGAAATAGGTTATATTGATGATTATAACTTGTGTATTTGGGATGTTCTTGGTTAATCAAATGGTATTGAAATGGTGTAGAATGACATGGTTTAGGTATGCATAAGGAAGATGAGAAATATGGCTTAAACCAAGCCTAATTTTGTGTCACACGGTTGAGCACACGGGCATGTGTCTCGATCGTGTCTCTTAAGATTGTAGTTCAAAACAAGTCAGACTCGACCACGGGCTGGACACACGGGCGTGTGACTGGCCGTGTGGTGCAAGTCAGTGTCGACCACGGGTGAGGCACACGGGCGTGTCTCAGGCCGTGTGGACAAGTCAATATGTATGCCCTGTTTTGCCACGGCTTAGAGACATGGGCGTGTCTGAGGCCGTGTGAGGCATACGACCTGACCACACTGGTGTGTGACTTGTGTAACTTTGAAAAATGTTTGATTTTCAGAAAAATTTGAATGATTCCGGTTTAGTCTTGACTTCTTTATAATGTATGATTAAGGTCTCATAGACCTCATTAAGGGACAATGTGTTTGTATTCTACTATGATTTGACGATGACATATACATTATGATGTGAAATGTTCATAAATTTTTTCGGTTGTTCGGTAATGCCTCTTAACCCTAAACTGGCGATGGTTACGGGTTAGAGGTGTTACAGTCAACTTGATTTATTATTTTATAATTTGCTTCGGTTATACATGTCGAGACCACATTATTGATTTGATATACTGAAATGATAGAGACACTTAGGATTTAACCCCTTTTACCAGTAAAAAGCTTACTCTTTGTATTAACACTTAGTAAACCTCATTGATCCTAACACAGTTTTTTTCTAACTCGTTTTTTATTAACCCGTAACCCATATCTATGTTGTAAACCCTTTTTATTGACTCCCTTTTTGTCGAGATTTGATTTGGTTAGTTGTCTGATTATGTTTCATCGTTTGCATTATTGAATTGTACTTTACTCTAAAAAAACAATTGATTGAGCTTGAATAGTTAGTTTCATATTATGTTGATAAGCTTGTTTTCATTCTTTATTTCTTCTTAATGTAGATTCTTTTAATTTAGCAACTAACTATTTTTTCTAGTTTGGTAACTTATCAATTCAGCTCTCAAGTATAACCAACTTTTCTGACCTTTTCCATACCCTTAACCTAAGCCCTATTACAACCTTGTAATGACCTTTTGATTGGTGTGTCATGTCATTCTATAGTGGTGGAGATTTGATTTTCAAGCAGGCATATGGTAATAACATTTCTCGTTTGACTGTCGAGTGCATATTACTTGAACCTTAAACACTTTAAGTGATTGAGTGAACCTTAGTGAGGATGTTAATGCTTGTTTAGTTTGAATTTCAAATAATTATTGAGATATGTTCTTAATGCCTTAAAAGTTTTGAAACACCCCAAACCCGGCCCACGAGCCCTGACCGGATCTGGTATGTTCCTCGAAGAAAACTGATTCAAAACTCTTTTGTTACTTTGAGAAAAACTTGTGTGATTTTAAAAAAATATTGTTTGGGTTGGGCTTGTGTTGAAAACAAACTGGATTTTTATATTAGAAAACCTTTTTTTTTAATTTTAAGTAATAAACATATCGAGTATATTTTAAAATAAAATACTTAGTCTTTAACTTAATCAAAATTTGTAACACAATAAAACAACAAGTAGAAATAAAAATCGTTCATCATGGCCTTATGGCCTTATTACATCAAATAGTTTCCAAAATATTTCAAAGTACTAAAATAAATTCAAGAGTCCATAAAAATATAAACTTCATGTTGAGCATGGCCACCACAAGTACTGCCGTCCCAGTCCATCACTGTTCATCACCTGAAACATGGTCCCACAAGGCATACAATAGTTGCACATTCAAAACATAAAATACAAGTTATGATGCATTCCCAAACCCAAACCTAATTGTCCATTCGCTACACACCCCCGTACCTGCTAGTCACACCGTGGGGACTACTAAGTCGACCCTCCTTCCGCTACACTCCAAATTTGCGGTCTTAGGTCACCGCATACTGTGGTTTTAGGTCACCACTTTCAGATTACTGTGGTCTTAGGTCACCACTTTTCAGATATCACGGTCTTAGGTCACCGTGTTCGTGGTCTTAGGTCACCACATTCACTTCCCCTTTCAAACAAACCCATATGCCCCATATAATAACAATATGCATGGATATGCCAGAGTTCACATTCTTATTCTTATTCTCATGTTATAATTAACATATTTCATAATCCTAGTAGGAGTAGGAAACGTACCTGAGTACTTAGTACCATAACATGGTACCTTAGCCACTTTCATATTCTTATTAACACATGTTTTAATAAACATAGCCATAATACATATTATAAAGTAGTGTGGGGTACACACCTGACTTGCTTAGGGTTTCCAATCCAAATCCCGAGAAGCTTGATCTAATGCCTTAGATCTTAGATCTCTACATTTAATCAATCATTCAATACTTAGTAAAGAACCATTCGGCCATAAATCCAAATCCTAGTAGGATTAGTACACTAAAACTTACCTTGCAATTTCCAAATCCCGAAAGTATTCCTTGCCTTATATGTCTGTCGAAATCCCTATAACTTCATGTTAGATCAATTTCTAACATTTATTCATAACAAATAACCCTTAGCCGAATGTTAAATATGACTTACCTTGTGGATTTTAAATCCCAAAATTCACCGAATAACTAGGGAACACGCAGCTTATGGTGTACCTTCGGGAAAAGAACTTCTCCTTCCTTGTAGTCTACACTTAGTAAATCCCGAAAGATCCTTCCATATTCGGCAACCAAAATATGTATGGGGTTAGATTATCTCTCGGCTAATCTAAAAGAAAAGAATGGAAACCAAACTTGGATCTTACCCTTATTTGAAGAAATCGATTGCACCTTCACTTCAACCTTCAAAGATTCGGCTATGGCTAAATGATGCTCTCACAACTTTCGGCTTTTGGAGGGATTAGAAAGAAAAGAGAAGGAAGAATAAAGATGGAGGATTCGGCTAGAACACAAGGTATTTCGGCTTGGCAAAAATAAAAGAAGAAGAGGATTTGGTGAAGAGAATTCGGCAGAGGCTTTCAAAGAACAGAAAATAATGCAGAATGGCCTCTCCTTTCCTTTTATAGCCTAATTTACTAGGCTAGAGTCCCTTACTTGGCCACCACTCTTCTATTTTGATAACTTTATCCCTTGATTTATCACTTTAATTATCAACAAAACTTAATCCAATATTTATCTCTTATCTCCTAATAAAAATAACAATAATTATCCATCATTTATCTCTTGAAAATAATCTAAAATAAATCCATTATTTATCCCTTATTTATCCACCCTTTATCTCTTAAAAATAAAAGAATAAAAGCTCCTAATTTATAGCCATGTGCCGTCCACCTCACTTCTTCTGGAAGCAAAATAAAATTTCTTTTATTTGCTTCCCATGTGACTCGAACTCAGGCCCAACACCCTTGCATGTGGCGCCATTTCCAGAGGCCCTAAGTGGCATCTTCAGGCCACTTTTCCAAGCCTGTTTGTGTGTCAAATTTCACAAACTTTTTCTTTTAAGGCCACCTTGCCTTAATTTCCTCTTTTAAACCTTAAAACTCGACATTTCTAGGTCATTTCTAAGTTTCCAAAAATTTTCGTTTGCCTCTTTAAACTTGACATTTCCTTACATTTCCAAGTTTCCAGAAATGTTTACTTTCCTCTTTTGAATCATTTCTAAATCTTTTCCTTACATCCCCTAGTTTCCAAAAATGTTCACTTTCCTCTTTTAAACTTAACGTTTCCAAAGCATTTCCTTACATTTCCTTACATTTCCATACATTGCCTTACATTTCCATACATTTCCACACATTTCCATACATTTCCATACATTTCCATACATTTCATGAATTACACATCCAACACACCCACTGAGCCCACTATCTCATGAATTACACACGAATGCATAACCCCTAATCTAGGATGTTACAAGTTTCTCATTGGACTGCTTGTGCTTTCTAGTGTCGTTGTAGTTTGAATTTTTGATGCATGATTATCTGTAAATTATCCTAGACATTATCAGTGAAAACAATAAATTGCGGGAAGTTAACTTGAATATGGGTTGAGAATTTTGCTTGAGGATAAACAAATGCTTAAGTTTGGGGATATCTGATAAGTGCTAAAAGTAGCGTGTTTAATCCCATTATTAATGAGATTTTGGGTGATTATCTGATGTTAATAATGAATTTTACGCTCCTATTTAAATTCATGTTTTTATATTTAGGAGAGCATTTGGGAGCAAAAGGAGTGAAGACTAGAAAACCGAAGCAAGTTACAGGAGCCACACAGGCTGACCCATTCCACACAGCCTGGCCAAACGGCCGTATGAACCACATGGCTCTGTGGTAGGCCTGTCGATTTCACGAATTTGCACCCTAAACTGCAGGAAATCACTTTTTTTTTAGGTTTTTTTTTGGGCATTTTAAGAAGTATATATGACAAAAATAAGAAGAGAAGAGTGAGTCGTCAAAGAATATTCAAGAAAACAACTCAAAGAACACTATTGAAACCAACTCTGAAGTAGATTTCCATTAAGATTGAAGACTCCTATTTGATTTCTTTAGATTTTATCATGAGTTTCTTTGTTTCTTGATGTTATACTATATCTTGGATGTTTCTATTTTTGAGCATGAGCTAATTTTCTAAATACCTAGGGAGATGAACCTTATGATAGATTCTGTTGTTTGATTTTTTATTTTACGAAATAAACTCTTAGTTTCTTGTTCTCGATTATGTGTACTTAATTCTTGGTTTAATATTTCTAGATTATTGATCCATATTTGATGTGCTTAAATCAAAGGAGGAATAAACCCTATTTAAGAGTAGATCTTGCATAGTTGAGTGGAGTTGCATGCAATCCTAGAAATAGGATGACATAAATCTATCGGATTAAAGTCAAATCTAATGGAGAAATCCATAGAATGAGTTAATGCAATAATAAGAGTTTTAATTAGAAAGAAATTTCAATTAATCATCTTAGAGTCAGTTGCTTTTATTCTAGAAAGAGTATTAGCATAATTTAAGGATTTCTACAGATCAAGTTACTAAGTACATAAATTGCGTAATTTAGATTGATAATGACAGATGAAATCTAGGTGGATTCTTTCTTGAGTATTGTTTCGCTTCTTGATTGTTAATCATTTATTTTCCTGATTTGTTTTTTTTGTTGTGTTCATTAGTTAATTTTAGTTTTTAATCAATCACTCCAATTATTCAGTTAAATAATAGAAAGACCGTAATTACTAGTACTTTTAATCTTTGTGGAAACGATATCTTTACTCACCGTAGCTATACTATTAATTGATAGGTGCACTTGCCTTACTCGAATTTTTAGTTGATTTTGTGGACATCAGTTATTTTATATAAAATAATTAAAGTGCTTATTGTACATAAAATGTATTATTCTATGATTTATGAATTAATAAAAATATTTTTTATTGTTCATTATTATATTATATTGATAATTGAATAACTTTTTATTTTATTAAATTTATAAACTTAATACTTATATTCTAAAATATTTATTCCGAAAATCAAATATATTATATTAAGTCCAAACCAAATAATATACTCATTATTACCCAAATTTAAAATAGAGTAATTATAGCTCAAATCTTAAATTTAAAATAAAAAGAAATTAAACTTAATACCCAAATACAATTTTTAAAAATTAAAGCTAAATTCAAATTTTAATTTAATAAAAAAATTATTAAGATATTAATTTTTAATAATATTATATGTTTTGCAAATTATTATTTTAATATGCCAAATTAGATGATTTATTGATGCTAATATCCTTGATCCTACAGCATAAAATAGTAATAATAAAGAAAAACTAAAATGCTTGGCTCGCAATTCACCTAGTCAACGGCAACGCGAAACTATACGGTGTCATTTACTCTAGAAAACTACTTATTTGCGACTAGTCTATGGAGGAGGAGTTTCCACAAATGTTGTTTTCAGCTATTCACAAGCTTAGCTGGTTTGCATTTTTAATCCACCCATCCTTAGCTGGAATTGGCAGACTTCAAAATTGTAGCTTTTTACCAGTTTTATCCTCAACTACCTTGAAGAATACAGTGGTATTCAATTTTCCCATTTATTCAGCTATATATATAAGTTGTAGCCTTGTAGGCTTTTTCTACACACAACACTAAAACCACAATGCTATTCTTAATTACTATCGTCTTCCTCATTCTTTCCATTTCACCTTCTCTAACAAGTTCAGTTCCTTATATTCCTACTGACTACATACTTTTGAACTGTGGTGCTTCATCAAACACTACATCCTATGATGGCAGAAATTGGGTTGCCGATGATGACCACCTATATGCTAATTCCTCTTCTTTTTCATCCACTGCATCCTATCAAGACCCCTCTGTCACTCAAGTTCCTTACATGACAGCTCGTTTCTTTCGTGGTGAATTCACTTATAAATTCCCCGTTTCACCAGGCCCTAAGTTCCTTCGTCTGTACTTTTATCCAAATCAATACCCTGGCCTTGATATTACCAGTTCCTTCTTTTCCGTTGCCGCTAATAATTACACTCTCTTGAGCAATTTTAGCGCCTATTTAGTTTCTGCCACTAGTCCTCCCCAAGCCTTTATTGTCAAAGAATTTGTCATCACTGTTGGAAACAAGCAGATGATGGATGTCACCTTCACCCCTTCACCGAATTCTTTCGCTTTTATCAATGGGATTGAAGTCGTTTCCATGCCTGCAAATCTCTACACAGGCCAGAAACATGGCTCTCTCCGCTTCATAGACAGTAATTACTATTTCGAGCTTGAAAACTCCACTGCTCTTGACACTGCTTATCGGCTTAATGTTGGTGGAAGAGATGTTTTAGAAGTGCACGATTCAGGAATGTTCCGACCATGGAACCAAGATATTGACTATATCTTTGGAGCAGCATCTGGAGTTACGTATTATGATCAGTCTGAGGCAACAATAAAATACACCGAGGCCACACCAGTGTATACGGCACCGGAAGCTGTGTACAAATCCTATCGTTCAATGGGGCCTAATTCATATATTAACTTCAATTACAATCTTACATGGCTTTTCACAGTTGATTCGGGGTTTTACTACCTCGTTAGGCTCCATTTTTGCGAAAACTCTCTACAGAAAGTGAATCAGCGTGTATTCGACATATATATTAATAATCATACCGCTGAGAAAGCCATGGAAGTGATTGCTGTGAGTGAAGGTAATGGTATTCCAATCTACATAGACTGTGTTGTGTGGGTGGCACAAAGTGAAAACGAACTATGGGTCGCACTACATCCAAATGCCAAATCTAAGCCAGAGTATTATGATGCGATTTTGAATGGTTTAGAGATTTTCAAGCTGAACAACTCGGATGGTAGCCTTGCCGCTCCGAACCCTCGACCGGAGACAAAGCCAATGCTTAAGCAAAAGCATTCAAAGGAGGCAAGATTTTTGAAACCGGGAAAGGTCGTCATTGGAGCTACAGTAAGCAGTATAGTATCAATCCTGCTTATATTGTCCCTTGTTTTTTGGCAAAGAAAACATTTTTTGTGCAGAACGGAATCCATAAACAGAAGAAGAGTTTCCCCCAATCGATGTAGGCACTTTTCAGTTGCCGATATACTCACTGCAACAAATAACTTTGACGATGCTCTCATTATAGGGCGCGGTGGCTTTGGCAACGTGTACAGGGGTCACATTCCGGGTATTCAATACGAGGTGGCAATTAAGCGACTCAATTCAAAGTCTCACCAGGGTGAAAATGAGTTTTGGGCAGAGATTGAGATGCTCTCTCAGCTTCGCTACATTAACCTTGTGTCGCTTATAGGTTACTGTAACGAAAAACAAGAGATGATTCTTGTTTATGATTATATGGTGAATGGAACCCTTTGTGATCACCTCTATAAAAACGATAATATTCCTCTCCAATGGAAGCAAAGGCTGCAAATCTGTATTGGTGCTGCTCGTGGATTAGAGTACCTTCATATAGGTGCAGTCCAGAGAATCATTCACCGAGATGTGAAGACTACCAACATTTTGTTGGATGAGACATGGGTGGCTAAAGTCTCGGATTTCGGGTTATCGAAAATGGGTCCGGTTCTCTTGGAAAATGTTCCAATAACAACTAAGGTGAAAGGTACTTTCGGATACATGGATCCGGAGTATTTTCGAAGGTTACATTTAACAGAGAAGTCCGATGTGTACTCGTTCGGGGTGGTGTTATTCGAAGTCTTGTGTGCTAGACCCGCAGTTGACACAAGTTTAGAAGATGATGAAATAGGTTTAGCTGGTTGGGCTCTCAAGTGTGTAGAAAATGAAACAATTGAGCAAATCATTGACCCTTACTTGGATGGTAAAATTGCAGCAGAGTGTTTAAAAGTATTCGTTGAGATTGCGAAAAGCTGCCTACATGATGTGGGAGTTGAAAGGCCAAAAATGAGTGATGTGGTGGGAATGCTTGAGTTTGCACTGGAATTGCACGAAGCTGCTGGAGCAAAACAGGCGGTAGAAGCTGGTGATACAATTAATCATGCCCTGACCATGGATGAACGTGTGTAGTCTTTTTGGGTCAATTTGGTAACAAATCAATTTCATAAAATCACTACCGTTAGCTTTTTCACTTTCATGACGTAGTGTTATAATTAATTACAAATTGAGCTGGAGGTTAGGAGTGGTAAGGAAAATGACTTGTGGGTAAGCTTAAAATGTCAAAAGTCTTCCTCTAAAGACAAATAAATCAACACATCTTCTGGAGCTCTGCGTAGGTAGTGATTGATTCCTACACACTACCGACAGCCGACATGGTCCCTTATCAACTATGCATGGAACATCACTGATCACAGGATTAATTTTTTAAGCATCACTTTTAAAAAGTGTTGTTTGTGAATTTTTAGAAGTGTTTTTGAAAAAATTTATTTTAATATTTAGGTGTTTAGTGGTTCTTTTAAAAGGTATTTTGAGAAATAAAATATTCATATTTTGGGTCGAAATCAAGATATTCATTTCTAGTGATTAGTCTTTTCGTTGTAGGCGTTTTTGTTACATTCTAAAAACTAAGATAGTAGAATCGGGTAAAGGGCCGGATGTTGAAATCGGGTATCGGAAATAGGATTAGAGTGTTTAATAATAAAATATTAAAATAATTATCGGGTCTAAAATTAGGTGGTGAAAATTAGGATTAGGTGGTCGTTTATTAAATAACTTAAAACGGATTTTAAAAATAAAATCGGGTTTGAAAATAATTAAAAAAAGAATATGTTTTAATTAAACTAAGGACTGATTTGAAAAATAAGAGAAAATTGAGAGTTTTTAAAAGGCAAATTTTTCTTAATTTTAAAAATCTGTTCATCTCCCTTCTTTCTTTAAAAGAACCCCACGTCCCATTCTCTCTCATTTTAGCTTCACATTCATAATTTCTCAAATTCAAATATGATATTTTCTCTCAAAATTAACTCATCCTTAGTGATTTCTTAGCCATCCAAACACCTAAACACCTTCCAATTTTAAAGAAAAACCATTAAATCCTCATCACAATCCGTCATTATCCTTCTCACATTCAACTTCGAATTAGCTCTAAAACTTATTATTTTCTTAAAATTGAGGTAATGTCTTGACTTATTATGATTAGATCAAGGTTTTTGTTTTCTAATTTGGAATTTAATTGAGTGTGTTGAGAGTTTTTAAGATTTAAAGCTTTTAATCAAATTTTGGTTCAACAATGGTGAAATCAGAAATAATGAGCAAACCTACTATTTTTGATTGATTTTGACCTATTTTGAACTAAATAGAAGGTATTTGAACTCAACTTGATAGCTCAGTATCCAATTTTAATGAATTTCGAGTTTCCCCCTTTTGTGTGTTTATACAAGCTTGATTTTCCAGAAATTCTAAATTCATGAGATTAGGTATAATTAAAGGTTTATATTTGTAATAATAGATTAAATATGATGTTTAGAAACATAATGAAGGTTTAGGAACAAAAATCGAGTATGAAAACCTCATATTTTAACAAAACGAGTTGATTTTCGATATGAGAAAACTGAGCTTAGAATGGTGATTTTGTTGTTATTTGTTTGAGTTTAAGGTTGTTAATAATGTGTTTGTAATGTATTTAATGTGTATGCAAAGTGTTGGACTTATCGGGAGCTTCTACGAGCAAGGCGAATAGGAAAGAAAAGCTCATTTGAGATTGTTGGGTGAAAGGCGTTAACTAGGTGAGTGGTTGGAATTGTAGCTCTTAAGCACAATTCCTATGGTTGAATGGGGGCTTAGATTGGTCTAAACACCTAATATAAGTTTGAGAGTAAGTAATTCTACTTGAACTATATCCTATTACATATGATGCTTGTATGTGAGGTTGTGAAAAATCATGTGAAATATTTAAGCAAGTAATATGTGAATATGACAGTGTTTGTTAAGTGAATTGCTAAATTTATGCACACTATTCTGTTTTAAAGTGATTATGGCTCTTTTGAGCAAATGTAAAAACACTTGAGAGTGCATAAAAAATTGTTGTGAGAGTGATTGCGAAAGTGTTTTTAATAAGTAAGAGTATGCATAAAACAATGAGTGATTGTGTGTATAAATAGATACAATGACATTGTGATCATATGGAACCATTGGATTCCATAGGATTGTAAGTTGTAAGTACTCACCATTTTTGCTTATGATGAGGCGAAATGGCCCAAAGATAGCGATGGAGAGATAAGGGAATGTAGAGCATAAATCCATTCACCGAAGATAGCGTGGAGTATTTGGAGACTGTTAGCATTCATCCTACACTTGTACGGAGATAGCGCAAGACTCCTTGAGTCATTTGGAGTGTTTGGAGATAATGCATTATTGATTATATATATGTTTCCATGTCACATTATGCCAATATGTCATTGTGTTTGGCTTGTGATATATTTGATGTTATGCCATAGTTGCATGATTTAGTATGTTTTATTTCAACTATGGATTATTTGCTTAATTGTGACAATTTCTTATGCTCTCACTAAGCTTGGAAAAGCTTATATTTATTTTGCAGAAAAATAGCTTGTGTGAGGAGGGAAAAGTGTGCAAGTGGTGATCCAAAGCAAGGTAATCTTCTGAATAGGTGACTTGGTTTGATTTTGCAAATAATAGAGGCAATGTGGGACTCATATATAGAGGGAATTAGAATTTATTTTGTTTGGTTTGTAATCAAACATTATGGACTGTTTAATTGGTTTTTGGGACTTTGGATTGTTTTAGAATGTCGCTTGAATGAGTATGCATGTTAATGGATGGTATGTATGGTAAATTGGTATGCAAGATATTTGGATAATATGTTAAATGCAATTGAAATGACATGTTGGACATTAAGGTAAATTTTAAATGATTTATTGATATGAAATGGACCATTAATGCACTTAATAAGGCATGGGAGGCAAAATTGGTATGCTAAGTAAATTGGTTGTGGACTTGTAAATGCATAGTAGTATAGAGAATCAAATGAAGTGTTAAATTGTGTTGTTATATGTTTTAATGAATGTAAGCATATTTTGTGTGTTCTATGTATGCTATATAATATGTTAGATTAAAGAAATTTGGCATGTCTTGTGGTCACGACAATTTAGTCCCAACTCTTATACTATGCAATTGAAGCCCTTAAAAATCATAAAATGTTTTGAAAGCCCAACTAAATGAAGAATTTGAGATGAAAGATTTGGGACCAGCAAAGAAGATACTTGGTATGGAGATTCTCAGGGATAGAAAAGCAAGTAAATTGTACCTAAGTCAGAAGGGGTCCAGTGAGAAAGTTCTTTGCAGGTTCAATATGCAGAGTGCTAAGCCTGTTAGTACTCCTTTAGCAGCCCATTTCAGACTTTCATCGACTTTGTCTCCACAATCAGATGATGAGATTAAGTACATGTCATATGTTCCATACTCTAGTGCAGTGGGATCTCTCATGTATGCTATGGTTTGTTCACGTCCAGATTTATCATATGCGGTCAGTGTAGTTAGCAGATACATGGCGAATCCCGGTAAAGAACATCGGAAAGCAGTTCAATGGATTTTAAGATACTTACGAGGTACTACTGATGTTTGCTTACAGTTTGGAAGAACTAGAGATGGAGTCATTGGGTATGTTGATGCTGATTTTGCTGGAGACCTTGATAGAAGAAGATCCCTCACTGGTTATGTCTTTACAATCGGAGGTTGTGCAATCAGTTGGAAAGCTACTTTGCAAACTATAGTCGCTTTGTCTACCACTGAACCTGAGTACATGGCGATTACTGAGGCTTGCAAAGAAGCTATTTGGTTGAAGGGACTCTTTAGTGAGCTCAATGAAGACCTTCAAATCAGCACAGTATTTTGTGACAGTCAGAGTGCCATCTTCCTTACAAAAGATCAAATGTTTCATGAGAGAACAAAACACATTGATGTTCGGTATCATTTTGTTCGTGATATTATTGCTCGTGGTGATATTGCTGTGAGCAAAATTAGTACTCATGAAAATCCTACAGATATGATGACTAAGTCACTTCCTATAACCAAGTTTGAGCATTGCTTAGACTTGGTTGGTGTTCATTGTTGAAGTTAAACCCTTAAGGGGTTTTATGGAAGAGGTGGAGAACCTGTTCGTTGAGAGTTCGCGATGAAGAACTTGTTGATTGAGAATTCGTGTTAAGGTGGAGATTGTTAGAATTAAGTGACCCAAATTCTTATTTAAATAAAATAAAAGAAGAATCCCTATAAAATTACACTTCTTTTATTTTATTTTAAATAAGGTTTTTTAAACCTTATTAAACTCTATCTATTTGATATTGATTAGAATAAGGAGTTTCAATCTTACTACACAGCTATTAGAATATGGCTTTATAAGCTTATAAATAGATATGGTCTATTCCTCTTGTAATTGATTCGAATTCGACATAGTGAATTTTCTTTTCCTCTGCCCGTGGTTTTTTCCTGAAAGGTTTTCCACGTAAAATCTGTGTGTTCTTTATTTTTATTTCTCTTTTCTTTGCGATATATTTGTCATTACGGACGTTATATTTTTCACAAAAAATTTGCAAGACCAATTTCATAATTTTACTGTCAAATTTTATAAAAAGATATTTGTCGAAACTTTTTTTTTGAAAAAAAAAAGGGGATCGACTTTAAAATGAAAATGGAGTCGCCACCAATTTTTTTTTCGAGGTGTGATTGGGTCACCTTGAAATTGATCATTTTAATAAAAAAACATTTTGATTTATTAAAACAATGATTTTGGTCTACGAAATTCGAGAAAACAGGTTCGGGAGTCGGTTACGCACGAGGAAGGTTTAGCACCCTCATAACGCCCAGAAATTGGTACCTAATTGATTAATTAATGTCCTAATGTCAAAATTTTGAAAAGATTTTAAAACACGATCCTTTTGATTTTTAAAACTTATGTCCTTTAATTTTAAATGGACATTCAATTATTTGGATTTAAAAGAAAAATAGAAACTCAGTAAGTTAGAGTACAATCTTTCGAATTTTCCAAACACTGAATATCCTTTGCCTTTTAGAAATCCTTGCCTCGAGATGACAAAACGTCGCATCCAGTGAGTTAGGACACAACATCTTAAATTCTCGAGAATAGGTTTTTTATTTAAAAATTCATATGTTTTAATTTCAAAAAGGGTACTCAATCATTTGGACTTAATGAGAAAAATCGAAACCCAGTAAGTTAGGGCACGATTTTCTCAAAACTCCCAAATATCGAATATTGCCTTATTTTTAAATTAAAAAATCATGGATTTTGAAATATGAAGGTATACTTGGCCACATTAATAAATAAAGATTAATGAATAAAGAAAATGATATGTGACAAATCCTAAAAGGATACGTATAATTTAAAATAAACAATATACGAAAACTTAAAATAGATAATATAAAACAGTTTAAAATGATATAAAATAAAACCACTTTAAAATAATCGTTGTATAAAACAAAAAGAAAAATGAATGATATATAAGAATTTAAAGTAATAATATAAAAAAACTTAATCGAAATAGAACTATTTAAAATAAGTAATATAAAAAATAATAAAATGAAATAGCTTGAAATAAATACCACATACAAATTTGGAATAAATAAATAAAATACAAATTTACAAAAGTGTGAAAATAAAATAAATCTCTATACAGAAATAATAAATAAATGAATAAAATAAAAAGAATAATTAGTAATTAAACAATTAAATGGATAAATAAAAAAGGTTGAAAAAACGAAGATGAATGAAGAATAAAATAAGAACAAACCATAAAAAATAAGAACGCAAGAGGGAGAGAAATTTGAGTGAATGCTCTCAAGAATTCTTATTGCTTCCCCCAAAACTCAAGTGTGTTTTACAATGAAGGGAGAGACCTCTATTTATAGTTGAGCCTCCCCAAATCCAACGATACAGATCAATTACATCAACGGCTAAGATTAAAAGGTATCTACAAATTAAATCTCTAAGATTACAAAATCATATCTTCTAAGATTGCATACCATATCTTCTAAGATTGCATATCATATCTAAGATTTGTATATCATATCTAAGATTGCATATCATATCTTCTAAGATTACATACCATATCTTCTAGGATTGTATATCATATCTAAGATCTGCATATCATATCTAAGATTGCATATCCTTGAAGGTTGTGTTTCCATATACGTCAAGCTTGTAGATGGACCTTCAATCTTTTCAAGTAATGGGCCATTTCGATCAGGCCAAATGATATATTTTGGATTGGACTTGGACTTTGTTTTATTATTTTGGGTTTATTATTTGTTGTATGGGCCCGGGCTAAATTGGCCTATTACAGCTGCCCCTCTTTGCTCATTGTCTGTAACGAGAATTGAGCAAAGACTATAAAAGGACCAATTTTGCCCGGTCATGCCGAGCCTTAACCTCTTGATCCTCATCTTCTTCAAGTAGTCTCTAACCCAACTGCAACTTCAAGGAGATTGAATGTGTAGCTTTAATCTTATTCTACTGCAACTTCAGGGAGATAAGACCCGCTCTTGTAGATTTAATCCATCTTACTGTAACTTCAGGAAAGTGAGACTAGTATCTTTGATCTTGCTTCACTGCAATATTCACGAAGACAAGATCTGCTATTTTCAGTTTGCTCCACTGCAAACTCAGGAAGGCAAGCTAATATCTTCGATCTGCCTCCTGCAACTTCAGGAAGATAAGATCTACTGTCTTCAGTCTGCTCCACTGCAAACTCAGGGAGGTAGGCTAATATCTTCGATCTGCTTCCTTGCTACCTCAGGGAGATAAGGCTGGTGGCTAAAATCTGCTCCCTGCTACCTCGGGAAGATAAGATTTGCCGTCTTCGATTTGCTCCACTGCTATCCAGGGAAACAAAATCTACAATCTTTAGTCTGTTTCCTTGCTACCTCAGAAAGATAAGACTAATGGCTTAAATCTGCTCCCCTGCTACCTCGGGAAGATAAGATTCACCGTCTACAATCTTCAGTCTACTCCCTTGCTACCTCAGGAGGATAAGACTACAAACTTCAGCCTGTTCCCTTGCTACCTCAGGGAAATAAGGCCAGTGGCTAAAATCTGCTCCCCTGCTACCTCGGGAAGATAAGATTCGTCGTCTTCGATTTGCTCCACTACTATCTCAGGGAGACAAAATCTATAATCTTTAGTCTGCTCCCTTGCTACATCAAGAAGATAAGACTAATGGTTTAAATCTGCTCCCCTGCTACCTCGGTAAGATAAGACTACAAACTTCAACCTGCTCCCTTGCTACCTCAGGGAGATAAGGCTGGTGGCTAAAATCTGCTCCCGTACTACCTCGGGAAGGTAAGATTCGTCGTCTTCGATTTGCTCCACTGCTATCTCAGGGAGACAAAATCTACAATCTTTAGTCTGCTCCCTTGCTACATCAAGAAGATAAGACTAATGGTTTAAATCTGCTCCCCTGCTACCTCGGTAAGATAAGACTACAAACTTCAACCTGCTCCCTTGCTACCTCAGGGAGATAAGGCTGGTGGCTAAAATCTGCTGCCCTGCTACCTCGGGAAGATAAGATTCACCGTCTTTGATTTGCTCCACTACTATATCAGGGAGACAAAATCTACAATCTTTAGCCTGCTCCCTTGCTGCATGAGGAAGATAAGACTTGTATCTTCAACCTGCTCCACCACAACTTCAAGGAAATAAGGTTGGTGACTTGAATCTGCTCCCCTGCAACCTCGGGAAGATAAGATTCGCCAAATTTGATCTGCTCCACTACTGCTTAAAATTAGCTCTAAAACTTATTGTTATCTTAAGATTGAGGTAATGTCTTGACTTATTATGATTAGATCAAGGTTTTTTTTTCTAATTTGGAATTTAATTAAGTGTGTTGAGAGTTTTTAAGATTTAAAGCTTTTAATCAAATTTTGGTTCAACAATGGTGAAATCTGAAATAATAAGCAAACCTACTATTTTTGATTAATTTTAACCTATTTTGAACTAAATAGAAGGTATTTGAACTCAACTTGATAGATCAATATCCAATTTTAATGAATTTCGAGTTCCCCCTTTTGTGTGTTCATACAAGCTTGATTTTCAAGAAATTCTAAATTCATGAGATTAGGTAAAATTAAAGGAGATCAAGATCTTTGACAAAATGGACGAGGCCGAGGAAAGGGAAATATGCGCCTCCGATAATCAGCCGCCAGCCATCCCTTATAGTGCCGATCGACCTCTGGTGATTTACTATGAGGCTAAGAAGAAGGAAGTCAAACCAACGCTGGTGATTAAAGTGCCATCTCCTTTCCCTTACAAGGACGATAAAGCAGTACCATAGAAATATGGTGCTAATATTGTTATACCCGAGAGTGAAAAGCCAAGGGCTGTGATTGGAGATATTAGCAGAGTAGGACACTTTACCCGCAGCGGGAGGTGTTATTCTCCGGAAATGGTTGAGCCAAAGAAAAAAGCCGTTGACTCGAGTCAGAAAGGAAAGGCACCAATGCATGAGGCTGAGGTTGATGTTGAAATACAGCCTGAGCAAGAAATTAAAAGACCTGTGAATGAGGATGAAGCACATGAATTCTTGAAGTTCATCAAGCACAGTGAATACAACATCGTGGAACAGTTGAACAAACAGCCGGCGAGAGTCTCGGTGTTATCTCTACTGTTGAACTCGGAGCCACATCGAAATGCCTTGCTAAAAGTGTTAAATCAAGCTTACGTGGAAAGCAATGTATCTATAGAAAAACTTGATAGGTGGGTAAACAACTTGAATGCAGATAATTTCATCTCTTTCAGCGATGATGAAATACCACCAAATGGTAGGGGCTCCGTGAAAGCATTGCTTATTACGACCAATTGCAAGGGTTACATAGTACCGAATATACTCATCGACAACGGATCCGCACTCAATGTCATGCCTCTGGCCACACTTTCCAGGATGCCAGTTGATATGTCTTATCTAAGGCCTTGTCATTCCACAGTAAGAGCATTTGATGGGACACGACGGGAGGTCATGGGAAAGATTGAAATTCCTCTAGATGTGGGCCCATGTACATATAACATAGAATTCCAGGTCATGGATATCTCGCCTTCATATAATTGCCTCTTAGGGAGACCTTGGATCCATTCCGCTGGGGCAGTCCCTTCATCTCTCCACCAAAAAGTAAAGTTTGTCATGGTTAACCGCTTGATCACGGTCTCTAGTGAAGAAGACATTGTTGCCTCTATCTCTACTAACGCACCCTACCTTGATGTAAACAAAGATGCAGTGGAATGTTTCTTCCGTTCCTTCGAGTTTATCAATGCTACATTTGTTGTTGAAGGAAACAAGATTCCCATACCAAAACTGTCAAGGAATACCAAGATGGGAATCAAGCTGACTGTGGGAAAAGGAGCCCGAGTAGAGAAAGGTTTGGGAAAATATCAGCAAGGATTAGCTAGAGTACTAAATCCAGTACACCACAAGGCTCGATATGGTTTAGGGTTCAAGCCAGATGTGCGACAAAGAAGGAAACAATGGCAGAAAGATCAAGAAAGGAGGATTGCAAGAGTCTCAGGCCGGGAATTGGAATGGGAGCCCATAGTGTATCCTCCGTTGTCGAAAACATTTACATCCGCAGGAATGATGTACCTGGAGAGAGACAGCTTGCCAAGCATGTTGTTATCAATTGAAAGGGGTCTTCAGAACATCAGTATAAATGTTATGGACAAAGGAGATGATGCAATTGATGATGTTTTGATGATACGCCCTTGTCCTCCTGGATTCACCTTGAACAATTGGGCTGCTGTGGATCTTCTTGTAGTTTCTAAGTTCTCTCCAAAGTAATGCTCGATGATTAACTCTTTTGTATGCCCTCAAGTTATAGGGGGAATCCGTTATGAGTAATTATGTTTGCTATTTATCTTTTAAATAAACATTAATGGAGATGCATCTTGTCATAGTTTTTTTTATTCTCATTGTCTTCATATTTATTCCCTCTTCTCATAGCCTGTCCTTACATATATCTCATATCATGCCGTAATATTATGCTTGTGTGTTCCAATACCTTGATGCTCCTCTATAGTTTTCTTTTCCATTTACCTTTCAGGTGCTCAGATGTCAACGACATGAACAATCCCGTTACAAGTCCTAAAATCGATTTCGAGAAAGCTGTTTGTTTAGGAGAATGCGAAGCTGAGGAAGATGCTAAATATTATGTCTCATCCCCTGACTTACTAAGGATGATGGAACGAGAAGATAAACAGATTCTACCCCATCAAGAATCTGTTGAGACAGTGAACTTAGGAAATGAAGAAAAGAGGCAAGAAGTGAAGATTGGGACCTCCATTTCAGAGAACACCAAACATGAATTGATCGACTTGCTTCAAGAGTATAAAGATGTGTTCGCGTGGTCGTACCAGGACATGCCAGGTTTGAACGAGGATGTAGTGGTCCATAGGCTCCCACTGAAACCAGAATGCAAACCCATTCAACAGAAGTTAGGACGAATGAGACCTAAAATGCTGTTAAAGATAAAAGAAGAAGTAAAAAAACAATTTGATGCTGGCTTTTTACAAGTCTCTAAATATCCAGAATGGGTAGCTAATACAGTCCCAGTACTGAAGAAAGACGGCAATGTGCGAATGTGCGTGGATTATCGCGATCTGAATCGAGCAAGCCCAAAAGATAATTTTCCCTTGCCACACATCGATACATTGGTAGATAACACAGCAAAACATTCATTATTCTCTTTCATGGATGGATTTTCGGGTTATAATCAGATAAAGATGGCCTCCGAGGATATGGAGAAAACTACCTTCGTAACAATGTGGGGAACATTCTGCTATAAGGTAATGCCATTCAGATTGAAGAATGCTGGGGCAACATATCAGAGGGCAATGGTGATGTTGTTCCACGACATGATGCACAAAGAAATAAAAGTTTATGTCGATGATATGATCACCAAATCTCGGGGGGGAGGGAGAGAGCATGTTGGGAACCTCAGGAAATTGTTCGAAAGACTAAGGAAGTTCCAGCTGAAGCTTAATCCAGCCAAGTGTACGTTTGGGGCTGCCTCGGGAAAATTACTAAGCTTCATTGTCAGTGAGAAAGGTATTGAGGTTGATCCAGATAAGATAAAAGCCATACAAGAACTACCACCTCTACGGACACAAAAAGAAGTCAAAGGATTTTTAGGGAGGTTAAACTACATCGCTCGATTTATTGCTCAACTTACCAATCAATGTGACCTAATTTTTCAACTCCTTCAAAAACATAATCCTGGAGAATGGAACGAGGAGTGTCAAGTGGCTTTTGACAAGATAAAACAGTATTTGTCTAACCCCCCAGTGCTAGTACCGCCAACGCCCGGGAGACCGCTAATATTGTATCTGACTGTGTTCGAAAACTCAGTGGGTTGCGTATTGGGGCAACATGATGAGTCAGGGAAAAGAGAAAGGGCAATTTACTGCCTCAGCAAGAAGTTTACAGAGTATGAGGCAAAGTACCCGTCAATTGAGAAATTCAGTTGTGCTTTAGTCTGGGTAACCCGAAGGCTCAGACAATATATGTTGTATCACACGACATGGTTAATTTCAAAGCTGGACCCAATAAAGTACATGATGGAATCACCTGCACTCTCAGGAAGAATGGCACGATGGCAGATCCTACTATCGGAGTACGACATCATCTATGTGAATCAAAAGTCGATAAAAGGGAGCGCAATAGCTGACTTCTTAGCAACTCGAACGAAGGAGGAATACGAGCCGTCGAGATTTGACTTCCTAGATAAAGACTTGATGTGCATTACAGAAAAAGAATGTGAGTCGTCAAAAGAGAAATCATGGAAGATGAGTTTTGATGGTGCATCAAATGCATTGGGGCATGGGATTGGAGCAGTCTTAGTGTCACCAAAAGGGAATCATTACCCATTCACTGCCAGATTAAATTTCTTCTGTACCAACAACGTAGCGGAATATGAGGCTTGTATCATGGGACTTCGTGCAGCTATTGAACGAGACATCAAAATCTTAAAGGTATCCGGGGTTTCGGCATTGGTGATCTACCAAATCCGTGGAGATTGGGAAGTGAGAGACTTGAAGTTGGTCAAATATCACGATCTTGTTGCGGAATTGGTCAAAGAATTCGAAGAAGTGACTTTTAATTACTTCCTACGAGAAAAAAACCAATTGGCTGATGCCCTGGCCACCTTGGCTTCAATGTTCAAAGCAAACCGAGAAACAGAAATAATGCCTCTCCAGATGAGCATATATGAGGCCCCTGCGCATTGTTTTAGCATTGAAAAAGAGGTGGACGGACAGCCATGGTTCCATGATATCTTACAATATGTTAAGAATCAAAGATATCCTGAGCAAGCAAATGAGAACGACAAAAGAACAATCAGAAGAATGGCAGCGGGATTTGTTCTTGATGGGGACATCCTATACAAAAGGGGAAAAGATCAAGTGCTCCTGAGATGCGTGGATACTGATGAAGCTAGAAAGATACTTGAAGACGTCCATGAAGGAATTTGCGGAACGCATGCTAACGGTTTCACTATGGCTAGGCAGATTATGAGGCTCGGTTATTACTGGCTGACAATGGAAAGCGACTGCATTAGTTACGCGCGAAAGTGCCACAAATGTCAAGTTTACGGCAATAAAATTCATGCAGCGCCTTCGCCCCTTCACGTCATGACTTCTCCGTGGCCTTTTTCCATGTGGGGCATGGATGCTATAGGGCCAATTTCCCCAAAGGCTTCTAATGGACATCGATTCATTTTTGTGGTCATAGATTACTTCACGAAATGGGTAGAAGCCGCTTCGTTTGCTAATGTGACAAAGACCGCAGTTTGCAAGTTCTTAAAAAAGGAGATCATATGTCGATACGGTTTGCCTGAGAGAATCATCTCAGATAATGCCTTGAATCTGAACAACAAGATGATGAAGGAAGTGTGTGAGCAATTTCAAATAAAGCATCATAATTCCTTACCCTATCGTCCAAAGACGAACGGAGCGGTAGGAGCTGCTAACAAAAACATTAAGAGGATTATTGGGAAAATGACCGAAACATATAAAGACTGGCACGAGAAGCTACCATTTCTCTATATGCATATCGCACATGTGTGCGGACCTCTACGGGGGCAACTCCCTTCTCTCTGGTCTATGGAATGGAAGCTGTGCTGCCCATCGAAGTTGAGATCCCCTCTTTACGGGTCTTAATGGAGTCAAAACTAGAAGAATCAGAATGGGTTCAAGCTCGATATGACCAACTAAATCTGATCGAAGAAAAACGCTTGAAAGCAATCTGTCATGGATAGATGTACCAGAAGAGAATGATCACAGCTCATGACAAGAAGGTGCGACCAAGAGAATTTCGCGAAGGAGAACTCGTGCTGAGAAAGATTCTCCCAATACAAAAAGACTTTCGAGGAAAATGGGCGCCGAATTGGGAAGGACCATATGTCGTAAAGAAGGCCTTCTCAGGTGGAGCTTTGATTCTCACTGAGATGGATGGGAAAGAAGTACCAAATCCAGTGAACTCAGATGCCGTGAAGAAGTACTATGCTTAAAAAAAAAGGGGTCAAGATGAAAACCCGAAAAGGGCGTCTTGGTGGACAAAAATGTTTAGGATGAAGAAATCGAAAGGGCGTCCTAAGGAAGCAGATTTGGGTGATTTGAACAAGAAGTCAAATGGCGAGATATTAATATTCGAAGCAGACTCGGAGGCTCAAAATCTTCTATACAAGAAGCTGTGCTCGAACGGATCTAGGATCAAGAAACGTGGAGAAGTTCATGCGTTGGATATCTAGAGTATTTGTGACAATTGAATCTGTTTTCCTGTATTTATAATGTTTTCTTTATTGAACTATTCCTTGTCAATTTTCCTTGCTCATTGCCTTGGAAATAAATGAGTGTGAGGTACCCCTTTCATACCTACTCGTCATTTTCATGCATCTCATGTTTGGTTCATTCAAATGATGAATAGTGAAATTACACGCTCTAAAAAAAAGAAATGTTGAGCATTACCTGGATGAGAGTTTGGTAAGTTCAAGAGCCTTAGAGTAAGGACAAAGTTCAACAGGGGGCAAAAGGGAAATATACGAGAAACACAGATTACTCGTAAAGCTTGAGGACGAGTACAAAACCTGAAAGGAAAGTCAAGAATCGAAGCAATGAATGCAGGACATCATGAAAGTCGTAACAAAAAGAGATATGACAAACAGGCGCAAGGCACATGGCATAATCATGTAGGCATAAAAGCATTTAAGACAAGTACGTGCATATCATGGCAACATCACGCATGACACATACAGGTACGCCAGTAAAGCAAGAAGTTTTGACGATAACTATACCAAACCAAGGAGAAAGAAGACATCCGAGTTCCACCAGATGATACTTTTTCAATTTCTGTTTGCAAAAAAATCAACTCCTCAGGTCGCACGCTGAGGTATTTTCAATTTGTGTTTTTCAATCAACTCCTCAGGTCGCACGCTGAGGTATTTTCAATTTCTATTTTTCAATTTCTGTTTGCAAAAATCAATTCCTCAGGTCGCACGCTGAGGTATTTTCAATTTCTGTTTTTCAATTTCTGTTTGCAAAAATCAATTCCTCAGGTCGCACGCTGAGGTATTTTCAATTTCTGTTTTTCAATTTCTGTTTGCAAAAATCAATTCCTCAGGTCGCACGCTGAGGTGTTTTCAATTTCTATTTTTCAATCAACTCCTCAGGTGGCACGCTGAGGTATTTTCAATCTCTATTTTTCAATTTTCATTTGCGAAAATCAACTCCTCAGGTCGCACGTTGAGGTATTTTCAGTCTTTGTTTTTCAATTTCTGTTTGCAAAAATCAACTCCTCAGGTCGCACGCTGAGGTATTTTTAATTTTTGTTTTTCAATTTCTGTTTGCAAAAATCAATTCCTCAGGTCGCACGCTGAGGTATTTTCAATTCCTGATTTTCGATTTCTACAAGTCTCAAAAAAAAAAAATCAACTCAGGTGAGTTGAACTTCAGGTCACACGCTGAGGTATTTTCAATTTCTGTTTTTCAAAAAAATCAACTCATATTACGAGAGGTGAGCTGAGCCTCGGGTCACACGTGGAGGTACTTACAGACAGAAGACTGAAGTCGCCTTGAGCAAACTGGAAATTTCAGATTCATTGCCTCGAAGTTCCAGTGGACAAAGAAGATTGAGCAAGAGCAAATTGAAACTACAGGTCATATCTCTCGGAAGTAGCGGTGGAGTAGACTGAAGATCGAAGCCTCCCTGAAGATAGTAAGGAAGCAGTTTGAAAAGTTCAGATTTATTTCCTCGAAGTCCCGGTGGAGTAGATCAAAGCTACGAATTTCTTCTCCCCGAAATCACACTGAAGCCGATCGAGGCACTAGTTACTATGCCCTTGAAGAAACAGCGGAATAAGAAATATTATCTCCCTGAAGATATAGCAGAACAATAAAGCAGATTGAAGACAGCAAACTTGGCATTTTCAAGGGTACAGAGAAGCAGATCGAAGTCAATAAACGTATCCCAAGACTGCAGTGAAGTGGGTCAAAGCGACAAGAACGCAGTGGACAGAGATGAGGCCACATGAAAAATAAGAGCACCGAAGAATCAAGACTCAGTGGATCCGGACAAATTTGGCCTTCTTTATGTCTTTGCTCTATTCTTGTTACACGACAATGAGCAAAGAGGGGCAGCTGTCATAGCCCAACTTTGTCCAGGCTAACAAAATCAATACCAAGCCCAATAAAACAAATAAAACAGTCCAAAATGTCCAATATACAAGCGGCCCAATAGGCCTAAAACTAAAAATATTTGGAAGAAACTAGGGTTTTGGAAACCCTAGCCTAGCAGCGCCGCGCGCGTGGAGACACACGCACCACCACTCGCGCCGCTCTCCACTAGCCACTGTCAGCCACCATCTCCTCCAATCGCTCTACCATCGCCTCGTGTGTCGTTGGTCTCCACTATCCGTGTCCCCCATGACCTGCAAGAACAGACAAAACAATAGCAAGCAGACGACAACAAAAAAATAAACTTTGTAATTTCTTTTCTTATTTGGCTATAAAAAGCCATTCGTTTTGTAAAACGGGGATCTTTTTTTTTTTGGGCAATCAAAAACACCAGCATAGCAGTCTCAAAGCACAAGAAATAATAGTAGATCTCAAATAAAAATCAAAAACACAAAAATCAGATCTGAACAATTCGAAGGTGATTTTATTTCTTTTTTTTTTATTTCGAAACTCTTTTGTTCATCAATATACAGAGATTTATAAAAGTATAAAAGGAAAAGGAAAGGAGACTCACCTGAAGAAACCCGATCGCTGTGTGCGGCGGTCGTCTGTGGCGATTAACGGCGGCGCAAAAGGGTTTGAAACCCTAGCAGAGAAAAGGGGTATCTCCCTTTCTGTTTTTTTTAACTACAGCAGCAAAATAAAAAAAGGGGGAAACTTGTCATTAAATACCTGTACTGAAATGGTGCCGTTTCAGTGGGTTCCCCAGGCGCCAAAACGGCGTCGTTTTGGGGAACCCGGGCAACCCGACCCGCCTAGCTAAGGTCCGCGTGTTTCTGCTGCGAATGGGATATTTCCGCTCGCAGTCCCTCATCATTTTCAGGCTTCTGCAATCAAGTTTTCGCGTTCTTTTTATTTGGCCCTAAGTTTTTATTCAATTTTCGATCAAGTCCCTACCAAAACGCGCGTTTCAGGAGTGGGGCAAAATTGCTCGATTGGTCCCTCTTGTGCGGCGCGCATCGCGTTTTAGTCCCTAATCCCCTTTTCATTTTATTTTATTGCTATTTTAGCCCTTTAATTTCGTTTGACTTCGATTTGGTCTTATTATTTTAATTGCATTGCTATTACTATTATTATTTTTATTTGTCATTATTTATCATGTTATTGTCATTATTATTATTATTATTAGCATTATTATTATCATTATTATTACTATAACGTGTTTATTTTCTTAGTTTAGTACTATTATCGTCTCTTCAATTTTTATTCATCTATTTATATTTATGTTATTTTTTATACTTCAATCCTCACTTATAATTATTATATTTTATATATTTCTACTCCTATTTATATATTAATATTGATATTAACATTATTATTACTATTATTATTATTATTATTATTATTACTATTTATATTAACATATTGTACATGTTTCGTATCCTTATTATTATTATTATTATTATTATTATTATTATTATTATTATTATTAGTGTGTAAATATTATTATTATTATTATTAGTGTTGTTAGTGTTATTAGTGTTATTAGTATTGTTATTGTTATTGTTATTATTATTATTATTATTATTATTATTATTATTATTATTATTATTATTATTACTATTATTATTATTATTATTTTTATTTTTATTATTTTTCTATCATTGCTAACGTCTTTTTTTGTCTTTTTTACATTTATTGTTATTATTTTATTGTGGTCTTTTTCAATTTTATGTTTTATCGCATTTTTTATTGGGTTCGTTACTTCTCATATTCGTCATTATATATATATCGACAGTGTGGAGATAATCTTGAATTCGAGGATGTAAATTATCGTGTCCTAAAGCATTGGATGTGATATTTTATTCCTTCGAAACGAGAAAATCTTGATTTTCAATTCGGTGAAATTATGAGATAATCTTGGGATTCAAGGATTTAAATTATCGTGTCTTAAAGCATTGGATGTGATATTTTATTCCTTCGAAACGAGAGTCTTAGTATTCAATTCGAGAAAACTAGGGGATGATCTTGGATTCAATGTTTTAAATTATCGTGTCCTAAAGTATTGGATGTGATATTTTAATTCCTTTGGAACGAGAAAGTCTTGATTTTCAATTCGAGAAAACTAGGGGATAATCTTGGACTCGAGGATTTAAACTATCGTGTCCTAAAGTATTGGATGTGATATTTTATTCCTTCGAAACGAGAAGATCTTGATTTAATTCAAGAAAACGCAAATATTTCCAAAAGAGGTCGAATTTTTAAATTCCTTTAAAATTTTCAACTTTCGACATGAGGACATTAATTGATCAAATCGGTACCAATTTTGGGCATGACGAGGGTGCTAACCCTTCCTCGCACGTAACCTACTCCCGAATCCATTTTTTCGAAATTCGTAGACCAAAAACAATGTTTTAATAAATCAAAAGTTTTATTAAAACAATGGTGATCCAATCACACCCAATAAAGATCAATGGCGACTCCCGTTTTATCATTTTTTAAAACCAAAAGTCGATTCCCGTTTTGTCAAAAAATGGTGTCGACACACTATTCTACTTTAAAGTGATTATAGCTCTTTTAAGAAAATGTAAAAACACTTGAGAGTGCATAAAAAATTGTTGTGAAAGTGATTGCGAAAGTGTTTTTAATAAGTAAGAGTATGCATAAAACAATGAGTGATTGTGTGTATAAATAGATACAACAACACTGTGATCATGCGGAACCATTGGATACCATAGGATTGTAAGTACTCACCATTTTTGCTTATGATGAGGCGAAATGGCCCAAAGATAGCGATGGAGAGATAAGGGACTGTAGAACATAAATCCATTCACCGAAGATAGCGTGGAGTATTTGGAGAGTGTTAGCATTCATGCTACACTTGTATGGAGATAGCACAAGACTCCTTGAGTCATTTGGAGTGTTTGGAGATAATGCATTACTGATTATATATATGTTTCCATGTCACATTATGCCAATATGTCATTGTGTTTGGCTTGTGATATATTTGATGTTATGCCGTAGTTGCATGATTTAGTATGTTTTATTTCAATTATGGATTATTTGCTTAATTGTGACAACTTCTTGTGCTCTCACTAAGCTTGGAAAAGCTCACATTCTCTTATATTTATTTTGCAGAAAAATAGCTTGTGTGAGGAGGGAAAAGTGTGCAAGTGGTGATCCAAAGCAAGGTAATCTTCTAAATAGGTGACTTGGTTTGATTTTGCAAATAATAGAGGCAATGTGGGACTCATATATAGAGGGAATTAGAATTTATTTTGTTTGGTTTGTAATCGAACATTATGGATTGTTTAATTGGTTTTTGGGACTTTGGATTGTTTTAGAATGTCGCTTGAATGAGTATGCATGTTAATGGATGGTATGTATGGTAAATTGGTATGCAAGATATTTGGATAATATGTTAAATGCAATTGAAATGACATGCTGGACATTAAGGTAAATTTTAAATGATTTATTGATATGAAATGGACCATTGATGCACTTAATAAGGCATGGGAGGCAAAATTGGTATGCTAAGTAAATTGGTTGTGGACTTGTAAATGCATGGTAGTATAGAGAATGTGTTGTTATATGTTTTAATGAATGTAAGCATGTTTTGTGTGTTCTATGTATGCTATATAATATGTTAGATTAAAGAAATTTGGCATGTCTTGTGGTCACGACAATTTAGTCCCGACTCTTATACTATGCAATTGAAGCCCTTAAAAGTCATAAAATGTTTTGAAAATTTGCAAGACCAATTTCATAATTTTACTGTCAAATTTTATAAAAAGATATTTTTAGGATATTTTACCAAAATTATGATTTAGTCCTTAGCCTTCGTTTTTAAAATTAAATTTGTTTTTACTAACCTGTTCTAGTCTTTTCATCCAATTAATGTTTTAAATGTTATGCCATAGCATCTATGCATGTTTAAACTTGTTGTTTTATGAATGTTTCGTGCATTGTATGTAAAAAAATATTTTTACCCTTGAATGTTATTTTAATGATTTTGCTAGAAGAGTATATTTTAGGGCGTGCGTGTTTAATTTGATTTATTTATTGATAATTAAGCATGTACCCATATGGTGTGAATGGTGGCTTCTGTGGTATGTTTTGGTGGTCAATAAAAAGAGTCACGTAAGTGGCTAATGTGACGTTCCAGATTCGAGCCGGGCCCTCTTAGTGGGTTTGGGGCACCACATCTAGTGGCATCAGAGTCAAGTTTGTAAAAACTAGGTTTGCCAAGGTTTATTAACTCTCAGGTTAAATTTTTTGAAAATTACATTAATAACTAAATTTTGAAATAAAACTGAGAATTTTTAAACATTAGATGAAAATAGCCTTGTATGAACTGTTTGTTTTGGGATAAGAATGGGAACACATTGCCTTCTTTAAATTACTTTTCTTTGTAGGATTGCCTTAGATCACTTGTCACTTCTCACTAGAGGTGTCCACAGGCCAGGTTGGGCCCAATCAAAAGTTTAGGCCCGTTTTTAGGCTCGGGTTTGGCCTGGCATGAAAAATGGGCCTAAGATTTTGCCAAAGATCAACCCGGATAAAAATGCTAAAACCCAGGCCTAGCTGTATTAATTTTTTATATTATTTTTATATAATTTTTTTTAAAATATAATGCATTAAAAATACTAAAATCATTAAAATAAATGTTTCTTAACAAATTGGAAATAAATATATATGTATACTTAAATAACACTAAGATAGGTAAAATTTAACAAGCAAATGCCTCTAAAATAGTAACAAAATTAACAATAAAACAAGAGTTATATAATATCCAAACAATAACAACAAAATAGTACCAACATAATAGTAAAATGGTAGCAAAATAGTGAAAAAATAACAAGAAAATAGAAAAAAAGTAAAAAGAGAGCAAGGAAAAGCAACAATTTTTTCTTTTTTTGTATATTCAAGTCGGGCCAGGCCTAGGCCAAAAAAGCCTTACCCAAGGCCTAACCCGTTTTTTTTGCTCAAGCCCAATTGTTAGGCCTATATTTTACCCAAACCCTCCCACTTTCCCGGCCCAACCCATGGAAAGGTCTACTTCTCACTCTATTGTATTGTTTATTTTATTGTTTTAGTATATACGATATGCTTCCTAGATGAGGGCGGTTAAACATGGATGCACCTAAGGTGCCTCTTGTGAGACAAGCTATTACGAGAGCTAAAGTAGAGCCCTTAATGCAAGCAATGATCGAGGATTTACAGCAAATAGACGGTGGAAACCCTACACCTGTGAATAGAGTTCGCCACTTGAGCGTATCTGAGCTCTAGGTGGTAAAGAATTTTGAGGAGTGAAAGGAGCTGATCCGACCATAGCTGAGTATTTGTTGGAAAGTGTGGAGGGAATATTGAAGCACATTATAACACCCCTAACTTGTATTTGTCGCCGAAATAGGGTTACAGAGCATTACCGGAGTTTACATTTCAAAACTATCAAAAATTTTAAAACATTTAATTCATATCATCAATCACAGCAAAACCAATCAATAACATATGCATTGTCCCTTATACGAGTCCTAGAGGCTCTAAAAACACATTGGAAACAAATCGGGACTAAGTCAGAAACATATAGCATTTTTCAGAAAAAGATGAAAATTTACAAACTGCAAGGGGTCACATGGCTGTTCACACGGCTGAGAGCACGCCCGTGTCTCAGGCCGTGTGGACATTCGAAGTAAAGACACATGGCCATGTCCCAGCTCGTGTTCGAGCCTGTGTAACTCTTTGACGTGGGTCACACGGCCAAGCCACACGCCTGTGTGCCAGGCTGTGTAACTCTCGAAATGTAACCTTTAAAAACCTACAGGGGACACACAGTCGTGTCGCCTAGCCATGTGTCACACATGGCTGAGACACACACCCGTTTCCCTGACCATGTGGATGAAAAATAGGCCATTTCCAAGTAATTTTTCTCACCCATCCATGCACACACCTATAACCAATTTACCACATGTAATCAAGCATCCCAAAGTACACCAAACCATACAACAATAAGCTATCCAAATAGGTACATATTCATACCAACCACAAGACATTTATAATATGCATACTTAATTAATCATTCTAACTCAAACATTTTTAGCATAATAAGCTATGATATCAACCAATTTAGGGCCATTTATATACATGCCAAAAACCAAACCTTTGTCAACATTCAAAATACCATAATCACAACCAAGATGCCATAACACAAGCCAAACCAGATGGCTATTTCAACAACCAAAACACATAGGCCAAACATTAGCCAAAAATGCCTATACATGCCATTATAACCAAAATCAAAACATCCGAAAGTACCGATAGAGCCAATGGATAGTGTGATGGATCTCCGACTAGCTTCCAACATGATCGAGCTTCCGATAATCTGAAAAGTAAGGAAAAAAACCACGTAAGCAATGAATGCTTAGTAAGCTCATATAAACTTTAGTCATATCAATCCATTTCAAATATGAAATTTATACATATCAAGAATAATCATATACCGATACCGTAAGATTCATGAAGCCAAATTCAACAACTCACAAAGTGAATAAATCCCCAACATCACTTATACATATCATCCCTAGCATAGTAGGATTTTAAATAACTTTAAACCCTTTCAAATTTTCTTATTTTCATTTTCATTTCATTACTTTCCATTGCATTTACTATCTTTAGCTTAAATAGAAACATCAATTCAACTCATCATGTAACAACCTGATTTAGGTCCTAGTCAGAATAGTGGTTGCGAGACCATAAATCCGAAGTAGAAATATGTGTTTTATGGTTTTTACGAGGTCTATGATATGTTTCCATGATTGTGTGAAAATTTCATGAAGAAATTTTATAATTTAGTGATCAATTTATTCATTAGGACTAAATAGAAAAGATTGAAAAATATGAGATTCTAGAAGATTCAAGTATGAGATAGCAATAGAAAATTTATTAAAGGTCCTTATTTATTAATTAGACCATTATATATTATGATGGACAAAATTGGACATGGGTCTTAAGGGCATTTTGGTCATTTGGTTAATAAACTAATAAAAAGGGAAAAAGAAGTCAAAAATGGTGTCCATCTTCTCCATGCTTGGCCGAAATTCTCACGAATATCATAGCTAGGGTTTCTTCAACTTTCAAGCTTGATTGTAAGTACCTTCTAGCCCCATTTTTTATGTTATTCGTATTTTTTAGATCCCGTAGCTCGATTTAGCTATTTCTACCAATATTTTGAGCTAGGGTTCATGTTAAAAAATTTACCCATGTATGAATTCCATGTATTTTGATGTTTAATGGAGGAATATGAAAGTTTGATGAATGATAAACATCTTTTTCTAAGTGATTTTCATGGAAAACTCATAAAAAGGACCTAGATGTAAAAGTAATAAAATTGTGTAGTAAAAATCAGTTTTGAAGGAAAGTGTGAGCTGTTATAAACTCAATAGATGTTCGGCTAGGCTTGGGTAACCAAGGAAATGAGTATATTTCATTATACGAGCATATGGACCATTTTGTAAATATGTGAAAGTATAGGGGCAAAATCATAATTTTCCAATGTATGATTCATGGGTTGGTTTAGTCAATGTGATCATTAAATAAGTGAAATTGTCGTTCTAGATAAAGAAATAGGAAGTGCGGACCGAAACTGAGGAAAGAACAAGGTGGTGGACTAAATCGAACAATTATACATATTTTGATACCGAGGTAAGAGTGCGTGTAATAATTCAACATCATGTTATTACATTTTAAAATGCTTGACATTGCATGAAGATGTATATTATTTTTATGAAATTGATCAATGATGTTTCGATGAGAATACAATGAAGATTTATGATGTTGAAGTCGCGGTTGAAACTTAGGAATAGAAAAGATACCATCGTCAAGACATTAGATTTACAAGGTCCCGTATAAGACCATATCTGGGATATGGCCTCCGCACTGAATTGAGATCCCATATAATACCATATCTGGGATATGGCATCAGCATCGAATAAGAAAATCGTGTAAGACCATGTTTGGGACATGGCATCGATATACGATCTCGTATAAGACCATATCTGGGATATGCCGTCGACATCGATATGAGATCCCATATAAGACCATAAGTGTGGTAGCTTTTAGGGTGGCAAATGGCTTGGTAAATAGCCTCATAATTGTCCACACGGGTAGACACACGGGCGTGTGTCTAGGCCGTGTGTGAAACACGATCAGCCTTGAGGGCATGTTGATAGGCCGTGTGTCCCCTGTATCTGATTTGCGAAAATTTAGTTCGTCACACGGACTGGCACATAGGCGTGTGACTAGGCCTTGTGAACCTAAATGTTTGCTGACGTTATAAACAGAATGTCAAGGTTTTCACACACGGGCTAAGACACGGGCGTGTCATGGCCGTGTGAGAGACACAGGCCATAGACATGGGCGTGTGTCAAGCTGTGTGAAAACCCCTCTAGGTTCGAAATGAAAAATAAAATTTGCACGGGCTAGGGACATGGGTGTGTGTGACCACATGGCCTGCCCACACGGGCATGTTCCCTTTCACACGGGAGTGTGACACTGTTTTGAGTAAAAATTTTCTAAGTATTTGTAAGCTTCCGGTTCAATCCTGAACCAATCTATATGCATGTTTTGGGTCTCGTAGACCCATAATAGGGACGTTATGAGTACGAATGAAAAGTTTTAAGTTGGAGTGAAAATTGTACGACCCGATTTGGTAAGATGAAATCTGTTAAGTACCTCATACTCAGTTCAGGTGTCGAATACGGGTAAGGGTTGTTACATTCAGTGGTATCAGAGCTATAGTTTAGTCGATTCTCAGGCTAACGTAGTGTAAGTATGAGTATAGCTATACATGCCATACGTATGAGTATTTATATAATGATAGTTTGATGACTTGTGACAACTTAAATTATGTTTTCATATAGTAAATGGATCCCAACAGAGCAGTGGCAGATGATGTAGAAAGTAATACACCGGCTCCTGCCCAATGGACGGTGCCAACTGAAAATGAGAATAGACCAATAACTGTGAGTCAAAGAGGAGGAGAAGAGGCTAGGGAAGCCTTTCTCTATATGATAAACGCCTGGTATACGGAGTTCATTCGAACAAACCCGAATGCGCAACCCCCTCCACCCCCACCTATTCCTCAGGCTACCCCTATAGCTCCTCAAATTGTGGCAGTAGTAAGAAGGGAAAAGCCCCCTGTTGATAGAATCCGGAAACAAGGAGCTGAGGAATTTAGAGCTAATAAATATGATGATTTAGAAAGAGCAGAATTCTAGCTTGAAAATACCATCAGGGTATTTGATAAACGATCTTGCACACCCGAAGAGTGTATGAAGTGTGTTGTGTCTCTCTTAAGAGATTAGGCTTACCAGTGGTAGAATACCCTTGTGTCAGTTGTACCAAGGGAGAAAGTTAATTGGGAATTTTTCCAAGAAGAGTTCCGAAAGAAGTATAGTAGCCAAAGGTTCATCGACCAGAAAAGAAAGGAATTCATTGAGCTAAAGCAAGGTCAAATGACGATAACCGAATATGAGCGTGAGTTTGTAAGGCTCAGTAAATATGCTCGAGAGTGTGTATCCACTGAAGCCATTATGTGTAAAAGGTTTGAGGACGGGTTAAATGAGGATATCCGATTGTTTGTTGGTGTCCTAGAACTAAAGGAATTTGTTGTGTTAGTAGGCAGAGCTTGCAAGGCCGAAGAGTTGGCCAAAGAGAAAAGAAAGGCTGAAATCAAGTCTCGCAACTCGAGGAAGAGACAATTGGGTAAGTCATTTCAATTCTCATCCAAGAAATCAAGAGAGTTTACTACTCAATCAACCACTTTAGCTGGGTTTTTAGACCACTTCAGTTGCTAGTGTTGGTAACACTCGACCAAGTAGACCGGAATGTCCACAGTGTGGCAAACGTCACCCCTATGAGTGCCGAGCAAATGAGAGAGCTTGTTTAAAGTGTGGATCCCCAGATCATTTTATTAGATATTGTCCCGAGATGGTCGAAAAAGAGAAATCTCAGAGTGCAAGATCGGGAAGTACTGCTAGAGGAAGGTCATAGAGAAATCTAGGAAACGGAGCAGTAGCAAGAATACATCTAGAGAGCAGACTGCAAGATCTGAGGGTAGAGTGCCTGCGAGGGCTTACGTCATTCGCGCTCGCGAAGAGGCGTCCTCTCCTAATGTGAACATGAGTACATTTTCTCTCTATGATACTCATGTTGTTGCTTTAATTGATCCAGGATCTACCCACTCATATGTTTGCATGAAATTAGTATCTAGTATGAACATGCCTGTAGAGTCTACAGAATTAGTGGTAAAGGTGTCAAATCCCCTAGGTAAATGTGTGTTAGTTGATAAAGTATGCAAATATTGCCCCTTGCTGATTAGAGGTCATTATTTTTCGACCAATCTTATGCTATTTCCATTTGATGAATTTGATTTAATTCTTGGTATGGATTGGTTAACTACTCATGATGTGATAGTAAATTGTGGAAGGAAATTTATTGAGTTAAAATGTGAAAATGGGGATATTCTTCGTGTTGAATCAGATGAACAGGATAGATTGCCTGTAGTGATTTCTCATATGTCTGCTCAGAAATGCGTAAGAAAGGGGTAAGAAGCTTATCTTGCTTTTGTGATGAATTATAAAGAATCAGAGTTAAGAATTGAATCAGTGCCCATAGTATGTGAGTATCTAGATGTATTTCTAGAAGAATTTCCAGGGTTGCCGCCGGTTAGAGAGATTAAATATGGTATTGAGTTAGCCCCTAGTACTGCTCCAATTCTAATTGCTCCGTACAGAATGGCTCTAACCGAGTTGAAATAATTGAAGGCACAGTTGCAAGATTTGACGGATAAAGGTTTCACAAGACCGAGTTATTCTCCGTAGGGTGCTCCAGTATTATTTGTGAAAAAGAAAGATGGTTCCATGAGGTTATGTATAGATTATCGGCAACTAAATAAGGTAACCATAAAGAACAAGTACCCTTTGCCAAGGATCGATGATTTGTTTGACCAGTTGAAGGGAGCCACTGTGTTCTCCAAAATAGACTTGAGGTTCGGTTATTATCAGTTGAGAGTCAATGACTCAGATATGCCAAAAACCGCATTCCGGACAAGGTATGGTCACTATGAATTTCTAGTCATGCCTTTTGGTTTAACAAATGCACCTCCCGTGTTTATGGATTTGATGAACCGCATCTGTCGGCCATATTTGGATAAATTTGTTGTAGTCTTCATTGACGATATATTAATTTACTCTCGTGATAAGAACGAGCATGCTGAGCATTTGAGGACAGTCTTACAAATTTTATGAGATAATTAGTTATATGTCAAGTTTAGTAAAAGTGAATCTTGGCTTAAAGAAGTCAGATTTTTGGGGCACATTATCTCAAGAGATGGAATTCGAGTTGACCCGAGTAAGATTTCGCAATTGTGGATTGGAAACCGCCAAGGAATGTATCCGAGGTTAGAAGTTTTCTAGGCCTAGCTAGTTATTACAGACGGTTTGCCAAAGGATTTTCCATGATAGCTACTTCGATGACAAGGCTATTGCAAAACGATGTGAAGTTTGAGCGGACAGAAAAGTGCCAACAGAGTTTTGAGAAATTGAAGGCATTGTTTACTGAGGCTCCAGTTTTAGTACAACCTGAACTGGGACAGGAATTTGTGGTTTATAGTGATGCATCCTTGAATGGATTGGGTTGTGTACTTATGCAAGAAGGCAAGGTGATAGCCTATGCCTCTAGACAGTTAAAGTTGCACGAGAAGAATTACCCAACCCATAATTTGGAATTAGCCGCTATTGTATTTGTACTAAAGATATGGAGACACCATTTGTATGGTGAGAAATGTCGGGTATTCACTGATCATAAAAGCCTAAAGTACTTAATGACTCAAAATGAATTAAATCTAAGGCAAAAAAGATGGTTTAAGTTGATAATGGATTATGAGCTAGTGATTGACTACCACCAGGGAAAGGCGAACGTGGTCACCGATGCCTTGAGTAGGAAATCCTTATTTGCATTGAGAGCCATGAATACACAGATGGCTTTGTCAGATGATGGTTCTATTCTAGCCGAGTTGAGAGCTAGACTGATATTTCTCCAAGAGATTTATGATGCTCAGAAAGGTAATAATGATTTGCAAGCTAAAAGAGTTCAATGTGAGTCGGGTGTTGAGTCAGACTTTCGGATTAGTCCTGATGGATGTTTGATGTTCTAAGACAGGGTTTGTGTACCCAGAGATGATGAACTTATTCGGAAATTTTTGCACGAAGCACATAATGGATGTTTATCTGTACATCCAGGCAGTAAAAAGATGTATAATGACTTGAAGAGATGGTATTGGTGGCCGAGTATGAAGAAAGATATTTCTGAGTTCGTATCGAGATGCTTGATTTGTCAGCAAGTAAAAGCTGAATACCAAGTGCCTTCGGGTCTACTTCAGCCTATCATGATTCCCGAGTGGAAATGGGACCGTATTGCTATGGATTTTGTGACGAGTTTGCCTTTGACACCGAAAAAGAAAGATGTCGTATAGGTTGTGGTTGATAGGCTTACGAAATCGGCTTTCTTTATACCAGTACACGTTGATTATTCACTCGATAAGTTGGCAGAGTTGTATATTTCAGAAATTGTGCGACTTCACGGGGTACCGTTGTCTATTATATTAGATAGAGATTCGAGATTTACATCATGATCTTGGAAAAAGTTGCAAGAAGCCTTGGGCAAAAAATTGAGCTTTAATACAGCTTTCCATTCGCAAACCGACAGACAGTCGGAGAGGATAATACAAATACTAGAAGACATGCTCCGATGCTGTGTTTTAGAATTTTAAGGCAATTGGGAAAAGTACTTACCATTAGTAGAATTTGCTTACAATAACAGTTTTCAGTCGAGTTTGAAAATGGCGCCTTATGAGGCATTATATAGGTTTAAGTGCTGAACGTCTTTGTATTGGGCCAAACTCAAAGAAAATCAAATTCACGGGGTTGATTTAGTCAGAGAAACTAAAGAGAAAGTAAAAGTGATTCATGATTGTTTAAAAGCTGCTTCTGATAGGCAAAAGTCCTACGCGGATTTGAAACAGAAAGAGATTGAGTTTCAAGTTGGTGATAAGGTATTTTTGAAAGTATCACCATGGAAGAAAGTTCTCAGATTTGGCCGGAAAGGCAAATTGAGTCCGTGTTTTATTGGACTGTATGAGGTTACCAAGAAGATAGGACCGGTAGCCTATCGGTTAGCTTTGCCATCTGAGTTGGAAAAGATTCATGATGTGTTCTATGTGTCTATGTTACGTCGCTACCAATCAGACCCTTCGCATGTGATTGTACCGACAGAGGTTGAAATTCAACCGGACATGACTTATGGCGAAGAGCCAGTTAAGATATTCGCATGAGAAGTCAAATGGTTAAGAAATAGAAGTATAGCCCTTGTGAAAGTACTATGGCAAAGACATGGGGTAGAAGAGACTACATGGGAGCCCGAGGAGGCTATGAGAAACCAAGATCCAAACCTTTTTACTAGTAAGATTTTTGGGGACGAAAATCCCTAAGGGGGAGAATTGTAACAGCTCGATTTAGGGCCTAGTCTGAATAGTGGTTTCGAGACCACAAATTCAAAGTAGAAATATGTGTTTTATGATTTTTACGAGGTCTATGATATGTTTTCATGATTGTGTGAAAATTTCATGAAGAAATTTTATAATTTAGTGATCAATTTATTCATTAGGACTAAATTGCAAAGATTTGAAAAATATGAGATTCTAGAAGATTCAAGTATGAGATAGCAATAGAAAATTTATTAAAGGTCCTTATTTATTAATTAGACCATTATATCTTATGATGGACAAAAATGGACATGAGAAGGAAAAATCTCAAGAAAGGGGCCTTAAGGGCATTTTGGTCATTTGGTTAATAAACTAATAAAAAGGGAAACTGAAGTCAAAAATGGTGTCCATCTTCTCCATGCTTGGCCGAAATTCTCAAGCACCCTATAGCTAGGGCTTCTTCAACTTTCAAGCTTGATTGTAAGTACCTTCTAGCCTCGTTTTTTATGTTCTTCGTATTTTTGAGATCCTCGTAGCTCGATTTAGCTATTTCTACCAATATTTTGAGCTAGGGTTCATGTTCAAAAATTTACCCATGTATGACATCCATGTATTTTGATGTTTAATGGAGGAATATGAAAGTTTGATGCATGATAAACATCTTTTTCTAAGTGATTTTCATTGAAAACTCATAAAAAAGACCTAGATGTAAAAGTAATAAAATTGTGTAGTAAAAATCAGTTTTGAAGGAAAGTGTGAGCTATTATAAGCTCAATAGATGTTCGGCTACGCTTGGGTAACCAAGGAAATGAGTATATTTCATTATACGAGCCTAGGAACCATTTTGTAAATATGTGAAAGTATAAGGGCAAAATCGTAATTTTTCCAATGTATGATTCATGCGTTGATTTATCAATGTTATCATTAAATAAGTGAAATTTTCATTCTAGATCAAGAAACATGAAGTTCGGACCGAAACCGGGGAAAAAACAAGGTGGTGGACTAAATCGAACAATTATACATATTTTGATACCGAGGTAAGTGTGTGTGTAATAATTCAACATCATGTTATTATATTTTAAAATGCTTGACATTGCATGATGATGTGTATTATTTTTATGAAATTGATTAATGATGTTTCGATGAGAATACGATGAAGATTTATGATGTTGAAGTCTCCGTTGAAACTTAGGAATAGAAAAGATACCATCGTCAAGACATGAGATCTATAAGGTCCCGTATAAGACCATATTTGGGATATGGCCTCGGCATCGAATTGAGATCCCGTATAAGACCATATCTGGGATATGGCATCGGCATCAAATAAGAAAATCGTGTAAGACCATGTCTGGGACATGACATCGATATACGATCTCGTATAAGACCATATCTGAGATATGGTGTCGACATCGATATGAAATCCCGTATAAGACCATATCTGGGATATGGCATTGTCATCGACATGTGATCCCATGTAAGACCATATCTGGGATATGGCATTGGCATCTTACTATGTGTGTGATGAATTCCGGTTATCCTTCGATATTCCAAGTGGTTCAATGGGTAAAGAGTTAAGTTTCTGTTAAAGATGGTAAAGAGCTAAGTTTATGTTCAAGAAGTTAAAAGTGCTAAAGTTATGTGATGAGGTGATACAGGTACATATAAGGTACTCATGAGAAATAAGTCCGATATGAGATATGTGATTGGTAAGAGTAAGCATGAGTAAGCTATGTCAATGTGATTGAGAACTTGTGTTATTACTTAAAGTAAAGTATGAATGTATCATAAGATTTTATGTTGGTATCTATTGCATGCAAACTCAGTAAGATTTATGCTTACCCCTCTCTTTTCCATTTCCTTGTAGTATCGCCAAGCTAGCTCGGGGATCAAAGGACGTCGGAGTTCGATTCACACTATCGAGATATTCTTTTGGTATAGTAAAGTTTGACTATTTTTGGGTATGACATGTATAAGAACTTGGTCATTTTGTTATATGTCATATTGTTTAGCCAAGGTGTTGGCTATTAAAGTTACTCAATTCATTTTGTAAATGGCCATTGGAATTGGTCGATACTAGTTAAGTTATATCTATTCAATGATGACGAAATTCATGAAGTGCAAGCTTGTGAACTGAATGAGTAATGTGTGAATTAGATGCATGATAAAGTAGTGCTATATTGTTATGCTATATCTTGTTTGAAATAGTATAAGTGTGATAGCTTTCAGGGTGGCAAATGGCTTGGTAAATAGCCTCATAATTGTCTACACGGGTAGACACACGGGTGTGTGTCTAGGCCGTGTGTGACACACGGTCAGCCCTAAGGGTGTGTTGATAGGCCGTGTGTCCCCTGTATCTGATTTGCGAAAAATTCAGTTTGTCACATGAGCTGGCACATGGGCGTGTGACCCTAAATGTTTGCTAATGTCATAAATAGAATGTCAAGGTTTTCACACACGGGCTAAGACACGGGCGTGTCATGGCCGTGTGAGAGGCATGGGCCATAGACACGGGCGTGTGCCAAGCCGTGTGAAAACCCCTGTAGGTTCAAAATGAAAAATAAAATCCGTACAAGCTAGGGACATGGGCGTGTGTGACCACATGGCATGCCCACACGGGTGTGTTCCCTTTCACACGGGAGCGTGGCCCTATTTTGAGTAAAACTTTTCTAAGTGTTTGTAAGCTTTCGGTTCAATCCCGACCCAATCTATATGCATGTTTTCGGTCTTGTAGACCCATAATAGGGATGTTATGAGTACGAATGAAAAGTTTTAAGTTGGAGTGAAAATTGTATTACCCGATTTGGTAAGATGAAGTCTGTTAAGTTTGGTAATGCCTCATACCCGGTTCCGGTGTCGAATACGTGTCAGGGGTGTTACACATCATTCCCTTTTTCATTGTTTTACACTTCAATTATGAATTTACTATTTCATTACCCTTCCACACCCGTTTCATATGCATATCGCACAAGACATATGCATATCATTCAACCATAGCAACAAGTTGTGTAATTAAACATAATTCTTTTTGGAACTAACCACACTATAAACCATTTCATTAGAAATTACATAATTTAAACCTTACCACCCTTTCATGAACACAAGCATATTTCCGTTTAGAAATTTACCATTTCAATGAATAACTTATAAGTTTAACGTGGCATAATCCAACTACAACTTAGCCAAAGCCTAAGCATGTACACCAAACATGTTAGCCAAATAAACATATAACATAAGCATTATAAACATGGATGAGCACAACATTTATTCATGTATCATATACACATATTATATCAAACTCTTAACACTTTATATTTGAATAATGCCCGTTGAACCATTTAGAATACCGTTGGATACCAAGGATAGCTCACACATAATGTTCTAACTCATATAACAGTAATCCATCAAATCTTATACATGTATGCTCATACGAGATGGGAAACAGTATGCTCACTCGAGTTGTAGATTGGTATGCTCTCACAAGCTGTAAATCGGTATGCTCACACGAGCTGTGGGTCAAAACGTAGCTACATGATGTTGCTCATATGAGCTATGGAGTATCCGCAGCACATGCAGACCTCAGCCATCAGTAGGACATTCAGGAACAGTACCCGAATCATGTAAACCCTAATGACATGTCATTTGTATCCTACAGATTCCTAAGGCTCAAATGGGGCTCGGTAATTGTCGTACGTCGTTGGATTTACATAATTTCATAACACGATAAATTGCATACTAACATATAGATATCGATTTAATCACAATATAATCACATATTAATATTCAGTTTAACCAAAATTATATAGAATACAGTTCATACAAACTTACCTGGCTAAATTGCAGAAATACCAAAGTTTAGGGGCATACCAGTGAATAGGTTAGGGTACTGTTTTCTCATAGCTTCCTCGGTCTCCTACGTTGCTTCTTCAACTCTGTGACGTTGCCACAAAACTTTCACTAAAGTTATGCATTTATTTCTCGACTCTTTGATCTCTCGAGCCAAAATTTTGATTGGTTCTTCATTGCACGCCATATCAGGCTGAATCTTAATCTCTAACGGAGAAATCACATATGAGGGATCCGATCGATATCGACGCAACATCAACACATGAAAAACATTGTGAATTTTCTCTAGCTCAATCAGTAAAGCTAGATGATATGCCGCTGGACCTATTCTTTCAATAATCTCATATGGCTCGATGAATCTCAGACTCAATTTGCCTGTACGACCAAGACAAAGTATTTTCTTCCACGGAGATACTCTCAGAAACACTTTATCACTTATCTGAAATTCAATGTCTTTTCATTTCAAATCTGTGTACGATTTCTGACGATCTGAAGCTGATTTCAAACAATAGTGAATTACTTTCACTTTCTCTTTGGTTTCTCTAATCAAATCAAACCCGTGAATCTGTTTCTCGCTAAGCTTAGTCCAATACAATGGAGTTCTGCATTTGCGACCATACAAAGCTTCATACAGTGCCATCTTTATACTTGATTGAAAGCTATTATTATACAAAATACAATGAATTCTTTCAAATCTAAAATTCTTTCAAGCTTGGTCAACAAACCGCTTGCACATTATCTCTTCAGTAGAAACATTCTCTCGAGCATATTTACTTAACCGCACAAATTCTCTCTCATACTCGGTTACGGTCATAGGACCCTATTTCAGTTCTAGAAACTCTTTGTGCTTTTGATCCAAAAATCGTTGGCTTATATATTTCTTTCGAAACTCGGTCTGAAAGAACTCCCAAGTAACTTTCTCTCTCGGCACCACTGATACTAAGGTATTCCACCACTGATACGCAGTGTCCCTCAGAAGCGATATAGCACATTTTAAGCATTCAGCCGGTATGCAGGAAAGCTCATCAAACACTTGAATCGTATTTTCAAGCCAAAACTCGGCTCTCTCAGGATCATCTTCAACATTAGCCCTGAACTCTTCAGTCCCGTGTTTACAAATCTTATCAACTGGAGGCTTGTTCAATCTTAAAAGCTCGATTCCTTGAGCAGCTATGGGAACCAATTGAGGATTGGGAGGGGATAGAGGTTGTTGAACAGCCAGGTTCATTCGGATATATTGTGTGAACCACTCATTCATCATTTGGAAAAAGGCTTCTTTAGCCTCTCCTCCCTGACTGCTCGTCACAGGTCTAGAATTAGACGGCGCTGTCCCTTGAGCCGGAGCAAGCGCATTACTTTCAACCTCATCAGCTATCGCTCAACTGGGATCCATTTGCTATATAAAAACACATTTTCAAATGTCAGGAGTCATCACACTATCACAATTTATATATGACATGTATAGCTAGACTCACACACACGCTAGTTAGTCCTGGAATCGACTAAACCGTAGCTCTGATACCAATAAATGTAACAACCCTCATCCTATTCAACGCTGAAATAGGGTTACGGAGCATTACCGTTCTTATAACACTTTTAAACATACATTCTATATATAGTTAACAATTCAAATACAATTCAATCATAAGCGATCATAGTGTCCCTTAAACAAGCCTACGAGGCCTTAAATATGCATTAGGAGTGGTTCAGGACAAAATCGGAAACTCAGGAAATTTTTCAACACTTGTAAATTTTTTCTCCAAAATAGGGGACACATGCCCGTGTGACCAGGCCGTGTGTCTCACACAGCCACCAGACACGCCCGTATCACAAGCTGTGTGAACATTCAAAATGGAAGCACATGGCCGTGTCCCAGCTTGTGTCCTACCCCGTGTCCAAGCAAGGAAGCTTACTGACTTGGGTCACACGGCCAACCATATGCTCGTATGTCTAGCCTGTGTGCCCTTCGAAGTGGCCATACAGGCTTGTGTGCCAGGCCATGTGCTAGGCCATACTAAACCTCTAGGGTATATTGACTTATTCAACACGGCCAAGTCACACGCCCGTGTGCTAGACTGTGTGCAAATTGGGTGGTATACTAACTTATACCACACGGCCAATCACACGCCCGTGTGTGAGACCGTGTGGAGCATACTGACTTCATATCAATTTTAACACCAGGTGACATACGGCCGTGTAACATGACCGTGTGTCACACATAGCTGAGACACACACCCATGTCTCTGCCAGTGTGGACAAAAATAGGCTATTTACAAATCCATTTTGCCACCCTATTTTGTACACACTTACACCACAATTCAATGACACCAACACCAAGCATAAAAGGCATTAATTCACTTCAACCAAGTATCATTTAAACCATTTCAATACCATCAATATACAAGACACACAAAATTCCAATTTACCATTTAATTCACACCAATTATCATTTTCTTCAAACATAAAAAATGACCAAACTCAAATGTACACTATTTGGCCTAATTTCACAAGCATAACAATATTCACAAATCATCCATTTAATACTCATAATACCTATTACCATCAATCATCACAACCAACTCAATATACACAAGACATAAGCATATATATATGCACATGATTCAAACATACCAAAATTAAGCCATCACCCATGGCTATATATACAAACCAAAATATAATCATTTACAATGCCAATTCATTTGGCCAACATTATTACCAAAACACAATCAACATGACTCAAAGTTCCTATACATGCCATATACTTAAAATACCAAAGTTCATAGGTACCAAGTGATAGGTGGTAGCGTGGAACGATCTCCGACGATCCCCGAATCTGAGCTAACTTTGATATCACTATAAAACACGGAAAAACAACAAAGTAAGCTATATAGCTTAGTAAGCTCGTATGTTAACAATGAGCAAATATCATCATTCATTAATCGTTCAAATAATAGAAAACAATATACAACAATTCTATTAAATTCAAAGCTAACAAATGATCATTCACATAACTTACGAAGGAACTCATCAATTCCATAGTTTCAATACTCAATTCATTACCGTACGTACCTATACCATCTTGTACCAATCTCATACTCAACCACATCCTTCATTTACCCGTTGAACCATTCGAAATAGAAGTCGGATACACAAGGTCTCACACGATAAGTACCTATACCATGGCCCAAAGCCAAATCAAGGTAACTTATCTGAAATTCTGATATCATGGCCCGAAGCCAAATCAGCCGAGATGCATGGCTCGAAGCCAAATCGGTATATCTCGCACCCGAAGTGCTAATAACATGGCCTGAAGCCAACTCAAAGTATATCTAATGACATGTCACTAGCATCCTAAACTATTCTTAAGGCTCAACCAAGATTCCAACTATCGAATTATCATCAAATCATTTCTGAACTTGTCCGTAATCACATAATCACAATTCATGCTATATAAAAGCATATAAAATACATTTATAATGAAATTATAACAGACGAACTTACCTCGGATGTTAAAATGGCGAATCGAGTTGATTAGTCGATAACTTTAGTTTTCCCCCGATCTAAATTTGAATTCAGCTTTTCTTGATCTAAATATATTCAAATTTAACTTATTTAATCAATTATTCATTCAATTTAGTCCAAAACACACTTTAAAACACATTTACACTTTTTCCCCACATATTTCACATCTTTCATAATTTAGTCCTTATTTCATAAAATCACAAATTAATGAAATTCACAATAGACCAATGCTAGCTGAATTACCATAATGCCCCTAGCAGCCCATAAGTTTCATTTATTTCACATTTTAACCACTGATTTTATACATTTTTCAATTTAACCCCTATTTTGTATTTTCACTCAAAATCACTTAACAGAACTTGTATAATTCATAATAAATATTCATAATCTATCAACTAACATAAAAAATCATGCATATTCATCAATGGCAGCTTTCAAAATCTTTAACAATTTTACAAATTAGTCCCTAGGCTAGCTACTACTAGTTGCAACGATCATAAAAACATAGAAATCATTAAAAACCGAGCAAAAAAGACTTACAATTGAGCTAGGAGTTGGGAAAATGCTTTAATACCTAAGAATGGTTTTCTTTCTTCTTCAATTTTGGTTAAATAAGAACATAAAATATGATAGCCAATTTGTTTTTAATTATTTTATCATTTATTAACCATTTTTACCATTTTAACCTTTAATAATAACCTTTAAACATTACAAAACCTTGTCCAAAAATGTCCACTCAAGTTTCAAATGGTTTAATTACCACATAAGAACCTTAACATTAAGTTTCTATAACTATTTGTCACATTTAGCAAATAGAACAGTATTTTTACATTTTACACGATTTAGTCCTTTTTATCAAATTGACCATTCAAATGATAAAATTTCCTAATGAAATTTACAAACAATCACTCAATCATGCTGTAAACATTAGAATAATAATCAAATAAATATTTTGACTTCAGATTTGTTGTCCCGAAACCACTATTCTGATTTGACTAAAAACGGGCTGTTACAATTTCAGTTTAGTCTAAGAAAGATGTTGTTAGAATTACTTTAGCTTTTTTTTTTTTTTGCTTAGAGATTAATACGAAAAGGTATCGAAGCGTTGCTAGCACATATTCTTGATACCAGAGATTTGGAATTGAAGCTAGATCAGTTACCAGTTGATAATGAATTCGCTGATGTATTTCCTGAAGAGTTGTGGAGTATACCCCCTGACCGTGAAGTTGAGTTTGCGATTGACTTGGGTTCCTAGAACTGCACTGATATTGATATCATCATACCGTGTGGCATTAGCTGAATTGAAAGAATTGAAAGCACAGTTGCAAGAGTTACTGGATCAAGGATTTATTCATCCGAGTGTATCTCCCTTGGGTACACCTATGTTGTTTGTGAAAAAGAAAGATGGCTCTTTGAGATTGTGTATAGATTACAGACAGTTGAACAAAGTCACTATAAAAAATAATTATCATTTGCCACGTATTGATGATTTATTTGATCAATTGAAAGGTGCCACAGGTATCTCAAATATAGATCTCAAATCCAGGTATTATCAATTGAAATTTAAAGATTGTGATGTGCCAAAGACTGCTTTCAGAACTCGATATGGTCATTGTGAGTTTTTGGTAATGCCATTTGGCTTGACTAATGCCCCTGCTGCTTTTATGGATTTAATGAATCAGGTTTTTCAAACTCATTTGGATAGATTCGTTGTTGTGCTTATTGGTGATATATTGATCTATTCCAAGTCAGAATCTGAGCATGCCCAACATTTGAGAATCATACTACAGACTTTGAAAGAAAAATAGTTGTACGCAAAATTTAGTAAATATGAATTCTGGCTTCAAGATATTGGATTTTTGGGTCACATAATATCAGCCGACGGGATTTGAGTTGAATAGAGTAAAATTTCTACTGTAATGGATTGGAAGACCCCGAAGAATGTTTTGAAGTGCGAAGCTTTCTAGGTGTAGTAGGTTACGATTGACATTTTGTTAAAAAAATTTCAAATATTGTTACGCCGATGACCAAATTATTACAGAAAAATGTTGAGTTTAGTTGGTCCGATAAATGCCAAATGAGTTTCGATCAGCTAAAGAAAATGTTGATTGAGGTTCCAGTGTTGACTCAACTTGAATCGGGGATAGCATATGTTGTTTTTAGTGATTCGTCTCTAAATGGTTTGGGTTGTATGTTGATGCAGATAGGAAAAGTAGTAGCTTATGCTTCTCGGCAGTTGAAGTCGCATGAAAATAATTATCCTACTTATGATCTCGAGTTGGCCGCGATTGTATTTCCTTTGAAGATTTGGAGACATTATCTATATGGCGAGAAATGTCATGTGTTCACAGATCACAGAGGTTTACAGTATTTGATGACTCAAAAAGAAATGAATTTGAGATAGAGGCGGTGGTTAGAACTATTGAAAGATTACAATATGGTTATTGATTATCATCTGGGAAAGGCTAATATAGTTGCGGATGCACTTAGTCGAAAGTCATCATTGTTCGCACTTCGAATGTTGAATGTTCATTTAGTTATGAATGATGATAGTTGAACTTGTATGCTTAACTAGGTAAAACTTTTGGAACCTATATAGGTAGAAGTTGTATAAATCTTTTGGTGTCAAATGAAGAATATTGAATACTTCAAGTATGCTATGTGATTTAGTTTGGCTTTAGGTAGTTATGATACTTAATTTTTTATAAGTGTTTGACATGTTTGGAAATATGGTGAATTGGTACTTTGTTGTGAATGAAATTTATGAATGTTAATGCTAGTAGTTGAATGGCATGTTTTGCACCATTTGGTACGTTTTGGTAAGTAAATTAAATGATATGTATTGATACAATTATGCTTAGAAGTTAGATGATTATTTTGGCCAAATTGGGGTACATAGTTATACATGTTTTCATGTTGTCATTTGAGGTGCCTAAGGGCATTTTGGTTGTATGATCTTATACCATGTTTGAATAGCTAGAATATGCATGATTTTGCTACCTTATTATAGCGTGTATATATATGAAATTTTGGTTGTAGGTACATGCCAAAATGGGTGAGAAAAATGGACTATAAAATGGCCTATTTTCGTCCACACTGGCGTGTGTCTCAGTCATGTGTGACACACGACTAGATGATACGGCCGTGTGTACCCTGTAGCTTTCAAAGGGTTGCAAGTCAGGCTATTACACGACCTAATACACGGGCGTGTAGGTTATTTCGAAGGGTACATAGCCTGGCACACGGGCATATGGCTTGGCCGTGTGACCCAAGTTTGTGAGTTACACGGGCATGGACACGGGCTGGGACACGGTCGTGTGTCCCTATTTCGAATCCCCACACGGCTTGAGACACGAGTGTTTCCCTTGGCCGTGTTACCCCTACAGTTTTGAAAATTTTCCTTGTTTCTTGAAAAACTATCTGAGTTTTTGATTTAGTCCTGACTTGTTTCTAAAGTGGTTTTAGGGCCTCGAGAACCCATATAGGGAACAATATGTATGATTTGAAATGGATTTAAAATGATTATTGATATGATTTGAAATGTTTGAAATTTATGTTCGTTTGAATTGTAAACTCTGGTAATGTTTCGTAACCCTATCCCGATGACAGATACGAGTTAGGGGTGTTACAATTTCAGCAACTAAAACCAAGAAGGTGATGGGTAAAGGCTCTAAGGAGTACTTGGCCTATATGCTGATTTTTGGGAGTAAGGAACTAAGAGTTCAAGATATCCGCACCATGAAGGATTTTCCTAACGTGTTTCTCGAGGAATTATCCGATTTGCCACCAAATAGGGAGGTAGAATTTGGTATTGAGGTTTTCTTGAGTACCGCATCGGTGTCCATTGCACCCTATGGCATGACACTGGAGGAACTTAAAGAACTGAAGATTTAGTTGCAAGAGCTACTTGATCAAGGGTTCATCCAACCAAGTGTATCTCCTTGGGGAGCACCAGTATTGTTTGTGAAGAAGAAGGATGGTCCCCTGAGGCTATATATTGACTACTAACAACTAAACAAGTTAACCATCAAGAACAAGTACGCATTGACCCGGATTGATGACCTATTTGATCAGTTCAGAAGAGCGACGATGTTCTCGAAGATTGATTTCAGGTCCGGATATTATTAACTCAAGGTGAAGGAGTCTAATATTCTGAAGACTATGTTCAGGACCCAGTATGGTCACTACGAGTTCTAGGTTATGTTGTTCAGGTTGACTAATGCACCTGCAGCGTTCATGGATGTGATGAACCAAGTGTTTCACTCGTATTTGAAATAGTTCATAGTTGTCTTTATAGATGACATTCTCGTATATTTCTAAACCAAGGATGATCATGATACACATGTACGGATTTTTCTTCAAATTTTGCGAGAGAAATAGTTGTTTGCTAAGTTAAAAAAGTGCGAGTTTTGGTTGAGAGAGGTGATTTTTTTAGGCATATGGCATCTTCTAAGGGGATTTGAGTTAACCCGAAGAAAATTGAGGCTATTCTAGAGTGGAAACAATCGAAGAGCGTCACTGAGATTCAGAGCTTCTTGAGGTTGGCTAGTAACTAACGTAGATTCATTGAGGGGTTCTCTATCATGGTTGTACCCACAACGAAGCTACTTCAGAAGATTGTGGTGTTTGAGTGGACAGATGAGAGGCAGAGGAGTTTTGAAAGGCTTAAGGCAGTTTTGATTGAGGCATCAGTGTTGATTTAGCTGGAGTCCGAGAAGGACTATGTAGTCTACAATGATGCATCATGTACGGGTCTTGGTTGTGTACTAATGCAATATGATAAGGTGGTAGCTTATGCCTCGAGACAATTGAAGCCACATGAGCGTAATTGCCCGACCCATGATTTTGAGTTAGTTGAAGTGGTTTTTGCACTCAAGATTTGGTGACATTATCTGTATGGTGAGAGATGTGTCATTTACACTTATCACAAGAGTATTAAGTATCTCCTCATGCGGGAGAAGTTGAACTTGAGACAAAGGCATTTGATTGAGCTGTTGAAAGACTACGATTGTTTGATTGAGTATCATTCTGGCAAGTTGTTGCTGATGCCTTAAGCCGAAAATCAATGGTTGAGCTACGAGCGATGTTTGCACGTCTCAGTGTAACAGGTGATGATGGTTTGTTGGTTGAACTTAAGGTAAAGTCAATTCTATTGCAGCAGATCAGGGAGAGACAATTGGTTGATAATAGTTTGGGGAAGAAGATTCAACAAGTTGAGGAGGGTAATGGTGGAGACTTTATGCTGTTTTTCGATAGTATTTTGAGGGAGAATTTGTGTGTCTAATGATATAGAGTTTAGGCATGATTTTTTTACCAAGGCACATAGTAGCCCATACGCTATGTATTCTAGTAGTGATAAGATGTATCAGGATCTTTGAGAGTTGTATTGGTGGCCCGGATTGAAGCAAGATATGACAGATTTTGTGGCTAGATGTTTAGTTTGTCAGAGGGTGAAGGTAGAACATCAACATCCTTCAGGTTTGCTTCAGCCAATTAAGATTCTTGAGTGGAACAAGAAGAGGATCACGATGAACTTTGTTTCGGGTTTGCCTCTAACCCTGACAAAGAAGGATTCGATCTGGGTGATTGTCAATCGATTCTCAAAGAGTACATATTTCCTAGTAGTGTGTACTAATTATTCAATGAAAAAGTTGGCAGAGCTATGTATAGCTGAGATTGTTTGACTACATGGTGTGCCGATTTCTATTATTTTTTGCAAAGATTCATATTTCACTTCGAGATTTTAGAGGAGTCTTTAGGAAGCTTTGTGTTTGAAGCTTAACTTTAGTATGACTTATCATTCTTAGATAGATGGCCTGTCAGAAAAGGGTGATTCAGATTCTTGAGGACATGTTGCGTAGTTGTGTTATCGAGTTTAATGGTAGTTGCGCAAGATATCTGTCTTTAGTAGAGTTCGCCTACAACAACAGTTTTCAGACGAGTATTTAGATGGCACCGTTTGTGGCGTTGTATGGTAGGAAGTGTAGATCTCCTTTATGTTGGCTAGAGTTGAATGAAAAGCAGACTGTGTTGGGAAATGTGTCCATATTGTAGTAAACATGTAACTTTTTTTTCTATTTATTTGAATGATGAATAAATAAATAAAGTTAATTTCACATTTCACTATTATGTCTTTTGTATTTATGTCTTTTATATTTTGCATGCATAGTGAAATTGTGACAAGCAAATATTAGCTCATTGATTGTCTAAAGTTCAAACTGAAGACAAGTGGCATTGTAAAGAACGTTTACATTGCAAGAAAGATGACTTACTTTAGTAGATAATCTAAATGAGTCTGTAGTCCCGTAAAAGAATCAAAGTGGGCATTTGATTCAAATACTGAGAAGGATTATTATGTCGTCTACAATTCCAATTGGGGAGATGGCTAGTCTTGGCTACTGGAGTAGTTGACTCCATGAGTAGAGACATAGATGTATTCGTTGGTAGAATGATACATTGGATTGAACCCAAGATGAATTAATTCTGACTCCGTTTGTGAATTAATTCACTTGTGACGTTAATGGTGTGATTTACCTAAACCTGAGTTAGTCACTGACCATGCGTATGCAACTCATGTGCTTTGATATAAGTGGAGGCTTATGATCTAAAGATGATCGAGCCCATAGCCGGTATGTTGGGTACATGACTTGTGTATGGCATGGCTTTACTAGCAATAGTGGAATTCATAGCTCAATTAAATATTTAATGATATCCTCTCATTGGTATTGTGTGGATTGATAAATATGAAACGTGGCCATGGGTTACTAGTTCAGCAGTTTATCACAATCATTTGTTAACAGTGATCATATTAATCATTAAGAAGACACAATGGTGACAATGAGATAAAATAGGACTGTACTGAGTTAACTCAAAGGAATCAAGGATATCATATGAGGGTAACACACACATGACGAGGTCATTGGACAAAACAATTGGATAAATTGCTTTCGTAAAGAGTATACAATAAGGGGTTTTCAATCATGGTACTTCTTGTGGACTGACTCCATGATTAAGTAATTGCAGACTATCGGAACGATGCTTCTAGACATGATTGCAATCACTAGAGCCTAATTGTATATGTCCAATTGGTCCCTCTGCTAGATCAACAAAAGCTCGATCGGACTACATTTGAATCAGGAAAATATTCTATGACTTTGGGAATAATTTAATTGAGTCGATTTGTTCGATATGGAACTAAATTAGGTGATCGTAAGAATTGTTCAACTGAATAATTTGATTAAAGAATTTTCTTGAAAATATAATTTGGAAAATCTAAGTGATTTTTGAAAAAAATTAATTTTAATAAAGTAAAATTAAACTAATCAAATAAATTAAAATTAATATGATATTTTGGAAATTAATTTTCAAGTAAGACAATTGGCTCAATAGGTAATTAAACTTAAAAATTGGACCTAAAATCATAAATTGGGCCCGGGAACCCAAAACCGAGACTAAGATCTAAAAACTGGTCGAATCGGGTTCGGTATGTGAGATCGGGCCAACGTTCCAACCGGTGGCTAGATCGGATCGGTCGGGTTGTCATTGATCTGGATCGAACCAGCAGCAGCCAAACCGGTTCGAGGTGTCGTAAAGGTGTCGCACCTACATCACCGGACATGGCAGTGCTGGCGATCGCAACGACAGTGTCCCGGTGGCCGACGCGGTTGGTCATCAGTGGTTGAGTAGTGGAAGAGTTATACTCCTACTAGGACTCTGCCAGAGAATTGAATATTTATCTAAATAGTATTTTATTAATTTAATATTAAAATGATTATCTTATTATTAAATTTAATTTAATATTTATCTTGTAGATAAACATTCTATCATTTTAATAAGATTTCATATTAAATTTAATCTAATATTTATCTTGATAAATATTATATTAATTTAATATTAAAGTGATTAAGTTTAATCATAGTTGAACTCCGTAAACTATCCCTATATAAAGAGAGCATTGGGTTATTATTTACACACACTTGAATTCAAGAGAAAGTTGTAGAGAGAAGACTCTCTAAAGAGATTATTCTAGAGAATTCTAGAGATATTTTTCTAATATACAACTTAACCCAAGTTCAGAGAAATTGCAAAATTACCCCACTAGTAATTTTTGTGAATTTTTTATTTGAAGCGAGTCAACACTCAATAGATGTGAGCTTGAGGATAGTGGAGAAGGCTGCTCGGTCAAAGCGCTCATCCTAGACGAATTGAAAAGGTACAGTTTTGATTAAGTGTTTATTACTTTAGATATCACAACCAAGATCTTATTTTGGAAAATTTTTTAAAACTCTGGTTTTTCCCTAAATTTATATTCCGCTTCATTTTCCAAACCCATTTTTTCCAATAGACTGTTGGGCTAGATCTGATTAGGGAGACTGGGGAGAAGGTGAAATTGATTTGTGAGAGACTGAAGGCTACTTCAGATAGACAGAAATCTTATACAGATATGAAATGTCAAGATATCAAGTTTCAAGTCAGGGATCGAGATTTCGCCTTGGAAAAAGGTTCTGAGATTCGGACAGAAGGGTAAGTTGAGTCTGAGACTTATTGGACCTCGTGAGGTTATCGAGAGGATTAGACTGGTGGCATATCAACTCAGGTTGCCAACCGAACCTGAGTGTATTCATGATGTATTACATGTGTTGATGTTGCAAAAGTATAGATTGAACCTATCCCATATTATGGTGGTTGAGGTGATTGAGGTCGATCTGATCTCACATATGATGTAGAGCCAGTTAAGATCTTAGCTCGTGAGGTTAAGGTACTACATAATAAGAGCGTACTGTTGGTTAATGTTTTGTGGTGTACCCACAAAACTAAAGAGGCTATTTGGGAGGTCGAGGATGTGACGAGACGTCAATATCCTTATTTGTTCAGTTCAGGTAAATTTCAAGGACAAAATTCTTTTTAGAGTAGGAGAGCTGTCATATGCTAAAAACTAGGTTAGTAGAATTGGGTAAAGGACCAGATATTAGAACCGGGCACCAAAAATAAGATTAGAGTGTTTAATAATAAAATATTAAAATAATTATCGGGTCTAAAATTAGGTGGTGAAAATTAGGATTATGTGGTCGATTATTAAATAACATAAAATGGATTTTAAAAATAAAATCGAGTTTGAAAATAAATGAGAAAAAAATGTATTTTAATTAAACTAAGGACTGATTTGAAAAATAAGAGAAAACTGAGAGTTTTTAAAAGGCAACTTTCCCTTAATTTAAAAATCTGTTCATCTCCCTTGTTTCTTTAAAGAACCCGACATCGCCTTCCCTCTCATTTTAGCTTCACATTCAAAATTTCCCAAATTCAAATATGATATTTTTCTCTTAAAATTAACTCATCCTTAGTGATTTCCTAGCTATCCAAACACCTCAACACCTTTCAATTTTAAAGAAAAATCATTAAATCCTTACCAAATTCGTAATGACCTTCTCACATTCAACTTCAAAACTTGTTGTTTTGTTTAAATTGAGGTAATGTTTTGACTTATTATGATTATATTAAGGTTGTTGTTTTTTCTAATTCAGAATTTAATCGAGTGTGTTGAGAGTTTTTAAGATTTAAAGCTTTTTAATTAATTTTTGGTTCAACAATGGTAAAATCCAAACTAATGAGTAAACCTACTATTTTTGATTGATTTCTAACTTATTTTGAACTAAATACAAGGTATTTGAACTCAACTGGATATATCAGTATCCAACTTTAATGAATTTCGAGTTTCCCCCTTTTTGTGTGTTTAAACAATCTTCATTTTTTAGAAATTTTAAATTCATGAGATTAGGTAAAATAAAAGGTTTATATTTGTAATAATAGGTTAAATAGGATGTTCAGAAACTTAATTAAGGTTTAGGAACAAAAATCGAGTGTGGAAACTTTATATTTTGAAAAAAAAAACAAGTTAATTTTTGGTATGAGAAGTGAGCTTAGAGTGTTGATTTTGTTGATATATATTTGACTTTAAGGTTGTTAATAATGTGTTTGTAATGTATTCAATGTGTATGAAAATTAGTGTTGGACTCGTCGAGAGCTTCTACGAGCAAGGCCAAAGGGAAAGAAAAGCTCGTTTGAAATCATTAGGCGAATGGCATCGACAAGGTGAGTGGTTGGAATTGTAGCTCTTAGGCAAGATTCCTAAGGTTGAATGAGGGCTTAGGTTGGTCTAAACACCTAACCTAAGTCTGAGAGTAAGTAATTCAACTTGTACTATATCCTATTACTTATGACGCTTGCATGTGAGGATGTGAATATGATAGTGCTTGTTAAGTGAACTGCTAAATTTATGCACACTATTATGTTTTAAATTGATTATGGCTTTTTTGAGCAAATGTAAAAGCACTTGAGTGCATAAAAAAATGTTGTGAAAGTGATTGCGAAAGTGTTTTTAATAAGTAAGAGTGGGCATAAAACAGTGAGTGATTGTGTGCATAAATAGATACATTGGCATTATGATCATGTGGAATCATTGGATATCATTGGCATGCCATAGGATTGTGAGTACTCACCACTTTTGCTTATGATGAGGCAAATGGCTCGAAGATAGCGATGGAGAGATAAGGGAATGTAGAGCATAGCTCCATTCACCGAAGATAGCGTGAAGTGTTATCATTCGTGCTATACTTATATGGAGATAGTGCAGGACTCTTTGAGTCATTTGGAGTGTTTGGAGATTCACTTATCCAGTGAATTACTGAATATATATATGTTTCCATGTCACATTAAGCCAATATATCATTGTGTTTGCCTTGTGATATATTTAATGCTATGCCTTAGTTGCATGATTTAGTATGTTTTCTTTCAACTGTGTATCTTATGCTTAATTGTGGCAATTTCTTGTGCACCCATTGAGCTTGGAAAAGCTTACGCTCCCTTATATTTACTTTGCAGAAAAATAGCTTGTGTAACGAGGGGAAAATGTGCAAGTGGTGATCCACAACAAGGCAATCTTTTGAGTAGGTGACTTGGTTTGATTTTCCAAATAATAGAGGCAATGTGGGACTCATACATAGAGGGAATTAGACTTTGTTTTGTTTGGATTGTAATCAGACACTATAGATTGTTTAATTGGTTTTTGGGACTTTGAATTATTTTAGAATGTCACTTGAAATGCTTGAATGAGTATACATGTTAATGGGTGGTATGTATGGTAAATTGGTATGCAATATATTTGGATAATATGTGAAATGACATGTTGGACATTGAGGTAAATTTCAAATGATTTATTGGTATGAAATGAACCTTTGATACAATTAAAAATGCATGGGAGACAAAATTGGTATGCTAAGTATAATGGATGTGGACTGCTAAATGCATACTAGTATAGAGAATTGGATGAAGTGTTAAACTATGTTGTTGTATGTTTTAATGATTGTAAACATGTTTTGTTTGTTCTATGTATGCTATATAATATGTTAGATTAAGGAAATTTGGCATGTTTTGTGGTCATGACAATTTAGTCCTTACTCTTATACTATGCAATCGAAGCCCTTAAAAATCATAAAATGTTTTGAAAATTTGCATGGCCAAGTTTTATAAGACTAATTTTATAATTTTATTTTCAAATTTTACAAAAAGATATTTTGCGGATATTTTACCAAAATTACGATTTAGTCATTAACCTTCGTTTTCAAAATTAAATGATTTTTACTTATCGGTTCTAATCTTTTCTTCCATTTAATGTTTTAAATGATATGCCATAGCATTTTTGCATGTTTAAACTTTTTTTTCTATGAATGTTTCGTGTATCGTATGTAAAAAGACGTTTTTACCTTTGAATGTTATTTTAATGATTTTGCTAGAATAGCATGATTTTAGGGCTTGCGTGTTTAATTTCACTTATTTATTGATAATTAAGTGTGTACCCATATGGTGTGAATGGTGGCTTATGTGGTGTGTTTTGATGGTCAATAAGGAGAGTCACGTAAGTGACTGATGTGATGTTCCGGATTCAGGTTGGACCTTTCTGATCGGGTTTGGGGTGCCACATTTTCCGAAGACGTAAACAACTGGTCATGAAATGTGCTAACCATTTAAGTCTTCGAAAAGCATTTGCGACAAAGAGATTAGTTATTGTTACTGGCGGTGAATATCCTAATTTCGACCCAAAAAAATGAATATTTTATTCCTTAAAAGTATTTTTTAAAAGTAAAACTATTCATTTTAGATATTATGTTAGTAAATTTAAAAAATATGTATTGAAATTATATTCAAATTCATTTATATTATAATATTTCAATAAAAATATAAAAACAATATAAATTATTAATTATTATTAATATTTTGATATGTAAAATATGGTGAAAGGCACCTACCATTCCCTCTAATATTAAAAAGTAAGCAAAAAAGTCTCTTTATTTAAAAAAGGGCCAATCAAGTCCCAATAATAAAATTGTTAACTGTGTTAATTACGAAAATCATCCAAAATACTAATAACACGATGAATAAAATAAAATAAAATATTGATTATTTAATTTGATGTAGATTTTAATTAATAATAAAAAAGTACACGTCACAATATTAATTTGTTATAGAAGCTGACATGTCATTTAAGAAATATTTTAATTAATTAATTAATTAATTAATGAACTAACTAAATACAAAATTTTAAAAAATCCGACTGAAGTCTTTCTTTGTTTCAATGGAATCAACTGTTTTTCACTTTTTTTGGTTAGTTTTATTAAATATAATCAATCATAGTTTATTTATTTGCCAAAGTAATTAGTAAATTGAAATAAATAAATGCAATTTAGTTTTTATAATAAATTAATATGTGAATTTTTAAATTAAAAATAATAATTATTTTCTTATATCCTAAATATTATCATCAATATGATGTTAAATTTGTACTAACATACATGTAATTTTGGATGATTTCTAGTTATTAATTTTATCAACTTGCTCTTAATTGAGAAAAGAACACTTTAAGTACACTTACTTAGCATCATATTTATTCGTTCACAACACTATCAAACTCCTTTAATAAATTTATGCCTGCAACGATTCCAACGTGTTAAAGCAACTACAATCTGAAAATATGCTCCACAAAATTCGACAAAAAGAATGGATTTTATTATAAAATGGGAGCAATTAGCCAACTAATACATTTTATTATTGTAACTTCACACCGCAAAGTTCATAAAATTACATTACATCCAGACTAAATCTCCTGGAAAAAGAAGATACATAAATAAAAGTACAATAACAAAAAGTGAAAACTATATGCCACTGGGCCTAGGAGCTTCAGCAGTACAGCACCTTCTAAGCTTTCAAAACACGTGACAATGGCATGATCTGTATCTGTTGCAAATTTTCTAACCTATTTTGCCATTCGAGAAAGAAGCAGAAGTGGGGTTGAGACCATCCCAAGCTTGAATCCATGTGACCATGGCGTCGGCCAGCTTGTCAAAGTAAGGGTCAATTTTCCCAAGCTTTTCCTTGACCTGCTTAGCCAGTTCAATGTAGCATTTTTGAACAGTGGTGCAGTCTTTTGGAAGAACAACTTGTTGGAAAAATGGGATGATATCTTCTTGCCAGTAGATGCCTTTGTACTCCTTTCTTAGGTTCACAAATGGGTTGCTTGCTTTGCTGTGGTAGATGTACGGTAGACCCGTTTTAACCCCCAATCCCAAATGATCACATATCACCTAACCATTAACCATTAACCATTAACCATCAACCAGGCAATGGACATTAATCTCTATAAACTTATATGTAAAATCGTTATGCAAAATACAAAAAGTACACCAACGTACCTTGATGCACCAGCCAGCCCACACATCGTCGTAGCGTCCAATAGGCTGACCGTCACCCATGAGTCCAAAGTACATGGCAGGGCCAATGAGCTGACGGTCGAAAGCCAAATTCATACCACACATGGGGAACAAGGTGCCCTTTGGTATTGTGAGAACCGCATCCACAAACCTGTTTTCAACATGAGATTCATTCATTAATCATCAAATCTGTGGAAAGGAATAGTGGGATAATCCGATAGTAATACCTAGTGTTCCTCTCAAGAGGCTTGACAAGCTGGGTTGGTGCATCATAATCGGGGATGTTCAACCACAGGCCATGAGAAACAGCAGTTGAAACACCCTCTCGGAGACTGAATGGATACCCACGGACGAAATCTGCACCCTCTGCAAATGGGTCATACAATGTGTTGAAAAAGAAGGGAGTCGATGGTGATAGCAGGTTCTTGATGTGCTGCTCAAGTGCATTGATTGCTTTGCCAGATGGGTCCTTACCAACCTAATCATAAAAATATATTAACGATCCAAGATTCGACAACAATAAGAAAAAAAACCCAGATTACAAATAAGAAAGGAACTTACAAAGCAGTCATCGTCGATGGTAAAAATGTACTTCTTCTTGGACACCATGTAACCAAAGCAACGGCAAGCGGAGTCCTTGAATGAAATGCAGGAAGCCTTAGGACCCAAAATCCTGTTAATATCATTCCTATTGTAAAGCTCGTAGTCAAAGCCATTAGGGACCTTGATGGTCTTGGAAGGATCACCATCTTGAACGATGATGAGATGGTAAGGCTGCAAAAATGGCCTCCACATCTCAAGAAAGTCCAAGTTTCTTATAGTGGGTATAACAATGTCAAGTTCATCTTTCAGCTGATGCAGTGGTGATGCTGCTACCGCTGCTTCTATTGCTGTGGCGGGCTCATTCATTATGTATAATTGGAAATTGAGAAACAACAAAATAAAAAAGAAGAGTTGTTGTTAATAGATAGAAGAGAGGTTTTGTTGGGGATTGATTGAAAGAGTTTGTATGGGAATGGGAACATATAGAGAGAGAGGGAGGGTAATGAAACACATGAGAAATGAGCGAGGCGGCCCGAGTTTACGGAGAAAGAGAGGCGAGGGATGTCTTTAAGAATTTTGCATGGATTGAGGACTTCTTCAAAAGGTCAAAAAGAAATCCTGTATTTTAGGCTTAAGACTTTCAATATTTTAAATGTGGTTTTTCTTTTTAACTTATTTTCTTGGTTTGTGTGATGATATAATTACCACCGACTAGTGTCAGGAGCCGCAGTTCAAAGCCCGTAACCATCGCACCAAATGCATCTGATGGAGGTCTATTGTGCAGATGGGAATCATTTAGCCAGCAAGAACTGGCGCGATTCGGTAACCTGTTGGAGAAGCCTGTCAGATTGAAGCCTGGTTGGCCCGATAATGAAGATATAACAGCTTAGGCTATTTTGGTAACTAATCTTAGAAGATTGATAGTATCATATCTTATAAAGATTAGATTAGATTTGATATGGCATATTTTGTAAATCCCATGATTTAAGGGATATAATTAATCATGTCCGTCGATGTAAATGTATCTTAACCATCGATTTTGGGGGAGCTCAACTATAAATAGAAAGTCTCCCCCTCATTTGTACTCACTTCATTCATTGTTTCATTATTCTTTGTGAATAAGAGAATATAGAGCATTTACTCAAACACCTTGTGTGCATTCTTTCTATTGTTCTTTTATTGCTTCTTTTGGCATAAATCGCTTCCGCTATACAAATTGGTGCCTTGGAGGAGTTCTTAAGGAATCCTCACTTGAGTAAAGGCTGACTTAGGCGAGTTTGGACGAACGGATCGCCTAAGGCCGCACGGATCGCGAGGCCAAAGATCTAGCCTCGTGGCACTAGAAAGAATCATTTAAATAAATATGCTGAAATTTTTTAACATTTAAGTACTTGTGTAGATTTTTTTTATATTTATTGATATATGTTGTATGTGGAGAGAAAGTGAAAACGCATTTTGCATAATCTGTCTTCACTGAAAACACGTCCTACATTGTATGTTTTCACTGCACCTTATAGGACACATTTTCACTAAAATTGATAGTTTAATTCTTTTGCTCATATAGTTAAATGCTAGTACTTTTATCCTTGAGAATGGGGTTCAATTTCTCTATTTTATTTCATGTTTTTTCAAGATTTTTAGTTTTTAATTAATATTTTTAACATGTTAACTTTTTTTGGTTAAATGGTTAGACAATTGCAATCTCAATTCTAAATCCCAAGTTCAATTCTTTTTATAAGTATTTTATATTTTTTTATTTCATATTATTTCAAGTTTTTTATTTTTAATTAATGTTTATAATTAATAAATATATTGTTTTCAAGTTTTTTCATTTTTAATTTATCTTTTTAATTAATAACTCTTTTATTTATAAATCAAATCATTATTAAAAATATCATTATTTTTTTATATATGTAATATTTATTTTTCAATTCATATTAGAAATCACCATACCCACAATATAAATGGAGAAAATAAATATTTCACATATAAATATTATATATAAAGAAAAATAATTACATATTTATTATATGATTTTATAAATAAAATAGTTATTAATTAAAAATAAAAAACTTGAAAACAATATATTTATTAATCATAAACATTAATTAAAAAAAACTTTAAATAAATGAAATAAAAAATACAAAAAAAAAACTTATAATAGTAGTTGAACTTGAGACTTAAGGATAAAATCACAATTATCTAACCATCTAACCAAAAGAGATAATATATTAAAAATATTAACTAAGAATAATAAAAAAAGCTTAAAATAATATGGAATAATAAATACAAATGTGAATAGGAGAGGAATTGAATTCGGGACTCAGAACAAAAATACTAACATTTAATCATTTGATCAAAAGAATTAAACTGTCAATTTTTAATGAGAACGCATCCCATAGGGTATTACTTTCTCTCTCCAAAAGCAACATATATAGATAAATATAAAAAAATTAACACATATCCTTAAATTTGAAAAAAAAAAAGCAGCATATTTATTTAAATAAACTAAGAATCAAATATATGGTTTTTTTTTTTAGAAAAGATATATATTTATTGAAAATTTTATATTTTTTAGAAGGGTTAAATATAAAATTAGTACCCGAACTTGTCCACTTCTCCCAAATTGGTACTTATGGTATTTTTGTCCCGGATTAGTACTCAACTTTTTTTTGTCCACTATATTGGCATCTGACACTAACAACGTTAGTTTTTTCTTGGCATGGCAACGCTGGCCAGTCGCTTGCTACCACGTGGCGTTCTCTTATACCTTTTTTTTCTTTTTCCTTTTCTTTTTATTTTTTATCTTCAATTTTCCCTCATTTTTTCACCATCCAATCACCACCAAAATTTCTTCTTTCTTTCTTCTGTCAAATTCTATACTTCATCTTTCTTCTTCTTCTTCTTCTTTATTCTGTCAAACTCCCCTCTAAATTTCCCTCACGTTCTCACCATCCAACAAAACAATCCCCACTCCAAAACTATGAAACAAAAAAAAAAAAATCCCTACAACGCAGATCTCCATTCTTTTTCCTCTCACTTTTCCTCATTTACCTCCTCTTTCTCTTCTTCCTTAATTTCACTTCCATCCCCAAATCCCTCTTCTCATCATCCTCTTCAAAAACCACAGACCTTTCCCTTCAATTCCCATATTGCGAAATTTGAATCTTTAAAGGAAAATTCTTCAATCGGGTGAAGCAAAACAGGTGGCAAGGATCCTTCAAAGTACCGAAAAGTGAAGGTCCCATTTTAAGAATTCCATTCTAGAGTCAGTGTTGTTCGATGAAGAGCAATAGCATACTCAGAAAAATTTTGAAATTTTCAATACTCGTCTAAAGACGAAAATGGAAAAGAAAGGATTTGGAGTGAAACCAGGCTTCTAAGTTACTGACTACTTCATGATTGTAGCCAGTACTTGTAACACCCCTAACCCGTATCCGTCATCGGAATAGGGTTACGCAGCATTATCAGAGTTTACGTTTCAAAACAATAAAAAATTTGAATCATTTAATAACTCAACATCAATCATAGCAAAGTCAATCAATAACATACATATTGTCCCTTATATGAGCCCTCGAGGCCCTAAAAACACAATAGAAACAAATCGGGACTAAATAAAAAACATATAGAAATTTTAAGGAAAAGATGAAAATTTTCAAAATACAGAGGTCACACGGCTGTGTGGACATTCGAAGTAGGGACACACGGCCATGTCCGTGCCCATGTAACTCATTGACTTGGGTCACACGGCCAAGCCACACACCCGTGTGCTAGGCCGTGTACCTTTCGAAATAGCCTCACACGCCTGTGTGCCAGGCCATGTGCTAGGTCGTGTAATAGCTTGACTTGTAACCCTTAGAAAGCTACAGGGGACACACGATTGTGTCGCCTGGCCGTTTGTCACACACGGCTAAGACGTGCGCCCGTGTCTCTGCCCGTGTGGATAAAAAATAGGCCACTTTCAAGCCATTTTTCCCACCCAAACATGCATCCACCTACCGCCAATTTTCCACATATAATCAAGCACCCAAAGTGCAACAAACCATGCTATAACAAGTTATCCAATCAAGGTACATAAGCATACAACCAATGTGCCCAAAAGGCACCTCAATCACAACCATTAAACATGTATATCCATATACATAAATTGGCCAAAAGTTTAACTAACTTATGACTAAACTTATGTCATAACTTACCACTTTGTTCACATATCAAATTCACATTTAAATATACCAAATTTACCATTTAACAATTAGCATCAATAATCATATATGACAACTATATTTTTCATACCAATATGAACATATTCAACTTCCATCATAAGGCTACATACATATATCAACATATCAACCATTAAAAGTGCCAAATCTACAAGCCAAAACATAATGGCTAAAACATCAACCAAAACACCTATACATATGCATATTTAATCACTTATCATTTAACTTGTTTTCATGCCAAAACATAACATGTTTGATACATAACAACCATACCCATTTTGGTCATTTCAAAACATACACCAATTTGACCATATTAACTACAACCAACAAACTATCAATAGTACCTTAAGGACCTCAAATCCAAGGTAACATTTCATGCCATAATCATCAACCAAAATGACATACATACATATATATATTTATATATATATATATACTAAACTCATCAATTAAACATTAGACATAGTCCACCTATACATTCCATTATAACCTTAACCCAAGACATCAAAATCTATCGATATTATCATTATATAGTGTGATAATCTCCGACAAGCTTCCAACCCTATCGAGCTTTCGATATTCTATAAGGTAAAGGAAAAACAACTACGTAAGAACTGAATGCTTACTAAGCTCGTATAAACTTTAATCCTATCAATCCATTTCAAATATGAAATTTATACATATCAAATATAATCCAATACCAATACCGCAAGCTTCATGAAACCATATTCAATAGCAATTACATAATTTAAACCTTACCACCCTTTCATGATCACAAGCATATTCCCATTTAGGCACGTACAATTTCAATGCATAACTTATAAGTTCTACGTGGCATAATCCAACCACAACTTTGCCAAAGCCTAAGCATGTACACCAAACATGTTAGCCAAATAAACATATAACATAAGCATTATAAACATGGATGAGAACAACATTTATTCATGTATCATATACATATATCATCCATTTCCACTTTCAATATACCATGTAATACAATTTCAATGAAATTCACACATATCTATATCTTAGTTCATATCGAACTCTTACCACTTCATATCCAAACAATGCCCGTTGAACCATTTAGAATACCGTTGGATACTCGGGATAGCTCACACATAGTGTACTAACTCATATAACTGTAATCCGTCAATTCCTATACATATATGCTCACACAAGCTATGAATCAGAATGCTCACACGAGCTGTGGGTCAGAACGTAGCTACACAATGCTGCTCACACGAGTTGTGGAGTATCCACAACACATGTCGAACCTCAGCCATCGGTAGGATGTTCAGGAACAACACCTAATTCATGTAAACCCTAATAACATGTCATTTCTATCCTACAAATTCTTAAGGTTCAAACAGGGCTCGGTAATTGTATAACAGCTCGATTTTGGGTCTAGTCAGAACAATGGTTTTGGGACCACAAATTTGACGTAGTAAAATCTATTTTTATTATATTTTCATGGTCTACAGTTTTACAGAATGATTTCATGAAAATTTTGTTTGAAAATTTTGACGTTTGAGCACTCAATTTAGTTAAAAGGATTAAATTGTAAAAAGTGCAAAAGTTGAGTTCTACATGCTAGGGGTGTCTAATTGCTATGAGATTTTAAATTGAAGGTCCTTAGATGGTAATTAGACCATTTGTTAAGTTAGTGGATAAAAATGAACATGGAGTAAAAGAAATTTTATGTTTTAAGTTAGGGGCATTTTGGTCATTTAGTTAATAAAAGAATTAATAATAAAATTAAAAGCCAATTTTTGCTCATCTTAGCTAGGGTCTGTCAAGCTTTCAAACTCAATTGTAAGTCCGTTCTTTCCCCATTTTTAATTCTATTTACATTTTTAAAATCGTTGTAACCCGATCTATCTATTCTACCATTAATTTAAGGAATAATCAAGGTCTAGGGTTTGACCCATGTTGGATATTTGTGTATTTTGATGTCTAATGGTAGATTGTGCATGTTTGATGTGTGATAAACAACTTTTGCTAAGTGATTTTCGGTAAAAATGTCAAAAAGGACCTATTTGTAAAAGTTATAAAAAGCGTGTAAAAATGTGATTAAATGAAAAATGTGGACTATTATAGGTATAAAAGAGGTTCGGCTAGGCTTGGGAATCAAAAAAATTGAATAGATTTCATTTTACGATCCTAAGGACCAAAATGAAAATATGTCAAAGTATTTGACTGAATTGAATAATGTGAATAATAAACGAGTTAAATTTTCTATTATAGATCAAGAGAAATGAGGTTAGGACCTAGATCGGGGGGAAAACAAAGTATTTGACGATTAGGTCCTATTTCTACTATTTTTGTACCGAGGTAAGTTTGTATGTAAAATAATGCATTGTTATTTTTGCTTTAATTACTTTAATATTGTATGAATTGTGATTTACTCTTCGAACGTAATTGAAAAAGTTCAACAAGCGAGAAATCCCGATTGAACCTTAGGAATAGATAGGATACAAATGTCATGACATTAGGGTTATTGAGATTTCGTGTAAGACCATATCTGGGATATGGCATCGTATGAGACTTTATGTAAGACCATAGTTGGGCTATTGGCATCAATACGAGATCCCATGTAAGACCATATATGGGATATGGCATTGGTATGGTACTATGTGTGCGAGATGTCCCGAGTATCCTTTAGTATTCCAAGTGGTTCAACGGGAAATTCAACGAGAATGTCAAAGTTGTGAAAGGTTATGGTTATGTTGCGAGTTGGTACACGTACGTACGTAAAACTCATTGAATAATGAGCTCAATATGTGATAAACCCTCGGTAAGGTTATGAATAAGTAAGTTATGATTAGAACACCTAAATATTATTTATGCCAATTTTATCATGCTATTTGTATGCTACATGTGTGATTATAATGCTTATTATTTGCATAGGAACTTACTAAGCTATATAGCTTACTCCCCTTTATTTTCCCTTGTCTTATAATGGCACCAAGCTAGCACGGGGATCAGAGACTGTTGGAGATCCACTCACACTATCAACTTATTATTTTGGGTACCGATGAATTTAACTTTTTGAATTATGGCATGTATAGGGACTTGGTCATTTTGTTATGTGTCATATTTGATTTGGCCAAATGTGTTGGCTCATATTCGATGATAATTCATTTTTTAAAAAGGCCATTTGAAATTGGCTAATATTGGTATAAGTATACACATATGATGTTGCTTTTCATGGATGTGGAAATTTGCATGGTTTGAGTTGATAAGTATGTGATGGTTGTGTGTGATAGATGGTAGCATATGAATGAGTATTGATGCCTTGGTTGTGGTTGATTTGGTTGAATGTATATGCTTGGATTAGTGCTATGTTTTGTTGTGTAGGTATGTGCATGGAAGGGTGACAAATTGGCTTGGTAAATAGCCTTATTTTTGTCCACAAGGGTACACAAACGGGCGTATGTCTAGGCAATGTGTGACACACGGCTTGCCCCATGGGCGTGTGTTCCAGTCGTGTGTCTCCTGCACCTTAATTGTTGCAAAATAGAATGCTCAGAATCGAGCACACGGGCAGAGACACGGGCGTGTGTCTTATTCGTGTGGATGGCACGGCCTCTAACAGGGGTGTGTGCCCTGGCCGTGTGAAGTCTGCACCTATTTTATGAAAAATTATGAAAATTAAATCGACCACACAGCCTAAGCCCATGGGCGCGTGCCTTGGCCCTGTGACCTCAATTTATTCATGACGTCATAAACAGAGAGTTCCACGAGCTAGGAACATGGGCGTGTCCCTTACTACACGGACGTGTGCTATGGTCCACACGGGCGTGTGGCCTTGTTTCCATGAAAAGTTTTCTAGGTTTTCCAAAAGTTTTCAAAGTTCTTGGTTTAGTCCCGAACCACTTCCGATGTATGTTTTGGGCCTCGTAGGCTCGTCTTAGGGACGATATGAATGTTTGTGAAAAGTTTCAAATTTGGATGGAAATTTACGTCTTGATTTTATATGTTTGCCTATGTTTATGTCCAGTAACGCCTTGTACCCTGATCTAGCATCGAATATAGGTAAGAGGTGTTACATTTAGTGGTATTAGAGCTACGATTTAGTACATTCTCAGACTAACGTAGCGTGTGTAAGAGTCTAGCTATACATGCCATAAATGAACTGTGATAGTGTGATGAATCCTGACAATTTTAAATTATGTTTTCATCTAGTAATGGATCTCAACCGAGCTGTAGCTAATGACGTTGAAAGTAATGCGCCGGCTCCCGCCCAAGGGGCAGCGCCATCTGAAAGTAGACCTCCCACGGTTAGTCAGAGAGGAGGAGAAGAAGCTAGGGAAGCCTTTCTCCACATGATGAATTAGTGGTATACGGAATTTGTTTGAACAAATCGGAATGCCCAACCTCCTCTACCCCCACCTATTCCTCGACCGGTTCCCGTAGCTTCACAAGGTATGGAATTTGTAAGAATGAATAAGCCCTCAGTTGATAAGATCCGAAAGCATGGGGCTGAATATTTTAGACCAAATGTGCATGATGATCCCGAGAGAGACGAGTTTTGGCTCAGAAATTCCATCAGGGTATTTGATGAGCTACTTGCACACAAGATGAGTGTTTAAAGTGTGCCATCTCACTTCTGAGGGATTTTGCATATCACTGGTGGAATACACTAGTATCGGTGGTACTAAGAGAAAAGGTTACATGGGAATTCTTTCAAGAAGAGTTCCGAAAGAAATATATTGGTCAGCAGTTCATCGACCAGAAACGTAAGGAGTTTCTTGAGCTGAAGCAAGGCCGTATGTCAGTTACTAAGTATGACCAAGAATTTGTCAGACTTACTAAATATGCTCGAGACTGTGTCTCCACCGAGGTGACCATGTGCAAGAGATTTGAGGATGGATTGAATGAGGATATTCGTGTGTTAGTTGGGATCTTAAAACTAAAAGAATTTATGATGTTAGTCGAGCGAGCTTGTAAGGCCGAAGAGTTGAATAAAGAAAAGAGGAAAACTGATCTTGAAGCTAGATATTCGAGGAAGAGACCTATGAGTAATTCATTTCCATCTCAGTCAAAGAAATATAAATATATGTATTCCCGTTCGAATGTTTTAGTTGGGTATTCATACAGAGATCGTGGGAAGCAACATTCAAGTTTTAAATCCCAAGCTACTTCATTGGAAAGTGTGGGTAATGTGAGGTCTAATAGACCCAAATGTCAGCATTATGGAAGAAGACATCCCGGCGAGTGTAGGGCGAATGACTGAGCTTGTTTCAAGTGTGTTTCCCAAGGGCACTTTATCCGAGATTGCCCTGAAATGGCTAAGAAAGAAAAATTTCAGAGTGCGAAGCCCAGTAATACTACTAATAGGGGCAGGCCACCGAGAAATACTCAAAATGGAGCTAGTGGTAAAGGTGTGACGAAAGGTACAACTGTGAGATTTGAAGCTCGAGCACCTGCTAGAGCCTATGCCATCCGTGCTTGCGAAGAAGCGACATCTCCTGATGTTATCACTGGTACTTTTTCTCTCTATAATACTAACGTAGTTGCATTGATTGATCCTGGATCGACTCATTCGTATGTTTGTATGAAATTGGTAGCTAGTAAGAGCTTGCCTGTTGATTTTACTGAGTTTGTGATTAGAGTGTCAAACCCCTTAGGAAAACATATACTAGTTGATAGAGTTTGCAAGAATTGTCCCTTGATGATTCAAGGTCACTATTTTTCGGCTGATTTAATGTTATTGCCATTTGATGAATTCAATGTTATTTTGGGTATGGATTGGTTGACACTGCATGATGTCGTAGTGAACTATAAAAGAAAGATTATTGAACTGAAATGTGAAAATGGTGAAACTCTTTGGATTGATTTAGATGAGTCGGGTGAGTTACTTGCTGTGATTTCTTCGATGTCTGCCCAAAAATGTGTAAGGAATGGCTGTGAAGCTTATCTAGCTTATGTGTTGAATACAAAAGTGTCTGAATTGAAAATTGAATCAGTGCCGATAGTTTGTGAATATCCGGATGTATTCCCGGAAGAGTTTCCTGGGTTACCACACGCTAAAGAAGTTTAGTTTGGTATTGGCTTAGTACCAGGGACCTCCCCGATATCTATTGCTCTGTATAGAATGGATCCGGCCGAATTGAAAGAGTTAAAGACTCAGTTACAAGAGTTGACAGATAAGGGCTTTTCGAGACCAAGTTATTCTCCATGGGGTGCTCCAGTATTGTTCGTAAAGAAGAAAGACGGGTCTATGAGACTCTGTATAGATTATGACAGCTCAATAAGGTAACCATAAAGAACAAGTATATTTTACCGAGGATTGATGATTTGATTGACCAACTAAAAGGAGCGATAGTGTTTTCGAAGATTGATTTGAGATCTGGCTACTACCAGTTGAGAGTTAAAGAATCGGATGTGTCGAAAACCGCTTTTAGAACGAGGTATGGACACTATGAATTTCTTGTTATGCCCTTCGGACTAACGAATGTTCCTACAGCTTTTATGGACTTAATGAATTGGATCTTTAGACCGTACTTAGATAAGTTTGTGGTTGTATTCATTGATGATATTTTGATTTATTCTCGAGATGAGGCTGAGCATGCCGAGAACTTAAGAACTGTATTGTAGACTTTGAGAGATAAGAAACTATTTGCTAAATTCAGTAAAAGTGAGTTTTGGCTCCGAGAAGTCAGATTCTTGGGACACATTGTTTCAGGAGATGGTATTCGGGTTGATCCAAGTAAGATTTTGGCAATTGTTGATTGGAAACCGCCACGGAATGTATCTGAAGTTAGAAGCTTTTTGGAAATGCCCGTGTGAACAGGTTGTCTGCCTTACACGGCTCTAGATACGCCCGTGTCTCAGGCCATGTGGAAACAGGGTATACATACTGACTTGGGTTACACGGTCGAGCACACGCCCTTATGTCTAGCCCGTGTGCCCTTCGAAGTGGCCACACATGCCCATGTGCTAGGCTGTGTACTATGCCGTGCTAAACCTGTAGGGTATACTGAATTATGCAACACGGCCAAGTCACACGCCCGTGTGCTAGGCCGTGTGCCATTTAGAGGGTATACTAACTTGTACCACACGGCCAGTCACACGCCCGTGTATGAGACCGTGTGGAGTATACTTAGTTTAATTCAATTTCAGCACCAAGGGACACACGACCATGTAACATGATCGTGTGTCACACGGCTGAGACACACGCCCGTGTCTCTGCCTATATGGACAAAAATAGGCCATTTGCAAGGCCAGTTTGCCACCCCAACTTCAATGTACCTACACAAGGCCAAATGGTACCATTTCATCATACAATAGGCAGTCAAAATCATCAACCAAATGCACCATTCATACCATTATAAATTCATCTATTCCAAATCTCAAATCACTATCATTTACTTAGCTTAATACATGCAAAAACAATATCAACAATATGGTTCATTTACCATTCACATGACAACTACACATCAATATAACATTTGCATATTTCCATTTCATCTACTACTTGCCAAAACATACCATAATTGAATACCTATACACAACCAAACATTATACCAAGTTAAGCCAAATCACATGGCTTTAACTTATACCACAAAATGTACCAAAAATTACTATCTCAAGTAACCATAATTAACATCTTTAAAACTAGCCTATACATTCCATATTTACAAATAGGCAATTGGATAGTGTGATGCGTAACTCCGGCTTTATTCGAATTGAGTGAGCTATCGAACCTCACAGAAAAGAAACAGAGTAAGCTTTATAGCTTAGTAAGCCTGTATAATTTAGAAATAAACTTACCATTTATACAATTAAGGCAATAAATAAGGTATACTCAATTCAATTTCCAAATGCCTAAACACAAACATTCATCAACAAGTTAGTCATATAAGTACATGTAATCATCCATTTTCTCAATTTAATACTCAATACATTGCATCATACAAATTCATATATCATGTACAATATTGGTAAAATTTCACTCTCAATCATATAAACAATAATCCATTCGATAACAGTAACTCATTCATATAAACAAAATTTATGCCCGTTGAGCCTATTAGAATTTCAAAGGATACTCGGGTGATATACATCGGTAATCCGTCAATTCATTATCATTTCCGCTCTTTCGAGCTATGATCAGTAAACTCATCCTGAGCTGATGGATAGTAAGCTCTATTGAGCTGAAACGGTAAGCTCTGATGAGCTGAAAATAGTAAGCTCTAACGAGCTAATATATTGGTAAGCTCATATGAGCTGTGGTGAGTCTGCAACAAATGCAGGAGCTCGACCAAAACGATAACCCTAGTGACATGTCACTCGTATCCTACGAATTCATACAGTTCAAACGAGGCTCGGTAACCATCAGTCTATATCAAATCAACATTCGTATTCCAAGTATATCAATTACTCAATTATATACATACATTTCAAATAAATACAAGTATTTAAAAGTTCGATTCTAATTATAAGAACTTACCTCGTATCGCTCGGATTGCAAATATCGGCTATTCGTCTACTTTTCTTTTTCCCTAACCTAATTCCGATCTCTACTTATCTTGATCTATATAATATCAAAATTAACTCATTCAATATTCATTCCATTCAATTTAGCACAAAAATCACCTTATGAAAAAATTACACTTTTGCCCCTACTATTTTAACATTTTTACAATTTAGTCCTTAGCTCGTAAAAATGCAAATTCATGCAATTAGACCCTTAACTATGCTAGCCGAATTTTAATGGAGTCCCTAGCAGCCCATATCTTTTGTTTAATCACACTTTTACCCACAAAATTTACAATTTCACAATTTAATCCCTTTTTGACATTTTGTCAAAAATCACTTTACAAAACTAGTTTAACTATCAACAACTATTCAAAATCCATCATCAACCATCAATTTACTCAAGCATTCAACAATGGCAACATAATAAATCTTTAACAATTTCAAAATCTAAGGTACGGGCTAGCTAGAATACAAAGCAATGATCTCAAAAACATATAAATCATTAAAAATGGATCAAAAATTGAGCTTACATGCAAGGAGAGAGATGGCCGAATGCTTGAGACAAGAACAATGGTGTTTTCCTTAGGTTAATTTCGGCTAGAGAATGAAGGAAGATGATTAGGTTAATTTCGGGTAGAGAATAAAGAAAGATGATAACCATTTGTTTTCTATTATTTTACTAACATATTTTTACACATTTACCATATTAACATTAAAAATAAACCATTAATTCACCTAATTAATGGCCATACTTGTCCACTCATAAAAAAATGGGTTAATTACCATTAAAGGCCACCACAATTAAAAGCTAAAGCTATTTAACACCTTTAACAAATAGAACATGCATTTTACATTTTACGCGATTTAGTCCTTTTTCTCGAATTAACCGTTTAAACAGTAAAATTTCTTTACGAAACTTTCAGACAATAATTCTATCATGCTGTAAAATTTAATAAAATAATAAAATAAATATTTTGACTTCAGATTTGTGGTCTCAAAACCACTGTTCTGATTTGACTAAAAACAGACTGTTACAACTCTCCCCCCTTAGGGATTTTCGTCCCCGAAAATCTTACCGGTAAATAGGTTAGGGTATTGTTTTCTCATAACTTCCTCAGGTTCTCACGTAGCTTCCTCAATCTCGTGTTTATGCCAAAGAACCTTCACTAGGGCTATGCATTTATTTCTCAATTCTTTGCTTTCACGAGCTAAAATCATGATCGATTCTTCGCTATACGTCAAATCTGCCTGTATCTCAACATCTACCGAAGAAATCACATGTAACGGATCAGATCTGTATCGACGTAGCATAGAGATGTGAAATACATTGTGAATCTTTTCAAGTTCTGACGGTAAAGCTAGTCGATATGCCACTGGTCCTATTCGTTCAATAATCTCATACGACCCGATAAAATGCGGACTCAACTTCCCTTTACGGCCAAATCGAAGAACCTTTTTCCACGGTGACACTTTTAAAAACACTCGGTCCCCGACTTGAAATTCACTTTCTTTGTGTTTCAAATCTGCATATGATATCTGTCGATCTGAAGCTGCTTTTAAACTATCACGAATCGTTTTCACTTTTTCTTTAGTTTCTTTGATCAATTGAACCCCGTGAATCTTTTTCTCACTTAGTTCAGTCCAGTATAGCGGAGTTCGACATTTGCGACCATATAAAGCTTTGTACGGTGCCATCTTTATACTCGTCTGAAAACGATTATTATACGCGAACTCAATCAATGGTAAGTATTTTTCCCAACTGCCCTCAAACTCTAAAATACAATATCTCAACATGTCTTCGAGAATCTGAATAACTCTCTCGGTTTAACCGTCAGTCTGAGGATGAAAAGCTGTACTGAAATTCAACTTCGTACCCAAAGCTTCTTGCAATTTCTTCTATAATCGTGACGTAAATCTCATACCTCTATTAGAAATAATAGATAGTGGTACCCTATGTAATTGAACAATCTCAGAAATATACAATTCAGCTAGCCTATCAAGTTAGTGATCTGTACGTATCGGTATAAAATGAGTAGATTTTGTTAGTCAATCAACGACAACCCAGATAGCATCTTTTTTTTCGGAGTTAGGGGAAATACTGACACAAAATCCATTGTAAATCTTATTTCCACTCGGGAATCATCACAGGCTGCAGTAAACCCGATGGTACCTGATGTTCATCTTTAACTTGCTGACAAATTAAACATTTAGAAACAAACTCTGATATATCTCGTTTCATGCCGTGCCACCAGTAAAATTGTTTCAAATCTTTATACATTTTGGTACTTCCTGGATGAACAGATAAGCAGCTATGGTGCGCTTCGTGCAAAATCTTCTGAATGAGTTCTGAATTTCTTAGTATGCAAATTCTATTCCGGAACATTAAACAATCATCGGTTTCAAACTGAAACTCTGAATCAGGGATATTCTTACATTGAATTTGTTTAACTTGCAATTCACGATCCTTTTTCTGAGATTCACAGATTTGGTGAAGAAATACCAGTTTAGCTTTTAATTCATCTAAAATAGACCCATCATCACAAATCATCAACTGGGTATTCATTGCTAGCAATCCAAACAAAGATTTTCGGCTCAGGGCATCAGCAACAACATTAGCTTTTCCAAGGTTATAATCAATCACAAATTCATAATCTTTTAATAACTCGATCCATCTTCATTGTCGCAGATTCAAATCTTTTTGTGACATCAAATATTTAAGCTCTTGTGATCTGTATAAATGTGGCATTTTTCACCGTGTAAGTAGTGTCACCAAATTTTCAATGCGAACACAATTGCAGCCAACTCAAGATCGTGTGTCGGGTAGTTCTTTTCATGCGGTTTCAATTTTTGAGAAGCATCAGAACACATCCCAGACCATTTAATGACACGTCACTATGAATCACAAACTTTTTCCTCGATTCAGGTTGAACCAAAATTGGTGCTTCAGTTAACAATATTTTCAACTGTTCGAAACTCTACTGACACTTTTTTGACCATTCGAATTTCACATCTTTTTGAAGCAGTCTTGTCATTGGTGTTTTAATCATCGAAAATACTTTCACGAACCTTCGGTAATAGCCCGCTAAGCCTAGAAAACTACAAACTTCAGACATATTTCTCGGAGGTTTCCAATCAACAATAGCAGAAATCTTACTCGGGTCAACTCTAATACCTTCAGCTAAAACAATATGCCCCAGAAATCCAACCTCTCTGAGCAAAAACTCACATTTGCTGAACCTTGCAAATAATTTCTTATCACGTAGAGTTTGTAACACAACACTTAAGTGCTCAGTATGTTCAGATCCATCTCGCGAATAGATCAGAATGTCGTCAATGAATACAACAACAAATCTGTCTAAATACAATCTGAATATCCTGTTCATCAAGTCCATAAAAACTACTGGAGCATTAGTTAATCTGAAAGGCATAACAAGGAATTCATAATGTCCGTACCTCGTTCTGAACGCGATTTTCGGCATATTTGACTCTTTAACTTGCATCTGATAATAACCCGATCTCAAATCAATCTTTGAAAATATTGTAGCCCTTTTGACTGATCAAATAAATCATCAATTCGCGGTAGAGTGTATTTGTTCTTTATAGTCACTTTATTCAACTGTTTATAATCGATGCACATTCTCATCGTGCCATTTTTCTTTTTCACAAAAATACCAGTGCACCCCACGGCGAATAACTCGATCGTGCAAAACCTCTGTCTGTTAATTCTTGCAACTGAGCTTTCAAATCTTCTAATTCTGTTGGAGCCATTATGTACGGAGCTATCGATATTGATGTTGTTCCTGGTACTAATTCAATGCCAATTTCAACCTCTCTGATCAATGGTAAACCCAATAATTCTTCTAGAAATACATCTGAAAACTCACAAACAATAGGTACAAATTCATTCTTTGATTCAGACACCTTTGTATCCAATACATATGCAAGATATGCATCACAACCTTATTTCATACATATCTGAGCTAACATAAATGATATCACAGTAGGTAATTCATTCGAATCATCAGACTCAATCCGAAGAATTTCACTGTTTTGACATTTCAATTCGATAATCGTTCATCTACAATTCACAACTGCATCATGCATAGTCAGCCAGTCCATACCCAGAATCACATCAAACTCATTGAACGGTAGAAGCATCAAGTCAGTCGAAAAACAGTAACCCTGAGTCATCAAAGGACAATTCTTACAAATTTTATCAACTAAAACAGACTTGCCTAAGGGGTTCGATACTTTAATTACAAACTCTGTAAACTCGACATGTAAACTCTTTTTAAATACTAAATTCATACAGATATATGAATGGGTTGATCCAGGATCTATCAACGCAATTATATCAGTATCAAAAAGAGAAAAAGTATCGGTAATAACATATGGCGATGATGCCTCCTTCCGTGTACGGATAGCATAAGCTCGGGCAGGTGCTCGTGCCTCAGATCTCACAGCAGAATCTCTCGTAGCACCTCGGTTACCACTCGTATTTCCAGTGTTTCGGGGTGGTCTCCCTCCAGTAGCCGTACTACTCACTTTCGCTGGTTGATCTCTTTCAAGTATAGAATTTTCTAGAAATCCTGGGGATAATGATCAAGAGATCCACATCTAAAACAAGCTCCGCTCACTATTCTGCATTCACCATAATGTCGCTTGTTGCAGTGCTTACATTCAGGTACAACATTTCTAACACTACCCACACTGGCAACAGATGTCGTCTGAGGTTTAGAGTTGAAATTGCTTGCATTTCTATCTCTGATCGAAATCCTCGCAGAAGTAGTAGAACGAGGATGATATTCTTTGGATTTCTTTGATGCTGATAGATGTGATTTGCCCACAATTCTTTTTCTAAAGTCTCTAGCCTCAGAATTGGCTTTTCTTTTCTCTTTGCTAAGCTATTCGACTTTACAAGCTCTGTCAAATAGAATGACAAACTCTTTCAACTCCAGAATCCCCACTAATAGTCTGATTTCTTCATTTAACCCATCTTTGAACCTTTTACACATTATAGCCTAAGAAGAAACATATTCACGAGCATATTTGCTGAGCGTACAAACTCTCTTTTGTATTCCGTTACCGACATACGACCCTGTTTCAGTTTAAAAAATTCCTTTCTTTTCTAATCAATGAATCTTTGGCTGATGTATTTCTTTCTGAATTCAACTTGAAAGAACTCCCAAGTAACTCTTTCTCGCGGAACTACGGATATCAAGGTATTTCACCACTGATACGCAGTGTCTCTCAATAGTGATACAACACATTTTAAACATTCTTCAGGTGTCCAAGACAGTTCGTCAAATATCCGAATCGTGTTCTCAAGCCAAAACTCAGCTCTTTTAGGATCATCGCTAACAGTATCTCTGAAGTCTTCAGCCCTGTGTTTCCGTATTTTATCAATAGGTGGTTTATTCAATCGCAAAGGATCCATACCTTAAGGAACTACAGGGATTAGTTGGGGAATAGGTGGGGGTGGAGGTTGTTGAGTAGCCAGGTTCATACGAATGTATTGTGTGAACCATTCGTTCATCATTTGGAAGAAGGATTCTTTAGCCTCTCCTCCTTGGCTACCCGTTACGGGTCTAGGCCGTGTGTGACACACGGCTTGCCCCATGGGTGCGTGTTCCGGCCGTGTGTCCCCTGCACCTTATTTGTTGCAAAACAGAATGCTCAGAATTGACCACACGGGTAGAGACACGGGTGTGTGTCTCAGCCATGTGGACGGCACGACCTCTAACACAGGCGTGTGCCCTAGCCGTGTGAAGTCTGCACCTATTTTATGAAAAAATTATGGAAATTAAATCGACCACACGGCCTAAGCCCATGGGCGTGTGCCTTGGCCGCGTGACCTCAATTTGTTCATGACGTCATAAACAGAGAGTTATACGGACTAAGAACACGGGCGTGTCCCTTACTACACGGACGTGTGCCTTGTTCCACACGGGTGTATGGCCATGTTTCCATGAAAAAATTTCTAGGTTTTCCAAAAGTTTTCAAAGTTCTCGGTTTAGTCCCGAACCACTTTCGATGTATGTTTTGGGCCTCGTAGGCGCGTCTTAAGGACAATATGAATATATGTGAAAAGTTCATATATTGATTTAATATTTTTACTTATGTTTATGTCCAGTAACACCTCATACCTTGATCCGGCGTCGAATACGGGTAAGGGGTGTTACAAATTGTCATAGTTGTTGGATTTACGTCATTTCATAACACGGTAAATTGCATACTAACATATATATATATATATATATATATATATATTGATTTAATCACAATATAATCACATATTAACATTCAATTTAATCAAAATTATACATATAACAGTTCATGCAAACTTACCTAGCTAAATTGTAGAAATACCAAAGTTTAAGGGCATTTTGGTAATTTTCTATTTTCCTCGATTTCCACTCAATCTTGATCTAAATTATTAATTCCATTCAATATATTAACTTAGGCAGTAAAAAATTTATTTTAGGCAATTTGGTCATCTTTGACATTTTTACAAAATTACCCCTAATGTTTTACTTTTACTCAATTTAGTCTCTAAGCCCAAAACATGCAAACTAAACATTTTTACCCAAAATTGAGCTTAGTCGAATGTTCATGGTATTCAAAATAGCCCATTCATGCAACCATTTCACAACAAATCCTATTTTAACAATTTAGTCCCTAATCGAAAAATTCATCAAAGATCACTTAACAAAATATTTTTAATTACCAATCAACATTCCAAATTCATCATCTAAGATAAAAAATCACAAGATTCATCAAAGGCAACATTCAAAATCTTTAACTATAACAGTTCAGTTTAGACCCTAATCGGAATAGTGGTTTCGGGACCACAAATCCAAGTAAAAAATATTTAAATATTATTTTATGTGTTTTTAATGTGTGAATTGATATCTGTGAAATTTTTGTGATTTAATTTTATCGTTTGAGTGTCCTATTTAATAAAAGGACTTAATCACGTAAAATGTAAAAGTGGCTAGCTATTTGTTAATATGCTAAATTGTTATGATTTGATTTGTTGAAAGTCCTTATGATATTAATATGCCATTATTAAGTTAGTGGACATTTATGTCCATGAATTATGTGATGTTATAAATGTTTCATTAAAGGTATATTTGTAATTTGAAAATTATGTGATAAATAAATAACAACAAAAGCATGAAAATAAAGCCAATTGTTCATCATCTTGCTGAATTGAAGAAAGAAAAATAGGGCTCTTGAGCTTTCAAGTATTCGGCACTCATTTTGGCTAGATTTGTTCATAACGTCATAAACAGAGAGTTATACGGGCTAAGAGCATGGGCGTGTCACTTACTACACGGGCGTGTGCCTTGTTCCACACGGGCGTGTGGCCATGTTTCCATGAAAACTTTCTAGGTTTTCCAAAAGTTTTCAAAGTTCTCGGTTTAGTCCCGAACCACTTTCGATGTATGTTTTGGGCCTCGTAGGCGCGTCTTAAGGACGATATGAATGTATGTGAAAAGTTCATATATTGATTTAATATTTTTGCTTATGTTTATGTCCAGTAACACCTCGTACCCTGATCCAGCGTCGAATACGGGTAAGGGGTGTTACAAATTGTCATACGTTGCTGGATTTACGTCATTTCATAACACGGTAAATTGCATACTAACATATGTATATGTCTTTATTTAATCACAATATAATCACAAATTAACATTCAATTTAATCAAAATTATACATAGAACAGTTCATGCAAACTTACCTAGCTAAATTGCAGAAATACCAAAGTTTATGGGCATTTTGGTAATTTTCTATTTTCCTCGATTTCCACTCAATCTTGATCTAAATTATTAATTTCATTCAATATATTGACTTAGGCAATAAAAAATTTATTTTAGGCAATTTGGTCATCTTTGACATTTTTACAAAATTACCCCTAATGTTTTACTTTTATTCAATTTAGTCTCTGAGCCCAAAACATGCAAACTAAACATTTTTACCCAAAATTGAGCTTAGTCGAATGTTCATGGTATCCAAAACAGCCCATTCATATAACCATTTCACAAAAAATCCTTATACATTTGCTATTTTAACAATTTAGTCCCTAATCGAAAAATTCTTCAAAGATCACTTAACAAAATATTTTTAATTATCAATCAACATTCCAAATTCATCATCTAAGATAAAAAATCACAAGATTCATCAAAGGCAACATTCAAAATCATTAACTATAACAGTTCAGTTTAGACCCTAATCGGAACAGTGGTTTCGGGACTACAAATCCAAGTCAAAAAATATTTAAATATTATTTTATGTGTTTTTAATGTGTGAATTGATATCTGTGAAATTTTTGTGATTTAATTTTATCGTTTTAGATTCCTATTTAATAAAAGGACTTAATCGCGTAAAATGTAAAAGTGGCTAGCTATTTGTTAATATGCTAAATTGTTATGATTTGATTTGTTGAAAGTCCTTATAATATTAATATGCCATTATTATGTTAGTGGACATTTATGTCCATGAATTATGTGATGTTATAAATGTTTCATTAAAGGTATATTTGTAATTTGAAAATTATGTGATAAATAAATAAAAACAAAAGCATGAAAATAAAGCCAAATGTTCATCATCTTGCTGAATTGAAGAAAGAAAAATAGGGCTCTTGAGCTTTCAAGTATTCAGCACTCATTTTGGCTAGATTTGTTCATAACGTCATAAACAGAGAGCTACACGGGCGTGTCACTTACTACACGGGCGTGTGCCTGGTTCCACACGGGCGTGTGGCCATGTTTCCATGAAAAACTTTCTAGGTTTTCCAAAAGTTTTCAAAGTTCTCGGTTTAGTCCCGAACCACTTTCGATGTATGTTTTGGACCTCGTAGGCGCGTCTTAAGGACGATATGAATGTATGTGAAAAGTTCATATATTGATTTAATATTTTTGCTTATGTTTATGTCCAGTAACACCTCGTACCCTGATCCAGCGTCGAATACGGGTAAGGGGTGTTACAAATTGTCATACGTTGTTGGATTTACGTCATTTCATAACACGGTAAATTGCATACTAACATATGTATATATATTTATTTAATCACAATATAATCACATATTAACATTCAATTTAATCAAAATTATACATAGAACAGTTCATGCAAACTTACCTAGCTAAATTGCAGAAATACCAAAGTTTATGGGCATTTTGGTAATTTTCTATTTTCCTCGATTTCCACTCAATCTTGATCTAAATTATTAATTTCAATCAATATATTGACTTAGGCAATAAAAAATTTACTTTAGGCAATTTGGTCATCTTTGACATTTTTACAAAATTACCCCTAATGTTTTACTTTTATTCAATTTAGTCTCTGAGCCCAAAACTTGCAAACTAACCATTTTTACCCAAAATTGAGCTTAGTCGAATGTTCATGGTATCCAAAACAGCCCATTCATATAACCATTTCACAACAAATCCTTATACATTTGCTATTTTAACAATTTAGTCCCTAATCGAAAAATTCATCAAAGATCACTTAACAAAATATTTTTAATTATCAATCAACATTCCAAATTCATCATCTAAGATAAAAAATCACAAGATTCATCAAAGGCAACATTCAAAATCTTTAACTATAACAGTTTAGTTTAGACCCTAATCGGAACAGTGATTTCGGGACCACAAATCCAAGTCAAAAATATTTAAATATTATTTTATGTGCTTTTAGTGTGTGAATTGATATTTGTGAAATTTTTGTGATTTAATTTTATCGTTTGAGTGTCCTATTTAATAAAAGGACTTAATCGCGTAAAATGTAAAAGTGGCTAGCTATTTGTTAATATGCTAAATTGTTATGATTTGATTTGTTGAAAGTCCTTATAATATTAATATGCCATTATTAAGTTAGTGGACATTTATGTCCATTAATTATGTGATGTTATAAACGTTTCATTAAAGGTATATTTGTAATTTGAAAATTATGTGATAAATAAATAAAAACAAAAGCATGAAAATAAAGCCAAATGTTCATCATCTTGCTGAATTGAAGAAAGAAAAATAGGGCTCTTGAGCTTTCAAGTACTCGGCACTCATTTTGGCTAGATTTGTTCATAACGTCATAAACAGAGAGTTATACGGGCTAAGAACATGGGCGTGTCCCTTACTACACGGGCGTGTGCCTTGTTCCACACGGGCGTGTGGCCATGTTTCCATGAAAAACTTTCTAGGTTTTCCAAAAGTTTTCAAAGTTCTCGGTTTAGTCCCGAACCACTTTCGATGTATGTTTTGGGCCTCGTAGGCGCGTCTTAAGGACGATATGAATGTATGTGAAAAGTTCATATATTGATTTAATATTTTTGCTTATGTTTATGTCCAGTAACACCTCGTACCCTGATCCGGCGTCGAATACGGATAAGGGGTGTTACAAATTGTCATACGTTGTTGGATTTATGTCATTTCATAACACGGTAAATTGCATACTAACATATATATATATATATATTTATTTAATCACAATATAATCACATATTAACATTCAATTTAATCAAAATTATACATAGAACAGTTCATGCAAACTTACCTAGCTAAATTGCAGAAATATCAAAGTTTAGGGGCATTTTAGTAATTTTCTATTTTCCTCGATTTCCACTCAATCTTGATCTAAATTATTAATTTCATTCAATATATTGACTTAGGCAATAAAAAATTTATTTCAGGCAATTTGGTCATCTTTGACATTTTTACAAAATTACCCCTAATGTTTTACTTTTATTCAATTTAGTCTTTGAGCCCAAAACATGCAAACTAACCATTTTTACCCAAAATTGAGCTTAGTCAAATGTTCATGGTATCCAAAACAGCCCATTCATACAACCATTTCACAACAAATCCTTGTACATTTGCTTTTTTAACAATTTAGTCCCTAGTCGGAAAATTCATCAAAGATCACTTAACAAAATATTTTTAATTATCAATCAAAATTCCAAATTCATCATCTAAGATAAAAAATCACAAGATTCATCAAAGGCAACATTCAAAATCTTTAACTATAACAGTCCAGTTTAGATCCTAATCGGAACAGTGGTTTCGGGACCACAAATCCAAGTCAAAAAATATTTAAATATTATTTTATGTGTTTTTAATGCGTGAATTGTTATCTATGAAATTTTTGTGATTTAATTTTATCGTTTGAGTGTCCTATTTAATAAAAGGACTTAATTGCGTAAAATGTAAAAGTGTCTAGCTATTTGTTAATATGCTAAATTGTTATGATTTGATTTGTTGAAAGTCCTTATACTATTAATATGCCATTATTAAGTTAGTGGACATTTATGTCCATGAATTATGTGATGTTATAAATGTTTCATTAAAGGTATATTTGTAATTTGAAAATTATGTGATAAATAATTAAAAACAAAAGCATGAAAATAAAGCCAAATGTTCATCATCTTGCTGAATTGAAGAAAGAAAAATAGGGCTCTTGAGCTTTCAAGTATTCGATACTCTTTTTGGCTAGATTAAGGTATGTTTTGCTTCGGTTTTTGATAATTTTTACGTTTTTGATATCGTTGCTATGTAATCTATTAAGCCCATGTCTCAATTTTTGAATTTGATGATGATTTTGTGTTTTTCCATTGTTGAAAGCTTGTGGTTTTTGTTGTTTGATGATGGAAAATAAAAGATATGTGATAGATTAATATGTTGTCTTTGGATTTTTGATGAATTTGAGTAAATTGGACTAATTTGTGAAAATGTTATTTTTAGGGACTAAAATGTGAAATAAATGTAATATGTGGGCTTATATGAACTAGAGGAAAATTCAGCTAGGCACTTGTCTTTGTGTTTTGTGAAATAGGGACTAAATTGTGAAAAATGTGAATTATTAGGGGTAAAAGTGTAATTTTCCCATTTTTGTGTTTTTGGATGAATTTGATTTAATATGTGATTAAATAAGTTTATTTTATACTAATTTAGATCATGAAAAGAGGAAATCGGAATTGGATGGGGGAAAATCTAAAGTGGTTGAATAATTGTCTCGTTTCGTCCGTCGTTATCCGAGGTAAGTTCATAAGTAAATAAATGTCGTTAAATTCGATTGTATATATTTTAATTGTGCCGGATTGAATTATTACTAGTATATATATGTTAAAACCGAATTTGTATAAATATGGGAGAAGTATTCACAAGCCTGAATCGATCGAGTTACGACGTCCAAAAGCCCCGTACGAACCTTAAGAATAGATAGAATACATATGTCATGACATAGGATTCTGATATGTGATTTCGTGTAAGACCACGTCTAGGGTGTTGGCATCGACTTGTGGTGTACGTGTAAGACCATGCCTGGGACATTGGCATCGTATTTGATTCGTGTAAGACCCTGTCTAGAACAGTGGCATCGATATGTGATTACATGTAAGACAACGTCTGGGACGATGGCATTGTTCAAGATTTCTGACTAACCGAGTATCCTTTTTAATTTCGAATGGTTCAACAGGCAGTAACGAGTTATGATTGAATGTGTAATCGATATAAAAGGTTCAGGTACGTGCCAAATTTAATATTAATGAAAATAAGGTAAGCATAGTATTTAAAATGGTGATATAATTATACATTATACAAAGTGAGAATTATATATGCTCATTAGTATTTGTGCATTCGGCCAAATGATGTTAAATTGCTAATATATATTTAATGATATACGAATTTGTGAGTGTGATATATGTACATTTAGTTAAGGTTTGGATTGTTTCGTTAATTGAATATAATGTTAATGTTCATTTGGAAAAAGATATTTGCTTATGACTTACTTAGATATGAAAGCTTACTCTGTGTGTGTTTGTTCATTGTTTTATATATTATCAAAGCTACTAAAAGCTCGGGGATCGTTGAATATCATCACCACACTATCGAACTATATTTTGGTACCTTTTGAAAATGTACATATTGAAGTATGACATGTATAGACTAGAGAATTTTGATTTTGTTTTGAAATGTGTAAATATATCTATGTGATATGGCTTGATAATGAATGTGCTTATGGATGAGTTTAGTTCATGCTATATAATGCAAAAGTTGCTATGTTTTGATGTGCTCTTGAATGGCCAAATGAAATGGTTAAATTTGGTAAGTTTTATGGTTGATTTTGGAAATTGGTACTTTGAATTGGTATGTTTGAGTTGGATTTGTATATAGAAATGAATGATGTTGTTACGGGTCAAATTGTGCATGTTTTGGTATGTTTTTGGTTGCCTTTGGGACATGAATTAAGGCTTGTTTGATGCTTATAGGTATGACCCAATTTTGGGTGGCGAATTGGCCTTGCAAATGGCCTATATTTGCCCACACGGTTGAGCACACGGGTGTGTGTCTCGATCGTGTCTCTCAAGGTTGAAATTCAAAGCAAGTTAGGAACCCGCACGGGCTGGACACACGGGCGTGTGACTGGCTATGTGAGCAAGTCTGTAACATCCCGAAATTGGGCCTAGAAGAATTGGGCTCAATGGGCTTTGGACGTAGGAGCGTTTAAAATTTTTGGTAACAAGAGAACAGCTTTAGTGCAAGTTGGACCTATTAGGTGAGTGATTTTGGAGGGTTAGGGGGCTTCTATGAAGTCCCGGGATCAAATTTGGGCTTTAGGGAAATTTTGGTTTTAGGTGAAAAAAACCTCGGGGGTTAGTAGGTAGGCTTTAAGAATAAAATATGGAGAAAAATGACACAAGTGGAGTGTGTGGTGTAGTGGCAAAGTGACGCCACATAAGAGACAAGGGGGTGATGCCACAAGGAAGGAAGGAGGTCCAAGGTTCAAGTCTTGGCTCTTGCATTTTGGTTTTCTTTTTATACGGACTTTAGAATTTGGCCATAGATTTATATTTAGTTGCGCGTGATTTCAGACACAAGAGGAGCTTGTGGCCAAGTGGTTAGCAACATGGATTATGCTACAGGGGAGCCTGTTCGAATCTCATGAAAAGCAAGGGAGTATTTATTTTGCAAATTGGACAACAAGAGTTTGAGTTGGATTTAAACTCTGCTAACGGAGGGATCCCACATCGGAAAGATACAAAGAGGAAAGGTGAGAAGCTGGCTATATAAAGAGCTATCTATGATGGGAGGAAGGACACCTTGGTTGGCGTTTGGGCACAGGACTGGTCGGAGCGCAGATTAGCTCCAGATACCTATCAGGTGTGTACTTCTCTACTCTAGTTGTAGAGCGGCAAATTGTTGAAATACCGGTCACACAGCGTTAATAGCCACACAAGTGTGCGAGAGCACGTGTGGGGGCTTCAACGCGATAGTTAAGGCCATCAGTAGTGTTCTTGTGGGCTGAGGCTGCTTGGGCCACAATGGGTCGAAGTGGGCCTAATGGGCTCGTAGGCCCATTTGAGTAAATTGTATGATTGTGTAGTATAGAATGGACTAGACTAGGTGAATCTCATATACGTAGCTAGATTTGTGCTAGGTGGGCCTCATGAACGTGTGGGCCCGAATGGGCCGAAATCGGGTTTTAGGCCCAATAGTCTGGTAACGACCGGAAATGGTAGTCGAGTCACTCGGAGCAATATTGGGCCTTCGGAAAGGCCATTGTAGGTGCAAAATTACCGAAATACCTTTGGTGGGTAAATTACCAAAATACCCCTGGTAGGTAAAATTACTGTTATACCCTTAGAGATTGATTAGCTTGATTATGTTGTATTTCGTTATCCTGATTATGATGGTAATTCGTTTCATACGTTATCTGATAGATGTTTTGCATACATAACGTACCGCATACACGAATTAATATGCCATATTGCATAGGATTGGGATATGATGTGGATAAAAGGGGCAGTGTATATCGGTGACTCAGTCACATTATTTCGGTGGCTAGGCCACATATTTGTATATCAGTGACTCTGTCACTTTATATCGGCTTTGAGCAGCATGACTGCGAAAGAGGAGTGTAGCGGATGGAGGGTTGATTGTAGAAATCCCCACAGGAGTGTTGAGGTTGGACATATGGAGCGGAGTGTAGAGGATGGAATACTAGGTTGGGCTGGGTTGCATTGCATGCACTATCTAATATGCCATAATGTTAGAGCTGCGGCTCGATTCGAGATATGTGGGCTTCTGTGGGCTTAGGCCCAGTTATCGATGTAAGGGGAATTGCACACTGAGTTCTCGTAACTCACCCCTCTACTAATTTTTGTAGGTGATACCTAGTTCTGCGGATGTGGGCCGAGGAAGACTCTGGGGTGGCCATGCACTGTTTTTTTAGTAAACGCTATTTTACTTTCCTTTAAACTATTTTAATTTGGGATTTTGCTATGTAATAAGGCCACTGGGGTTTTAATTTGGTTTTCTATTTTTAACGCAATTATTATCTATTATGAATTAATCAAGACGGGGTTTTCCTAAAAACGTAAATAACCGTTTTTCCAAAATATTAAAGAATGGTTCACAAACTATTGATAATTAAACTCATGTTTTCCTTAAACTTCAAAAGCTATTTCAAAATGGCGCATTTCTCAAAAACCATTGAATCTGACTCAGGTTTTATAAAACAACCTTCCAGAGCTAGTAATAATTATAACGTTATGCAAGAAGCATTAAACCAAGTCTGTTTTTTTTCTTTAAGTGAACCAAAACTTGGAATTTTTGAACAATTGCAAATTTTTCTCAAACAAACTTTCCATGTGACATACCAGATCCGGTCGTAACATCTAGGCCGGGTTTGGGGTGTTACAAAGTCAGTAGCCTCCATAATTTTCACATGGCCTGGCACATAGTCATGTCTTGTGGCCGTGTGGACAAGTCAGAATGTATGCCCTATTTTGCCATGGCCTGGACACATGGGTGTGTCTAAGCCGTGTGAAGCACACGGCCTGCCCACACGGGCGTGTGACCCCTGTAACTTTGAAAAATGTTTAAGTTTCGAAAAAAATTGTATGTGCTCGGTTTAGTCCCGATCCCTTTCCGATGCATTTTTAAGGTCTCGTAGATCTTCTAAAGGGACTCTATGTGTATATTTTGCTATGAAATGTATGTGATATGATCCGATGTGCCTAGAATGCCTTTTAACCTTAGTCCAGCAATGGATACAGGTTAGGGGTGTTACATTAACAGTTTCAAAATCAAAGGTACGGGCTAGTTAGACCTAATTGCAATGATATTAAAAACATAAAGTTATTAGAAACGGGGCTAAATCGAACTTACGTGCACACCATGAAGTTTGGCCGAAGCTTTCAAGCCTTTAACAATGGCTTTCTCCTTTCTCAAATCGGTGAAAGAAATGAATTGGAAAAGATGATAGAAACTTTATTTAATTTAATTTAATTATCAAATTACTATTTTACCCTTGGTTAATAAATTGGTTAATAAATAAATAAAACACCAAAGTCATGTCCATATTTTTCCATCACATAAATATATGGCATAATTACCATCAAAGGAAGGTTTAATTTCACAATTGGTCCTTCAATTAAATTAAATTCTAACTAAATAAACTTATTTACAATTTAATCCTAAACTAATTTAGACTAAAAGAACAATTAATCCAAAAGCTAGTGGATTCAATCATAACATCACTCCTTGGAAACTTTGACCATGGTTTAATTTCCATTTAAGTCCCTTTTCCTTTATTCAATTAACCATTTAATCACTTAAATCAAATAGTGATCAAATTTTACATCTTTTAGAATTTAGTCCTTTTTAATTAATTAACCATCGAAATGTTACAATTTTTCAACAAAACTTTAATACCACATTAATGACACTCCATAAATATTTATAAAAATATTTACAGCTCGGTTTATAGAAACGAGGTCCCGATACCTCATTTTCTAAAACCACTTGACCTTAGGGTCTTACCACTTAAACTTAATAGATCGCTTATATAATATAAATTATCAATTCAAAAACCTTTTTAAAATAATATTTGACTCTTAAATATTAGATAATAATATTTATGAACTTACTCATCGAATTTGGTGGCCCTAAAATCACTATTTTCGACACCACTGAAAAATGTGCTGTTAAAGTACTAACATCTTCTTCTTCTTCTACAACTTCTTCTTCTTCTTCAGATTTACTTTATTTGAATTCCAAGTTCAAAAGCTTACTCGTTTATGGGTTAATGGAAATGAAGATAATATAGATATTGTTGGGTGATCAGCTGTAAACGTCACAGCAATAATGTGCAAGCATACATTGTCGATGCAAGTATAATAGATAGATGTGAGTCTGTCGGATATTGATCCCACAGGGATGGTTGTCTTTTGTCTATTAATGTTGGTGCAATAACTAGATAGAAATGAGGCAAACTGTGAGTATAGCTATCCAAGCAATAACTCGAAAACAATAAGATACATTTGTTATGGATAAACTGGGATCCCCAACATGAATATTCAGCAGTATACTAAGTACTCACACGATATAAAAGCTTGGGTTTAATGTATACTAAGCAGTATCCCCAACATGAATATTCAGCAGTATACTAAGCAGCAATAAAATTAATGTATATCTTACCAAATTCCACTCTTGGGTTTAATCTGAGACTTAACCATGCACATTAACCTCACCTTCTGATGATGGCAATAGGGCACTATTAAGAACAAGTGGACTAAATTCCTTTAGTCCTTACTTAAATTACCCTGAAAAGCTTATTAGCTCAAACTGTCACTGTACCTTCCAGTGTTAGTGGCTGCAATAACATTTCCATGTTTAGAATATTCAAACCCCCATGATTAAACAACAAAAATAAGATCTAATAAGATAACATTTAACAAGGCATTCATTGTACTTTCATACAGTAGAAAACATAAAGTAATCATCAGTGTTTTCAAGAAATGAGAAAGAATCAAATGGAGAATACTATTCTTAGGCCACTCGATTGAATCTATCAATTTCCCCTTGTTCTGTACTTAGATCTCCTCGTCAAGAGTGGATATACATCAGCCTTCATGTTGGCATACCTAAGGGAAGCTCAAACTGCCATAGCCGCAAGCTTCAAAATAAGGTAAGAGAATCGTGGTCTACAAAAAAATCCTCCTCCTTTTTCATTCTTCTCCCGTTATCCTTTTATGTTTTCCTCAACACTACATGTGCCCTTCTCTCAGGATTCTTCTGCCCTTGTTCGTACAGGGTAGTTACATCAGACTGGATAGCTCACTCATGGTTGGCTCTTATCAGGCAGCTGTCAACTGCGGCGACAATTTCGGACGCAATCTGGAATTGAATCATGTAGCGACATTAATGCAGAAAGATAACAAAATTAAAGAAAAAATAGGGTAGGATTCACTGAGTTATAAAATGCAATTTACTAAATTGAACATGCTAAAATGTATGCTAAAGGTAACTAAATGGGAACAATTTAAACAATAAGTAGGGAGAAAACATATGTTCTTTCTACTACAATCACACCCCTAAACTGAATTTTTACTTGTCCTAAAGTAAATAGAAGCCAGCAAGGCAGCAAAACATTACTAGGTAAGGCAAATGAACATTCTCGTTTGAATCACCTAAAAGCCCAATGACTGAATTACATTCAGATGAAAGAATATTGCATCGAAAATACATAAGCATGAATGAGTAAGATTGCACTTTCATCAAAGCTAGCATCATGCTTCAAATCCTAAATTCTATCTACCAGTACAACATTTATTGTATAATACTAAGTATTTTATAAATATGAATGAGTTTTTTTTTACAGAATAAGGGATATCATTGCATCACTGTAACGTTGTTCCTGAGAAGTAATGATGGGGTAGAATAAACCCTCAGGGAGTACGTAATTGTGCTGACACACACTCATACAACGGCATGTTTTGGCTAGATTCATTTTTCTAACGCTTGTATTGGAGTGTTCCCTTTTTAACATTTCACAAAACACCCACTTTGGAGTGTCACTTATTTATAACTACATATATATATATATATATATATATATATATATAAGCAGCTGTAGAAGGCAGTTTCATTCAAGATTCAAGGAATGCTACTAGTCATTTATTACTAATACAACCTAAATCATTCATCAAATTATTGAAGATACAACATTCAGTCAAATTTATCCAACTCATTCATTGACAATTCACATAATCCAAGAATTAAGCGTCTAATGTAACAAAAACCTTTTTGAACAATTGTGCATAAACCTTACATGCTTCAAATTTTTTTTTCAAATGTGGGTGTATTTCCAATACCATATACATTCCCCCAAACTTAAATATTGCAGTGTCTCCAATGCACTGACAGGCATATGTAATGACAATGAAAATGCAATGATAATGTATACTTATCGAAATAAAACCTACAGCTACATGTAATGCGTGAATACTATAACTAAAGCTTAAAACAAACTAACTCAGTTATCCGCAACTATCAATGTGGCTGCATGATGTTTCTTTCTCCTCCTTTTCTTCTCTTCCTTCTTTCTTTTTTTATCCTTGGAGCGCTTACTTTTCTTTTCATTGTGCTTTGAGCGGCCTTCGGATTACTCCTCGGTTCCTGGCTCAGCCCCAACATTATCGGCTATTGTTTGTGTAGGAGAAGCCACTTGGAGTGGTCTAGTGTAGACCACTATTGCCCATGAATTGTATTGCCCCTCACTGGTGACCTCAGCAACTTTCGTCGGTCTCGCTCCAGTTTGCTCCAAATTATCAATATTTGCACCCATATATCCGGGTGTTGTGACAACCTTCTAAACAAAATTTTCTTTTGCTTTTCTTTCTCATTTTCAACAGTTTTTTCTTCTTTAGCAACAACTTCCGCTTCGACAACAACTTCTTCTTTGGCAGCATCAATTTCCTCCTCAACAACAATGTCCTCTTGATCATCAAAAATACCATCCTCGAACATGTAACAATTTGATTTCGACCCTAATCGGAATAGTGGTTTCGGGACCATAAATCATAGTTAGAAAAATTATTAAATATTATTATCTGTGTTTTTACTGTGTGAATTTATATCTGTGAAATTTTCATGATTTAATTTTATAGTTTGAGTGTTCGATTAAATAAAAGGACTTAATCATTTAAATTGTAAAAGTGGCTAACTATTTGTTAAAGTGCTAAATTGATTTGTTCTTTTAGTGGGAGGTGTTTATGTTGCAATTATACCATGAATTAATATGATGGACGGTTATGTGCATAATATATTAATATGTTTATATTAAACTAATAAGGTTAATTTAGTAAATATATTAATTAAGTTAATATAATAAAACATAAAACCATGCATGTTCATCATTGGAATAGCCGAAACTAGCTAAGGAAAAGAAAAAGAAAAAGAAAGCCACATTCAGCCATAGCTAAGCCTGATTAAGGTATGTAACTAGCTCGGTTTTTGATAATTTTTACGTTTTTGAGATCGTTGCTATGAAATTTACAAAACCCATGCTTTAATTTTTTTTTTTTATTTTGATGGATATTTTGAGTTAAGCCATTGATGAATTTATGAGCTTTGTGATGTTAGATTATAGATTATGAAAGATATGTTTTGGATTAATATGATTTGTATTGGAAATTTTGATGATTTTAAGTAATTAGGGTTAAATTGTAAAAATAATACATTAAGGGACTAAAATGTGAAATAAATGAAATATATGGACTTGTATGATCATGGGTTAAATTCAGCCAAAGCATGGGACATTAATATTTTGCATATTTTGTGTTTTATGCAATATGGACTAAATTTTGAAAAGTGTAAAATGACAGGGAAAAATGGTAATTTTCCCATTTATGTGTTTTTTAGACTAAATTGAATAAAATGGTGTTTAAATAAGTTTAATTTGAATATGTTTAGATCAAGAACCAAAGAAAACGGATTTGGATCGGGAGAAAACAAAAATAATCGAATAGTAATTTTATTCTGTCCGTCGATATCCGAAGTAAGTTTATAAGCATATAAATGGTGTTAATTTTGAATATATGTGAATTTTATATGTTGAATTGAATATTATGACTGTGTATATGTGTTGGCCGAATGTTTATAAGCTTAGGAGCTATGTTTACGAGATTGATTCGATTGAGTTACAATGTCTAAAAGTCCCGTACGAACCCTAGGAATAGCTAGGATACATATTTCATGATATAGGATTCCGTTATGTGTTATCGTGTAAGACCACGTCTGGGACGTTGGCATCGACTTGTGATTTTCGTGTAAGACCCTGTTTGGGACAGTGGCATCGATAAGTGATTACATGTAAGACCACGTCTAGGACATTAGCATTGTACGAAATGTTCGACTATCCTAGTATCCTTTTTAAATCCGAATGATTCAACGGGCAATGATAAGTTAAGACCAAGTGTAAAATTCAAGTTAGAAAGGCTCTGGTATGTACTCATACAAAGTTATGAAAATATGGTAAGTTGAATGTTTGAATTGATGATATAATGTCATATGTTAATGTGAATTATGTGTATGCATATTTGAATGTATATATTAGGCCAAAGGATGTATTTTTGTTGTTGAAGTAAAAGTTAAATATACTAATGATCAATCATGTATTCAGCCTAAGGAAAATTTATGCAAATTATATATGTTTTGATATATGAAATTATAAGTTGGAAATATATATGAAATTATGATGGCTTTGTAACAGTCCGGTTTAGACCCTAGTCGAAATAGTAGTTTCGAGACCACAAATCCGAGTCAAAAAATATTTTAATATTATTTTCTGTGCTTACAGTATGTGATTAAGCATGTGTGATAGTTTCGTGAATTAATTTTATTGTTTGTGTGTTTAATTTGAGAAAAGGACTTAATCGTAGAAAATGTAAAAGTGGCCTTTTAATTGAAAAAGTGCCGAATTGTTATTGTCTTTAATATGTGAAGTCCTTAAGAGGTTATTATGCCATTAATATGGTTAATGGACATTTATAACCAACCATTATATAAGTTTATATGTTAAATAATAAGGTTAAATTGGTAATTGAGTTAATAATATCCATTAAAACAAAACAAACATAAAAAAATAAGGCATGTTCATCCTATTTGTGCTGAATTTGAAAGAAAAAGAAAAGAGAGAAAGCAAAATAGGGTTCGGCCTTGGTTTTACTTGATTAAGGTATGTAATTTGTTCAGTTTTTGATAATTTCTACGTTTTTGTAATCGTTGCTTCGAGTACTACAAAACCCATGCCTTAATTTTGGAATTTGATGATGATTTTGAAATGTGCCATTGATGAATGTTTGAGTTTTGTGATAGTTAATGATGAAATATGAAATATGAAATATATGTGTTAGATTAACATGTTTTGTCTTTGGATTTTTGATGAATTTGAGTAATTTGGACTAAATTGTGAAAATAATATTTTGAGGGACTAAAATGTGAAATAAATAAAATATATGGGCTTATATGAAGCATGTGAAAATTCGGTGAAAATTCGGCTAAGCATGGGTACAAGGAAATTATGTGTATTTTGTGATTTTGTGAAATAAGGACTTAAATAATAAAATGTGAAAATATGATGGTTAATTTGTAAATTGCCCTGAATGTGTGTTTTTGGATTGAATTGAATGATTTGGTGAATAAATGAGTTAAATTTGAATATGTATAGATCAAGAACCAAAGAAAACAGATTTAGATCGAGGAAAGTCGAAATGATCGAGTAGTCGAATCCGTCCGTTTATACCCATACGAGGTAAGTCTATATACAAATAAATGTATTCAAGTTCATTTATTCATGTTCATATAACATTTTATCCATGTTCATATAACATTGAATTTTGATGAATGGCTTTGGAAGATATACATGTGGAATCCGAGAAAGTATAGACAATGTGTCAATGTCCGAAAAGTCTCGTACGAACCTTAGGAATAGACAGGATTCATATGTCATGACATAGGGTTCCGATATGTGATATCGTATAAGACCACGTCTGGGACGTTGGCATCGATTTGAGATTTACGCGTAAGACCATGTCTGGGACATTGGCATCGTATTTGATTCGTGTAAGACCCTATCTGGGACAGTGGCATCAATATTTGAATACATGTAAGACCACGTCTAGGACGTAGGCATTGTACGAGTAATTCTGAGTTATCCGAGTATCCTATGTAATATCTGGGATTTACGGCTTATGCATTTTTGCTTAATTATGTGAAGTAGCATGCCTTTGTATGTTATGAATGTGTTTTGTGAATTCTGTGAACCTTAGAGTGTAGGTAAGTGCCTTAGAAATTATCAGATTTTAAGTCTTTAAGGGGAGCTAAGCCTGATAGGCCTTAAGAGAAATAGTAGGGGAAATTGGACATAGTAATCATCCTGTTAAAGTGGTTGCAAGGCGCCACTTAAGGCCTTGGTAGGTGACGCCACAAGCTATGGAGAAGGGCTTGAGTTCGAGCCACAAGGGAAGCAGAAAGGGAGTTTTTATTTTGTGGCAAAGGTGAGCAGAGGTGGACGGCATGGGGAGTAGAAGTGGACGGCATAGGGACTTTGGAAAATGAGGATAAGTCTTGTTTTTCTTTTTAAAAATTTCGGCTAAAGTAAAGGATAAGTGTTGATTTATTTCAATTATTTTGTGTGGGTAAAGAAGAGAGAAAATAGGAGAAAAAGAAGGATGTTGATAGAGGGAAGAAGAGTTGGCCGGCCAAGGGATTGTTTTGAGGACATATTCGGCCATGTAGATAGGGGGAGTAGCCGAATTTTGTAAAAGGATCTTATGTTGTTCATTGCCGAAATTGATCAACCTTTTCTCTTCTTCTTTTCATAATTTTCTAAAAGCCGAAAGTGAGTTTTTCTAGACCATAGCCGATTGTCCATTAAACCCCAAAAGCCAAAACTTGTTGATCACTACCTAGCCTTCTTAGCCGAACATCTCTGTGGGTTCAACAAGGAGCAGTCGACTTCTGTAATAAGGGTAAGGGTCAACTATCGATGCTTTTCTTTCTTTTCTTTAGTCGAAAGATGGAATCTAATCCCATTAGTATTCTTTGGCCGAAACTATGAAGGAGTGTTTCGGGATTCTGCTATTGTCGACTACAAGGGAGGAGGTCTTCGGGACTTTCAAGAACTAAGGTAAGCTATGGGTGACATTCGGCCAAGGGCCATTTGTTGTGATTAAATGTTAGAAATTGATCTAACATGTGTCTATAGGGATTTCGACAGATACCATAACCAAGGATTAATTCCGGGATTTAAGATTCATAAGGTAAGTGACTATGCATAATCGGCCAAGGCCATATTTAGTGATTCGTATCTATTTCTTAGTTGTTCAAAAGCCGAAACTAACCAGTCAAGTGATTTAGTGTCTAGCCGATTGCAAGGGAGAAACTCTACGAAGTTTCGGGATTTGATTAGTAATCAATCAGCAGCAAGGTAAGGATTTTAGTTGCAATTATCCTTCGGGATTTGACTATATAGCCGAATAGGCTTTTGCTAAACATTAAGTGTTGGCCGAATGTAGGAACTAAGATCTAGAGCAGTAGACCGGGATTCTTCGGGATTTCAGTGAACTCGCTAAGTAAATCAGGTGTGTACCCCACGCTAAGCCTTAATAGAATTATGGTTATGTTTTAATAGATGTGTTAATAAGAATGTGTAAGATGTGGCTAAGAGTACCATGCAATGGTACAAAGTATTCAGGTATGTTTACCTACTCCTACTATGAGTACAATATGATCTGTTATGACACATATGTGAAACTATAAGAATGTGAATAAGGAATATGACATGGTTTATGCATATTTGTATGACACGGGGCATATGGGTGAATATGAAAAGGGGAAGTGATCTGGTGGTTTTATACCACAATATCTAAATGTGGTGACTTATGTCACGAAATCTGAATATGGTGACTTATGTCACAAATAACTATCTGGTGGCTATGCCACAATATATATAAGGGCGATGAGCACGTCGTCTGCAGCGACTGCCTTCGATGGTGTGTAGCGGATGGAGGGTCAACTTAGTAGTGCCCACAGTGTGATGGTTGGTACGGGTGATGTGTAGCGGATGGTTATCTAGGTTGGGTTCGGGAATGCATAATTAATTATATGTGCTATATGTATATGTATGATTTGATATGCCATAAACTGTTATGATTTGATATGCCATAAACTGTTGGGACTTAGTGTTGGCTGTTACACACTGAGTCTGTTTGACTCACCCCATTGTCGGATATTTTTCAGGTGACGCTCAGTGATGGACCGGGTCGGCAGGAGCTTAGTGGTGGCCATGCTCAGCACGAAATTTATTTTATTTGGACTTTTTATTTTAAGTACTTTGAATTTATTTTGGGTTTTGTTTTTGATGTATAAAGGCCATTGCTGTTAACTGTTTATGCATGCATTTTAATTATTTTGTTATGACACGATTCCTATCAAATTAAAGTATAAGTAACTTTTCTTAAAAATAAATCTTAAGATGTTTTGACACATAAATACAAATGATTTTCAGTTTAAATAGTAAACTCTAAGAACTCGACAACGTTTTCAACTTATGGTTTTGAAAATAAAGTTTTATCAAAATCTAGACTTCAACATAAACTCGTTTACAACTTGAACACAACACAAATCAATTATTCTTCAAAACCAACCAAAGTTTTCCAAAGAAACAAACAAGTTTTGAACCATTTTACTCAAGGAACATGCCAGATTCGGTCAGGGCTCGTGGGTCGGGTTTGGGGTGTTTCAATTTGGTATCAGAGCCCAGTTTTAAAACTCTCGGCCTTGGGTTTAAAGCCCACAACGTTTTCAAATCGAGCCCAAATAAGTTTTATGAAAATCTTTTTGGAATTGAGCAGGTTTTTCTGGCATGGCACCTAAGTCTCCGACCCGAAGTCCACCAGGTAAGTACCCCTATCTATTGTGTGATTTATAGTATGATTTGTAGAAGGGTATAAATGGAACGTAGATTAGTATATTAAGTACTTGAACTATAGGACTAGTTTACCCCAACAATTACATAAAACTTTAATACCTAATTAAACAAACCTGTGACTAAGTCGCCGAGTTAGGGTGTGGCAACCATTGTGCGCATGTCTAGGATTGGTTTCGGTGGGAGCTTGGTATTTAAGCAGTCCTAGTGACTCACCTCCTCTCCACTCGAATCCTACCTGGTGCGTAGTGACGGTTCACCCTAACCAAGAGGACTTATTCACGGGCTAAACCCAATAATTAAGACCCGAAAGGGACTAGCCGTATTTTTATAAAAACCCTAGTTTTAAAATCCTCAAATTACCGTTTTGATTTGTAAAAACTATTCTACAAAATTTTTCTGAAATATTCCCAATTTACAAAATTACCTAAATACCCCTGGTTGAAAAATTACAAAAATGCCATGGGTTTCTAAAATTACCATACTACCCTCGATTTTAATAAAATTTTCTTACTTTGAAAAAGTATCCAAAAACCCTATTTTTCAAAAATTCAAGATACCCTGATTGGGAAAATTTACCAAATTACCCCTGGTTTACGAAATTACCAAAAATAACCCCGATTTCCAAAATTTCTGCAACATCTTTGATTTGGAAAAAATTTCCAAAATACCCTCGAGTTTGAAAATTTCAGAGTGCCTTGACTTATTAAGATTTTCCAATGGACCTCGATTTAGTACCAAAATACCCTATAGGACAAATGACGAAAATACCCCTGGGATAGGAACAGACAAAAATGTTCGAATGATGAATGTGTGTGTGATAGATACTATTGAATGTGTGTATTTCTCTGAATTAGGGTAGAAAACTTGAAATGAAAACTCTGAATGATCGAAAGAACTACTATTAAGCTCTTTCCATAAAATTGTTCGCGGATAAACAGTGGAACAAATACTAATACATAAAATTTCTTAAATCAGATTAAAGCGCGATCGTAGACATGAGCTCTAGGGGACGTGGTCGTAATGTGCGAGGACGTGGTCGAGGCAGAATGACTGTGTCGGAACCCGTTAGGTCGGGTCAAGGGTCTGAAAATGAGGTACCACCACCACCCCCACCACCAGCTGTTGGTGTTGAGCAGCAAGATCAGACGGGGAATGATGCTGTATCGCAGGCGGTGCTGCGAGTTCTGGAGATAGTGGCTGGAGCAGGTGGAAATATGGGAGCTCGAGAATCTGTACCCGAGCGACTCCGAGCCAATGGAGCTGAGGTGTTCCGTGGCGTATCTGGTGTGGCACCCAGTACTGCTGAGTATTGGTTGGAGGCGACCGAGCGAATTATGGATGAGTTGGATCTGACGGCTGAGGAGAAAGTGAAAGGAATGGTGTCGCTTCTTCGCGATGAGTCATATCAATGGTGGCTCACAGTTCGGGATGGTGCTACGGCTGAGGAACTCACTTGGGAGTATGTTAAGGCGGCATACCAGAAGAAGTATGTTGGTACTCATTATATAGATGCGCAGAGGAAGGCATTTCTGGGGCTGGTTCAAGGGAACAAGTCCGTGGCGGAGTACGAGGCTGAATTCTTAAGATTGAACCGGTATGCTCGAGGAATCGTGGCTACGGAGCATGAGCGGTGTGTCCGGTTTGAGGATGGACTGAGGGATGATCTGAGGTTATTGATAGCTCCACAACAAGAGCGGGAGTTTGCTGTGTTGGTAGAGAAGGCTAAGTTAGCCGAAGGAATTAAGGACTCTGTGAGGCAGAACACGGACCGGAATAAGCAAAAGAAAGGATTTGGACCATCAGGGTCTTCTGGGAATATTCAAAAGAGGCCTAGAGTTGATGGGCCGTGAGGTCAGCAGGCTGCGACAAGAGGGCAGTATCGTACCTGTGACCAGTGTGGAAAGAAGCACCTAGGAGAGTGTTGGAAGAAGACAGGAGGATGTTTCAAGTGTGGGTCCAAGGATCATATGATTAAGGACTGCCCTATGAAACCGGATGGGAATCGACCAGCAGCTCAGGGTTTTAATCAGGCTGGAAGAGGCGGACAGCAGCCTCAGCGAGGGCGTGGTCCGAATGGTAGAGGAAACGGTGCTGGAAGAGGACGTGGAACACCTGGCAGAGGTGCTGGTAATACAGAGGCAAGACAGCCGGGCTTGGTATATGCAGTTCACCGGAGAGAGGATGGAGACGCACCAGACGTCATAACCGGTACGTTCCTTATATTTGGCAAGCCTTACTTTGCTTTGATTGATGTTGGCTCTACCCATTCCTATGTTGCATGTAGAGTAGTTGAAACTCTAGGCATAGCCTCTGAACTATCTGATAGGGAGATGACTGTAGTAAGCCCACTAGGTCAAACTGTAGTGGTGAATAAGATGTTTCGGAAAGTACCTTTAGAGATTCAAGGAGCAGTATTCCCGGCTGACTTAATGGAATTACCCTTCGGAGAATTCGATCTCATACTTGGCATGGATTGGCTGATGGAACATCGAGCCATATTGGATTGTGCTGCTAAGCGAATGGAGTTAAGGACGCCGGAGGGTGAGGCGGTAATCATGATAGGAGAAAGAAGAAACTACCTGTCTAACGTAGTTTCAGCACTAAAGGCTGATAAGATGGTTCGGAAAGAATGCAAGGCATTCTTGGCTTTCGTTAGTGCGATGGATGCGAAGGAAGAAGGAGTTAGTGGAGTTAGAACCGTAAGGAAATTTGTGGATGTCTTTCCGGAGGAGTTACCTGGAATACCCCCGAATAGGGAGGTAGAGTTTGGAATTGATTTGCTACCTGATACAGCTCCTGTGTCAATCGCCCCATACAGAATGGCACCCAAGGAGTTGGTTGAGCTCAAGGCTCAAATCCAAGAGTTGCTTGATCGTGGGTTTATTCGACCCAGTGTGTCTCCATGGGGAGCACCGGTCTTGTTTGTGAAGAAGAAGGACGTAACTATGCGTATGTGCATAGATTATCGTCAGTTGAATAAGCTGACTATCAAGAACAAGTACCCTTTGCCGAGGATTGACGACTTGTTCGATCAGCTTAAGGGGGCAGCGGTTTTCTCGAAGATAGATCTAAGGTCTGGATATCATCAGCTTAAGGTGAAGGAAGTGGATATCCATAAGACAGCTTTCCGGACAAGGTATGGGCATTTTGAGTTTGTGGTAATGCCGTTTGGATTGACGAATGCCCCAGTTGTATTCATGGATATGATGAACCGGGTTTTTCAACCTTACTTGGATAGATTCGTCGTTGTGTTCATCGACGACATCTTAGTGTATTCCAAGTCTGAGGAGGAACATGATGAGCATCTTCGGATAGTGTTGCAAGTGTTAAGAGAGAAGAAGCTCTATGCCAAATTCAGCAAGTGTGAATTTTGGCTTAAGGAAGTTGCGTTCTTAGGACATGTGGTGTCTGTAGAAGGAATAAGGGTGGATCCTAGGAAGATTGAGGCGGTGCTAGATTGGAAACCACCTAAGTCAGTGGCTGAGGTTCGTAGTTTCTTGGGATTGGCAGGTTACTATAGAAGGTTCGTAGAAGGGTTCTCATCAATAGCCGCACCTTTGACGAAGTTGTTGAGAAAGGAAGTACCTTTCGTATGGACAGAAAAGCAACAGGAGAGTTTTGAGAAGCTTAAGAGGGTTTTGACTGAAGCTCCGGTTTTGATTCAGCCGGAGACAGGGAAGGATTTTGTGGTGTATTGTGACACTTCTCATACCGGATTAGGATGTGTTCTGATGCAAGACGGGAAAGTAGTCGCTTATGCGTCTCGACAATTAAGGCCACACGAGGTTAACTACCCGACTCATGATTTGGAATTGGCGGCAGTGGTCTTTGCTCTTAAGGTGTGGAGGCACTATCTTTATGGAGAAAAGTCAGTGATCTACACAGACCACAAGAGTCTTAAGTATCTGTTGACTCAGAAGGAGTTGAACCTGAGACAGCGAAGGTGGGTTGAATTATTGAAGGATTACGATTGTTCAATAGAGTATCATTCGGGCAAGGCAAATGTAGTGGCGGATGCCCTAAGTCGGAAGGTAGTGTCGGATCTGAGGGTGATGTTTGCACATCTGAGCTTGTATGATGACGGAAGCCTGCTGGCAGAGCTGCAAGTTAAGCTGACGTGGTTGAATGAAGTGAAAGAGGAACAGTTGGTTGATGATGATCTAAGTGCTAAGCTACGGCAAGTGCAGAGTGGGGAGTTGGAAGATTATGGTATTAATGACGAGGGAGTATTGTGTTTCAAGGGTAAGGTCTGTATGCCGAAGAACGAAGAACTTAGACGGAGGATTCTTCAGGAATCGCATAGTAGCCCTTATGCTATGCATCTTGGAGGTAGTAAGTTGTACCGAGATCTAAGGGAACAGTTTTGGTGGCCTGGTCTTAAGAAGGAAGTTACCGAACTCGTAGGGAAGTGCTTAACGTGTCAGCAAGTTAAGGCTGAACACCAAGTTCCGTCAGGGTTGCTTCAGCCAATAAAGATTCCGCAGTGGAAGTGGGAGAGAATCACCATGGACTTCGTTAGTGGGTTTCCCCTTACGCCTACTAAGAAGGACTCGGTATGGGTGATAGTGGATCGATTGACAAAGTCCGCGCATTTCATTCCAGTACGGGTTGATTATTCTTTGCAGAAGTTGGCGAAGTTATATGTGGCGGAGATTGTGAGGTTGCATGGAGTGCCGGTATCGATTATCTCGGATAGGGATCCGAGGTTTACTTCTCAGTTTTGGAAAGCACTACATCAGGCTTTAGGCACCAGATTAGACTTCAGTACAGCTTTTCATCCACAGTCGGACGGTCAGTCTGAACGAGTAATCCAAGTGTTAGAGGATATGCTGAGAGGTTGTGTGATAGACTTCAGAGGAAGTTGGGAAAAATATTTGCCGTTAGCGGAATTTGCATAATTAGAGGAAGTTGGATGTGCTTAGGTGGAGGAGCAAAAGTCCCTACTTAAGAGTAGATTTAGCATAATTAAGCGGAGTTAATCGCGCGCCTAGAGATAGGGTGACGAGATTTTGCCGGATTAGGGTGAAACCTAATATGAGAGTCCATAGATCGAGTTAATGCGATTCTAGGGGTTTTAGTTAGAAAGAGATTTCAATTAATCAACCTAGGGTTAGACGTTATTCGCCTCGAGAGAGGGTTTAATATAACTTAGGGAATCTTACGGATCAAGTCAAGTGAATAAATCATCTGGTTCAATGTTAGATAACAAGAGAAGTCTAAGTGGATTCTTCCTAAGGGTATCGTCTTAATCAACTGAGTTTTCCCAACAATATTTCCCCAATTCATTCTTTTTGCGTCTTTAGCTTAGTAGAAAGTTAAATTTAGATTAGATAACAACTTCACTTATTTTAGGCTAGATAATAAAAAGAACGTTAGTATTAGTACTTTTAGTTCCTTTGGGTTCGACAATCTGGTCTTGCCTAAGCTATACTACTGTTCGATAGGTGCACTTGCCTCAATCGTTGTCATAGTTAGTTTCCAGGTTCGATCATTCTCTTTATAAATTTTAAAACTCGACAAAACAACGATCACACACGGCTAGCCCACACGGGCGTGTGACCTCTGTAGCTTTGAAAAAAATGTTTAATTTTCAAAAAAAATTGTATTTGTTTGGTTTAGTCCCAACCCCTTTCTAATGCATGTTTAAGGTCCCGTAGACCTATTTAAGGGACACTTTGATTTGAATTGTTAAATTATGATATGAAATATTCGTAAAAGATCCAATTTGTCCCATAATATCTTTAACCCTAGACCAGTGATGGTTACAGGTTAAGGGTGCTACATTTTAATTGGTATCAGAGCTATACATGCCATATATACGAACTGTGATAATGTGATGAATCTTGACGTATAAAATGTGTTTTCGTATAGTAAATGGATCCCGAAAGAGCCATAGCTAATGATGTTGAAAGTAATGCACCTGCTCCCGCTCAAGGGACAACGCCATCTGATTCGAGACCGGCTACTAGCAGTCAGGAAGGAGAGGCTAAACAAGCCTTCTTCCAAATGATGATTGAGTGGTTCACTCAATATATATTAGAACAAATCTAGCTATTTCACAACCTCCACCCCCGCCTAATCCTCCTCAGACTTCTGCTATACCTCCGGTTATGAATTTGAATCTGATGAATAGGCCTTCGATTGATAAAATCCGCAAATATGGGGCCGAAGAGTTCAGGGCCACTAGTGATGATGATGTTGAGAGAGTTGAGTTTTGGCTCGAGAATACAATCCGAGTGTTTGATGAAATATCATTGACTCCTGATGAATGTGTGAAATGTGCCGTTTCTTTATTACGAGATGCAGCTTATCAGTGGTGGATGACTTTGATTTCTGTTGTTTTAAAAGAACGAGTTACTTGGGATTTCTTTCAGTCCGAGTTCTAGAATAAATATATCAGTCAGAGATTTATAGATAAAAAACGAAGAGTTTCTGGAATTGAAACAGGGTCGTATGTCTGTCACTAAATATGAACGAGAATTCGTGAGATTAAGTCAATATGCTCGGGAATGTGTTTCAACTGAAGCGATAATGTGTAAAAGATTTGAAGATGGCCTAAATGAAGATATCTGTTTGCTAGTTGGGATACTGGAAATAAAATAGTTTGTTGTGCTTATTGATTGAGCATTTAAAGCTGAGGCACTCGTGAAAGATAAAAGAAAAGCTGAGTCTGACGCCAGAGAGGTGAGAAAGAGATTTTCGAGTAAATCATTTCAATCTACATCAAAGAAATTCAGAGATGAGCATAGCCGTTCAAAGGCTAATGTGGGACATTCGAACAGAGATCGAGCTAGATCACAGTTGAACTTCAAAGCTCTAGCTACTTCGATGGCTAGTGTTGGAAATTTCTGATTCGAATGACCTGAATGTAAGCATTTTGGTAAAAGACATCCGGGTAATTGTAGATTGAATGACCGAGCTTGTTTTAGATGTGGATCATTAGACCATTTCATTCGAGATTGTCCTGAGTCTGTTGAACAAGAGATTGTACAGAATCCAAGGCCAAATAATGTTTCAACTGGAGGTAGACATTCTCGAAATACAAGAAATGTCAGTGGTAGTCAAAGAGCTACAAAAGATACAACTGCGAGATCTGAAGCTAGAGCACCTGCCAGAGCTTATGCTATTCGAGCCCATGAGGAAGCTTCGTCTCCAGATGTTATTACGGGTACATTTACTCTTTATGATACTTCTGTGATAGCATTGATAGATCCAGGGTCTACTCATTCGTATATATGCATGAACTTAGTATCCAGTAAGACTTTGTTTGTGGAGTCTACTGAATTTTTTATTAGAGTATCGAACCCCTTAGGTAAATGTGTCCGAGATGTTTGTTTTCCGGTTGATCTGATGCTATTACCTTTTGATGAATTTGATATAATTTTGGGTATGGATTGGTTAACATTGCATGATGCTATTGTGAACTACAAATGAAAAACTATTGATTTGAGATGTCAGAACGATGAAATAGCACGGATTGAATCTAATGATTTGAATGGGTTACTGGCTGTGATATCAGTGTTGAAAGCTCAAAGTTATGTGAAAAAGGATTATGGAGCTTATTTTGCCTACGTAATTGATTCGAGAATGACTGAAAAGAAAGTTGAATCTATACCAGCTGTTTGTGAATTTCCTGACGTGTTTCCTGAAGAATTACCGGGATTACCTCCGATACGCGAAGTTCAATTTGGTATTGATTTATTACCGGGAACGACTCCTATCTCTATAGCTCCGTAAAGAATGGCACCAATAGAATTGAAAGAGTTGAAATCACAGTTGCAAGAGTTGATCGATAGAGGATTTGCACGATCGAGTTTCTCACCTTGGGGTGCTCCTGTTCTATTTGTGAAAAAGAAAGATGGCACGATGAGAATGTGCATTGATTATCGTCAGTTGAATAAAGTGACAATCCTCTGCCCAAAATTGATGATTTGTTTGATCAGCTGAAATGAGCCACCGTGTTTTCAAAGATAGATCTAAGATCAGGATATTATCAGTTGCGAGTAAAAGATTTAGATATTCCGAAAACTACTTTCAGAATGAGGCACAAGCATTATGAGTTTTTAGTTACACCTTTCGGACTAACAAATGCTCCTGCTATTTTTATGGATCTGATGAACAGAATTTTTAGACCGTATTTAGATCTATTTGTTGTTATATTCATTGACGACATTTTAATTTATTCGCGTGGTGAAATTGAGCATGCTGAACATCTGAGAATTGTACTACAAACTCTGCGAGATAAGCAATTGTATGCAAAGTTTAGCAAATGTGAATTCTGGTTACTTGAAGTTGGTTTTCTGAGACATATTGTGTCAGCATCTGGTATACGAGTTGATCCGAGCAAGATTTCAACTAATGTGTCTGAAGTTCACAGTTTTCTGGGACTTGCTGGTTATTAACGAAGGTTCGTAAAAGGCTTTTCGATGATTGCTACTCCGTTGACTAGACTGCTTCAGAAAGATGTGAAATTTGAATGGTCCGATAAATGTCAGAAAAGCCTTGATCAGTTGAAAGCCCTTTTGATCGAAGCTCCAGTTTTGGTACAGCCAGAATCAGGTAAAAAGTTCGTGATTTATAGTGATGCTTCGTTGAATGGTCTGGGATGTGTTTTGATGCAGGAAAGCAAAGTTATAGGTTATGCCTCGAGACAATTGAAACCGCATGAAAAGAATTATCCGACACAGGACCTTGAGCTAGCTGCAATTGTGTTTGCATTAAAGATTTGGCGTCACTATCTCTTCGTAGAAAAATATCATGTGTTCTCGTATCATAAATGTCTGAAATATTTGATGACTCAGAAAGACCTAAATCTGCGACAGAGAAGATGGTTAGAATTGTTGAAAGACTACGAGCTTGTGATAAATTATCATCCGGGTAAGGCAAATGTTGTTGCTGATGCATTGAGTCGAAAATCGCTGTTTGTATCACGTGCGATGAATGCTTATTTAGATTTTTCTGATGATGGTTCATTTTTGGCTGAATTAAAAGCGAAACCGTTGTTTTTACAGCAAATATGTGATGCTCAGAAAGTTGATAATGAAATATTAACGAAACGAGCTTAGTGTAATTTGAGTTCGGATTCAGAATTTCAAGTTGATGATGATGATTGTTTGAAATTTCGAGATCAAATATGTGTTCCAAGAAACCCAGAATTGATTCAATTGATTTTGAAGGAAGTGCATAATAGTCGCCTATCAGTTCATCCGGGAAGTAGGAAGATGCATAATGATTTGAAGCAACTTTATTGGTGGCCTGGTATGAAGCGGGATATCTCAGAGTTTGTTTTGAAATGTTTAATCTGTCAGCAAGTTAAAGCTGAACATCAGGTGTCATCTGGTTTGTTACAACCTATTATGATTCCTGAGTGGAAATGGGATAGAGTGACAATGGATTTTGTTTCAGGGTTGCCTTTGACTCTCAGAAAGAAAGATACAATTTGGGTCGTAGTTGACAGATTGAGGAAATCAGCCCATTTTATTCCGGTACGATCTAATTACTCACTTGATAAATTAGCTGAGCTATATATTTTCAATATTGTGAGATTACACGGAGTGCCACTATCTATTGTATCTGACAGAGATCCGATGTAACAACCCGATTTAGGGCCTAGTCGAAATAGTGGTTGCGAGACCACAAGTGGAAGTGGAAATATGTGTTTTATGATTTTATGAGGCTTATGATGTGGTTTCATGATTGTGTGAAAAATTTCATGAGGAAATTTTATTAATTAGTGATTAAATTGTCCATTAGGACTAAATTGCAAAGATTATAAAATATGAGATTTTAGAAGATTTAAGTATGAAATAGAATCATAAAAATTATTAGAAGTCCTTATTTAGTAATTAAACCATTAAATGTTTAGATGACAAAAATGGACATGGGAAGGAAAAATCGCAAGGAAGAATTATTAAGGGCATTTTTGTCATTTGGAAAATAAAAGAATTAAAAGGGAAAATAAAGCCAAAATCATGTCCATCTTCCCTAAGCTTGGCCGAAAATCACAAGGACTCCATAGCTAGGGTTTCTTCAACTTTCAAGCTTGATAGTAAGTGCATCCTAGCCCTGTTTTTAATTTTCTTCGTATTTTTGAGATCCTCATAGCTCGATTTAGCTATTTCTAGCTATATTTTGAGCTAGGGTTTATGTTCAAAAATTTACCCATGTACGACATGCATGTATTTTGATGTTTTATGGAAGAATATGAAAGTTTGATGTATGATAAACATCTTTTTCTAAGTGATTTTCATGAAAAATGCATAAAAGGACCAAATTGTAAAAGCTATAAAAATGGTCATACATGAGTGAAATAGTGTAAATTAAGGGCTGTTGTAGTTGAGAATATGATTCGGCTAGGCTTAAAATACAAGAAAGTTGAATGAAAATCATTTTACGAGCCTAGAGGTAAAAGTGTAATTATGTAAAAGTTTAGGGGCAAAATTATAAATTTGCCAAAGTATGATTCATGAGTCAATTTAATCAATGTGAATATTAAACAAGTGAAATTGTTATTATAGATCAAGAAACACGAAGCCCAAACTGAAACCGAGGCAAGAACAAGGTGTTGGACTAAATTAAACATCTACACACATTTTGAGTACCGAGGTAAGTTTGTATGAAATTATGGCTGCATAATGTTTTTATGTTTTTAATTGCTTGATGTTATTAGAAATAAATATTATTCCTATGAAATCAATTAATAATGCCTCGATGAGAATTTGAAGAAATTTGTGTTAAGTTGAAGTCCCGATTGAAGATTCGGAATAACGAGGATACCTATGTCACCACATGAGATAAGGAAGGTCCCGTAAAGACCATGTCTGGGACATGGCATCGGCATCGAATAAGGAAGGTCCCGTGTAAGACCATATCTGGGACATGGCTTCGGCACCAAAGGAGGATCTCGTGTAAGACCATGTCTGGGATATGGCATCGACATCCATGTACGATCTCGTATAAGACCATGTTTGGGACATGGCATCGACATCGAGCTAAGAGATCCCGTGTAAGACCATATCTGGGATATGGCATTGACATCAAGAGGAGATCCCATATAAGACCATGTTCTGGACATGGCATTGGCATCGAGACACATGTATGATGAGATTGAGTATCCTCCGATATCCCGAGTAGTTCAATGGGCAAAAGAGCTAAGTATGTAAAGTTGATAAACAGCTAAGTTATGCAAGAATGACAAAGAATTCCATTTAAGCTAAGGATGATAATAGTTTAAGTTTAAGTTCAAGATTTGCATAAGTGCAAAATTATGTGCTGAAGTGATATAGGTACCATGAGTAAAATTACAAGTTTTGAAACTATAATGTGATATGTGATGGGTAAGAGTAAGTACGAGTAAGTGTGCCTATGCACTTGAGAACTTATGTTGTTGATGTTCTATGAGATGAATGAATTTTACTATGAATACTTATGTTGCTGTATTAATCCATGCAAACTTACTAAGCTAAATGTTTACCCTCTCTTTTCCCTTTTCCTTGTAGTATCGCCAAGCTAGCTCGGGGATCGTAGGACGTCGGAGCTCGACTCACACTATCAACCATTCTTTTGGTATAGTAAAGTTGATTTATTTTGAGTGTGGCATGTATAGGAACTTGGTCATTTTGAGTTATGTCATATTTGAAAGCCAAGGTGTTGGCTATTAATGTTATACACTCATTTTGTAAATGGCCATTGGAAATTGGCCAATATTTGTCAAGTATCATACTTTAATGATGGTAAGTTTTATGAAGTGAAAGTTCATGAAAATGATAGAGTAAAATGTGAAGCATATAGGTGATGATTGGTGATTCTTCATAGTGTAATATTACCATGTTATGTGTTGCTTGTGGTGGTATATGTGTGTTTATGTTTCAGGGTGGCAAATGGCTTGGAAAATAGCCTCTAGTTGTCCACACCGGTAGGCACACGGGCGTGTGTCTAGGTCGTGTGTGACACACGGTCAACCCCTATGGGTGTATTGATAGGCCGTGTGTCCCCTGCATCAAATTTGTGAGAATTTGATTCGTCACACGGGCCAGCACACAGGCGTGTGCCGAGGCCATGTGCTGCTTAAGGGGTTGCTGACGTCATAAACAGAATACCCAAGGTTTCCACACACAGGTGAGGACACGTGCGTGTCAAGGCCATGTGAGGGACACAAGTCATTGACACGGGCGTGTGTCCGGCCATGTGAAAACCCCTATAGGTTCGAAAAGAAAAATTAATTCCACACGGGCTAAGAACATGGGCGTGTGTGACCACACGGCCTGCTCACACGGGCATGTCCCATTTCACACGGGCGTGTGGCCCCTATTTAGGCAAAAATTTTCTAAGAGTGCAAAGGTTTCCAGTTTAGTTCCGAACCCTCCCAAATGTATGTTTAAGGCCTCGTAAGTCCATAATAAGGGTGTTAAGAATATAAATGAGAAGTTTTAAGTTGGAATGAAATTTTATATTTCAAGGTTGTATGTTTAACCAAGTTAAGTAAGGTAACGCCTCGTACCCGATTCCGGCATTGAACACGGGTAAGGGGTGTTACATCCGAGGTTTACTTCACGATTCTAGAGAAAATTGCAAGAGGCCTTAGGTACTAAATTGCATTTTAGTACAGCTTTTCACCCACAGACGGATGGTTAATCCGAGCGAATTATTCAGATTCTCGAGGATATGTTGAGATGTTGCATTCTTGAGTTTGATGGTACGTGGGAACAATATTTACCATTGATTGAGTTTGCGTATAATAATAGTTTTTAGTCGAGCATCAAAATGGCACCTTATGAAGCTTTGTACGGACTCAAATGTTGAACACCTTTGTATTGGACTGAGCTTAGTGAAAATAAGATACACAGGGTCGATTTGATCAAAGATATTGAACAGAAAGTGAAAGTGATTCGTTATAGTCTGAAAGCCGCATTAGATCGTTAGAAATCTTACGCAGACTTGAAACGAAAAGATATTGAGTTTGAGATCGGTGATAAAGTGTTCTTGAAAGTGTCTCCGTGGAAGCAAATACTTCGTTTTGGGAGAAAAGGCAAATTGAGTCCGAGATTTATCGGGCCATATGAAATTATTAAGCGTATTGGACCTGTTGCATACAGATTGTTGCTACCACCTGAGCTAGAAAAGATCCATAATGTATTTCACGTATCAATGCTTCGTCGTTACAGATCTGACCCATCACATATGATTTCTCCGTCTGAGATTGAAATCCGATCCGATATGACTTACGAGGAAGAACCGATCCGGATTTTAGATTGCGAGGTGAAAGAATTGAGAAATAAGAAATCTCATTAGTGAAAGTCTTATAGCATCGACATGGAGTGGAAGAGGCTACGTGAGAGCCCAAAGATGCTATGAGGCAACAATATCCGTATCTGTTTAATGGTAAGATTTTTGGGAACGAAAATCCCTAAGGAGGGAGAATTGTAACAGTCTAGTTTAGACCCTAGTCGGAATAGTGGTTTCGGGACCACAAATCTGAGTCAAAAATATTTTAATATTATTTTCTGTGTTTACATTATGTGATTAAGCATGTGTGATAGTTTCATGAATTAATTTTATTGTTTGTGTGTTTAATTTGAGAAAAGGATTTAATCGTAGAAAATGTAAAAGTGGCCTTTTAATTGAACAAGTGCTGAATTGTTATTGTCTTTAATATGTGAAGTCCTTAAGAGGTTATTATGCCATTGATATGGTTAATGGACATTTATAACCAACCATTATATAAGTTTATATGTTAAATAATAAGGTTAAATTGGTAATTGAGTTAATAATATCCATTAAAATAAAACAAACATAAAAAAATAAGCCATGTTCATCCTATTTGTGCTGAATTTGAAAGAAAAAGAAAAGAGAGGAAGCAAAATAGGGTTCGGCCTTGGTTTTACTTGATTAAGGTATGTAATTTGTTCGGTTTTTGATAATTTCTACGTTTTTGTAATCGTTGCTTCGAGTACTACAAAACCCATGCCTTAATTTTGGAATTTGATGATGATTTTAAAATGTGCCATTGATGAATGTTTGAGATTTGTGATAGTTGATGATGAAATATGAAATATATGTGTTAGATTAACATGTTTTGTCTTCGGATTTTTGATGAATTTGAGTAATTTGGACTAAATTGTGAAAATAATATTTTGAGGGACTAAAATGTGAAATAAATGAAATATATGGGCTTATATGAAGCTAGTGAAAATTCAGCTAAGCATGGGTACAAGGAAATTATGTGTATTTTGTGATTTTGTGAAATAAGGATTTAAATGTTAAAATGTGAAAATATGAGGGCTAATTTGTAAATTGCCCTAAATTTGTGTTTTTGGATTGAATTGAATGATTTGGTGAATAAATGAGTTAAATTTGAATATGTATAGATCAAGAACTAAAGAAAACGGATTTAGACCGAGGAAAGTCGAAAGTGATCGAGTAGTCGAATCCGTCCGTTTATACCCATACGAGGTAAGTCTATATACAAATAAATGTATTTAAGTTGATTTATTCATGTTTATATAACATTGAATTGTGATGAATGGCTTTGGAAGATATACATGTGGAATCTGAGAAAGTATAGACAATGTGTCAATGTCCGAAAAGTCCCGTACGAACCTTAGGAATAGACAGGATTCATATGTCATGACATAGGTTTCTAATATGTGATATCGTATAAGACCACGTCTGGGACGTTGGCATCGACTTGAGATTTACGTGTAAGACAATGTCTAGGACATTGGCATCGTATTTGATTCGTGTAAGACCCTGTCTGGGACAGTGCCATCGAGATTTGATTACATGTAAGACCACGTCTGGGACGTAGGCATTGTACGAGTAATTCTGAGTTATCCGAGTATCCTATATGATTTTGAATGATTCAACGGGTAATTCTGAGAAAAGAGAGACAATGTGAAATGTGTATCCTAAACAGGTACGTTTGATGTGTATATCAAGTTTGGCTATGAAATGTAAGTATATGTGAGATTGTGGAATTGAAATATATGTATAGATTTAATGAGATAAGATGCGTTATATATATGTGATTTGTTGGTAAGCAATAGCTAAACAAATGAGCCAAAGAAGAATTATGAATTTAAAATTGAGATATATTAATGATCTTGTATTTGATATGATTATGAATGTTTATATGATAAGTTTATTTGTATATGGCTTACTAAGCTTTTGAAAGCTTACTCTATGTGTGTTTGCATTGTTTTATAGATCATTAAAGCTACGGAAGGCTCGAGGATCGTCGAGGATCATCACCACACTATCAAATCCTATTTTGGTACCTTTTGAAAGTGTATATATTAAAGTATGGCATGTATAGTCTTGTGAGTTTTGATTATGTTTTTAAAGGTGTAAAAATAGCCATGTGATATGGCTAGATAATGAATGTGATGTGACTGAGTAGTTCATGCTATATGATGCATAGTTTGGTATGGTTTGATGGCTAATGGTTGGACTAATGAGATGGTCAAATCTATGATAAGTTTTATGATGCAAAGCTAGCATATTATTGATGAAAGGTTGTCACATTGAATTGGTAAGTTATTGGATGGTTTATACTTAGAAATGCTTGTGTTTATAATGAGATAAATGGTACATAAGTTGATATGTTTGATATGCTCTTTAATGGTTAAAAAAGATGGCCATTTTGGTATGTTATGATGCTTGTATATACATGTAGGTTTGATCCTAAAATGGGTGGCAAATTGGCTTTGTAAATGGCCTATATTTGCCACACGATTGAGCATACGGACGTGTGGCTCGACCGTGTCCCTCGTGGTTGCATTTCAAAACAAGTCAGTGTCGACCACGGGTGAGGCACATGGGCGTGCCCTTGGCCGTGTGGACAAGTCAGTATGTATGCCCTGTTTTGCCATGGCTTAGAAACATGGGCGTGTTTGAGGCCGTGTGAGGCACACTGCCAGCCCACACGAGCATGTGACCTCTGTAGCTTTGAAAAAAATGTTTAATTTTCAGAAAATTTCGTATGTGTTCGGTTTAGTCCCAACCCCTTTCTAATGCATGTTTAAGGTCTCGTAGATCTATTTAAGGGACACTTTGGTTTGAATTGTTAAATTATGATATGAAATGTTCATAAAAGATCTAATTTGTCCGGTAATGTCTTTAACCCTAGATCGGCGATGGTTACGGGTTAAGGGTGCTACAGGCTTATTACTGTTTATCTAGATTAAATTATGTATATGATTAAATGTCTCATTTGCTTATGACTTACTAAGCTGTAATAGCTTACTGTGTGTATTTGCTCTTTGCTTTATAGATTTTGGAAGTTGGTTACGAGCTCGGGTATCGTCAGAGAAGTCTATCACACTATCGACTCATTTTGGTATTCTGTTAAGTTTGAATTTGAACTTATGGCATGTATAGACTAGTTAATATACTTGATTTTGGGGTATGTAAATATGAGCCATGCGAAAATGGCTTATTCATTTTGGTTAAGCTTGTTTTTTTTTATGCTTTTGATCTAATGGATATATATGATGCTTAAGTTTATGCAAATTTCGGTCATAATATATATAAGTGTGATGTGTTTGGTATATTTGGTAATTGGTTGATTATGTATTTGGTAATTTGTTAATAATGTAATTTTTTGGTCATTTGTGAGATAAAATATGGTATAAAGTGTGTATTTACATTCGGGTAATGACAAGTAGAATTTATATATGTTTTATGATACCGTATGTATTTGACCAAATTAATATGGTTGTCTTGTTTGTTAGGTGATTGATTATGTGATGATGGAAATTGGTATAATATTGGGTGATTTTTTTTTAAAGTATGAAATGTGCATGAATTGGTAAGTTTTTTGTTGGAATTTATGTGTTAGTTGATGCCTTGTATATATATGTTGTTCGATTTTGGTATGTTTGGTCTAGGCAAAATGCATTTCGAAATGGTTGCATTATTATGGTCCGAATTGGGCCTAGTTTGGATTTGTTTTAGCTGCTTATTTGAATGAGATAAATAGTATCGAAATGTGTTGTTAAATGGCATGTTTGATAATTAGCTAACGGAATATATATATATATATATACATATATATACAAATGAATGTTGTGAAATATGTGCTTAGTATACGAAATAATATATGCTTGATTTAAAGCTAGATATTCGAATGCCATGTAATTTGATGGTTATAAGGTTTGAGTAATGCTTTATAAAGCATATGTAGTATGACCTTGATGCATGATAGTTGATTCGACAATTTGATTAAATAAATAATATTGACATGTTTGAATTTTGAAGTATGGATTATTTATGTATTATAAACAATAAAGCATGATTGACTTTATTTGATTAAGTGTTTTAATATATGCGAATTTGACTTTTATAATTGAGTAGAAGGTTGATTTTTGAGTTTCAAAACTATTAAAAGAAGTTGTCGTAACTTTGAGCATGTTTTGTATTAGATGACTGTACTGAACTGTGTTTAGATCCGTAATACCTCGTAACCCTAATCCAGCGACGGGTATGGGTTAGGGCTGTTACAGAACAAGCTATCAATCTTGCACAGGCATTCCTCAATGTCCTTGGATTCTTCATGTTTTTCATTATCAGAGACTTGCATGATGGGAGGAGATGCCACCAATCGTTCTCGGTCTTCGAAGTTGTCAGTCGCAGATGAATGCTCATAGTTCCTTGTAACACCTCTTACCCGAGTCCGGCACCGGAATTGGATACGAAGCATTACCATGCTTGACCTTGCTTGAACATGTAACTATGGGCTATAAAATTTCGTTCCGACTTAAAACCTTTCTTCCTTAATCATAACATTCATATCATGGGCCTACGAGGCCTTAAACATCCATCCAGAAGGTTTATGAGCTCAACCGAAAACTTTTACACCCTTTGAAAATTTTTGTCTAAACAAGGGCCACACGCCCGTGTTGACCAAGGGACACGCCCATGTTCCCTTGAGACATGCCCGTGTCCCTCACCCGTGGTCGACACTGACTTATTTCACACGGCTGAGCACACACCCGTGTCTATAACCCGTGTCCTTCACATGGCCTAGACACGCCCGTGTCTCCTACCTGTGGAGCTCTCTGTTTATGACGTCATCAAACTCTAATTAGCACACAGCCAGGGAACACGCCCGTGTACTGGCCCGTGTAACAAATCATATTCTCGTAAATTAGTGCAGGGGACACACAGCCTACCAACACACCCATGGGGGTTGACTGTGTGTCACACACGGCCCAGACACACGCCCGTGTGTCTACCCGTGTGGACATCTATAGGCTATTTTCCAAGCCTTTTGCCACCATGAAACAAGTCTCATTCATATTTTCACAAATAGCATATAACATAGCAATGTTAAGTTAAGAGCCATCCTTAAACTAACATTCATTCCATTCACATTCATACTCAATAACTTGCATGGACATTCGTTTCATTATAGTTATCGATCTTATAACATGAACTTGATAATATTGGCCAATTCACCATGGCCATTTAGAAAATGAGTGGAAAACATTAATAGCCAACCCTTTGGCCTCTAAATATGACATGACACAAAATAATAAAGTTCCTATACATGCCATACTCAAAATGAATTAACTTTACTATACCAAAAGAACAGTTGATAGTGTGATTCGAGCTCTGACGTTCTACGATCCCCGAGCTAACTTGGCGAAACTACAAGGAAAAAGAAAAAGAGAGGGGTAAGCATATAGCTTAGTAACTTTGCATGAATTCTTAAAACAACATAATAATTCATACAACTCATCCATATCATGAAATAATGGAAATATAATTCTCAAATGATTGAGCATACTTACTCGTACTTATTCACACTTAATCATACTTATTCTTACCCGTCTCATGTTAATATGGTTTCATAACTTGTACTTACTCATGTTACCTATATCACTTAATTATGTGGCTTAGCACATATGCTAACATGAACATAAACTCAAATCGTCATCATTCGTATCATGAATGAAACTCAAGATTATCCATAAACGGATTTGGCTCTATACCAATTAACATACTTAACTCTTTTGTCCATGAACTAATCAAATTATCATAGGATATTAGAACACATCGTGCATGAATCTTGATGCCAACACCATATCCCAGATATGGTCTTACATGGGATCACCTCTTGATGCCGATGCCATATCCCATATATGGTCTTACACGGGATCTTATAACTCGATGTCGATGCCATGTCCCAGACATGGTCTTATATGAGATCGTACATGGGTGTCGATACCATGTCCCAAACATGGTCTTATACGAGACCTTTCTTTGGTGCCGAAGCCATGTCCCAGACATGGTCTTACACGAGACCTTCTTCATCTCATGTGAATACATAGGTATCATACTTATTCCGGAACTATAACCGAGACTATAGTTTAATTTATTCTCACCATTTCCTCATCGAGGCTTCATCGCTCGATTTCCATAGCAATAACATACATTGTCATAATATTAAGTAATTTCACTATCGAACATTATGAAACTCTAACTTCATACAAACTTACCTCGATTCTCAAAATGTGCCTCAATACTCGATTTAGTCCTCGATTTTATTCTTGCTTCGGTTTCGATCCGGGCTTCGTGTTTCTTGATCTATAATAATAAATTTCACTTGTTAAACACATGCATTGACTAAATCGACTCATAATTCATATCTTGTCAAAATTACAATTTTGCCCCTAAACTTTTACATAATTACACTTTTGCCCCTAGGCTCGTAAAATGATTTTCATTCAACTTTCTTGCATTTCAAGTCTAGCCAAATCATATTCTCAACTATATCAACCTTCAATTTCAACTATTTCACTCATGTATGACCATTTCTACAACTTTTACAATTAGGTCCTTTTATGCATTTTTCATGAAAACCACTTAGAAAAAGATGTTTATCATACATCAAACTTTCATATTCTTCCATATAACATCAAAATACAGGCATGTCATACATGGGTAAATTTTTGAACATGAACCCTAGCTCAAGATATAGTTAGAAATAACTAAACCGAGCTACGAGGATCTCAAAAATACAAAGAACATTCAAAACGGGGCTAGGATGCACTTACTATCAAGCTTGAAAGTTGAAGAAAACCTAGCTATGTCTTCCTTGTGATTTTCAGCCAAGGAAGAGGAAGATGGACACCATTTTTTACTTATTTTCCCATTTAATTCTTTTATTAACCAAATGACTAAAATGCCCTTAATGATCCTTTCTTGACATTTTTCCTTCCCATGTCCATTTTTGTCCATCATCAAATGTAATGGTCTAATTGATAAATAAGGACCTCTAGAAATTTTCATAATTCTATTTTATACTTAAATCTTCTAGAATCTCATATTTTCCATTCTTTGCAATTTAGTCCTAATGGACAATTTAATCACTAATTAATAAAATTCTTCATGTGATTTTCACACAATCATGTAATCACCTCTTAAACCTTATAAAAATCATAAAACTCATATTTTTACTTCGGATTTGTGGTCTCACACCACTATTCTAACTAGGCCCTAAGTCGGGCTGTTACATTCCTAATGATTGGTGGAAACACTAGGAAGTTCGATATTGGAGATGGGCTCAATTGGCTTAATGTGGCTACAATGGAACTGTTCCAAGCTTTAGTATAAGCATAAAACAGATTCTGAGAGTTCTCCATGTCCTCAATTGTAGCGACAAGTTTTATTTGCCTATTGTTGATGGAAGTAACCATTTTTTCAACATCTTTCATCTTGCATCATAAGGATATATCAATATGCAGGGTTTTTATTTTATTGTCAGCTTTGGCTTTGCCTTTCTTTGTCTTGCTGGTTCCTGCCTCTTTTAGTATTGGTGTTTCTGTGCCATGAGTCATCCTCCCGACAGGGGCTTCATTAATTGGACCCTTATTATCCATGATTTCTTCATCTTCTCGAGGCACAATCCCTTTCTGTCGACAAAGTGATATTACCAATAATGGGAAAACCAAAATGTTGGTCTGTCGAGCGGCACATTCAGCAATTTCTCGGTAGAAAAATTCGCCTACATCAATTTTTCTACCCTTAATAATGGAATGTATCAGACACATTCTGTCAAAGTTGACGGTGGTGCTATAGGTAGATGACAGTAGTCTGCAGTTAACAAAGTGAAACCATATTTTGCTGTGCAATGTTAAAAAATGGCGATGCTTTGTAAAATTCTTTAGATGCAACCTTGTCCGCCGTGCTCCCTCAATACACAAATCCTGTACGAGTAGGTCTCCTTTCTCGTCTATCACTTCTACAAAGAAATTGGAGTGTTCGTCGACATCGACAGTAAGGTTATACAGCTCATTGATTGTGTTGGTATCCCATGGGAGTAGACCTTCACGAAAAAAATAAACTTTAAATCTTGGTCATAGAGGTTGGCATAGAATTCACGTACTAGGGAAGAGGAATAACTTTTAGGGGGTGTAGAAATTTCCCAATTTCAATTTAGAAATGGTCCGGTAAATTTTTTGCCCAACTCCTGTTGTTGCGACAGGGAAATGCCTTGTTCGGGGTGAAAATTTCGGCGCTATATATTGTCTTGAAATCGTTCCCTTGTTGCTTTATTCAAAAATATTACTGGTTCCTTTTTTCTGCAATGGCTTAGGGGATTCCAACTCATGAACTGCGGTGGTGGGGACACATGTTCTTCAGTAGGTCTGTTGGCTTTCTTGGTCAAACCTTTTGTTCTTGCTATCTTTTGTGGAGGAAAGACGATTTTAAGTGAAAAAGATGGGATCTTCAGTGAGGAAAAAGAATAAAAACGGTTGCTTGGATGTTTTGTAGTCAGCACAATGGTGTAGACTTTATAGGGGTTGTAAGAAAAAGATGTAGAGTCGTGATGTTTTGTTGAGAGATACAAAACTAGCGGGAAGAGTGGCATCCAATAAGAATTGTGCCTGCCCAAACGGATCAAACGGCTGGCTGTGTTTTGATCCAACGGTGAAGATTGAAGTTCCCTTAATTCTGATTAATGATAACACAATGGTACGGAATGTGTTGACAACCAAATCTTGTTGTGTCGACATTGGTACCTTATTAGTCTGCAAAAAGGAAAGAAAACAAGCTTTACAAAACAAAAATAAGATAAAATGAAATCTCGGAATAATAAATTAAAAATTTAAAATGTTTGGACCAAATTAATGGTCTCTGGCCGCTCTTGAATTTTATTTCCAAAATAGTGTTTCAATTTCTGTTCATTGACTTTGAACTGGTGTCCATCATGTAAATCTCGAATTGTGACAACAACATGGGGAAATACGTCGACAACTTCAAACATACTAGACCAACGTGATCGTAATTTACCTGGGTGCAATTTAAGTCGAGAGTTGAATAATAAAACATGTGGTCTTGCGGTCAATTGTCATTGCAAAAAAAACTTTTCATGCCATCTTTTGGTCTTTTTCTTATACATCACAACATTTTCATAAGCATTTCTTCAAATCTCCTCTAGCTCAATAATGTCCAACAACCTTTTCTTTCCAGCAGCGTCATAGTCCATGTTCACTTGTTTAATTGCCCACATCGCTTTGTGCTCCAGTTCAACTGGCAAGTGACATGCTTTCACAAAAACCAATTGATATGATGAAATCCTCAAAGGAGTCATGTATGTTGTCCGTAAAGCCCATAGAGCGTCATCCAATTGAGAAGACCAATCTTTTCTCGAAGGGTTCACAACCTTCTCAAGAATGTTCTTTATTTTTTTATTTGAAATTTCAGCTTGTCCACTGGTTTGTGGATGATAAGTTGTGGCCATTCTGTGATTGACTCCATATCTCTTTAATGTGGCTGCCACTTTGTTCCAATGGAAATGTGTACCCTGATCAGTAATCAAGGCCTTTGGTGTGCCGAAACAGGTGAGTATATGCTTGTGAAAAAAATTTGAGCACTGTCCTTGCGTCATGCTTTTGGACAGCAATAGCTTCCATCCACTTCAAAACATACTCAACAACGACTAATATGTAAATATTTCCAAATGAACTTGGAAACAGTCCCATAAAATCCATTCCCCAAACATTGAAAAATTCAACTTCCATAATTGGCTGTTGCAACATTTCATTACGTTGGGAAATAGAACTGGTGCGCTGACATTTATCGCATTGATTCACAAAATTATGAGCATCCTTGAACAATGATGGCCAATAGAATCCTGATTGTAGAACCTTAGCAGCAGTTCTCATATCACTAAAATGGCCTCCATAAGGAGCATCATGACAGTGCTTCAGGATTGAAAGCATCTCTTCTTCCAGAACACAACGCCGAATAATGTTGTCATTACATACTTTGTATAAATACGGCTCGTTCCAATGGTATTTCACTACGTAACAAAGAAATCTTTCTTATTTATGGCCCTTGATACTCAATGGGAGCTTACCACACACCAAGTAATTAACCAAATCTGCATACCAAGGAGTTAGATCGACAGCAAATAACATCTAATCTGGGAATGTGTCGATAATTTGAAGTATTTTCCCGTCTTCGCTGCTAAATTCCAATTTAGACAAATGATCAGCAACTTGATTCTATGACCCCTTGCAGTCTTTTTCTCAATGTCAAATTGTTGCAATAATATGTATTAGTCTTGGTTTGACATTTTTTTTTCGCAAAGAGATATCGCAATGTCGAATTATCAGTGAATACCGTAACTTTTGCGCCGACAAGATAAGAACGAAACTTGTTGAAAGCAAAGACGATGACTAGCAATTCTTTCTATGTGGTGGTATAATCGAATTGAGTTTCTGTAAGAGTTCTGCTGGCATAATAGATAGCGTGAAAAAGTTTTCCTTTGCGTTGTCCTAGCACTGCACCCACGACGAAATACTTGCATCGCACATAACTTCGAAAGGCTAAGACCAATCGGGTGCAACGAAAATGGGGGCATTGACCAGCTGCTTCTTTAATTGAATAAAGGTGTTCAGACATGCTTCATTAAAGAGGAATTTTTTATTCTGTTCCAACAATGAGCACAATGGTTTTGCAATCTTTGAAAAATCCCTAATAAACCGTCAATAAAATCTTGCATGTCCAAGAAAGCTATGAATACCTTTCACATTTGTTGATGGGGGTAATTTCTCGATGATTTCCACCTTAGCTTTATCTACCTGAATACCCTAATTAGAGATGTGATGGTCGAACATAATGCCTTCAGTTGTCATAAAATGACATTTTTCCTAATTCAAGACAAGATAAGTGTCCTCACATCGCTGCAGTACTTTATCCAAATTGTCAGCGCAATGATCAAAATCATTCCCATAAACTAAAAATTCATCCATAAAAACCTCTAAAGAGTCTTTGATCATATCTGAGAATATTGCCATCATACACCTTTGAAATGTGGCTGGTGCATTGCAAAGACTGAAAGGCATACGACGAAAAGCAAAAGTACCAAAGGGGTAGGTGAAAGTTGGTTTCTCTTGATCCTCTGGTGCAATAACAATTTGGTTGTACCCAAAATAGTCGTCTAAGAAGCAATAATAAGCTTTTCCAGTAAGCTGATCTGACGTTTTTTCAATGAAAGGAAGTGAAAAATGATCTTTCCTTGTGGCTACATTTAATTTACGATAGTCCATACAAACTTTCCATCCTATGGGGATGCGTGTTGGTAGTAATTCATCTTTATCATAGCGAACCACTATGATACCACTCTTTTTCGGGATGCATTTCACTAGACTTACCCACTTGCTATCAAAAATCGAGTAAATAATTCTTGCATCAAGCCATTTTATGATTTCTTTCTTGACCAATCTTCTCGTTTAACCTTCTTTGCGGTTCAATTAACTGCTGGCTTTCATCTTCCAACTTGATTTTGTGCATGCAAAAAGAAGGAATAATGCCTTGAATATCCGTAATACTCCAGGAAATAGCTCGTTTGTGCTGCTTGAGAATGTGAGTCAATTTCTTTTCTTGTGTTGCATCCAGTGTTGACAATAACTAGAAGAGTATTGTGATCACCCAAGAAGATATATTTAAGATAAGGAGGTAGTGGTTTCAATTCCAGAGTGGGAGCTTCTACAATTGATGGTTTGAAAATTGGAGTGGTTCTATTGGTTAGGTCTAAGGATTCAATTTGCCATTTATGCTTGACTTCAACAGTACTAGCGTCAACCGTGCTATCACAATTGTCTATGGATTCAGCCTCAGATGTCACTACAATTTCTTCAGCAAGGACTGTGCTTTAATTGTTGAATTCTTCCTTAATCAAATCATCGAGCACATCGACAGTATGGCACTCTGCTTTATCCTTGTGATGAACAAACTCAAAAACACTGAAGGTAACTTGCTCATCATTCAGTCGCATGGTGAGTTCCCCTTTATAAACATCAACGAGAGTTCGACCAGTGGCTAAAAATGGTCATCCCAAGATTACGGGAACCTCATTGTCTGCTTTGCAGTCAAGTATTATAAAATTAGCTAGAAAAACAAATTTATCCACACGAAATAAAACATCTTTGATTTTCCCTTCAAGTTGAGCTAAAGATCGATCTGCCAGTTGCAATGTCACTATAGTGGGTTTCATATGACCAATTCCCAACTTTCTAAAAGTAGATAGCGGCATGAGGTTGATGCTAGCTCCCAAATCGCATAAAAGTTTTGCCCAAATATTGATTGCCAATCGAACATGGAATGGTAAACCTGCCAAGATCTTTCAATTTAAGGGGTAGCTTGTTTGTCAAGACAGCACTATAGCCTTCTGTTAGTGCAATAGTTTCAACATCAGTGAGTTTTTTCTTCTTGAACAAGAAATCTTTCATAAACTTCCCATAACTCAGAATTTGTACCAGAGCGTCCACTAAAGGAATGTTGATCTACAGTTGTTTTAGTGTATCCAGAAATTGATGATACTGTTTATCATTTTCATTCCTCTTGAATTTTTGTGGAAAAGGTACAGGTGGACAGACATCCGGTTACGACGATATAAGGCATGTGATCGACAGTTTATGGTACTTCTTTGTCTGGTACATCAACAAGCTTTTCAGAATCAACCTTTCCACCAGTGCTTATGTCACCAATATCTAGGGATGCTACACTAGAATCGATAACCGACTCACCAGTTTGTGTACCACTCCTAAGAGTGATAGCTTTACAATGCTCTTTCCCTTTCAAGGCTGGGGTTTTCTGTGTCACTCGGTAAGGAGCCTTGTAGTCGAGTATTCAGATTTGAAGCAAGCTGTCCCAATTGTGCCTCCAATGCTCGAATGAAAGATGAATTTCCTTGAACAATAGCTTTTGTGTGAGTAATATGCTCCCTCATTAACGCCTCAAGAGTCGTTAATGGGTCAGAAGTAGAAATGTGTGTATACTATTGTTGTCGCTGTTCTTGGATATTCTGATTTGTCATTGAAGAATATTGTGGTTGCATCTAATTTTGATGTGATTGTGTCGTATCTTTTTGTTTATACCTCTGAGGATGCGAACTATAGTTCTGTTGTTGTTGAGTATAATTCTCTTGTCGTGGATTATAATTGCCGTGAGTAGATGCATTCTCATATCTGAATGTCGCAGTAATTTGTCCAACATTACTCTTGGTTGCGTGCAGAGTTGTTGGAAGAGTTGCCATAAGAATTGTTGCGAATATTACTGACATAACAGGCATCATTTGCATGTTGCGGAAAATCTTCATAACTATGGTTGTCACCACAAATTTCACAGCAAAAGGTAGGAATATCCAATTGTTGAGCAACCTATATAGGTGCAACGTCACTCGTCCCTTACATATTTTTAATCATGTTTGTGAGCGAAGAGACTTGGGCACTTAGCGCATATTGCATCCAATTCAATAACTCCTAAAGTAGTCTTTGCTTGTGCAGCTTTAGAGATGGGATATTGGTAATCATTTTGAGTAATTCTCTTAAGAATTCTCACAACATTATTGTAAGTACAATCCAGTAGCGGTCCATTGGCTGATGCGTCGACAAGATTCCTTGTATTTGAATTCAAACCATTATAAAAAATCTCAATTTGTGTTTTTGGTTGAATGTCGTACATGGGACAACGTCGAAGCAAAGACTTATAACGTTTCTATATGGTGTGAAGATTTTCATCATCCAGCTAATGGTAAGCAGTAATATCGTTTCAAAGACGAGCATTCCAAGAAGTGATTGGTCCAATAGGTAGCCCAAGAAACCAAGTGCAAGCTCTTCCTTCTAAGGAATAGGGAAATAATTGCATCCTTAAGGCATCATCAGGAACGCCTTTTTGACTAAAGGAAGCACAGATCAATAAAAAGGATTTAAGATGTTCTCTTGTATCTTCATGTGACAGTCCAACATATTGGCTATTGAAGTTCAGCATTTGAAACATCATTTGCTTAAGTTCAAAGTTCTCAAGTTGAATTGCTGGTCTAACAACTCCTAGTTATAAATCATCCAGAATAGGTACTACAGAATCTTGTATGGTTATATTGTGGATGTGAGCATTTTGTGGCAACAATGGGTTATGAACATTTTGTTGTTGTATCGAGGGTATGGCTGCATTGTCTCCTGGTAAATCCATATTTCTTTGTTCTTGAAGTCTTCTCCGAATAGTTCTTTCAATTTCTGGATCAAAGTCAGCAAGAAAATCTGAATTGCTTCGGGTCATAAAACACCTCAGATGAAGTTGAAAAATAGCAACAAAGAGAAAACAAGTTAGTGAATACTAAATATTATATAAGGAAAATAAAGTACAAAGACACACGAGAAAAATAAACATCAAACAAACGCCATCCCTGGCAACGACGCCAAAAACTTGATTAACTGTAAACATCACAACAATAATATGCAAGCATACACTGTCGATGCAAGTATAATAGACAGATGTGAGTCTGTTGGATATCGATCCCACAAGGATGGTTGCCTTTTGTCTATTAATGTCGGTGCAATAACTAGATAGAAATGAGGTAAATTGGGAGTATAATTGTTTAAGCAATAACTCGAAAACAATAAGATAAAGTATGCTATGGATAAACTAGGATCCCCAACATGAATCTTCAGTAGTATACTGAGTACTCACACGATATAAAAGATAGGTGATTGTCGAAGCAATAAAATTAATATATATCTTACCAAATGCCACTATTATGCTTTACCTGAGACTTAACCATGCACATTAACCTCACCTTCCGATGATGGCAATAAGGCACTATTAAGAACAAGTGGACTAAATTCCTTTAGTCATTACTTAACTTCCGTTGAAAAGCTTATTAGCTCAAACTGTCACTGCACCTTCCAGTGTTAGTGACTGCAATAACACTTCCGTGTTTAGAACATTCAAACCCCCAAGATTAAACAACAAAAATAAGATTTAATAAGATAACATTTAACAAAGCATTCATTGTACTTCCATACAATAGAAATCATAGAGTAATCACTAGCGTTTTCAAGAAATGAGAAAGAATCGAATGGAGAATACTATTCCTAGGCTACTCGATTGAATCTATCCATTTCTCCTTATTCTGCACTTAGATCTCCTCGTTAGGAGTGGATTTGCATCAATCTTCACGTTGGCTCACCCAAGGGAAGCTCAAGCTACCATAGCCGCAAGCTTCAAAATAGGGTAAGAGAATCGTGGTCCACCAAAAATTCCTCCTCCTTTTTCATTTGTCTCACATTATCACTTTATGTTTTCCTCAACAGTACACGTGTCCTTCTCTTAGGATTCTTTTGTCCTTGTTCTTACAGCGTAGTTACACCAAACTAGACAGCTCACTCTTGGTTGGCTCTTATTAGACAGCTGTCAACTATAGCAATAATTCTGAATGCCATCTGGAATTAACTCATGTAGCGACATTGCGGATATCTGTCAACTGCAGTGACAATTCCAGACGCAATATGGAATCAACTCATGTAGCGACATTAGTGCAGAAAGATAGCAAAATTAAAGATAAAATAGGCTATGATTCACTGAGTTATAAAATGCAATTTACTAATTTGAATATGCTAAAATGTATGCTAAGGATACCTAAATGGGAACAATTTAAACAATAAGTAGGGAAAAAACATATGTTCTTTCTACTACAATCATTGGGTTTTAGTGAAGGGATGGACTTTGGTGAGATGGAGATAAGCAAGATGAATAACTAAAAATGGTGAATCAAAAGGTGAAAGGGACCAAAATCAGATTTAAAAAGGAAAATATGGTCGTCAGATTTTGAGATTAGTCATTGGACTTTGGAAATTTATGAATTTTCTTGCAAAGCCATAATTTTTCGGTTGAAGGAGTTAATAATCGGTTGAGCAAAGAAAATAAAAAGGGAAGAAGAAGGAAAATAAAAAGAGAAAAGAGGTATAAAAGGATGCCACGTGGCGGTAACGTTGCCACTTCAGTAAAAAATTAACATTGTTAGTGTCAGGTGCCAATATAGTGGACAAAAAAAAAAGTTCGAGTGCCAATCTGGGATAAAAAAAACTATAAGTACTAATCCGAGAGAAGTATACAAGTTCAAGTACTAATTTTATATTTAACTCTTTTTAGAATCAAATAGTTGGTAGCTTTTTTAACCTTTTAGAATAAATAGATATTTTTTAAAAAATAACATGTGAAGAGTGGATGTAATTGTTGAAAATAATTTTTTATTTAAATTTGTTTTTGAAGAAAAAATAAAATATTTCAATGTTTTTATTAATTCACATTCTTTGTAAGATGCATTTATCTATATTATTTTTTAATTTCATACCATTTGAATTAATTTGTTTTATTTTAATTTTTACATATACAAATATATTATTCTATAATTAATTTCAAATTATATGTTTTATTATTTTTACACATATATGTACATACATTTGGTTAAATTAGTTTTATATGCATTTTTTATTTGTTTTTTTAGATTTTTTTTAATTAAGGGAAATAAGTCATTTTTAGAGAGTGTGTAAAAGCGTGCACTTTCCACCAATAGTCATTTTTTTAATATTGGCAACGGTGAAATTTTTGAAGTGCCTCAACAGTAATTTTATTTTTCCTATAAATACCAAATTATTTTTCATTTTTATTCAAATCTAACTCTCTCAATTTTTTCTAAACTACTCTCTCAATTTTCTTAAGTTTTGTTCTAAATTTCTCGATACTCTTGTTTAAAAATATTATAGATTTATTTGATTATTTCATATATTATTTAGAACACAAATGAGAACAATTTTTATTCGTTTTGAAGATAATCACATTTTCGCTGCTCAAGCGATAATGGTAAAACGAAATTTTAAGTTTTTTTATTTTCAATTAAGTTAATTTTAAAGTATTTTAATTTTTAAAATATTTTTTTGTCGATATAAATAGGCGGATGATTGTTTTTTGGAAGGGTTCATACATAATTTTCAAAGGGCCCAATCACTGAAATTCGTGGTTACTTGCAAGGCACATGATTCTTGCATGTTTCTCGTATGCTTGGGGGTTGCAAACTCGATCCTACACTCATCAGCGCGTTGGTGGAAAGATGGAGGCTCAAGAAATACACTTTCCATTTTCCATGCGGCGAGTGTACAATCACACTCGAGGACGTAGCTTTATAACTTAGTTTATCGGTGGATGGGCCAGTTGTCACGGGGTTACTAGTCGTTCCCAATAAAGAGGACCTTTGTGAGACATTTTTGAGGAAGGTGTCGAATAAGTTTTACGGTGGCCGGATAGATATGAAGTGGTTGAAAACCAATTTCAAAGAGTTTCCTACAGACACGCCCGACGTCGTCGAAGAACAATATGCTCGAACTTTCATCCTAAGGTTAATCGGGGGCATTCTAATATCCGATAAATCTCGAAATTTGGAACACATAAGGTGGCTACTACACCTAGTCGACTTCAAAGAAAGTAGACGAATGAGTCAAGGATCAGTTGTGTTGGTCAAATTGTACCGAGAGTTGTGTCGAAGATGGAACCGGATAAAATGTCAATCGGTGGTTGTCTGCTCCTACTACAATCATGAGTCTGGTGGCGACTACCATTTTTACGTCCCCGAGTGAACAACCCATAATGTTTCCATTAATGATAAGGTAAAATAATTTTTTAATAAATATATAGTTTATATAATAAATGTTGTTTATTTATTATTTGTTTAAATTAACATATCACTTGTATAGATGGAATCATAGCCGAGTTATGTGGGACTACTCGAGCAGCTCGAGGATATGATAAAAAAGTTTGTGTCGTTTGGGCCAAAACTTTTATATATAGTAAAAAAAAAAAAAAAATTATCTTCAAAACTTATAAACCAAACAATTTGCTCAACAAATGCTCTCTCATCTTAATGAACTAAAGAGCAAAAGGTTATGAATACCATGAAAATCGCAAGGCTTACATTTCACAACCTTACATGTCAGAATATAATTGTAACCATTTTCACACATAAAAAAAGAAGAAGAAATTTTCCTTTCACAAAATCAGACACAAAAAACAAAACCCAGAAATTATCTTTCGACAAAGAAGTGTAGTAATAAACAAGAATGGAGAACTTCAATAACCGTTAGAGAATATGAAAGGTGGGACTGAATATAACGTCATCTTCTTGTTGTCAAGCAGGCGACGATAAGAGAGGGGAGCACCTGTTATTCCTTCGTTAACATCGGTCGCAACTTTGCATGTCTCCAATGGCGATTTCTCAAGGAAAGCTTTACATTCTGCAAGCTTTAGCTTGTTATGATTGAGCTCGTTAGGGTACAATGTTGCAAAGTAATACCCCTTTGAATCTGTCGGTTTGCTTAAGATGGAGAAAGGTGCTGTTTGATATCCATTTTCATCAACAGCTAGACATGTTATCCTAGCAACACCTCCTGCACTCATATTGTTAAACATATTGTTGTGATAATATAAAAGAAATTCATAGATATATGCAACGTTTGTTAGTTAGGGATTATACCTTTAATTGGGATTGTTTTGGGGCCTGATTTACATAGAATAAAGCCTTCAATACCAATGGGGAGTGGCTTTTCCTTCACATGAAACATGGGTGTGTGAAATAGTTGTGGTTTTGAACCATATCCATAATCACCAGAAGCAGAAGCAAAATCAACCATAAATGAGCATAGAATCAAAAATATGGTGAAGCAGAAAGTGGTGAGAGCCATTGACATGTGACCAAGGCAAAAAGAACAATCCTAAAGCTTAGGGGTGGGATGAAGAGCTATTGCAATATTCCCACTTATATAAATACATGCATAGATCATTCCATAATCAATAAAAGAAAAGTTATTGATAACCAAATAATAAAATATATGCTTAGATAATGAGCTGCTGGCACGATGGAAATTTTCATTTTTTTTAAATAATAAACTTGGTATCAATTAATTCATTGAACTAACACCATAACATTGAAATAACTTTTTCTTAGTGATATTATTTAGGTTGATGGTGGGTTTGGGGATCAATTCATGATGAAAATTTCACAACCAGCATTATTAGGATTATATAAGGAAAAAAATGGAAATCTTATTTCTAGAAATTTAAAACCCAACGGAAAATCTCATCTAAAGTGGCAGCAAAAACAAAAGTCTCTCGCTCTCTCTGCCCGATGCTTTGTTTTAGCAGGGGGAAGTCCTGTACCAAAACTGTGGTCGTGATAACTCCAACAAGGCAGACACGAGGGGCAAAAGCTAAACACCGTCGAAGCTGAGTTAGACTGGTTAATATATATATATATATATATATATATATATATATATATATTTTACTTCAAAAATATTTCCGGAAAAAAATTGTGTTAAATAATAATTTTTAATTAAAAAGAGTGACTTTCTAAAAGCATTTTTATTTATAAATTAAATTTTTAATTTTTTTTAGTGAAAAGCACTTTTGAAATCATTATTACTTTTTCTTCTCTTTATTTTTCTTCTCCCATTTTCTATTCACTTTAAATTGCAAAAATGTCAATGTAAAATTTTTAATATTTATATTTAGTATATAAATATTATCCTTATTGAAACTTTAATTTAAATACTTGTAATATTTTAATTTGTTATATTTTTTTTATGTTGTGTTAATATCCAATATGTATTATATATTCAAATTACAATTTAAAATAAAATTATTAATTAAAAAATTATTTCTTAAAATAATAAAAATGTGTTATCTAATTATAAATATTTATAGTTATTTGAAATATTTAAAATAAATTTATATATTCTAATTAAATTTTATAAATAAATAATTTTAATTTTTTTAAAATATTTAAAATTTATATTTCATATATTAAAAAAATTAACAAGTTATAACAAATTATTTTTCTATATTCTTATTAAAATACCATAATATTAACTAATTTGAATATTATTTAAATGTTTATTTATTACTTTATAACATCATGTCTAAAATGGGTATTTTATTTCTCAAAAGTACTTTTTGACAACAATACTAAATACTTAAATATCAAACCAAACTTTTCAAAAATATTTTTCAAAATCACTTTTCCAAAGCATTTTTTAAAAACACTTCTCAAAAGCAATGCTAAATTAGCCCTAAGAAGTCGGAGGAGTGTTTTTGCATCTAGGTTTTATTGGTTTTTAGGGTAAAAGTAAAAATTTTACATGATTTGGGTTTAATTTTAAGATAAATTCAAAGTTTTTATTCTAGACACCTTAAACTTAGGGTAAACTATCAAAATAATTGCTTTTGTTTAATTCAAGTTACATTTTAGTCACTTATGTTTGAAATGTTATGTTTTAGTCACTTACGTTATCGCATTGTAACATTTTAGTTACTAAGCCGTTAATTGTCGTTAATAGTATAAAGGCAAGCTGATGTGGCAGTTTAAATCATCATTTCAAACAAAAATTTTAGGTTAATTTATACAATCAATATCCATATTTTTTTGTTTTGAGCAATTTATTTTTTTGTTTTATGTTTTTTTAACTTTTTTTTTTATTTTCCATTCTCTTCTGCTTCTCCCTCTATTTTCCTCCCTCCTCCATTTCTCTTAATGTAGTTTTTATATCTTTATCATTTATTAAAACTACTCCCTATATTCTCTCTTTTTTAACAATTTAATTTTTTTCGAGTGAGGCGAGTTTGTAGACTAATTTTAACAAATGGAAAAATATAGAAAAACTACGATAAGAAAAATGAAAAAGGGAGGAAAGCAGAGGGAGAAACAAAAGAGAATGGAAAAAAAAAGAAAGTTAAAAGAACATAAAAGAAATAAAATTAAATTGCTCAAAATGAGAAAAAAATAGGGATTAATTGTAGAATTTAACCTAAAATTTTCATTTGAAATGATGATTTAACGTGTCACATCAGTTTACCATTATACTATTAACGATAATTAACTACTTAGTGATTAAAATGTTATAACACGATAACGTAAGTTTCTAAAAACGTAACATTTCAAACATAAGTGACTAAAATATAACTTGAGACAAACAAAAGTGACTATTTTAATAGTTTACCCTTAAACTTATAATTATTTTAGAAAGCATGTGCAGGATATGAAAGAGTTGAAAAAGTTGTAAAGATAATTTTATTTGGGTTGAAAAATTGGAGATTTTGCGTCTGAAATGATGGGATTAGCGGTGAGAATGGAAGAAGCAGTACAGTGGTTGAAGATGGTTTCATTTAATTTTTTACTTATATATTTTTTAAGAATTTTTAAATATATATTTTAAGGGTAGGCAAGAATATTTTTTTTACAATTTTTTATTTTTTATAAATTTAACATTAAATGCCACAACAGCACAAGCAATAGTGAGGTGTCATGCCACGTCGAGCAAAAACGTTAACAGTTAGTTTACTAACAGATTCTGCTAATTTAGGTTTTATTTAAAAAAAATTGTAACATATAGGTGAGAATAAGAAAAAAATTAAGGGATAAATTGAAAAAACCTAAAAATATTATGGGTGAATTTTGCAATTATATCTTTATAATTATATCATATTTAAAGGACTAAATATATTTTTTCATAAACGTCAAAGTGTATTTACCATGAATTAACTTGTAATTTTATTATTTTTAAAAGGACTGTTTTAAAAATTTTCATTTTTAGAGAGGCCTTTGCCATCCTCGGCGTGGCCTTTGTAACAAAATTAATATTTTTAAAGATTTTATTTTTTACAAGTAAAATCTTTATTATTTGAAGTTAAAATACAAATGAAAAGTATAATTTTCATATATTTTTAAATAATAATTACAAATTTTGTGAAAATTTAACATTATTATTTAAAAATAAAATCAATTTATTTAATAGTAGAAGATGGTATTTAATTTTTGTTCACACGTATGTTACCTGTTTAGAAGCAAACTTCGTGTTGAACTTATGATTGAGGTTAGAGGTGCTTATGGGTCAGGTTGGGTTAGAATTTAGATTTAATGTGATATTAATATATTTTATACTTGTCTAAACTCGGCCCCGTCCGAAATGTAGGCCTAACAGTTTGTCTAAATCCGTCCATATTTGTAAAAGACTAATCCAAGCCCATTTAGACTTGCCTATATTATTTTTTTATTTTTTTAAATATTATATTATATATTATATATTAATATTTAATAATTTTATACATTTTTTATTTATTGAAATTTTTTATATATCATATTAAATTATTTTAATTTTATATTAGAGTAGTATTATATATTTAGTATAAATTTATTCTTTTAGTGTGTTCTAAATTACATGATATATATAAAAATAACATAATATAAAATATTATAAACTTTAAAACGAATCAACCTTAAATGTTCAAGTTTGAGCCTGATGTATATTTTAAATAGACCTAATATTTTTACTCAAACTCGTTTTTCGAGTATAATATTTTTATCCAAACTCTTTTAAATTTCGGAGGTTTTCATGCGTGAGGAAATAGCACAACATGTATAATTGAGATGTTAAGTCCCAACATTGGTTAAATGAAATGAATATGTTGATCCCATCAAATTCGCCAAGGAAAGAAATGGCAGATTTCTTGCACAGTAACTCTAATAAATATAGTAATGGGTCCAATTTCTCTTTCCCTGACATCCTTGAAAGGTAGTCCAATTGAAGGACTTCTAAAAGGTCCCAAACTCAGATCCTTGAAAACTGAAATTTCTCTGCAGCTGTTGGGATTTTTATGACTTCCATACATAAAACATATTTGTATTTCCCAATTTCTCTCATTTTGATTATTAACATGGTGTAATCCTAGTTAGAACAAAGGGAAATAGACACAAAATTCAGAAATTCTTATTCACAGTCTACACTACAGCCTGAAAACAGGAAAAATCAATCATTTTCTACCCTTGTTAGAACATATTTTTAATTGTACAAAAAACCCACCCCTTCCCTTTTGATTAGTCTATATATCTCTTTATGTACATACATCTGTTAGTCAGTAGGATGAAACTCTAATGTGTAGTCCATTTGGTGCTTCAACTCTTGGAAATTTCATCAATTTTTCTCCCCCAACTTCTTCCCATCTGCACTCACAAATAAAGGGATTTCATTTTCTCTTTCTTTTAATGGCTTTTTAGAATGATTTAATGCTAAATATTTAAATTACCTGTATCTAGTTACAAAATAGTGAAGGAAAGTAGAAATTTCTGCAATTCCAAGTTCCTTTCCTGGACATTGCCTGGTGCCTCCTCCAAATATCAAGAAATAATTTTGAGATTCCAAGCCCTTGTCCTGTATTCATCAATCATTTTAAATTTCATGGAATTTTTTTTTAAAAAAAAAAGAAATTGATGGAAAAATTAGGGGTCACTAACCATCCATCTCCATGGATTGAAGGCTAATGGATCTGGATATAGGAATGGATCATAGTTTATTTCTCTTGTATAAACATAAATTCTCCAGCCCTTAGGAATCACATATCCTGAAAGGAACACGAGTCATTCGTGAAAATCCAATCATTTCACAAATTATAATAAAAAAATAAAAATTAAGGGAATGAATCTTCCAGGGAATTGCCTAGCTGGATTGGTAGGTATGCCATTGTAAATCATGATAGGGTAAGGTCCACCAAAGGAAGATGATCTCACCTCCTTTACATCTTATTTTCCATTCTTTTTTTTTTTTTATAAAAAACCTTGAGATTTAATGTTAATAGAAACTTAAACAATGTAAGTGATTTAAGGGAAACTTTTTATTTATTTATTTATTTTTGGGGTTTCAAAAGAGCAGCTAACTGCAAACTAAGCTTCTTGAGGCCATAAAATTGATATTAGAAAAGTAAGAATCAAAAAGAAATATTTCAATATATTTATGGATCCCACTTTTTGAATATTTTAATGTTGAGCTCACCATTTAGTTCCATTTCTTGAGTAGTTTTCCTCAAAACTCCATTAACAATTGTAGCTAATCTTGATGTCTCAAAAATCACCTGCATAGCCCACCAAATCATTGAACCTTTTTCTTTGCAAAGTTCTTTTTTTTTTTTTTTGATTAAAAAAAATTGCAAAGTGCTTACTGCTCTTGTAAATCTCATTGACTTCAGATCATTCCATTCAATTGGTTCATCTGCCCTTTTTCTTTCTCTGATTCCCATATGTTCTTTCTGGTGGGAAAAAGAACAGTGAATCAAAAAAAAAAAAAAAAACATGAAACAGTGATCGTAAAGAGGTCAAAGTTGGAAGGAAAATGTGAACATACTCTTAGCTCTTCAAGAACTGTTGGATGATCATGGAGATACTTGACAGCCATCATTGATGTAGTGGAAACAGTCTCATAACCAGAATACAAGATTGTGATTATTTGATCAATGATCTCATCATCACTTAGTTTATATCGATTACTCTCATCATTTCTCATCAAGTACCCAAGCATGTCCTTGTGGGATTCTTCACTATCTCTTCTCTTTTCTATCAGTTGTCCCAATATCTTCAAAATGTTCTGTCTTGCCTGCAACATAAACATGCTACTTGCTTGAGACTGCAAAACATGGAACTGCAATGACAAGACAATGATATTTGAGTTGCTTGTCAAATTACCTGAAATCCTCGACGATAATTGGTACCAGGGAGATCAATAGGAAGTGATAAGGTGCCTAAAACCAGTTTAAAGAACTCAGGCATGAATTGTTGAGCTACTGAACTGGATTCAGCACTGGCGATTTGCTTAAGTGATGATAAAAAGGCCATCTGTAAGGAAAGCAGATTAGAAACAGAGGAAAGCATGAAAAGCTTTGAATGTGATATTAACATATACAAATACAAAAACAGACCTCTTTGGTCTTGTCTTGGATGTTAATGACTTGGTTGTCCCAATTAGAGAGGAAAGCTCTCATGAATTCATCGATTTTGGGCAAAAGTTGTTGTCTGATCATAGTGGGGCTAATGAGGGCAAGGAGGGCTCCTCTCATTTGCTTATGGGTGGAGCCATGGACGGCTGCAATATTGCATTTTCCCAAGATATCAAGCATGGACTGTGGGTATCCAGGAACAAGCCCCTTGGCTTCATTCATTAGTATGTATCTATTCAGCTCTGGATCCATGGAAACAACTGTAGGACATCCTAGAATATGGGATTTGAAGAAGCTGCCATACCTGCTTTTGTAATAAACAAACAAATTATATTAAAAAACCAAACTAGTGTTTTTCATAAATTACCTGAATGATTTACTGTTTGGAAGCTAAATTTACAAGAAAACCCTCTTGCAACTGTTTTTAAGTGACAACAACCATGACATGGTGAAATAAAAACATCATTTACTTCCATAAAAGGAAAAAAGAGAAAGCAAAGAGGAAGCATTTTATCAACCAGCTTTCAAATCGAGGACAGACAAGCAAGAAATAACAAAGATTTGGGGGTTTCAAATCACCTTGCTCTTTGGTTTTTCATGAAGTTAGGGCCTTGTTTGAGAAACTCAGTGGTTTCCCCGAAGACAGGCCAACCCATAGTACCAGGGGCCAGACCTTTCTTCCTGTATCTCATCTCGTTCCATCTCAAAACTGCAGTGCTCATACACAGCACCATTACAAACACCCCAACAATCACCATTAAAACACCCATTGTTTCTCCCAAGAAGCTCTCTAAATGGTTAAAGGGGCTTCTTCCTCCTAACTCTAAACGAGCTCATGGGTGTATATATATATATATACACGACCCCTACCTCTATGGTCACAAGTCATTGAAAGATAAAAGGACATATAGGCCAAACCATGCAGCTCACTAGGAAGGGACCCTACCCTTAAAAGACCTCAAAAGTAATCAGCAGTTCAATAAAAATTAATATATATTCTTTTACTAAGCGTACCCTCTTAATTAACTAATTATAGATTTGAATCTTAAAACTCTTTCACACTTAACTATGATTTTTTTAAAATAAATTGCAGATTAAGACACGATTCATTCTTCAAGATTTTGAGCATGAATGCTTGTTTGATAGTCAAGGTCAGAGATACCATCATCGATACAGTAACCATATAATTTCTTTAATTTCACAGGTCAAAATAAAAATCTAACAAATATTCAGCTTTGGTTTTATTTTTTAAAATTTCTTATTCAGAATAAATCAAACCAACTTTCTGCTCAATATCTGATTTTTGTAATTTAAATATATATAATAATTTTTTTAATGATGAAGAAAGGGTTTTTATAAAGAAATGATTTGGATATTAGTGGTATGAAAACTAGATAAATTGAAAAAGAAACATAGTTGGGTACTGTTTGAAGAGGCACATGCAGACCACCCTATTGGACCTAAAATTAAGTTAAAATAAAATTTTAAAAAAAAAAATAAAGCACACTTCCAAAGCCCAGTCCTTCACATGTCTGTCAATGAGATCTGCTCATGGAATTACAAAAGAACAAAAGAAGATGCATAATACCATATAAAAATAATCACAAATTATGTGTCAAAATTTATGTAATATAAATTATTAACTCTATAATATTTTAAATATGATACAACAGGTACATGGATTGTTCATCAAGTGAATAGGGGAGCTTTGATTTCATTTCCAACTGCAAGTTTATGGCACTGTATTTCCCAGAAAACTATAATATTGTGATGTTTATCTAATGGACTTTCAATTTGATATTCATTTCCAACTCCTATTTTCAAGGTTTTCTTTTTCAACAAAGATGAAACTTGAAACCGATACTATTTTCGATGAGATCACATGAACAATTAGCAACTATTATTATTATTATTATTATTATAAGATTTTAGGAATAAATAAATTAATATGGGTTGTACCTCGCATTTATCAGACAGTTTGCATGCACTTATCAATGTCAGCCAATGATGTTACAACGACGGACGACGTGAATGAAGATGTTTCGACATGGTGACGTGTTTCCCACAAATATTGAGTTTCTTCTCCTAATTAAACTCTGTTTTCTTTTTCCAATCAAACTCTAATTACTTTAGAGATATTTTAGTCGTTTTAGCCCTTTAAACTAAACCATGGGTCTTGTATCCCTGTTTCAATAAGGCAATTAAAGATGTAGTACTATAGGGCTTTTCTTTTGTGAGTGACAAGCCGTAGTAGTAGATGAATTTTCATGAGAGTTTTCGTGTTAATTATTGAAAGAAATTCGTAACCCTTTCGAGTTTACTCAATGAGAGTTAGGGCTTTATTTTCGAGGTTTGAGTTTGTATGTTTAGTACATTTAAGTTTATTTTATCCATAATGTACTCTCGTTTATTTATTCAAGTAGTGAAAAGTTGAAACCTCCTTTGCCCGTGGTTTTTATCCTCTTCAAAGGAGTTTTCCATGTAAAATTTGTGTTCGATCTTTTCTATTTTATTATTTATACATGTCTATTCCAACAATTATTTTAAAATTTTATTTTTTAAGGTTAAAAATGAAGAGCGTGATACTAATAATTAAAATAATATCCAAATATAACCCATATTATAAAACTTAAATTTGTGGATGAATAAGAAAAAGTTATATGACCGACCTATTATCGTTTTTTATCTTTTAATGTTTTCATATATAATAGTTACAACGTGTGTAAGTAGTGCAATAATAATAATAAACAGCAACAAGAAAGCAACAAATATTTGTCAGGATTAAAAAAACTCTGAATTTCAGTATCAAGAATTAATACTAATAATTATATATCATTCAACAATCTTTTCATTAACCTTAGTAAACATCTTTGGCTATTAGTAGGAGAAAAAAAGATTAGGGTTATCCAAATTTCAACTTACATCATAAAATATTTTATTGTTATTCGGTTGTACAAATTAAAATATAGTTTAAAAAATATGAACAATCTCTAAGAAAATCTAAAATTAAAACAAATAACTATTTTAAATATTTTTTAAAAATTTTAATTGTTTCAAGTTCAATTTTTGTTTAATTAGTTTATATATAAAATATTTCCTTTTATTAATTCAAAGATAGGAGCAAATGGTGGTACATTGGCAAGTGTGCAGCTACAATGGTCCTTTTGCTGTTGAAAAGTGTTGAGTATAAAAGTCCCTTTGGCTTTAATTAGTACTTAATGCCTCCTGCCAATGATCCAGCTGAGGTTGGTATCAGCCACATTACAGAATATATAGGGTTAATTCCATCATAGGTCTCTCAATTATGGTATAATTTTAAATTAGTCTTTAATATTTTAAAATATTTTAATCGAGTCATCAAAATATTAATATTAATATTAATTCAATTAAATCATTTTGTCAGCATGGTTTGTCAAGTTGAGTGTTAAATATCAACTCCAATATGATGTGAAGCATATTAAAAATGTGTAAATAAAATTTTAGATATATTTCTATTTTAATGCATAAACAATTTGGATCTTACATGTTATAAAAAATACATGTCATTAAAATTTAATAAGGTTATTTCATTTTTTAAACAAGTCAAATCTCAATTATCCATGTGATAGGCATACACATATCTAAATTTTGATTAATTTATTTTAAATATACTCCACGTCAAATTTGATCAAACACTTAAAATTTTAAATTTTTAATCGAATTTGATCAAGTAAATACCCAAGAGAAATTTTAATCACTACTCTAAACAAGTGTAACTTATTTTTATCTCTTAGAATAATATCATTAAACTAAATGCTTATTTTTATTAAGTTTAAATTGTACTATTAGTTATTGTACTATAAGTAAGTTGTAGATTTAGTTTTTGATTTTTTTATTATTTTATTTTTCAAATTTTGAAATTTCATTCGTAATCAAATAGCAGTTGTTAAATGCATTACGTTATTTTCACCAATACTCAAGAAAAAGCTAATTAATGGATTTAATAGATGTTGTTTAAGTCAAAATTTAAATTTTAGAAATTCGAAAAGTATAGAGACTAAGAATAATAGGACCAAACTCAAACATGGTGAAACTAGATACTCACACATTTCAATTGTGTATAATAGACTTGAACCTAAGTACTTAAAACCCAAGACTTTCACCTTAAGCACCAAGTCAAGACATCATTAGCAATTATATTTATATTATTTAATATTAAATCAATTATATTATTTTTAACGCATGTTATTTCTCGTTTTCATCTCTCATGATTTTCTCTACCTTGGAAAAAATTTTGCTTTTTAACCTTGTTTTAACAACTTCCGCGATGGTTTAAGGTAAGTGTGCAATCAAACCTATTGAGAATCGTTATTGGAGAACTTCATCAATATAGAGAAACAAGATATTGAACACAAACTTGTACTTCGAGATAATTAAAGGAGGCATTTGGTTTTTGTGCATTTTTTATGCGATGGGTCTATCGAATGATTTTGATAGTGCCAATTGGCTGACCAAATTTTGCTATCAGAGTGACTCGATGGTCGTGGGTTAAGATTAGGGGTCGGGTCAAATTTTTTTTTCTTTTGAGATGGTCAGAATCAAATTGTAGAATTTTTTATGAGAGTTAAAATATAATTTTATCATTTTAATACTTTATATTTTTATAATTTTTAAAATATTAAATTAAAATTTTATCATTTTAGGGATCAAAGTACAATTTTATCATTTACCAATTTAAAACTATATAAATTTTAAAAGGTCAATTTTTTTTTTTTAATTTTAGGAAGGTAGGGCTTTGCTAACTCCTCTCTGCCGCCTTTAATTAAGATGCAGTGATTGACAGTTTATCGAAGTGATGCATTTTTGATTAATTTTTTTAATGCTTTCACTATAGTGATTACTATCAACACTATATCTTTCTATGTATTAGGTTATTTTTGAAGAGGATGAAATTTATGTTGTAATCTATAATAATTTATTCTTCATCAATAGTTTATACCATGGTTGTATATTAACCCTCGTTATGATTCTTAACAATGGAATTATTTTTAAATAAAAAATTTAAAATAATTTTTAAATAATTTAAAAAACAGTCAACAAATTATTAGTATAATGAAAATGATTTGTAAATGTTTCATATTTAAAGTTGACATTAAAGTGTAGTAAACTCACTTCCTATGTTTGACCTTCAGTTTGCTTTTTAACCTTGAACTTTCTTTTTGGGTAAACTATTTACTTGGTCACCCAATGTTTAGGCCACTTTTATTTTGCTCACCTAAAATGAATTTTTTATAATTTCGCCACTTAACTTTTAGGGTGTTTTCATTTTAGCCATTCAATTGTTAAATCTCTAATGACAGTTAACTTGTACACACCACATCACGTTTACGCTTTTATTTTGGTCACCCAAAAAATATTTTTAAAATATTGACCAGGGTAAAAGAAAAAATTAAGGATTAAAGTGAAAAAGTAGTAGAAAGAGAATAATGCTTTAAAAATTGTCAAATTGTACTTGTTTATCCCTTTCCGAAAGTTCTAATTTTTTTTTTCAATATTGAATTTTTAAATTTCAAAACATCAAAAATCAATTAACTTTTTTTTACCTCAATCAATACTTTGAATTTTTTTTTTGGGTGATCAAAATGAAAATGACCTAAAAGTTGAGTGACCAAGATAAAAGTGTGAACATGATGTGGCATGTGCAGTTAATCGTTGTTAGAGATTTAGTGAAATTGCCAAAAAAAAATTATTTTGGATGACCAACTAAGTAGTGTAACCTTTATAAAATAAGTTCTCTCTATAAAAAAAACAAATATCGTAATTCCTGGAAAATAGAATTTATTCTAAGTAAATAAAATTTCACTATTTTCTAGCAAAATAACGATAACTCAATAATATATGAAATGTATTTTTTAGGTCAACTAGTTCTCTCTATTTATAGAGGGAAGTACAAGAATTCTAACTGAATAAGCTATTGATAAATAATATCATTTAAATAGAAAACATACCCCCAATCTAATTAGGGGGGGGGGAGGCACACTCTTAATTTTCACTAGGGTTGTCGCCTCTCACATGTTGTATGAGGGGAAATTAGGTCTATCATGTATTGGGTCTAATTATATGTACTTCCTGAACTTTTGACCTAACACTTTATAATTTATACCAACCTAATATTTATTTTCTATTTCCTAAAATAAATATTATTTGATCAATTAATTTAATTAAATTAATTTCTCAATTAAATAATTTTCTCAACTCAATTCTATTTCTGTTAAAGTCATAACAACTTTACCGTAATAGAATCTATGATGAAATATATTTATTTTCCTTATTCAATAGATTCATAATGACTAATTAATTTAATTCCATTTTTTACTCCAATTATTTAATTATTATTAATTAAATAATAATTCAAAAAACCTTAAATTAATTTTCAAACCATTTTTGTATTTAGCGAGAAAACACATTCACTGTGAATGCGGTCTATTTCTCTTACTTCATTGTTTTCATTCATTTCTATTCATTTGGTTATATAAGCAATTCATTTCTAATTTCAACAAGTTAGTGGAGGGACCGATTGAACATATATCATTAGGATTCAAATAATTTACAATTAAATTTCGGCTTTTCGCCTGTTAATTATAAACTTATTTAGTCACGAATTCATTCAACTAAAATATAGTAACTGAGCTCTCCCTTTTTATATACCATTACGAAAGTTACTTAATAAGTTCTCATCCGGTGACCTTTTCTTAAGTGTGTTACCCTCATAGGATATCTTTAATCTCTTTGGGATAAATCTGTTCCCCCAATATGATCATGTTTTATCTCATGATAACCATTACATTTTCCTTCACAAAAAAATTACATTTTCCTTCACGAAAAATCAATTACTATCAAATAGTAATCAAGTCGTTAATTTTTATCTATCATGTAATATCGATGAGAGGATATCATTTACCCTTTAGTTGGATTATGAATTCCACTATTGTAGAATGATGCTACATACTGCAGAAGTTGTATACCCAATGTATCAGCTTTCGGTTCCTTATTTATTTGAACTCAGGCTTTCACTTACATCAAAGTATACAAGTCACGCATACATAGTCCATCATCCACTCAGGATTAAGGTATGCCACATTATGAACGTCATAAGTGAATAAATCTATAAATGGATCTAGGACTGATTATACTTGGGTCTTGTTCGATGTACTATTAGTCACATCTATGTCTTTATCTTCTGGGAGCCATCCGCTTGATGCTCAAGGCAAAACATCTCCCTAGTTGGACTTGGTTGACGACATATTAGTCTTTCAATCGGTTTGTTCATGTCCAATTAGACTAATGACATGCTTAGATTATCTACTAATGCAAGCTATTTTTTTGTACTATGATCTGACCATGTAATACTGCTTAGTATTAGTTAAACATTAAATAATCAATGAGCCAATATTTTCTTCCATTTTGCTTTGCGTGTAAAAATTGTTGAGGACAATATACAAAGAAACTTAATGTAATAAATGGATATTTTATTAAACCAATTTGTTTAAAAAATACAAGTATACGTAAATGAAAATACTACACTAAGGGCACTAGTTCCAACACACTGATGACAAGAGGGTTTGTTAGTATGATTGACGATAATCGTATAAATTAGAAGGAAGGGTGTGCAGATACTAAGATGGATATTAGGAATTTTATGTTAAAAAATTAAAGTTAGAGATTGAGAATCTCGTGGCAAGCCTATCATAAAAATGGAGGATAAATTTAAAACTCATAATCCAGAGGATATAGGAAAGCCATTACAAGGGGTCATTGTAAATATAACAACCATTTCCCAATAGGTTTGATAATATGATACTATTGATTTAAACAAGGTGATATGAGAAGAGATGCAAAGGGGGTTAATTTCAATAGATATCAATTGACCAATAGATATCAGTAATGATGGTTAATTTCAAGATGAAGCAGAAACTTTGAAAGCTTTGAGGTTGACACAATTAAAAGGAACAATATTTTCTAAGGCTAATTTAGAGTTGTGGGATTTAGCAACTAGGGCTCTTAGAAAGAAGAGCTAGAGAGCTATCTATGACAATTATTACAAAGGTGAATAATCTACGTAAAAGGAAATTTATGGGGTTGGGGAAGGATATGGTGATAATGGAGGCTGAGCAACAAATATGGAAAATAGAAATTGGATGTTTTGATTTGTTTGATGTTTTGATTTGCTGAGGATTGGCTCTTAGTCATACCAAAAGAAATGAGTTGTATAGCATAGAATTGTCATAAGTTTAAGAACTCACGAGCAGTTAAGAGCCTTAGGAACCTTATCATAACAAAAGATCTTTGTATAATTTTTTTTCTTGAGACAAAGCTACATGAGAGCATACTTGAAATGATTAAGCATACTTGTGGTATGATAGGGTAGGAGTTAGTGTCAAAAGGATTAGAGAAGGGCTAGCTATGTGGTAAAAGGATTTGGTTAAGATCACTTTCTCGAGCTATTCTGTGAACCATGTAAATATGAAGGTTGGTGGAGATGAATGAGGAGAAACTTGATAGTTAACTAACATTTTTGGAGAACTGTAAGTAAAGCAAAAGGAAATAACCTAAAAATCTTCTCCGAGAGTTAAAATTTAGGATAAAAAAATCATGGATGTGTTTTGGAGATTTCAATGAAATTTTATGTACATTTGAAAAGGAAGGGAAAATATGAGTTGATAGATACTAAATTTACAGCCAGCGATTTACTTGGAGAGAAGAAGATAATGGATAATTTAATTAGAGAAAGGCTTAATTAAGTAATGGTATTGAAGGAAAGGTGAACCCCATTTCCAAATTACACACTTAATTATCTGACATGAAATTCTTTAAATCATTTTTTAGTTAGTTTGGATACTAAGGTAGATTCATGAAAAGATGTACGGGGAAAAGAAAAAGATGCTAGAGATTAGAAGCAATATGTGCTCAAGAACTGGGTATTGCAATTTGTCTTAGAAAGTGTGGGTGAAGATGGGACAATGTAAGGAATAAGGTCTATATTGTGAATCAAGATTTGCATAAAAGGTAAGTGAATGGTATAGAAAAACATAAAAAAATGATAAAGGAACTAAATGAGAAACTAAATTAGGTTGTATTGCTACATATGTCAGCTACAACCATCAATATCAACATTCGATTAAATGGATAATTGTCTAAGCAATTGGTAAATGCAAATGTCTTTTTGGAGTAAGGGGATAAAAGTTGATTGTCTATGAAATAAAGATAACTTTCTTTCTTTCAAAAGCTAATTAAAAGGGAAAGATCAATTTGATTGTTGGGTTATAGGGTACAAGGAAATGATAAAATAATTATGAGTAAAATTTTAAGATAGCCAATATGTACTATAAGAAGTTATTTTAGCTTAATTTTTCTAATTCCTATAAAGAGATTCTAGAATGTTCACCTTGTAGGGTCGTGGAAAAATAGTTGGGGTAACGAAAAATTATTTTCAACAATCCCACACCATAAATCCATGTGCAAGATAACGATACAGGATGGTAGAAAATTCAGAATATAACTTCTTTTCAATTTGAGTAAACAAGATTTAGTCTAATAGGGTATTCTCAATCAAAGAATGAACTACAATCGTAACCTTCCTTTTTTGACATTTACTGTATTCACCCAGTCGTAACGAATAGAATACTTTCCATTGAACTTTTTAGAGATAGTTTTAAATTTTCTTTTACAGCTAGCCAAAGAATTTCAATCACATAAGAAAAATGGGATGATAACATTTTGCTTTATTCTAACTTTTTTAAATAATTGAAGACAACATTTTGAGAGGATCAATGAAGGTTTCAAAATAAATGCGATATTTTTATTTTAAAATATCATAAAATCTCTTTTAACTAATTTTATTAGACACTTAATAAAATTGATAAATATGTGAAACATATTTCACATTATTTTAATTGGACCTACTATATATGTGTCAAACACGCACATGTTGTGTCCAAATTTTAATCCCGTGAAATTAAATTAATTATGTGAACATTTTTATTAATTAATTTAACTCACTTTATAGGTTAATCATAATCCTAAAATTTTCAAATTCCAACTGTTGCGACTATGGTGTGTACCTTATATGATTCTGTAACATTGACTGTAAACACTTCTAATATTAGAAATAATGAGTGGCATCTAGATATGCATCACTTCTAGCTAAGTTATAGGAAGTTGTGGTTCAACATAAACTTTTTGAGATTGAACACATGTTGTGGAACAATCACACTTGTATATTCTGAATCTCGAATAAACTACAATATACAAATGAGTCTAATATCTCATATTGACTCCTTTGAGTACAACCATGCATTTAGTCTAATTTTATCAAGGGGTATGATAGGCAAATCTTATCTTGGTCACTCACACAGTTTGTTGAATATCCAACAATAGCATTTTACGATACATCAAATTACGAAAGATGCTTGATTGCATCAAAATGTACAACTCCCAATGTTGAAAACTATGGTGACATGAAGTCTAAATATGACATACACCATTATCACTATGAGAATTATTATGATATTTACATAATAATACAAGAAGAATTCTTATGGTGAGTGATGGGTGCAAAATCCACCAAAATTAAATATCATACGCCTAAAATAGAGTAAAATTAGCATATAGGGAAGTGAAGTCGTAACCCATAGAGACTAGACTAGTTAAAATTAAAATATCTATTGACCAAAATATTGGGATCTAGTTCCCTTAATGTAGTTTTTCATCTTAATATACTTGTAATTTTTCAAACAGATAGGTTAATAAAATTCCATCATACACATTAATATCATTTGTATTTATCCTTAATGGTTTTTGCATGCAAACAAAAATGAACAAGCAAATATTAGTTCACTGATTACCTAATGTTTAACTAATATGAAGTTGCATTATTTGGTCGGATCATAATGCAAGAAGAAAACTTATATTTGTAGGCAATCTAAATGGTCCATAGTCTAATCAAAATCGAGGAAATTGATTGAAAGACTATTGCGCTATCTATGAAGTCCAATTGGGTAGATAACTTGTATCGTGTTTCAGATTGGATGATTCCTAGAAGATAGAGACATAGATGTAATTGTTTGGATTGACAATACATTGGACAGGACTCAAGTAGAATCAATCCTATATCCATTTATGGATTTATTCGCTTGTGACATTCATAGTGTGGCTTACTTCAATCTTGAGTAAGTGGTGGACTATGTACTGAAAGCTTGAGTTCAATTGGTAATAGAGCCAAAAGCTGGTATGTTAGGTATACGACTTTTGCATGACATGTATTCACTTACAATAGTGAAATTCTTAGCTCGATAAAGGGTAAATGATGTTTTCTCATTGGCACTACATGATAGATGGAAAAATAATGTAGCCACATGTCAATTTTCTAAGACGAATGATTTAATTACAATATGTTAGTAATTGAATTTTTCATGAAGGAAGATGTAATGGTTAACATGAGAAAAATAAGATTATATTGGGTGAATGAATTTAACGCAAAGATATTAGGGATATTTAGGAGAGCAACACACATATGACTAGGTCATTGGATGAACACTTGATAAGTTTATTTCATAATGGTATATAATAGGGAGAGCTCAGTCATGGCACTTTAGTTGAATGATTCCATGACTAAAGAATGTTGTACTTAAATTAAGAGTCAAAAATTAATTACAAATTATTTGAACCCTAATTATATATGTCCAATCAGTCCCTCCACTAACTCAGTACAACCTTGTATGATTTGCATTTGAATCGATAATATGAATAAATGAAAATGGCAAATTAGAAAAATAGATCGAATGTATCACTATTTGTAGTAAATGTGTTTTCTTACTATGAGTAAGAGATGACATAGAGATTAAATTAATTTTTTGAATTATTATTTAATTTATTGCAATTAAACAATTTAAGTTCAAAGTAGAAATTAAATTAATTAGTTATTGTAGTTTCATTGAACAAGATAATTAAATTTATTTTGTAATGACTTGACTTTTAGTGGTGTCAAAAAATACAATTTTGAAACCTCATTTCTATAAACCGAGTACGTAAATATAAAATAAGAATATTTACGTAGTTAATATGAAAATGTAATAAAGATCAGTTAAGTAATTTAGCTGAAAAGATAGTTAATTAATGCTCTAATAGCTATTGAGTTTTAATTATGAAATTTCTTGAGGACCTAGATCACAATTATTCAAAGGACTAAGATGGTTAATAAACCAAATTTGAATGAATGATAGTGGAGTGTAACGATGAATGGCACTTAGTGTCACACCCCAAAAATTGGGCCTAGGACTTTTAGAGGTATTTTAGGGATTTTAGCTTTAATGAGCTCGAGAATTTCGTTGGAATGGTATTCGAAAATGTTTTCGTCTATGGCATTCCAAAAATTAAATTAATTTTTGAAAATGACTTTTTAAAGACCTTTAATTTTGAAAAGTGGACTGATTTGTAAAAGAGTCTAAATTATGAGTTTTTAAAAGGCAATTAAACTAAATTTTAATTTTCACCCTATTTTCTTTCCCCATCTATAGCAACTCACGATAGTTTTCTTTTTTTTTTTCTTGTGTTGCTGTCCTTTGCTCTCTCAAACTCAAAGAACTCAATTTTGATTCTCAAATTTCAACCTTTTGATTTTTATCATCACCCAAGGCAAAAACCTTCGTAGTATTTCAAGAAAAACACCGAAAAACACCATAGATTTGTTCATTGTTTAGCTTTTGGGTTTCTCGAGTTTTTGATCAAACACTCCAGTTTTCATTGTTGAAGGTAACAAATCATTTACCAATTTGTTTTAAATGTCATCTAGTCTTTTAAACTAAATTTTTAGCCATTAAATTGCATGTTTTAAATCAAACCCAAAAATTGGATCGTTAACGGTGGTTTTTAGGATTTTGAGTAAAAATGTGGTTTCAAAGTGTTTTTCAATTAGCTTTGATTAGATTGTAAGGTTTCTAAACTTACTTTGAAGTTTCATTAAGGATTTCTAAGGATTTGATGAATTTTCGTTAAATTGGCCATAAACATGTCAAAAATTTCGATATCGTGATTAGGGTAGTTTTGTGTAGTTTAAAGGTTAAGAATTAGTTGTAGGTGAATAATTAGATGACTGGAATTAATTTTAATCAAAATGATTAAGTGTAAACCGAGATAATTGAAATTCGAGTTTGCTATGTCAAAGGTTTTGGTTACTTAAGAACTTAGCTTAGGCTTGTATTTTGATTGCTTGAAGTGAGTCCTTAGCTGATTATTGATTTGTGATGTTGTGTGGTTTATGTTGTTGAAGCTTTGGATTCGTTAGGACCTTCAACGAGTTAAGGAAAGGCTAGTTTGAGCTTTCGGCGTCTGGCGAATGCGTAATTAGTAAGTGTTTAGCTTAGTTACTTGTGGACACGATTCATTGTGTTAATTAGGAATTTAGAAGTAGCCCAAACCTTTACTCTAAATTTCGTGTGTAAGCTTTCTCGTACTCATAATTTTATATTTGAAAATATATTGTGAAAGGACCTTTTTGCAAATGTTGTAAAATAGGTGCTAAATGGGTGAAATAATGAGTATTGAGAGTTGCTATAAGAGAAATAAATGTTCACCTAGGCTCGTTAAAGGAAGAAATTTGATTAGAATTGATTTACGAGCCTAGGGGTAAAATAGTCATTTTGTTAAAGTCTAAGGGCAAAATGGTAATTTTGCCAAAGTATGATTATTGAAGTGTATTGATTAATGTGGTAATTAAAATGAGTGAATTTGTTATTATAGATCAAGAAACACGAAGCCCGGACTGAAACTGAGCCAAGAACAAGGTGGTGGACTAATTTGAAAAATTCCACATATATTTTGGTACCAAGGTAAGTTTGTATGTAATAAGTTCAACATCATGCTAGTATGTTTTAAAATGTTTGATATTCATAAAGATGTATAATATTTCTATGAAATTGAGTAATGATGTTGAATGAGAAAATGATGAAAATTTGTGATGTTGAAGTCAAATGAGAGAATATCATCATCAAGACATGAGATGAGAAAGGTCCCGTATAAGACCATGTCTGGGACATGGCCTCGGCACCGAATTGAGATCCCGTGTAAGACCATATCTGAGATATGGCATCGGCATCAAATATGAAAATCGTATAAGACCATACATGGGATATGGCATCGACAATCAATATGAGATCCTGTATAAGACCATATCTGGGATATGGCATCGGCATCTAGAGGTGACCCCATCTAAGACCACATATGGGATGTGGCATTGGCGTCGTATTTATGTGAATCATGATGATTATGTATCTTTGAGTATCCCAATTGATTCAATGCGGTAAATAGCTAAGCTTATAATGGAGATGAGATTAGTGCTAGAGCTATGTGATGAAGTGCTACAAGTACATGTGAGTAATTCATGAGAAATGTTTACGATATGTGACATGATATGTAATTGGTAAGAGTAAGCACGAGTAAGTTATGACAATATGCTTAAGACTTTGTGTTTTTATTCAACGCAATTGATGGATGACATTATGGGCCTTTATGCTGCTACTTATTTCATGCAAACTTACTAAGCATTATGCTTACCCCTCCCATTTCCCTTTTCCTTGTAGTATTGCCAAGCTAGCTCGGGAATTCGTGGAACGTCGGAGTTCAGAAATCACACTATGAACTTCTCTTTGGTATAGCAAAGTTAGATTTATTTTGAGCATGGCATGTAAAGGACTTGGTCATTTTGTTATGTCATATTTGTTAGCCAAGGTGTTGGCTATTAATGTTGTTCAATTCATTTTGTAAATGGTCATTGGATATTGGCCAATACTTGCAAGTTCATATATATAAATGATGATGAAATTCATGAAGTGCATGCTTGTGTGGGTGTCTTGATTTTGGGTTCTTAGAAGTATCTTATGGTCATGATGTATGTTGAATTGAATTGGTATAAGTGTGGTTGCCTTGTAGGGTGGCAATTGGCTTGGTAGATAGCCTTACAATTGTCCACACGGGTAGACAGACGGGCATGTGTCTAGGCCGTGTGTGGCACACGGTCAGCCCCATGGGCATGTTGATAGACCGTGTGTCCCCATGTATGCTAGGTTGGCAAGTCAGAATACTTAGTAGTAAGCACACGGGTTGAGACACGGTCGTGTGTCTCAACCGTGTAGGAGAAACGGCCTAAGACATGGGCATGTGCTTAGGCCGTGTGAAGTCTGCACCTGAAATTAGAAATTTAATTCGACACATAGCCTAAGGACACAGGCGTGTGCCTTTGCCGTGTGACCTTATTGATATGATGATGTCATAAACAGAATGCCAAGGCATTCACACATGGGTGAAGACACGGATGTGTCATGGCCGTGCGAGGACACGGGCTATGGACACGGGTGTGTGTCAGGCTGTATGAAAACCCCTATAGGTTTGAATTGAAAAACAAATCCACACGGGTGTAGAACACGGGCATGTGATATGCCACACGGGCGTGTCCCTTCTTTCACACGGGCGTGTGGCCCTGTTTTGTGTCAAATTTTTCTAAGTGTTCAAAAGTTTTCGGTTTGGTTCCAAATCATTCTGAGTGCAAGTTTAGGGTCTCGTAGAACTATAATAAAGATATTATGGTCTCGAATGAAAAGTTTTAATTTGAAATGAAGTTTTTATGGATCGATATTGTATGATTGAGCAAGTTAAGTACGGTAATGCCTCGTACCCGGTTCAGGTGTCGAATACGGGTAAGGGGTGTTACATTTAATGGTATCAGAGCTACGATTTAGTCGATTCTCAAACTAATGTAGCATAAGTATGAGTCTAGCTATACATGCCATACATTTAAGTATTTACATAATGATAGTGTGATGAGTCCCGACGATTTGAATTTTGTTTTTATATAGTAAATGGATCCCGATCGAGCTGCAGTCGATGATGCTGCAAGTAATGCGTCGGCTCCCGCGCAAGGGACGACGCCAGTAGAAAGTAGACCTGAGAGTTTGGGTGAGGGAGAAGAGGCTCAGGAAGCCTTTCTCCATATGATGAGCAATTGGTACACTGAGTATATATAAGAAAATCCTAATACTCAACCCCTCCACCCCCACCTATTCCTCAGCCCACCCCTATAGCTCCCCAAGTGGTAGAGGTAGTAAGAAGAGAAAGGCCTTCGGTCGATAAGATCCGGAAACAAAGAGCTGAGGAATTTTGAGCTAGTAAAGATGATGATCTAGATAGGGCATAATTCTGGCTTGAGAATACCATCAGAGTATTCAACGAGTTGTCATGCACACTTGAAGAGTGCATGAAGTGTGTGGTATCTCTCTTGAGAGATTTGACCTATCAATGGTGGAACACCCTTGTGTCGGTGGTACCAAGGGAGAGAGTTAATTGGGAATTCTTTCAAGAGGAGTTTCGGAAGAAGTATTTTAGTCAAAGGTTCATTGACTAGAAAAGAAAGGAGTTCTTGGAGCTAAAGCAAGGTCGAATGACGGTGACTAAATACGAACATGAGTTTGTAAGGCTTAGTAAATATGCCCGGGAGTGCGTGTCCACCTAGGCAATTATGTGTAAAAGGTTCGAGGACGGGTTAAATAAGGATGTTCGTTTGTTTGTTGGTGTCCTAGAACTAAAAGAATTTGTGGTGCTGGTAGATAGAGCCTGTAAGGCTGAAGAACTGGTCAAAGAAAAAAGGAAGGCTGAAATCGAGTCTCGTAACTCGAAGAAGAGACAGTTAGGCAAGTCATTCCAATCCTCATCCAAGAAGTCAAGAGATTTCACTATTCGATCAGCCACCTCAACTGGATTTTCAAGTAGAAGTAAGGGTAGACAATACCCGGGGTCTAAAGCTCAGACTACTTCGGTTGCGAGTGTTGGCAATGCTCGACCGAGTAGACCGGAATGTTCGTAGTGTGGTAGACGTCATCCCGGGGAGTGTCGAGAAAATGAGAAAGCTTGTTTCAAGTGTGGTTCCCTAGATCATTTTATCAGAGATGCCCTCGATGTGGGTGAGAAAGAGAAACCTCAGAGTGCAAGATCGGGAGGTACTGCTAGAGGAAGGCCAGAGAGAAACCCGGGAAATGAAATGAGTAGTAAGAATACACCTAGAGAGCAGACTGTAAGATCTGAGGATAGAGCACCGGCGAAAACATATGCCATTCGCGCTCGCAAAGAGGCGTCCTCCCTCAACGTAATCACGGGTACACTCTCTCTATGATACTCATGTTATAGCTTTAATTGATCCGGGATCTACCCACTCGTATATTTGCATGAAATTAGTCTCTAGCATGAACATGCCTATAGAATCTACCGAATTTGTAATAAGAGTGTCAAATCCCCTAGGCAAATGTGTGTTAATCGATAGAGTATGCAAAGATTGTCCTTTGATGATTAGAGGTCATTACTTTCTGGCTAATCTCATGTTATTGCCGTTTGATGAATTCGATGTCATCCTTGGGATGGATTGGTTAACTACTCATGATGTGATAGTGAATTGTGGAAGGAAGTTTATTGAGTTGAAATGTGAAAGTGGGGATCTTATTCGTGTTGAATTAGATGAGCAAGACAGATTGCCAGTAGTGATATCTTCCTTGTTGACTCAGAAATATCTAAGAAAATGGTACAAAGCTTACCTTGCCTTTGTGATGAATGCTAGAGAGACTGAGTTAAGAATTGAATCAGTGCCCATAGTATGTGAGTATCCAGATGTTTTTTTAGAGGAATTTCTAGGGCTACCTCCGGTTAGAGAGATTGAATTTGGGATTGAGTCAGCTCCTAGTACTGCCCCAATTTCTATTGCTCCATACAAAATGGCTCCAACCGAGCTAAAAGAAATGAAGGAACAGTTACAAGAGTTAATGGCTAAAGGCTTCGTAAGACCGAGTTATTCTTCGTGGGGTGCTCCCATATTATTTATGAAGAAGAAAGATGGTTCTATGAGGTTATGTATAAATTATCGGTAGCTCAATAACGTAACTGTGAAGAACAAGTACCCGTTGCCAAGAATCGTTGATTTGTTTGATCAATTGAAGGGAGCCACGATGTTTTCCAAGATAGACTTAAGGTCTGGATATTATCAGTTGAGAGTCAAGGATTCGGATGTGCCTAAAACCACATTTTGGACAAGGTATGGTCACTATGAATTTTTGGTCATGCCTTTCGGTTTAACAAAAGCCCCTGCAGTTTTCATGGATTTGATGAATCGTATCTTTCGGCCATATTTGGATAAATTTGTTGTAGTCTTTATTGATGATATATTGATCTACTATCGGGATGAGAACGAGCATGCTGAGCATTTGAGAACGGTTCTACAAATTTTGAGAGATAAATAATTATATGCCAAGTTTAGTAAAAGTGAATTTTGGCTTAAGGAAGTTGGATTTTTGGGGCACATTGTCTCGGGAGATGGAATTAGAGTCGACCCGAGTAAAATCTCAGCAATTGTGGATTGGAAACCACCAAGGAATGTAATCGAGGTTAGGAGTTTTCTAGGCCTAGTTGGCTACTATAGATGATTTGTCAAGTGATTTTCCATTATAGCTACTCCAATGACGAGGCTATTGCAGAAAGATGTGAAGTTTGAGTAGTCAAAAAAGTGCCAACAGAGTTTTGAGAGATTGAAGTCATTGTTGATTGAGGCTCCCGTTTTAGTACAACTTGAGCCGGAAAAGGAATTCGTAGTCTACAACGATGCATCCTTGAATGGATTGGGTTGTATACTCATGCAAGAGGGCAAAGTGATAGCATATGCCTCTAGAGAATTAAAGCCACACGAGAAGAATTACCTGACCCACGATTTGGAGTTAGCCGCAATTGTATTTGCACTAATGATTTGGAGACACCATTTGTATGCTGAGAAATGTCGGGTGTTCACCGATCATAAAAGCTTAAAGTACTTGATGACTCAAAAGGAGTTGAACCTTAGGCAACGGAGATGGTTAGAGTTAGTAATAGACTACCATCCGGGAAAGGCGAACGTGGTCGTCGATGCCTTGAGCAGGAAATCCTTGTTTGCACTGAGAGCCATGAATACACGGATAGCTTTGTCAAATGATGGTTTTATTTTAGCCGAGTTGAAGGCTAGACCAATGTTTCTTCAAGAGATTTGTGAAGCTCAGAAAGGCGACAATAATTTACAAGCTAAAAGAGTTCAATGTGAGTCAAATGTTGAGTCAGACTTTTGGATAAGTCCTGATAGATGTTTGATGTTCTGAGATAAGGTCTGTGTACCCAGAGATGATGAGTTTATTCGGAAGATTTTGCACGAAGCACATAATGGATGTTTGTCTGTACATCCAAGCAGCACAAAAATGTATAATGACTTGAGAAAATGGTATTGGTGGCCGAGTATGAAGAAAGACATTTCCGAGTTTGTATCGAGATGCCTAATTTGTCAGCAAGTGAAGTCTGAACACCAAGTACCTTCGGGTCTACTTCAGCCTATTATGGTTCCCAAGTGGAAATGGGACCGGATTGCTATGGACTTTGTGATGGGTTTATAGTTGACACCAAAAAAGAAGGACGCCATATGGGTCGTGGTCGATAGACTTACGAAGTCTGCCCATTTCATACCAGTTCGTGTTGATTATTCACTTGATAAGCTGGCGAATTTGTATGTGTTAGAAATAGAAAGACTTCATGGAGTACCATTGTCGATTATTTCAAATAGAGATCCGAGATTTACGTTACGATTTTGGAAAAAGTTACAAACCGACGGGCAGTCGGAGAGAGTAATATAGATACTTGAAGACATGCTTCGATGTTGCGTTTTGGAATTCCAAGGTAATTGGGAGAAACACTTACCATTGGTGGAATTCACTTACAATAACAACTTTCAGTCGAGTTTGAAGATGGCGCCTTATGAGGCATTATATGGGCGTAAGTGCCGAACACCCTTGTATTGGACCGAACTCAGAGATCGTCAGATTCACGGGGTCGATTTAGTCAGAGAAACTGAAGAGAAGGTAAAAGTGATACGTGAATGTCTAAAAGCTACCTTAGATAGACAAAAGTCCTATGCGACTTGAAACGGAAAGAGATTGAGTTTCAAGTCGGTGATAAAGTGTTTCTAAAAGTATCACCATGGAAGAAGGACCTCAGATTTGGCCGGAAAGGCAAATTGAGTCCGCGCTTTATCGGACCATATGAGATTACCGAGAGGATAGGGCCGGTAGCTTATCGTTTGGCTTTGCCACCTGAGTTGGAAACGATTCATGATGTCTTCCACATGTCTATGTTACACCGACACCGTTAGGACCCTTCACATGTGATTGTACCATCAGAGGTAGAAATTCAAACGGATATGACCTATGGCAAAGAACCGGGATTTTGGCATGAGAAGTTAAACAGTTGAGAAACAAAAGCATAGCCCTTGTGAAAGTAATATGGAAAAGACATAGGGTAGAAGAGGCTACATGGGAGCCCGAGGAGACTATGAGAAACCAATATCCTAAACCACTAATCTAAGGTCGGAGAAAATTATTTTAATATTATTTTATGAGTTAAAGCATGATTATATAGGTGCATGAAAATTTTGGTGCTTTAATTTTAGCGATTGCATACTTAATTGCAAAAAGGACTAAATCGCATAAAGTGCAAAAGTTCTATTTTACAAGCTAAAGGTGCCTAAAAGCCGTAGGATATTAATTGAAGGCCCTTAAAGTCCAATTAAACCCTTAGAAATAGGGTGGCCGGCCATAGGGGACAAACAATGTCAAAATTGATCAAAGTTGTTGGAATTAGGTGGACTAAATTGACTTGTTATAATAAAATACAGAAAAGAAAAATATCATTTTTTCTCTCCATCTTATCCACCAAAAATTAGCAGCAAAATAGGGGTTGAGAGCTCAAAAATTTCAGCCAAGCTTTTCTCCTTGCAACTAAGTGCTTTAATGGCCATTCTTTGATAATTTTTGTACTTTTGGAAACCCTAAAGCTTAAGTTAGCTAAAGAGGGGACTATTTTGAAAAAAAGGTTGAAAGTTTAGGGTTTTTCCATGTGAGCATTTATGTTTTTTGCTTCATTTTTATGGAAGAAAATGAGTCTTAGTTGTTAGATAAACAACTTTTGTGAAAGGTGTTTCCATGAAAACACTAAAAAGGACATGTTTGCAAAGGTTGTAAAATAGGTGTTAAATGGGTGAAATAATGAGTATTGGGAGTTTCTATAAGATAAATAAATGTTCACCTAGGCTCGTTAAAGGAAGAAATTTGATTAGAATTGATTTACGAGCCTAGGGGTAAAATAGTCATTTTGTTAAAGTCTAAGGGCAAAATGGTAATTTTGCCAAAGTATGATTATTGAAGTGTATTCATTAATGTGGTAATTAAAATGAGTGAATTTGTTATTATAGATCAAGAAACACGAAGCCCAGACCGAAATCGAGGCAAGAACAAGGTGGTGGACTAATTTGAAAAATTTCACATATATTTTGGTACCGAGGTAAGTTTGTGTGTAATAAGTTCAACATCATGCTAGTATGTTTTAAAATGTTTGATATTCATAAAGATGTATAATATTTCTATGAAATTGAGTAATGATGTTGAATGAGAAAATGATGAAAATTTGTGATGTTGAAGTCCTGGTTGAACTTTAATAAATGAGAGAATATCATCATCAAGACATGAGATGGGTAAGGTCCCGTATAAGACCATGTCTGGGACATGGCCTCAGTATCAAATTGAGATCCCGTGTAAGACCATATCTGGGATATGGCATCGACATCGAATATGAAAGTCGTATAAGACCATATCTGGGATATGGCATTGACAATCAATATGAGATCCCGTATAAGACCATATCTGGGATATGTCATCAACATCTAGAGGTGACCCCATGTAAGACCAAATCTGGGATGTGGCATTGGCGCCGTATTTATGTGAATCATGATGATTATGTATCTTCGAGTATCCCAAGTGATTCAATGGGGGTAAATAGCTAAGCTTATAATGGAGATGAGATTAGTGCTGGAGCTATGTGATGAAGTGATACAGGTACATGTGAGTAATACACGAGAAATGTTTACGATATGTGACATGATATGTAATTGGTAAGAGTAAGCACGAGTAAGTTATGGCAATGTGCTTAAGACTTGGTGTTTTTATTCAACGCAATTGATGGATGACATTATAAGCATTTATACTGCTACTTATTTCATGCAAACTTACTAAGCTTTATGCTTACCACTCTCATTTCCCTTTTCCTTGTAGTATTGCCAATCTAGCTCGGGTTTCATAGAACGTCGGAGTTCGGAATTCACACTATCAACTTCTCTTTGGTATAGCAAAGTTAGATTTATTTTGAGTATGGCATGTATAGGACTTGGTCATTTTGTTATGTCATATTTGTTAGCCAAGGTGTTGGCTATTAATGTTGTTCAATTCATTTTGTAAATGGTCATTGGAAATTGGCCAATACTTGACAAGTTCATATATATAAATGATGATGAAATTCATGAAGTGCATGTTTGTGTGGCTGTCTTGATTTTGGGTTCTTAGAAGTGCCTTATGGTCATGATGAATGTTGAATTGAATTGGTATAAGTGTGGTTGCCTTGTAGGGTGGCAATTGGCTTGGTAGATAGCCTTACAATTGTCTACACGAGTAGACACACGGGCGTGTGTCTAGGCCGTGTGTGACACATGGTCAGCCCCACGGGCATGTTGACAGACCGTGTGTCCCCATGTATGCTAGGCTGGTAAGTTAGAATACTTAGTAGTAAACAGACAGGTTGAGACACTGCCGTGTGTCTCAACCGTGTGGGAGACACCGCCTGAGATATGGGCATGTGCTCAGGCCGTGTGAAGTCTGCACCTGAAATTAGAAATTTAATTCGACACACGGCTTAAGGACACGGGCGTGTGCCTTGGCCGTGTGACCTTATTGAGATGATGCCGTCATAAATAGAATGCCAAGGTTTTCACACATGGGTGAAGACACGGGTGTGTCATGGTCGTGTGAGGGACACGGGTTATGGACACAGGTGTGTGTCAGGCCGTGTGAAAACCCCTGTAGGTTTGAATTGAAAAATAAATCCACACGGGTGTGGAACACAGGCATGTGATATGCCACACGGGCGTGTCCCTTCTTTCACGCGGGTGTATGGCCCTGTTTTCTGTCAAATATTTCTATGTGTTCAAAAGTTTTCGGTTTGGTTCCGAATCATTCTGAATGTAAGTTTAGGGTCTCATAGACCTATAATAAGGACATTATGGTCTCGAATGAAAAGTTTTAATTTGAAATAAAGTTTTTATGGATCGATATTGTATGATTGAGCAAGTTAAGTACGGTAATGCCTCGTACCTGATTTAGGTGTCGAATACGGGTAAGAGGTGTTACATTTGTAAAGTTGGAAAGTATGTAATATTATTTGGTTCTTAACTCCTATAGCATAGCATGTACATAAGTTGAGTTTTGGTTGATGATAAGTTGTATGTTTGATTTTAATATCATGAATGACAAGTCATATTTTGTTTCTTAAAAATTTCAAACATGTATTCATGAATGAATGTGAGTTTAAGAGTCATTTAAATGTGTTTAAAATTATTTGGAACCTATTGGTACAATATGATGTTGATTGGGGATGTTTTCGAAATTTTTTGGCCTAATTTATAGCGCCAGGGGCCCAGGTCTGATACCCATTCCATAGATATCAAACTGGAACAAGTCAATAGCTAAGATGCTAGAGTTCTAGGCATAGGTACGGATACTTAGGGTATAGGTACCCATACCTAGCCCCTTGGACAGAGTTTGCACTATTTTTTTTTTGTTTTGAGCTCCTGGAGCTCGTACTTGACCCTAAGCACCTTTGATCACCTGAAAAATATTTATACATGGTTTTAAGATGATTTTAAAGCCTTCCAAATTTTTTATGATTTTACTAAATTTGTTCGAAGTTTTAATTTATGGTAAAACTTGTACCTTTCTTAACTCGAACAATCTTGATTTCAGGCCAAAGAACTTCAGACATTTGTTTCAAGAATTGGTAATGTCCATATATGTTTTCGAAGACCCAAAATGATTTAGAATCATGATTGAACTTTTCTAAACTTTTCCCAATTTGACTTAAATAATATTTCTAAGTTGAGAAATGAGTATTGTTATAAAGAATTTTTTTTATTTGCTTCATCTTGAAAGTTTTTGGCAACATCTCCCATTTGTACCATACATTGACGTGGGTAAGGGGTGTTACAACCTTTTCATCGAGATGTTTGATCAGTTTTGCTTATGAAGCACAAGTTGCACCTTGAGTTGCAACTGGAGACCGTCTATCTGTTGATTTGAACTAGGCTCAGATGCTTAATTTGCCTTATTGACACAAACCTAAATGTAACATATTTACTCTTATTCCAATGACAAGAACACTGTAACTCTGATTGATTTGGCTTAGGAATATCATCTTCCTTCATAATATCTTTCTTTTCTTACAAAAAAAATTGGTAGATCAAATAGGGGAATGGTAGCATGTGTTATTTTTTCTTGGTGTTTTTATGCTTCAAAATTTCATCAAATTTCAACTTCGTTAATTAAAAGGTATACAGAAAGTTACCTTGTAAAAAAGCAAAGCCATCTTCTTGTTGATAAACATGTTTTGCTTTTATGACAATAAATTCTTCATAGCAATAGCTTGAAGTCCCACACAAGTTGGTTGCAAGTCAGAAGTTTTAAATTCTTGACTTTTTGGCCAATTTTTCCTTAGCTCCCTTTTAAAGGCCTTTGCTAGATAGCCCAACTCAAGATGAAAATCATTCTAATCTTCTCCATGGTGCTTCAGAAAACAACTAATGACTGCTAGACTGAAAGTGAAGTAATAACCATGAATATTAACTTGCACAAAGTACCTATCATTAGGATTAGTGATTGACATATTCAAGTTAGCATTAAATTCCAAGAACATGTACTGGTGAAATTCTAAATGAAAATCATTCTAATCTTCTCCATGCTCAATATACCCGAACTCCTAAATATTCTTTTTTCATTAGTTTTACGCTTGTAGCTTTATATGTGTGAAATTCTTTTGGCTTGTACGACTCTTTCTTAGTAGAAAAAATAATAGTTTCCTTGATTATCTTAGGCATACCATCTGCTTTAAGTTTCTTGTACATTTTTTTTTAAACTTGGAACATTCGACCTCTTGGACCTGAGTTTCATAGTCTGAGGTGCCAAATTTATCATGATCACATCATCTTCATATTCTTCATTAGTGATAGAAAATTTCCTCTTTTCTTTTTCTTTTTGGAACCACTGACATGAATGGAGTTTTTCCAAATGCCTTTTTTTTTTCTTTTTGGTAAACTCTTCCTTCATAGCCTTTGTTGCCATAAATTTAATTACTCTCTAATTTGTACATGCAATTGCAACTAAGGTTACTACCACTTCAAGATCATTAACATTAGCCTTAACACCAATTGGTAGTTATCCTTGATTTTCAACATTAACAACCTTCTCAACATATTGTTGAATTTCAAGGTTAATCTTTGAAAGCTCTTTTCCTTAAGTTAGCCTTTCAATGAGTTAATCTAGGGTTTTTTAATAGACCAGGGCCCTTCTTTGATAAGTCAGTCTATCTTCAACTTGTTTCCTATTCCTCTCTCTCAATTCCTAGACTGCATTTGATTCTACTTGTTTCCCTTCCTCATCAATATCAACAACAATGTGCTTAGAGGAAGAATAGTAAGTAGGGTCAACAATATCGTCTACCTTAGGTTATTATGAAATAGAAACATTACTTTATGGTATACTGCATGTGTTGGTTGCAACTAGTGGCACATTTAAAAGTTGTTCTTGGATTAGACATGTGTTGCTTTTTTGTAGTAGAGTATGAATAGCCTTCATATATGTTCCTAGATTTTCTTTATAGTAGTTGTGATGTAACGCCCCGAATTTGGGCCTAGTAGATTTGGGCTTATTGGGTTGTAACGCCCCAAAAATCTTGAAACTTTAAATTTCTGTGCACTAAGGTTGGTATGTATGAGTAGCACTTAGAATATTAATTTTAAGGTATTATATGGATTATTTGAAGTCTTAGAGATAGGTATAACCATAGGGAAAGATTTATTTTTCTTGCTTTAGTGGACCCTAGTCTCAGGCATTAGGCCTCTTAAGCATATTAAGGGGAAAATAGGACACAAATGGGCCTGTGGTCCAGTGGCAAGGTGGCGTCACTAGGGGAGCTACAAGGTGGTGTGAAGAGGTCCAAGGTTCGAGTAGTGGTAAGGTGTTTTTGGAGTGTTTATTTTGCTTAGTGGATGGCCAGAGTTGTGTGGAATTTGAACTCTTTTGTTGAAGTGTTTGAATTGGTCTTGTGAGCTGATAAAGGAGGGAATTTCGGATGAAATAAGGGAGATATCATGGAGAAAAATTAGGAGATGAGAGGTGGGAAGAATTGGTGCTGAATTGGACTGTGGGGGGAAGGTAGGATTCGACTATTGGCTATAAAAGAAGGTGTCGAACTCCTTGGAGAGGTTCCTTGGGTTCCATTACTTTTCTTTTTCTCCCCCTTAGCTGAATTCTTCCATTTGCCCAAAAAAAACCCATAATTCCTTTACCGAAATTTTGGTTTTCTCTCTAGCCGAATTCCCCATACCTTATCTTATTAAATTCCTTCTCTTTTTCACCTTTAGTTCTAGCCAATCACTTTTCATCTTCTTCTCCCTATTGGTGCCGAATTGTCTCTGTCACCATACTAATCTCAAAAGCTGAATTTAGGTCGCAGGATCGAAAGTAGATTTGGTAAGTATTTGGTTAACCTCTTTTGACATTTTGCTAAAAGCTGAAAGGCTATCTAACTGTCTTGTCGTTAACTCTGTGATAACAAGGATAAGATTCAAAGATCGCAAGCGTGGTAGGATCGTTAGCAAGGGTAAGTGTACTCAACTCGATGGTGGATTAAGTGAATGGCCGAATGTGTGTGTGATCTATAGGGGTGTCTTGTGTGGATTATGAGTCACTCAAATTTTTAATGATGTATGTGTGAGTGCAGATCTAGGGGATACTCATGATTAGTAGCTAAGGAAAAGCTATTAGAACCCGGTGGCACACGGTAAGGTTACGGTAAGGCTTCGGCTTTTGAGTAAATATTTTGATTAAGTATGAGTGGTTGATTCAAGGTTGGTTGGTTGTAGGTTTAAGGCTAAGGATAGAATAGCATGTCGCGGTAACCAAGTGTGTACAAACACTACACACACGTGATATCGGCAATGCCGAAAAGCCGAAAGTGGCTAAATGGGCCCGGTGGGCCCTGAGGCTAAGTTTGATGAAATGGATTAATTTGATTATATGAGTTGGGTTAGTCATACATGTTACATGACCTGGATTTTTTTTGGGCCTAATGGGTCATATGACTGGGATTTGGGCCTAGTGGGCCATAAAAATGTGATGTGGCCATTATGGGTTATATGAACGTGAAATGGGTTGATGGGCTTTATGGGGACGTAGACTAGTATGCTAGGGTTTTATGGACTTTAGGCTTAGTACTGAACAACTCTTAAACCGCGTAAGACTTTCTAATAATTAAACATGTTCGTGGACAAGTCGCTAGGCTAGAGTGTGGTAACGGGCATATGCATGTCTAGGATGGATCTAGGGAGAGCTTGGTACTTAAGCGGCCCTAGCGGCCCACCTCCTCTTCTCTGGAATCCTACCTGGTGCATAGTGTCGGTTCATTTTAGCCGCAAGGACTCGTTAATAGGCCAAAGTTCATAACTAAAACCCGAGAGGGACCAAATACCCCTAGATTTGTAAAATTACTAAAAATACCCCTGATTTGAAAATAACCAAAATACCCTTAGTTTGAAAATTACCAAAACATCCTTAGATTTTCAAAATCACTAAAATAGCCCCAGATTGTGAAATTACCAGAATACCCTTGGTTTGCAGAATTACCAAAATATCCCTGATTTACAAAATTTCCAAAGTACCTCTATTTTGCAAAATTACCTAAATACCCCTGTAGAGTAGATTTACGGAAATACCCTTGGGTTGTGAAATGACAAAAATACTCCTATGTGATGAGTATGAGTTTGTGGATTTTACTCATATGCATGTCGCATTCATATGATATTCTGATTAGGATGTATATGGGTGGGAATTATGGTACTAAGGAAGATTTGAGGATTGCATAGTCGCTTGACGACCATGGATCAACTGGTGGCTTTAAGCCCATTGTATGATTAGCAGCTTTGCTGCAACGTTGAGTAGTGCCGTTGTGAGTGCTACCTTTGGTGTGTAGAGGATGGGTGGGTCGATTTAGAAATCGCCACAGGTGTGTAGGGTTGGAAGGGAAATGGTGTGTAGCAGATGGATTTTTGGGGAGGGTTTTGCATTACCTTGTTTTGCATATGATATGTTATGATATGATATGATATGATATGAAGTCATTGTGGGCCAAGGTCCAAGACCACCAATTTTCATAGGGCTCAGGCCAATGTGATAATTATATATTGAATTGAATGCCAAGGGTTGTACACACTGAGTTTCGAAACTCACACCCTTTATTTAATGTTTCAGATGATCCTCAGTAAATGGCTCGACGTGGGAGAGGACTCGGAGATGGCCGCTGTAACACCCCAAACCCGGTCAACACACCACAACTGAATCTAGCATGTCACAGAGTAAAAATGTTTCGAAGAAAACAAGTTTCCGGTTGGTATTTAGTGTAAAACTCCTTTATTGCTTTGTGCTTGGAGAAAAATGGTGTATGTACAGATGAAAAACATTAAGTTGCTTCTGAAATCCCGAAAAGCCTCTTTAAAACTCGTTCATGATTCATTACTTAAGAAAACGTTTATGCCGATTAAAACCCGAGTGGTTTTTAACTTGATTTAAAACCATTTGTATTGGAGCTTTGAAACTTAAATTTGAAAATCATTTAGGTTGGCTTGGTTATCATGTAAATCGTTTTACCCGATGGTAAAGTTTAGAAATCCAGTGCGTATTATAGTTTAGAAAACTTTGCGTTTCAAGTTTTTAAAACAAGTCAAATACTTTTCTTAATCGTATTTAAATTCAAATCCAAAGTAGATAATAATAAAAATAACCAATGGCCTTATTACAAACCCAAATGAAAACCGAAATTTAAAGTAAAGTACCCAAGTCAAAAGTCCATGTAAAACCGAATGTAAATATCACATGGTCACCTCGAGTCCACCCGGCTCCTCATCCGCGATCTACGAATCACCTGAAAAGATAAGGTGAGTCACCAAGACTCAGTGCATAATCCCCCTCCCGATTATAGCAACATGCTTACACAGATTCATAACCAAGTAAATACATCATGCACTCGAACCTAGCCACCCATAACTCCTTTTTCTACCCCGTGTGGTACCAAACCACTGGTGGTGCCAAACCACTGGTGACCCAAAGTCACTGATATCAATATAATTGTGGTGCCAAACCACTGGTGACCCAAAGTTACGATTAATCCATTTGTGGGGCCAACCCATGTTGTGATACCAAATCACTGGCGATAATCCTGTTTTATCAAATGTGGGGCCAACCCACTGTGGTGCGAAGCCACTGGGACGAGTCGCTATGAGGTGCCAAACCTCTGGTGACCCAAAGTTACGAAATCAACTGTGGTACCAAACCACTGGTGGTGCCAAACCACTGGTGACCCAAAGTCACAGATATCAATCTTCCCCCTCCTCTCATCTCACTCGTAATAATGCAATACGTATATAAATCATGCCAACATGCTTTAATAGTAAACATATATCGATTATAACATAGATCATAGCATCAAGCATCATATAGCATAATCTCATCCAAAAATGGACTTACCTGAAATCTTTGCTCATACCCATAAAGGCATCATATCAAGATCTATACAGTTTTCGGCTCTTAACATGTTTAGGTTATTAGCATATTTACTTAATTATGAAGTGTGCAAGTTACACACCTGATTACTAACGCGACTATCGAATCCGTAGCTTAAGATCTAATGCCCTAGATCCCCCTTTTTCCTACATTCGGCCAAAACTAAGGTTATTAGCAAAAACCATTCGGCCAAACCCATAAATCCCGAAGAGTTAACGCAGAACTGACCATAATCCTTACCTTATCGCCTTTCGAGTACTAGCCACAGCCCGAAGTATGCGAGATTATGCTTCCCCCTACAATCGGCCAACACTAACAACTTAAACTTAATAGCCTTAGGCTTTTCAACTGAATAACAAAAGACTAAGTCGACAGATGCCCTTACCACAATCTCCAACAAACCGATTGGTAGAGTAGATGGCCACGATCCACTGCTTCAAAATCCCGAAGAACCTAGGAGAATCTGATTCCATGGATGAATAAGAATCAAGACAAATGCCAAAATTTGGCTTTTGTTCTATACATGTCAACAGAGAAAAGGGAAGAAGATAAAAGAGATTCAGCCAAGAATACTTACCCCCTTCAAAACCGATTAGCGAAGACAACAAGAGAGATCCACCCTTCGGCCAAAACGTTAGAACAAGGAGAGGAGTATAGAGAGATTTTGACAATGGTGATGGATCTCAAGGTGATTCGGCTATAGCTTATTAATCAAAAGAGATTCGGCCAAGAGGGAATGAGAGAATGGAAGAAAAGATGAAAGTGATTCGGCTTTGGTTCAGAGAAAAGAGATTAAGGGAGTTTCGGTAAAGGGAGGAAGAAGAAGGTTTCGGCTCGAGGTGATTGAGAGAAAAGAAAGATGAAGATTGCCGAAAAGAGAAGAGCAAGAAAGTGCCAATGGGGTTTCGGTTTCAAAGGAGAAAAAGAGAGCTTCAAATGAGGATTCGGCTAGGTGGTTCAAAAGGTATTCGACAAGTGCCAAAAGAGGTTCGGCTTTTGTTTCAAATGGTGCACTGAAGGAGAAATCCGCAAGTGCAAAAAGGGGTTTCGGTTTTGCTTCACAACCGAATGCATCAAGGCTTTTGCTAGCCGAAATTGTCCACCTAGCTAACTAAGGAATTTCGGCACTTCCCCCTCTAGACTCCCAACCGAATACTCCTCCTCAACCAAGAGTTCAAATTCGGCCAACTGCTCAAATTTCTCCTGGCCACCTGTTCAAACGAGTTTGAATTAGTCAAACTCCTAAATTCTCTCTTCTCCAGAGTTTGAGCTGAGCACAACTCTTCCTCAGCTTGGCGCCAAAATAATAAGCAGGAAATGGGATCTCCGCTGCTCGAACCTGAGCCTCCTTCCCCTGCTTGTGGCGTCATTGCTCAAGGCCCTAAGTGGCGCCTCCTTGCCACTTTACCAAGGCTTTTCTTGTGCTTAAATTTACCACATAATATTCTTAACCCCTAGCTCCTTCAGCTCCCCTTAACTAAAGCTTAAAAATAAAATTTTTCCTATAGTTCAGGCCTACCCTCGGCTTATACCTAGACCTTAGAACACTTCAATTAATATCGCAACCAAGCCATACACATGAAAAACAATTCAAATGCAATAGCCCCTGTTTAAGGATGTTACAGTTCTACCCCCTTAAAATAATTTCGGCCTCGAAATTTCCTGGTCAAAAGAGTTGAAGGTATTGCTGCCTCATCACATCCTCTGGTTCCCACGTAGCTTCGTCCACGCCATGGTTCCGCCATAACACCTTTACTAAAGGAACTGACTTCTTACGCAAAACTTTCACATCCCGATCTAGAATCTGCACTGGTTCCTCTTCCATGGTCAAATCTGGGCTTTCCTCAATATCCTCCACCGATACAACATGCGATGGATCTGAACGGTAGCGCCTAAGCATGGAGACGTGAAACACATCATGTATCTGACTCAGCTCCGCTGGCAACTCGAGCTGGTAAGCTACCGGTCCCACTCGTCTCAACACCTTATACGGGCCAATAAACCTTGGGCTTAGCTTGCCTTTCCTTCCAAACCTCAGCACTTTCTTCCATGGCGAAACCTTCAGAAAAACCCTGTCACCCACTGCAAACTCAATATCTCTTCGCTTAAGATCGGCATATGACTTCTGCCTGTCGGAAGCTTCCTTCAAACGAGCCTGAATCAACTTGACCTTATCCTCAGTTTCCGTAACCAACTCTGGACCCAACAATTGACGCTCACCTAACTCTGTCCAGCATGTAGGTGTACGACACTTCCTACCATACAACGCCTCATATGGTGCCATCTTAATGCTTACCTGGTAACTATTGTTGTACACGAATTCAGCTAACGGTAGAAATTCTTCCCAGCTACCTCTGAAGTCCAAAACACAGCCCCTCAGCATATCTTCCAAGATTTGTATAACACTTTCTGACTGTCTGCCTGTCTATGGATGAAATGCCGTACTAAAATCTAACCGCGTACCCAACGCCTAATGCAACGCTTTCCAGAACCTTGACGTGAATCTGGGATCCCTATCCGAGATAATCGACACTGGCACACCCTGCAACCTCACTATCTCTGCCACATACAGTTTAGCTAACTTCTGAAGTCAGTAATCAACCCTTACCGGTATGAAATGAGCTGATTTCGTCAAACGGTCCACAATCACCCAGACTGAGTCCTTCCTACTAGGTGTAAGGGGTAGTCCGCTGACAAAGTCCATCGTGATCCTTTCCTACTTCCACTGTGGAATCTTCACTGGCTGAAGTAAACCCGATGGCAACTGATGCTCAGCTTTGACCTGCTGACACGTCAAACATTTACCCACAAACTCAGTTACTTCCCGTTTCAATCTCGGCCACCAAAACTGCTCTCGCAAATCCCGGTACATCTTGCTACCTCTAGGATGCATAGCGTAAGGGCTGCTATGAGCATCCTTAAGAATCCTCTGCCTCAACTCGACGTCCCTCGGCATACAAGCTCTCCCTTGAAAACATAATACTCCATCGCTGGTCAAACTATACCCTTCCAACCCGCCATTCTGAACTTGCAACCTCCGAGCATTCAAACCCTCATCCACTAACTGTTTCTCCTTAATCTGCTCTACCCAAGTTGGCTTAAGTTGTAATTCTGCCAAAAGACTCCCGTCGCCATACAAGCTAAGATGAGCAAACATCGCTCTCAAGTCCGACACTACCTTATGGCTCAACGCGTCCGCTACCACGTTAGCCTTGCCCGGATGATACTCAATTGAACAGTCGTAGTCCTTCAACAGCTCAATCCATCTGCGCTGTCTCAAATTTAAATCCTTCTGAGTCAAAAGGTACTTCAGACTCTTGTGATCCGTGTAGACTATCGACTTCTCTCCGTACAGATAGTGCCTCCAAATCTTTAAGGCAAAAACCACTGCAGCCAATTCCAAGTCATGTGTCGGATAGTTACCCTCATGCGGTCTCAACTGTCGAGACGCATATGCCACTACTTTCCCTTCCTGCATCAGCACACATCCCAAGCCAGTATGTGATGCATCACAATATACCGTGAATTCCTTTCCTGCCTCAGGCTGAATCAAAATTGGAGCTTCCGTCAGAATCTTCTTTAGCTTGTCGAAACTTTCCTGTTGCTTCTCAGACCACACAAATGGAACTCCTTTCCTCAGTAATTTGGTCAACGGTGCTGCGATCAGAGAGAATCCTTCTACAAATCTTCGGTAATACCCCGCCAGACCTAGAAAACTCTGGACTTCTGCCACTGACTTAGGCGGTTTCCAGTCCAACACTGCCTCAATCTTTCGAGGGTCCACTCTAATCCCTTCAGCTGACACCACGTGACCCAAGAAAGTCACCTCCCTAAGCCAGAACTCGCACTTACTAAACTTGGCAACTAACTGCTTTTCCCTCAGAATCTGCAAAACCACCCGCAAATGCGCATCATGATCCTCCTCAGACCTTGAGTATACCAATATGTCGTCTATAAACACCACGACAAACTGGTCCAAATACTGCTGGAACACCTGGTTCATCATGCCATGAACGTTGCCGGCGCGTTAGTCAACCCAAACGGCATTACCAGAAACTCGTAGTGCCCATACCGAGTGTGAAACACCGTCTTGTGGATATCAACCTCTTTCACCTTTAGCTGATGATACCCCGACCTTAGATCAATCTTCGAGAAAACTGATGCACCCTTAAGCTGATCAAACAAGTCGTCTATCCTCGGCAACGGATACTTGTTCTTGATCGTCAGCTTATTCAACTGGCGGTAGTCTATACACATCCGCATTGTACCATCCTTCTTCTTAATAAAGAGCAGAGGTGCTCCCCAAGGCGAAACACTTGGCCGGATAAAACCCCGGTCCAACAACTCCTGAATCTGAGCCTTCAGTTCTACCAATTATTTTAGCGCCATCCTATACGGGGCAATAGACACTGGCGCAGTTTCGGGTAACAAATCTATACCAAATTCAACTTCCCGATCCGGAGGCAGACCCGGAAGTTCTTCTGGAAATACGTCGATAAATTCCTTCACGTTCGGACATTCTCTACAGCTGACTCCTTGGCCTCCAAGGCACACACATGAACCATAAACGCCTAACAACCCTTCCTGACCATTTTCTCAGCTTTCAAAGCAGACACCACGTTGGATAGATAATCTCTTCTATTACCTATCATCACCACTTCTTCACCTTCAACTGTTTTCAAAACCATGCGCTTAGCCGCGCAGTCCAAACTCGCGTGGTACTTCACCAGCCAGTCCATCCCAAAAATCAAATCGAACTCCCCAAACGGCAGTTCCATCAGATCAGCCACAAACACTACCCCCTGAAGTTCTAGGGGTACATCCTTATACAGCTTATTTACTTCTACAGAGTGACCTAGAGGGCTAATTACTGTCATCTCCCTAGAAGTAATCTCAGAGTCTAAGTTCATGGTCTCTACTATGCTACTAGTAACATACGAATGCGTCGAACCCACATCAATCAAAGCAGTATATGGTAATCCAAAGATTAAGAACATACCGATTATGACGTCCGGTGCGTCGCCCTCCTCTCGACGCCTCGCTGCGTATACCAATCCAGGCTGTCTTGCTTCAGTGTTGCATGCTCCTCTGCCCGGTGACCTGCGGCCCCGACCAGAACCATTACCGCCTCTACCAGAACCACGACCCCTCTGTGGTTGCGGTCCCTCATTCCTGTACTGAGCACGGCCCTGACCTTCAGACTGAATCCTGGCTAACTTCCGTGGACAATCCCTCACACGATGATCCAACGAGCCACATTCAAAGCATCCTTTTCCACCAGTCTAACATTCTCCCCAATGAGATTTTCCACACCGATTACACTGCGCTGGTCCCTGATTAGCAGTAACAGGCCTCCCAGATTGATTCGGCCCACCATGCCTAGCCCTTTTCTGAGAATTACCGACTGACCCAGATGATCCAAAACCTCTTTTATGTCTGTTCCTGTCATGATTCTGCCTTACAGATTCCTTTATCCCTTCGGCTATCTTAGCCTTTTCTACTAACACGGCAAACTCTTGCTCCTGCTGTGGAGCAATCAGCAATCTCAGCTCATCCCTTAGTCCGTCCTCGAACCTGACACATCACTCATGCTCCGTAGCCACGATAACTCGAGCATACCGGTTCAACCTTAAAAATTTTACCTCATACTCCGATACGAACTTACTCCCCTGAACCAGTCTCAGAAACGCCTTCCACTGCGCATCAATGTAGCTAGATCCAACATATTTCTTCTGATAAGCTACCTTAAAGTAGTCCCACGTGAGATCATCCGCTGCAGCACTGTCCCGAACCGTGAGCCACCACTGGTATGACTCATCCCGAAGGAGCGACACTATCCCTTTCAGTTTCTCCTCAGCAGTCAAATCCAAGTCGTCCATGATTCGCTCCGTCGCCTCCAACCAATACTCAGCCGTGTTGGGAGCCACACCAGAAACACCTCGGAATACCTCGGCTCCATTGGCTCGGAGTCGCTCAGATACAGATTTCCGAGCTCCTGCACCTCCACCTGCTCCAGCCACTCTCTCAAGAACTCGCAGCATCGCCTGCGACACTGCGTCATCCCCCGTCTGATCCTAAAACTCACCACCCGTAGCTGGTGGTGGTGGTGGTATCTCATTTTCCGACCCCTGACCAGACCCCACTGGTTTAGACACAGTCATCCTACCTCGACCGTGTCCACGCGTATTGCGACCATGACCTCGAGTGCTCATATCTAATATCTCGACTTATCTAGTTTAAAAGTTTTATGCGTCAGTCTTTATTCCATTATTATTAAGGCACAGTCCTATGAACAGTTCTTATTACAGAGTTTCGTTTTCGCAGGTTCATAGAATCCTATAGGCTTTAGTCTCTAGGGTAGTCCACTAATACTATTCATCATCTATCTTCATAATCATAGTCATATGCAAACATCAGTTAGGGGTACTTACCTGGGCGGATTGGTGCCGGAGACTCGATGCCATGCGTTTCAAACCATGTATTTTCGATCAAAAACTTTTTGAAACCATACTTTAAAACATTTTGAGCCTCGGGCCCACAGTCGAGCTTTTGAAACTGAGCTCTGATACCATAAATGTAACACCCCAAACCCGGTCAACACACCACGACCGAATCTAGCATGTCACAGAGTAAAAACGTTTCGAAGAAAACAAGTTTCCGGTTGGTATTTAGTGTAAAACTCCTTTATTGCTTTGTGCTTGGAGAAAAATGGTGTATGTACAGATGAAAAACGTTAAGTTGCTTTTGAAATCCCGAAAAGCCTCTTTAAAACTCATTCATGATTCATTACTTAAGAAAACGTTTATGTCGATTAAAACCCGAGTGGTTTTTAACTTGATTTAAAACCATTTGTATTGGAGCTTTGAAACTTAAATTTGAAAATCATTTAGGTTGGCTTGGTTATCATGTAAATCGTTTTACCCGATGGTAAAGTTTAGAAACCCAATGCGTATTATAGTTTAGAAAACTTTGCGTTTCAAGTTTTTAAAACAAGTCAAATACTTTTCTTAATCGTATTTAAATTCAAATCCAAAGCAGATAATAATAAAAATAATCAATGGCCTTATTACAAACCCAAATGAAAACCGAAATTTAAAGTAAAGTACCCAAGTCAAAAGTCCATGTAAAACCGAATGTAAATATCGCATGGTCACCTCGAGTCCACCCGGCTCCTCATCCGCGATCTACAAATCACCTGAAAAGATAAGGGAGAAGGTGAGTCACCAAGACTCAGTGCATAATCCCCCTCCCGATTATAGCAACATGCTTACACAGATTCATAACCAAGTAAATACATCATGCACCCGAACCTAGCCACCCATAACTCCTTTTTCTACCCCGTGTGGTACCAAACCACTGGTGGTGCCAAACCACTGGTGACCCAAAGTCACTGATATCAATATAATTGTGGTGCCAAACCACTGGTGACCCAAAGTCACGATTAATCCATTTGTGGGGCCAACCCAAGTTGTGATACCAAATCACTGGCGACAATCCCATTTTGTCAAATGTGGGGCCAACCCACTGTGGTGCGAAGCCACTGGGACGAGTCGCTATGAGGTGCCAAACCTCTGGTGACCCAAAGTCACGAAATCAACTGTGGTACCAAACCACTGGTGGTGCCAAACCACTGGTGACCCAAAGTCACATATCAATCTTCCCCCTCCTCTCATCTCACCCGTAATAATGCAATACGTATATAAATCATGCCAACATGCTTTAATAGTAAACATATATCGATTATAACATAGATCATAGCATCAAGCATCATATAGCATAATCTCATCCAAAATTGGACTTACCTGAAATCCTTGCTCATACCCATAAAGGCATCATAGCAAGATCTATATAGTTTTTGGCTCTTAACATGTTTAGGTTATTATCATATTTACTTAATTATGAAGTGTGCAAGTTACACACCTGATTACTAATGCGACTATCGAATCCGTAGCTCAAGATCTAACGCCCTAGATCCCCCTTTTTCCTACATTCGGCCAACACTATGGTTATTAGCAAAAACCATTCGGCCAAACCCATAAATCCCGAAGAGTTAACGCAGAACTGACCATAATCCTTACCTTATCGCCTTTCGAGTACTAGCCATAACCCGAAGTATGCGAGATTATGCTTCCCCCTACAATCGGCCAACACTAACAACTTAAACTTAATAGCCTTCGGCTTTTCAACTGAATAACAAAAGACTAAGTCGACAGATGCCCTTACCACAATCTCCAACAAACTGATTGGTAGAGTAGATGGCCACGATCCACTGCTTCAAAATCCCGAAGAACCTAGGAGAATCCGATTCCATGGATGAATAAGAATCAAGACAAATGCCGAAATTCAGCTTTTGTTCTATACATGTCGACAGAGAAAAGGGAAGAAGATAAAAGAGATTCGGCCAAGAATACTTACCCTCTTCAAAACCGATTAGAGAAGACAACAAGAGAGATCCACCCTTCGACCAAAACGTTAGAACAAGGAGAGGAGTATAGAGAGATTTCGACAATGGTGATGGATCTCAAGGTGATTCGGCTATAGCTTAAGAAAAGGAATCAAAAGAGATTCGATCAAGAGGGAATGAGAGAATGGAAGAAAAGATGAAAGTGATTCGGCTTTGGTTCAGAGAAAAGAGATTAAGGGAGTTTCGGCAAAGGGAGGAAGAAGAAGGTTTCGGCTCAAGGTGATTGAGAGAAAAGAGAGATGAAGATTGCCGAAAAGAGAAGAACAAGAAAGTGCCAATGGGGTTTGGGTTTCAAAGGAGAAAAAGAGAGCTTCAAATGAGGATTCGGCTAGGTACTTCAAAAGGTATTCGGCAAGTGCCAAAAGAGGTTCGGCTTTTGTTTCAAATGGTGCACTGAAGGAGAAATCGGCAAGTGCAAAAAGGGGTTTCGGTTTTGCTTCACAATCGAATGCATCAAGGCTTTTGCTAGCCGAAATTGTCCACCTAGCTAACTAAGGAATTTCGGCACTTCCCCCTCTAGACTCCCAACCGAATACTCCTCCTCAACCAAGAGTTCAAATTCGGCCAACTGCTCAAATTTCTCCTGGCCACCTGTTCAAACAAGTTTGAATTAGTCAAACTCCTAAATTCTCTCTTCTCCAGAGTTTGAGCTGAGCACAACTCTTCTTCAGCTTGGCGCCAAAATAATAAGCAGGAAATGGGATCTCTGCTGCTCGAACCTGAGCCTCCTTCCCCTGCTTGTGGCGTCATTGCTCAAGGCCCTAAGTGGCGCCTCCTTGCCACTTTACCAAGGCTTTTCTTGTGCTTAAATTTACCACATAATATTCTTAACCCCTAGCTCCTTTAGCTCCCCTTAACCAAAGCTTAAAAATAAAATTTTTCCTATAGTTCAGGCCTACCCTCGGCTTATACCTAGACCCTAGAACACCTCAATTAATATCGCAACCAAGCCATACACATGAAAAACAATTCAAACGCAATAGCCCATGTTTAAGGATGTTACAACCGCACTACAAGATGTTTAAATTTTTATTTATTTTTTTCAAAAGACATAGTTTTAATTCTTTATTTCTTTTTGGATGTAATATGGCCTTGTACTCCGTTTTGACTTTAGACTTTGGGTTTTGTTGTTTCAACTGTTTACTTAACTATTAAACCTGAGTAAATTTTTTACGTTTAAACTTGGTTTCCGAAGTACTTAAAATTATAAAATGGGTTTTTTTATTACTTAACAAGACTAAAGGATTTTGGGCTTTTGGGCCTTAAATTTTTAATTAGCAAAATCGTTTGAATTATGCCTTTGATGTGACACGCCGAATTCGGGCCTAACTTCTAGGTCGGGTTTGGGGTGTTATATGTGGATAAGGAAATCATTGATGTTAATTCTAAGAAGAAAGACCTAGAGTTTTGGCCATATGAATGTGAGCCATCAAGATTTTAAGTGAAAGCTTTACGAGAATTCTTGCATGAGGGAAACAGTTCTTGAAATCTTGCACTGAAGAGGAAATTTCAAAGAAACTTTTTCTTTCTAAGGTTCTTCAATAGTTGAGATTGAATCAAGTAATAATTAAGGCTCAATATCAATATCTTTAATACACAAAATCTTTAAATATTTTCCTCCAAAAATAAGAAAAGTAAATTCAATAAGTTTTATCCCTAAAAAAACACAAATGATTGAATCTAGAATTGCTCTAAGTAAAATTACATAAAGATAGTGAGTTTTTATCATGCCTTTTATGCTAAGCTAAATTCAATATACACTCATTTGATTCCTCTATTTAATCATTAAACATCTAATCTCTTTGTAAAAAGATCAGCCAATTAACTCTTTGTTGGAACATGGTTCAATCACCTCCATCAACCAACTCTATAATGACTTGATGCCTAATACCAGTATGCTTTGTCCTTATGTGAAGCACATGATTTGTAAAGATGTTGATGGCATTATTTTTGTCATAATAGACATTCAACTAGCGATGCAACTTCAAAGTTTTTGAGCATCTTTTGTATCTATAATAGCGACCCACAATAACTTTCAGCAACTATGTATTCAACTTTAAACTTTGATAAAGAGATTGATGACTAATTCTTAATGTACCATGACACCAAGTTTGTTCTTAGATATAAATGTTCCCATAAAGTAATCTTTCTTGTCATTGCATTGCTAGCCCAAACTACATCACTAAACCACCACTAGATTCATGTTTGTGTCCCTCGAAAGCCAAAGATCAATAGTGTCATTAAGAAATTGAATAACCTTTTAAAAGGTTTTAAATGAGACTCCTTAAGATTATATTAATACCTACCACACACGAGAAAACTACACCATAAGTCTAGTCTACTAGCATTAAGGCAAAGAAGGCTACCAATAATATTGTTGTTTATTAGGTCAATTGTAACACCATTTACATTCGAGCATAGTTTATTAGAAACTATTGTCGGTGTTTTCACTAACTTTAATCATTGTAGACCAAATTTGTTGACTAAATTGGAAGCATACTTCTCTTGAGATAGGTAGGTACAAATTTTAAATTATTTGATATGAAATCCTAAGAAATGGACAATTCATTCTCCATGCTCATCTCAAATTCAAATTACATCTTTTTCACAAAAACTTATTGGCTTTTTGAGAAGTTAAGCCAAAGATGACATAGTCTACATAAATTTGAACTATATTGATCAATTCTCTATCCTTCTTAATAATCAATTTCTTATCGACATTTCCCCTCATATAGCCTTGCTTGAGTAGGAACTCAGAGAGCATTTCATACCATTCCATTTGGCCTTACTTCTACCTGTAAAGTGCCTTCATGAATTTGTAAAAATGATTGGGATGTCTAGGAACTTTACATCATTTAGGTTGCTCCATAAATACTTATTCATTAATGAAGCCATTTAGGAGCACGCTCTTTACATTAATCTAAAACAACTTGATATCTAAGTAAGTTGCAAATACCAACAACACTTTGATGGGTACCAAATGAGCTGTAAGTGTAAAGCCCTTATTAAAATTAACTCATTTCACCTGTGTGTAACCTTGAGCCACAAGTGTAACACCCCGATTTTCTCTAATTTTGGCTTTTGTAAATTTGTGACATAAATGAGTATCTGCTTCAGTGGTTATAGGTTCTGGGAGTGTCTGAGAAGTCTTGGGTTCAAGCCTTGGCTTAGGCAAATTTTGGGTTTTTATGAATAAAGCCTTATCTCTAGTTAGTAGGCTTATAAGTAAAAGTCTGTAAGTAATTAACAAAATGGGCCTGCTGGTCTGGTGGCTAAGTAGAGTGTAAAGGCTGTTGGGGGTTTAGAGTTCGAATCCCTGTGCGAGCGAGGGAACTATTTTTGCTGCTAGTGTCATGTAGGAGTTTGTGTTTTAGTTAAATGATGATAGTGGAGTGTTTGAAGGAGAGAATTAAGGAGTATGGGAGGGGGAGTTATCAGTATCTGATCAGTTGAGTCATTTGGAAAAATTCGGCACTCCCTCTCACTTTCTCGAACTTTATTTCTTCTTCTTTTTTCCTCATTCAGTCTCCCATTGTTGCTGTCGAAACTTCAATTGGTTTTTCCCTTTCCCCTTATTTTCTCTTCGTTCCATCTTGCTCCTCGATTTTTTTTTCGTGCGTTATCGGTAAGTGAAGCTGTTGGTGTTCTTTTAGTTTTTTTCTGAAGATTTAAGTTCTGTTGGTTGTGTATAGGGGACGGTAGCGTAGTAGTTTCCTCTCCGACGAGTTGATTCGTGCGAGTAGACGGGTGTGATTGCGATAAGTGTGTGGGTTTGGCTCGATTTTGTTTTGATGAATTGAGATTTCGTTGCTCATTTTGAGACTTGGGTATATCGTTTTAGGATCCAGAAGGCTAGGGATTTCTTAAACATCAAAAAAATACCAGGTGTGTACCTGGAAACACATAAAATGAGGTTTCGACAAAAGTCAAAAACCATTCTGTCGATGTTTTACGAGCGTGTGGTTGCTCATGTGGTAGGCCGTGTGCAAAATTGTAAGTAACCACACAGTCGTGTGATCGACGAGCCAGGCCGTGTGTAGGTGACACGATCGTGTGATGGCCGAGCAAGGCCGTGTGGGCCCTCACGGGTAGGCCACATGGGAGTGTGAGCCCATTTTTTGAAATGTTCTGTAAGGTTGCACGGGTTGCCCAAGTCGACTGTGGACCTACAGAAGGGTCGGTAAGCAGTAATTAGACTCGTAGGTATGTGATTTGATTGTGTGCACGCTGTACTAAACATGTGGCACTTAACATGTGTACTGATTTGAATGTATGAACTGTTATCTGCATTATAATAGCATAACATTCTTTGTATGTTGCATTGCATCGGGGTAGGTTGATATGTGGAGGAAGTATCTGAAAGGCTCTTAAGCCTGTTATCTAACAACTCGGCTGCAATTATCTAATTATGTGCCACATTCGGTACAACATGGTGTGTAGGGATGGGTGGGTTGACTTTATCCCCACATGGTGTGTAGGGTTGGACGGAGTTGGTGTGTGGAGGCTGGTGGGTAAGACTCTAATATTCTGTTTTGATATGCATATTATGTTTGAAATGGGCTAAGACCGTAGGATATATCCAATTCTGTATCTGAGTGGGCTAAGGTCCACGCCGTTTCCGTAATGGGCTCAGATCCGAACTGTAAATGCATGACTATTTTCTGATATTATGCCGTATGCATATTTTCTTCGGGGATTACACACTGAGTTGTGAAAACTCACCCTTTTCTGTTTAATCTGTTCAGGTAATCCCCAGCATTAGACGGATCGGTGCGACAGAGGATTCGGTGTTGACCACGGTTATGGATCCTTACGATTTTCACTTTTATTTATGGTTTTGATTATATTTGGGAAGTTTTATGTAACTATGGCCTTTACGAATTATTGTTTAAATTTGAGATTTTTATTTATAATTGCTAGCAGTAGGATGAGACGCGAGTTTTCAAAATAAACAAATATTTTACCGAAACATCACAATTACACAAACATATTTAAATGCTTCCGCGAACTGTAAATGTTTTGAAAAATGGACAACGTTTTGAAATTGGATAATGATGGAACCAAATGATACATTTTGAAAGTTTCAAAAGACAACGAAAAAGGGTTTTATAGTAATTATGTTTTTCCAAAGCACTATCATGTGACATCGCCAAATCCGGCCATAACGTCTAAGCCGGGTTTGGGGTGTTACATTTAGTGGTATCAGAGCCAAGTTACAAAAACTCGGTTGTGGATTTGAGTTTTAAAAAAATGGGTTTTCAAGAAATGTTTTTAGTAATTTAAAATATTTTGGAATGAGTATGTAGTACTCTGAGTCTCCGGCGCCGATCCTGTAAGTGTTATGAACTCTGTTTAAATTTGACTGAAAATACTACTTGCATGCTTGAAACAAACAATAGGTAGTATACTGTACTGAAACACTCTAGGAAGTGTAAATTGAAAACTGTAGCGAAATTGAAAATCATAGTAAAACTGCAATTCGCGATAATGAACTTTGAACTTCTGATACTGTTTTGCATAAAACATTTGTTAACAAATATTGAAACTGTAACTAATGCATAAAACTGTTAATTCAGATAAAATCCAAATTTACGATGAGCACACGTGGTATCCGTGGACGGGGTACTAGAGGCCGTGGTAGAGGCTGTAAGGGGCTCGAGCTGGTCTTCAGCATCTGAAAAATCTACATAATCTGGATACGAGCGAGACACCGATCTCACTAGCTACAGAGATTGGGTCTCATGACCTTGAGGTTGGGGATGACGCACTATCCCAAGTCATGCTACGGATTTTAGAGAGGGTCGTTGGGCCCAACACCGGATCTGGGGGCCGTGGGTCGGTTACGGAACGACTCTGGTCCAATGGGGCTGAACTATTTAGGGGTGTCAGCGGAGTCACCCCTACGGGGCCGAATATTTAATGGAGGCGGCGGAAAGAATCATGGATGACTTGGATTTTACCATGGAACAGAAGTTTAAGGGGGCTGTTTCTCTGCTTCACAATTAAGTTTACCAGCGGTGGCTGACGGTTAAGGAGGGCACTCAGCCCGACCATTTAACTTGGGACTATTTTAAGACGGCATTCCAGGCTAAATATGTGGGAGCCAGCTACATTGATGCTAGGAGGCGTGAGTTCCCTAATCTCACCCAGTGAGACCGATCAGTAACCGATTGAGCCGGTATGCTTGGGGCATGGTGGCGACTGAGTATGAGCATTGTACCCGTTTTGAGGATGGACTCAGGGACAGTTTGAGAGTTCTGATAGCTCTGTAGAGGGAGTGTGAGTTTACTACACTAGTGGAGAAGGCGAAGATTGCCGATGAGGTTAAGCGCGCTGAGCGCCAAAACCACGAGAAAGGAAAGAATAAGAGGGAATCAGAGCCCTTGAATTCTGTGATGGGGTGTAAGAGTTGGGCCTCCTGTATGCATCTACTGGAGTGGCGCTTTGTGGGCACTGTGGTAGACACCATCCGGGTGAGTGTTGGAGAACGACTGGGGCATGTTTGAGATGTGGGTCGACTGAGCATCGTGTTAGGGATTGTCCACTGAGAATCGATTAGATGCAAGCTGCGGGTACCGGTACTGCGCAGCCACCGAGAGTAGCTCAGTAGCCACTTGGGGGCCAAGGTCAGTCCAGGGGTGGTAATAGTATGGTCGAGGACAGAGATCACCAGGCAGAGGTGCTGGTCTGACTGAGGTGAGGCAGCCTGCATTGGTTTATGCTGCTCATCACCGTGAGGTCCGAGATACTTCGGACCTCATCACGAGTATGTTTCTAATTTATAATGTACCTTATTTGGCACTGATAGACATAGGCTCTACACACTCATATGTAGCTAGTATTGTGTCTGAAACTTTGGGGATTCCAGTTGAAAGGACTTCTAGTGAGGTAACTATTGTGAGTCCGTTGGGACAGTCCATCCGAGTTAGTAAGCTATATAGAAACGTCCCGTTAGAGGTACAAGGGACAGTGTTTCTGGCCGATCTGATGGAGCTTCCATTTGGGGAGTTCGACTAGATTCTGGGAATGGACTGGCTGGTTAAGCACCGGGTGAGTTTGGACTGCGCGACAAAAAGGGTGGTTTTGAGAACCGAGGAGGACAACAAGGTAGTGGTGATTAAGGAATGTCAAGACTACTTGACTAATGAGATTTCTGCGTTGGTGGTAGAAAAGTTGGTACGGAAGGGATGTGAGGCATTCTTGGCCTACATCAGTGGTTCTGATTCTCGGGACTTTTCGGTTAAGAACATCAGGACCATAAGGGACTTTCTGGATGTTTTTCCTGAGGAATTACCGGGTCTGCCTCCTAGCCAAGAAGTGGAATTTGGGATTGAGCTCATTCCGGGTACAGTTCCGGTGTCTATTGCACCCTACCGAATGGCACCGAAAAAGCTTACAGAGCTTAAGGCTCAAATTCAAAAACTATTAGATCATGGATTCATTCATCCAAGTGCGTCTCCATGGGGAGCACCAGTGTTGTTTGTGAAGAAGAAAGACGAGACAATAAGGATGTGTATTGACTACCGGCAGCTGAACAAGCTAACAATCAAGAATAAGTACCCACTCCCGAGGAGAGATGATGTCTGTGTTTCCCAAGATTGATCTACGATCAGGATACCATCAACTGAAGGTTAAGGAGGCCGGTATGCATAAGACGACATTTAGGACTCGGTATGGACATTACGAGTTTCTAGTGATGCCATTTGGGCTGACGAATGCACCAGTAGCTTTTATGGATCTGATGGACCGAGTGTTCTAGCCTTATTTAGATCGATTCATGGTAGTCTTCATTGACGACATTCTGGTGTATTCGAAGATTGAGTACGAGCACGATGAGCACCTCCGAGTGGTATTAGAGACTCTGAGTGAGAAACAGTTGTATGCAAAGTTTAGTAAGTGTGAGTTCTGGCTCCGGGAAGTAACCTTTTTGGGGCATGTGGTTTCTGCGGAGGGGATTCATGTGGATCCTCGTAAGATTGAAGCTGTGCTGGATTGGAAACAACCAAAGAAAGTGTTCGAAATTTGTAGCTTTCTGGGGCTGGCGAGTTATTATCGAAGCTTTGTAGAAGGGTTCTCCTTGATTGCAACACCATTAACCAAGCTTTTGCGCAAGGGAGTTCCCTTTGTCTGGACTGATAAGCAACAAGAGAGCTTCAAGAAGCTCAAATCTATTTTGACTCAGGCTTCGGTTTTGATACAGCTTGAATCTAGGAAGGATTTCATCGTATACAGTGATGCGTCGCATGTGGGTCTGGGTTGCGTACTAATGCAGGATGGTAAAGTGGTAGCTTATGCATCTCGTCAACTCAAGTCGCATGAGTCTAACAATCCAACGCATGATTTGGAACTAGTTGTTGTGTTCTTCGCTCTAGAGTGTTGGAGGCACTACCTGTACGGTGAGAAGTGTACGATCTACACTGATCATAAAAGCCTTAGATACCTCCACACTCAGAAGGAGTTAAACCTTTGGCAGTGTATATGGGTGGAATTGCTTAAGGATTATGACTGCACCATCGAGTACCATCCTGGTAAGGCCAATGTGGTAGCAGATGCTTTGAGCCGTAGGGTGATGACGGATCTGAGAGGGATGTTTGCTCGACTCAGTTTATTCGACGATGGGAGTCTGTTAGCGGAACTTCAGGTTAAGCCTACATGGATTGATTAGATCAGAGATAAACAGATGGGGTCGCTTGAGTTTCGGTTCCGTCAGGTTGAGAATGAGGATACTACTGATTTTGGGGTTAACAGTGATAGGGTACTTTGTTTTCGTGGTCAGATCCTTGTGCCAAATGATGAGGATTTAAGACAGTTGAGTCTGAGGGAGGCACATAGTAGCCCTTATGCTATGCTTCCCGGTGGGAACAAGATGTACTATGATCTCCGAGAGTTGTACTGGTGGCCAGGGTTGAAGCGTGAGGTTATGGGTTTCGTTGCTCACTATTTGACTTGTCAACAGGTTAAGGCTGAGCATCAGGTGCCTTCAGTTGCAGCCGGTGAAGATGCCGATGTGGAAATAGGAGCGAGTATCTATGGACTTCGTTAGCGGGTTGCCTTTAACACCCACTAAGAAGGATTCTATCTGGGTCGTCATGGATCGATTGACCAAGTCTGCTCATTTCATTCCGTTAGGACAGACTTTTCTCTCCAGAAACTGGCTAAGCTATACATATCTAAAATAGTGAGACTACATGGGGTTCCTGTCTCGATCATCTCGGATAAGGATCCTCGCTACACGTCTCGGTTCTGGAAGAAATTACACGAGGCTCTGGGTTTGAGGTTGGATTTCAGTACTACTTTCCATCCTCAGACAGATAGTCTGTCGAAAAAGGTGATTCAAGTACTGGAGGATATGTTGAGGATCTGTGTTATGGATTTCTGTGGCAGTTGGGAAGAGTACTTGCCGTTGGAAAAATTTGCCTATAACAATAACTATTAGACTAGCATTCAGATGGCACCTTACGAGGCCCTGTATGGTCGTAAGTGTCGCACTCCCTTATGTTGGACTGAGTTGGGTAAGCGACGTGTTCTAGGTCCGGAACTGGTTTCTGAAACTGAAAAGAAAATTCGATTGATTCGCGATTGACTTAAAGCGGTATTTGATAGGCAGAAGTCCTATGCTGATCTGAAGAGAAAGGATATTAGTATTCTGTAGGGGACTTAGTTTTTCTCAAGGTCTCACCATGGAAAAAGGTCTTGAGGTTCGGTCGCAAGGGTAAGCTGAGCCCTCGGTTTATTGGGCCGTACCGTATTCTGAATCTAGTGGGGCCAGTCACATATCAGTTGGAGCTTCCTTCAGAGTTGGATCCCATTCATGATGTGTTCCACGTCTCAATGTTGAGATGTTATTGCTCTGATCCCACGCATGTTATTCCTATTGAGGACATTGAGATCAGACCAGACCTGACGTTTGAGGAGGAGCCGGTCCAGATCCTGGATCGCGACATTAAACTTCTGCGAAAGAAGTCTATCCCCTTAGTGAAAGTGCTATAGCGGAATCATAGAACTGAATAGGCCACTTGGGAGTTGGAGGACTCGATGTGCTTGCAGTATCCTCACCTTCTCTGATCAGATAAAATTTTGAGGATGAAATTTTCTTTTAGGGGGTAGAGTTGTAACGCCCCGATTTTCTCTAATTTCGGCTTTTGTAAATTTGTGACATAAATGAGTACTGCTTCAGTGGTTATGGGTTCTGGGAGTGTCTGAGAAGTCTTGGGTTCAAGCCTTGGCTTGGAAAAATTGTAGGTTTTTATGAATAAAGCCTTATCTCTGGTTAGTAGGCTTATAAGTAAAAGTGTGTAAGTGATTAACACAGTGGGCCTGCTAGTCTGGTGGCTAAGTGGAGTGTAGAGGTTGTTTGAGGTCTGGAGTTTGAATCTCTGTGCGAGCGAGGGAACTATTTTTGCTGCTAGTATCGTGTAGGAGTTTGTATTTTTGTTAAATGCTGATAGTGGAGTGTTTGAAGGAGAGAATTAAGGTGTATAGGAGGGGGAGCTATCAGTACCTGATCAGTTGAGCCATTTGGAAAAATTCGGCACTCCCTCTCACCCTCTCGAATTTTATTTCTTCTTCTTTTCTCCTCATTCAACCACCCATTGTTGCTGCTGAAACTTCAATTGGTTTTTCCCCTTCCCCTTACTTTTGTTTTGGTCCATCTTGCTCCTCGATTTTTATTTTCATGCGTTATCGGTAACTGAAGCTGTTGGTGTTCTTTTAGTTTTTGGTTTCTGAAGATTTAAGTTCTGTTGATTGTTTATAGGGGACGGTAGCGTAGTAGTTTCCTTTTCGACGAGTTGATTCGTGCAAGTAGATGAGTGTGATTGCAGTAAGTGTGTGTGTTTGGCTTGATTTTGTTTTGATGAATTGAGATTTAGTTGCTAATTTCGAGACTTGGGTATACTATTTTAGGTTCCAGAAGGCTAAGGATTGCTTAAACATCGAAACAATACCAGGTGTGTACCCAGAAATGCAGAAAACGAGGTTTCGACAAAAGCTAAAAACATTTTTGTTGACACCACACTGACTTGGCCCCCACGATCACTAGGCACGCCTGTGTGCCACAACCATGTTCTCATATGCTAGCTACAGACTTTACCCCACGGTCACAAGGCATGCCCGTGTGCCACAACCGTGTGACATTATAGGCCATTTTCAAGGCCAAAAATCCACCCATTTGGGTCATACCTACAAGCAACATGTACCAAAACATCTCATGCACACAGGACCACCAAAAACAGGCCAAGATAATAATTCAAACCATGCATTCAATACCAATTCTAGCCATGCCAAATTACAAGACTCAAACTCTTTTCATCACAAACATAATTCGTTCACTCATTTGCTTACTCAAAACTTGACCATTTCAAGTGCTTCAACCATACCAAAACATGTTTCACATATCAAAATCATAATGCATAATCTCAACTCATCTCTAACCAATTCCATGGCTAAGTTCATATAACAACTCACATCATAAAACTAGCCTATACATGCCATATCTAACTATATTCATTTTCAAAGTGTACCAAAAAGAGTTTAGTAGTGTGATGACGATCCTTGACGGTCCCGAGCCTTCAGTAGCTTTGACGACCTATAAAATAGAGAAAACACACACACAGAGTAAGCTTTCCAAAAGCTTAGTAAGTCAGTATACAAATAAACTTAACATAAAATGCACATAACCGAATTATTAAGAAGACCCATATGATTCTCATGAAAAAATCACCTCATTCTTTCTTAAGCTCATTTGCTTAGCCATAGCTTACCATACTTCCAATTCATATACCATATATGCACAGAGTTCATCCAATCAAAACTTTTCATATCGTATTATCAATTCCATATACATAACATCATAATAAGATCACATAGATACTTACCTTGTATACACAATTAGTGTATAAGCAACGTACCTGAAATAGATATTCATTCACTTAATTTATCATAGCTCGGATTTGCAATTCGTATCATAGACTTGCCTGTTAAACCATTAAGAATCTAGTAGGATACTCAGAAAGCTCGAAATGGTCATACAATGCCAACGTCCCAGACGAGGTCTTACATGCACTCAGACATCGATGCCACTGTCCCAGACAGGGTCTTACACGAATCAATACGATGCCGATGTCCCAGACATGGTCTTACACGTAAAGCTTAGATCGATGCCAACGTCCCAGACATGGTCTTACACGTAAAGCTTATATCGATGCCAACGTCCCAGACGTGGTCTTACACGTAAAGCTTATATCGATGCCAACGTCCCAGACGTGGTCTTACACGTAAAGCTTATATCGATGCCAACGTCCCAGACGTGGTCTTACATGTAAAGCTTATATCGATGCCAACGTCCCAGACGTGGTCTTACATAAAATCTCAAATGAATGCCAACGTCCCAGACGTGGTCTTACATGATAAAACAGAGCAGATACCTATGTCATGACATAGCTAATCCTATCTATTCCTAGGTTCGAACGGGACTTCTCGGACATTGTCGCTATATCGACCTTATCTCGTAATTCATATGCACATCATCTCATAAACATTCATTATCATTATTAGTCATATGAGCATTTACAAATTCATACAAGTATGTTTATTTGCATAGTGACTTACCTCAGATTCGATCTATCGGAATGGAAACGGCTACTCAGTTACTTTCGCTTTCCCGCGATCTAAGTCCGTTTTCCTCGGTTCTTGATCTATACATATTCAAAATTAACCTTTTTATTCACTAACTCATTCAATTCAATCCAAAGACACACATTTAGGGCTATTTACAAATTAACCCTCACATTTGCACAATTTACCAATTTAGTCCATTTTTCTCAAAACATCAAATTCACAAAATCAACCCACACTCATGCTTAGCCGAATGTACATATAAATCATACAAGCCCATATTTTCCATCAAATTTGCAATTTAGTCCCTCAAATTGCTATTTTCACAATTTAGCCCTATTTAGCTAAATTCATCAAAACTTCAAGAACAAAACATGTTCATCTAGCTCAAATCTTTCATTTAACAACTAAGCTCAACATATCATCAATGGCATTTTACACAAACATCATCAATTCAGAAAATTGAGACATGGACTTGATAGTAGACAAAGCAACGATTGCAAAAATGTAGAAATTATAAAAAATCGAAGCCATTACATACCTTAATTTAGCTTGATAGTAGTCGAAACTTAGCTTAGGTTTTCTTCCTTCTTTTCTTTCTAAATTTCGGTCAAAGATCATAAGAAAATGGCCATTTTTCATGTTTTGTTTTTGTTATAAACATATTATTAATCTATTTACCTTATTAACCTTTCAATTAATATTTGAAACAAATATACATTAAGGGCATAATTGTCCTTTGCTCATCCACCAACTAAATAGTGGTCTATTTGCCTCATAAGGCCTTCACCTTTACAAAGCCACAACAGATTGGTACTTTAACAAATAGCAAGCAACTTTCACATTTAATGCAATTCAATCCTTTTGTCAAATTAAACACACAGACGGACAAATTAACATACGAAACTTTACCACATGCTTAACCACTTATCAAAGACACAGAAAATAATATTAAAATATTATACTGACTCCGATTTGTGGTCCCGAAACCACTGTTCTGATTAGGCTATAAACCGGACTGTTACAATACTCCCCCTTAGGGATTTTCGTCCCCGAAAATCTTACCGTTAAACAGATTCGAATATTGCTATCTCATTGAATCTTCAGGCTCCCACGTTGCCTCTTCTATTCTGTGTCGATTCCCTAGCACTTTTACTAACGGAATTTTCTTGTTTCTCAACTCTTTCACTTCACGAGCTAAGATACGGATCGGTTCCTCTTCATATGTCAAATCAGATAGGATTTCAATTTCAGATGGGGCAATCACATGTGATGGATCGGATCGATATCTACGAAGCATTGAAACATGAAATACATTGTGTATCTTTTCTAGTTCAGAGGGAAACTTTAATCTACATGCAACAGGCCCAACACGTTCAATGATCTCATACGGTCCGATGAACCTCGAACTTAATTTGCCTTTACGTCTGAATCGGAGCACTTTCTTCCACAGAGACACTTTCAGAAATACTTTGTCACCGATCTCAAATTCTATATCTTTTCGTTTCAAGTATGCATAAGACTTCTGACGATCAGATGCTATTTTCAAACAATCTCGAATCATTTTCACTTTCTGTTCTGAGTCTTTTATCAAATCGACCCCGTGAAGCTTATTTTCACTGAGTTCAGTCCAATATAGAGGTGTACGACATTTACGTCCGTACAAAGTTTCATAAGGTGCCATTTTGATACTTGACTGAAAACTATTGTTGTATGCAAATTCAATCAAAGGCAGGTACTGTTCCCACGTATTGTTAAACTCAAGTATACAACATCTTAACATATCTTCGAGAATTTGAATGATCCGTTTGGATTGACCATCTGTTTGCGGATGAAAAGCTGTACTGAAATGCAGTTTCGTGCCTAAAGCTTTTTGTAATTTCTTCCAGAACCTCGATGTAAACCTCAGATCCCTATCAGACACAATACATAGTGGCACCCCGTGCAATCTCACAATCTCAGAAATATACAGCTCGACTAATCTCTCAAGTGAGAAATCAGATCTTACCTGAATAAAATGGGTAGATTTCTTCAATCGGTCAACTATGACCCAAATCGCATCTTTCTTTCTCGGAGTCTGAGGTAAACCAGAAACAAAATCCATTGTCACTCTATCCCATTTCCATTGAGGAATCAGAATTGGCTATAGCAAACCAGACGAAACGTGATGTTCGGATTTCACTTGTTGACAGATTAAGCATTTCGAAACAAAGTCAAAAATGTCTCATTTTATACCAGACCACCAATAGCGTTGCTTCAGATCATGGAATATGTAACAGCCCGATTTAGGGCCTAGTCGGAACAGTGGTGCGAGACCACAAATCCAAATTAGTAAAATGAGTTTTTATGATAATTGAAATGTTTGCATGATAGTATGAAAGTTTCATGTGGAAATTTTATGAAAATTTCCATTAAAGGGTCCATTAGGACTAAATTGCAAAAGTTGCAAAATATGAGTTTCTAGAAGCTTTTTGTATGAAATAGCCTTAGAATAGTAATTAGAAGTCCTTAAATAGCAATTTTCCCAAATTATAATTTTTGGACAAAATTGGACATGAGTTAGTAATTTGTAAAAATTTTGAGAGAAGGGCATTTTGGTCATTTACCAATTAAATAATAAAAATAGGAAAAAGATGATAAAAATCTCATTCAGCTTCTTCCTTGGTGCCAAAAATTTGAAGAGCCCCATAGCTAGGGTTTTGTTCATCTTTCAAGCTTGCTAGTAAGTTCATCTTAGCCCCATTTTCAATATTCTTCGTATTTTTGAAGTTCTCGTATTATGAATTAGCTATTTTTAGCTATAAAATGAGCTAAGATGCACGTTCAAAAATCTACCCATGAATGACATGCTTATAAAATGATATTTCATGGAAGATTATGAGAGTTTGATGTTAGATAAACATCTTTTCCTTAGTGAATTTCATGAAAAATGATAGTATGGACTAATTTGCAATGATTATGAAATTGGTCATATATATTAGAAATAGTGAGAACTGATGATTGTTATAGTAGAGAAAATGAATCAGCTAAGCATGATGTTTAAGAAAGTTGAATGAGAATCATTTTACGAGCCTAGGGGCAAAAGTGCAAAAATGAGAAAGTTTAGGGGCAAAATAGTAATTTTTCCAAAGTATGAGTTAAGAGTCAATTTAGTCAATGTGAGTATTAAATGATTTAATTATTATTATAGATTAAGAAAAACGAAGCCCAGATTGAAACCGAGACAAAAACAAAGTCGATGACTAAATTACATATCTACATACATTTTGTATATTGAGGTAAGCTTGTATGATTTCTAAGTTTTATGATTTTTATCATTGAATTGCTTAGCACAATGTACAATATTATCATGAAAATGTTTAATGTTATGTTAAACAAAGAAATTAATGAGATTAAGCATGAGAAAGTCTCGATTGAAGTTGAATATCCTAGGATACTCGATCTATCACATGAAATGAGAAAGCCCGAATAAAAGCAAGCCGAGGCTTGGCATCGGCAATCAAGCAAAGTTATCATGTAAGGCCAAGACAAGTCTTGGAATTGAAGAGTTATTATGAGATGAAGACCCATATAAGCCCAAACCAAGGTATGGCATTGGTGAGTCTCTAAGCAAAGATGTCATGTAAGTCCAAGACAAGTCTTGGCATTGAAAAGCTATCAAGAGATAGAGATCCCATGTAAGTCCAAGCCAAGGCATGGCATTGGTGAGTAACAAGGACGGTTTCATGTAAGTCCAAGCCAAGGCTCGGCATTGACCAGTTCATGAGTAAAGATACCAAGTAAGACCATGTCAAGACATGGCAATGGTAAGTTCCCAAGGGAACTCCCGAGAAAGACTTCGTATAAGTCCATGTCAAGACATGGCCTCAAAACCAAGATGAGAAATTCCATGTAAGACCGTATCTAGGATATGGCATTGGCATTGAGTTATGTGAGATGAGATTTAGTATCCTCTATTATTCATAGTAATTCATCGGGCAAAAGAGTAAAGGTTAAATGAGAAAGTCAGAAAGTTTAGTAAGTAAAGCTATTATCAAGTTATGTTAGTTAAAGTTAACTAAGAGTGTTATTCTTGTTATGAATGATGAAGTTGAGGTTATGCTTATCATAGCAAAGTATGCTGGTCTACGTGAACAAGTGATATAGGTACATTGTTTATCGTACAAGCATGAGAATAGTAAGTGCCATGAGATATGTAAGAATCAGTAAGAGCAAGTAAGTTTATATACTTGAGATTTATACTGCTGTTGTTTATGATGAATGGTTAATGTTAAGCAAATATATTGCTATGAGTATTACATGCAAACTTACTAAGCTAAATGCTTACGTCTTTAATTCTTTCTTTCCATGTAGTCCCGCTAAGCTTATCTCGTGGATCATCGTCATCGGAGCTCGGAGCACACTATCAATCGATATTTTGGTATATCTTAAGTACGGCATGTATAGGAAACATTTCACTTTGAGCTATGTTTTAAAATTAGACAAAGTGTTGGCTATCAAGCTTAATATTCTTTTTGTATATGGCCAAAGAGATTGGTCATGAATTATTAAGTATGTATGATTTTATTTATCAATGAAGTATGCATCCTTGTTCATGTTAGATTTATTAAATTGAGTTGTTGACTTGAGCATGAGTTTGGTCTTGATTTCAGGGTGGCAATTGGCTTGGTAAATAGCCTCTAAGTGCCCACATGGATGGACACACGGGCATGTGTCTATGCCGGGTGCACCCTGCACCTTGGTACCTTAAGTCAGGATAGACCACGGGCTAATCCCACGGCCGTTTGTTTAGGTCGTGTGTGATACACGGTTAGAACATGGGTGTGTGCCCAGGCTGTGTGAATAAGTCAGTATATGAAGGTATAGCACACGGTTTAAGTCCACGAGTGTGTCAAGACCATGTGAAACTAGTCAGTGTCGACCACGGTTGGGAGACATGGGCGTGTCTTAGGGGTACACGGGCATGCCCCAAGCCATATGGGCATGTGACCCCTGTTTCAAGGAAAAGTTCCCAATTGAATTCTGAAAGTTCCCAGCTATGTGTTTAAGGCCTCATAGGCCCATGATATGTATGTTTTGACTAAGAAAGAAAAGTTTCTATTTCGGAACAAAATTTCACAGCCCGTAAGTACATGTTTAAGTGAGTTCAAGCATGGTAATGTCTAGTATCCAGTCTTAGCCTCAGACTCGGGTATGGGGTGTTACATTTAGTGGTATTAGAGCTACAGTTTAGTCGGTTCTAGGACTAACGTAGAAGGAGCACGAGTCTAGTTATACATGCCATACGTAAGAATGTTTTTATAGTGATAGTGTGACGACTCCTGACAACTTAAATTGTGTTTATACATATAGTAAATGGATCCCGAAAGAGCTATGGTGGATGATGTAGAAAGTAACGCGCCGGCTTCCGCAGAAGGGACGGTGCCGGATGAGAATGAGAATAGACCCACTACGGTGAGTCAAGGAGGAGGAGAAAAGGCTAGAGAAGCCTTCCTCCATATGATGAATACGTGGTATACGAAGTTTGTTCGTACGAACCCAAATGCACAACCTATTCCACCCCCGCCTGTTCCACAACCTATCCCTGCAGCCCCTCAAGTAGTAGAGGTGGTAAGAGGAGACAAACCCCCAGCTGATAGGATCAGGAAACATGGGGCAGAAGAATTCCGGGCTAGAAAAGATGATGATCCGGAAAAGAATGAATTCTGGATAGAAAATACTATCAGGGTATTTAATGAGTTGTCATGCACACTTGAGGAATGCATGAAGTGTGTAGTCTCTCTTTTAAGAGATTCTGCTTACCAATGGTGGAACACCTTGGTATCGGTAGTACCAAGAGATAAGATCACATGGGAATTCTTTCAAGAAGAGTTCAAGAAAAAGTATATCAGTCAAAGGTTTGTGGACCAGAAAAGGAAGGAATTCCTAGAACTGAAGCAAGGCAAGATGTCGGTGATTGATTATGAGCGTGAGTTTGTACGACTCAGCAAATATGCTCGAGAATGCGTGTCCACTGAGGCCATCATGAGTAAAAGATTTGAAGACGGGTTAAATGAGGACATCAAATTGTTTGTTGCAGTCCTAGAACTGAAGGAATTCGCTGTGCTAGTAGAGAGGGCTTGTAAAGCCGAAGAACTAGTAAAGGAGAAGATGAAATCTGAAATGGAGTCTCGTGACTCTAGAAAGAGATAGTGGAATAAGTCATTCCAATCCTCATCCAAGAAGTCAAGAGATTTCTCCACCCGATCGGCTACTTCCACTGGGTTTTCAAGGAAGGACAAGAGTAAGCAGTATTCGGGAAATAAAGCACAGACGACTTCAGTTGCTAGTGTGGGGAACATCCGATTGGATAGACCCGAGTGCCCACAGTGTGGCAGACGTCATCTCGGAGAATGCTGAGCGCATGAAAATGAATGTTTCAGACGTGGTTCTCAAGTTCACTACATAAAGGATTGTCCTGAGACGACAAAAGAAGAAAGAATTCAAAACCCGAGATCGGGGAGTATGGTTAGGGGAAGACCACAGAGGAACCCAGGAAGTGGGGCAAGTGGGAGAGGTAAGCCCAGAGAACAGGCTGCGAGACCCGAGGGTAGGGCGCCTGCGAGAAATTATGCCATTCGCGCTCGCGAAGAGGCATCTTCCCCTGATGTTATTACGGGTATGTTTTCTCTTCATGATATTAAAGTTATTGCTTTAACAGATCCTGAATCCACACACTCTTATATTTGCATGAAACTGGTATCCAGTATGAGTATGCCTATAGAGTCTACAGAATTTGTGATTAAAGTGTCCAATCCCTTAGGTAAAAGTGTGTTAGTTGATAAAGTATGTAAAGACTGTCCATTGATGATTAGAGGTCACTATTTTAAAGCAAATCTTATGTTGTTACCATTTGATGAGTTTGATCTCATTCTTGGTATGGACTAGTTGACTGCCCATGATGTAATAGTTAATTGTGGGAAGAAGTACATTGAGATGAGATGTGAGAATGGGGACACTCTCCATGTAGAATCAGATGAATAGGGTAGATCGCCGGTAATGATTTCTCATATGACGGCACAGAGATACATAAGAAAGGGGTATGAGGCATACTGATAAACCGTAAAAGTAACATATTTTAATCCCATATTTAGCTTACTTTTTGATGATTTATTCCTTGATTTGTATAAAAAAGTGCTTGTAATCCTTTCTTTTAATGTCTTAGACCTAGGAAAGCAGCCGAGGATGAAAAGAACACAAATTAGGCCTAGAAATGAGTAAATGGGCCTTAGCATGAAATTGACACGGCCTGGCCCATAGCCCGCACGGCCGTGGCTCGACGAACACTTAGAGAACGGCCTCAACTCCGCCTCACATGGCCGTGCCTCACTTTAAAAGTCCAAACACGGCCTGGTCTCGATCCACACGGGCGTGTGACATGGCCATGCCTCTGTCGCTGGAAAGAGCAATTTCAGTCGGAAAAGGATACTTAGGGAGAAAGAATCGCATTCCAAGAGCCTATATATATATCCCCCAAGTACCACCTTTGAAAGGCATCGAAATCTAGGCCGAGGAGCCAAGCCGAGAAGGTCAGAGTTAGGGAATAACACGAGGATAGCTAGTTGATCCATCCCAAGAAGTCGGAATCATACTCAAGACGGCGGAATTCTCCTTCAATTCCTTCAGGGGTTTTAGGAATTTCTTATGTTTTGTTTTATCTTTTCTCTTGCGATGTTTTCTTTATTCGTTATGAACTAAGCCCCTTAGATACCTGAAGGGGATGAAACTTAGATGAATCTTGTTATTTGATTTTTTTTTAAATTATATGATGAATTACTTAGTTTGTTCTTAATTATGTTGCTTAATCCAAATCTAATGTGCTTAGGTGGAGGAGGAATAGACCCTGCCTAAGAGAAGATCTAACATAATTAAGCGGAGTTGATCGAATGCCTAGAGATAGGGTTACGAGATTTTGCCGGATTAGGGTGAAACCTAATATGGGAGTCCATTGATCGATTTACTGCTATCCTGGGGGTTATTATAAGTGAACGAGAGTTCCACTAATTAACCTAGGGTTAGACATTATTCGCCTCGAGGGAGGGTTTAATATAGGTCAGGGAGTCTCACGGATCAAGCTAAGTAAAGAAATCATATAATTTGGGGTTAGATAATAAGTGAAGTCTAGGTGGATTATTCCTGAAGGTATCGTCACAATCAACTGAGTTTTTTTTCAAAGTTATTTTCCAATTCGTTCTTCTTGTCTTTGTGTTCTTAGCTTAAGTTTTTGACAATATAGTTTAAAAACAACCTTCACTTTAATTTAGGTTAAATAATGAAAAGAAAGTGAGTATTAATACTTTTAGTTCCTTTGGGTTCGATAATCTGGTCTTGCCTAAGCTATACTACTGTTCGATAGGTACACTTGCCTTTAATCGTTGTCAGAGTTAGTCTCCAGGTTCGATCATTCTTTTATAAATTTTTAAAGCTCTGATTGCAGCGATCACATACCTGGCCTTTGTGATGAATGATAGAGAAACAGAGTTAAAGATTGAGACAGTACCGATAGTATGTGAGTACTTGAATGTTTTTCTGAGGAATTACGAGGATTGCCACCGGTTACAGAGGTTGAGTTCAGTATTGAGCTAGCTCCCGGTACTGTACCAATATCTATTTCTCCTTACAGAATGGCTCCAACGGAGTTGAAGGAGCTGAAGTCACAGTTGCAAGAATTGACAGATAAAGGCTTTGCTAGGTCAAGTTGTTCTCCCTGGGGTGCTCCAGTTTTATTTGTGAAAAAGAAAGATGGCACCATGAGATTGTGCATAGATTACCGTCAGCTTAATAAAGTGACGGTGAAGAACAAGTACCCATTGCCTAGGATCGATGATTTGTTCGATCAATTGAAAGGAGCCACTGTGTTCTCCAAAATAGACTTGAGATTAGGGTACTATTAGTTAAGACTAAAGGAATCAGATGTGTCCAAGACAGCTTTTCGAACAAGGTATGGGCATTATGAATTTTTAGTCATGCCCTTTGGTTTGACCAATGCTCCTACTGTATTCATGGACTTAATGAACCGCAGTTTTAGACCATACCTCGACAAGTTTGTAGTTGTTTTCATTGACGACATACTGATTTATTCCCGAGATGAGAATGAGCATGCTGAGCACCTACGGACAGTTTTACAGACTATTCGAGAAAATTAATTATATGCCAAGTTCAGTAAAAGTGAATTTTGGCTCAAGGAAGTAGGATTTCTAGGACATATTGTCTCGGGAGAAGGAGTTTGAGTAGACCCCAATAAGATTTCGTTTATTATGGACTGGAAGCCACAGAAGAATATCTTTAAGATTATAAGTTTTCTAGGCCTAGCCGGCTATTATAGACGATTCGTCAAGGGGTTTTCTATGATTGCAACCCCGATGACTAAATTGTTACAGAAAAATGTGACGTTTGAGTGGACAGAAAGATGCCAACAAAGTTTTGAGAAACTGAAAGCGATGTTGACAGAAGCTCCAGTTTTAGTACAACCTGAGACAGGGAAAGAATTTGTGATTTACAGCGATGCATCCTTAAACGGATTAGGCTATGTACTTATGCAAGAAGGCAAAGTTATTGCTTATGCCTCCAGACAGTTGAAGCCTCATGAGAAGAATTATCCGACAGATGATTTAGAGTTAGCTGCCATAGTCTTCGCATTGAAGATATGGAGACATCATCTATATGGTGAAAGGTGCTGAATTTTTACAGATCACAAAAGTTTGAAGTACTTGATGACGCAAAAAGAGTTAAACTTAAGACAAAGGAGATGGTTAGAGTTAATAAAAGATTATGAGTTGGTCATTGACTGCCATCCAGGAAAGGCTAATATAGTCGCCGATGCTTTAAACAGAAAGTCTCTATTTGCATTAAGGGCAATGAATTCATGGATGACTTTACCTGATGATGGTTCTATTCTAGATGAGTTGAGAGCTAGACCAGTATTCCTTCAAGAGATCTTTGAGGCTCAAAAAGAAGATAACGAATTGCAAGTCAAGAGAGCTCAGTGCGAGTCAGATGTTGAATCTGACTTTCGGATTAATTCTGATGGATACTTGATGTTTAAAGATAGAGTTTGTGTACCGAGAAAAGAAGGGCTTATTCAGAGAATCTTAAACGAGGCACATAACGAATGTCTATCTGTACATCCTGGTAGTACTAAGTGTAAGAGTATGCCCAAAGATCAATCATGAGATGGTTGTAATAACATACTTAATTTACCGTGTTTATTAATATAAAGTGTTGTCATTATTATTTCAGTTTTTCTTTCTGTGTGTATAGATAAACTGTTTTATAATAATGTCCTGAGAATAATATGATTATTCTTAAAAGATCCTTAGTCGAGTATTATTGTTGACTAGTACAATAATAATGCATTAAGACTAACATGTAGTTGATTGATGATAAAGAGTTGTCATTGATATGGAGTGTCAAAATCAATGCATGAATATGTCTGTTAGAGAACAACATATTGGATTGACCCGCTATGAGTATGTTTCTTGGATTATTATGTAATTGTCACAACATTACTCATAGTGATTAATATGTATATGATCCTCAGACTTGAGATCATTATTATCCCAGCATCGTGAGTTGTATATTTTGATACAGTCAAACGTACACCGTAACAGGTTGTTCTATAAAGGCTGATGTTGGATATACCACAATCATGTAGAGGGATATGGTTGATCAATAAAGGATAAGTCCCTCCTACATAATAGGAGTAATATCTTAGGCCACTTGATTGAGTAAGTAGAAATGCATGGCCATGCTCAAATAAGTTGATATGAGATGTCATACTAATTTGTATATCATAGTCTACTCAAGATATCAAGAAACATGGGATGGATTATGCAAGTGTGACTATCCCATGACTTGTATCCGTTCCAGAGATAAAGGACTTAAGGATTAATGCATGAAAGGTTAATCACGAAAGGTTATGTCGAATCATGACTTCTTGTAACTTAGGTAGCAATGATGCATTGCTAGATGCCACTCATTGTCTGTGACAATAGAATCGTTCTAGTATTACTGCTAACGTTGCAAGAACCTACAGGGTCACACCCTATGGTTGAAATGAACGAAATAAAATATAGTTGGTATTGTGCTTGGTTGTCACATAAATTAAATTAATTAAAGAATTAATTTAATTGGGCAATCAAATATTGAACATATTATATGTACAAGGATGTTGTACACATAATGATAACATAATTTTATTAATATATGAATTTGATTCATATATAAATTTAAATAAATATAGTTTACCGGAATCCTTATTATAATTAATGTAATTGTAATTTTCAGATATAATTAATGTAATTATAATTTTCGGTTAAAAACTTTATTGTATTTATTTAATCTTGTAATACATTCAAGACATACCAATTATAAAAGGCCCAATTAAGAGGATACCTGTTATAAAAGGCCCAATGAGAAAGGCACCCATTATAAAAGGTATTAAAAGGAGACAAAACTAAATATGAAAACCCTAAGTGATTGCTTGTTAGGTCTAGCAGCCGTCAAGCAAATAAGCCTCCAAAACAGTTTTGGAGATTTCTTCCGTTCATAGTCAAACCGGGTGGATTACGTAGAGGCCGACATCGGAAAAGGTTGAGGCTTGATTCGACAGTAGATCAAAACTCTTGTTGCCAAGGCGTCGCTGTCTACTCAGATTGAAGTTTTGGTAATTTCGAAACCTTTATTTCACCCCGATTCGTTCTTCACACATGGATCCATGATTTGGATCGCCGGATCTAATTTTATTCTGTTGCGCCATGGGGTACCGGCGTTCCAACACTAAGATGTATAATGACTTGAAGCAACAGTATTGGTGGTTGAAAATGAAGAAAGATATTTCAGAGTTTGTTTCTAAATGCATGATTTGTCAGCAAGTAAAGGCTGAACACCAAGTACCTTTGGGTTTACTTCAACCAATTATGGTACCCGAGTGGAAATGGGACCGTATCACTATGGATTTTGTAACGGAATTACCATTATCACCGAGCAAGAAAGATGCTAAATGGGCTGTAGTTGATAGACTCACGAAGTTAGCTCATTTCTTACCTGTACGAGTGGATTACTCACTCGACAAGTTGGCAAGTTTATTTGTTTTTGAAATAGTAAGGCTTCATGGAGTTCCTTTGTCAATCATATCAGATAGAGACCCGAGATTCACATCCAGATTTTGGAAGAAGTTACAAGAGGCCCTGGGTACGAGGTTGAGCTTTAGTACAGCTTTTCATCCTCAAACCGATGGTCAATCGGAAAGGTTAATTCAAGTACTCGAAGATATGCTCAGATGTTGTGTTCTAGAATTCCGAGGCAGTTGGGAAAAGTTTCTCCCATTGGTAGAATTTCCTATAATAATAGCTTTCAGTCGAGCTTAAAGATGGCACCTTATGAGGCTCTATATGGGCGTAAGTGTAGAACGCCTTTATGTTGGACTGAACTCAAAGAAAACCGAATTCACGGGGTTGATTTGGTTAGAGAAGCTGAAGAGAAAGTGAAAGTGATATGAGAATGTTTAAAAGCTGCATCAGACAGACAGAAGTCCTATTCGTACTTAAAGAGAAAAGAGATAGAGTATTAAGTCGGAGATAAAGCTTTCTTGAAAGTGTCACCATACAGAAAAGTTCTCAGATTTGGCCGGAAATGCAAGTTGAGTCCACGTTTTATTGGACCGTATGAGATTACTGAAAAAGTTGGGCCGGTAGCTTACAGATTGGCTTTGCCATCAGAGTTAGAAAAGATACATGATGTGTTTCACGTGTCAATGTTAAGACACTACCGATCAGATCCTTCACATGTAATTACCCCGTCAGAGATAGAGATTCATCTGACATGACTTATGGTGAAGAACCAATTAAGATTTTAGCTTGGGAAGACAAGCAGCTAAGAAATAAAAGTATTTCCTTGGTAAAAGTATTGTGGCAAAGACATGGGATAGAAGAAGCTACATGGGAACTAGAAGAGAGTATGAGAGACTAGTATCCAAACCTTTTTGCTGGTAGGATTTCCGAGGATGAAAATCCCTAAGGGGGGAGAATTGTAACAGCCCAATTTAGGGCCTGTTGGAATAGTTGTGCGAGACCACAAATCCGAATTAGTAAAATGAGTTTTTATGATAATTGAAATGTTTGCATGATAGTATGAAAGTTTCATGTGGAAATTTTATGAAAATTTCCATTAAAGGGTCCATTATGACTAAATTGCAAAAGTTGCAAAATATGAGCTTCTAGAAGCTTTTTGTTTGAAATAGCCTTAGAATAGTAATTAGAAGTCCTTAAATAGAAATTTGCCCAGATTATAATTTTTGGACAAAATTGGACATGAGCTAGTAATTTGTAAAAATTTTGAGAGAAGGGCATTTTGGTCATTTACCAATTAAATGATTAACATAGGAAAAAGATGATAAAAATCTCATTCATCTTCTTCCTTGGTGCCGAAAATTTGAAGAACCCCATAGCTAGGGTTTGTTCATCTTTCAAGCTTGCTAGTAAGTTCACCTTAGCCCCGTTTTTAATATTCTTCGTATTTTTGAAGTTCTCGTATTATGAATTGGCTATTTTTAACTATAAAATGAGCTAAGATGCATGTTCAAAAATCTACCCACGAATGGCATGCTTGTAAAATGATATTTCATGGAAGATTATGAGAGTTTGATGTTAGATAAACATCTTTTCCTTAGTAAATTTCATGAAAAATGATAGTATGGACTAATTTGCAATGATTATGAAATTGGTCATACATATTAGAAATAGTGAGAATTGATGATTGTTATAGTAGAGAAAATGAATCAGCTAAGCACGATGTTTAAGAAAGTTGAATGAGAATCATTTTACGAGCCTAGCGGCAAAAGTGCAAAAATGAGAAAGTTTAGGGGCAAAATAGTAATTTTGCCAAAGTATGAGTTAAGAGTCAATTTAGTAAATGTGAGTATTAAATGATCTAATTATTATTATAGATCAAGAAAAACGAAGCCCAGATCGAAACCGAGACAAAAACAAATTCGAGGACTAAATTGCATATCTACATACATTTTGTATATTGAGGTAAGTTTGTATGATTTCTAAGTTTTATGATTTTTATCATTGAATTGCTTAGCACAATGTACAATATTATCTTGAAAATGTTTAATGTTATGTTAAACAAAGAAATTAATGAGATTAAGCATGAGAAAGTCTCGATTGAAGTTGAATATCCTAGGATACTCGACCTATCACATGAAATGAGAAAGCCCGAATAAAACCAAGCCGAGGCATGGCATCGGAAATCAAGCAAAGTTATCATGTAAGACCAAGACAAGTCGTGGCATTGAAGAGTTATTATGAGATGAAGACCTATATAAGCCCAAACCAAGGTATGGCATTGGTGAGTCTCCAAGCAAAGATGTCTTGTAAGTCCAAGACAAGTCTTGGCATTGAAAAGCTATCAAGAGATAGAGATCCCATGTAAGTCCAAGACAAGGCATGGCATTGGTGAGTAACAAGGAAGATTTCATGTAAGTCCAAGCCAAGGCTCGGCATTGACCAGTTCATGAGTAAAGATACCAAGTAAGACCATGTCAAGACATGGCAATGGTAAGTTCCCAAGGGAACTCCTGAGAAAGACTTCATATAAGTCCATGTCAAGACATGGCCTTGAAACCAAGATGAGAAATTCCATGTAAGACCGTATCTAGGATATGGCATTGGCATTGAGTTATGTGAGATGAGATTTAGTATCCTCTATTATTCATAGTAATTCATCTGGCAAAAGAGTAAAGGTTAAATGAGAAAGTCAAAAAGTTTAGTAAGTAAAGCTATTATCAAGTTATGTTAGTTAAAGTTAACTAAGAGTGTTATTCTTGTTATGAATGATGAAGTTGAGATTATCTTATCATAGCAAAGTATGCTGATCTACGTGAACAAGTAATACAAGTACCTTGTTTATCGTACAAGCATGAGAATAGTAAGTACCATGGGATATGTAAGAATCAGTAAGAGTAAGTAAGTTTATATACTTGAGATTTATAATGCCGTTGTTTATGATGAATGGTTAATGTTAAGCAAATATATTGCTATGAGTATTACATGCAAACTTACTAAGCTAAATGCTTACGTCTTTAATTCTTTCTTTCCATGTAGTCTCGCCAAGCTAATCTCGTTGATAATCGTCATCGGAGCTCGGAGCACACTATCAATCGATATTTTGGTATATCTTAAGTACGGCATGTATAGGAAACATTTCACTTTGAGCTATGTTTTAAAATTAGACAAAGTGTTGGCTATCAAGCTTAGTATTCTTTTTGTATATGGCCAAAGAGATTGGTCATGAATTATTAAGTATGTATGATTTTATTTATCAATGAAGTATGCATCCTTGTTCATGTTAGATTTATTAAATTGAGTTGTTGAATTGAGCATGAGTTTGGTCTTGATTTCAGGGTGGCAATTGGCTTGGTAAATAGCCTCTAAGTGCCCACACGGATGGACACACGGGCATGTGTCTACGCCGGGTGCACCCTGCACCTTGGTACCTTAAGTCAGGATAGACCACGGGCTAATCCCACGGCCGTTTGTTTAGGTCGTGTGTGATACATGGTTAGAACATGGGCGTGTGCCCAGGCCGTGTGAATAAGTCAGTATATGAAGGTATAGCACACGGTTTAAGTCCACAGGCATGTCAAGACCGTGTGAAACTAGTCAGTGTCGACCACGGTTGGGAGACATGGGCGTGTATTAGGGGTACACGGGCGTGCCCCAAGCCACATGGGCGTGTGACCCCTGTTTCGAGGAAAAGTTCCCAATTGAATTCTGAAAGTTCCCAGCTATGTGTTTAAGGCCTCATAGGCCCATGATATGTACGTGTTGACTAAGAAAGAAGAGTTTTTATTTCAGAAAAAAATTTCACAGCCCGTAAGTACATGTCTAAGTGAGTTCAAGCATGGTAATGTCTCATATCCAATCTTAGCCTCAGAATCGGGTATGGGGTGTTATAGTACATCTTTGTGCTTCCCGGATGAACAGATAGACGACTATTATTTGCTTCACTTAAAATCAGCTGAATCAACTCCAGATTTCTCGAAACACAGATATGACCTTGAAATCTCAAGCAATCATCAATAACTCAAAATTCAGATTCAGAATTTGAATCGCACTGAACTCGTTTCACTAATAACTCATTATCAAATTTCTGAGCATCACATATCTACTGTATAAACAACGATTTCGCTTTTAACTCAGCTAACACAGAACTATCCTCAAACAAATTTAACTAAGCATTCAAAGCACGTAGTGTAGACAATGATTTTATACTTAATGGATCAGCAAAAACATTTGCTTTGCCCGGATGATAATCTATCATAAGCTCATAATCTTTTAACAGCTCTAACCATCTTCTTTGACGCAGATTCAAATCTTTCTGAGTCATCAGATATTTTAGACTTTTATGATATGAAAACACATGACATTTTTCACCATACAGATAATGGCTTCAAATCTTAAGTGCAAACACAATCGCAGCAAGCTCAAGGTCGTGTGTCAGATAATTCTTTTCATGAGGCTTCAATTGTCTCGAGGCATAAGCTACAACTTTCCCTTCCTGCATCAAAACACATCCCAGACCATTTAACGAAGCATCACTGTATACAACAAATTCTTTACCTGACTCTGACTATACTAACACTGGAGCTTCTGTTAACAGAGTTTTCAACTGATCAAAACTTTTCTGGCATTTATCCGACCATTCAAATCTAGCATCTTTCTAAAGTAATCTAGTCAAAGGAGTAGCTATTGTCGAAAAGCCTTTTACAAATCTGTGGTAATAACCAGCTAATCCCAGAAAACTACGGACTTCAGATACATTCCTCGGAGGTTTCCAATCCAGAATAGCAGAAATCTTACTCGGATCCACTCGGATTCCAGAAGCTGACACAATATGCCCTAGAAAACTAACCTCGTGTAACCAGAATTCACATTTGCTAAATTTTGCATACAATTTCTTTTCTCTAAGAGTTTGCAACACAATTCTCAAATGTTCAGCATGCTCATTTTCATCACGTGAATAAATCAAAATGTCATCTATGAACACTACCACAAATCAATCTAGGTACGGTCTGAAAATTTTGTTCATCAGATCCATAAAAACAGTAGGAGCATTGGTTAGTCCAAATGGCATAATTAAAAATTCATAATGCCCGTACCTTGTTCTGAAAGCAGTCTTCAGAATATTTGAATCTTTTACTCTCAACTGGTAGTATCCCGATCTCAGATCAATCTTGGAAAATACAGTATCCCCTTTCAACTGATCAAATAAGTCATCGATTCTGGGCAACGGATATTTATTCTTTATTGTCACCTTATTCAACTGACAATAATCGATACACATTCTCATCGTGCCATCTTTCTTTTTCACAAATAGAACAGGAGCACCCCAAGGCGAAAAACTCGGTATAGCAAATCCTCTATCGGTCAACTCTTGCAACTGTGACTTTAACTTTTTCAATTCTGTTGGTGCCATTCTATACGGAGCTATCAAAATAGGTGTAGTATCAGGCAACAATTCAATACCAAATTCGACTTCACGAATCAGAGGAAAACCCAGTAACTCTTCAGGAAACACATCAAAAAACTCACAGACAATAAGTACTAATTCAACTTTCTTTTCGGACACTTTCAAATCAATTACATAAGCAAAATATACCTCATAACCCTTTTTCACATAACTTTGAGCTTTCAAAATAGATACCACAGCATGCAACCCATTCAAATCATTAGACTCAACCCGTACAATCTCATTATTCGGACATCTTAAGTCAATAGTCTTTCTTTTACAATTCACAACAACATCATGCAAAAATAACCAGTCCATACCCAAAATGATATCGAACTCATCAAATGGCAAAAGCATCAGATCAGCAGGAAAATAGATATCTCGAAACATTAACGGACAGTTCTTGCATACTTTGTCAACAAAAGGACAGTTTTACCTAAGGGATTCGATACTTTTATAACAAACTCAGTAGACTTTAAAGGCAAAGTCTTACTGAACACTAAATTCATGCATATATACAAATGCGTAGAACCAGGGTCTATCAATGCAATCACAGAAGTATCATAAAGTGTAAAAGTACCAGTTATCACTTCAGGTGATGCAGCTTCCTCGCGAGCTCGAATAGCATATGCTCTGGCAGTCGCTCTAGCTTCGGATCTGACAATATTGTCTCTCATAGTTCTCTGACTACCACTGACATTTCTCGCATTCTTTGAAGGTTTACCTCTCACAGGTGCATTATCAAATCTCAAATTCTGAACAGTCTCTGGCTCAACTGACTCAGGACAATCACGGATAAAATGGTCAAGTGACCCACATCTGAAGCATGCTCTATCATTAAGTCTACAACTTTCTGGATGGCTTTTTTCACAATGTTTACATTCAGGTCTCTCAGATCGAACATTGCCAACACTGGCCACTGAAGTTGCTGGAGTTTTAGAACTCATTTGCGGTCTAGATTGATTCCTGTTCAAATGTCCCACATTATTTCTAGAATGACTTTGATCATCTCTGAATCTTTTTAGAACAGACTGAAATGATTTACTTTAAAATCTCTTTCTTATATCTCAAGCTTCAGACTCAGCTTTTCTTTTATCTTTCCCGAGTGCCTCAGCTTTACATGCGCGGTCGACGAGTACAACAAACTCTTTTATTTCTAAGATACCAACCAGCAAACAGATATCTTCATTAAGTCCATCTTCGAATCTTTTGTACATTATAGCTATGGAAGATACACATTGTCGAGCATATTAACTCAATCTCACGAACTCTCGTTCATATTCTGAAACAGTTATTCGGCCCTGTTTTAGTTCCGAAACTCGCTCTGAAAGAAGTCCTATGTAATTCACTCTTTCGGAACAACAGAAATCAAGATTTTCCACCATTGATAAGCTGCATCTCGGAGTAATGATACAACACACTTTATGCATTCTTCCGGAGTCAGAGACATTTCGTTGAATACCCGGATATTATTTTCAATCTAGAACTCGGCCTTTTCAGCATCATCATCATAAGTAGCCTGGAATTCTTCGGCCCCATACTTACAGATCTTGTCAACCGAAGGCTTATTCCACGGATTCAGATTTGCAGTCGGAGGTATATCAGATGTCTGAGGGGGATTAACCGGGGGCGGGGGTTGTGAAATAGTCGGGTTATTTCTTACGAATTGAGTGAACCACTCAATCATCATCTGGAAGAAAGCTTGTTTAGCTTCTCCCTCATGACCGCTCGTAGCCGGTCTCGAATCAGAGGGCACTGTCCCCTGCACAGGAGCAGGCGCATTACTTTCTACGTCGTCAGCTACGGCTCTTTCGGGATCCATTACTATACAAAAATCACATTTTTACACGTCAGGATTCATCACACTATCACAGTTAAAATATATGGCATGTATAGCTAGACTCTGACACGCTACGTTAGTCCGAGAATCGGCTAAACCGTAGCTCTGATACCAATCAAATGTAACACCCCTATCCCGTGTCCGTCGCTGGATTAGGGTTAGGAGTGTTACCAGATAGATCAAAAAGCATTTACAAAAATTCATACATTCATTCATCATTCTCGAACATAATATCCTTTAATACGGTCTACAAGACCTTAAATATACTTATAAACTGTAATATCCCGAAATAAGGCCTAAACGGAACAGTGGTTTCGGGACCACAAATTCGATGATGATAAATTTATTTTATTTATATTTTAATGTTCTACAATTTCACGGAATGATTTCGTGAAAATCTCATTCGAAAATGTTGACGTTTGGGCACTCAATTTAGTCAAAAGGACTAAATTGTAAAAAGTGAAAAAGTTGAGTTCTACATGTTAGAGGTGTCCAATTATTATGAAATTTTAAATTGGAGGTCCTTAAATGATAATTAGACCATTGGTTAAGTTGGTGGACAAAAATGGACATGGATGGGTATGTTTCAAAAGATTTTTTTAAGGGGCATTTTGGTAATTTAGTGAATTAAATGAATTAAAAAAAAATTTAAATGCCAAATATATCCATCTACTTCATTAGGATGAAATTACAAGGGTTCTCCATAGCTAGGGTTTTTTTCAAGCTTCCAAACTCCATAACCCCGAAAATCGAGATTTGGACCTAGAATTGGAGGAAAATCGAAAAATCAGGAAAGTTGGTAAAATGATCGTTTCGGCATTCGAGGTAAGTTCGCGTGTTAATAATAATGCAATACCACGCTTGAATTGTAATTCTCTATTGATATGACATGAATTGTATGATTTAATATGTTTAGGAGAAGTTGATGGATGGTATGTACGGTATGGAAAATGTGATGTTTGTTGTTTCATGTGAAATTGAATGGCAAATTAATGTTACAAGAATTGAATGTTAAATTAATATTCCATGGGTTGTATGAGTTGATACACGGTTGTACCTGACGAGATTTCGCCAAGAAAGTTTATATGTAAATAATGCATTTATTTTACTTGTACAATAATTATTTTGCTAGATATTATGGAAATCATTGGGTGATAACTAAAATATGAAAATGAATGGAATGGGAAATTCTCGATTGAACCTTCGGAAAACCGAGAGATACGGACAATATGTAGCTAGGTCACACGAGTGATAAGGGACCTTCACCGTGTGCACAAGAAAGCTACTAGATGGCAAAATTTGATATGTAGCTAGACCACATGGATGATAAGGGACTTTCACCATGTGTGCAAGAAAGCTACGGGATAATAATTTCATATGTAACTAGGTCACATGTGTAATACTGTGTGTATACCATGTGTACAAGAAAGTTACGAGTTATGAGTAGCTAGGTCACATGAGTGGTTCCTAGTGTTGGACACCATGTGGACAAGAAAGCTACGAGATGGAATGGCTAGGTCACATGGGTGATAAGGGACCTTCACCATGTGTACAAGAAAGTCGAATTATGTGTAGGTGGAGCTATGTGCTAAGACCACCGAGTATTGAGCGTTTTCCGAAGGGGTTCAACGAGATAATTTACTAATAATGATTGGTGCGATCATGTTAAGAATAAGTGCAAGTGTGAATGTGACCAATTGAGAAATGTGGCAAATGTACATATGAACAATATGTTCGATATGCAATCGGAAATTGGAAAGGTTGGTATAAGCAAGTGATGAACACAACTAAAGTGAAAGAGAGAGCAAAAATTTACAATAAAACTATTTGGACAGCAGCAGTGACATGAGTTTGAAAAATCACTAAAAATATTAGAGACTGAATTATAAGTTGGATGAGATATTGATTTAAATCTTATTGAGTCTATTTTTATATAAAAAAACATAGCAAACAAATAATTCGTATATTTTGAGATATTTGAACTTCTATGAGACTGGTTTAGAATGATTACGTGATCCCCTGTTCTGCCTTGGAAAAATCATTAAAAATTGTACAAAACTAATTATGGGATATAATTTATATGCCTGAAGTCTATTTTCAAATTAACTAAATAAGAAGGTCATATGAACTCTGTACGAGGAGAAAATTTATTCGTAGTGAAGAGAGGTCAGAATAATGGAACAGTAAAACAGGGGAATCTTTAATGAATAAATTGTATTGATTGGATAAACCAAAAATTCTAGAAATTTTATGGTAAGAAGATATGTGAGTCTAGTTTCATGGAAAATTAATAGATCTTAATTTGGAGTTCCATAGCTCCAGATATAAATAATTTAATGACTATAACTCAAGAAAACAGCTTAACTGGAATTTGAATAAATAGGAAGAATATGAAAATAGCATGTTATCACATTGCTTATTAGTTTCATGCGAGCTTACTAAGCGTAAAGCTTACTTCCTCCTTTCCATTTCTTTTAGTTTTGTTAGGTCAGCTCAAGGTTGGAGATCGTGGGAGGCAGTATCACACTATCGGGCCATTATCCTTGGAGTATTGGCATGTGTATGTTAAATGTCTTCAAGTGAGTGGCATGTATAGGGACTTAGTTTTTTTTATGATGGATGTTGTTGTGATTAGCCAAATGTATTGGCTTATATTGATTTGTTGATTATAGCCATGAGATGTGGCTTATAATGATTTTGGCCTGTCAGCCTTGTAAGAGCCCATTTTTGATCGGGCTTTGAAATAAACCAAAAATAATAAAACCAAAGTTTTTTAACAAATCATTATACAAAGCCCAATTTTGAAGGCCCAAAATTAAACCCACTTACACCCCTTGACCCAAACAGATATTGTCTAAGCCCAACACCCCAAAACCCGATTAGCCCAAAAGCTAAGGGGCCCAAGAGGTCCAAAACCTAAATCAGGATTCTAAAACCCTAAGTTCCCTCGTGCCGCAAGCCAGTAGAACACCAATCGTCGCGCCGCAATTGCTCCAGCAGCCTTCGATCACGCCACCAATTCGTGCCCCAAGCCTCGACACCAGGGCTGTAATCGCACCGCAACCCTCACAAACCGCGCTCCATCCTCGTCAGATTCCTCGATGTCTACTTGCAAAAGAAGAAAGAAACAGAAGCAAAAAGGGAGCAAACATGGCAATAGTTTTATTTCTTTTTTTTTTAAATTTTTTACTTTTTCGGAGGCTATAAAAGCCCCAAAAACCTGTAACAAAAGGGGGGAATACGGACACAAAATACACTGTTATACATAAAATAGAGAGAATACACAAAAAAATACAGAAATAAAAGAGCAAAATTTCACAATAGAGGTTTTTTTCTTTCTGTTTTTATTTATTCATATTATTCTTTATTTTTATCTTCTTTTGCTCTTTTTCTTGTAAATAGTAAACAAATAAGCAATAAAGAAAGGGAGATTTTACCTTGCGACGATGAAGCTTCAACCTCCGGCCACCATTCGCAGTGGCGCGTGAGGCGCGTGGCTATGGCCCCAGAGGCCTGAAGATTAAAGCCCAGACGAGAAGCTTTGAGACAGTTTCTAATGTTTTTTTTTTTTAAAACAGGTTTCTAAATGAAATTTTTTTGCCTAAGTTTTAGCTTATATAACATTTAAAAAACGACGTCGTTTATGCTTGTAGGATCCGCGCCTTGACCCGGTATCTAGAAGAGGATCTGCGCGTTTTGGTTAAAAGGGAAATTTTCCATTTCAGTCCCTTTGAAATTTTATTTGTTTTAATTTTACCCAATCTGATATTTTTTATTTATTTTAAATTAGCCCAAAAATTTACACTTTGATTCAATTTGATCCTCTGGTTCCTTAAAGGCTAATAAGCAGAACGACACCGTTTTGAAATTTGATATTATTGACTTTTTAACCCCTGTATTTTAACGTGTGTTTTAATTTAGTTCTTTTAATATGTTTTAATCCATGTTTCTTTGTTTTATTTTTTTATCCTTTTATTTTATTTATATTTAATTATTTACCTTATTAAATATTATATATTATTTCCTTATTTATTAATAGTACGAAATCTATATATATATATGTATTATTTTCTATATATTTAATTATTATTATACTTTATTTTACTTGGTTTAATAATTTATATATTATCTTATAATTTATATATTATCTATTATATTAGATTTTAACTATTATATTATATAGTATTATATATATTATTTTTAAATTTTTTTAAAAAATTATTATATTATATAGTCTATTTTATTTATAACGTGTAATTTTTATAGTATATTATTATATATATGTTTTGTTTAAAACTTTATATATTTACTAATTATTTTATTATGTATAATCATTATATATTATTGTTATTATTATTAGTTTATTAGTTTTATTAGTTTTATTATTAATATTTTTTCAATATCTTTTATATCACTATTATCGTGTTCGTGTTATTATCATTCTTATTTTATTAATATTTTTCTTATTATGTTATGTAGTATTTTTTAATTTTTGTTAACCCACCATTATCTTCCATTTGTGTTATTATTTTCTGATATTTTCTCGGGATTTATTTTACATTGTCACATGGTTATTGTTCAAATTAAAAAATACATTTTTGCAAAATTAATATTTTATTTAAAGGTTTTAAAAATAAGGCAATGTTTTGGTATTTAAAAATTCGGGAAATAGTGCCCAATCGTGCTGGGTTGCGATTTTCCGTTTGGCTAAATAAATAAATATCCTTTTAACAAGTTTTATAAATCGTGAGATGATCTTAGTTACAAGTGTTTAAAAAACATCATGTCCAATCGTGCTGGATGTGATGTTTATATTCATTCGGAACGAAGAACTCTCAAATTTTAAATCAAAATTGCTCGAAGCTTTGTAAATCGTGAGATGATCTTAGTTACGAGTGTTTAAAAAATATCGTGTCCAATCGTGCTGGATGTGATGTTTATATTCATTCGGAACGAAGAACCCTCAAATTTTAAATTAAATTGCTCGAAGTGTTTTAGAAATCATATTTTTAAATACTTTTTAAATTTCAAACATTTGGACATGATTCAATCGATTAGGTACCAAATTTTGGGCGTTACGAGGGTGCTAACCCTTCCTCGTACGTAATCGACTCCTGAACTCGTTTTCTTGTTTTTTTCGTAGACAAAAATCAAATGTTTTAAAATAAAACGTTTTACAAGGTGATCCAATCACACCTAAGTAAAAAGGGATTGATGGCGACTCCCATTTTTGTTTTTAAAGTCGATCCCGTTTTTTCAAAACCCGATTTTAAAAATGGTTTCGACAGCTTGGCGACTCCGCTGGGGACTAAGAGAGCCAGGCCGTAAAATTGATAATTTCATGTCCTTTTGTTCGAATTTAAAATTCTGATTTTTAAAAATATGATCCTTTTATTGCATGTGATTTTAAAATATATCTCTTGGCCTTGCACTGCATGACCGTTGTGGTCACACCCTTAAGTGGGAGCTAGAAGCTATGCCTTCGTGAGGTTTTCACCTCCACATGGCCATAGGGAAATGTATTCCCCTGAACCGAACGCGGTCCATTTGAGCCTATAATGGGTGAGGATCGAGGAATCTGCTGGTTCGGGTACCTCAACTCTAGAACTAAATCACATATAGTGAACTCTAAGGGCCCACCTTAGGTAGAACTATTTCAAACCCTAGTGGTCACCCTGATAGGTGTTCTATGTTATTTTTTCCTATGCTAACGTTTTCTCTTTTTTTTTGATTGCATTGCATTCATATCATAGAAAAGAGGAGTTGATTTTTAATTCGATTGCTAAATAGAAAAGTTTGTCATAAGAAAACGGGTTTTTTGATAAAGTGGATTATAATACGGTCATCCGAATATAGTCCAAGTGAATGCAACAAGAGAAGACTGATAGCCCATGAAGGAATACAAGACCTTATCACCCAAGGATTCAAGTTTACGAAGACTATTCGAGAATTACCACATTTCGGCTTTCTTGAAGAGGCTAACAAGTGATTAGGAGTCGCGGTCCAGATCAAGCAAAAGGAGCAAGAGCAGGCATCTATTAGAAGTTTGCAAGATTTGACTTTTGCGAAGAAGGGGATTGATGTTCTCACTTGGACTATGAAGACAAGGCCGTGTATGCGATCCGTTTTATATAAAGAAATTTGTTTTCAAGAAAAGTTTTTCTAATGTAACTGAATTCAGAATCAACGCCTCTCTTTCTTTGTATTCATGCATTTGCATTACATAACATCATATGCATTCAAATCTATAGTGAGAGTCTAATTAGTTTAAATTATAGGAGAGAGGGAAAATCTGGAAACGGAACACCCTTACGGTACAAGAGCTAAGTCAAGGAAAATGGACCAGAGAATGGAGCAATTTGAAAGAGATATGCAGGACCAGATGCAGGAACAGATGGCAAAGCTCCAACAAGAGATGAGGGACCAGCTATTGGAGGCCCAAAAGAACATGATGGCCCAAATGGCCCAGATGATGAGCGGGATAATAGACAAGGGAAAGGGTCCCATAGGCAATGCTGAAGACAATGAGGATTTCCCTAGGGGATTCACTCCACCACATGTGCAAACTGAGGAATATCCCAGGAGGCCACCTGTCACAATTAGGCCTCAGCAAGGGCAAGCTGACACTGGAGTGCCCATGAATTTTCAAGTTGGCGCAGGATCCAACCTAGGAGATAATCCTGCTAATCTCGTTATTCCTGATTTGGATATAGCAGAAAGGGAAGGGATGAGAATCGAATCTTCAAGGAAGTTAGAGGATCGTTGTAGATGGCTGAAAGAGAAGTTCCAGGCTTTGGAAAATACTGATTATCACCATGGTATGGATGCAAAAGATTTAAGTTTGGTTCTAGATTTGGGGCTTCCTCATAAGTTTTAGATGCCCGAGTTTGAGAAGTATAATGGAACTAGTTGCCCTGAAGCCCACATCACTATGTTTTGTAGACGGATGACTGGCTGCGTGAATAATGATCAACTTCTGATTCATTATTTCCAAGACAGTTTGGTGGGAGCAGCGTCTAGATGGTACAATCAGCTCAGCTGTGCAAACATTAGCTCCTCGAGAGACTTGGCCCAAGCCTTCATGAGGCAGTACAATCATGTCATAGACATTACGCCTGACCGAATCATGTTGCAAAACATGGAAAAGAAATCAAACGAGAATTTCAGGCAATACGCACAAAGATAGAGGGAAGTTGCCATGCAAGTTCAACCGCCTCTCTTGGAAAAGGAAACCACCATGCTGTTTATCAACACTTTAAAGGCACCTTTTCTCACCCATATGATAGGAAGCACTACAAAGAGCTTATCAAAAATTGTAATGACGAGAGAAATGATTGAGAATGCCATAAAAAGAGGAAAGATCGAGGTGGGAGAAAGTAACAAAAGAATGGCCACAAGTAGGAGAGAAAATGAAGTGGATAATACAAGCATGGGGTGCTCAAAGTCGATTGCTGTTAAACAGCTAAAAACAGTGACCACTGGGTGTCAGGGTTCATCAAGGAAAGAATCTGACACAAGGCAAAGCAATGAGCAACTCCAGTTTACACCAATTCCAATGACATATAGGGAGTTGTATCAAAGTCTATTTGATGAACATGTGGTGGCTCCTCATTACATGGAACCAATACAACCCCCGTACCCCAAATGGTATGATTTGAATGCTCAATGTGAGTATCACACTGGAATAATGGGTCACTCAATCGATAACTTCATGACATTTAAAAAGTTGGTTAAAAGGCTTATTAAAATAGGGGTTGTAAAGTTCGATGAGTCGAACGGAGCAGTGATAATTGAAGGAGGGGGCAGGATAGTTGTGATTCCTTGAAGAAGTCATTAGAAACCTAACAATCGGGGAGTCAAAACACCAATGACATATCCGAAGAGGGAATCGAGGAATAAAAGTTTCCAAGCCCTTATGTACTTGGGAGTGTTTTGAATAATGGGATTGTGGAGGAGATCCCTGTTTTTTTAGAGCTGATCTAAAGTAATATTCAAAACATACTTGTTTCCTTAAGCCTAGAGGCAATAAGAACCCTTTTGTGAAATAGGCTTGTGTCTTAAATTCTTATTTCAATAAAATGCATTTTTTTAATACATATTCTTTTATTCTTTACATTTCATACTGTACATTTTTTTCACCAATATTCTTTCATTCTTTATTTGTGACCATAGTATCCAAGTAATCATCCTTAGAATCATTTATTCTCAGATTTGTTAGCCTTTGTACCTAGGTACTCAGATGTCAACGCCATGAGCGACATTGTTACTGATTCCCTTTTTGAACAAGATATGGATCTAGGGGATCTCAGTATTTTGAAGATAACAGAGATTGTGACATATCTTTTGACTTGTTAAAAATGATTTAACAAGATGAAAAATAGACCTTTGTCATTGGATATTGCGAGCCTAGGAAATGGGTGAAGATCGAAGCCCAGCTTACCATAGAAATAATGTGAAACATCTTGAGTTATTTTCAAAAAGACTCAAAGATGTTTTGCACTATCATATCAGGACAAGCCTGGGATACTAAGATGCGGGCTAAACATGAGAATCAAGCACTGCCAATTTATATAGAAAGGGGTGGTATCAGCCATGCCGAATGTAAAGAGACAAGACTCATATGCCTACTCCAGTTCTTCACAAATTTTTTGTATGTGGGGCATGGATATGATGGGGCCAATCTCGTCAAATACTTTTAGTTGACATCGAGTCATCGTTATGGTCGTCGTCTACTTCACTAAGAAGGTAAATGGTGCTTCATATGCCAATATTGTAAAGTCGATAGTCATCAAATTCAAAAAAAAAAAAGAAAAAAAGGGGATCAGATGCCAACATAGAATGCATAACTGTACAAAGTCAAAGTCTACAGTTTGTCCAAAAATCAGGCAGCGTATCACTGTGTAGCAAAAGTTGCCAAAAAAAAGAAAGAAATGTGGCTAAGACTTGTAAAGATTGGTATAAGAAGCTACCATTTATTCTCTGTCTTATTGAACGTTGGTCAGAACCTTCACTGGGGCAACATTTTACCCATTATGGAATTGAAGCGAATTGAAGAAAAGGTTAAAAGACATTTGTCAGGGCCAAATGATGCGAGCTTAGGTTAAAGAAGTTCATCTTAGAGAATTCCACGAAGAAACCTGATGTTGAAAAAGATATTTCCCTTACAAAATAATTTTAGGGGAAAGCATATGCCAAACTGGGAAGGACTAATGTAGGGCCTATTCTAGAGGAGCATTGATATTGGTCGAGATGGATGGAGAAAATTTGCCCAATCAGGCGAATTCAGGTTTAGTCAAGAAGGATTTTACCTAAAAGGGAAAAGGGTCAAGGTGAAAACCCGCAATGGGCGCCTTGAGTCCAAAGAAAAAAAAGGAGAGGCCAAGGCGAAAACCCGCAAAGGGCGCTTTGAGACCAAAGGGGCTTTGAGTTGAAAACCCAAAAAGGGCGGTTCAAATTTTGAATAGAAGTGGGGCATACAGTAGTCTTGCTACGTCTGAATTAGCAATGAGGAAGTATGTTACGCCTTGGGGCATCGACAAAGTACTCCGGATCCCCTAAACACATATTGAGTTTAAAATGGTCCTCAAGAAGTTGGAACAAAGAAGCTCAGGCTACGGTATCTGGGGCACATAGCTTCTATCCTACCCATTTTTGAATCCCCTATCTTTGATTGCTTTATTCTTGTTGAGATACACCCAAATCAATTTTCTTTTATTGCATGGGTTAATCTTTGATTAAATTATTTTTCTGAGCTATGCTCCTGACTAATTTCTTTCTCGTCCATTTTTGTGTTCTTTTTCAAGTATTTATTGAAATAACGATCTATGGACTAATAACACTTTCATAAAAGGAGTTTCGTGTATTACTCGGGAAGCTTCTAAAAAATATGAGAATCTGAAACAGGACTATTGTTCAGAACTCACCAAGCCTAAGGTATTGGAAATAACAGAAAATGATTATCTCTTCGGATCTTTATTGGATAAGATAATTTCGTTAGTGATACCATATCGGCAAATGACGAACAAGGTCAAGCCAAGTATAAAAGGGGATCATTGTCGAGAGACCCTGCATTCATGGGAATGGTGGAAAAGATACAAGTTCTATACCTCTGAGTGGTAATAGATTGGATGGAAGAAGCCAAATGTTATTACAGTAGGAGGCACAAACTTCATGTCCCAAAGTTCGAGTGGAGTGGACTCAGAATTACTATGGGGCAAAATAATTGAGCAAAAAATGATACTTTAAGGGGAACGAAGATGAAACCTTGACGGATAAATGAGTGAAAACACCTTGAGCGGGATCCATACTCATATCATTTTTACATATCATAGCATGTCTAGTTAGGAGTATTTGATACATTTCGATCAAGGCATCCTAATTATTAGACAAATGCATGTATCCATTCTACAGGTTAAGTCCTCTAAAGGAAAATGTAGTAAGATTGAAGATTCCAGTCTGACATCCCTGAGTTTGCAGTGGAGCATATTGGACATAGCAGATCTGACAATTCCTGAGCTTGCAGGAAGCCGATCGAAGACATCAATCTGGCAATCCCTAAGCTTACAGGGATCAGATTGAAAATAGTAGATCTGACAATTCCTAAGTTTGAAGGAAGCAGATCGAAGACAACAGTCCTATCTCCCTGACCAGCAGTGGAATAGGTCAAAAATTGTAGATCTTGTCACCCTAAGCAGTAGGGAACCAAGATCGAACGGGAAGTCTTGTCTCCCTAAGCAGTAGTGGAACAGATTTAAGCCACCAGCCCTATCTCCCTGACTAGCAGTGGAATAGGTCAAAGATTGTAGATCTTGTCACCCTAAGTAGTAGGGAACCAAGATCAAACGGAAAATCTTGTCTCCCTAAGCAGTAGTGGAACAGATTTAAGCCACTGGCCCTATCTCCCTGACCAGCTGTGGAATAGGTCAAAAATTGTAGATCTTGTCACCCTAAGCAGTAGGGAACCAAGATCGAACGACAAGTCTTGTCTCCCTAAGCAATAGTGGAATAGATTTAAGCCACCAACCCTATCTCCCTGACCAACAGTGGAATAGGTCAAAAATTGTAGATCTTGTGACCCTAAGCAGTAGGGAACCAAGATCAAACGGCAAGTGTTGTCTCCCTAAGCAGTAGTGGAACAGATTTAAGCCATTGGCCCTATCTCCCTCACCAGCAGTGGAATAGGTCAAAGATTGTAGATCTTGTCACCCTAAGCAGTAAGGAACCAAGATCGAATGGCAAGTCTTGTCTCCCTAAGAAGTAGTGGAATAGACTTAAGCCACCTGCCCTATCTCCCTGACCAGCAGAGGAATAGGTCAAAAATTGTAGATCTTGTCACCCTAAGCAGTAGAGGACCAAGATCGAACGACAAATCTTGTCTCCCTAAGCAGTAGTGGAACAGATTGAATCACCAGTCTGACATCCCTGAGCAGATCGAAGCCCAGCTTACTATAAAAATAAAGTGAGACATCTTGAGTTATTTTCAAAAAGACTCAAAGATGTTTTGTACTATCATATCAGGACAAGCCTGGGATACTAAGATGCGGGCTAAACATGAGAATCAAGCACTGCCAATTTATATAGAAAGGGGTGGTATCAGCCATGCCGAATGTAAAGAGACAAGACTCATATGCCTACTCCAGTTCTTCACAAATTTTTTGTATGTAGGGCATGGATATGATGGGGCCAATCTCGTCAAATACTTTTAATTGACATCGAGTCATCGTTATGGTCGTCGTCTACTTCACTAAGAGGGTAAATGGTGCTTCATATGCCAATATTGTAAAGTCGATAGTCATCAAATTCAAAAAAAAAAACAGAAAAAAAGGGGATCAGATGCCAACACAGAATGCATAACTGTACAAAGTCAAAGTCTACAGTTTGTCCAAAAATCAGGCAGCGTATCACTGTGTAGCAAAAGTTGCCAAAAAAAAAAGAAAGGTGGCTAAGACTTGTAAAGATTAGTATAAGAAGCTATCATTTATTCTCTGTCTTATTGAATGTCGGTCAGAACCTTCACTGGGGCAACATTTTACCCATTATGGAATTGAAGCGAATTGAAGAAAAGGTTAAAAGACATTTGTCAGGGCCAAATGATGCGAGCTTAGGTTAAAGAAGTTCATCTTAGGGAATTCCACGAAGAAACTTGATGTTGAAAAAGATTTTTCCCCTACAAAATAATTTTAGGGGAAAGCATATGCCAAACTGGGAAGGACTAATGTAGGGCCTATTCTAGAGGAGCATTGATATTAATCGAGATGGATGGAGAAAATTTGCCCAATCCGGCGAATTCAGGCTTAGTCAAGAAGGATTTTACCTGAAAGGGAAAAGGGTCAAGGTGTAAACCCGCAAAGGGCGCCTTGAGTCCAAAAAAAAAAAAAGAGGAGAGGCCAAGGCGAAAACCCGCAAAGGGCGCTTTGAGACCAAAGGGGCTTTGAGTTGAAAACCCGAAAAGGGCGGCTCAAATTTTGAATAAAAGTGGGGTATACAGTAGTCTTGCTACGTCTGAATTAGCAATGAGGAAGTATGTTACGCCTTGGGGCATCGACAAAGTACTCTGGATCCCCTAAACACATATTGAGTTTAAAATCTCCCTGACTAGCAGTGGAATAGGTCAAAGATTGTAGATCTTGTCACCTTAAGCAGTAGAGACCCACCTTAAGCAGTAGAGACCCAAGATCGAACGGAAAATCTTGTCTCCCTCAGCAGTAGTGGGACAAATTTAAGCCACCAGCCCTATCTCCCTGACCAACAGTGGAATAGGTCAAAAATTGTAGATCTTGTCACCCTAAGCAGTAGGGAACCACGATCGAAAGGCAAGTCTTGTCTCCCTAAGTAGTAGTGGAACAGATTTAAGCCGCCGGCCCTATCTCCCTGACCAGCAGTGGAATAGGTCAAATATTGTAGATCTTGTCACCCTAAGCAGTAGGGAACCAAGATCGAACGGCAAGTCTTGTCTCCCTAAGCAGTAGTGGAACAGATTTAAGCCACCGGACCTATCTCCCTAACCAGCAGTGGAATAGGTCAAAGATTGTGGATCTTGTCACCCTAAGCAGTAGGGAACCAAGATTGAACGGCAAGTCTTGTCTCCCTAAGCAGTAGTGGAATAGATTTAAGCCACCTGCCCTATCTCCCTGACCAGCAGAGGAATAGGTCAAAGATTGTAGATCTTGTCACCCTAAGCAGTAGTGGACCAAGATCGAACGACAAATCTTGTCTCCCTGAGCAGTAATGGAATAGATTTAACCACCAGTCTGACATCCCTGAGTTTGCAGTGGAGCAGACTGAAGATAGCAGATCTGGAAGCAGATCGAAGACATCAGTCTGGTGATCCCTGAGTTTGCAGGGATCAGATTGAAAATATCAGATCTGGTCTCCCTGAGTTTGCAGTGGAGCAGATCAAAAGATAGTGGATACTGCCTTCATGAAGTTGAAGCTATCAAATTCACTGAAATCAAGATGAAGATCCAATGCCGTTGAAGTTGCAGTGGAGTTGGAGTCATTTAAAGAAGACAAGGATCAAGAGGTCGAGGCTTGGCGAAGACCGGTCAAAATTGGTCCTGTTATAGTCTTTGCTCTATTCTCGTTACACAACAATGAGCAAAGAGGGGCAGCTGTAAGAGCCCATTTTTGACCGGGCTTTGAAATAAACCAAAATAATAAAACCAAAGTTTTTTAACAGTGCATTATACAAAGCCTAATTTTGATGGCCCAAAATTAAACCCACTTACACCCCTTGACCCAAACAGATACTGTCTAAGCCCAACACCCCAAAACCCGATTAGCCCAAAAGCTAAAGGGCCCAAGAGGTCCAAAACCTAGATCAGGGTTCTGAAACCCTAAGTTCCCTTGCACCGCAAGGCAGCAGAACACCAATCGTCGCGCCGCAATTGCTCCAGCAGCCTTCGATCATGCCACCAATTTGCACCGCAAGCCTCGACACCAGGGCTGTAATTGCGCCGCAACCCTCGCAAACCGCACTCCATCCTCGCTAGATTCCTCGACGTCTACCTGCAAAAGAAGAAAGAAACAGAAGCAAAAAGGGAGAAAACATGGCAATAGTTTTATTTCTTTTTTTACTTTTTTTACTTTTTTGGAGGCTATAAAAGCCCCAAAAACCTATAAAAAAAGGGGGGGAATACGGACACGAAATACACTGTTATACATAAAACAGAGAGAATACATAAACAAATACAGAAATAAAAGAGAAAAATTTCACAACAGAGGTTTTTTTCTTTCTGTTTTTATTTATTCATATTATTCTTTATTTTTATCTTCTTTTGTTCTTTTTCCTGTAAATAGTAAACAAATAAGCAATAGAGAAAGGGTGATTTTACCTTGCGACGACGAAGCTTCAACCTCCGACCACCATTCGCGGTGGCCTCACGCCCCGAAGGCCTGAAGATTAAAGCCCAGACGAGAAGCTTTGAGACAGTTTCTAAATTTTTTATTTTAAAACAGGTTTCTAAATGATTTTTTTTTTGCCTAAGTTTTAGCTTATATAACATTTAAAAAACGACGCCCTTTATGCTTGTAGGATCCGCGCGTTAACCCGGTATCCAGAAGAGGATCCGCGCGTTTTGGTTAAAAGGGAAATTTTCCATTTCAGTCCCTTTGAAATTTTATTTGTTTTAATTTTACCCAATCTGATATTTTTTATTTATTTTAAATTAGCCCAAAAATTTACACTTTGTTTCAATTTGATCCTCTGGTTCCTTAAAGGCTAATAAGCAGAACGGCGCCATTTTGAAATTTGGTATTATTGACTTTTTAACCCATGTATTTTAACGTGTGTTTTAATTTAGTTCTTTTAATATGTTTTAATTGCTGTTTTATTCCATTTTTCTTTGTTTAATTTTTTTATCCTTTTATTTTATTTATATTTAATTATTTTACCTTATTAAATATTATATATTATTTCCTTATTTATTAATAGTAAGAAATCTATATATATATATATATATATATATTTATATGTATTATTTTTTTATATATTTAATTATTATTATACTTTATTTTACTTGGTTTAATAATTTATATATTATCTATAATTTATATATTATCTATTATTAGATTTTAACTATTATATTATATAGTATTATATTATATTATTTTTTTAATTTTTTAAAAAATTATAATATATAGTCTATTTTATTTATATTTATTATACGTGTGATTTTTATAGTATATTATGTATATATGTTTTATTTAAAACTTTATATATATTATTTACTAATTATTTTATTATGTGTAATCATTATATTTTATTGTTATTATTATTAGTTCATTAGTTTTATTACTTTTACTAATATTTTTTATCAATATCTTTTATTATCACTATTATCGTGTTCATGTTATTATCATTCTTATTTTATTAATATTTTTCTTATTATGTTATGTAGTATTTTTTTATTTTTGTTAACCCACCATTATCTTCCATTTGTGTTATTATTTTCTGATATTTTCTCAGGATTTATTTTACATTGTCACATGGTTATTGCTCAAAATAAAAAATACTTTTTTGCAAAATTAATATTTAATTTAAAGGTTTTTAAAATAAGGCATTGTTTTGGTATTTAAAAATTCGGGAAATAGTGCCCAATCGTGCTGGGTTGCAATTTTCCGTTTGGCTAAATAACTAAATATCCTTTTAACAAGTTTTATAAATCGTGAGATGATCTTAGTTACGAGTGTTTAAAAAACATCATGTCCAATCGTGCTGGATGTGATGTTTATATTCATTCGGAACGAAGAACTCTCAAATTTTAAATCAAAATTGCCTGAAGCTTTGTAAATCGTGAGATGATCTTAGTTACGAGTGTTTAAAAAATATCGTGTCCAATCGTGCTGGATGTGATGTTTATATTCATTCGGAACGAAGAACCCTCAAATTTTAAATTAAATTGCTCGAAGTTTTTTAGAAATCATATTTTTAAATACTTTTTAAATTTCAAACATTTGGATATGATTCAATCGATTAGGTACCAAATTTTGGGCGTTACGAGGGTGCTAACCCTTCCTCGTATGTAATCGACTCCCGAACTCGTTTTCTTGTTTTTTCGTAGACCAAAATCAAATGTTTTAAAATAAAACGTTTTACAAGGTGATCCAATCACATCTAAGTAAAAAGGGATTGGTGGCGACTCCCATTTTCATTTTTAAAGTCGATCCCATTTTTTCAAAACCCGATTTTAATAATGGTTTCGACAAGCCTATTTTGTCCATTGCATGTGTTTGAAAAGTTTTAATTTTGGGCAAAATTTGGTAACCCGGTTTTGTACGATTGTGAATGTTTAAGTCTAGTAACACCTCGAACCCTATCCTGGAGTTAGACACGGGTGAGGGGTGTTACATTTAGTGGTATCAGAGCTATGGTTTAGTCGGTTCTCGGACTAACATAGCAAGTGTGAAAGTCTGGTTATACATGCCACCAATATGTGATAGTGTGATGCCTTTCGATGTGATTGAGGATAATCTTATTAAAAGAGAAGTACTCTCCAACCGAGCTATATCCGACCATTTGATAGTGATACTGAAGTATTTGAATAAAGTGTAGCTATGATGAGTTAAACTCGGAAAAGTGTGAATAAGAATTCGTAATGTGTATATGTGATAATGTGTGAAATGAAAGTTTATACAGTGATACACTTATTCATATTTTTCTGACCTTCACATACTATAGCATGCTTGACAAAAATTGATTAGTGAATGTGATAAGTAAGTTATTCAAATTTTGTAGAATGTATGAATGAGTGCAGTTGTTTGAATGAGATAATTGAAAATTTGATATCAGGCAAATATGAATGATAAATTGTTCGAAGTGGGTAGTATATTTATAATGACATATGTTGATAATGAAAGATGTGTCATATGTATATATATATATGTGTGAGAATCGAGTTGAGGTTGTACGACCTCACCCCCTTACCGATGAGATGTTTATAACGGAAATTCATGAGAATCATGTTGATTAAGTTCCTAAGTGTGGAATCAAAGAGTTCAGTTATAGAATAACTATAGATATGATCAAAGACTGATGATGGTTGACAAATGAAGGACAGAATTAGAGAAATATCAGATTGGCTCAAGAATTATTTGGTTTATACAATATCATAATTAGTGAAAAATTTAACTTTGATAAATCGACTTATTCAGATAAGATACTGAAAGGAAGTATTAACTGAAATTTTTCTGAACTGGTTTTTCTTTAGTGAAAGAATAATGTGGAAATTAGTGAGGGCAGAATTAGTCAGAAGATGGTGTTTGACATGTGAGATGTTTAAATATGATAGTCATAGTTGAGCAGTTTACGACTATCTCTTCTGGGCATTTTATGTTTTCGTATCTTTTTTAGAGACAATTATGATTGCTTGTTTTTGAGTAAAGAATCGTCGGTGTGATTGATCTATGATGGTATTCCACTATCTTTTATTGAAATTTAATTCCATTACGTCTGAGATAAGAGTTGACAGTGAACTTATATGAAGGTTTTACTGTTTCTTTTGGCTAGTTCTGTTTATATCTGTATATATATGTTTTCTCTGTTATAATCGACTTTGGAACACAATGGAATTATAATTTTTCAGTGACGCACCAATGAACGGATTTGAATGTGTATATTCTCTAGAATGTAAAGTAATGATTCATGTTTCCAGATAGTTAATATTACATTAAAAAGAGTTGTTCGGTTAGTAATTTAGAGATTTTCTAAAAATATTGTCTTGAAAAAGATTATTTAGTGATGTTGGAAATTATGAGAAATATATTAAACCTCATTCTGTTAAGATTTCCGGGGACGGAAATCCCTGAGGGGGAGAAATGTAACATCCCGAAATAAGGCCTAAACGGAACAGTGGTTTCGGGACCACAAATCCGATGTTGAGAAATTTATTTTATTTATATTTTTATGGTCTACAATTTCACGGAATGATTTCATGAAAATCTCATTCAAAAATTTTGACGTTTGGGCACTCAATTTAGTGCAAAAGTTGAGTTCTACATGTTAGAGGTGTCCAATTGTTATGAAATTTTCAATTGGAGGTCCTTAAATGATAATTAGACCATTGGTCAAGTTGATGGAAAAAATGGACATGGATGGGTAAGTTTCAAAAGATTTTTTAAGGGGCATTTTGGTAATTTAGTGAATTAAATGAATTAAAAATAAAATTTAAATGCCAAATATGTCCATCTTCTTCATTAGGACGAAATTACAAGGGTTCTCCATAGCTAGGGTTTGTTTCAAGCTTCCAAACTCCATAACCCCGAAAAACGAGATTTGGACCTAGAACTGGAGGAAAATCGAAAAATCAGGAAAGTTGGTAAAATGAGCGTTTCGGCATTCGAGGTAAGTTTGTGTGTTAATAATAATGTAATACCATGCTTGAATTGTAATTATCTACTGGTATGGCATAAATTGTATGATTTAATATGTTTAGGAGAAGTTGATGGATGGTATGTACGGTATGGAAAATGTGATGTTTGTTGTGTCATGTGAAATTGAATGGCAAATTAATGTTACAAGAATTGAATGTTAAATTAATATTACATGGGTTGTATGAGTTGCTACACGGTTGTACCTGACGAGATTTCGACAAGAAAGTTTATATGTAAATAATGCATTTATTTTACTTGTACAATAATTATTTTGCTAGATATTATGGAAATCATTGGGTGATAACTAAAATATGAAAATGAATGGAATGGAAAATTCTCGATTGAACCTTCGGAAAACCGAGAGATACGGACAATGTGTAGCTAGGTCACACGAGTGATAAGGGACCTAAAGCTACTAGATGGCAAAATATGATATGTAGCTAGGCCACATGGATGATAAGGGACTTTCACCATGTGTGCAAGAAAGCTATGGGATAATAATTTCATATGTAACTAGGTCACATGTGTAATACTGTGTGTATACCATGTGTACAAGAAAGTTACGGGTTATGAGTAGCTAGGTCACATGAGTGGTTCCTAGTGTTGGACACCATGTAGACAAGAAAGCTACGAGATGGAATGGCTAGGTCACATGGGTGATAAGGGACCTTCACCATGTGTACAAGAAAGCCAAATTATGTGTAGGTGGAGCTATGTGCTAAGATCACCGAGTATCGGGCGTTTTCCGAAGGGGTTCAACGAGATAATTTACTAATGATGATTGGTGCGATCATGTTATGAATAAGTGCAAGTGTGAATGTGACCAATTGAGAAATGTGGCAAATGTACGTATGAACAATATGTTCGATATGTAATCGGAAATTAGAAAGGTTGGTATAAGCAAGTGATGAACACAACTAAAGTGAAAGAGAGAGCAAAAATTTACAATAAAACTGTTTGGACAGCAGCAGTGACATGAGTTTGAAAAATCACTAAAATTATTATAGATTGAATTATAAGTTGGATGAGATATTTATTTAAATATTATTGAGTCTATTTTCATATAAAAGAAACATAGCAAACAAATGATTTGTATATTTTGAGACATTTGAATTTCTGTGAGACTGCTATAGAATGATTACGTGATCCCCTATTCTGCCTTTGAAAAATCATTAAAATTGTACAAAAATAATTGTGGGATACAATTTATATGCCTGAAATCTTGAATGATTCTATTTTCAAATGAACTAAATAAGAAGGTCATATGAACTCTGTACGAGGAGAAAATTTATTTGTAGTGAAGAGAGGTCAGAATAGTCAAACAGTAAAATAGAGGAATCTTTAATGAATAAACTGTATTGATTGGATAAACTAAAAATTCTGGAAATTTTATCGTAAGAAGATATGTGAGTCTAGTTTCATGGAAAATTAACGGATCTTAGTTTGGAGTTCCGTAGCTCCGGATATAAATAATTTAATGACTATAACTCAAGAAAACAGCTTAACTGGAATTTGAATAAATAGGAAGAATATGAAAATAGCATGTTATCACATTGCTTATTAGTTTCATGCGAGCTTACTAAGCATAAAGCTTACTATCTCCTTTCCATTTCTTTTAGTTTTGTCAGGTCAGCTCAGGGTTGGAGATCGTGGGAGGCAGTATCACACTATCGGGCCATTATCCTCGGAGTATTGGCATGTGTATGTTAAATGCTTTCAAGTGAGTGGCATGTATAGGGACTTAGTTTTTTTTTTTTTTATGATGGATGTTGTTGTGATCAGCCAAATGTATTGGCTTATATTGATTTGTTGATTATAGCTATGAGATGTGGCTTATAATGATTTTGGCCTGTAAGCCTATTTTGTCCATGGCATGTGTTTGAAAAGTTTTAATTTTGGACAAAATTTGGTAACCCGATTTTGTACGATTGTGAATGTTTAAGTACAGTAATGCCTCGAACCCAAGCCCAGAGTTGGACACGGGTGAGGGGTGTTACATAAACCGAGTCGGGACTAAATCAAAATACATACAAAATTTCAGGGAAAATTAAAACTTTTCTAGGTTTCAAGGGTTACACGCCCGTGTGGGCAGGTCGTGTGCCTCCCACGGCTATTAGACACACCCGTGTGTCCTCCCCGTGGTCTATTCTGACTATACTTCCATGGCCTCTAAGCACGCCCGTGTACCCTGACCGTGGACTATACTGACTTGGTCCCCACGGTCACTAGGCACGCCCGTGTGCCACAATCGTGTTCTCATATAATAGCTACAAACTTTACCCCACGGTCACAAGGCACGCCCGTGTGCCACAACCGTGTAACATTATAGGCCATTTTCAATGCCAAAAATCCACCCATTTAGGTCATACCTACAAGCAACATTTACCAAAACATCTCATGCACACATGACCACCAAAAACAGGCCAAGATAATCATTCAAACCATGCATTCAATACCAATTCCAACCATGCCAAATTACAAGACTCAAACTCTTTTCATCACAAACATAATTCGTTCACTCATTTGCTAACTTAAAAGTTGACCATTTCAAGTGCTTCAACCATACCAAAACATGTTTCACATATCAAAATCATAATGCATAATCTCAACTCATCTCTAACCAATTCCATGGCTAAGTTCATATAACAACTCACATCATAAAACTAGCCTATACATGCCATATCTAACTATATTCATTTTCAAAGTGTACCAAAAAAAGTTTAGTAGTGTGATGACGATCCTTGACAGTCCCGAGCCTTCAGTAGCTTTGACTGTAACATCCTGAATTTTTGGGCCTACGCTTTAGTGTGTGGGTATGTTTAATGTATTAATTCAAGGGGTAGGGGTCCAGATTGGGCTCAAGAATGGGCTGAGGCTTTGTTTAAATATTTTGTTTAGACACTCTAGGGCTTAAAGTAAAGTTTTGGTAGCTTATTTGACATAGTGGGCTTGTGGCCCAGAGGAAAATGATGCCACTAGGAGGAAGGGGAGTTGGCGTCACTAGTGCATGAGGAGGGCCCAAATTTGGTTGCTTGAAGCCCAAGTTATAGGGCCAAATTTCGGCACTTAAAAGGGGACTAGGAGGGGACGGCACAAGGCTAAGATATAGGGATTTTTAATGTTTTTAATTTGTGGATAATAAGCTGATAAAGGAGGAAGGAAGTTGTGTGATGTAGGATACTTTTGGATAGGTGTTTTGATAAAGATAAGGAAAGGATGAGGAGCTATCTGCAAGGCTAGGTGTTGGCCGAAAATCCATCAGCTAGAGGAGTGAAGAAATCAGTTTCTTTATGGCAAAGGGGTGCCGAATTTTCCCTTTTTATTTGCTTAATTTTTAGTTATCAGGAAGGGCACTTTCGGGTTTTGATAGGTAAGTGCTGAAATTTCTATAAATAGGGGGGTAGCTCATCAATTCTGGCATTTAAATCCTACTCTTTTCTTCATTCTTTGTGCCGAAAATTAATGGCTAAGTTTTTGTCATCTTTTTCTTTTCTCTGCCGAAACCTCCACTCCATTCTCCCTCTCAACTTTCTTTCTTTTCTTTCTCCCTTATTGGCCGAACTCTCTGACAATCTCCTTTTTATCTCTTTCAAATACTTTAGCCGAAATCTCTAAATCTCTCCTTGCTTTCTTTCTTTCTAAGCCAAAGCCGAAACACTTTACTTAGATCTTCTAAAAGCCGAAAGCGCATCAATTCATCTTTTCCGGGATTTTCATAAAAGCCGAAATCCTTAGATCTCATCTCCTGTGTTTGCTGAATTCTCTCTGAGGTATCTGGTTGTGCCGAATCTCGAAGGAAACTGAAGGTAAGTGTTGATTCATAAGATTTCAATCCTTTCTGGCTTTTTAGGGACTTTAGCCGAATGGCTATAAGGGAACTAATCTTGAGTTTTTCTCTTATTTTCGGCGTTCCGAGATTTGAAGAGAAGTCAATCGCGTAGATCTCTAAGTCAGAGTTCAGTAACACTCGAATCGTGTTACTTTCGGGATTTCAAGGTAAGGAGATCTACTGATTTTTAACGTATAAATTTGGGTATTTATTAACCCTTGGCCGAATGTAGGGGAGCCCAAATCTTCGTATTCTTCCGACTTTTGAGCAAGGTTTTAGACTAAGGGTTGTAGATCCAGATAGTAAGGATTTAACTAAGGGAGTAAAACTACGTGATATCAGGTGTGTAACACTTCCACACCATTTAGATTGCCTGTTAAAATATGTTTTTAATCTGTTATATTTTGATAAATGCCGAAATCCCGGTATAATGATTGCAACCCAAGGAGGGTAAAAACGAATCACCAGGTTAGTGATCTCTGTCATTCCTAAGTGAATGTTCCTGTTAAGATGACATATGTGATAAGAATGTTGTTTTCTGTGATTGCATAGGGTTGGGATTATTGAAAGGGGAAGTGTTCTGTTGTAGCAGCTTTTGCCGTGACCTGTTGTAGCGGCTTCTGCCGTGACCTGTTGTAGTGGCTTTTGCCATGACCTGTTGTAGTGACTACGGCCATGATCTGACGATGAGCAGCATGACTACCATCAATGGTGTGTAGCGATGTGGGTGGATTGTAGAAATCCCAAATGGTGTGACTGGCAAGTAAGGGTGGTGTGTAGCGGATGGGAACCTAGGATTTTGGTTGGGCTTTGCATAATTTTTATTATACATCTGCTATTCTGTTTTATGGGGCTAAGGCCCAAATCTAATGGTGCATGAGGGTTGCACACTGAGTCTCGCAACTCACCCTATTATTTAACAGTTTCAGGTACCACCTAGTGCATCGGACCGGGCTGGAGAGGAGCGCGAGGTGGCCATGCAAGAGAGTACTTGATTCAGCAGAAGATTTTACTTAGAATATTGTTTTTAATATTTTTGATTAAGGGTTTTAAATTTCGTTGTAATAAGGCCTTGGGCCACTAGACTATTATTTATGTTTTGGTTTTATGTTGGGCTTTTATTACTGGGCATTTAAAATTTCATGTTTTAAATTAAGCTAAGACATGTATGAAATTTCGGTTCTTATTTAAAATTCACCAAGGCATTTTATAACTTTATATCTTAGATGACTTAATAAATCATTAAGTTTTCGGTATAAATAATTAAATCCGATAATTGTTTTTCAAAGTGTCACATCTTTTATAAAATTTCCTTAGTGACATACCAGATCCGATTGTAGTGTTTGGGTCGGGTTTGGGGTGTTACATTGACGACCTATAAAACAGAGAAAACACACACACAGAGTAAGCTTTCCAAAAGCTTAGTAAGTCAATATACAAATAAACTTAACATAAAATGCACATAACTGAATTATTAAGATGACCCATATGATTCTCATGACAAAATCACCTCATTCTTTCTTAAGCTCATTTGCTTAGCCATAGCTTACCATACTTCCAATTCATATACCATATATGCACATAGTTCATCTAATCAAAACTTTTCATACCGTATTATCAATTCCATATACATAACATCATAATAAGACCACATAGATACTTACCTTGTATACACAATTAGTGTATAAGCAACGTACCTAAAACGAATATTCATTCACTTAATTTATCATAGCTCGGATTTGCAATTCGTATCACAGACTTGCCCATTGAACCATTAAGAATCTAGTAGGATACTCAGAAAGCTCGAAATGGTCGTAGAATGCCAACGTCCCAGACGAGGTCTTACATGCACTCAGACATCGATGCCAACATCTCAGACGTGGTCTTACACGAAATCTCAAATCAACGCCAACGTCTCAAACGTGGTCTTACATGATAAAACAGAACAGATACCTATGTCATGACATAGCTAATCCTATCTATTCCTAGGTTCGAACGGGACTTCTCGGACATTGTCACTATATCGACCTTATCTCGTAATTCATATGCGCAACATCTCATAAACATTCATTATCATTATTAGTCATATGAGCATTTACAAATTCATACAAGTACGTTTATTTGCATAGTGACTTACCTCGGATTCGATCTATCGGAATGGAAACGACTACTCAGTTACTTTCACTTTCCCGCAATCTAAGTCCGTTTTCCTCGGTTCTTGATCTATACATATTCAGAATTAACCCTTTTATTCACTAAGTCATTCAATTCAATCCAAAGACACACATTTAGGGCTATTTACAAATTAACCCTCATATTTGCACAATTTATCAATTTAGTCCATTTTTCTCAAAACATCAAATTCACAAAATCAACCCACACTCATGCTTAGCCAAATGTACATATAAATCATACAAGCCCATAGTTTCCATCAAATTTGCAATTTAGTCCCTCAAATTGCTATTTTCACAATTTAGCCCTATTTAGCTAAATTTATCAAAACTTCAAGAACAAAACATGTTCATCTAGCTCAAAACTTTCATTTAACAACTAAACTCATCTTAAAGCTATGTAACACCCCAAACCCGGTTAAAACGTTACAACCGAATCTGGCGTGCCACGGGGAGAAAATGTTTGAAAATCGATTTGTCAATTTTTTCTTAAGGAGAAAACTTTTGAATAATTTTTAGAGAAAACGGATCTGAATCTTGTGGTGTTCAAAACGGGTTAAATCTTGTTGAAAAAAAAACTTAGTTACTTAATTGTTACTCCACATTTATTACTTAAACAGTGAGCATTTCAGAAAACACATACTTATCAAGGTTTTAAAGAAAACAACCAATTCATATTTTCCAAGTACGCCTATCGAAGGGTGTAAAAACATCCAAATAAAACATCCCAAAATAAAAGTTAGGCGGCCTTATTACAACGATGTAAACCCAAAATTAAAGTAAAACAACTAAGTTCAACAGAAAACTTTGAAACAAAACAATTGCTGAGCATGGCCACCTCGAGTCCACTCGGGCTCCATATCCACGATCTAAGTCTGATCTGCAAAATGTAAAGGAAGGGTTGAGTCACCGAGACTCAGTGTATAAATCCCCATCCCGAAAGAAATTATGCTCTTACACAAATTCATACAATAATATGCAAGTCATGCAATCCATCCAACCTAGTATCCATCCGAGTCTCCCAAATCTACCCCTTGTGGTACCAAACCACTGGTGGTGCCAAACCACTGAGACTTAGTCACAATTTCATAAAATGTGGGGCCAACCCACTGTGTGATACCAAATCACTGGTGACAGTCTGATAGATCATACTTCCCCTTCCTCTCATCACCCATGGCATATACTAATGCAATCAATATCAGTATGATCATGCTTAACATGTTAAATCACATTTACAGAATAACAACTTACCCGGCATCCTCGCTTTTACCCACAAGGGTATTTTTGTAACTATTGCCGTCATTCCGGCTTTTAAATAACACATAACATAAAACATATTACGTAAGAAAGTGTGTAAGAGTTACACACCTGATTTTCGTACTACCGCTTTTACTGCCTCTACGCTACTGTCACTCGAGACTACCACTATCGGCTTACGGTCTACTTCCGATGTCGGCCCACACCCCAATGGCCAATCTCGCACTCCCGATATTGCTCATTTCTTGTACTTTGGCGTTGGATTTACAGATCCAACCCCTACTGCTTGTCTGTTATTATTGTCCATAATAACTCCTTGGTCACTAAACCGAATGTAAATGGTGAGATCTAATCAATTAAGTACTTATAGCACTAAATCGCAACCTTACCTAAACTGTCGGATCCTGAAAGTCTTCAAGAAAGCGTCACCTTCCTACCTACATTCGTCCAAGCCCCAAAATATTAAATCAAACTGTTGAACGCACCCTACCAAGTACCATATAACATTCGGCCAAAGACATAAGAACAAGAAAGTGGCCATTAGGCCGAACCTACCACCAACCTACCTTCAGTTTTCCCATAAATCGACACTTCTGACTATGGCAGGATAGGATTCGGCTTCTAGGGACAGAGAGGGGAAATCGACAGGCCTTAAACAAGTGTTTTGGGTTAGATTTTAATGAAACAAAAGAGTGAAATCGCATAGAACAAAATCCCGAAACTCACCAGATTACTAAGGAGTATGCAACTTATGGTGCACCTTCGGGAAACAGAAACCTCCCTTGTAGATTCGACTATGGAGGAGGAATATGAGTAAGAAGAATTCGGCTTTCAGGAAGATATTGGAGAAGAGAAGAAGGCTAGGGAATTTCGGCTAGAAGAGAAAAAAAGAGAGAAAAGAATTTTGGCTTGAGAGAAAAGATGAGAAAGTGAGAAAAACAAATGGAAAAGATGATAATTCTCCTTCCAAATTTCGGCTATACACAGGCACACACACAGAGTTAGATATTCGGCCAACTCTCTCCCTCTTGATAACTTTATCCATCAATTATCATATCCCTCATCCATTTAATCCTTATCTTTCTTAATTATCATCATTTATCACTAAAAATAAAAGGATTTAAGCTCCTAAATTGTAGCCATTGTGCTGTCCACCCCCTTCCCTTAGGAGTGCCGACTTTTATCCATCCCTTTGGGCCCTAAGCGGCCACACAAGGCCCAATTCCTCCCCCCTTTACGCCACCTTAATGCCCACTAAAAGCTCCTCCAAACATTGGGCCACAAGCCCAGCTTGCTACCAAATATAATTACTTAACTCAAATTATAACTAACACTATTTATTAGCCACTTAACCCAGGTTTTACAGCCCAAACCCGAGCCCAATACACACCTCAAAGCCTTAGCCAACTAACTTAGCCATGCAACATACCAAATGCATAGACCCAAAAAATCAGGATATTACAAGCTCAACATATCATCAATGGCATTTTACACAAACATCATCAATTCACAAAATTGAGACATGGGCTTGATAGTAGACAAAGCAATGATTGCAAAAACGTAGAAATTATCAAAAATCGAAGCCATTACATACCTTAATTTAGCTTGATAGTAGCCGAAACTTAGCTTAGGTTTTCTTCGTTCTTTTCTTTCTAAATTTTGGTCAAAGATGATAAGAAAATGGCCATTTTTCATGTTTTGTTTTTGTTATAAACATATTATTAATCTATTTACCTTATTAACCTTTCAATTAATATTTGAAACAAATATACATTAAGGGCATAATTGTCTTTTGTTCATCCACCAACTAAATAGTGGTCTATTTGCCTCATAAGGCCTTCACCTTTACAAAGCCCCAATACATTGGTACTTTAACAAATAGCAAGCAACTTTCACATTTAATGCAATTCAATCCTTTTGTCAAATTAAACACACAGACGGACAAATTAACATACGAAACTTTACCACATGCTTAACCACTTATCAAAGACACAAAAAATAATATTAAAATATTATACTGACTCGAATTTGTGGTCCCAAAATCACTGTTTCGACTAGGGTATAAACCGGACTATTACAAATGGTCAGAAAACATAATTTTTTAGCTAAACCTTTCGTGCATTCTTTAGAAAATCTCATATCAAAATCACTTATTTTATAGTAATATCACTTAATTGCTTTCTTAGTTTAGCATCAAAAAAAAAAAAATTAGAGTTTTAGTTGAAAATTGAATTTCAATTTGTTAACTCGGATGGTTTTTCAGTTTTACATTAAAAGTACCAAGAACTGACGAACAAGACAATAACAAATTTAAAGTCCAAAAAGTCCAGAAAAGTAAATAACGTAACCCATCATATTTAATTAACCGAGAAAACAATCCAAGCATTCGCACGCTGTCTAGTCCAAAATTTGCTGATTACCTGAAAGGTCAAATAAAGAAGGGTGAGCTAACAAGCTTAGTGTGTAACTAAACTCAAACAAAACAAAAATAACATAACAATCGATAAAAACATTGTAGAGAATTTCATCGAACTCAAATGGAAAAATTGTGCTTGGATGATTATGTCAATGCAATATATTTTCGAAAAACAAAATGCATATTTTTTTATAAAACTTCCTACCCAACTCCACTACACACCAAAGTAGAGTTCCCTAGAACTCATCCATCCAAACACACACCAATCAAGTCATCTCGAGTTGCCCGACATCGATGACTAGCAACCCCGAGTTTCTCTGCAACAATGGCTTATCAATATGTAGTTAAACTGCCAGATTAGATATATTGGTCAAGTCATTCTATTGTAGTCAAGCTGCCAAATTAGATATGTGTAGTCAAGCCACTATAGTTACAGTCAAGCTGCCATAACAGATATGTGGTTAAACCTCCAGATGGTGCAGATCATAAAATAGCTTGAAATTCCTCATTTCCATATTATCCCAACCCCATGCAATGTGACATGACATGCAAATACAAAACTAGAATAGTAAGCATGTAATTTCATGCTTTGTAGAATAGTTAAATCAAGTTTCTATATTTACAAATCACTTTAGGCAGAAAACCACAATGTCACATGATATGGGAAATAAAGAAAACATACCTTATCAATACTATTATATACTTAACTAATCAGAACATATCAATGGTACTCACTAATTTACATATCAGAACCACATTTTATGGCAACATACCTCTAGAATTAACACAATCATATTTGAACTACAGTTTTCTTTGAACAAACATTATACATATCATTTACCAAACCTATAGAATCACTGACCTTGAAACACACTTCAAAACACAAACCTAACTAAAATTTACAAAAATGGGCCCACACACCCGTGTGGGCCACACAACTCAAAAAACCTAGCTCGTGTGGCCCAAACGGCCTGGCACGCGGTTTTTTACATGACTGTGTGACGTTGACAGTGGGTTTTTTTGGCTTTTTTCCATTTTTTATTTTTACGAGATCGAGTCACAAACGAGTATGTTTTCTGACACAACTCCCACAACGCGAATTCCAGAACCTAAGATTAACATTAAGAACGCATAATTTAGCAATAATACACAAAAGTAAATCAAAATTTTGACCCCAAACACCGACATTCGGCCCCAAAAAGCATTTGGACACTTACCCTGATCGAAGCGAATGATTGTAATACTCAATCCAACAGCGAAGAAGGATATCACGCCTCATGAAAATTACCTAACAGAAGTTCAAAGTAAAACGAGTTAACCCATCAAAGAACAAAACGACATTCATGCTAAGATTTAGCCACAAAAAAAACCTTTGGAAACATTTACGATACTTACACCACACAATCATTTGGCAAGATATAGTAGCACAAAAATGAGATAAAAGATGGAGCAATCGTCGTTATAAAAAAAAGACCAAAACTAACTACTCACCCCACTAATTTGATCTTCATCGAAATCTCACTATATGGGCTACACAGTACGCAGGAATAAAAATATTTCCATTTGCAGGCACGGGGATTCAAACACAAGACCAAAAGGTAAGCTAAAGCCTTATCACTAAACCAACAGGCTCATTCTGTTATTAGTTGTGTAAAAATAATATTTAATCCAAAAGTTCAAAGATAGGGATTGAGACAAAATAGAAAAAATTCAAGGGAAATGATTTGAAGCCAGAACATCTCACACAGAAGCACAACACCTATCCACTAAACCAAATTAACTTACTTGACAAAATTTCGACAACCTTAATTCAAAAACTAAACATGACCACTCTTGGTTTCACTAACTCAGTGTGACAACTCTCATCTTCTTAAAACAATTTCTTCCTCGAAATTCCCGCAGTCAAACCATTTGGTTAACCACAAAATCTAAAATTCCTCATTCCAAACTGACTACCACTCTATCACTGCGCAACTCTAATTTCAATGTAGTCCTAACAATATTTCACTCCCAATCCAGACAAGATTTCTAACGAACTTCCTATTCAATAACTCAAATTATCTCCAGAAACTTTTTATAGAAATATCACTAACAATCTGTAACACCCCAAACCCGGTCTACACGCCACGACCGAATCTGGCATGTTACAGAAGAAAACGTTTTGTACTAAATCTAACTACCGATTAAAATTTAGAAGGCAGGTGCATGATTAGTTTAAAAACCGGTGGTTTACCTTGAAATCTTGTAAATAAATTTTTCATATTTAGTTGTTGATCAATAGGTTAGAAAACATCTATGTCATTTTAAGAAAACCCGAATGATTACTTTGAAAACCATTTGCATTTGAGTGTAGAAACATAAATTTGGAAATCATTTAAGTTGTCGAAAACGTTGAGTTGTCATTATTGCCAATTGATTTGTATAACCCGATGGTAACGTTTTGAAAACCATTATGTTTTTATAGTTTAGAAAAAAAAAACCTTGGGCTCAATTATTAAATCAACCATGTAATTTATAAAGCCATGTTTAAATCAAGTCCAAAGCATATAAATAATCCCAAAACATAATTAAAAAGGCCTTATTACAAATCCATATAAAGATGCAAACCAGATTAAAATAAAATAAAGTACCCAAACCGAAGTTCATGTAAAACCGAATTTTTATTGCATGGCCACCTCAAGATCATCCGGCTCCTCATCCACGATCTACGAATCACCTGAAAAGATAAGGGAGAAGGTGAGTCACCAAGACTCAGTGCATAAATCCTTCCCCCGGTTGATGCAACATACTTACACATAAATTCATGGTCTTTACTATGCTACTAGCAACATACGAATGCATCGAACCCACATCTATCAAAGTAGTATATGGTACACCAAAGATTAAGAACGTACCGGTTATGACGTCCGGTGCATCGCCCTCCTCTCGACGCCTCGCTGCATACACCAACCCAGGCTGTCTTGCCTCAGTGTTGCCTACACCTCTGCCCGATGCTCCGCGGCCTCGACCAAAACCATTACTTCCTCTACCATTACCACGACCCCTCTGCGGTGATGGTCCCTCATTTCTGAACTGAGCACGACCCTGACCCTCAGACTGATTCCTGGCTAGCTTACGTGGACAGTCCCTCACACGATGATCCAGCGAGCCACACTCAAAACATCCTTTTCCACCAGTCCAACATTCGCCCCAATGAGATTTCCCGCATCGATTACACTGCGCTGGTCCCTAACTAGCAGTAACAGGCCTCCCAGACTGATTCGGCCCACTCTGCCTAGCCCTCTTCTGAAATTACCGGCCGACCCAGATGATCCAAAACCTCTCTTATGTCTATTCCTATCGTGATTCTGTCTCACAGATTCCTTTATCCCTTTGGCTATCTTAGCCTTTTCTACTAGCACAGCAAACTCTCGCTCCTGCTGTGGAGCAATCAGCAACCTCAGCTCATCTCTCAAGCCATCCTCGAATCTAACACATCACTCGTGCTCCGAAGCCACAATACCTCTAGCATACCGACTCAATCTTAAAAAATTCTGCCTCATACTCTGATACGGACTTAGTCCCCTGAACCAATCTCAGAAATGCCTTCCGCTGCGCATCAATGTAGCTAGCTCCAACATATTTCTTCTGATATGCTGCCTTAAAATAATCCCAAGTGAGATCCTCCGCTGCAGCACTATCCCGCACTGTGAGCCACCACTGGTATGACTCATCCCGAAGAAGCGACACTATCCCTTTCAGCTTTTCCTCAACATTCAGGTCCAAATCATTCATGATTAACTCCGTCGCCTCTAACCAATACTCAGCTGTACTGGGAGCTACACCGGATACACCTCGAAATACCTCAGCTCCATTGGCTCAGAGTTGCTCAGGTACGGATTTCTGAGCTCCCGCGCCTACACCTACTCCAGCTACCCTCTCATGAACTCGTAGCATCGCCTGAGACACCGCGTCATCCCCCGTTTGATCCTGATGCTCAACTCCAACCGCTGGTGGTGGGGGTGGTGGTACCTCATTTTCCGACCCTTGACCAGACCTCATTGGTTCAGACACAGCCATCCTACTCCGACCGCGTCCACGAGTAAAACGTCCCCGACCTCGAGTACTCACGTCTAAAATCTCGACTTATCTGATTTAAAAGTTTTATGCATTAGTCATTATTCCACTATCTTTAAAACACAGTCTTATGAAAAGTTTTAATAAGAGGTTGTTTCGCGAGTACATCCAACCTAAAGTTTTGGGTCTCTAAAGTAGTTCCTACTACTATACAGTCATACCATCATCATTATATCATCAAAATCAACAGTTTGAAGTACTTACCTGGGTGGATCGGTGCCGGAGACTCGGTGCCATGCTTTTCAAATAATTTCAAACAAAAACATTTTAAGACCATACTTTAAAACATTTTGGGCCTCGGGCCCACAGCCGAGCCTTTGAACTTGGCTCTAATACCACAATTGTAACACCCCAAAACCGGTCTACACGCCACGACCGAATCTGGCATGTTACAGAAGAAAACGTTTTGTACTAAATCTAACTACCGATTAAATTTTAGAAGGCAGGTGCATGATTAGTTTAAAAACCGGTGGTTTACCTTGAAATCTCGTAAATAAATTTTTCATATTTAGTTGTTGATCAATAGGTTAGAAAACATCTATGTCATTTTAAGAAAACCTGAATGATTACTTTGAAAACCATTTGCATTTGAGTGTAGAAACTTAAATTTGGAAATCATTTAAGTTGTCGAAAACGTTGAGTTGTCATTATTGCCAATTGATTTGTATTACCCGATGGTAATGTTTTGAAAACCATTATGTTTTTATAGTTTAGAAAAAAAAACCTTGGGCTCAATTATTAAATCAACCATGTAATTTATAAATCCATGTTTAAATCAAGTCCAAAGCATATAAATAATCCCAAAACATAATTAAAAAGGCCTTATTACAAATCCATATAAAGATGAAAACCAGATTAAAATAAAATAAAGTACCCAAACCAAAGTTCATGTAAAACCGAATTTTTATTGCATGGCCACCTCAAGATCATCCGGCTCCTCATCCGCGATCTACGAATCACCTGAAAAGATAAGGGAGAAGGTGAGTCACCAAGACTCAGTGCATAAATCCTTCCCCCGGTTGATGCAACATACTTACACAATTTATAACCAAGCAATATATAATGCACCCAAACCTAGCCATCCATAACTCCTTTTCTACCCCGTGTGGTACCAAACCACTGGTGGTGCCAAACCACTGGTGACTCAAAGTCACGATATCCAATAATAATGTGGTGCCAAACCACTGGTGACCCAAAGTCACGAATAATCCATCTGTGGGGCCAACCCACGTATGATACCAAATCACTGGCGACGATCCCGTAATATCAAATGTGGGGCCAACCCACTGTGGTACTAAGCCACTAGGACGAGTCGCTATGAGGTGCCAAACCTCTGGTGTCCCAAAGGCACGAAATAAACTGTGGTACCAAACCATTGGAGGTGCCAAACCTCTGGTGTCCCAAAGACACGGATATCAAATCCTTCCCCCTCCTCTCATATCACCCATAACAGTGCAATTATTATGCAAATCATGCCATCATGCTTTATTATGAATCATATAGAAATCTATATCACATATCATGGTAATAAGTATCATATAACAAAACATATCGAAACGGACTTACCCGAATCCTTGCTCATACCCTAACGGTATCATATCGAGATTCTCATAGTTTTCGGCTTTAATCATGAATAAGTTATTAATATAAAACCAAGTTATAAAGTGTGTAAGTTACACACCTGTCACTAGCGAAATCACTAAATCCCGAAGACCCGATCTACCGCACTAGATCTCCTTGTCCAAAATCGATTATCAGAGAATTGAGGCTTAGATCGATTGCTTCCAAAGTCCCGAAGAGTCTAGAAGAAAAGCAGTTCCTATGAATAGTTAGAACCTTGCTAACAAATGCCCAAAAATTCGGACTTTGCCCTCATGAAAAACGATAAAGAGAAAAGAAAAGGAATAAGGAAATTCGGCCAAGACACTTACCTATCTTCAAAACCGATTAGAGAAGAACCCAAAGAGAATCTACCCTTGATGATATTCGGCCAAGGCAAAACAAAAAGGAAAAGAAAATTTCAGCAATATGGTTGAATGATGAAGGGAATTTCGGTTAGAGTGGAGAAAGAGAAAGGAAAAGAGAAAAGAAAGAATTTGCAATGGAAGAGGGAGAACTCGGCAAATAGAAATAAAAAAAAGAAGATGATATGGTCCTTAAACAATTATGAAAAGAAAGAAAAGAGAAATGAGAGAAAGCAATTAGAATTTGGTTCAAGGATGAAAGCCAAAACAAAAACAAAATTGCACCTAATGTCCAAGACACATTCGACTAAGGAGGAAGATTTTGGAGAGGTAAAGAAAAATGCAAAAGATGCACAAAATGCTAAGAATTGACCAACTAATCCCCCCCAAATTCCTATCAACATTCGGCCAACCCCCCTAGCCACCCATGCCGTCCACATTCATGGACTAATGGCCATAGAAGAGTTTCCAAAACAACTCTCCAACATTCAAGCCTTTTGTCCCCCTATCCTTCCTTAATCCATAAGATTCTTATCCCAAAATACAAGCTTTCCTAATCTATTATTCAACTTGCCATAAAATTTAAAGTCCAACTTACCATATGTATAGCTTGATCGACACTTAATGTAAAGGTGCATAAAAATAAAGTCTTCCAAATGCAATCCATGCTACTCGAACCACTTCCCTCAAGCAACCCTTCATGCGCCATAACCATCAAGCCACTAACTCCTCATGTGCTAGAATTTAACACTTAAATTAACTTAAATGTCAGGTTCACCTAATCCATTTCACTAAATTTTCAAACTAAAAACTATTCTAACTTCGTAAATAAATCCAAACCTTCACAAGACTATGCTAAGCACACAAACAATCCTACCCGAGCTAACACAAGTAACAAAATGATACTCAAATTTTTAGGATGTTACACAATCTCTCTACCCCAGCTTCTCAAACATATCCTTGAAAACAAACAATTGGATACAAACAATTCTTAACAACACAAGGTACAATTGGAATGGATTGTAAAAGCACATGTATCATTGCCAGATGCATCTCGATCCTCTTGACTCCTAGTTGTATAACCCAGCCTCTGATTCCATTTTTGAGCCAAAGCTTTCATCCAACTAAGAGAGTGTTGTGAACAATCCCTAACTAGGTGCTTAGTGGATCCACTTCTGAAACATGCTCTTGTTTTTTTCCAACACTCGCCCGGATGACGCCTATCATAAAGAGCATAAATCAAACTCGATTCATACTAACAACTGCCTGCACTCACTGAGATCTGTCCACTCTGGCATGCTTCCCAAGTCACAAATTTGAACCAGTAGGACAAAAACCCCTTTTATTCAACACATTATTCCTTTCTTTATTCTTGTCCTCCAAATGATGACTCTCCTTTGCCAACTTGGTCTCATTCGTCTGAGATCGCTCAAAAATAGACTCTTGGCCCATAGATCCAAATTAGGACCAGGAAAACCCTATTCAAAACTCTTGGCAGCTCTTGGGACACAACATCGTCCCCAGCTTTCTGACTATCGCCCTAAGAAATAGGCCTCTTCACAGTCTCGCTTATTTCCAGATTGGGCATGTTGCCTGGAGAAGAGGACTTGACGCGAGCCACTTGAGTATGCTTACCGCGCCCTTGCGAACTAGGACTACGTACACCATGAACACTCATAATATTTATCTACAATTCAAAAATATAATGTTTAGCTTAAGTTATTAAAAATCCTAAGCCTAATGTTTAGCAGAAACAACTTAGTCTTGTTTCATAAAGTAGAAAAGTTTTACTCTACAATTTCTAATGTTCAACAATTTTACTAAATTGCCAAAGTAAATATAACTAAAGTAAAGAATTTCTTACTTAAACCGGCGTTGAAGACTCAAATTCACAATTTATAACCAAATTTCAAAATTTTATCAGAATTCCAAATTCCGAATTAAAACAATTTTCATAAAGGAAAATTGGAACCTAAAAATCATAGCCTGAGTTTTGTAACCTGGCTTTGATACATCTAAATGTAACACCGCACACCCGTGTGGCCCACACTGCTTGACACACGGCCTTGTGACGTCGATAGTGGGTTTTTTAATTTTCTGTTGTTCACTGTTTGTACGAGATTGAGTCACACATCTGTATATTTTCTGACACAACTCCCACAACGCAAATTCCAGAACCTAAGATTTACATTAAGAACGTGCAACGTGAAACTGAAGCAAATTTTTGACTCCAAACTCTGACATTCGGCCCCCCAAAAAGAATTTGGACACTTACCCCGATTGAAGCGAATGATTCTAAGACTCAATCTAACACTAGAGAAGGATATTGCGCCTCACGAAAATCGCTTTACAGAAGTTCAATGTAAAACGAGATTTTAGAGTCGCCATATTAAAGAACACAACGACACTCATGCTAAGATTTAGCCACATACAAACCTTTGGAAACATTTACGATATTTACACCTCACAATCATTTGGCAAGAGATGGCAACACAAAGAGGCGATAGAAGATGGATTAATCGTCATTATCAAAGAAAAATATTTAGCAAAGTCTTACTAGGCAACAAGGGAGAAAATTGAAGAACATGAAAACTTGGGAAAAACAATGAAACGACAATGAGTAGTGGAAAAAGTGACGGTAGTTGTGGAGAGATTTTCAAAGAAAATTTTGAAAATTTTCAAAAGGAAAATAATAATAATACAAAACTAACCACTCACCCCACTAAGTTGATCCTCATCTAAACATATTTCCCAGAGTTTAAATTCAACCTAAACATCACTATATGAGCAGCAAAGTACATGGGAATAAAATTATTTCCACTTGCATGCGCGAGATTCGAACACAAAACTAAAAGGTAAGTTGAAGACTTATCACTGAACTAGTAAGCTCATTCTGTTATTAGTTGTGCAAAAATAATATTTAAGCTAAAAGTTCAAAGATAGGGATTGGAACAAAATAACACAAATTCAAGGGAAATTATTTGAACCCAAAACCTCTTACATGCAAGCACAACACCTATCCACTAAACCAGGTCAACTCACTTGAAAATATTTTCATAACCTTAATTCAAAAACTGAATGTAACCACTCTTGGTTTCACTAACCCAATTTCTACTAACCCGATTTTTGGGATATGATAGTAAGCTTGAACAAGAATAATGCATTGAGACTAACATGTGGTTGATTGATGACAAGATGTTGTTATGGATATGATATATCAAGTCAACATAAGAGTACAAGTTAGAGAACTCTTTACTGGATTGACCCACCATGAGAATGATTCTTAGATTATTATGTAATAGTCAAAACAATTTTCATAATGGTAATTGTTTGTATAGTCCTTACATTTAAGGTCATTATAGTTCCAACGGTTGAAAAAATCATTTATGGAAAGCATTTTTTTTTACACAACAGAAATTCAAAATTTTCATAAAATTGAACCTTTGCCGTGTTTTCTATGACAATAAATTTTACCAAATTTAGTACCTGTATTTTTTAGCTATGGAGTCCTGCTGAAATCTAGCTCTCAGTCGAATGATCTTCTTCTGGATTCTCAAACCCTTGGATTTCTAATAGAACAATAGTGTATCTTTTCAACTAACCTGCAATATCCCGAAATTGGGCCTAGTAGGATTGGGCCGATTGGGCCATGGGCTTTAGGAAAAATTTGTGTGTCATCTAGTTACTTGTGTTAGCTCGGGTAGTATTGTTTGTGTGCTTAGCATAGTCTTGTGAAGGTTTGATTTTATTTAGGAAGCTAGAATAAATTTTTAGTATGGTTTATTTAATGAAGTGGATTAAGTGAGTTTGACACTTAAGTTAATTTAAGTGTTCAATTATAGCACAAAAGGAATAAGTGGCAAGATGGTTAAGGCTCTTGAAAGGTTGCTTGAGGTTAGTAGTTCGAGTATCAAGGAAAGCATTTTGAGGATTTTTATTTCATCATAGCATTTATGGACGGTCAACTTATGTTTATGATAGGTTGGACTTTCATCTTTTGGTAAGTTGAATATAAGATTAAGGAAAGCATGAAATAGGGGATAAGATTCTTAAGGTTATGGTATGATGAGGGGACAAAAGGCATGAAGGGTGGAGGATGTTTTGGAAAGTTTTCCTAGGCCTTTAGTGGTTGAATGTGGACGGCATGTGTGGAAAAGGGGGATGGCCGAATGTGCTAGGTAGTTTGGGGGGGATTTTTGGCCAACTTTTGCATTTGTGCAGCTTTTGGGCATACTTTTCTCTTCCTCTCCAAACAAATCACTCTTTGGCCGAATGCACCATAAGCATTTTGTGCAAATTTACTTTTTATTTTAGCCTCTTTTTGTTGAACCAAATGACATCATTTTACTTTCTTTCATTTGCCCTTTTGTAACCGAAACTACAATCTAACTTGTGCATTTTTGTGCACTTTCTTTTTGGCAAAGTAGTGCTTGGCCGAATCTCTCCTACAACTCTCTCCTTTTCTTTCTTTCAACATTGGTTCATAATCACTTTTCTCCTATTCTCTCTTGGCCGAAACTTCCATCTCTCCATCTCTCTTTACTTTCTTTTATTTTAAGCCATAAACATTTTTTTTCCATTGAAATCTCTTCCATCTTCTTCTTTTGTTTTCCTTTCTCTTTCTCAACTTTAATTGAATCTTGTTGTTAATACAAATCAACCATAGCCGAATCTTCTACTTTCTTTTAGTCTTTGTTTTGGCCGAATATTCAAGGGTAGATTATCTTTGATTTTTTTCTTCAATCGATTTTTGGAAAAGGGTAAGTGTTCATGGCTGATTTTCTTTCAATTCTTTTCTCTTTTCCAAGATATTTTCTTGTGGACAAAAGCCGAATCTTTGGGCTTTGTTTTGCAAGGTTCTAACCATTTTTAGGATTCGATTATTCTCTTAGGCTCTTTGGGATTTCGGAAGCAATCGATTTAAGTCATTCCTTTAGTGAATCAAAGTTGGTAAGTCAAGTGGTAAGGATTCTATATTCTTAAAGTTGGTTGAGGAAGTCTAAGGTTATTGGATTAAGATATGTTGTTGGCCGAATGGTTTTCATTAAAATATTGTGATATGGCCGATTGTAGGACAAGGATCTAGTGCGATAGATCGGATCTCCGGAAGTTAGTTTTGCTTTGGTGAAAGGCGTGTATCTTACACACTTTATAACTTGGTTTATATATGTATTTATGTGTGTTTTATAACTAATCATATTATGAAAGTGGGAAAAATGATGAGATTTGGTATCTCCAGTGATTTGGTATCACATTCGTGTCTTCGGACACCAGAGGTTTGGCACCTCATAGCGACTTGTCCCTATGGTTAATTCCACCGTGGGTTGGCCCCACTTTGAGATATGGGATCGTCTGCCAGTGATTTGGTATCACACGTGGGTTGGCCCCACAACTTGATGATTCGTGTCTTCGGACACCAGTGGTTTGGAACCACCAGTGATTTGGTATCACATTCGTGTCTTCGGACACCAGAGGTTTGGCACCTCATAGCGACTTGTCCCTGTGGTTAATTCCACCGTGGGTTGGCCCCACTTTTGAGATATGGGATCGTCTGCCAGTGATTTGGTATCACACGTGGGTTGGCCCCACAGATAGATTATTTGTGACCTCGGTCACCAGTGTTTTGGTAACACAATTGTCTCTTTGGACACCAATGGTTTGGCACCACCAGTGGTTTGGTACCACACGGGGTAGAAAAGGAGTTATGGATGGCTAGGTTGGGTGCATTATACATATATGTTGCTTTGTTATAATTTGTGTAAGTATGTGGCATTTACCCGGGAGAGGGAATATGCACTGAGTCTTGGTGACTCACCTTCTCCCTTATATATTTTCAGGTGATTCGTGAGTTTGCGGATGAGGAGCCGGATGAACTCGAGAAGGCCATGCAATAAATTTAGGTTCTACGTGAACTTTGGTTTGAGAACTTTACTTTATTTAAATTTGGTTTTTCATATTTTTATGGGTTTGTAATAAGGCCTCTTTAATTATGATTTTGGATTATATTGATGCTTTGAATATGTTTAAAATATGGTTTATAAATTTCTTGATTATGATAATAAATTGAGCACAAAGTTTTCTAAACTACACAACGCAATGGTTTTAAAACGTTACCATCGGGTAACATAAATTATTTGACAATTTTAAACAACTTAAGTGTTTTCGATAATTTAAATGATTTTCAAATATCAAGTTTCTACATTCAAATGCAATTGGTTTTCAAAGTAATAATTCAAGTTTTCTTAAAATGATATAAATGTTTTCTAACCTATGATTTATTCACTTATTTTAAAGTTTTACGTAATTTCAAAGTAAATTATTAGTTTTAACTTATTATACACCTGATTTCTACAAATATAGAATTTCAAAGGGTTTTTCACAAAATTTTAATCATTAATTCGATTCTTTTCAAAATATTTTCCTCAGTGACGCACCAGATTCGGTCGTGGCGTATTGACCGGGTTTGGGGTGTTACAAATTGGTATCAGAGCTAAGTTCAAAAGCTCGGCTGTGGGCCCGAGGCCCAAAATGTTTTAAAGTATGGTTTAAGATGTTTTCATTGAAAATTTTATGGTTGGAAAGGCATGGCCCCGAGTCTCCGGCATCAATCCGCCCGGGTAAGTACATCAAACTACTGATTTTGATAATATGATGATGATGATATGATTGTGTAGTAGTAGGAACTACTCTAGAGACCTAAAACTATAGGTTGGATGTACTCGCGAAACAACCTCTTACAGAAATCTTTTTCATAAAACTGTTCTTTAAAGAAAGCGGAATAATGACTAATGCATAAAACTTTTAACTTAGATAAGACGAGACGTTAGACATGAGTACTCGTGGTCGAGGTCGTGTTACTCGTGGACGTGGTCGAGGTAGGATGGCTGTGTCTGAGCCAGTGAGGTCGGGTCAGGGATCCGAGAATGAGGTACCACCAGTTCCACCACCAGCGGTTGGAGTTGAGAATCAGGATCAAACGGGGGATGACGCAGTGTCTCAGGCGATGCTGCGAGTTCTTGAGAGGGTAGCTGGAGTATGTGGAGGCGCGGGAGCTCGGAAGTCAGTACCTGAGCGCCTCCGAGCCAACGGAGCCGAGGTATTTCGAGGTGTTTCGGGTGTAGCTCCCAGCTCAGCTGAATATTGGTTAGAGGCGACGGAGCGAATCATGGAGGATTTGGATTTGAATGCCGAGGAAAAGCTGAAAGGGATTGTATCGCTTCTTCGTGATGAGTCATATCAGTGGTGGCTCACGGTTCGGAATGGTGCTGCGGCGGAAGATCTCACTTGGGACTTCTTTAAGGTAGCATATCAGAAGAAATATATCGGGTCTAGTTACGTTGATGCGCAGCGCAAGGCATTCCTGAGTTTGGTCCAAGGGAGTAAATCCTTATCAGAGTATGAGGCTGAGTTCTTAAGATTGAGCCGGTATGCTGGAGGTATTGTGGCTTCGGAGCACGAGCGATGTGTTCGATTCGAGGATGGTTTGAAGGACGAGCTGAGATTGTTGATTGCTCCACATCAGAAGCGAGAGTTTGCTGCTTTGGTTGAAAAGGGTAAGATAGCCGAAGGGATAAAGGAATCTGCAAGGCAGAGCTACGACCGGAATAAGCATAAGAGAGGTTTTGAATCATCTGGGACGGACGAAGATTCTCAAAAAAGGGTTAGGCAGAATGGGCCGAATCAGTCTAGGAGGCCTGTTACTGCTAATCAGGGACCAGCACGGTGTAACAGATGCGGAAAATTTCATTGGGGCGAATGTTGCACCGGTGGGAAAGGATGTTTCGAGTGTGGCTCGCTGGATCATCGTGTGAGGGACTGTCCACGTAAGCTAGCCAGGAATCAATTGAAGGTCAAGATCGTGCTCAGTTCAGAAAGGAGGGACCGTCACCGCAGAGAGGTCGTGATAATGGTAGAGGAGGTAATGGTTCTAGTCGAGGTCGCGGAGCATCGGGCAGAGGTACAGGTAACACTGAGGCAAGACAGCTTGGGTTGGTGTATGCAGCGAGACGTCGAGAGGAGGGCGACGCACCGGACGTCATCACCAGTATGTTCTTGATCATTGGATTTCCATATACTGCTTTGATTGATGTGGGTTGACGTATTCACATGTCGTTAGTAGTATAGTAGTGTTATTAAGATCAGAGTGCGCAGCAAGAGCGTAGTGCGGTGAGTTAGAGTGTACGATTGATCGTTAGTAAGTAATTTCGAGGACGAAATTATTTTTAAGGAGGGTAGAATTGTAATATCCCGAAATTGGGCCTAGTAGGATTGGGCCGATTGGGCCATGGGCTTTAGGAAAAATTTGTGTGTCATCTAGTTACTTGTGTTAGCTCGGGTAGTATTGTTTGTGTGCTTAGCATAGTCTTGTGAAGGTTTGATTTTATTTAGGAAGCTAGAATAAATTTTTAGTATGGTTTATTTAATGAAGTGGATTAAGTGAGTTTGACACTTAAGTTAATTTAAGTGTTCAATTATAGCACAAAAGGAATAAGTGGCAAGATGGTTAAGGCTCTTGAGGGGTTGCTTGAGGTTAGTAGTTCGAGTATCAAGGAAAGCATTTTGAGGATTTTTATTTCATCATAGCATTTATGGACGGTCAACTTATGTTTATGATAGGTTGGACTTTCATCTTTTGGTAAGTTGAATATAAGATTAAGGAAAGCATGAAATAGGGGATAAGATTCTTAAGGTTATGGTATGATGAGGGGACAAAAGGCATGAAGGGTGGAGGATGTTTTGGAAAGTTTTCCTAGGCCTTTAGTGGTTGAATGTGGACGGCATGTGTGGAAAAGAGGGATGGCCGAATGTGCTAGGTAGTTTGGGGGGGATATTTGGCCAACTTTTGCATTTGTGCACCTTTTGGGCATACTTTTCTCTTCCTCTCCAAACAAATCACTCTTTGGCCAAATGCACCATAAGCATTTTGTGCAAATTTACTTTTTATTTTAGCCTCTTTTTGTTGAACCAAATGACATCATTTTACTTTCTTTCATTTGCCCTTCTGTAACCGAAACTACAATCTAACTTGTGCATTTTTGTGCACTTTCTTTTTGGCAAAGTAGTGCTTGGCCGAATCTCTCCTACAACTCTCTCCTTTTCTTTCTTTCAACATTGGTTCATAATCACTTTTCTCCTATTCTCTCTTGGCCGAAACTTCCATCTCTCCATCTCTCTTTACTTTCTTTTATTTTAAGCCATAAACATTTCTTTTCCATTGAAATCTCTTCCATCTTCTTCTTTTGTTTTCCTTTCTCTTTCTCAACTTTAATTGAATCCTTGTTGTTAATACAAATCAACCATAGCCGAATCTTCTACTTTCTTTTAGTCTTTGTTTTGGCTGAATATTCAAGGGTAGATTATCTTTGATTTTTTTCTTCAATCGATTTTTGGAAAAGGGTAAGTGTTCATGGCCGATTTTCTTTCAATTCTTTTCTCTTTTCCAAGATATTTTCTTGTGGACAAAAGCCGAATCTTTGGGCTTTGTTTTGCAAGGTTCTAACCATTTTTAGGATTCAATTATTCTCTTAGGCTCTTTGGGATTTCGGAAGCAATCGATTTAAGTCATTCCTTTAGCGAATCAAAGTTGGTAAGTCAAGTGGTAAGGATTCTATATTCTTAAAGTTGGTTGAGGAAGTCTAAGGTTATTGGATTAAGATATGTTGTTGGCCGAATGGTTTTCATTAAAATATTGTGATATGGTCGATTGTAGGACAAGGATCTAGTGCGATAGATCGGATCTCCGGAAGTTAGTTTTGCTTTGGTGATAGGTGTGTATCTTACACACTTTATAACTTGGTTTATATATGTATTTATGTGTGTTTTATAACTAATCATATTATGAAAGTGGGAAAAACGATGAGATTTGGTATCTCCAGTGATTTGGTATCACATTCGTGTCTTCGGACACCAGAGGTTTGGCACCTCATAGCGACTTGTCCCTGTGGTTAATTCCACCGTGGGTTGGCCCCACTTTGAGATATGGGATCGTCTGCCAGTGATTTGGTATCACACGTGGGTTGGCCCCACAACTTGATGATTCGTGTCTTCGGACACCAGTGGTTTGGAACCACCAGTGATTTGGTATCACATTCGTGTCTTCGGACACCAGAGGTTTGGCACCTCATAACGACTTGTCCCTGTGGTTAATTCCACCGTGGGTTGGCCCCACTTTTGAGATATGGGATCGTCTGCCAGTGATTTGGTATCACACGTGGGTTGGCCCCACAGATAGATTATTTGTGACCTCTGTCACCAGTGTTTTGGTAACACAATTGTGTCTTTGGACACCAGTGGTTTGGCACCACCAGTGGTTTGGTACCACACGGGGTAGAAAAGGAGTTATGGATGGCTAGGTTGGGTGCATTAGACATAAATGTTGCTTTGTTATAATTTGTGTAAGTATGTGGCATTTACCCGGGAGAGGGAATATGCACTGAGTCTTGGTGACTCACCTTCTCCCTTATATTTTTAGGTGATTCGTGAGTTTGCGGATGAGGAGCCGGATGAACTCGAGAAGGCCATGCAATAAATTTAGGTTCTACGTGAACTTTGGTTTGAGAACTTTACTTTATTTAAATTTGGTTTTTCATATTTTTATGGGTTTGTAATAAGGCCTCTTTAATTATGATTTTGGATTATATTTATGCTTTGAATATGTTTAAAATATGGTTTATAAATTTCTTGATTATGATAATAAATTGAGCACAAAGTTTTCTAAACTACACAACGCAATGGTTTTAAAACGTTACCATCGGGTAACATAAATTATTTGACAATTTTAAACAACTTAAGTGTTTTCGATAATTTAAATGATTTTCAAATATCAAGTTTCTACATTCAAATGCAATTGGTTTTCAAAGTAATAATTCGAGTTTTCTTAAAATGATATAAATGTTTTCTAACCTATGATTTATTCACTTATTTTAAAGTTTTATGTAATTTCAAAGTAAATTATTAGTTTTAACTTATTATACACCTGATTTCTACAAGTATAGAATTTCAAAGGGTTTTTCACAAAATTTTAATCATTAATTCGATTCTTTTCAAAATATTTTCCTCAGTGACGCACCAGATTCGGTCGTGGCGTATTGACCGGGTTTGGGGTGTTACATAACCCATAGTCCTTATATGTAAGGAAAAATAACAAGAGTTTTAATAGAACAAGAAGAGAGGGAAAAATATTTTAATAGAAAACCTAGAGTCCTACTATGACTCAAAGTGGTGGGCAACATACACACTTGGATTCTCCGAGTGTGCTGCCCACCCCTAGTAGATATGGGCTCCTTAAGCCTTTCATGTATTGAGTACAATTATATTTCCAATCCAATTTAAATTTTAAGTTAAAACAAGCTTATGTAATTATTCAACCCAATAACTAGTTTCTTATTTCCAAAATAGTATTTATCTAAATAATTCAATTAAACTATTTTCTTAACTCAATTCTAGTTTCATCAATCTTAATTAATTTAATTTTTTACTTTGAATTCAATTATTTAATTATCAATAAAATAATAATTCAAAAAAATTAAAATAATTAAGTAAGTCATCTCTTTTTCCTTTCAAGAAAATGCATTTACTATGGATAGTAATTAATACAATTTATTTATCATTCATTGTTTTCATTCATTTATTGTATCAGTTCTAATTTACAATTCATATAGGGTTGTGTTAAGCTAGTAGAAGGAATGATCAAACATATATAAGTTGGTCTTAAATAATTTATAATTAAGTTTTGACATTTTATCTATTAATTAGAACATTATTTAGTTATGGAGTCAATCCACTAAAAGTACCATGATTGAACTCCCCATTATATACCATATTAAAGGAAATTAGGTTTATGTTTTCTCAAACAACCTTGTCATTAGTGTGTTACCCTAATAGGATATCTTTAATGTATTTGGGTTAAATCTATTTACCCATTCTAATCTTATTTTATATCATGATCACCATTTTATCTTTCACGATGATAATAATTATTCGTCCTAAATGAATAACTTGTGGCCACATCCTTTTTTCATAATCCATGCAATGCTAGTGAGAGGGTACCATTTACTTTTTATCAAGCTATGAATTCCATTATTGCAAGTAAAGTCATATTATATGTAAGTCATATCCCAATATACCAGCTTTCAGCTCTGAAACCATTGAACACAATCTGTCAATATTTCAAAGCATATGTGTTAGGTACACATGGTCAGTCACTTACTCAGAATTGAGGTAAGCCACACTATGAATATCACAAGTGAATACATGACAAGGTAAACAATCACACCTATGTTTCTATCTTCTAGAAGTCAACCGCTTTGATACCCATGACAAGGTATCTCACCAATTGAACTCGATAGACAACATAATAGTCTCGTGAATCAATTGTTCATTTTGATTCTTGATACTACAAACCATTTTAGATTACCCACTAATATAATTTGTCTTTTTTGCATCATAATCCATCCCTATGATGCAACTAAGTATTAGTTAAAGCTTAGGTAATCAATAATCCAATATTTTCTTATTTATTTTGCTTTTCATGCAAAAACCATTAAGTACAATTATACAAAAGATAATGATTTGACTATGGAGTTTTATTTAACCAATTTGTTCGGACAAAAATATAGGCAAAATGATGAAACCACTACACTAAGGGCACAAAATCCCAACACCAACTTTGAGAGTCATATGCTTTGACACAGTCAAATATCTTCCATAAATGATTGTAGTATAACGATTGATGTTGGGTATATTACAATATATGTAGCAAGATATGAACGATCATGATAGGATTTGTCCCTTCTATATAATAAGAACGATATCTCGGGCCCATTGATCAAGTGAAACTAGAAATGCATGACTATGCTTAAACGAGTTGATATAAGATATCAGACTTATTTTTTTTTTATCTTAATCTACTCAAGATTGAAGAAATAAAAGATTAGAATATAAAAGTGTGACTGTTCCATGACTTGTGCTCAATTTGCATATCACGGACAACAAGATATACTACATAATAATATTATCACGTAAAGGTTATATCAGACCATAAATTTCTACAACTAGGGTAGTAGTGATGCACTTCTAGATGCATGAGTTTGTAATATTGGAAGTGTTTTAATATTACTACCAACATTATAGGATCCTAAGGGTGAAACCTTATGGTTAGAACGATAAGAATCGAAGGAAGTTGAGATTATAGTTAACTTGCCACATGAAGTAAATTAATTATATAAATGTTCTTGTAAGTAATATAAGTTGAAAAAGTTAAAATTAGGTAGAATATGCATCCATGACTGATGCACATATGAAAAAAGGTTCAATTAAAATGACGTATATAGAGTAGTCATCAAACTTGACATTAACAATCCTAAGCGCAAGGGCTAGGGGATGCACCATTTTTTCATTAATCCTATTGAACAACTTGCCCAATCTAATCCACTTGTTAAGAATTTCCAGCACTATGGATGATCCTCCCTCTGCTGTGGGATTCTGCATATTATCTGATCTTGGTCCAACCCTCATGTTAGTTTAGTGAAGGCCATTCGCATCCAGCTCTTTCAGGTCATTTAACTTCATCACCAATCACGAATCTAACGTACACACTAGGCTTTTTAAATTTCCTTCTCCATCCTATGCTTACCAGGTCTAAAGTTGTACTATCCCCAATTGATGTTTGAAGTGTCTACCAAAGATTTGGTTGAGGCCTCACCATGAAAGAATCCACCACGTGAACTATTTCTCTATTCTACGGAGCACATTTGAGAGACGATAGTGATGATTTATAGATTTAAGGTTGTTTAGGGTTCTAAGTATAATTGTATTTGGTGATCTTTCATTTGTTTAACTGAAATTAATTAGCATATTTTTTTACTATATGTAATTTGCAATTAAAAAAGTAACCTCAATTCAATTCACAATTAGCAAAATAAATCATAAACAAAATTATGTCAAGCTTGATAAACATGCTCAACATTGAAGGGAATTGAATATTGAAAAAATAAAAAGAAAATTAGCATCAATTATAATTCCAAAATCAACCTAAAATAATTCTATATTTTCACTTTAACCCTTCCATTAAAATTAATATTAGCAGTTAAACAAACAATCCTTCCAAGTTTTCTAAGCCCAGCAAGATAAAAAAAAAATAGTGTTAAGGTATTGTCCCCTAGTGGGAGATTTTGTCTGCCATACTTTGCCAACAACTAATATGCCTTAAGAGGCTGCTTGAAGAAGCTTGGTAATAGAGTTGAGAGCACCTTGGTTGATGGAGATACGACTTTCAAGATTTAAGGGAAAGGTGCCAATGTTGTACATAATATTAATTACATAGTCATTTATGTGCAGGGGGACAAATAGAACCATACTTGAATGTATGTGGGTTATATCCCTCAGGTTGGTGGTTTGAATTCCCCTTCCTATAGGTAACTTCCTTAATTAATATTAAGCATTATAATAACACCTCTTCTTTGAGCCTTGTAGAAAGAATCTCCACCAACCAAGGTGCTCCCAACTTTGTGAACCAGGCCACTTCAAGCAGCCTCTAAAGGTACACTGGCTCTCAATAGAGTACAAGGGATAAAACCCCCACTGTGAGATAGTACCTTAACATTGTTGGAGGCTCGATTGACTGCTAGGAAAATGACACTTTGAACACTTCTCTTGAAGGGGTTGGTCCCTTTCAACATAGATTAAGGAATGGAAGTTTGGCATTAACATACCTCGACACCAAATTTAAGTATTTTGTGCCGAAATCACAAATTTTTAAAATTTTACATAGATCTTGGCACCACTAGGTGTTGTGGTCCATGTAAAATTTAAAACCCAGCCCTAGCCATTAAGGTTTATACGATTTGTTTTTAATTTAGAGAAAATATTGTAGTATTTTAAGCGATCTTAAAAATATTACCTTTTGGGGTATATGTATGATTTTTTATAAGTATTTATAGTAGCATTTGAAAAATTAAATTTGGATTTGGATTTGGATTTGGATTTGTTTAATTATTAGATTTGGATATTCCCAAATTTATGAATTTAAATTGTTTTTACAAATAAAATATTTGAAGTTCAAATTTTTGAAATGTCTTTTGATAAAAAAAAGTATCTTCAAGGAATCAGAAAACTAACTCAGGAATGGAATTTGCGTATTAAACATACCACTAAACTTAGTGTCGTGATCTTTGTAATATTTAAGGTTCCGAGGCCCTTGTAAAACTTAAGAACCTAACCATTAAGGTTTATAACATATTTATAATTAGAGAAAATGTCAAGATATATAAAGTGGCCTCGACATCCAAAGGTGTCAAGGTCTTTAGAAACGAGGTCTAAAGACTAGTCTATGATGGAATCGAGGTCTTTTTAGCTCATACCTTGTTCACCATAAATTATTTCACAATCCTATAACAACCTCACAATCAACATTGTTAAAATTGAATGTCGGTAATGATAATGAATCGCAAAGAAAGAGAGAAAATAGAACACACGAGATTTTACGTGGAAACCTTTTCGGGAAAAAACCATGGGCAAAGGAGAAGGAAATTCATTATGTCGAATTTGAATGAGACAAGAGGAGTATAGACTATGTCTAGTTATAGGTTTGTAAAAACCATATTCTAATCAAATTCTAATAGAAGTAATGCAGGAAGGCTAAAACACCTTATTCTAATCAAATATCAAATATAGGAAGTAAACTTCTATACAGATTCCACTTATGCAGCCTGTACCATACCAGAAGTGTAAGTTAAGCCCTAGGTTCATTGGACCCTATCGGATACTTAAAAGGATTGGTCTTGTGGCTTATTAGTTTGAGATACCTCCAGAGTTGGATTGCATTCATGATGTTTTTCATGTCTCGATGTTGAGATGGTACCGATTCAACCCTTCTCAAGTTATCCCTGTTGAGGAGATTGAGGTTAGACTGGATTTATCCTTTGAGGAGGAACCTGTTTAGATTTTAGATCGTGAGATTAAGGTTCTAAGGAGGAAACAAATTCCTTTGGTTAAGGTGATTTGGCGAAACCATGGCACTGACGAGACTACTTAAGAGCCAGAGGACTTGATTCGTCATCATTATCCTCATCTTTTCAAATTAGGTAAATTTTGATGCTGAAATTTCTTTAAGGGGGAGATTTGTAACATTATGACAAGAATGAGCTATTGAATTAATGGTTAAGAGATAATAAGGTGTTAGTGTAATTGGCTTTGAGACTCGAGTTCAAATTCCTTCCTTCGCATATTATTGAATTATGCAAAATTTTCACCTAGCTCCTATTTTATTGCCATCCAACCTTGTGTTATTTTTTGTATAGCCTCATTCATTCTTTTTGTTTTTTACTACCGTTCAACACATTTTCTTCCCCAAGAATTTTTTTTCTTCTTTCTTCTTCCTTTCTCCTCCCTTTTGCACCTTTTTTTTTTTATCATCACTCATCCTCCCATAGTGGTGGTTTGTAGTTTGTTTCCTCATCACTTTACTTTTGTTTTACACCATTTTTCTAGCCTTCGATTTTTTATTTTTAATCACTCAAAAACAGCCTACTTTGTTACCTTTGAATCACCATTTTTGCCCCTTTTCTCCTTCATGTGTAAGTGTCAACTTCTTACTTTTTCCTCTTCCTTTCCACTATTGGTTTATTGCTAATTAATTGTTGTAATTTTTTGTTATTTTTTCTGATCAAATCAACCTCTATACAGTCCTTTAAATGTTTCCTTAAAACTGCTCAACACAACCCTTTAAAAGTGTCATCGTTGGGGTTGTTTGCCGCCCATTGAAACCCCTTCTTTGGCTATCGATTTATGCTTTTGAAATACTGACTTGTACTGCTATTTCTAGTACTCTTTTCCTTTATTTTTGAATCCTTATACATTCCCCAATTAGCCCTTAAAATTCCCTCATTGTGCCCCCCAAAGTAGCCCTCTTGTGTGACGTCCATGGTGGTGTGCTGCCCATTTAAACACCACTTTGGGGCTACTATTTTTCTCTCTTCAGCCGGCTCTTTCTCGCAAATAAAATTTTTTATTCCATTCCTCTAATCAGCATTTAAATTTTTTTTTTCATTTTTGGGAGTCTTTGATTCCCTTCGTTCGACAAATCAGAAGTAGTTAATAGGTAGCGAAAGTACAAATTTGTACGAAGTAGTGCTGCAAGTTGAGAAATAAGGCATGGGTCCTAAATTTAAATAATTAATTTGGATACATTAAATTAATTTTTTGCACTGGTAATTTATGCTTACTATTTTGGCATGGCCGAGTAGCCAAATAAGCGAATTAAACGGTGCCAAACAAGGTACGTAATCTACAATTGACCGAGTGATGAGCCATATTAAATTTGACAAGTCTGATTAATTGATTGCATGCCTGATATTGATGTACACTGTATTGACATGTTATGAATTGCTACTATTTATTGAGTGTTTGTATGGCACAACTCATTGAGTAATTGATTGATTACATATTAAGTACGCTTGATTATGATGCTCATTGTATGTATGTTGCATAATATTGATGCTATTGTCATTGATTGACCGAAAGCATGGAATTCATGTACTGAAACTATTATCATAAGCATGTTGTTCATGCCATTATATTGAATACGTTACTGTAAGCATGTTAAATATGCCATTGTACCGAAACTGAACTAAAAACATAATTTTCCTCAATGATTGTATGTCATGTTGCATATACATAGGGTAGGTTATTGTGGTTGACGAAGGAGTTCCATGGAGTACTGACGATAGTTAAAGTTCACAATATTCTTGTCAGTGTACTGCACCAGGAGTACCAAGGAGATTGACGATTTTATTGCATTACTAGCAGCTTCTCTGCATTATTGATGGCTTGTCCACGCTACTGATAGTTTAATTACAATTATCGTTATTGGTGGCTTGTCCATGATACTAACAATTTTTCTGCATATTTATTGGCAGTTTATCTACATTATTGTATTGGTGGTTTACCCACATTGAGCTTCGGCTCACATTGTTTGGTGTTCGACAAATGAGTTCTGGGAACTTGTGGTTATGTAGTGGATTAATGGGTAGAAACCTTTCTAAATTGCATCATGCTCGTGACATGTTCACAAGTATGTATTGAAATATGCTACGTATCATACTATAATAGAATTTTTTATTGTTATTCGTATGCCTTCTAGAATGACTGAATTTATATTGGCTCACACTGAGCTATTTTAAGCTCACCTGCTAGTCTTAAATTTTCAGGTAATGCTCGAGACTAGGATCGAATTTGGGATGCAAAAATTTGCATGTAACACCCATCACCCAGACCGGTAGCCAGACTCGAATTACATGATGCTACTACAACTATCGGAACTTATACCAATGCATATACAGTGTCAATTAAGAGCAGCGGCTACCATCATCAACCTTTGGAGATGAAATCATGAATAATTAACATTTAATAAACATTAGAAATATAATTATTTGAGAAATACAGACCAATCTAAAAAGTTTGAAAAATAGCATAAGTATCAATACCAAATAGTCAAGTATCAATATTAGTGTGTTAGGTACGAAACTAAGTATTGATACCGTTTTAGCTCTATACCAATTTTGGTTAAAACATTTTATCGATACCATGGCAGGGGCATCAGTATTTTTATCATAAGTATTGGTACTCATGTTTGGGTATCGATACCAAATTTGGTTACTGTCGATTTTGAAAACCTCCATACACAAGGTATCGATAATTCGGTCTCAAGTATTAGTACTTTTACTCGGAATGCTAAAAATTTCACAATTTAAAACGTTCAGCATGCTCAAAACATATTCCTACTCAACATACAAATAATGTCTAATTCCAAGCCTACTATCATCTTTCAAAAATTTTTCATGCTACATTAACACATATTCGTCAAGCAACTATAGAATGCATTTATAATATCAATCCCAAGCATCAAAATTTGTCCACCTCCAAAGTCCAAATACAAAATCAACAGTTCATAAGTCTAACCCCAAAATAATGATAATAATAACCGTAACCCATATTGCCTTTATTCAGTATGTTTAAAAGAATCGCAAAACCACCTACTCAAAAATAATGTCTTGCTTAGATCACTTCCTTTACCGCTCCACTCACACTGAAAGAGCTACTTATCTGCAAGATTTTAGTGTGGACTGTGTGAGCTTAAATAAGCTTAGTAAATGTTCAAAATTACCGCAAATCATACACAACAACATAATTTAAGAAAAATCATATTAAGGAATATTTACAACCATATATTCATCAATGCAAAATAATATAACCATGCTTCATTATCCCACAAGGCTAGCATATACTCTCACATGCACACACACCATAAATCATATAATTCAAATAATGATAATTTGGCTAGTTGAGATTATGAAACATAAAAAGTGGACTCTATCACCACACATTGGATAAACAAATCTCCATCACACCAATGACTCAAAGAGTTTAACATGAAACACCCCAAACCCGGCCCACGAGCCTTGACCGGATCTGGTATGTTCCTCGAAGGAAACCGGTTCAAAATTCATTTATTACTTTGGAAAGACTGTGTGTTTTGAAAGGAAAAATTATTATTGGGTTGGGCTTGAATTGAAACCAAGTTTATTTCATTAAAATCCTTTACTTTAAATGACAAAAACGTTTAGGGTTTGTTTTAAGATAAATTTATTCAATCCATCAGTTAATAATAGTTCGCAGTCATAACAAATAAAAGTAAAAATAAAGAAATTCAGCTATGGCCTTATTACATCAAATATTTCCAAAATTTAAAATAATATATATACTTAATTAAAATAAAAGTCCAAATCGAAAATTTCTTGCTGTGCATGGCCATCCCTAAGCTTCTGCCGAACCCGGTCCATTACTGATCGTCACCTGAAAATAGTCCCACAGCGGGGTGAGTCAAACAGACTCAATGTGTAACCAACACTAAGAATTAACATTTCAGGCATGCATTATCATATCACATACATATTCATATAACAGGTAAAAATAATGATGCAATCCAAACCCAAACCTAGATAGCCATCCGCTACACTTCCCCGTACCAACCTGCACACCGTGGGGCCTACTAAGTCGACCCTCCTTCCGCTACACTCCATCGAAGGTAGTCGCTGCAGTCGACGTGCTCATCGCCCTTATAAAATTCGTGGTCTTAGGTCACCACTTTCAGATTTCGTGGTCTTAGGTCACCACAATCAGATATCGTGGTCTTAGGTCACCACATTAAGATTTCGTGGTCTTAGGTCACCATATTTACTTCCCCTTTTCAATAACCCATATGCCCCATATCATACATAGTATGCATTAACATGCCAAATTTCATACTCTTGTCTTTATTCACATGTTACATATAACATATTTCATAATCCTAGTGGGAGTAGGAAAACGTACCTTAGTACTGTGTACCATAACATGGTACTTAGCCATATTTTCACATTCTTAATAATACATTTAATTTAATCATAGCCATGAACATATCAAAACTTAGGATAGGGTACACACCTGATTTGCTTAGCGGTTCACTTAAATCCCGAAAAGCTTGATCTAAAGCCTTAGATCTCAATTCCTACATTCGGCCAACCTTAGTATATTAGCATAAAGCCTATTTGGCTATAAAACCAAATCCTAGTAGGATTTGTATTCTTAAAACTTACCTTTGATGCCGATTTGATGACTATTCAAATCCCGGAAACTCGTATTCTTCCCTTTTAAAATCGGCTAGTCACTAGATCCCTTGAATTGGTTAGTTTTCGATTAGATAGAGCCTTGGCCGATTGCATATCCACTTACCTTGTGATGAAATTCGCGAAATTGATCCTTTCTCCCTTAAGGATGTCGAAATTACTATAACCATATGTTAGATTTAATCTAACATTAAAACATAAAACATGGCCTTTGGCCGAATATACATATGTCTTACCTTGAATGTTGAAATCCCGGAGAACTCCTCCTTCTCTAGTCGACACCACCTAAATCCCGAAATTCCCTTCCATAGTTTCGGCCACAAAACAATCATGATATTAGTTCTTATGTTACGGCTTGAAGAAGAGAAAAAATTGATGACCATAAAATTCTTACCCTTAATATTGAATTCGACAGATCCCTCCTGACACCATTTCAGAGATTCGGCTTAGAGACTTGATGAACAATCGGCTATGAACCCTCTATGCATTCGGTTTCAAAGATGAAAGAAGAGAGGAATATTTGGCTTAGAAGGAATCGGCTAGGAGGCTAAAAGAAAAAGAAGAAAAAGATGGATGCTCAATAACAAGAAGAAATTCGGCAGAGAGGAAGGAGAATTTGCTTAAGAAATTCGGCAAAGGGAAGAGTGAAGGAATGAATGGCCTCTTTTCCTCTAGTAGCCGAAATTACTAGCTAGAGTCCCTTACTTGGCCACCACTCTTCCTTATTTTGATAGCTTTATCCCTTGAATTATCACTTTATTAAAAGAATTTAATCCAACAATTATCTCTTGAAATTAATGATAAATAAATCCTTTATTTATCCCTTATTTATCCACTAATTAAAAAAGAATAAAAGCTCCTAGAATTTAGCCATGTGTCGTCCACCTCTCTACTCCTTGTAGCAAAATAAAATTTCTTTTATTTGCTTCCTAAGTGACTCGAACTCAGGCCCACTTGCATAGCTTGTGGCGTCACTTACCTGGGCCTTAAGTGATATCTTCAGGCCACTTTTCCAAGCCTGTTTGTGTGTCAAATTCCTCCTATTAATTTTCTTAAGGCCAGCTTGCCTTAGTTTCCTCTTTTTAAACTTTAAAACTTGACATTTCCTTACATTTCCAAGTTTCCAAAAACGTTCGTTTCCCTACTTTAACCTAACATTTCCTTACATTTCCAAGTTTCTCGAAATGTTTACTTTCCTCTTTTTAATCATTTCTAAATCATTTCCTTACATTTCCAAATTTCCAAAAATGTTCAAAACACATTCATAACACATAAGACATGTCATTTCATACAATTAAACCAAAAATGCATAGGCCCATTTTAGGATGTTACAGTTCTACCCCCCTTAAAATAATTTTGTCCTCGAAATTTCCTAGCTAAAATAATTGAGGGTATTGCTGTCGCATTGTCTCTTCTGGTTCCTACGAATTCAGTAACTTCCCGTTTAAGATCAGGCCACCAAAACTGTTCCCTTAGATCTCTGTACAGCTTAATGCCTCCGGGATGCATAGCATAAGGGCTACTATGCGCCTCCCGAAGAATCCTTTGTCTTAACTCTTCGTCCCTCGGCATACAGACTTTTCCCTTGTAGCACAATACTCCTTCAACATTAACGCCATAATCCTCTAACTCTTCGTTCTGTACCTGCTGTAACTTAGCACTTAGGTCCTTATCAGCCAACTGTACCCCTTTCACCTCATTGAGCCATGTGGGCTTGACTTGCAACTCTGCCAACAGGCTTCCATCATCATATAAACTCAAGTGTGCGGACATAGCCCTTAGGTCCGACACAATCTTCCGACTTAGGGCATCAGCTACCACATTCGCCTTACCTGGGTGGTACTCTATCGAGCAATCATAATCCTTCAATAACTCCACCCACCTTCGCTGCCTCAAGTTCAACTCCTTCTGAGTCAACAGATACTTAAGGCTCTTGTGGTCTGTGTAGATTATCGACCTTTCTCCATAAAGGTAGTGCCTCCAAACCTTAAGAGCGGAAACCACTGCTGCAAATTCCAAGTCATGAGTTGGGTAGCTAACCTCATGCGGCCTTAAATGTCGAGACGCGTAAGCGACTACTTTTCCTTCTTGCATTAGCACACAGCCTAAACCCGTGTGAGAAGCGTCACAGTATACCACAAAATCCTTCCCTGCCTCCGGCTGAATTAACACTGGAGCTTCCGTCAACACTTTCTTAAGCTTCTCAAAGCTCTCCTGTTGCTTATTCGTCCATACAAAGGGTACTTCCTTCCTTAGCAACTTTGTCAAAGGCGCGGCTATTGACGAGAACCCTTCCACGAACCTTCTGTAATAGCCTGCCAAACCTAAGAAACTTCGGATCTCAGCCACGGACCTAGGTGGTTTCCAATCCAACACTGCTTCGATCTTCCTAGGATCCACTCTTATTCCCTCTGCGGATACCACATGCCCTAAGAATGCCACCTCTTTAAGCCAAAATTCACACTTGCTGAATTTGGCATAGAGCTTCTTTTCCCTTAATACTTCTAACACAACCCGTAGGTGCTCATCATGCTCCTCTTCAGGCTTGGAATACACCAAGATATCGTCGATAAACACCACCACGAACCTATCCAAGTAGGGTTGGAAAACTCGGTTCATCGTATCCATGAACGCGGCTGGGGCGTTCGTCAATCCAAACGGCATTACAACAAACTCATAGTGGCCGTACCTTGTCCTAAAGGTTGTCTTATGGATATCTGCCTCCTTCACCTTCAACGATGATATCCCGACCTTAAATCTATCTTCGAGAATACTGCGGCCCCTTTCAGCTGATCGAACAAGTCGTCAATCCTCGGTAAAGGATACTTGTTCTTGATGGTCAACTTGTTCAACTGACGATAATCTATGCACATCCACATAGTTCCGTCCTTTTTCTTTACAAACAGGACCGGTGCTCCCCATGGAGACACACTGGGTCGAATAAACCCACGATCCAGCAATTCTTGGATTTGAGCCTTGAGCTCCACCAACTCCTTTGGTGCCATTCGATACGGGGCAATTGACACAGGAGCTGTTCCCGGCAGCAAGTCTATTCCAAATTCCACCCCCTATCTGGGGGTATTCCTGGTAATTCCTCCGGAAACACATCTTCGAAATCCCTTACAGTTCTAACTCCACTGACACCTTCTTCCTTTCCACCCAACACACTTACGAAGGCTAAGAACGCCTTGCACCCTTTCCTAACCATTTTCTCAGCCTTCAACGCCGAAACTACTTTAGACAAGTAGTTTCTTCTTTCTCCGATCATTACTACTACTTCATCCTCCGGGGTCCTTAATTCCATACGTTTAGCCGTACAATCCAACACGGCTCGGTGCTCTACTAGCCAGTCCATTCCAAGTATGAGTTCAAACTCCCCAAAGGGTAGTTCCATTAAGTCAGCCCGAAAGTTCACTCCCTGAATCTCTAGGGGTACATTCCGAAAGATCTTATCCACCACTGCAGTTTGGCCTAATGGGCTTACTACAGTCATCTGCCTATCAGAAAGTTCAGAGTCTAGGCCTAGTGTTTCCACTATACTACATGCAACATAAGAATGGGTCGAGCCCACATCAATCAGAGCAAAATAGGGCTTGCCATAAATAAAGAATGTACCGGTTATAACATCCAGCGCGTCTCCATCCTCCCTCCGGCGAACCGCATAAACCAAACCCGGCTGCCTCGCCTCAGCATTAGCGGCACCTCTGCCCTGTGTTCCACGTCCTCTGCCAGCACTATTACCTCTGTCATTCGAACCACGACCTCGTTGAGGCTGCTGTCCCCCTCTACCAGCCTGATTAACATTCTGAGCTGCTGGTCGACTTTCATCTTGTTTCTTAGGACAATCCTTGATCATATGGTCTTTGGACCCACACCTAAAACATCCTCCCGTCTTCTTCCAGCACTCTCCTAAGTGCTTCCTTCCACACAGATCACAAGGATGATACTGCCCTCCTGTACCAACTTGCTGACCTCGCGGCCCATCCACTCTAGGCCTCTTTTGAAACTTCCCAGACGATCTAAAACCTCTTTTTGGCCTATTTCGATCCATGGTCTGCTTGGTAGAATCCTTAATTCCCTCAGCTACCTTGGCCTTTTCTACTAAAGCAGAAAACTCCCGCTCCTGATGCGGTGCTATCAACAATCTCAGATCATCCCTTAGTCCGTCCTCAAAACGGACACAGTGCTCATGCTCAGTTGCCACTACTCCTCGAGCATACCGACTCAACCTCAGAAATTCAGCTTCATATTCCGCCACGGACTTGTTCCCTTGAACCAGTCCCAGAAATGCTTTCCTTTGCTCATCAGTATACCTGGTTCCAACATACTTCTTTTGATACGCTTCCTTAACATACTCCCAGGTCAGATCCTCAGCTGTGGCACCATCCCGAACAGTTAACCACCATTGATACGCTTCATCGTGTAGCAGTGCCACCATTCCTTTCAACTTCTCCTCAGGGGTCAGATTGAGCTCATCCATAATACGCTGGGTTGCTTCCAACCAATATTCAGCTGTACTGGGTGCTACACCAGATACTCCACGAAACATTTCAGCTCCATTAGCTCGGAGCCGCTCAGGCACAGATTTCCGAGTTCCCATATTTCCACCTGCGACAGCCACCATTTCCAAAACTCGCAGCACAGCCTGCGACACAGCATCATCCCCCGCCTGAGCCTGCTGCTCAACACCAACAGCTGGGGGTGGTGGTGGCGGTGGTATCTCATTATCAGACCCTTGACCCGATCTAACGGGTTCCGACACAGTCATTCTTCCTCTACCGCGTCCACGACGGCCACGTCCTCTAGAACTCATTGCGATCGTCGCGATCTGATTAAAAAGTTTTATGAATAGTCCTTGTTTCACTTATTACCCGCAAAGAAGTTTTATGAAAAGAGTTTTAGGAGTGGTTCTTTCGTATTCATACATGCACACAGTCTTTCATTCATACATCCATCAATCAATTATGAACTTTCGTTCATTCAAAGAAATGTTGTAGTTTTCATTGTTGTTGTTTTCCCACTACCCAGGGGTATTTTCGTAATTTATCCTACAGGGGTATTTTCGTAATTTTTCAAAAGAAAAAGTTCCTTGGTGATTTTGTCAAAAAGTATTTTTTTGAAATTTTTTAAATTCCCGGGGTATTTTGGAAAATAACCAGGGTAAATTTGTAAAGTTTAATATTTCCGGGGTATTTCCAAATTTTGCAAAACTTTGAGAGTTCTTTTTGAGAATTGTACTTTTCAAAATGGTGATGTTGCAAAAATTTGGAAATCAGGGTCATTTTGGTAATTTTGTAAGTTAGGGGCAATTTTGTAAATTTCCAAAAATTAAGGTATTTTGATATTTTGCAATTTAGGGTTTTTGAACATTTATAAAATAATGAAATTTTGGTAAAACTGTGGGGTAGTTGGACATTTTATAAACCAAGGGCATTTTTGTAATTTTACCACTAGGGGTATTTTTGTAATTTCATAAATCAGAAATTTTTCGGGAAATATATATATATATATATATATTTTATAGAGATAGTTTTCACAATTTAAGAGGGTAATTTTAAGAGTTTTAAAACTAGGGTTTTTATAGAAACACAGCTAGTTCCCTTTTGGGTTTTAGTCATTGGGTTTAGCCTATGACCGAGTCCTCTTGGTCAGGGTGAACCAAAACTACGCACCAGGTAGGATTCGAATGGAGAGGAGGTGAGTCACACGGACTGCTTAAGTACCAAGCTCCCACTGAAACCATTCCTAGACATGCGCACAGAGGTTGCCACACCCACTGAGTCCTCTTGGTTAAGGTGAACCGAAACTACGCACCAGGTAGGATTCCAGCGAAGAGGAGGTGAGTCACTAGGACTGCTTAAATACCAGGCTCTTCCGGATCCAATCCTAGACATGCGTACAGGGGTTGCCACCCCCTAACTTGGTGACTTAGCCATAGGTTTGTTTAAGTAGGTATTAAATCTTATGCATTTGTTGGGGTACACTAGTCCTAGGGTTCACATACTTATCATACTATTCTATGTGCCATTCCATTTCTACCCTTCATAATATAATCACATAAAGCACACAGATGGTTAGGGGTACTTACCTGGTGGACTTCGGGTCGGAGACTTAGGTGCCATGCCAGAAAAACCTGCTTATCTTCAAAAACTCATTTGGGCTCGATTTGAAAACGTTTTGGGCCTTAAACCCCAGGCCGAGGGTTTGAAACCTGGCTCTGATACCAAATTGAAACACCCCAAACCCGGCCCACGAGCCTTGACCGGATCTGGTATGTTCCTCGAAGGAAACTGGTTCAAAATTCATTTATTACTTTGGAAAGACTGTGTGTTTTGAAAGGAAAAATTATTATTGGGTTGGGCTTGAATTGAAACCAAGTTTATTTCATTAAAATCCTTTACTTTAAATGACAAAAACGTTTAGGGTTTGTTTTAAGATAAATTTATTCAATCCATCAGTTAATAATAGTTCGCAGTCATAACAAATAAAAGTAAAAATAAAGAAATTCAGCTATGGCCTTATTACATCAAATATTCCCAAAATTTAAAAAAAATATATATACTTAATTAAAATAAAAGTCCAAATCGAAAATTTCTTGCTGTGCATGGCCATCCCTAAGCTTCTGCCGAACCCGGTCCATTACTGATCGTCACCTGAAAATAGTCCCACAGCGGGGTGAGTCAAACAGACTCAATGTGTAACCAACACTAAGAATTAACATTTCAGGCATGCATTATCATATCACATACATATTCATATAACATGTAAAAATAATGATGCAACCCAAACCCAAACCTAGATAGCCATCCGCTACATTTCCCCGTACCAACCTGCACAACGTGGGGACTAGTAAGTCGACCCTCCTTCCGCTACACTCCATCGAAGGCAGTCGCTGCAGTCGACGTGCTCATCGCCCTTATAAAATTCGTGGTCTTAGGGCACCACTTTCAGATTTCGTGGTCTTAGGTCACCACATTCAGATATCGTGGTCTTAGGTCACCACATTCAGATTTCGTGGTCTTAGGTCACCACATTTACTTCCCCTTTTCAATAACCCATATGCCCCATATCATACATAGTATGCATTAACATGCCAAATTTCATACTCTTGTCTTTATTCACATGTTACATATAACATATTTCATAATCCTAGTGGGAGTAGGAAAACGTACCTTAGTACTGTGTACCATAACATGGTACTTAGCCATATTTTCACATTCTTAATAATACATTTAATTTAATCATAGCCATGAACATATCAAAACTTAGGATAGGGTACACACCTGATTTGCTTAGCGGTTCACTTAAATCCCGAAAAGCTTGATCTAAAGCCTTAGATCTCAATTCCTACATTCGGCCAGCCTTAGTATATTAGCATAAAGCCTATTTGGCTATAAAACCAAATCCTAGTAGGATTTGTATTCTTAAAACTTACCTTTGATGCCGATTTGATGACTATTCAAATCCCGGAAACTTGTATTCTTCCCTTTTGAAATCGGCTAGTCACTAGATCCCTTGAATTGGTTAGTTTTCGGTTAAAGCAAATAGATCTAAGTACTAAGATAGGGCCTTGGCCGATTACATATCCACTTACCTTGTGATGAAATTCCCGAAATTGATCCTTGCTCCCTTAAGGATGTCGAAATTCCTATAACCATATGTTAGATTTAATCTAACATTAAAACATAAAACATGGCCTTTGGCCGAATATACATATGTCTTACCTTGAATGTTGAAATCCCGGAGAACTCCTCCTTCTCTAGTCGACACCACCTAAATCTCGAAATTCCCTTCCATAGTTTCGGCCACAAAATAATCATGATATTAGTTCCTATGTTACGGCTTGAAGAAGAGAATAAATTGATGACCATAAAATTCTTACCCTTAATATTGAATTCGACAGATCCCTCCTGACACCACTTCAGAGATTCGGCTTAGAGACTTGATGAACAATCGGCTATGAACCCTCTATGCATTCGGTTTCAAAGATGAAAGAAGAGAGGAATATTTGGCTTAGAAGGAATCGGCTAGGAGGCTAAAAGAAAAAGAAGAAAAAGATGGATGCTCAATAACAAGAGGAAATTCGGCAGAGAGGAAGGAGAATTTGCTTAAGAAATTCGGCAAAGGGAAGAGTGAAGGAATGAATGGCCTCTTTTCCTCTAGTAGCCGAAATTACTAGCTAGAGTCCCTTACTTGGCCACCACTCTTCCTTATTTTGATAGCTTTATCCCTTGAATTATCACTTTATTAAAAAAAATTAATCCAACAATTATCTCTTGAAATTAATGATAAATAAATCCTTTATTTATCCCTTATTTATCCACTAATTAAAAAAGAATAAAAGCTCCTAGAATTTAGCCATGTGCCGTCCACCTCTATACTCCTTGTAGCAAAATAAAATTTCTTTTATTTGCTTCCTAAGTGACTCGAACTCAGGCCCACTTGCATAGCTTGTGGCGTCACTTACCTGGGCCTTAAGTGATATCTTCAGGCCACTTTTCCAAGCCTGTTTGTGTGTCAAATTCCTCCTATTAATTTTCTTAAGGCCACCTTGTCTTAGTTTCCTCTTTTTAAACTTTAAAACTTGACATTTCCTTACATTTCCAAGTTTCCAAAAACGTTCGTTTCCCTACTTTAACCTAACATTTCCTTACATTTCCAAGTTTCCCGAAATGTTTACTTTCCTCTTTTGAATCATTTCTAAATCATTTCCTTACATTTCCTAATTTCAAAAAATGTTCAAAACACATTCATAACACATAAGACATGTCATTTCATACAATTAAACCAAAAATGCATAGGCCCTTTTCAGGATGTTACATAACATGTCCTATAAAGCTAAATACTCTCCAACACACTAACATGTCCCGATGAATGGAGCTTAGCTCGACATTCCCTTATCTCTCCAATCTATCACAAGGCTTTAACGCCTAAATCACAAAACACAAAGGTGAGTACTCACAATCCTATGGCACGCCAACTATATCGAACGATTTCAAGAGATCACAATAACAAAATATCCAAAATTACAAATATTTAATTACTATATTAATGCACATAACCTCTGTTCATATTCATCAATTAGCATCCCAATCTCATACATAATGCATTCTTATTGGTTTCACATTTAAATGCACTTTAAGTTCTACACGAATGCTTATTGAGCTATCATATATCAAATCCCATATGTTTGCGTTAAAAATAGTATATTACTGTAATAGCCCATTTTTAGGGAAATCGAAACAGTGGTTTCCAGACCACAAATTTGATGAGTAAATATCTATTTTATTTTAATATTATTTTAATGTCTATGGGATGTTAGTAAGGTCGTATTAAAATTTTGTTGAGAAATTTTGATGATTGCTTGATTAATTAATTGAAAAGGACTAAATCATAAAAAGTGTACAAGTAGAGTTTCATTATTTAAAAGAGTTAAATGGATATGAAACTTTAAAGTGAGTGGCCTTATATGGTAATTAGACCATTCCTATAGTTAGTGGATATTCATAGCAAGGTTTTATTGAAATTATTAAAGTTTTTAAAGGCTAAAATGGTAAGTAAATAAATTAAGGCTAAATTAAATAAAACAAAAGTGTTCATCTTCTTCATTTCATTACCCTAAAACCAATTTTAGCCATTGGAGAAGATGGATCACTTGATTAAGCTTTGGTTGTGTGCATGGTGAGTTTTCAAGCCTTGTTTTAATGATTTTTTTATGTTTTTGGGATTGTTTTAGCTTAATTTAGCTAGCCCGAGGGTAAAATTGTTAAAGATTGAGGGTTTTTCCATGAATGTTTTTGACTGGTTTTTTATTTTTAATGGTAGATTATGAGTTCTTGTTGATAAATAAATAATTTTTGTAAAGTGATTTTTTATGAAAATTTCATTTAGGGATTGATTTGTGAAAATGATAAAAATCCATGTTAAATTTGAAATAAGGGTTTGTATGAGTTGATATAAGTCCCTAATAAGTTTGGTTAGCTTGAATAGGGGATTAAAATGCTTAAATTTCAATTTATGAGCTTAAAGACTAAATTGTGAAAAGTTGTAGTGTTAGGGGCAAAATAGTAATTTTGCATAAATATGAAATGTGGACTAAATTGAACATTAGAAGTATTAAATGGATTGAATTTGGCTATTTAGATCAAGATAGACCACGTACGGTTCTAGATCAGGGAAAATCAAAAGCCTTGGATTAGTTTGACTTCGTTTCTACGCCCCTAGTCGTCAAGGTAAGTTTGTAAGAATAGTTATAATTTTAATGCTATTTTAAATAGTATGTTAGTATGTTATTTATCACGTGAATTGATCGATATGTAAATAATTCAATGCCATGATGGTTACTAAATCTCGGTTGAACCTTAGGAATTCGTAGGATACAGATGATATGTAATTAGGGATTTCATGTTTCGAGTGCTGGTCTTAAATATCCTACTGATGGATGAGGTTCTGCATTTGTTACAAATACTCAACATCTCGTGTGAGCAGCATTGTGTAGCTTACATTCCGACCCATAGCTCATGTGAGCAAGCCCATTTCACAGCCCTTGTGAGCAATGATGTGAATGAAAGGTTAAGGTTATATCTTTAAGCGCACTTTGTGTGAGCTTTTTCGAGTTTCCGATGATATTCTAGATGGTTCAATGGGTATGAAAAGGAAAGGAAATGGTTATGTATCGTGTATTTATGAAAAGTAAATGGTGACTTAAATGATGTGAATAGATGTGTAAGTTATTTATTATGGATGAAATCATATGAATCGTGTATAAATGCACTAACTTGTGTATTTGGTGATGTTGTATAGGCATTGTGCCAAGCTTATGGCTTTAGTTGGTGTTATAATTATGCTATTTACATTATGCAAATTAAATGGTAAGTTATGTTTATGTTATACGAACTTACTAAGCATTAAGTGCTTACATAGTTACTTTCCTATGTTTTATAGATTATTAGAAGCTCGTCGGAGATCTATTACACTATCTAGCATAAATATCGGTAGTTTTTGAATGTTTTGGCCAAGGTTATAATGGCATGTATAGGTGGAATTTTAATGTTATTTTGGTGAATGTTTAATTGGAATTTGGCTTGTATAAGTTATGGATGTTATCTTGGTTTGACACCATTTGATGCTTGCTAGATTATATTGTAGTAGTTATCTCTTGATGCATGTTTTGGAATGGCTTATATAGTATGTATTTAAGTAGCTTGATTACGTTTAAACTATGGCAGCTTTTGAAAATGTATTGAACTAGTAGTTGATGAATGAAAAACGGCAAAATATGTATGTTTAAATAGGTTTTGATGATTGTATTTGAGGTGCCTTGAATGGCATATTGGTTAGTTGATTTAGAACACTTGAATTGGTCATTTTATGCATGTTTTGATAGGGTTTTGATGTTTTGATTATGAGCACAAAAAGGCCTATAGGATTATGCATGAATTGGTGTAGGGAATGGCTTGATTTTAGGCAAATCTTAGGTCCACACGGCCTGAGACATGAGTGTGTGACTCACGACCATGTGTCTCTTGTAGGTTCCTTTGCATGCAAGTCAGTGAGTTACACGGTCGTGCACAAAAGTGTGTGAGGTAATTTCGAGAGTTACACAACCTGGCACACGGGCATGTGACACGGTTGTGTGGCCCTACTAAATGACTTGCATGGGTGAGGACACGGGCTAGGACATGGCCATGTGTCCCTAGTTCGAAGGTTACACGACCTGAGGCACAGGCGTGTGTCTCAGCCGTGTGAGACAGATCTATATTCGAATTTTTGTATCTTTTTCCTAGACTTTCTGAATGTTTCCAATTCAGTCTCAAATTATTTCTAAGTTATTTTCTAAGGGCTCAAGGGCTCGATTTAGGGACAATATGTATGTGAATGAACGTTTTATAATTTGTTTATGATAATGTATGAAATGTATGTCTAAATGTTTTATTCATACGGTATTGCTTTGTAACCCTAATCTGGTGATGGATACGGGTTAGGGGTGTTACAATCACATATCACATTCACATAATTTCACATATTACCAGCGGTAATAACATCACACAACACAATCCAACGTATACATGCATGACTTTTCAACACAAGAATCAAGCATAGGAAAGACTTACTCTCGAAACCTAGAATAGGGGTTCAGGCTATTCCTAAGCTCCCGATTAACACTATGCATTGCGCATACTAGCAGCGACTCCAGAACACTCAACAATCACGCTTCCACTTACTAGCCGAAAGCTCAAACAAGCTTTTCCTTGCCTTTAGACTTACTCGTAGTGGCTCCTAATTGATCCCACGCTTTGCACACAAAACAAGCAAGTTCCAAAATCATTAAAATACCCTTGAACACAACCAAATAGTAAGGAAAACACAATTCAAGCATCTCATTTCTCACTAATAAAAACTAGCTAGTTTTGCTGAAATTGAAGTTTTGAACTTTTAATATAATTTTTTTAATCCTCAATTTTGATTTCAAACATCTTAAATATCATTTAATTTCATATCTAAGCCACTAATTTCACCTAAATCTATGGTTTTAAATTTTCAAAAACTTTAAGCTTTCATGAACACGTAAAAGGGGAAAATATTTTATTCTTAAAAATTCAATTATAAACTATGAAATTGAAGTGAAATACCTTCTAATTAGGTTAGAATAAATCAAAAATCACTTTGAAAAAACAAGTTTACTAAGGATTACGAGATTTTCACATTTGAATCCAAGCTTGCTTTTAAAACATCAAATCCATATATAATCGTTTAAAACTCTAGTTGAATTAACAACCATTTAATCCTGAGAAGTTAGAATATTACCTTAATTCAATGAAAATGGTGACCTACAACTCTAAATAGGGATCTGAACTAAAGAAGAAAAATGTAGAATTTGGGGAAGAAAATGTGATTTTCATTTGAAATTGGGGGTTAGTTCTGTGTTTGGGAGGTTAATAAATCTAAAAGAAAGAGTTAATTTTGAAGTAACTCTCTAATTTTAGGTTTATAATTTTTTTGAATTGTTTGGGGTTTTGAAAGGAAGATGTGAATCACTCCAAGTAGAAGACCAATTTTAAAAAATTGGGCAATTTGCCCTTTTGGTCACTCCATGTTTATCCCATTTTCCAATCAGGTCCAAATTAGACCTCAAAATTAAATTCTGTTTTAAGCTAGCTAGTAAAATAAAAACTCGATTACATTACTTTAATACCTTAATTACTTACAACCCTAATTTTTGTATCTGACTCAAATCCTCGGTTTAATAGCCCGATTGTTCTAACCTGAAACTACTAGCTCAAGTTTTGGGATGTGGCATTACTTGGACTTTGGGCTATTTATGGTTTTAATCATTTTTAACAAGTATTCATATCGTTTTGGGCTATAAATTATTATTCTAGACTGTGGTTTGTGGTTTTTGGTTTGCGTTATATGCATGCAATATTTAGACATAGTGATTATAAATGGTAACCGGTAAATGCATGTTACTTGCCTTCATTAAAATCTGTCATGAACAATGATTTTCTCCTACATTGAAAGTCATCGTGTTTTTGCAAAACAAAGCGACGAACGAATAGTTTTCTAGAAAAAATCACTATTAATAATTAAATGAATCTTAACTATAGATGGTTTGTTAATTTAACATTTTCAAAGTGACTCAAGGATCAAACCATGGTTTTTCTTAAACGAGCCAAATTAGAGTTTTTCTTAGGTTTGTAGGTTAACTTAGCCATTACGGTGGCTAATGTAGTCTTCACAATCTGGCCATAACGTTTAAGACGGGTTGGGGAGGTTACAAATACAATTGTAAATGAAATTTGAGTCCAACCTCAAATAGTCTCGTTATACCCTTGCAACGATGCACATATGTCATTGTTATATTTACAAATCCCTATATATGTTTTATTTTATATATAAGCTGCCCAAATCTTTCAATTGTAGTTGTCACTAAATTTTATGCATTTAGTTGCATAAATGGTTGCATAAGAGTCAAGGACTATGTAATCCACTAATTCACTATTGTTATAGTCCTTGATTCTTCAAACTATAACATTTTTTTTTTTGGAAGTATTTGGCCACAAAGATCTCACTAGTCTCTTCAACAGAAGGGAAATTCATGTCACACCTTAGAATTGGTAAATCCAATTGAGAGTGAGATAATGCATGTTAATTTTGTGTTGGCGCACTATGATAACATGATCTGCCACTTGACTAGTTGGTTTGCGAGATAAAGTTTTGGCACACACTAACATAGAATCTGCTCGTTGGCAGTACCTAGAGATTTAATGTCAAATGTTAAACAAAGAATCCACTTAATTATCTTTAAGATCACATCAAATGTTAAACATCGCCAAGACATAGTATGCCCGATTTGCATGAATAATGTTCAAGTAGGTTTTGTATCGAGTTTAGTTAGAGTTGTTGGGATTTTGCAGTAACAGAAGAGGGGATTAAAATAGATAGTAGAGTAGTGAGATATATGAAAGATTGTTTGTACACTAAAATAAGCTCACTAAAGAAATCATTATAGCAACATGGTTGGCCACTTTTCAACAGTAGTCAATTGAATTGTTTTGACCCTCCCCATGATGGGTCAAGAATAAGTTAAAGCTTTTCTAGATTTTCTTTTACCTGCCCTAGAGTTTGAAGGGAAATCAGGGGGATCGAGAGCATATTATGGGAATGGGACATTTCAAATGGTTTTTCTATCTACTTAATTTTCAGGTTCTTATTTCTAACCTCAACATTCTGTTCTTCTTATTCGTTAATATAGAACTATGATCTCATTTAATGAGTAGATGATTCAGCCTTCTAGTAAGTCTTATAGCTTTGCACATTACGATTATAGAAGGGAAGGGTGTTACAATAAGGCCCTACTTAGGGGTCACATGTAGTTAAAATGTTAGTAAAATGTATGTAATGGGGATTCTAATGGAATTCTTATGATCTTTTAAGTAGTTGATGCTACTAGTTTGGGACAAACATTTGAAAAAAAAAAGCTTAAGGCCGAGGTTAAGATTGGTATTTAGTGAGTCTGTAAACCTAACTCCTACATGTCATGTAATTACTTATATGTGTGTTTTTTTAAGAGGCATCTACAAGTACATAAATAAGATGAACAATGTGCAGCATGATATGACGTTGTGTGATATAATATGTTGTTGCCAGCGTTTGTGTGCTAATATCCTAATACTTTTCTGTTATATGATTCCAGTACCTAGCAAATCTAGGTTATGTAAAAAGGTGAGAAAGAGATCTATTTGTGCAGCCTTTGGTAAGGAAACTATAATACTAACCGGATAGGCAGATCACTATGAAACGTAAATTTATTGTGTAGCCTCCGGTAAGGCAGCTATAATGCTAACTGGACTGGTAGATCACTAAATAAAGTTATGGAGAATTCATGGCCATGGCATCATATGATAATACGCTAAGAAGGTATGAAGGTAAAAGACCATGTAGGAGAAGCTTCATGGCATCCAAAACGATGGTCCGCCAGGACAGTAAACATGTTGATAAACCATAAAAGTAACATATTTTAATCCCACATTTAGTATGCTTTTAGATTATTTAAGCCTCGATTGATATAAAAAAGTGCTCTTAATCCTTTCTTTTCATGTCTTATACCCAGGAAAGCACCCGAGGATGAAAAGAACATAAAATAGGCCCAAAATGGAGTAAATGGGCCATCTCACGAAATCCACATGGCCTAGACTTAAGCCCACAGGCCGTGCTACATTGACCATCTAGAACATGGCCTTACCCCCGATTCACACAGCCGTGCCTCATTAAAGAAGTCGGAACACGGCTTGAAGAATAGTCACATGGGCGTGTGACATGGTCGTGTCCCAGTCGTGGCAAAGAGCAATTTCATTCGGATTTGGATACTTTGGGGTGAAGAAACACATTTCAAGAGCCTATATAAACCCCCTAAAGTGTTACCTGAAAGGGGGGCGGTTAGCTAGGCCAAGGAGCCAAGTCGAAAAGGTCAAAGTTGTGGGAATCACTCGAAGATAGCCAGTTGATCCATCTCTAGAAGCCAGAATTCTACTCAAGACGGCGGATCTCTTCTTCAATTCCTTCAGGTAGTTTTATGGATTTCTTATGTTTTGTTTTATCTTTTCTTCTGAGATGTTTTCTTTATTTGTTATGAACTAAACCCTTCAGATACCTGAAGGGGATGAAACTTAGATGAATCTTGTTATTGTTTTCTGAACTATAAGATAAATACTTGATTTTTTCTTAATTATGTGCACTTAATTCTTGTGTTAATGTTTCCGGGATATTGATTCAAGTCAGATGTTCTTAGGTGGAGGAGCAAAAGTCCCTGCTTAGGAATAGATCTAGCATAATTAAAGCGGAGTCGTTCGCGCGCCTAGAGATAAGGTGACGAGATTTTGCCGGATTAGGGTGAAACCTAGTATGGGAATCCATAGATCGATTTACTACTATTCTAGGGGGTTATTAATGAGAAAGAGATTTCAATTAATTAACCTAGGGTTAGACATTATTCGCCTCGAGAGAGGGTTAAATATAAATTAGGGTATCCTACGGATCAAGTCAAGTGAATAAATCGTATGGTTCAGGGTTAATTAACAAGTGAAGTCTAGGTGGATTCTTCCTGAGGGTATCGTCTTAAATCAACTGAGTCTTCCTTTAAGTTATTTCCCAATTCATTCTTTTTGTCTTTGCGTCTTTAGCTTAGTAGTAGTTAGATCTAAACAACTTCACTTATTTTAGGCTAGATAATAAAAAGAAGGTTAGTATTAGTACTTTTAGTTCCTTTGGGTTTTACTATCCGGTCTTGCCTTAGCTATACTACTGTTCGATAGGTACACTTGCCTTTAATCGTTGTCAGAGTTAGTTTGCAGGTTCGATCATTCTCTTTATAAATTTTAAGACTCTGATTCCAGCGATCACATGTATTATCTAGAAAGCCTATCTAGTGAATTCTCTGGAAAGCTTTTGGGGCAAATTCTCTGTAAAACCTTCATGGTGTAGTATTCAGAAAGCCCCAGTGGCAAAGTGATCTAGGGAATACTTGTTGCAAGTTTTTTAGAAGGTTTGTATTCTGGATTCTGCAATGCCTAAACGACGAGTTGATATTCCACCATTGGAGCGAGATTCGGCCATGTCTATGAGGCATTATTTGAAAGACTTCTTGGCAGTATACCCGTTTAATGAGTCCGTCATAGTGATCCGCCATGTCTAGGAACCTTGTGTATTTGGAATATTAGTGGTGCAAGTGTCAACCAAACTTGGAATTTTTTAGGTTTTGTATTGAAGTCGTCTAGAATTCTATTGCTTCAATTAAAATGTTGTATTCTTCTAAGTATGTTTGTATGGACTGAATTAAAGTTAACTGGTGTTCTGATAATCGTTGGGCACTGTAAAGGAATCCGTCAAGGGTAGTATCCATTGAGTTTCATTCTGGGAAGCGTATTTAACTACTATCTGTAAAGAAATTGTGTAATGGGATTAAAAATATTATGTAAATTTTGAGATTCGCCGGTTGAGTAAAATTTGTAAAGGATGGCTAAGTGTAGATATTGGCGTATGGTTATCTACCAACTAGGAAGTAGAAAAGTATTCGCCAAGGTTTGAAATGAAATCCAAAACCTTTGAGTCGAATATTTTACAACATTGCTTAAAGGTAATAATGAGTGACGCTCACTATGTTTGTTTGAACTTATATGCGTCTTTTGGTACACAGGTTCTAAGAATCAAACCAGTACGCTGGGTGGGACCAAGCCAAGGATGCGCCATGGTGGCAGATTGAGGGCAATGTTATGCATACAGAGGGACACTTTTAGAAAAATGTTTTGAAATGACAAATAGTAAAACATGCTACGAATATGTCTGTTTTATTAAACATTTATGTTGTAAGGTTTTCTATTACCTTTGAGATTCTTTGACAAACGATAAATTTTTCATCCAAACCATTTTATCTTAAAAAATATTTAAATAAATAAGAGGTACATTCAGTATGGTTTTCTCAAATTTTTTAATTTTGTTAAGTATATAAGTATTGTGACATCTTATATTCAGATCTGGTAAATTGAGTTGGGTATAGGGTGTTACAAGTTAATTAGTATTAGAGCTTTCGGTTTACCCGACCCTCTGGAAGTTAAGTGTGAGTTAGCCCTGTATGCATAATACACCGGACCTCGCTTAGTCCCTCAAGTAAGTCAACAGGCTTTTGTGAAACACCCCAAACCCGGCCCACGAGCCTTGACCGGATCTGGTATGTTCCTGGAGAAAAAAACGTTTCAAGTACTTATTTGTTACCTTGGAAAGTTTGGGTGTTTTTGAAGAAAATTTGATTTGTGTTGGGTTCGAATTGAAAAGTCTAGGTTTTAATAAAACTTTATTTACAAAATATTAAGTTAAAAACATTGCCGAGTTCTTAGAGTTTACTATTTAAACTAGAAACCATTTGTGTTAGGTGTCAAAACATTTTAAGATTTATTTTTTTTAAGAAAAGTTACTTAAACTTTGTTTTGATAAAAATTGTATCATACTAAAATAAATAGAAATGCATGCATAAACAGTCCAATACTAATGGCCTTATTACATCAAAGAAAACCCGAAATAAAATCCAAAATTAAAGAAAATAAAGTCTTAAATAAAATAACTTGAAGCTGAGCATGGCCACCACCCAAGTTCCTGCCGACCCGGTCCAACTACTGAGCGTCACCTGAAAAATATCCCACAACGGGGTGAGTCAAACAGACTCAGTGTATAACCACCAACACTAAGTCCTAACGATTTAGGCATAACAGATCATGTATATACACATGGAAATTAAATTTAATGATGCAATCCCAAACCCAAACCTAGATACCATCCGCTACACATCACTCGTACCAACCATCACACCGTGGGGACTACTAAGTCGACCCTCCATCCGCTACACATCATCGAAGGCAATCGCTGCAGACGACGTGCTCATCGCCCTTATATATATTGTGGCATAGCCACCAGATAGTTATTTGTGAGATAAGTCACCACATTCAGATTTCGTGACATAAGTCACCACATTCAGATATTGTGGTATAAAACCACCAGATCACTTCCCCTTTTCAAATTCACCCATATGCCCCATGTCATACAAATATGCATAAACCATGTCATATTCCTTATTCACATTCTTATAGTTTCACATATGTGTCATAACAGATCATATTATACTCATAGTAGGAGTAGGTAAACGTACTTGAGTACTTTGTACCATTGCATGGTACCCTAGCCATATCTTTCACATTCTTATTAACACATGCATTAAAATAATACCATAAATCTATTAAAACTAAGGGTAGGGCTACACACCTGGTATTAACGCTTTATTGAAATCCCGAAAACCCGATCTAATGCTTTAGATCCTTAATTCCTACATTCGGCCAACACTTAGTATTTTAGCAAAAGCCTATTCGGCTATGTAATAAAATCCTGAAGGATTATCACAATTTAATCCTTACCTTGCTGCCGATTTGGTGACTACTCAAATCCCAAAACTTTGTAGTGTTTCATCCTTGCAATCGGGTAGCACTAAATCACTTCATAGGTTAGTTTTCAGCTTTTGAATAAATAAGAAACAGGTCTAAGTCACTAAATAGGGCCTTGGCCGAATATCACATGTACTTACCTTGTGGACCTAAATCCCGAAATATCACTTGTCCTTGGTCTCTGTCGAAATCTCTACAAGCACTATGTTAGATCCAATTCTAACATTAAACACGATAAATGGCCCTTGGCCTATGATATTATTCACTTACCTTGGATAACCAAAGCTCAAATAACCTCCCTTAGTAGTCGGCTACACTAGAAATCCCGAAAGATCCTTCAAGTATTCGGCCAAAGACAATAATGGAATTAGTACCTTGATTTCGACAGTCAGTGAAAGAAAGAGAATTGTATTTCAACATAGAAGAGGTTCCTTACCAACTTAATCAAATGTCCCTCCTTGAAGCAGAGAAATTTGGCTCTTGCTTAACTGATCCAATCGGCTCCTAAGGGGGTAGAGGAGCATTCGGCTATGGCCTCCAAGATAAGAGATTCGGCTTCAAGGTAGAGATGGTGTTTCGGCACTTTAATGATGAAGAGAAAAAGAGTAGAGAATGGGGGCTATAAGGTTTCGGCTATGGCTCTCAAATGAGGATGGAGTATTCGGCTAACACCAAATAAAAGAAGAAGCTTGGGAAAAAGATATAGGTTCGGCCAAGAAACAAATAGGGGAGAAGAAGAAAGAAACATAAATGGCCTTGATGCTCTTGAAGTTTCGGTCAACACTAAAAAGAATAAGCAAGCCGAAACTAGGTGTATTTTTCACAAAAAGAAAACGGCACAAAAGGGGAAAGAGAGAACTAAATTTCGGCACTCATTCCCCCCTAAATGACCGAAAATAGTCACCAAAAGAGTCCCCTGGCCGGCCACTTCTCATCCCCCTCTCAAATCCCAATTTTTTCTCCTATTTTTCCTCTCTTCTGTCCATTCAAAATATTTTGAATGGGTCAACTATTATCCCTTCTTATTAGCCGAATTTTAAAAGAATAAAACAAGTCTTTATCCTCATCATTTCAAAGTCCTCTTGCCGTCCAACACTCTCCCCTCCTTGACGCAAAAACAAATGCCCATTTGCTTCCCTTGCCACTCGAACCTCCTCCCTTGGAACCCCTTGCTAACGCCACCTTCCCTGCACCCTAAGTAGCGTCCCAAGCCACTCTACTACTTCATTTGTTGTGCCATAACTCCCACACAATTTTTCTTAATACCTCCTTAGCCTAGCTCCCTCCTTTTAAACTTAAAATTAAATAATTTCTAAGGCATTTGACTACACACTAAGGTTCACGAAATTCATAAAAACACATTCCACATACACATAGATATGCTTCCACATACAATTTAGCAATAATGCATAAGCCATAAATCCGGGATATTACAGTTCTACCCTCCTTAAAGAAATTTCGTCCTCGAAATTTCCCACTAACGAACAATCGTACATCCTAACTCACCACACTATGCTATTGCTGCGCACTCTGATCTTAATGAAACTAACATACTTTCTAGGTACAGTCTCCAAGTTTACACTCAAAATTCTAGATACTTTACTAGAAATCTCAGAATGAGCTAATCCTATCACGAACAAGGCAATAAAGGGTATTCCAGAAATAGGAAACGTACCCGTTGTCACATCTGGCACATCTTCCTCCTCGCGGCGCCTGACTGCATAAACTAACCTTGGTTGTCTCGCATCTGCATCCTCAGCACCTCTGCCTGGTGCTCCACGACCTCGGCCGGAACCATTTCCTCCATGGTTCGGACCACGACCCCTCGTCGCCTGCTGACCACCTTTTCCAGCCTGATTAAAACCCTGACCTGCTGGTCGATTCCCATCTGGTTTCATAGGACAGTCCTTAATCATGTGATCCTTGGATCCACACTTAAAACAGCCCCCTGTCTTCTTCTAACACTTCCCTAGATGCATCTTTCCGCATTGAGCGCAAGTACGGTACTACTCTCCTGCAACAACCTGCTGACTTCGCGGCCCATCAACTTTAGGCCTCTTTTGCATGTTCCTTGATGACCCTGCTGATCCAAATCCTCTCTTCTGCCTATTCCTATCCGTGTTCTGTCTCACGGATTCCTTTACTCCTTCGGCTACTTTAGCCTTCTCCACCAACACCGTAAACTCCCGCTCTTGCTGTGGGGCTATCAATAACCTCAGACCATCCCTTAGTCCGTCCTCAAATTGGACACATCATTCATGCTCCGTAGCCACTATCCCTCGAGCATACCGGCTCAACCTTAAGAATTCAACCTCGTACTCCGCTACAGACTTGTTCCCTTGAACCAGCCCCAGAAATGCCTTCCTCTGTGCATCAATGTAGTTAGTACCAACGTACTTCTTCTGGTATGCCGTCTTAACATACTCCCAAGTGAGTTCCTCAGCCGTAGCACCATCCCGAACTGTGAGCCACCATTGATATGACTCATCACGGAGAAGCGACACCATCCCTTTCAGCTTCTCCTCAGCAGTTAAATCGAGCTCATCCATAATTCGTTCGGTCGCCTCCAACCAATACTCAGTAGTACTGGGTGCCACACCAGATACACCACGGAACACCTCAGCTCCATTGGCTCGAAGTCGCTCGGGTACAGATTTTCGAGCTCCCATATTTCCACCTGCTCCAGCCACCATCTCAAGAACTCGCAGCACCGCCTGCGATACTGCATCATCCCCCGTCTGATCTTGCTGCTCAACACCCACAGCTGGTGGTGGGGGTGATGGTGGTACCTCATTCTCAGACCTTTGACTCGATCTAACGGGTTCCGATACGGTCATCCTGCCTCTACCACGTCCTCGCACATTACGACCACGTCCCCTAGAACTCATGTCTACTATCGTGATTTAATCTGAGTTAAGAAATTTTTATGCATTAGTCCTTGTTCCACTGGTTATCCGCGAAGAAATTTTATGAAAAGAAGTTTAATAGTAGTTCTTTCGATCATTTAGAGTTTCAATTCTTCTACCCTAATTCAGAGTAACACATCCATTCAATAGTATCTACCACACACATTCACCATTCGCACATTTTTGTCTGTTCCTAACCCAGGGGTATTTTCGTCATTTCCCTTACAGGGGTATTTTGGTAATAAATCGGGGTCAATTCCCAAAAATCTAAAAGGGCACTCCGAAATTTTAAAAACTCATGGGTATTCTTGAAGGATAAATTTTTCAAATCAAAGGTATTGCGGACATTTTGGAAATCGAGGTTATTTTGGTAATTTAGTAAACCAGGGGTAATTAAGTAAATTTTTCCAAATCAAGGTATCTTGGTATTTTTGCAAAATAGAGGTTTCTGGTATTTTGAAAAAATATCTTAGTAAAAGTCGAGGGTAGTATGGTAATTTTATAACTCAAGGGTATTTTAGTAATTTTGCAACCAGAGGCATTTTTGTAATTTTGTAAATCGGAAATATTTTGGAAAAATTTTCAAAATAATCTTTTGCTACAATTAAAAGGGTAATTTAGTGATTTTGAAAACTAGGGTTTTTATAAACAGTATGGCTAGTCCCTTTCGGGTTTTAATTATTGAGTTTAGCCCGTGAATAAGTCCTCTTGGTTAGGGTGAACCGTCACTACGCACCAGGTAGGATTCGAGTGGAGAGGAGGTGAGTCACTAGGACTGCTTAAATACCAAGCTCCCACCGAAACCAATCCTAGACATGTGCACAATGGTTGCCACACCCTAACTCGGCGACTTAAACACTGGTTTGTTTAATTAGGCTTTAAAGTTTTATGTTATTCTGTATTGGGGTAAGCTAATCCTAGGGTTCAATAGTTCCTTAATATACTAATCTACGTCCCCTTTATTCCCACATACAAATCATATAATAAATCACACAATAGATAGGGGTACTTACCTGGTGGACTTCGGGTCGGAGACTTAGGTGCCATGCCAGAAAAACCTACTTATTTCACAAAAATTTTCACAAAATTCATTTGGGTTTGATTTTGAAAAACATTCTGGGCTTTAAACCCAAGGCCGAGAGTTTAAAACTGGGCTCTGATACCAAACTGAAACACCCCAAACCCGGCCCACGAGCCTTGACCGGATCTGGTATGTTCCTGGAGAAAAAAACGTTTCAAGTACTTATTTGTTACCTTGGAAAGTTTGGGTGTTTTTGAAGAAAATTTGATTTGTGTTGGGTTCGAATTGAAAAGTTTAGGTTTTAATAAAACTTTATTTACAAAATATTAAGTTAAAAACATTGCCGAGTTCTTAGAGTTTACTATTTAAACTAGAAACCATTTGTGTTAGGTGTCAAAACATTTTAAGATTTATTTTTTTAAGAAAAGTTACTTAAACTTTGTTTTGATAAAAATTGTATCATACTAAAATAAATAGAAATGCATGCATAAACAGTCCACTACTAATGGCCTTATTACATCAAAGAAAACCCGAAATAAAATCCAAAATTAAAGAAAATAAAGTCTTAAATAAAATAACTTGAAGCTGAGCATGGCCACCACCCAAGTTCCTGCCGACCTGGTCCAACTACTGAGCGTCACCTGAAAAATATCCCACAACGGGGTGAGTCAAACAGACTCAGTGTATAACCACCAACACTAAGTCCCAACGATTTAGGCATAACAGATCATTCATATACACATGGCAATTAAATTTAATGATGCAATCTCGAACCCAAACCTAGATACCATCCGCTACACATCACCCGTACCAACCATCACACCGTGGGGACTACTAAGTCGACCCTCCATCCGCTACACATCATCGAAGGCAGTCGCTGCAGACGACGTGCTCATTGCCCTTATACATATTGTGGCATAGCCACCAGATAGTTATTTGTGACATAAGTCACCACATTCAGATTTCGTGACATAAGTCACCACATTCAGATATTGTGGTATAAAACCACCAGATCACTTCCCCTTTTCAAATTCACCCATATGCCCCATGTCATACAAATATGCATAAACCATGTCATATTCCTTATTCACATTCTTATAGTTTCACATATGTGTCATAACAGATCATATTATACTCATAGTAGGAGTAGGTAAACGTACCTGAGTACTTTGTACCATTGCATGGTACCCTAGCCATATCTTTCACATTCTTATTAACACATGCATTAAAATAATACCATAAATCTATTAAGACTAAGGGTAGGGCTACACACCTGGTATTAACGCTTTATTGAAATCCCAAAAACCCGATCTAATGCTTTAGATCCTTAATTCCTACATTCGGCCAACACTTAGTATTTTAGCAAAAGCCTATTCGGCTATGTAATAAAATCCTGAAGGATTATCACAATTTAATCCTTACCTTGCTGCCGGTTTGGTGACTACTCAAATCCCGAAACTTTGTAGTGTTTCATCCTTGCAATCGGCTAGCACTAAATCACTTCATAGGTTAGTTTTCGGCTTTTGAATAAATAAGAAACAGGTCTAAGTCACTAAATAGGGCCTTGGCCGAATATCACATGTACTTACCTTGTGGATCTAAATCCCGAAATATCACCTGTCCTTGGCCTCTGTCGAAATCTCTACAAGCACTATGTTAGATCCAATTCTAACATTAAACACAATAAATGGCCCTTGGCCTATGATCTTATTCACTTACCTTGGATAACCAAAGCTCAGATAACCTCCCTTAGTAGTCGGCTACACTAGAAATCTCGAAAGATCCTTCAAGTATTCAGCCAAAGACAATAATGGAATTAGTACCTTGATTTCAACAGTCAGTGAAAGAAAGAGAATTGTATTTTGACATAGAAGAGGTTCCTTACCAACTTAATCAAATGTCCTTCCTTGAAGCAGAGAAATTCGGCTCTTGCTTAACTGATCCAATCGGCTCCTAAGGGGGTAGAGGAGCATTCGACTATGGCCTCCAAGATAGGAGATTTGGCTTCAAGGTAAAGATGGTGTTTCGGCAATTTAATGATGAAGAGAAAAAGAGTAGAGAATGGGGGCTATAAGGTTTCGACTATGGCTCTCAAATGAGAATGCAGTATTCGGCTAACACCAAAAAAAAGAAGAAGCTTGGGAAAAAGATATAGGTTCGGCCAAGAAACAAATAGGGGAGAAGAAGAAAGAAACATAAATGGCCTTGATGCTCTTGAAGTTTCGGTCAACACTAAAAAGAATAAGCAAGCCGAAACTAGGTGTCTTTTTCACAAAAAGAAAACGGCACAAAAGGGGAAAGAGAGAACTAAATTTCGGCACTCATTCCCCCCCCTAAATGACCGAAAATAGTCACCAAAAGAGTCCCCTGGCCGGCCACTTCTCATCCCCCTCTCAAATCCCAATTTTTTTCTCCTATTTTTCCTCTCTTTTATCCATTCAAAATAATTTGAATGGGTCAACTATTATCCCTTCTTATTAGCCGAATTTTAAAAGAATAAAACAAGTCTTTATCCTCATCATTTCAAAGTCCTCTTGTCGTCCAACACTCTCCCCTCCTTGACGCAAAAATAAATGCCCATTTGCTTCCCTTGCCACTCGAACCTCCTCCCTTGGAACACCTTGCTAACGCCACCTTCCCTGCACCCTAAGTAGCGTCCCAAGCCACTCTACTACTTCATTTGTTGTGCCATAACTCCCACACAATTTTTCTTAATACCTCCTTAGCCTAGCTTCCTCCTTTTAAACTTAAAATTAAATAATTTCTAAGGCATTTGACTACACACTAAGGTTCACAAAATTCATAAAAACACATTCCACATACACATAGACATGCTTCCACATACAATTTAGCAATAATGCATAAGCCATAAATCCGGGATATTACATTTTGTATGGTGAATACTTTGGTATACTATCAGTATTATGGTATGTGGGATGCTTGGAAGAAAGATGATAATTTCATTGCTAAAAGAAGGAAAACATTACAAACTGAACAAAGAAATTAAATACAATAAAAGAAAAGGGTCATTAGTTTTCCTTCTCAGTTGGTTCTGTGGGGGCTTCCTCTGTCTAGGGGTGTTCTCTTGGACCTCTTCAAGGTCTATTTATGGTTCATTAATAGTGAAGAAATTGGTTCTTTTCTTCCATTCCTTCTGGAACTTTTCCCAATCTTCGCCTTTAGGACTATAAACGTTGAAGTTGAAGGAATTAGGGGTGACCTTCTGCAGATAGTTGAAGTCCACCTGACTCAGACCGAGAAGACCAGTAGCAACTTGGGCGTGAAGGACCAGGTTGGATTGTAGCTTGGGCAAGGCCTCTGCCAAATTCTTTTTGGTGTCCTCATAGTACTTCTTAAGAGCTTCCTCATTGGTTTGGCGTAGACACTCCAACTCGAATAAGCGTTTTTGGTCTAGAGATTTGAACTTCTCCTCTCACGAAAACTCTCTGGCTTTTAGTTGTTCTATCTCTTCCTCTATCTGTCTGGCTCAACTTTCTAAACTTAACTATTTAGACTTCCAAGCAAAGACACAAGAATCAAGATCTTTAATTTGGTCAACGGCTACCTCATGTGCCTAGCATAGTTGAGCCAATGATTGTTTGCCAAAATGTACAGACTCCTCTAAGCCTGCTAGTTTAATGTTGTTCTAGTTGCAAATCTCCTGAAGGGCCCAACTCATAAGTCTATATCCAACTGCTAAAGCTTGGGAGGCCCTCGCTAGTACAGAGAATGGATACAATTGAGGATTCAAACAAAGAAAATAGAGGAGAGCCTCTTCACCTGTTGAGGCAAGATGTTGTTTCGCTGCTAATGAATGATGCCCAGTGAGAAGGGAGGCTGCCTTGACCTCAAGAGATCCCTCTATGGGAAAAGTTCATCTGCTTTACTAGTTGGAGCATTGTTGGGCATGGAACCAAGAGGAGCCTCTGCCAATTTGGTGGACTCTATTGGCAGACTCTACTGACAGAGTTGGAGCTAGAGGCAAGCAGGAACAAAATGAGTGTTGGCTCTCAGGAAGTAGGCCTTTTCATAAGTATACACCGCCGAGTCAGCTGTAGGTGGAGACTGTCTTCTGTATGATACGTGTTTCCTTACACCCTTGGCCTCTTTTGAATTTTCCTACCAATCGATGTTTTGGATGGGGCAGCAGTAGCACCCTCATTCTCACGAACCTCATTTAATAAAGCTAAGATGTCCATATTGGTTTATGGATCGAGTGTAGAGGTATGAGAAATAGAAGTAGACCCTGCAATATCAATAGGAGAATTAGTCTAATTGAGAGGAGTGGAAGATGTACCATGACAAATGATATTCTAATGCGTAGATGTAGTAAAAATTATCGTAGAAAAAGAAAAGAGGTTCCCTCGTCCTCCCCACTAAGATGCATGTTAAATCATCGTTGGGGTAGTAAGGCTAGGTCCTCTCAGCAGAAGGGATCGTTTGCCCAATGGCCATTGGGACTCAGCCCTTGTAGACAGTACTGGAAGACATTTTAGATAGTAACAATCTCCCATAACTCCAAGATACGCCCCTTCCTTAACATCTTATATTGTTTTCAAGTGACCTCAAAATAAACATGTTGGCTTTGTTGGAAAATATCCTCATGGGGTAGGGACCACAAAACGGGAAAGCCAAAACCATTTTTGAGTTTACAGGTGACACTCACGAACTTATTCTTTTTAAGATGGAGGTTTGAAGCCCAGTTTTGGATGGCTCAAAGCCTTGGCATGTACTAAAGTGGGCCATTCCAACCAAGGGACCCTATCTTTTATCTTCAATTGATAGATCTTTTGGAAAATGCCAAGAATAGGTGGATCATTGTTCAAACAACAATCAATGAAATAGGCCACCAGTGTCCACCAAGAAAGGGTGGGGAGCTCGCCGATGCAATACTGTACTCATTGAACATAAAGTAGAATAAATCATTTAAAGGCAAATGGAAACCAACCTCGAGTGGGAAGAAGGGAAGAATAAATCCCATGGTGTTGTCACTCTAATGACATGCTCCTCTGACTAAATGAAAATCGAATGTGAAGTTTTTATGAAACATGGCTTTAGCCCCTGAGTAACGAGACAGTTCCTCCACGGTTGTGTTACATTTGTACATAAAGCCAGTACATGACGAGTGCCATCAGGACCCTGGGTCTGATCACAACAGCATTTCGAGGACTATTACTTTTACTTTGGGCAGGACTACTATGGCCTCTTCGACGAGTAGTTGTTCTAACCATTTTTTAATTTTGAAAGAAATGAGAAGAAAGGGGATTACCTCTAAAGAAAATGTGAATCGATGATGAAAAGAAGCAAGAAGCTTTGATAGAAAATAGCTCTAGGGCTCTGATGATACAGTAAAGTGTTTGGGAAGGTGTTTAATCCCAATTTTTATAAACTACCAAGCATCTATAAGAAGTTTTAAAATTTAAGCCAATTGTTCAAATTCTTCAATCACAACATGACATTTATCAAGGTTAAGTCCACGAGACATTTGAAATCATGGGAGTACCTGGAAATTATATCCCTCGAGCCTAGAATCTACCAATCGAGACTGACTGTCTATATTTGTACCCATTGGAATCTTTAAAGTGTCCCCCACTGATAAGCAGTCTGTATAAATATGTTTGGGGATTTCGTCGAGCAATATACTATGGCTGATCAAAGAAGTTAGTAATGCATTATTGGTAATAGTGTTAATAGGATTGTAACACCCTGAATTTGGGCCTAGTAGAATTGGGCCTATTAGGCCTTGGGCATGGAAGCGTTTAAAATTTTTGAGAACAAGATAACGACACTAATGCAAGTTAGACCTTTTAGGTGAGTGATTTTGGAAGGTTAGGGGGCTTCTATGAAGTCTCAGGTTCAAACTTGGGCTTTAGGAAAATTTTGGTTTTAGGTGAATAAAACCCTGAAAGTTAGTAAGTAGGCTTTAAGAATAAAATGTGGAGAAAAATGACACAAAAGGAGTTGTGGTCTAGTAGCAAATGGCACCACATGGGAGACAAGGAAGTGACGCCATAGAGGAAGCAATGGGTCCAAGGTTCAAGTCTTGGCGCTTGCAATTCATTTTGATTTCTTTTTAAGTGAACTTAGACCTTGGCCCATAGACTTATATTTAGTTGCGCATGTTTTAAGTCACAAAAGGAGCTTGTGTTGTGGTGGCATGCAGCGTCTGGAGCATAGGAGAGGGCAAGGGTTCGAATCCTCTTGCAAGCAAAAAAGGATATTTATTTTGCTAAGTTGGGGGGACAGGTGGTTGTGTTGGAATTAAACTCTGCTGAAGGAGGGATCCTACATCCGGAAGCTAGCATGAGAGTGGGCAAGAAGCTGGATTTAAATAGAGCAATCTATGAGGAGAGTAAGGATACATTGGTTGGCGTTTGGGCATAGGAGTGTTCGGAGCGCGGATTAGCTTCAGATTCCTATCAGGTGCGTATTTCGCACTACTCTAGCTGTAGAGCGGCAAATGCCGAAATGCCGGTCACACGACAATGGTAGCCACACGAGCATGCGAGCGCACGTGTGGCAGCTTCGACGCGATAGTTGAGGCCATCATAAGTGTTCTTGTGGGTTTAGGCTATTTGGGCCACGATGGCCCGAAAAGAGCCATGTAGGGCCGATGGGCTATGATTGTGTAGTAGATATTGTAATGGATTATGTGAATCTCATATCTGTGGCTAGATTTGGGCTAAATGGGCCACACGAGTGTGTGGGCCCATTTAGGCCGAGAATGGGCCTTAGGCCCATTCACATCGTTACCTCTGTTTAGAATACCCTTGGTTTAAAATTACTGAAATACCTCTACAAGGTAGAATTACTGAAATACCCCTAATTTGTGAAATTACCGAAATACTCTCAAATTATAAAATTACCAAAATACCCTTGATTTGTGAAATTACCGAAATACCTTCGGATTGCAAAATTACCGAAATACCCCTGACTTGTGAAATTACCGAAATACTGCTAGTTTACAGAATTATCAAAATATCTCGGTTTGCAAAATTACCAAAATACCCCTAGTTTGTGAAATTACTAAAATACCCTTTATGGGTAAAGTTATCAAAATACCCTTTATGGGTAAAGTTACAGAAATACCGTCGACAGGTAAAATTATCGAGATACCCTTACGAGGCGAAATGATCGTTTTACCCCTAACCGATTAAATGATCGTTGTACCCTCGTGGTAGTACTAGTGTTGTATGTGTTAATTGTATGATTGATTATGTTTGAGATGCACTGCATACATGGATTAGTTATGAGTAGAATTACCAAATTACCCCTGCAGGGTAGGATTACCGAAATACCCTTATAGGGTGAAATGACTATTTTGCCCCTAAGGGTAAAAGACTGGTTTTGGCTGGGTGGGTTGGTTTTATCCCCACATGGTGTGTTGGTTGGTACGGGTGGAGAGTTTGGTGGTTAAGGGTTGGGTTACATGTCTATTGCATTGTTACCGAATAGGGCTTAGGCCCAGACCGTTACCGAATAGGGCTTAGGCCCAGACTGATACTGTATGGGCTCGGGCCCAGACTGTGACCATAATAGGGGATTACACACTAAGTTTTCATAAACTCACCCCATTTTTAACTCTGCAGATAATCCCCAGCCTTAGAGGATTTGGAGCTGCAGAGGAGTCGGAGGTGGCCACACGTCAGATATGGTTTAAAGACTAAACTTAGCGATTTTAGTTTAATTTAATTATTTTAAATTATTAGGTTAATAATTTTTGTAATAAGTCCATTGGGTTTTTCTTTTTAACTTTTATTTGGTATTTCTTTAAATTACAAACCGCTGGTCTGTTAAACACGGGTTTTTAAAACTATAACCACTGTTTTCAAAATATCACGTATTTGCAAATGTTTGAATCAAACTTCCGCAACAAACAAGGTTTTGAAAGAAATAATGATTTTGCAAGAGAATGACTTTTAATAAACTACGTTTTGAAAATAAGCAAACGAAATCTGAGGTTTTACATGGCAGAAAGTTTTAAATTCTTTAAGAATGGTTTCTAATGAAAGCATGGTTTTCGAAAAACTCTTCAATGTGACACGCCATATTTGGGCCTAACTTCTAGGCCGGGTTTGGGGTGTAACAGGATGATGGAAAAATAAATTTCCATGACGAAATTTTCTTTAAGGAGATGAGAGTTGTCACACCCCAGAATTGGCGAATCCAATTGAGAATGAGATAATGCATGTTAATACTGTGTTGGCGCACAATGATAACATGATCTGCCACTCGGCTAGTTGGTTGGTGAGATAGAGTTTTGGCATGTACTAACAAAGAATCTGCCCCTTGGTGGTACCTAAGGATTTAATTGCAGGGTGTCTTCAAGTAAAGAAAACTTTCGCTCGAAAACGGATACGCCTAAGAAGAGTATGCCCTAGAGTTTTGTTTAAGCACTAAGAGTTTGTCAACTGTATGAGGAAATTGTAGGAGACTTAATGTTCTTTAAGACATGTCGAGTGTGAAACACTGCCAAGACATAGTACACCCAATTTGTAGGAATACTATACAAGTAGGTTTTGTATCGCGTTTAGTTAGAAGTTGTTGGGATTCTGTAGCAATAGAAGAAGAGATCAAAGTAAAGAGTAGAGTTGCAAGATATATGAAAGATTGCTCATACACTAAAACAAGCTAACTAAACAAATCATCACAGCACCATGGTTGGCCACTTTTCCATAGGGGTCAATTGGATTGTTTTGACCATCCCCATGATGGGTCAACAATAAGTTAAACCTTTCCGGATTTTCTTTTACCTACCCTGGATTTGGAAGGGAAATCATGGGAACCGAGAGTATATTATGGGAAGGGAACATTTCAAAAGGTTTTTCTATCTACTTAATGTTCAGGTTCTTCCTTCTAACCTCAACATTCTCTTCCTCTTCTTTGTTAAGATCGAACTGAGATCTTGTTTAATGAGTAGATGATTCAACCTTATGGTAAGTCTTACAGCTTTGCATGTTACGATTATAGAAGGGAAAGGTGTTACAGGAAGGCCCTACTTGGGGGTCGTTGGAACGAAGAAAATGTGCAAGTGTACACAATCGCAACAAGTAATAAAGTGACAAGGAAATGTCGAGTTATTGTACCCATAGGGACTGTGAAAAGAATTATTTATGAATGCTATTTAAAACACTTTGGTGAAGAAAAATATTTTGTTTGAAGAGGGTGATTAAAACCTAAGATTTTTAACTAAGTAAACTAAATAAATAAATCTCAATTGCACAATTTCAAAATACGATTTTAATCAAGATGACATAATTGTGTTAGAAAATTACATTTCTTAACTTAGAATTATTAAACTCATGTTTATATTGTTACGAATAAATTCACGGCAACTCGGTAATTTGCTAACTTATGAACATACTCACCTACCAAAATCCATTTATCTCTTTACTATATCTCTATGTCAATTCAACCGATTAAACAAATACTAATAGGCAAATATGTTATTGGACATACATACTTATTAAATCGAAATAATCTATTGTACATATCCTTATTTCAATTCAAATGATTAATTAAATCTAATAAGCACATAAAAGACTACGTGAGGTAACAAAGTATCCCTACCTTAAAATAGTTTAATCACAATAATCTTGCAAGTTATGCAAGGCAAATGTATCGTCAGACACCGTTGCTAATTTAACCCTCAGCTACCTTAGATGATTACACATGCACTGATTAAGTATTGTGTCCATTAATTACAATTTCAATCCGTTTAAATAAATAATTCATTAGCTACCTCACAATTGTAATGCAAGATAACTTAGTCATGATTTTACTTAATCAAGCATCTTACGAGGCCTATAACAACATAAACACAATTTTAACAATTTTAGCAAATGAAATGCAATCAACCTAACACGAATTAAATTCAAGCTAAATTGATTAAATTAACCATTCCAAAAACATAAATATTCATATATATGTTCATCATAACAACAACAAAAATTAAAGAGATAGGGAACAAGAATCAAATCCGGTGTTTTTCCGTGGCTTGACTAGTTTGCTCTGTTCTTCCTTCTCCGTTGTCTTCGTCGACCAATACTGCTATGAAAACTTAATTGCTGCTCCAAATGGCTGATGAATGCCCCTTTTCCAAGACGACAAATCGGCAATAGAGCAAGGGAATTTGGAATGGAAAAGAAGAGAGAAAGTGGAGAGAAGAGAGAAAAGATGTGAATGCTTGAGATGTGTTTCAAATGACTAGCCTAATTGGGGTTTTATAGCTGAAGAGGGATACTAAAAACAGCTAAAATTATCAGCCAAAGAGCCCTCCCTTGGCCGGGCCACAAATGTGGCAAGGTTGATAGTTTTAACTTTGCTAATTTGGGCTTGGGGCAAATCTATAAAGCCACCAATTGTGGAGGGGTTTGTTTGCAACTTGAACAAGTATTCAAGGACCTCTTTGCAAGCTAAATAATCAGCCAATAAGCTGATTTGGGTCAGCATATGGACGGTTTTGGGCTATCCACTTCTTGGTCGATTCAGTTCACTCAGTTCGGCTCAACTGGACCACTTTTTCATAATTAATTAATAATAATTTATTTAATCCAAATTAAATTGGATATAAATTAAAATTAATTATATCATGAATTAATACACATAATTGGATAGACTTAGTTTTAAAATTAATTCACCTTCATACTTCAAATTGCTTATCGGTTTTAATCTTCTAATAGTGTAATATCCTGAAAATGGGCCTATGCATTGTTGATTTAATTATACGAAATGGCATGTCTTATGTGTTATGAATGTATTACGAACATTTTTGGAAACTTGGAAATGTAAGGAAATGCTTTAGGAATGTTAAGTTTCAAAAGAGGAAAGTAAACATTTTTGGAAACTTGGAAATGTAAGGAAATGACTTAGAAATGTTAAGTTTAAAGGAGGAAAACGAACATTTTTGGAAACTTGGAAATGTAAGGAAATGTTAAGTTTTAAAGCTTAAAAGGAGAAAGCTAAGGCAAGGTGGCCTTAAGAAAATTAAAAGAAGAAATTTGACACACAAATGGGCATGGAAAAGTGGCTTGGAGATGCCACTTAAAGCCCAGTAAGTGACACCACAAGCAGGTGCAATTGGGCCTGGGCTCGAGTCACTTGGGGAGCAAATAAGGGAATTTTATTTTTGTAAAAGGAGCAGAGAAGTGGATGGCACTAAGGAACTCAAGGGAGGAGTTTAAATTCTCTTAAAATTTCGGCTAAGGGGTGGATAAATGATGATTTATTTTAGATTATTTTCAAAGAGATAAATGAGGGATTATTCTTTATTTAAATAAAGAAATAAGGAGGGAAATAAGGGAGAAGTGATGGCCAAGTAAGGGACTTTGAGCTTAATAATTTCGGTTAAGTTAAGGATAATTGTTGAATTATCTTTTATTTTCTTTTAGGTGATAATTAAAGAGATAAAAATTATCAAAATAGAGAGAGTTGGCCGTGTAGGGGATTCCCTTGATGATATTTTCGGCCAAGGAAGGATAGGAGGCTATTTTTTCCTCTCTTTCTTTCTTTTCTCTTCAAAAGAGCCTCTGCCGAAATTCTCTTCTTTTCTTTTTTTTTCATTCTTGCCGAAAATTTCAAGCATTATGCTCTTTCATTGAAGCCGAATCCCCATTGTAAATCCTCTCCTTCTTCTTTTACAAACGCAACCAAAAGCCGAAAGCTTGCTAAGAAACAAGGCCATAGCCGAATCTTTGTGGGACTTCAAGCGAGGGTGTGTCGACTTCTATAGTAAGGGTAAGGATCTATTATTATCATTATGTTTCTTTTCTTCAAGACCAAGATTAAGATTCTAATACCCTTAATATCTTGTTGCCAAAACTTTGAAGAGATCTTTCGGGATTTACTAAGTGTCGACTACAAGGAAGGAGAAGTTCTTTTCCCGAAGGTCGACCATAGGCCGCGTGTTCCCTAGTTATTCGGTGAGTTTCGGGATTTAAAATCCACAAGGTAAGTGTCTATAGCATTCGGCCAAGGCCATGTTTGGTAAATAGATGTGTTTTATTAATTATTCAAAAGCCGAAACTAATCTATCCAAGTAATCTAGTGATTGCCGATTTCAAGAAAGAAGGATACAAAGTTTCAGGACTTGATTCTTAAGTCAATCGGCAACAAGGTAAGTTTTAGTGTACTAATCCTACTAGGATTTGGATTTATGGCCGAATGGCTCTTTGCTAAGTATTAAATGATTGATTAAATGTAGAGATCTAAGATCTAAGGCATTAGATCAAGCTTTTCGGGATTTGGATTGAAAACCTTAAGCGAATCAGGTGTGTACCTCACACTATTTCTTGATATATTTATGGCAATATTTAATATGTATGCGACTATAAGAATGTGTAAGAATATGGCAAAGGTACCATGTAATGGTACAAAAGTACTCAGGTACGTTTCCTACTCCTACTAGGAATATGAAATTATGTTATATATGTAACATGTGAAAAGTGATAAGAATGAGAAATTATGTAATATGCATGATATGAATGATATGGGGCATTCGGGTTATATTATGAAAAGGGGAAGTGAATGTGGTGACCTAAGACCACGATATCTGAATGTGGTGACCTAAGACCACGATATCTGAATGTGGTGTCTCTTGACACAAAATATGTATCTGGTGGCTATGCCACGAATTTTTATAAGGGCGATGAGCACGTCGACTGCAGCGACTGCCTTCGACGGTGTGTAGCAGATGGAGGGTTGACTTATTAGTCCCCACGGTGTGCAGGTTGGTACGGGTGATGTGTAGCGGATGGCATCTAGGTTTAGGTTCGGGCTTGCATCATTATCTTTATTTGTTATGTGAATGTGATATGTATGATATGCCTGAATTTGTTTGGATTTAGTGTTGGTTACACATTGAGTCTGTTGACTCACCCCGTTGTGGGAACATTTTTCAGGTGATGAACAGTGATGGACCGGATCGACAGGAGCTTAGTGGTGGCCATGCTCGTCAAGAAATTCGTTTTATGTGGTCTTTTTATTTAAGTACTCTGAACTTTTATTTTGGGTTTTAATTTGAAGTAATAAGGCCATAGTGAACTTTTTTATTTCTGTTTTATTTACTATGTTACGGAATTTTTAATTATTAAAGATTAAGTCAATTTAATTTAAAATAAACTCTAAATATTTTGTCACCTGAAATAAATGGGTTTTCAATATAAAATAAACTCGTTTTCAACTCAAGCCCAACCCAAAGCAATCCTTCTTTCAAAACACACAAAATTTTCCTAAGTAACAAAAGAATTTTGAACCGATTTACATTGAGGAACATACCAGATCCGGTCAAGGCTCGTGGGCCGGGTTTGGGGTGTTTCAATTTGGTATCAGAGCCCAATTTTTAAACTCTCGGCCTTGGGTTTAAGGCCCAAAACGTTTTCAAATAAAGCCCAAAATGAATTTGTGAAAATTTTTATGGGAAAAGCAGATTTTCTAGCATGGCACCTAAGTCTCCGACCCGAATCCACCAGGTAAGTACCCCTAACCTTTGTGTGATTTTATATTGTGATCTGTAGAAGGGTAGAAATGGAATGGAACGTAGAATTAGTATGATAGGTACTTGAACTCTAGGACTAGTTTACCCCAACAATTACATAAGACTTAAATGCTTAATAAAACAAACCTGTGTCTAAGTCGCCGAGTTAGGGTGTGGCAACCATTGTGTGCATGTCTAGGATTGGATCCGGAAGAGCCTGGTATTTAAGCAGTCCTAGTGACTCACCTCCTCTTTGCAGGAATCCTACCTGGTGCATAGCTTCGGTTCACCCTAACGAAGAGGACTTATTCATGGGCTAAACCCCTAACTAAAACCCGAAAGGGATTAGCCACATTTTCATGGAAACCCTAGTTTTAAAACTTTTAAAAATTATTCTTTTAAATTGCCGACACGATTTTATAAAATTTTCTGAAATATTCTTGACTTACAAAAATTTACTAAATTACCCCTAGTTGTAAAATTACAAAAATGCCCTTGGTTTAGAAAATGTCCAAACTACCCACGGTTTAATTAAAATTTCCTTATAAAATATCCAAAAACTTTACTTCTGCGAAATATTAAAATACTTCAACTTGGAAAATTTACGAAATTGCCCCTAACTTACAGAATTACCAAAATGACCCTGGTTTTCAAAAATTTTGCGACATCACCGAGTTGAAAAACAAATTTTCAAAAACAAAAAAAAGACCCTCAAGTTTTATAAATTTTGAAATACCCCTGAATGATTAAACTTTACAAATTTACCCTGGTTTATTACCAAAATATTCCCGAGTTCCAAAATTACCGAAATACCCTCGGATTTCAAAATTTCCGAAATACCCCCAGGATTTCAAAAATTACCAAAATACCCTTATTGACAAAATCAACAAGGAACCTTATTTTGACAAATTACGAAAATACCCCTGTAGGGTAAATTACGAAAATACCCCTGGGTAGTGGAAAAACAACAACAATGAAAACTACAACATTTCTCTGAATGAACGAAAGTTCATAATTGATTGATTAATGTATGAAAGACTGTGTGCGTGTATGAATACGAAAGAACCACTCCTAAAATTCTTTTCATAAAACTTCTTCGCGGATAATCACTGAAACAAGGACTAATCCATAAAATTTCTTAATCAGATTAAAGCGCAATTGTTAGAAATGAGTTCTAGAGGACGTGGTCGTCGTGGACGTGGTCGAGGAAGAATGGCTGTGTCGGAACCCGTTAGATCGGGTCAAGGATCTGATAATAAGATACCACCACCACCACCCCCAGCTGTTAGTGCTGAGCAGCAAGCTCAGATGGGGGATGATGCTGTGTCGCAGGCTGTGCTGTGAGTGTTGGAAATGGTGGCTGGAGCAGGTGGAAGTATGGGAACTAGAATGGACCAAACTCTGTCAGATAAGGATGGACCAAGTCAAAATAATTGAATTGGTGGAAAGGAGAAAAATAAGGAGCTGGTGGAATTCAAATTCATTTGAATTAGTGGCCAAGAGGAATTAGAGGAAGTGGCCGAATTTTGAACTCCTCCTTGGAGGAGTGTTCGGTTTTGGGAAGCTGAGTGAAGGGAGGGTGCCGAATTTTCTTAGGCACCTAATGGAGCATTTTTGGCTAGCTTAGGTTCTTGTGTGCTTAGTGTATGAAAAGCCGAAAACCATTCTTGAGTATTGCCGATTTTTTTTCCTTGTGCACATATTGAAGAAAAGCCGAAACTTCTTTCTTGTTTTTGCATCTAGCCGAATGTCCTCCTGGGTTCTTTAATTTTTATTTCATTTTACTTCTTTTTCTTCTTCTTGGTATTTGACCGAATCCCCTACCCTCCCATCTCTCCCTTTCTCTTTTCCTCTTCTCTTTCTCCACTCTAGCCAAATCCTATTTGTCTGTTTCCATTAACCTTAGCCGAAACTCCCTTCACCATTCAACTCTCTGTCAAAAATTCTTTCTTTCTTTCTTTTATTGCTTTGGCCGAATATCAACTAGGGTGGATCTTTTGGGTCTTTCCTCCAATCGGTTTTGAAGGGTAAGTGTCTTGGCCGAATCTCTTTATTTCTTTTTCTCTTCTCTTTGTTGTTTCTCATGGAAGTAGAAGCCGATTTCGGCATTTGTTGGCAAGGTTTCTAAACACCTTTGGAAACCGGTTTATTGTAGGGCCTCCGGGATTTTGGAAGCAATCGATCTAAGCCTTCATCCTCTAATAATTGATTCGGTAAGACAAGTGGGTAAGGAGCTAGTATCGCATATTTTGGGTGTGGTGATTTGTTTCGTAAGGCAGAAGGATCAAGAGATCTAGTGCAGTAGATCGGGTTTCGGGATTCAGTGGTAGCGCTAGTAACAGGTGTGTAAATGCTTACACACTTTATTAGTTTAACGATGCTTATTATGTTACTGTATAACCTTTGGTATTAGCGACTTTGCCTTGTGGGCATAAGCTTGGATTTCGTGTAAGTCCCCTATTATGTGATTTACGATGTTTATTTGTATATGTTATATATAAATGCATGATATATGAGATTATGACACGTATGATATGAGCATGATGATGATGGGATTAATGAGAGGAGGGGGGATGATTTATTCGGACTGTCACCAGTGGTTTTGACCACAAGATGGGTTGGCCCCATCACTTGATTTGTGACTACGGTCACCAGTGGTTTTGACCGCACTATGGATTTGATTCGTGACTAGTCCCAGTGGTTTTGACCACCAGTGGTTTTGACCACACTTGTGATATTCGTGACACGGTCACCAGTGGTTTTGACCACATAATGATATTGTGACTCGTCCCAGTGGTTTGGTACCACAGTGGGTTGGCCCCACATGTTATATTACGGGATTGTCATCAGTGGTTTTGACCACACGATGGGTTGGCCCCATCACTTGATACTTGTGACTACGGTCACCAGTGGTTTTAACCACACTGATATATTTGTGACTTCGGTCACCAGTGCTTTTGACCGCACGGGGTAGTTAAAGGAGATTGGATGGCTAGGTTATGGGGTTGCATGATTTGCATGTTCTGCTAATGATCTGTGTAAGTGGATGAATTATCGGGTTGGGAGTTTATACACTAAGTCTTGGTGACTCACCCCTTCCCTTATATTTTGCAGATGAGGCATAAATCGCGGATATGGAGCCGGGGAGGACTCGAGGCGGCCATGCAAATTGGTTTTTGGGTTTTTGACTTTAACTTATTATTTCAGTTTATTGATTTTCCTTAAATTTGGTTTGGTTTTGTAATAAGGCCGCTAAGTTTATTTTGGTTTTTATTATTACTTGTTTTATTCTGCCTATACTATTTATATATTGGATTTACGGATTTGATAAAGATCAACCGATAAAAGCAAGATTTTCTAAAACGACAATTCTTCGGGTTTTCAAACGTTACCATCGGGTAACCAGGTTCACATAATAAGAGGTAACTTGGATGTTTTTATAACTTAATGATTCAATCAACTTCAAAGCAAATGATTTCTAACTTGATTATACCTGCCACATTTCGTTTTAGCAAATATTAAATGTTTTCTAAAATTAGTATTAGCAATTGTTTTTTTTTTTCAAACATACGAACCATTCCAAGGTTTAAAACATCTATCAACCTATTTTTTTAATCCCAGCCATTACTAAGTTTTTCGAACATCAATCTGATAGAAGGGAATTCATAAAATTTAACCGGCAACTTGTGACTTTCAAAAATGTTTTCACTCCGTGACATGCCAAGATTCGGTCGTGGTGTGTTGACCGGGTTTGGGGTGTTACAATTGTGGTATCAGAGCCAGTTTCAACAGCTCGGCTGTGGGCCTGAGGCCCAAAAATGTTTCAAAAAGGATTATAAAAAGGCTTTTATGGGAAAAGTATAGTGAAGAAAGCATGGCACCGAGTCTCCGGCACCAATCCGCCCAGGTAAGTACCCCAACCTGTTGTTTTAGAGATGTGATTATATGGTTATGATGATGGTATGCTGGAATAGTAGTAGGAACTACTTTAGAGACATGAACTGTAGGATGATATTTACTCGCGAAAACAACTCCCTTATTAAACTTTTCATAAGACTGTCCTTTAAAAGACAGTGGAATAAAAGTCTAACGCATAAAATTTTTAAACAGCTTGAATATATCGGTAGATATGAGTGCACGTAGACGTGGGCGTAACACTCGTGGACGAGGTAGGGGTAGGATGACGGTCTCGGAGCCAGTAGGGTCCAGACATGGGTCAGAAAACGAGGTACCATCGCCGCCAGCTGTGGGCGCGGAGTATCAGGAACAGACAGGCGGTAATGATGTAGTGTCGCAGGCTGTGCTGCGGGTGTTGGAAAGGGTTGCGAGTGCAGGCGTTGGAACGGGAGCTCGGAAATCTGTGGCCGAGCGACTTAAGGCTAATGGTGCAGAGGTATTTAGAGGTGTGTCCGGAGTGGCACCTAGTACGGCAGAATACTGGTTAGAGGCGACGGAACGCATCATGGATGACCTGGATTTCTCAGCTGAAGAAAAGCTGAAGGGCATAGTATCTCTACTGCGAGATGAGTCTTATCAGTGGTGGCTCACAGTCAGGGACGGAGCGATGGCGGACGATCTCACTTGGGAATTCTTTAGAACAGCCTATCAGAGAAAATACATAGGGGCTAGCTATGTTGATGCGCAGCGCAGGGCTTTCTTGAATTTGGTTCAGGGTAATAGGACTGTAGCGGAGTATGAGGCGGAATTTCTCCGGTTGAGTCGGTATGCTCAGGGAATGGTGAGTACAGAGCATGAGCACTGTGTCAGATTTGAGGATGGGCTAAGGGATTAGCTACGAATGATAATTGCCCCACAGCAGGAACGAGAGTTTGCTGTTCTAGTAGAAAAAGCTAAGGTTGCTGAAGGGGTAAAATAGTCCGTAAGGCGGAACCAGGATAGGAGTTGGAATAAGAGGAGTTCAGGATCATCTGGGTTTTCTGGGAATCAACAGAAAAGGGCAAGATATAGTGGGTCGAATCAAACTGCTAGGTCTGCTGCTACTAATACTCAGTGGTCGCCACGATGTGCTCGGTGTGGAAAGTCTCACACAGGGGAATGCTGGACTGGGAACAGAGGTTGTTTTGAGTGTGGATCGATGGGGCATCGAGTGAAGGATTGTCCACAGAGGACAGCTAGGCTGCAGTCTGAGGACCAGAATCGGGCACAATTTAGGAGGGATAATCAGCAGCCGCAGAGAGGCCGTGGTTCAGGCAGGGGAGGTAACGGCTCTGGTAGAGGCCGTAGAGCACCAAGCAGAGGTGCAGGAGGTATAGAGGCGAGACAGCCTGGGTTAGTCTACGCTGCGAGGCGTCGAGAGGAGGGCGACGCACCGGACGTCATAACCGGTACGTTCTTAATTTTTGGAGTACCTTATAATGCCTTAATTGATGTTGGTTCAACGCACTCGTATGTCGCAAGTAGCATAGTGGAAACCCTGAACTTAGACTCTGAGATTACTTCTAGAAAGATGACAGTGATAAGCCCTCTAGGAAACTCTGTAGGAGTAAGTAAACTATATAGGGATGTACCCCTAGAACTTCAAGGGGTCATGTTTTCGGCTGACTTGATGGAACTGCCGTTTGGGGAGTTCGATCTGATTCTCGGGATGGATTGGCTAGTAAAGTATCAAGCTAGCTTGGATTGCGCAGCTAAGCGCATGGTGTTGAAGACCATGGAAGGTGAGAAGGTGGTGATGATAGGTAATAGGAGACATTACTTATCCAATGTTGTCTCTGCTTTGAAGGCTAAGAAAATGGTTAGAAAGGGTTGTGAGTCATTTTTGGTGCATGTTTGTGCTTTGGAAGCTAAGGATCCAGCTGTGAAGAATGTCTGAACCGTAGGGGAATTTGCTGATGTTTTTCCAGAGGAACTCCCAGGTATACCTCCTGATCGCGAGGTTGAGTTTGGTATAGACTTGTTACCTGGAACTGCGCCAGTATCTATTGCTCCATATAGGATGGCGCCGAAGGAATTAGTGGAGTTAAAGGCTCAAATCCAGGAGTTGTCGGATAGAGGTTTCATCCGACCGAGTGTATCACCTTGGGGAGCTCCAGTGCTTTTTGTCAAAAAGAAGGACGGTGCAATGCAGATGTGTATAGATTACCGCCAGCTGAAGAAGTTGACTATAAAGAACAAGTATCCATTGCCTAGGATTGATGACCTGTTCGATCAACTCAAGGGTGCATCGGTTTTCTCTAAGATCGACCTCAGGTCGGGGTATCATCAGCTTAAAGTGAAAGAAGCTGATATTCATAAGACGGCATTCCGTACTCGGTATCAGCACTACGAGTTTCTGGTAATGCCTTTCGATTTGACCAATGCACCGGTAGCATTCATGGACATGATGAATAGGGTGTTTCAACCGTATTTGGATCAGTTCGTCGTGGTGTTTATAGACGACATTTTGGTGTACTCGAAATCTGAGGAGAAACATGACGCACATCTTCGAGTGGTTCTGCAGGTTCTAAGAGAGGCAGCTGACAGATGAGGTTTTGAGTGTTCGGAGGTTGCAAGTCCAGAATGGTGAGTCCGAAGGTTTCAGCTTGGCCGGTGATGGAGTACTGTGTTATCAGGGGAAGGTATGCATGCCTAAGGATGTTGATTTGAGACAGCAGATTCTTCAGGAAGCTCATAGCAGCCCATACGCCATGCATCTTGGAGGCAGTAAGATGTATCATGATTTAAGGGAACAGTTTTGGTGGTCAGGTCTTAAGCGGGAAGTAACAGAGTTTGTGGGCAAGTGTTTGACATGCCAGCAAGTTAAGGCTGAACATCAGTTGCCATCAGGGCTGTTGCAGCCGGTAAAGATTCCCCATGGAAGTGGGAAAGGATTACGATGGATTTCGTCAGTGGACTTCCCCTGACGCCTAGCAAGAAGGACTCAGTTTGGGTAATTGTGGATCGTCTGACTAAGTCAGCTCACTTCATACCGGTAAGGGTTGATTATTCGCTTCAGAAATTAGCCAAGTTGTATGTGGCAGAGATAGTACGGTTGCATGGAGTGCCAGTGTCCATTATCTCAGATAGGGATCCCAGGTTCACGTCGATGTTTTGGAAAGCTTTGCATCAGGCTTTGGGTACCAGGTTGGGTTTCAGCACGGCTTTTCATCCGCAGTCTGATGGACAATCTGAAAGGGTAATTCAGATTCTGGAAGATATGTTAAGGGGCTGTGTTCTGGATTTCAGTGGTAGTTGGGAGGAGTATCTACCTTTGGCAGAGTTCGCTTATAACAATAGTTATCAAGCGAGTATTCAGATGGCCCCATATAAGGCATTTTATGGACGGAAATGTCGCACTCCGACGTGTTGGACAGAACTGGGTGAACGACAGATGTTGGGTCCGGTGTTAGTGGCAGAAACAGAAGATACAGTTAAGAGGATTCGGGCTCGTCTTAAGGAAGCGTCAGACAGGCAGAAGTCTTACGCTGATCTTAAGCGCAGGGATATTGAGTATGCAGTGGGTGATAAGGTTTTTCTGAAAGTATCGCCCTGGAAGAAAGTGTTGAGATTTGGTCGGAAGGGCAAGTTAAGCCCTAGGTTTATCGGGCCATATACGGTGTTGAAGCGAGTGGGACCGGTAGCTTATCAACTTGAGTTGCCAGCGGAGTTGAGTCAGATTCGCGACGTCTTTCATGTCTCTATGCTTAGGCACTATCGATCAGATCGGTCGCATATGGTACCAGCTGAGGAGATAGAGGTGAGTTCTGATTTGTCTTTCGAGGAGGAGCCGGTACGGATCTTGGATCGGGATGTCAAGGTTCTACGTAGGAAGTCCGTAGCCTTGGTGAAGGTGTTATGGCGGAACCATGGCACGGAGGAGGCCACGTGGGAACCGGAGGATGCGATGCGACAGCAATACCCTCAACTTTTCTGACCAGGTAATTTCGAGGCCGAAATTATTTTTAAGGGGGGTAGAATTGTAACATCCTTAAATCGGGGTCTCTGCATCTTGCATGTGTTTGCATGTGATAATATGATTGTTGTGTTTGTTTGGTATGTTTTGGGGTTTAGGCATGACCTCGGGTTAGTCCTAGGGCATGACCAAAATTTTTGTTTTAAGCTTTAAGTAAAGGGAGCTGAAGGAGCTAGGGGTTATATGTATTTCAAGGGGGGATTTAAGCACAAGGTTGGGCTTGGTAAAGTGGCATGGAGGCGCCACTTAGGGCCTTGTGATTGACGCCATCAGCAGGGGAAGGAGATCTCAGCTTCGAGTAGCAGAAACCCTACTATTTGGTTATTATTTTGACGCCAAGGAGGGGGAGGAGTTGTGCTCAGCTCAAACTCTGTCAGATAAGGATGGACCAAGTCAAAATAATTGAATTGGTGGCAAGGAGAAAAATAAGGAGCTGGTGGAATTCAAATTCATTTGAATTAGTGGCCAAGAGGAATTGGAGGAAGTGGCCGAATTTTGAACTCCTCTTTGGAGGAGTGTTCGGTTTTGGGAAGCTGAGTGAAGGGAGGGTGCCGAATTTTCTTAGGCACCTAATGGAGCATTTTTGGCTAGGTTAGGTTCTTGTGTGCTTAGTGTATCAAAAGCCGAAAACCATTCTTGAGTATTGCCAATTTTTTTCTCCTTGTGCACATATTGAAGAAAAGCTGAAACTTCTTTCTTGTTTTTGCACCTAGCCGAATGTCCTCCTGGGTTCTTTAATTTTTATTTCATTTTACTTCTTTTTCTTCTTCTTGGTATTTGGCCGAATCCCCTACCCTCCCATCTCTCCCTTTCTCTTTTCCTCTTCTCTTTCTCCACTCTAGCCAAATCCTATTTGTCTGTTTCCATTAACCTTAGCCGAAACTCCCTTCACCATTCAACTCTCTGTCGAAAATTCTTTCTTTCTTTCTTTTATTGCTTTGGCCGAATATCAACTAGGGTGGATCTTTTGGGTCTTTCCTCCAATCGATTTTGAAGGGTAAGTGTCTTGGCCGAATCTCTTTATTTCTTTTTCTCTTCTCTTTGTCGTTTCTCATGAAAGTAGAAGCCGATTTCGGCATTTGTTGGCAAGGTTTCTAAACACCTTTGGAAACCGATTTATTGTAGGGCCTCCAGGATTTTGGAAGAAATCGATCTAAGCCTTCATCCTCTGATAATTGATTCGGTAAGACAAGTGGGTAAGGAGCTAGTATCGCATATTTTGGGTGTGGTGATTTGTTTCGTAAGGCAGAAGGATCAAGAGATCTAGTGCAGTAGATCGGGTTTCGGGATTCAGTGGTAGCGCTAGTAACAGGTGTGTAAACGCTTACACACTTTATTAGTTTAACGATGCTTATTATGTTACTGTATAACCTTTGATATTAGCGACTTTGCCTTGTGGGCATAAGCTTGGACTCCGGGTAAGTCCCCTATTATGTGATTTACGATGTATATTTGTATATGTTATATATAAATGCATGATATATGAGATTATGACACGTATGATATGAGCATGATGATGATGGGATTAATGAGAGGAGGGGGGATGATTTATTCGGACTGTCACCAGTGGTTTTGACCACAAGATGGGTTGGCCCCATCACTTGATTTGTGACTACGGTCACCAGTGGTTTTGACCGCACTATGGATTTGATTCGTGACTAGTCCCAGTGGTTTTGACCACCAGTGGTTTTGACCACACTTGTGATATTCGTGACCACGATCACCAGTGGTTTTGACCACATAATGATATTGTGACTCGTCCCAGTGGTTTGGTACCACAGTGGGTTGGCCCCACAAGTTATATTACGGGATTGTCATCAGTGGTTTTGACCACACGATGGGTTGGCCCCATCACTTGATACTTGTGACTACGGTCACCAGTGGTTTTGACCACACCGATATATTTGTGACTTCGGTCACCAGTGGTTTTGACCACATGGGGTAGTTAAAGGAGTTTGGATGGCTAGGTTATGGGGTTGCATGATTTGCATGTTCTGCTAATGATCTGTGTAAGTGGATGAATTATCGGGTTGGGAGTTTACACTGAGTCTTGGTGACTCACCCCTTCCCTTATATTTTGCAGATGAGGCATAGATCGCGGATATGGAGCCGGGGAGGACTCGAGGCGGCCATGCAAATTGGTTTTTGGGTTTTTGACTTTAACTTATTATTTCGGTTTATTGATTTTCCTTAAATTAGGTTTGGTTTTGTAATAAGGCCGCTAAGTTTATTTTGGGTTTTTATTATTACTTATTTTATTCTGCCTATACTATTTATATATTGGATTTACGGATTTGATAAAGATCAACCGGTAAAAGCAAGGTTTTCTAAAATGACAATTCTTCGGGTTTTCAAACGTTACCATCGGGTAACCAGGTTCACATAATAAGAGGTAACTTGGATGTTTTTATAACTTAATGATTCAATCAACTTCAAAGCAAACGATTTCTAACTTGATTATACCTGCCACATTTCGTTTTAGCAAATATTAAATGTTTTCTAAAATTAGTATTAGCAATTGTTTTTTTTTTTTCAAACATACGAACCATTCCAAGGTTTAAAACATCTATCAACCTATTTTTTTAATCCTAGCCATTACTAAGTTTTTCGAACATCAATCTGATAGAAGGGAATTCATAAAATTTAACCGGCAACTTGTGACTTTCAAAAATGTTTTCACTCCGTGACATGCCAAGATTCGGTCGTTGTGTGTTGACCGGGTTTGGGGTGTTACAATTGTGGTATTAGAGCCAGTTTCAACAGCTCGGCTGTGGGCCTGAGGCCCAAAAATGTTTCAAAAAGGATTATAAAAAGGCTTTTATGGGAAAAGTATAGTGAAGAAAGCATGGCACCGAGTCTCCGGGACCAATCCGCCCAGGTAAGTACCCCAACCTGTTGTTTTAGAGATGTGATTATATGGTTATGATGATGGTATGCTGGAACAGTAGTAGGAACTACTTTAGAGACATGAACTGTAGGATGATATTTACTCGCGAAAACAACTCCCTTAATAAACTTTTCATAAGACTGTCCTTTAAAAGACAGTGGAATAAAAGTCTAACGCATAAAATTTTTAAACAGCTTGAATATATCGATAGATATGAGTACACGTGGACGTGGGCGTAACACTCGTGGACAAGGTAGGGGTAGGATGACGGTCTCGGAACCAGTAGGGTCCGGACATGGGTCAGAAAACGAGGTACCACCGCCGCCAGCTGTGGGCGCGGAGTATCAGGAATAGATAGGCGGTAATGATGTAGTGTCGCAGGCTGTGCTGCGGGTGCTGGAAAGGGTTACGAGTGCAGGCGTTGGAACGAGAGCTCGGAAATCTGTGGCCGAGCGACTTAAGGCTAATGGTGCAGAGGTATTCAGAGGTGTGTCCGGGGTGGCACCTAGTACAGCAGAATACTGGTTAGAGGCGACGGAACGCATCATGGATGACCTGGATTTCTCAACTGAAGAAAAGCTGAAGGGCATAGTATCTCTGCTGCGAGATGAGTCATATCAGTGGTGGCTCACAGTCAGGGACGGAGCGATGGCAGACGATCTCACTTGGGAATTCTGTAGAACAGCCTATCAGAGAAAATACATAGGGGCTAGCTATGTTGATGTGCAGCGTAGGGCTTTCTTGAGTTTGGTTCAGGGTAATAGGACTGTAGCGGAGTATGAGGCAGAATTTCTCCGGTTGAGTCAGTATGCTCGGGGAATGGTGAGTACAGAGCATGAGCGCTGTGTCAGATTTGAGGATGGGCTAAGGGACGAGCTACGAATGATAATTGCCCCACAGCAGGAATGAGAGTTTGCTGTTCTAGTAGAAAAAGCTAAGGTTACTGAAGGGGTAAAACAGTCCGTAAGGCGGAACCAGGATAGGAGTTGGAATAAGAGGAGTTCAGGATCATCTAGGTTTTCTGGGAATCAACAGAAAAGGGCAAGATATAGTGGGTCGAATCAAACTGCTAGGTCTGCTGCCACTAATACTCAGTGGCCGCCACGATGTGCTCGGTGTGGAAAGTCTCACACAGGGGAATGCTGGACTGGGAACAGAGGTTGTTTTGAGTGTGGATCGATGGGGCATCGAGTGAGGGATTGTCCACAAAGGACAGCTAGGCTACAGTCTGACGACCAGAATCGGGCACCATTTAGGAGGGATAATCAGCAGCCGCAGAGAGGCCGTGGTTCAGGCAGGGGAGGTAATGGCTCTGGTAGAGGCCGTGGAGCACCAGGCAGAGGTGCAGGAGGTACAGAGGCGAGACAGCCTGGGTTAGTCTACGTTGCAAGGCATCGAGAGGAGGGCAACACACCGGACGTCATAATCGGTACGTTCTTAATTTTTGGAGTACCTTATAATGCCTTAATTGATGTTGGTTCGACGCACTCGTATGTCGCTAGTAGCATAGTGGAAACCCTGAACTTAGACTCTGAGATTACTTCTAGGAAGATGACAGTGATAAGCCCTCTAGGTCACTCTGTAGGAGTAAGTAAACTATATAGGGATGTACCCCTAGAACTTCAAGGGGTCGTGTTTTTGGCTGACTTGATGGAACTACCGTTTGGGGAGTTCGATCTGATTCTCGGGATGGATTGGCTAGTAAAGTATCAAGCTAGCTTGGATTGCGCAGCTAAGTGCATGGTGTTGAAGACCATGGAAGGTGAGAAGGTGGTGATGATAGGTAATAGGAGAGATTACTTATCCAATGTTGTCTCTGCTCTGAAGGCTGAGAAAATGGTTAGAAAGGGTTGTGATTCATTTTTGGTGCATGTTTGTGCTTTGGAAGCTAAGGATGCAGCTGTGAAGAATGTCCGAACCGTAAGGGAATTTGCTGATGTTTTTCCAGAGGAACTCCCAGGTATACCTCCTGATCGCAAGGTTGAGTTTGGTATAGACTTGTTACCTGGAACTGCGCCAGTATCTATTGCTCCATATAGGATGGCACCGAAGGAATTAGTGGAGTTAAAGGCTCAGATCCAGGAGTTGTTGGATAGAGGTTTCATCCGACCGAGTGTATCACCTTGGAGAGCTCCAGTGCTTTTTGTCAAAAAGAAGGACGGTACAATGCGGATGTGTATAGATTACCGCCAGCTGAACAAGTTGACTATAAAGAACAAGTATCCGTTGCCTAGGATTGATGACCTGTTCAATCAACTCAAGGGTGCATCGATTTTCTCTAAGATCGACCTCAGGTCGGGGTATCATCAGCTTAAAGTGAAAGAAGCTGATATTCATAAGACGACATTCCGTACTCGGTATGGGCACTACGAGTTTCTGGTAATGCCTTTTGGTTTGACCAATGCACCGGTAGCATTCATGGACATGATGAATCGGGTGTTTCAACCGTATTTGGATCGGTTCGTCGTGGTGTTTATAGACGACATTTTGGTGTACTCGAAATTTGAGGAGGAACATGACGCACATCTTCGAGTGGTTCTGCAGGTTCTAAGAGAGGCAGCTGACAGATGAGGTTTTGAGTGTTCGGAGGTTGCAAGTGCAGAATGGTGAGTCCGAAGGTTTCAGCTTGGGCGGTGATGGAGTACTGTGTTATCAGGGGAAGGTATGCATGCCTAAGGATGTTGATTTGAGACAGCAGATTCTTCAGAAAGCTCATAGCAGCCCATACGCCATGCATCCTGGAGGCAGTAAGATGTATCGTGATTTAAGGGAACTGTTTTGGTTGCCAGGCCTTAAGCGGGAAGTAACAGAGTTTGTGGGCAAGTGTTTGACATGCCAGCAAGTTAAGGCTGAACATCAGTTGCCATCAGGGCTGTTGCAGCCGGTAAAGATTCCCCATGGAAGTGGGAAAGGATTACGATGGATTTCGTCAGTGGACTTCCCCTGACGCCTAGCAAGAAGGACTCAGTTTAGGTAATTGTGGATCGTCTGACTAAGTCAGCTCATTTCATACCGGTAAGGGTTGATTATTCGCTTCAGAAATTAGCCAAGTTGTATGTGGCAGAGATAGTGCGGTTGCATGGAGTGCCAGTGTCCATTATCTCAGATAGGGATCCCAGGTTCACGTCGAGGTTTTGGAAAGCTTTGTATCAGGCTTTGGGTACCAGGTTGGGTTTCAGCACGGCTTTTCATCCGCAGTCTGATGGACAATCTGAAAGGGTAATTCAGATTCTGGAAGATATGTTAAGGGGCTGTGTTCTGGATTTCAGTGGTAGTTGGGAGGAGTATCTACCTTTGGCAGAGTTCGCTTATAACAATAGTTATCAAGCGAGTATTCAGATGGCCCCATATGAGGCACTTTATTGACGGAAATGTCCCACTCCGACGTGTTGGACAGAACTGGGTGAACGACAGATGTTAGGTCCGGAGTTAGTGGCAGAAACAGAAGATACGGTTAAGAGGATTTGGGCTCGTCTTAAGGAAGCGTCAGACAGGCAGAAGTCTTACGCTGATCTTAAGCGCAGGGATATTGAGTATGCAATGGGTGATAAGGTTTTTCTGAAAGTATCGCCCTGGAAGAAAGTGTTGAGATTTGGTCGGAAGGGCAAGTTAAGCCCTAGGTTTATCGGGCCATATACGGTGTTGAAGCGAGTGGGACCGGTAGCTTATCAACTTGAGTTGCCAGCGGAGTTGAGTCAGATTCACGACGTCTTTCATGTCTCTATGCTTAGGCGCTATCGATCAGATCCGTCGCATGTGGTACCAGCTGAGGAGATAGAGGTGAGTTCTGATTTGTCTTTCGAGGAGGAGCTGGTACGGATCTTGGATCGGGATGTCAAGGTTCTACGTAGGAAGTCCATACCCTTGGTGAAGGTGTTATGGCGGAACCATGGCACGGAGGAGGCCACGTGGGAACCGGAGGATGCGATACGACAGCAATACCCTCAACTTTTCTGACCAGATAATTTCGAGGCCAAAATTATTTTTAAGGGGGGTAGAACTGTAACATCCTTAAATCGGGGTCTCTGCATCTTGCATGTGTTTGCATGTGATAATATGGTTGTTGTGTTTGTTTGGTATGTTTGGGGGTTTAGGCATGACCTCGGGTTAGTCCTAGGGCATGACCAAAATTTTTGTTTTAAGCTTTAAGTAAAGGGAGCTGAAGGAGCTAGGGGTTATATGTATTTCAAGGGGGGATTTAAGCACAAGGTTGGGCTTGGTAAAGTGGCATGGAGGCGCCACTTAGGGCCTTGTGATTGACGCCATCAGCAGGGGAAGGAGATCTCAGCTTCGAGTAGAAGAAACCCCACTATTTGCTTATTATTTTGACGCCAAGGAGGGGGAGGAGTTGTGCTCAGTTCAAACTCTATCAGATAAGGATGGACCAAGTCAAAATAATTGAATTAGTGGCAAGGAGAAAAATAAGGAGCTGGTGGAATTCAAATTCATTTGAATTAGTGGCCAAGAGGAATTGGAGGAAGTGGCCGAATTTTGAAGTCCTCCTTGGAGGAGTGTTCGGTTTTGGGAAGCTGAGTGAAGGGAGGGTGCCGAATTTTCTTAGGCACCTAATGGAGCATTTTTGGCTAGCTTAGGTTCTTGTGTGCTTAGTGTATCAAAAGCCCAAAACCATTCTTGAGTATTGCCGATTTTTTTTCCTTGTGCACATATTGAAGAAAAGCCGAAACTTATTTCTTGTTTTTGCACCTAGCCGAATGTCCTCCTGGGTTCATTAATTTTTATTTCATTTTACTTCTTTTTCTTCTTCTTGGTATTTGGCCGAATCCCCTACCCTCCCATCTCTCCCTTTCTCTTTTCCTCTTCTCTTTCTCCACTCTAGCCAAATCCTATTTGTCTGTTTCCATTAACCTTAGCCGAAACTCCCTTCACCATTCAACTCTCTGTCGAAAATTCTTTCTTTCTTTCTTTTATTGCTTTGGCCGAATATCAACTAGGGTGGATCTTTTGGGTCTTTCCTCCAATCGGTTTTGAAGGGTAAGTGTCTTGGCCGAATCTCTTTATTTCTTTTTCTCTTCTCTTTGTCGTTTCTCATGGAAGTAGAAGCTGATTTCGGCATTTGTTGGCAAGGTTTCTAAACACCTTTGGAAACCGATTTATTGTAGGGCCTCCGGGATTTTGGAAGCAATCGATCTAAGCCTTCATCCTCTGATAATTGATTCGGTAAGACAAGTGGGTAAGGAGCTAGTATCGCATATTTTGGGTGTGGTGATTTGTTTCGTAAGGCAGAAGGATCAAGAGATCTAGTGCAGTAGATCGGGTTTCGGGATTCAGTGGTAGCGCTAGTAACAGGTGTGTAAACGCTTACACACTTTATTAGTTTAACGATGCTTATTATGTTACTGTATAACCTTTGATATTAGCGACTTTGCCTTGTGGGCATAAGCTTGGACTCCGGGTAAGTCCCCTATTATGTGATTTACGATGTATATTTGTATATGTTGTATATAAATGCATGATATATGAGATTATGACACGTATGATATGAGCATGATGATGACGGGATTAATGAGAGGAGGGGGGATGATTTATTCGGACTGTCACCAGTGGTTTTGACCACAAGATGGGTTGGCCCCATCACTTGATTTGTGACTACGGTCACCAGTGGTTTTGACCACACTATGGATTTGATTCGTGACTAGTCCCAGTGATTTTGACCACCAGTGGTTTTGACCACACTTGTGATATTCGTGACCACGGTCACCAGAGGTTTTGACCACATAATGATATTGTGACTCGTCCCAGTGGTTTGGTACCACAGTGGGTTGGCCCCACATGCTATATTACGGGATTTTCATCAGTGGTTTTGACCACACGATGGGTTGGCTCCATCACTTGATACTTGTGACTACGGTCACCAGTGGTTTTGACCACACCGATATATTTGTGACTTCGGTCACCAATGGTTTTGGCCACACGGGGTAGTTAAAGGAGTTTGGATGGCTAGGTTATGGGGTTGCATGATTTGCATGTTCTGCTAATGATCTGTGTAAATGGATGAATTATCGGGTTGGGAGTTTATACACTGAGTCTTGGTGACTCACCCCTTCCCTTATATTTTGCAGATGAGGCATAGATCGCGGATATGGAGCCGGGGAGGACTCGAGGCGGCCATGCAAATTGGTTTTTGGTTTTTTGACTTTAACTTATTATTTCTGTTTATTGATTTTCCTTAAATTAGGTTTGGTTTTGTAATAAGGCCGCTAAGTTTATTTTGGGTTTTTATTATTACTTGTTTTATTCTGCCTATACTATTTATATATTGGATTTACGGATTTGATAAAGATCAACCGGTAAAAGCAAGGTTTTCTAAAACAACAATTCTTCGGGTTTTCAAACGTTACCATCGGGTAACCAGGTTCACATAATAAGAGGTAACTTGGATGTTTTTATAACTTAATGATTCAATCAACTTCAAAGCAAACGATTTCTAACTTGATTATACCTGCCACATTTCGTTTTAGCAAATATTAAATGTTTTCTAAAATTAGTATTAGCAATTGTTTTTTTTTTCAAACATACGAACCATTCCAAAGTTTAAAACATCTATCAACCTATTTTTTAATCCCAGCCATTACTAAGTTTTTTGAACATCAATCTGATAGAAAGGAATTCATAAAATTTAACCGGCAACTTGTGACTTTCAAAAATGTTTTCACTCCGCGACATGCCAAGATTCGGTCGTGGTGTGTTGACCGGGTTTGGGGTGTTACAAAGAAAGACATGTTAACCCTTACCAATTTGATTTTATTTCCTTATTCAAGATTAAGTTGCAATCATTAAGTTTAATTATGCCTTCATATGTTCAACGTAGCAAATTCTCTCCACTAATGTAGGTAGCATAGAAAACTTGAATCAATAGGTCTTTAAAAAGGTTGTAACGTGGCTAGGCTAGGGGTAAGTAAAAGATAGATAAATTTAGGCTTAAAACCTTAGACTCAGTTTCAATTGGACCTTTGGAATAATTTCCCTCAATACACCAACTTACTTTGCTTTCACATGCTTTTTTGTACATCTATTTTCTTTCAAGTACATGTGCTCTTTTTTTTTCAGCAAGAGCATTTAACTGTATGTACTATAATTTTTAGAGCATTTGATACTTCTTTCAACTCCCCCAAACTTATTTTCAAAGGATACTCTAAATAGTACTGAGTCTAGTGTTTGGGACAATTTAAAGATAATTAAGAGAAAAGTATTGGCTAAATATTGCAACGGTTCAAATAAAATTAGGCCATATAGTCTCAAAGTTGGGTTTTAATGGATAAAATTTCATTATGGTTGGCTTGAAAGGCTCAAACGGTCCCAACAAAAGTTGCCTAAATCATTTTCAACATTCCATGCTTCCTAGGATTTTGCCTCAAGAAATACTAAGTCAATTCTAAAGACTTAAACTTTCATGCACGTCTAACTTTCCTAAGGAACTAAAAAATTTATGATACGATTTGCATGCTTTACTAAAAATACATTTATATCATTATTAAGATAACATAAAAATTTATTGAAATAATAGAACTTTATTTATACTGAAGTTTAGCATACTTAACAAAATTTCAAATTATTGAACAAAATATATCCTAATTATAATTAAAAGAACTATTTATTCTGAGTGGAAATAGTTTCAATTTTTTGGTCCCCCTACTTAAAATGAACAATGTCCTTATTGTTTAAAGTGAATAGATACTATACACCAGGTAGGATTCTAGAAAAGAGGAGGTGAGTCAATTTGACTGCTTAAGTACCAAGCTCTTTCTAAATTCAATCCTAGACATGTATATATCTATTGCCACACTTTATACTTCGCGACTTGTTCAATTTTATTAATGATTTCCATCTCTTGTTTTATTATGCGAGAATAAAAATTCCTAATCACTTAATCCTAAAATAACCTAAGAACATAAATAAAATAAAGTCGAGATGCCCCATTTATTTATTTGCAGATCCTTCCGAATTCGACTCATCTTTTGCTCCATCATTATTGTCTTTGCATGAATTGCTTCGCTCCTTTGTTGATAATGGGCTCCATGGTTCAAATATGTAATTTGGAAACTTGGGCACAAAAATAAATGGGTCATTGTAAATTTTCGTAAGAGCACTTCTCATCGAGTCATCCCATATTTTTGAGTATCTCTAGTAAGCTTGTTGCTGCCACTGCATATGTTGCATCATGTCTATCAACTTTGACAGCTCATCTCGAAGATCTGGCGAGGCGGTTGATCTCTAAACATTGAAGTCTCGACATCAGGTTTAACGTCTAGTCCCATTAGTTTCACCTTATTAGAGACTTCAACCGATTACACTAGCTCAATCTCTGTGGGATCTTCTTCTTCTTCTTCTTCTTCGGGATCCTCACTTTCTTCAACTCGTTGCTGCAGAACAAAGTCTCCAGCTATTTGATAGAGGTCCCAGTCTGTGATTGTGCCTTGGCTATATCCTGTCTTCTTTACGTTTGCAAGAATTTTAGCTTTCAAGCACAAAATTGTTATTGTAAAAGGGAAGTAAGCTGGGCCAGAACGTCTAATGGCACAATTCTGAATTTCTCTCAGGATGATTTTTCCCACATCAATGGTCTTTCCAGTTAAAATCGACTATAATAAGACCATTCGCTCTAATGATATTGTAGTCCCACATGAACTAGGCATAAGGCTGAAACGGATAAAATAGAACCATACCTTTGCGAGTGGTGTCGAATTTCTCTTCTACAAGTGTGGATTCATTGCTTTGACACAGTCCACTTAGAACTTGGAACTGTAAGTTCCTCGAGTATTTCTTGCAAATTTTCAGGCTCAATATTGCTCATTAAGGAAGAATATTCATTAATAGCATTTGAAGTTATTGGTACCTTGATTCTGTGAACTAAAACTTCCATCAACTCACTTGAGTTAAATTCGCATAGAATTCACACACTAACTCTCCATCCACACTAGGTCTCTTCTCACAAAACAACTCCCAATTGAGAGTTTCAGCAACCTAACGAATACACGCCATAAAATTAATATAGTTGCTTTCTTTCAGTGTGAAGCCTTTCTCTGGATGCATCTGTTGATTCTTGAAGATACTTTTGTATCTCACTTTGGCTTCTTCACAGTAGAACTTGTTTTGTGATTCATCAATTTGGATGGAGGCACGAGTTCTCTTGCGAGGCATGATTAACCTGAATATAAGATAGGAAAAATTATTATCTCAAAAATTTAATTAATAAAAATTATTAATAATTCAATAAATTGAAAAATTAAATAATTGAATAAAACTAAAATTTAGGAGAAAAATTAGTCTTACCACCTTTTTTGCAAAAATTAGAAACTCCTAAGAAAATAATTATGAATCAAAAGATGGCAAATTATAAGAAGTTGGAGGGTTTTCAACTAAAGGGGTTGGTTTGGTGCAAGGTTGGTGTGCCGCTGCAAGGTAGCAACGCGGAGTAGGGGTTGGATGTAAGCAGCAACGCGTGCGGGCTAGGCCGGATGTGCGAGCAGCGTGCAGATCCTAGTCGAGCAGGCCTGGTGTGAGCACGCGCAGAAGCTGGGCACAGGTGCGGGATGATGGCCTGGGCAGCTGGAGCTGGAGCAGCACAAGGAATGTAATGCAGTGAGGATGGGACAGGCGTGTGCGTGGTGGGCATGCGGCGTGCGATGGAGATGGGCTGCTGGTCGAATGGCTACTAGGTAGCTAGGCAGAGTTGGCTAGGAGGCTACTGCACTTAGGGATTTTGGGGTTTGGAAGGAATGATGTATGAATTAAAAAAAAAAGCATAGATGGGTGGATTTTGTAGTGAGAAGAGTAGGAATTAGAGTAGAATTCTTAGAACAACTTAACAATTAAAAAAACTTCTAATTCCAATTCTACTACAAGTTAACAACAATTAATAATTAATTAAAATACAAATTAAATTATCAATTGCTATTAATTTATTAAAATAAAGGCTTATTAAATAAAATACGATACTAATTCTAATTTTATGCAAAGTTGATAATAGTTAATATATATTATAATGGATATAATTATATATTAAAGATTACCATATATATAATTAAAAACATTTATTCTAGATGCCTTTTGAAAATATTTACAAAAATAGGCACCTATTTTTATTATTAGCAAAAAGAGCAACCAAATTTTAAAAATAGTTCAATTAAGTCCCTAGACTTAATGAAAATTTGAAATTGAGTTGCAATTTTAAAAATTGGATCAAAATTGACCCTTTTATTTGAAATTTTTAAATTTTTTTTGCCATTTAGGGAATAATTTATGGACAATTATGTAAAAATCAATTCCCAGGAAAGATTAGAGGGGTCACAAGCGGTCTCGCTTAAGTTCCAATCTCCTAAACAGAATTTATTTGAACATACTAATCCCGAAAAAACATCCTAAATAATTTATTTAAAAATAAAACAAGAAAATTAAATCATTTGATAAAATGAACGAGATTTGATCCCGTTCAATTTTATCTCCCTAGTAATGTTTCAAGCGTTGAGCATTAACTCAAAAATTACCTCTCTTATCTTGAAGTTCAACAACTCCGTATGGATAGACTCGATGAATCATAAATGGACCAGACCAACGTGATTTTAACTTACCTGGAAAGAACCTTAAGCTGGAATTAAATAACAAGACTTGCTGACCGACTTCAAATTCTCGAACTCGAATGTGCTTGTCATGCCATTTCTTGAGTCTCTCCTTAAGTAATTTGGCATTCTCGTATGAAGACATTCAGAATTTTTCTAACTCGTTAAGTTGAAGCATTCATTTCTTTTTAGCAATTTTAAGATCCAAGTTGAGTCTTTGGAGAGCCCAGTAAGCTTTGTTCTCTAACTCCAAAGGCAGATGACAGGCTTTCCCAAAGATGAACCTATAGGGTGACATCCCTAGAAGTGTCTTGTATGCTGTCCTGTAAGCCCATAAAACATCATCCAGTCTTTTGGACCAATCTCGTCGATTTGGGCAAACTACCTTCTCAAGTATGCCTTTGATCTCTTTGTTTTCCAGTTCATCTTGCCCATTCGTCTGTGGATGGCAAGCTGTGGCAACCTTGTGCTTCACTCCATGTTTGTCAACTAACCATTTCAACCACTTGTTCACAAAATGGGACCCTTCATCACTAATGATAGCTCGTGGGGTTCCAAACCTTGTGAACACATGCTTTTGCAAAAACTTCATCACAACTTTAGCATCCTTTGTCAGATATGCTTCAGCCTCAATCCACTTAGACACGTAGTCTACAGTTACCAAGATGTACTTGTGACCAAAAGACGGAGGGAAAGGACCAAGAAAGTCAATACACCAAACATCGAACAATTCTACCTCAATGATGTTTGTTCGAGGCATCTCGTTTCTATTGGTGACATTTCTGACCCTTTGACATCGATTACAACTCTTTACGTAAGCATATGCATCTTGAAATAGTGTTGGCCAAAAGAATGCGGCTTGCAATTCTTTGGTCGCAGTACGTGTTCCTCCAAAGTGTCGCCCACTCGGAGCTGAGTGACAGTGGTATAAAATCTTATGTACTTCATTTTCTTCCACGCATCTCTTTATCATTTGATTTGCACACTTTTTAAACAAATATAATTCTTCCTAGAAATAGTATTTCATATCGTGAAGAAACTTTTTCTTTTGATGATATGTCTTATCAATCGGCATCAAACCACAAGCTAAATAGTTAGCAATATTAGCAAACCAAGGGGTATTATGGACATGATTTACCTTTAGTATGTGTTCATCTGGAAATGTCTCCTGAATTGGTATAAGTGGAGAATTCCCTTCTTGCGTCTCTAATCTGGACAAGTGATCTGCTACTTGACTTTCTACTCCCTTTCGATCTTGAATTTCTAGATCAAACTCTTGAAGTAAAAGTACCCACCGGATCAGTCTCGGCTTAGCGTCTTTTGTAACACCACTAACCCGTATCCACCATCAGAATAGGGTTACGAGGTATTACTGATCAATACACATCATTTAACATCCGATATGCATACATTTACGCATTCATACTCAAATACCATTCAACAAAAACATATTGTCCCTTAAGAGCCTACTAGGCCTTAAACATGCTTTAGAAGTGATTCGGGACTAAACAAACAACATACAAAATTTTTGGAAAACTTAAAAAAAATTTTCATTCATTCAAGGATCACAGGCCCGTGTGAACAGGCCGTGTGCCTCACACGGCTTCAAACACGCTCGTGTCACAGGCCGTGTGGACACAGGGCATACATACTGACTTGGGTCACAAGGACGACCAAACGCTCGTGTGTCTAGCCCATGTGCCCTTTGAAGTGGCCATACACGCCCATGTGCCAGGCCGTGTACTAGACTGTGCCAAACCTGCAGGGTATACTGACTTATGCAACACGGCCAAGTCACACGCCCGTGTGCTAGGCCGTGTGCCATTTAGGGGGGTATACTGACTTGTGCCACGTGGCCAGTCACATGCCTGTGTGTGAGACCGTGTGGAGCATACTGACTTCATTTAATATCAACACCAGGGAACACACGGTTGTGTAGTATGACCATTTGTTGCACACGGCTGAGACACACGCTCGTGTCTCTGCCCGTGTGGACAAAAAGAGGCCATTTGCAAGGCCAATTTGCCACCCATTATGTAGATACCTATTCAAGCTCAAATGGCACCATTTCATCAACTAATAAGAAGCCAAAATTATAAACCAAAAACACAATTCATACCATATCCATTTCAACCAACTTCAATACTCAATTTAATGCCAAATACTTATTCAAATACTTATCAACCCAACTTCTAAAATCATGCTTCAGCAAAGCATTTCTTAAGCATTAAACTTCATAAATCAATTTAACCATTTACAATTATATAACCATCACCATTTTCATTCTAAACATGCCAAAATAAGCCATCACCTATGGCTATGTATACAACCAAAACATATGCATTTACAAGTCATTTCTAATAGCTAAACACACAACCATATTAACATCATTTACAAGCAAACTCTCATGGCTATATTCACAACCAAAATACCACAAGATGCCTATACATGCCATATACATATATACACAACTCAAAAGTACCAAATATATGTCTGATAGTGCAATGATGTTCCCGACGACTCCCGAATCCGAGCTAGCCTTGATTCACTATAAAACATAGAAAAATAACACAAAGTAAGCTTCATAGCTTAGTAAGTTCGTATGTGAATAACTTAATTCATCAAATAAATGCAAACCAACCAAATTTACATAACATCACCATATACACATTAACTACAAACCTTTCTCATGTCTCAAAACATGATCAAATACCATTTCATCAAATTTCTCTATTTAATACTCGAATAGGTTCTATACGTACCTTTATCGCCTCATAATAACCTCTTTCTCAACCACATCATTCATTTACCCGTTGAACCATTCGGAATAGAAGTCAGAAATCAAGGTAAGTTATCCTAGAGAACCTATACCATTGCCCGTAGCCAAATCAAGGTAACTCCTTTCCGAAATACCTATACCATGGCCCATAGCCAAATCAAGGTATCCTTCGCACCTGTAGTGCCGATATCATGGCTCGAAGCCAACACATCCGATATGCATGGCCCGTAGCCAAATCGATATATCATCTTATAACATATCATCAGTATCCAAAATCTATTCCTAAGGTTCAACCGGGACTTTTAACTTGTTGATTCCATCTTCGAATATACCCGTAGAATCGTATTTACAATTCAAATATTATCTGTAACTCATAGACACAGTTTATACGATATCAAAGCAATTAGCATATATTTATAATGAAATTTTCCACATACAAACTTACCTTGTATTCGAAATTGACGGATCGAATCGACTACTCGATAACCTTACTTTTCCCCCGATCTAAATTTGAATTCTTTCTTTCTTGATCTATATGTATTCAAAATTAACTTATTCAATCTCATATTCATTCAGTTTAGTCCAAATCACAATTTAAAGTACTTTTACACTTTTACCACTAAATTTTCACTTTTTCACAATTTAGTCTTTATTTCACAATTACACAAAATTAACATAATTCAACAAGACCAATGCTTGGCCGAATTACCATAATGCCCCTAGCAGCCCAAACTTTCATTTATTTCACATTTCATCCACTGAATTTGCATATTTCACAATTTAATCCCTATTTAACATTTTTGTCAAAAATCACTTCATAAAACTATTAAATCTATCAACAAACCTTCATAATCCATCATCAATCATCAAATTACTCAAGCATTCAACAATGGCAACATGTTAAACCTTTAACAATTTCAAAATATAAGGTACGGGACAGCTAGAACGCAAAGCAACGATCACAAAAGCATAGAAATCATCAAAAATCGAGCTAAAACCATACCTTAATCAAGCTAAGAGTGTGATGAAATTTCAAGCCCTAGAATGGCTTTCTTCTTTTGTATTCACGACTAAGAAAGATGAATTAAATTCATCTTTATGTTTTGTTTAATTAAAAATAACATTAAATTACAAAATACAACATTTAACCTTATTTAATTACCATTAAAATCACTTAGCACATGCCCAAAATTGTCCACTTACTAATATAATGGGATAATTACCCTTTAAGTCCATCATATTTAAAAGCCAAAGCTACTTGACACCTTTAACAAATAGAATGCAACTTTTGCATTTTACGCGATTTAGTTCTTTTTATCAAATTGAGCAATTAAACGATAAAATTAGCTCACGAAATTTTCACACCTATCAAATAACATGATGTAAACACATAGAATAATATTAAAATAATTTTTTGACATCAGATTTATGGTTCTAAAACCACTATTTTGATTTAGCTAAAACCGGGCTATTACAACTCACCCCCTTAGGGATTTTCATCCCTGAAAATCTTACCAGTGAATAGGTTCGAATATTGATTTCTTATAGCACCCTCATGTTCCCATGTAGCTTCTACAACCCCGTGTCTATTCCATAATACTTTCACTAATGTGATTTTCTTATTTCTTAGCTCTTTTGATTTCACGAGCTAAAATTCGAATCGGTTCTTCAGCATATGACATATCATATTGAATTTCAACTTCAATTGGGGAAATGATATGTGAAGGGTCAAATCGGTATCGTCGAAGCATTGAAACATGAAACACATTATATATTTTCTCTAACTTAGACGGTAAAGATAGTTGATACGCCATTGGCCCAACTTACTTGATAATCTCATACGGTCTGATGAATCGCGGACTCAATTCCCTTTTCTATCGAATCTAAGTATTTTCTTCCACGGTGAGACTTTTAGAAATACTTTATCCCAGATCTGAAACTCAAAATCTTTCAGTTTCAAGTCTGCATACGATTTCTGTCGATCCGAAGCTGCTTTCAAACTATCACGAATCACTTTCACTTTTTCTTCTGTTTCTCTGATTAGATCAACTCCGTGAATCTTATTCTCACTAAGTTCGGTCCAATACAACGATGTTCAACATTTACGTCCGTATAGAGCTTCGTACGGTGTCATCTTTATACTCGATTGAAAGCTATTATTATAAGGAAATTCAATTAGCAGTAGATATTTCTCCCAGCTACCTTCAAACTCAAGAATGCAACATCGCAACATATCTTCAAGTGTTTGAATAACTCGTTCAGACTGACCATCCATTTGCAGATGAAATGCCGTGCTAAAATGTAGCTTTTTACCTAAAGCTTCTTGCAACTTCTTCCAAAATTGCGAAGTGAATCTCGGATCTCTATCTGAAACAATAGATAGTGGTACTCTGTGCAATCGAACAATCTCTGAAATATACGACTCAACTAATTTATCTAGCTAGAAATCTGTTTGTACAGGAATAAAATGAGCTGATTTCATCAATCTGTCAACAACAACCCAAATCACATCTTTCTTTTTCGGAGATAAGGGCAAACCCGATACAAAATCCATTTTTACTCTATCCCACTTCCACTCGGGAACCATAATAGGCTATGATAAACCATAAAAGTAACACATTTTAATCCCATACTTAGCGTGTTTTTGGATGTCTATTTATAGAATTTGGTGAATTCGATGCTCCTAATCCTTTAAATTCATGTTTTTAAACTTAGGAGAGCATAGGGGAGCTAAAGGAACGGAAAACGGGCCAAAATCAGACAAAACGAGCCATCTTAAGGATTCATATGGCCAAAGCCCGCACCACACGAGCTAAACACATGCCTATGTGAACCACTTGGGCTGGACACATGCTTGTGTGCTAGCCGATGTCGATCGCGATTCACTCAAATTCCCACACGGCCTGGGCCTCCTCACACGATTTGATCACACGCCCGTGTCCCTGTCGTACCCTGCTTTGTTTTCACGCAGAAAAAGCCAAAAATTTTACGGTTTCTGAGCCTTCTAAAGTCTATAAATACAAGCCAGAGGAAGACCTAAGGAGGCACGCGGAGTAGATTGAAGAAATTACTCGAAGGAAGCCGTTAGATTCATCTCGGAAGCGGATTCACTCTAAGATTAAAGATCTCCATCAAGTTCTTTAGATGTTTTTGGGTTCTTTATGTCTTGCTATTTTCTTAATTCTATGATGTTTTCCTTTTACGTTATGAAGTAAACTCCCTAAATACCTAGGGAGGATGAAACCTAGATGAATCTTATTATTTAGTAAATCTAAATTACGTGATAAATACTTGATCTTGTTCTTAATTATGTGTACTTAATCCTTGTTTTGATGTTTTTACGAATATTAATTCAAGTTTAATGTGCTTATTCAGTGGAGCAAAAGTCCCTGTTTAAGAGAAGATCCAACATAATTAAGCGGAGTTGCTTGCAATCTTAGAAATAGGACGACATAAATCTACCAGATTAGAGTCAAATCTAATAAGGGAATCTATAGATTGAGTTAATGCGACGATAGGGGTTTTAATTAGAAAGAGATTTCAATTAAACAACCTAGAGTCAGTTGTTCTTTGTCTTGAAAGAGATATTAACATAATTTAGGGATTTCTACGGATCAAGTCAAGTGAATAAATCATTTAATTCAGAGTCAGAATAATAAGTAAAGTCCAAGTGGATTCTTCCTTGGGTATTGTCTTTATTCATTCGATTATTCTCTTCACTCTCTGTCGCGTTCACGGTCATTTAGTTAGTCAATTAGTTAGTTAATTATAGATTAAAAGTAAATCCCCTTAATTATTAGGCTAGATAATAAAAAGATAGTTATTACTAGTAATTTTAGTCCTTGAGGATACAATATTCCAGACTCACCACAACTATACTACTGTTTGATAGGTGCGCTTGCCTTTGTCGAAATATTAGTTAGTTTCGAGCCCATCAAGTTTTTGACGCCGTTACCGGGGACTAAGATATTAGGAACATTTAATTTTTATTACTTTAGCCATTCTTATTTTTATTTGCAATTTATATTTATTTTATTTTAATTTGCTAATTTTTCTTTTATTTGCTTCTGGCAGGTAATTTTTGTTTATGACTAGAAGAAACCCATCAAGACCCTTGCTTTTTGACAGTGAGATAGAAAGTACCGCTCGCAAAAATCGTAGGGAGATAAGGCGAAGTCTACAATACATAGAAGAAGAGCAAGAGGACGAAACCAATATTACCAAGGAGATGGCTGATAATAATCCGCTACCTCCGGTGGTTGCCGAAAATCCTGCTCCTCGTACTATGTATGACTATGCTAAGCCTAATTTAACTGGGGCTGAATCGAGTATTGTTAGACCTGCTATTGCTGCAAATAATTTTGAACTGAAACCTAACACAATTCAAATGATTCAACAGTTTGTTCAGTTTGATGGTTTGCAGGATGAGGACCCAAATACTCATTTAGCCAACTTTTTAGAGTTTTGCGATACTTTCAAAATTAATGGCGTTTTTGATGATGCCATTCGCCTTCGGTTGTTTCCCTTCTCGTTGAGGAACAAAGATAAAAAGTGGTTGAACTCGTTACCACGAGGATCAATCACTACATGGGAACAAATGACTGAAAAATTTTTACTTAAATATTTTCCGCCGGCTAAAAAGGCTAAGTTGAGGAATGATATCTCTTCTTTTGTGCAGATGGATTTAGAAACACTTTATGATGCATGGGATAGATACAAGGATCTATTGAGAAGATGCCCTCACCATGGGTTACCTTTATGGCTACAGGTTCAAACCTTCTACAACGGTTTGAACCTCTCAACTAGATAGCTGATTGATGCAGTCGACGGTGGAACCCTAAATAACAAAACCCCTCAAGAGGCTTATGAGTTTATAGAAGAGATGTCACTGAATAATTATCAGTGGCAAGTAATGAGAATGAAGCCAACAAAAGCCACTAGCGTTTTCAACCTCGACGCAGTTACCATGCTATCAAACTAGGTAGAGCTTTTAAATAAAAAGATTGATGGGTACATCCAGTGATGAGTGCGATACGAGTGGAGGAGGAATGGGTAATATAGAATATCCATCTTACAACCCTGGCATGAAGAATGAGTAGCTGAATTATATGGGTAATAACTATAAACCTCCAAATAGTCATTATAATAATACATATAATCCAGGATGGAGGAACCACCCAAATTTCTCTAGGTTTACAACCACCCTACCAGCAAGAGAAAAAGTCGAACCTTGAAGATATGCTAGCAAATTTTATTTCGGTGTCAGAGACTCATTTTTAGAATACTGAAACAGCATTGAAAAATTAGCAAGCATCGATTGAAGGGCTTGAGAATCAAATTGGACAGTTGGCTAAGTTAGTTTCCGAAAGGAAACCAGGTAGTTTACCTAGTAACATCGAACCTAACCCAAAAGAGCATGTGAAGGCAGTTACACTAAGGAATGGGAAGGTGTTGGTTGAAGTTGAAAAGAAGATGCCACAAGAAACTGATAAGGCAAAGGGTGGGGAAGTAAACGAGAATGTAACACCGATACTTAAAGAGTATAAACCACCGATTCCATATCCAGCAAAGTTGAAGAAAGACCGCATTGATGCACAATTCAGTTAATTTCTTGAACTTTTTAAACAATTAGATATTAACTTACCTTTTGTTAAAGCTATTTCGCAGATGCCGACGTACGCAAAATTCTTAAAAGAGCTTTTAACAAATAAAAGGAAGTTTGAAGAGCTATCAACCGTGGTTCTTAACGAGGAATGTTCAGCTATTCTCCAAAATAAGCTACCAACCAAATTGAAAGATCCAGGAAGTTTCACTATTCCCTATTTAATTGGTAGTTTAAATGTTGAGAAAGCATAAGTTGATTTAGGTGCCAATATTAATTTAATGCCTTATAAAATGTTCAAGCGGCTTGGTCTTAGGGAACCAAAACCCACTAGGATGAGTATCCAATTAGCTGATAGATCTGTTAAATATCCTAGGGAAATTATTGAAGATGTTTTGGTAAAAGTTTATAAATTCATATTCCTTATTGATTTTGTTGTGCTTGATATGGATGAGAATGTTGAGGTGCTTCTGATTTTAGGACGCCCATTTTTAGCTACTACTAGGACTGTTATTGATGTAGGTGATGGTAAACTTATGCTCAGGGTAGGTGACGAGGAAATTATTTTTAAAATTTATGATGCTATGCGATACTCTAGAGAGCAAGATGATTCCTGTTATTTTATCGACGCTATTGATCATTCTATTCAAGATTCTTTTCTGGAAATCATACATAAAGACACGTTGGAACTATGTCTTGTCTAAGGTGAGGAGGCAGATGACGATACCAATGAGATGGGGGAGATAAAAATTTCTTCCCCAAGACAAAAGAAGTATGAAGGCATTAAAATAAATGACGAAATAAAACAAAAACCTTCTATTAAAGAGCCTCCCAAATTGGAATTGAAACAATTACCTAATCATTTAGAGTATACATTCCTCGGAGATAGTTCTACACTACCAATAATTATTTCTTTAGAATTGGAACCCAATAAGAAAGACGAGTTACTATAGGTATTAAAGGAGCATAAAAGAGCCATAGCTTGGAAGATTTCTGACATTAAAGGGATAAGCCCATCGTTTTGCACCCACAAAATTTTAATGGAAGATGAACATAAACCATGTGTGCAACCTCAAAGACGATTAAATCCCAATATGAAGAAAGTTGTTAAAGTTAAGGTAATCAAACTTCTAGATGCTGGAGTTATTTATCCTATTTCTGATAGTACTTAGGTAAGTCCTGTACAGGTTGTTCTAAAGAAGGAAGGCATGATTGATGTAGCCAACGAGAAGAATGAATTGATTCCAACAAGAACAGTCACAGGATGGAGAGTTTGTATTGACTATAGGAAGTTGAACGATGCCACGAGAAAATATCACTTTCCCTTACCCTTCATTGACCAGATGTTAGAAAGATTATCTGGGCATATGTACTATTGCTTCCTAGACAGACTCTTTGGCTACTTCCAAATCCCAACAGTTCCTTAGGATAAAGAAAAGACAACATTTGCATGTCCATATGGTACGTTTGCTTATCGTAGAATGCCTTTTGGATTATGTAATGCTCCTGCTACTTTTCAGCGCTGCATGCTAGCCATCTTTGATGAACTTGTGGAAGATATTATGGAGGTATTTATGGACGACTTTTCGGTATTTGGTAATTCTTTCCACCTTTACCTTGAAAATTTAAAACAAGTTCTAATGGGATGTGAGGAAACGAACATTGCGCTTAATTGGGAAAAGTGTCACTTTATGGTTCGAGAAGGGATTGTGTTAGGTCAAAAAATTTCTAGTAAATGGATTGAGGTTGATAAAGCAAAAATTGAAACCATAGAAAAATTACCTCTTCCTAGTTCAGTTAAGGCTTAGAAAAATTACCTCCTCCTAGTTCAGTTAAGGCTATTAGAAGCTTTTTAGGACATGCTGGATTTTATAGAAGATTTATTAAGGATTTTTCTAAAATAGCTAAGCCTTTAACGAAATTAATAGAAAAAGATGTTCCTTTCAATTTTAATCAAAAATGTTTAGATGCATTTAACACCCTCAAAAATAAATTAATAAATGTTCCAATTATAATTGCACCTGATTGGAATTTGCCCTTTGAACTAATGTGTGATGCGAGTGATTTTGCAGTAGGTGCAGTTTTGGGACAGCAAAGAGACAAGCATTTTCAGCCAATTCATTACACTAGCAAGACATTGACGGCCGCACAAGAAAATTACACCACCATAGAAAAAGAGTTGCTAGCTGTGGTTTTCGCATTTGATAAATTTAGACAGTATTTGATATTATCTAAAGTTGTCGTTTACACTGACCATTTAGCTCTTCGTTATCTTTTAACTAAATATGATGCAAAACCTCCACTCATAAGATGGATTTTACTCTTACAGGAATTTGATTTAGAAATCAGGATAAAAAAGGAGCTGAAAATCATGTGGCAGACCATCTTTCTAGGCTTGAAAATCCACTAAATGACTCATTTCTTGAAGAACAACTTTTGGCTATATCCGACTCCGAGGTACCTTGGTTTGCAGACATTGCAAATTAATTTGTAACAGCCCGATTTTGGGGCTAGTCGGAACAGTGGTTTCGAGACCACTAATCCGAGGTTGAGGAAAATTATTTTGATATTATTTTATGTGTCGTAACATGTTTATAGGGATGCATGAGAACTTTGGTACCTTAATTTTAACGATTTATTGCATAGTTGCAAAAAATGACTAAATCGCATAAAGTGCAAATGTTCTATTTTACATGGTAGAGGTGTCTAATAGCTATAAAATATTAAATTGAAGGTCCTTAGAGTGCAATTAGGCCATATTGAGAGTGTTGGCCAGCCATAGGAAGCTAGGGGGACAAGAGCATTAATTTTAGTCAAATTTGGTGACATTAGGTGATAAAAGATGAATAAAAAATGCTAAAAAAGGAAAGATATCATCTTTCACTATTCACTCTTCACCTCCACCAAAAATTTCAAGCCTAGAGGGGTTTTGAATGCTTTAAAATTTTAGCCAAGTTATCTCCCTACAAATCAAGAAGAGCGTGGAATCAACCTTGACCGTGGAAAAGGCAAGGTGACGAATTAAATCGTTAGTTAACACTTTTTGCACCGAGGTAAGTTTATGTGTAAACAATGCGTATTTGTGTAAAAATTACGTTGCTAATTAATGTATGGCGTGATTGAGAACATGTGTGGTTCAAATGGATTGAATGTGGTAGTCATTGAATAATTACTGTGTGAACGATGAAATAGTCATATAAATGTGTAACGACGACACTTTTTGGTGGGCTATGTGCGATACCATCGTAAGTAACCTTTTTGGTGGGCTATGTGCGATACCACCGTAACTAATCTTTTTGGTGGGCTATGTGCGATACCATCGTAACTAATCTTTTTGGTGGGCTATGTGCGATACCACCCTAATAAAGGCTGTTGGTAGGCTAAGTACAAAACCACTGAGTAATTTGAATATGAGTAATGGAATTAGAGATAGTGATGTGTTGTATTATGTGACTTTGTGATGTTAAGTGCAGGGGAACCTGTTAATGAATGTATGCATTAAGCCTGTGATATGGTTGGAATGTGGGAATGGAGAAAATGAGTAAGCATGATCATGAATGTAGATGGTTTCTTGCTTAGTATGTAATGTTATGTAATTGTTTAATACATGTTATAATGTTATATTGTTTACATGTAAACTTACTAAGCTTAAAGCTTACTCCCTCTTCTCTTTTTCCCTTCTTTTCTAGAGTTTAAGAGCCAAGCCAAGATACGAAGATATTCAGAAGATCGCCCACACTATCAGCTCACCTCGGTATACCTAGACTTAATGATTTTGTACATTGCATGTATAGGGGCTAAACTAGTTAGGATATTTTGATATTTTGGCCAAAATGTATTGGCCCTTGTTAAGATAACTATTTTGTATATTGCCATGGTTGATGGCTCGCCTTATCATTTATGAAATTACAAAATTATCTATGGAAGTTCATATTGAAACTATGAGATGTTTATTAGTATGTTGAATGGGTTCATGTAGTGTAAGCTATAGAGGTGCAAAGAGCTTAACAAACAACCTTGTTCTTGTCCACATGTGTAGGCACACGGGTGTGTGTCTAGGTCGTGTGTGACACATGATCAAGCCATGGGCGTGTCCTGCATCTTGAAATTGGAATTTGAATTGTCACACGGTTGAAGCACACGGGCGTGCCCAGGCCGTGTGGATTAATCAGAGGCGACTACGGTCCAACCATATGAGCGTGTGTCCAGGTCGTGCGACTCAAGTCAGTGTTGACCACGGGCATTGAACACGGGCGTGTGACCCCTGTTTAGGTGACATTTTTTTCTAAATGTGTTAAAGTTTCTAATTTATGCCTGATATTTTCAGGTGGTTAGAACAGGGCCCTATAGGCCCATTATAAAGGAGTTAGATGAAAGATTGAAAATCTTTGAATTTGGAAATGAAATTGCTAACTTAAAGTTATATGACCAAGTGAGTCGAGTCAGGTAATGCCTCGTGCCCGATTCTGGTACAAGATACGGGCAAGGGGTGTTACATTTAGTGGTATCAGAGCTATGGTTTAGTCAGTTCTAGGACTACTATAGCATGTGTAGGAGTCTAGCTATGCATGCCATAAGCGTATGATGATAGTGTGGTGGCTTCTGATGATTTTGAACTTGTTTTATGTAGTATATGGATCCTGAACAATCGGTTGCTGATGACGCAGCTAGTAATGCGCCGGCTCCTGCGCAAGGGACTACGCCTGTGCAGAGTAGCTCCGAGACTAGGGGTCAAGGAGAAGAGGCTCGGGAAGCCTTTCTCCAAATGATGAGTAACTAGTACACTAAGTATGTACGAGCAAATCCCAATGGTCAACCTCCTCCGCCCCCACCTATACCTCAGCCATTTCTTGTGGCTCCCCAAGGTAAAGAAATGGTGAGGACAACTAAGCCCCTGCTAGACAAAATTCGGAAGCAAAGGGGCTGAGGATTTTTGAGCTAATATAGATGATGACCCTAAGCGAGCAGAGTTCTGGCTTGAGAACTCAATGAGGGTTTTTGATGAGCTCTCCTGTATACCTGAGGATAGCTTGAAATGCGCTGTGTCTTTGCTGAGGGACTCGGTATACCATTGGTGGAAAACATTGACATCAGTGGTTCCTAAAGAGAGGGTAACATGGGACTTCTTCTTGGAAGAGTATCGAAAAAAGTATATAAGTCAACAATTTGTAGACCAGAAACGGAAAGAATTCCTTGAGTTAAAGCAAGGAAAAATGACTGTGGCAAAATATGAGCGTGAATTTGTTAGGCTCAGCAAGTATGCGTAAGAATGTGTATCCACGGAAGCTATCTTATGCAAGAGATTTGAAGATGGGTTTAATGAAGATGTCAGACTCTTGGTCGGGATTTTAGAGCTAAAAGAATTTGTGGTATTGGTGGATAGGGCTAGTAAGGCCGAAGAATTGAATAAAGAAAAGAGGAAAGCCCTGAGTGAGGCTCGGGATGCAAGGAAGAGGCCGATGAGCAAATCATACCAATCTCAATCGAAGAAGTCTAGGGAAGTGAACCCTCGGATGATTACATCAGTCGGGTATTCGCAAAGAGAGCGAGGCAACACGTATTCAGGTTCAAGAGCTCAGGCCACCTCAATGGCAAGTGTGGGCAACCCAAAGTCCAAACCAGAGTTCCCAAGTTGTGGCAAACATCACACTGGGGAATGTTGGGGAAGCAATCGAAATTGTTATAAGTGTGGATCCCCCGACCATCTCATCCGAAACTGTCCTGAAAGGGATAACAAGGAGAGGAAGCAAGAGATAAGATCAAGCAGTGCATCCTTTAGAGGTAGGCCACAAAAGAACCCGGGAGGGGGGACTAGTGGTAGAGGTGTATCACGAGATACTACTGTGAGGCCAGAGGGTCGGACGCCAGCAAGAACTTATGCTATTCGTGCTCGAGAAGAGGCGTCATCACTGGATGTAATAATGGGTACATTCTCTCTCTATGACACCTCTATTATTGCTTTGATTGACCCGAGGTCAACACATTCTTATATTTGTATGAGATTGGCATCTAGTTTGAGTATGACTGTTGAGTCTACTAAATTTGTGGTAAAGGTGTCAAACCCACTAGGTAAACAGGTGTTAGTTGACAACGTGTGTAGGAACTGTCTTTTGACAATTATGGGTCATTATTTCCTGGCAAACCTTATGTTGTTGCCTTTTGATGAATTTGATTTGATTCTTGGTATGGATTGGTTGACTACCCATAGTGTTTTAGTGAATTGTGGTAGTAAATTTATTGAATTGAAATGTGAAAATGGAGATGTTATTCGGGTTGAATCAAGTGAGTCAGATAGTTTACCGGTGACGATTTCTTCCATGATAGCTGAGAAATATCTGAGAAAAGGGTACGAATCTTATCTCGCTTTCGTGTTAAACACTCAAGAGTCTGAAGTAAAGATTGAAACAGTACCGGTTGTATGTGAGTATCCGGATGTATTTCCGGAAGAGTTACTTGGATTACCCCCAGTTAGAGAGGTCGAGTTTGGGATGGCCTCACTAGAGTTGAAAGAACTGAAAGTTCAGTTGCAAGAATTGACGGATAAGGGTTTTGCAAGACTGAGCTATTCACCGTGAGGTGCTCCAGTACTCTTTGTAAAGAAGAAATATGGGTCGATAAGATTGTGCATAGACTACAGATAGCTCAACAAAGTAACTCTTAAGAACAAGTATCCTTTACCGAGGATAGATGATCTATTTGATCAACTGAAGGGAGCTACGGTGTTCTCCAAGATCGACCTGAGGTCCGGTTATTACCAGTTGAGGGTTAAGGAGCAAGATGTACCGAAAACGGCATTTCGAACGAGGTATAGCCATTATGAGTTTCTGGTCATACCTTTCGGTTTAACGAATGCTCCTGCGGTTTTTATGGATTTAATGAACCGTGTCTTCTGACCGTATTTGGACAAGTTTGTGGTTGTCTTTATTGATGACAGATTGGTTTATTCTCGAGATGAGAGTGATCATACAGAACAACTGAGAATTATCTTACAAACCTTAAGAGACAAGTAGTTATATGCTAAATTTAGTAAGAGTGAGTTTTGGCTTCGAGAGGTAGGATTCCTAGGACATATTGTGCCGGGTGAAGGTATTAGAGTTGATCCAGGAAAGGTCTCGGCTATTGTGGAGTGGAAACCACCTAGGAACGTGTCGGAAGTCAGAAGCTTTTTAGGTTTAGTGGGGTACTATAGGCGGTTTGTGAAGGGATTCTCTATGATTGCTACTCCGATGATGAAACTATTGTAGAAGGATGTTAAGTTTGAATGAACTGAAAATGCCAACGGAGTTTTGAGAGATTGAAAACGTTGTTGATAGAGGCACCGGTTTGGTACAACTGGAGTCGGGAAAAGAGTTTGTGGTCTACAGTGACGCATCGTTAAATGGTCTCGGTTGTGTGTTGATGCAAGAGGGTAAGGTAGTCGCTTACGCCTCGAGACAGCTAAAACTATATGAGAAGAATTATCCGACTCATGACTTGGAGTTGGCCGCAATTGTTTTCGCGTTAAAGATTTGACGACATTACTTATATGGTGAGAAGTGTCGAATCTTCACGGATCATAAGAGTTTGAAGTATTTGTTGGATCAAAAGGAATTAAATTTACAGCAACGACGGTGGCTCGAATTATTGAAGGACTATGAGCTAGTGATCGATTACCATCCGAGGAAAGCGAATGTAGTTGCGGATGCTTTAAGTAGAAAATCCTTGTATGCTTTGAGAGCTATGAGCACGAGTTTTTCATTGTCTGATGATGGTGCTATACTGTCCAAGTTGAGAGCTAGACCACTATTTGTTCAACAAATATGTGAGGCTCAAAGGAATGATAGTGAGATACTAGCTAAAAGAGCTAAGTGTGAATCAGGAACTAATTCTGAATTCTGGGTGAGTTCGGATGGTTGCTTAATGTTCCATGATAGAATTTGTGTACCCAGAGATGACGAGTTGATCCGAGAAATTTTACAAGAAGCACATAGTAGTTATTTGTCAGTACACCCGGGCAGTACGAAAATGTACAATGATCTGAAGAAATTTTATTGGTGGCCGGGAATGAAAAGAGACATCTCGGAGTATGTAACAAGATGTTTGATTTGTCAACAAGTGAAAGCTGAGCATCAAGTGCCTCCTGGATTACTTCAGCCAGTGATGGTTCCCGAGTGGAAGCGGGATCGGATTACCATGGATTTTGTTACGGGCTTGCCTATGACTCCGAAGAAGAGAGATGCTGTGTGGGTTATTGTTGATAGATTAACGAAGTCGGCTCACTTTATACCTGTGCTTATTGATTATTCACTAGAAAATTTAGCCGAGTTGTATATTGTAGAGGTAGTAAGATTACATGGAGTGCCTGTATCTATTATCTGGGACAGAGACCCAAGATTTACTTCGAGATTTTGGAAGAAGTTACAGGAGGCCTTGGGTACAAGGTTGAATTTTAGTACAGCATTTCATCCTCAAACTGATCATCCTCAAACTGATGGTCAGTCTGAGAGAGTAATCCAAGTTCTTGAGGATATGCTCCGATGCTGTGTGTTAGAGTTCGAAGCTAGTTGGGAAATATATCTACCCTTGGTCGAATTTGCTTACAATAATAGTTATCAGTCAAGCATACGGGTGGCACCGTATGAAGCCTTATATGGTCATAAGTGTCAGACTCCCTTGTATTGGACCGAGCTGAGTGAGAAGCGAATTCATGGGATTGATTGAGTTAAAGAGACTGAGGAGAAAGTGAAAGTGATCTGGGATAGTCTGAAGGCTGCTTCGGACCGACAAAAGTCGTACGCAGATTTGAAAAGAAAAGAAATTGAGTTTCAAGTGGGCGACAAGGTATTTCTGAAAGTGTCGCCGAGGAAGAAAATATTGAGATTTGGTCGAAAATGTAAATTGAGTCCGAGATTCATAGGACCGTATGATATTACCGAAAGGATAGGGCCAGTGGCATATCGGTTGTCTTTACCGGTAGAGTTAGAGAAAATTCACAATGTGTTCCATGTATCAATGTTAAGGCGTTATCGCTCTGATACTTCGCATGTGATTCCTGCAAAAGAAATTGAGATACGACCGGATATGACATATAAGGAAGAGCCGATTAAAATCTTGGCTTGAGAAGTGAAACAGTTGAGGAATAAGGGCATAGCCTTAGTAAAAGTGTTGTGGCAAAAACTCGGTGTAGAAGAGGCTACGTGGGAACCGGAGGAAGCCATGAGAGAGAAATATCCAAACCTCTTTACCGGTAAGATTTTCGAGGACGAAAATCTCTAAAGAGGGGGAAAGTTGTAACAGCCCGGTTTTGGGGCTAGTCAGAATAGTGGTTTCAAGACCACTAATCCGAGGTTGAGGAAAATTATTTTGATATTATTTTATGTGTCTTAACATGTTTATAGGGATGCATGAGAATTTTGGTACCTTAATTTTAACGATTTATTGCATAATTGCGAAAAAAGACTAAATCGCATAAAGTGCAAAAGTTCTATTTTACAAGGTAGAGGTGTCTAATAGCCGTAGAATATTAAACTGAATGTCCTTAGAGTGCAATTAGGCCCTATTGAGAGTGTTGGCTGGCCATAGGAAGCTAGGGGGACAAGAGCATAATTTTAGTCAAATTTGGTGACATTAGGTGATAAAAGATGAATAAAAATGCTAAAAAGGAAAGATATCATCTTTCATTATTCACTTTTCACCTCCACCGAAAATTTAAAGCTTAGAGGGGTTTTGATACTTTAAAATTTCAGCCAAGTTATCTCCCTACAAATCAAGAAGAGCGTGGAATCAACCTTGACCGTGGAAAATGCAAGGTGACGGATTAAATCGTTAGTTAACACTTTTTGCACCGAGGTAAGTTTATGTGTAAACAATGCATATTTGTGTAAACATTACGTTGCTACTTACTGTATGGCGTGATTGAGAACATGTGTGGTTCAAATGGATTGAATGTGGTAGTCATTGAATAATTACTGTGTGAATGATGAAATAGTCATATAAATGTGTAATGACGACACTTTTTGGTGGGCTATGTGCGATACCACCGTAACTAATCTTTTTGGTGGACTATGTGCGATACCACCGTAACTAATCTTTTTGGTGAGCTATGTGTGATACCATCGTAACTAATATTTTTGGTGGGCTATGTGCGATACCACCCTAATAAAGGCTGTTGGTGGGCTAAGTGCAAAACCACCGAGTAATTTGACTATGAGTAATGGAATTAGAGATAGTGATGTGTTGTATTATGTGACTTTGTGATGCTAAGTACAGGGGAACCTATTAATGAATGTATGCATTAAGCCTGTGATATGGTTGGAATGTGGGAATGGAGAAAATGAGTAAGCATGATCATGAATGTAGATGGTTTCTTGCTTAGTATGTAATGTTATGTAATTGTTTAATACATGTTATAATGTTATATTGTTTACATGTAAACTTACTAAGCTTAAAGCTTACTCCCCCTTCTCTTTTTCCCTTGTTTTATACAGTTTAAGAGCCAAGATGAGATACGAAGATATTCAAAAGATCACCCACACAATCAGCTCACCTCGGTATACCTAAACTTAATGATTTTGTACAATGCATGTATAGGGGCTAGACTAGTTAGGATATTTTGACATTTTGGCCAAAATGTATTGGCCCTTGTTAAGATAACTATTTTGTATATTGCCATAGTTCATGGCTCACCTTATCATTTATGAAATTACAAAATTATCTATGGAAGTTCATATTGAAATTATGAGATGTTTATTAGTATGTTGAATGGGTTCATGTAGTGTAAGCTATTGGGGTGCAAAGAGCTTGGCAAATAGCCTTGTTCTTGTCCACATGGGTAGGCACACGGGGCGTGTGTCTAGGCCACGTGTGACACACGATCAAGCCATGGGCGTGTACCCAGGCCGTGTGAAGTCTGCAACTTGAAATTGGAATTTGAATTGTCACACGGTTGAAGCACACAGGCGTGCCCAGGCCGTGTGGATTAATCAGAAGCGACCACGGTCTAGCCATATGGGCGTGTGCCCAGGTCGTGGGACTCAAGTCAGTGTCGACAACGGGCATTGAACACGGGTGTGTGAGATGATACACGGGTGTGTCATCTAGTCCACGGGCGTGTGACCCCTATTTAGGTGACATTTATTTCTAAATGTGTCAAAATTTATGATTTATGTCCGATATTTTCTGGTGGTTAGAACAGGGTCCTATAGGCCCATTATAAAGGAGTTAGATGAATGATTGAATATCTTTGAATTTGGAAATAAAATTGCGAACTCAAAGTTATATGACCAAGTGAGTCGAGTCAGGTAAAGCCTCGTGCCCAATTCCGGTACAAGATACGGGTAAGGGTTGTTACATACTTAGCTGCTAACATCCTACCAAAAGGGTTGACACATCATGAAAAGAAGCGATTCTTTGCTGATGTGAAAAACTATTTTTGGGAGGACCCTTTTCTTTTTCGTCTATGTGCAGATCAAGTAATTCGGAGATGTGTTACAAAGGCAGAAGCAAGCAAAGTCTTAGAACATTGCCATTCAGGACCAACAGGAGGACATTACAGTGGGACTAGGATAGCACATAATGTAACACCCCTTACCCGGGTTCTACGCCAGAACCGGGCCCGAGGCGTTACCGTAATTAAAACCACTTGATCGCCACTTAGGCTCATCGTGACTACTCTCTCAAGTCACCTCAAGAACCTCATTCTCAGCTTACGAGGCCTCACTCATACACACGAGGACTCTCGAGACTATTCCAGAACTTTTTCAAATCTTAAAATTTTCTCTTTTATACAGGGCTCACATGCCCGTGTAAGATGAGAGACGCCCGTGGGTAGACACACACGCCCATGCCTTCAACCCATGTATGAAAACCCAAACATTCTGCCAATGCCCCACGGCTAGGGTACACGCCCGTGCTCTCCAACCGTGGTGAACACCGACTTCACTTACACGGCCTAGAGCCTAGACACACGCCCGTGTGGCTAGCTCGTGGCCCAATCTAACTTAAAAATTCAACATACAGGGGACACACGGCCAAGTCACACACCCATGGGCCGACCGTGTGTTACACATGGCCTAGACACACGTCCGTCTGTCTATCCACATGGATAAGAACAAAGCTATTTGCTAAGCCCTTCTCACGCTTATAGCAGACACAACATGCACTCATTCAACACATCCATAATCAACTCAAATGAAATCACAATCTCACATGGATAACTACATCTTTTCATATAATATAACAGCCAACAACTATGGCATTATACAAAATAGATTATCCAACTATGGGCTAACACATCCTAGCCATTTACAAAAAAATTCACTAACTTGTCTAGCCTTTATACATGCCATATACAAAACATTGAGTCTCATGTACCAGAGTCTGCTGATAATGTGGACAATCTTCCAATTGATCCTCGTATCTCGATTCAACACTTTTACTCTATAAGACAAGGGAAACGAAAGGGAGTAAGCTTTGAGCTTAGTAAGTTTACACATAAACAATTAAGCATCATAGTATAAGCTAAACAACAATTAGCATTATACTAACATATAATGTACAACTATGCTTACTATTTCTATCCCTTACCACATTTCCAACACATCATGAGCCACATACTCATAACCATTGAAATGCACCCCTGTATTCAATATCACATTTACACAATATACAACACAACATCATTTCTCGATAATTCATCCACACAGCTAATTAACTCAATAATACACCCACACAGCTAATCCACACATCTAATTTCTCAGTGGTTTCGCACTTCGCCTACCACAAAGGTAATCATAGTGGTTTCGCACATAGCCCACTAGACGATATACCTAACGATAGCATCGCACATAGCCAGCTCATCGTCAATATGCATTAGGATGGTATCGCACTTAGCCCACCATTTAGCATTCTCACTACACATTCACATATCTACTTACTTAACCATACATCCATTCACAAATTCTACCATATTCATCCCACATAGGTTCTCAATCATTCTCAATCATGCTACACACTAGCTAGCATTAACAAATTATAAGTATGAATGCATTGTTTAAGCATAGACTTACCTCGATACTCAAAAGTATAGAAATATGCAATTTAGTCCACCACCTTGCCCTTGCCTCGGTTTACATTTGGGCTTCGTCTTTCTTGATCTATAATGAATAAATCAGCTTATTCAATACACACATTGACTAAATTGACACTTATCTCATACTTTGGCAAAATTACTCTTTTGCCCCTAATCTTTCTCACAATTACACTTTTGCTCCAAGGCTCGTAAAGTGATTTTTATTCAACTTTCTAGCCTTTCATGCTTAGCCGAATCACTTACTCAACTAAAGCTATCATCAATTCTCACTAAATCACACATGTATGACTAAACTCAAGACTTTTACAAACTAGTCCCTACATGCATTTTCATGGAAAATCACTTAGCAAAAGATGTTTCTACTACATCAGGCTTTCATATTCTTCCATAAAACCCCAAAATACATGCATGTCATACATAGGCACATTTTTTAACATCCATCATAGCTCATCAAATAGCTAAAAATAGCTTACTCATGCTACTAGGAATTCAAGAATACGAAGAATATCAAAAACGGGGCTTGGATGCACTTACTAGCAAGCTTGAAAAATTGAAGAGCCCTAACAATGGCTTCTTGATAATTTCGGCAGCCTTACTTTTCCCCTGATCTAAATCCGAATTCCTTCTTTCTTGATCTATATGTATTCAAAATTAACTTATTCAATCTCATATTCATTCAATTTAGTCCAAATCACACTTTAAAGTACTTTTACACTTTTACCACTAAATTTTCACATTTTCACAATTTAGTCCTTATTTCACAATTACAAAAAATTCACATAATTCAACAAGACCCATGCTTGGACGAATTACCATGATGCCCCTAGTAGCCCAAAACTTTCTTTTATTTCACATTTCAACCACTCAATTTGCATATTTCACAATTTAATCCTTATTTAACATTTTTGTCAAAAATCACTTTACAAAGCTATTAAATTTATCAACAAACCTTCATAATACATCATTAATCATCAAATTACTCAAGCATTCAATAATGGCAACATGTTAAACCTTTAACAATTTCAAAATCTAAGGTACGGGCTAGCTTGAACGCGAAGCAACGATCACAAAAACATATAAATCATCAAAAACTGAGCTAAAACCGTACCTTAATCAAGTTAGGAGTGTGTTGAAATTTCAAGCCCTAGAATGGTTTTATTCTTTTCTATTCACGGCTAAGAAAGATGAATTTCATTCATCTTTATGTTTTGTTTAATTAAAAATGACATTAAATTACAAAATACCACATTTAACCTTATTTAATGACCATTAAAATCACTTAACACATGCCCAAAATTGTCCACTTACTAATATAATGGGATAATTACCCTTTAAGGCCTTCATATTTAAAAGCCAAAGCTATTTGACACCTTTAACAAATAGAATGTAACTTTTTCATTTTACACAATTTAGTCCTTTTTCTCAAATTGAGCAATTAAACGATAAAATTAGCTTACGAAATTTTCACACATATCAAATAACATGTTGTAAACACTATATAATATTAAAATAATTTTTTGACATCGGATTTGTGGTTCCAAAACCACTATTCTGATTTATCTAAAACCGGGCTGTTACATCTTTCTTGGCAAGTAAATACTTAATTGTCGAGTGGTCTGTATAGACAGTCACTTTGGTACCTACAAGATAAGATTGAAACTTGTCAAAAGTAAACACAATAGCAAGTAACTCTTTTTTGTGTTACCGTGTAATTCAGTTGAGCTCCTGTCAGAGTCCAACTCGCATAGTAGATGGGATGAAAAACTTTCTTCCTTCGCTGACCCATGACAGCTCCAATCGCAAAGTCACTTGCGTCACACAGCAATTCAAATGGAAAATCCCAGTCTGGTGTGACTATTATGGGTGCCGAGACTAATGGAAATCATTGAAAGATCTTAAGCACTCCTCATCAAATTTAAACGTCGTGTCCTTCTCCAATAATTTGCATAAGGCTTTAGCAATTTTGGAGAAGTCATTAATAAATCTTTGATAGAAACTGGCGTGGCCCAAAAAGCTCTTAACACCCTTTACAGATGTCGAAGGTGGGAGTTTTTCAATAACATCTACCTTTGCTTTATTTACCTTGATTCCATGTCATGTTATCCGATGCTCTAGAACAATACCTTCTCGTACCATGAAATGGCACTTTTCCCAGTTAAGTACAAGGTTTGTTTCTTCGTATCGCCTTAGTACCTTGTCTAGATTGGCTAGGCAATCATCATATGTATCTCCGAATACTGAAAAATCATCCATAAAAACTTCCAAATATTTCTCAACCATGTCAGTAAAAATAGACATAATACATCTTTGAAATGTAGCAGGTGCATTACATAAACCAAATGGCACGCGCCTAAATGCAAATATACCGTACGGGCAGGTGAATGTTGTCTTGTGTTGATCTTTTGGTGCTACTGTAATCTGATTATACCCCGAGTATCCATCAAGAAAACAGTAATAGTCTCACTCCGCGAGTTTATCCAGCATTTGATCCAAAAACGGCAAAGGAAAGTGATCTTTCCTAGTCTCCTTGTTCAGCTTCCGGTAATCGATGCAAATTCTCCATCCCATAATCGTTCTAGTCGGTATCAACTCGTTATTCTCGTTTTCAATAACCGTGATACCTCCTTTCTTTGGTACACACTAGACCGAACTTACCCATGAACTATTTGAGATAGGGTAAATTATACCCGTATCTAACCACTTGATGATTTCTTTCTTTACTACGTCCTTCATGATGGGGTTCAGTCTTCGTTGTCTATCAATCGTCCCTTTCTCGCCATCTTCTAGTATGATCTTGTGCATGTATATAGATGGACTAATATCGCGAATATCGGCTATGGTCCATCCGATAGCCTTCTTGAATTGTTTCAATACATGGATGAGTTTCTCTTCTTGCTCATTGGTTAATTCTGCTGAAACAATCACAGGCAAAGTAGAAGTGTTACCTAAATCAACATATTTTAAATGTGAAGGTAGTACCTTGAGTTCTAATTTAGGTGGCTCCTCGATTGACGCTTTTGGTTGGGCATAATCCCTATTCTCTAACTCCAAAGATTCAAAACGGGATTGCGAATTAAATCCCCTTTGATTAGCTTCTAGCACAGCTAAGTATTCATCCTCCTCTTCATCATTTTGAGGGTCTGATGTCAAAATTTGTTCTAATGGATCCTCAACATAGTTGAGTTCCTTCTCCATGATTAAATCCTCTAAATCGAACACTGTAGAATAATCATCAATTGTGTCAGGAAATCGCATAGGCTTAAAAACGTTAAGTGTTACCTAATCATCCTAAGCACGCATAGTAAGCTCGACTTATGCACATCAATAAGTGTCCTTTCGGTTGCTAAGATCGGTCTTCCTAGGATGATTGGCACCTCTTTGGCTGCTTCAAAGTCTAGAATCAAAAAGTCAGTAGGAAAGATAAATTTGTCTACACGTACCAATACGTCCTCAATTTTTCCTTTTAGATGTGCTAAGGGTCGATCTGCTCATTGAAGTGTTACTATAGTCGGTCTAACTTCACCTATCCCTAACTTCCTAAATATTGACATAGGCATCAAGTTGATACTCGCACCCAAGTCACATAGTACCTTACCACAATTTGTTGCTCCAATGTTGCAAGGTATGGTAAAACATCCAGGATCCTTCAACTTTAGGTGTAGTTTGTTTTGAAGATATGCACTGAATTCCTTTGTCAATGCTACCGTCTCAAATTCTCCAAGTCTTCATTTTTTAGACAGGATATCCCTCATGGATTTGATGTAGTTCGGCATTTGTTCAAGTGCTTCAACCAATGGGGTGTTGATATGAAGTTGCTTGAGTACGTCTAGGAACTTCTTGAATTGAATTTCCTATTTCTGCTTCTGAAGTTTTTAAGGGTAGAGTGGTGGAGGTTTCTTTACTAGAACTGGTTGATTCGTCTTTAGTGGTAATTCTGCATCTAACGGAGTTGTTAGTTGATCAGAAGTAGCTGGTTCTAAAGTTACCTTGTCAGATTTTATAGATCTGGTTCTTCTGAAACTAGAATTTCAACACTCGGTTGAACTTCCTCTAAGTCTTGAGCATCAGTTGGCTCCTTCTCAATTTCGACGGAATTGGGCTCTAAAGTTTTTCCGCTCCTCAATGTCAACGCTTTACAATGCTCCTTCCCTGGATTCCTCGATTCTCCGTATCACTAGGTAAACCACCTTGTGGTCGGTTCCTAAGTTCAGTAGCAAGCTGGCCCATTTGGCTTTCTAGATTTTTCAGTGTAGCTGTTTGGCTTTGAATTAAGGCATCATTCTTCACCATGTACGCCTTTAACAAATTTTCTAAGCCATTGAATGATTCAGCTTGGGTTGGTTTCTGAACTTGTTGGGGAAAACTAGTGTGGCTAGGTCGATCTAGATTGGGAGTAAGTGTTACTGGTTCTAGCCCCTTGGTTACTCCAGGAAAAATTCGGGTGGTTTCACCATGATGGGTTATAGAAATTGGATTGCAGTCCTTGCCTTCCTCGATTTTGGTTCTGGTTACCAATGTAATATACGGATTCTGGGTTCGATGGACATTCTTCAAACAAATGTCCTTCCCCACAATAGGCATAGGCTATATTTTCAAATTGATTTGGTGGCTGTGCTGCAAAACTATTAGACCCATTAGTAGTAAGATTTTTTAACATTGAGGATATTGATAATGCCTAAGATGCGAGTAAAGTAAGAGCATCTACTTCATGTATTCCAGCAACTCATCTTTCTGACACTGCTCAATTGGTTGGTCACTGATAATTGTTGCTGGCAATCCTCTCAATGATTTCATAAGCCTCATTATAAGACTTAGAAAGGAGAGCACCATTAGAAGAAACGTCCACTACCATCCTCGTGTGAGCAATGAGACCATTATAAAATGTCTCAAGTTGGGTGCAATGTGGGATTCCATGATGAGGGCACTTTCGTAATAATTCTTTATACATTTTCCATGCCTCAAACAAGGACTCATCATCCATTTGTTGGAAGGCAGTGATCTCATTCCTCAACTTAGCATTCTTGCTTGCGGGAAATACTTCATGAGAAATCTTTTTGCTAACTCTTGCCATGTGGTAATTGAATTTGGTGGCAATAAGTTCAACCAGGCTCGAGCTCTGTCCCTTAGTGAATATGGGAACAGCTTCAATTGTAATGCATCTTCGGGTACCCTGGCTAACTTGAAAGAATCGCTTACCTCTATAAACTGTCTTAAGTGTAGGTGAGAATCTTTGATAGGCATTCCACTGAATTGGCCCATTGTTTGAAGCATCTAGAACATGACTGGCTTTAGCTCGAAGTGTTGTGCCTCTATTTCGGGTCTCCTAATACCCGGATTAAGATTTTGCAACACTGGCACGGTATACTGTCTTAAAGCTCTATCCCTATCATTAGCAATAATGATAGCATTTTGCGCAGTGTCTGCTCTGTTTCCTTGATCCAGATTTTGAAGTTCATCTCTTCGGTCCTTCTCTGACTTGCTTGTCTTCTTCGCTGTCAAAAAGTTCGTTCAATCTCAAGGTATACAAGGAGTAAATCGATAATTCGGCCAATACTCATAAACACCTGAAATAATCACAGAAAAATTAATGAAGTTCAAATTTAAACAGAAAATTAAACCAAAATGCAAAACTAACAAATTCAAAAATAATGACTTTTTAAAACAGTCCCCATCAACGGCGCCAAAAACATGAAACGACAGAAATGTGCAAGTGTACACAATCGCAACAAGTAATAAAGTGACAAGTAAATGTCGAGTTATCGTACCCACAGGGACTGTGAAAGAATTATTTATGAATGCTATTTAAAACACTTTGGTGAAGAAAATTATTTTGTTTGAAGAGGGTGATTAAAAAATAAGATTTTAAACTAAGTAAACTAAATAAATAAATCTCAAATGCACGATTTCAAAATACAATTTTAATCAAGATGACATAATTGTGTTAGATTAATTATTAAACTCATGTTTATATTGTTACGAATAAATTCACGGCAACTCGGTAATTTGCTAACTTATGAACATACTCACCTACCAAAATCCATTTATCTCTTGACTATATCCCTATGTCAATTCAACCGATTAAACAAATCTTAATAGGTAAATATGTTATTGCACATACATACTTATTAAATCAAAATAATCTCTTGTACATATCTCTATGTCAATTTGATAAACCGTAAAAGTAACATATTTTAAGCCCACATTTAGCATGCTTTTGGATGATTTAAGCCCTGAATTGTGTAATTTGGTGCTCTTAATCCTTTGTTTTCATGTTTTATACTCAGTAGAGCACCCAATGACGAAAAGAACGGAAAACGGGCCCAAAACGAAGTAAATGGGTCATATCACGAAATCCACACGGCCTGGGCCCTAGCCACATGGCCGTGCCCCATTTAACAGGTTCGAACATGGCCTGGCCACGACTTACACGGGCGTGTGCCATGGGAGTGTCCCTGCAGTAGGAAAGAAGAGTTTCACTCGGATTTGGATACTTAGGGGTAAAGAAACACATTCTGAAGCCTATATAAACACCCTAAGTATGACCAGAAAAGGGGGAACCCGAGGCTTTAGTCAGGGGGCATTCAACTAGGCCAGAGGAGGTAGATTTGTGGAGATTTACTCGAAGAGAGCCAGTTGATCCATCTCAAGAAGCCGGAGTTATATTCAAGACGGAGGATCTTTCCTTCAATTCCTTCAGGGGGTTTTAGGGATTTCTTATGTTTTGTTTTATCTTTTCTTTTGAGATGTTTTCTTTCAGTATTATGAACTAAACCCTCATATACCTAGGGGGATGAAACCTAAGATGAATCTTGTTATTGTTTGCTGAACAATATGATAAATATTTGACTTGTTCTTAATTATGTGTTCTTAATTCTTGTGTTGATCTTTCCGGGATATTAATTCAAGCATGATGTGCTTAGGTGGAGGAGCAAAAGTCTCTACTTAAGAGTAGATCTAGCATAATTAAGCGGAGTTGATCGCACGCCTAGAGATAGGGTGACGAGATTTTGCCGGATTAGGGTGAAACCTAAAATGGGAATCCATAGATCGAGTTAATGCAATTCTAGGGGTTTTAATTAGAAAGGGATTTCAATTAATCAACCTAGGGTTAGACGTAAGTCGCCTCGAGAGAGGGATTAATATAACTTAGGGAATCTTACGGATCAAGTCAAATGAATAGATCGTCTGGTTCAGAGTTAGATAACAAGTGAAGTCTAGGTGGATTTTTCCTTGGGTGTCGTCTTAATCAATTGGTTTTTCCTCGAAGTATTTTTTTTTCCAATTTCATTCTTCTTTGTCTTAGAGTCTTTAGTTTAGTAATTAGTTAATTTTAGATTAAATAAAGATCACTTTAATTCTTAGGCTAAATAATAAAGAGAGAGTTAGTATTAGTACTTTTGGTTCCTTTGTGATTCGACATTCCGGTCTTGCCTTAACTATACTACTGTTCGATAGGTGCGGTTGCCTCAAATCATTGTCATAGTTAGTTTCCAGGTTCGGTCATTCTTTATATAAGTTTTTAAGACTCTGACACGCGATCAAGTTTTTGGCGCCGTTGCTGGGGACTTAAAATATTAAGAACGCTCAATTTTTATTACTTAAGCCATTTTTTATTTTTTACAATTTACGTTTATTTTTAATTTTGCTAATTTTCTTTCTTTTGTTCCTTTCAGGTACCTCTAGTTTATGACTAGAAGGAACCCGACAGGACCCCTACTTTACGATAGTGATATTGAAGGTGCCGTTCGCAAAAATCACAGAGAGACAAGGCAAAGCTTAAACTACATAGAAGAAGAGCAAGAAGCTGAAATTAATACTATAGAAGAGATGGCAGAGAATAATCCGCCACCTCCAGAGATGGCCGAACATCATGCTCTACGTACTATGTATGATTATGCTAAACCTAGTTTAACAGGAACTGAGTCAAGTATTGTTAGGCCTACTATTGCTGCAAATAATTTTGAACTAAAACCTAACATTATACAGATGATACAACAGTTTGTTCAGTTTGATGGTTTGCAGGATGAGGATCCTAACACACACTTAGCGAATTTTCTAGAATTCTGTGATACCTTCAAGATAAATGGTGTTTCTGATGATGCCATCTGTCTTTGGTTATTTCCCTTTTCTCTGAGAAATAAAGCCAAACAATGGTTGCATTCCCTTCCACGAGGGTCAATCACTACATGGGATCAAATGACCGAGAAATTGTTTTTAAAATATTTTCCACCGGCCAAAATGGCCAAATTGAGGAATGATATCTCTTCTTTTGTGCAGATAGATTTAGAGACACTTTATGATGCATGAGAGAGATACAAAAACTTGTTAAGGAGGTACCCACACCATGGATTACCTTTGTGGCTACAGGTCCAAACTTTTTCCAATGGTGTGAACCCTTCAACACGACAACTAATTGATTCAGCTGCCGGCGGAACCCTGAACAACAAAACTCCTAAAGCAGCCTACGAGTTTATAGAGGAGATGTCACTGAATAACTATCAGTGGCAAGTTACTAGGACAAGGCCAGCCAAAGTAGCCGGAGTTTTCAACATCGACGCAGTGACCGCACTACCAAATCAAGTAGAATTGCTACATAAAAATTTTGATGGTTTATATGGTTCTTCGCAGGCACATCCAGTTATGCAGTGGGACGCAAGTGAAGGAGTGGTGTAACATCCTGAAATTGGGCCTAGAAGAATTGGGCCCAATGGGCCTTGAGCGTAGTAGCGTTTAAATTTTTGGAGAACAAGAGGTCGGCTTAAATACAAGTTGGACTTATTAGGTAAGTGATTTTGGAAGCTTAGAAGGCTTCTATGAAGTCCCGAGATCGAACTTTGGCTTTGGGGAAATTTTGGTTTTAGGTGAAAAAAACCCTAGAAGTTGGCAGGTAGGCCTTAAGAATAAAATGTGGAGGAAAATGACACAAGTGGAGTGTGTGGTGTAGTGGCAAAGTGACGCCACATAAGAGACAAGGGGGTGACGCCACAAAGAAGGAAGGAGGTCCAATGTTCAAGTCTTGGCTTTTGCATTTTGGTTTTCTATTTACTTAGACCTTAGAATTTGGCTATAGGTTTAAATTTAGTTGCGCATGGTTTAAGACACAAGAGGAGCTTGTGGCCAAGTGGTTAGCAGCGTGGATTATGTTGCAAGGGAGCCTGGGTTCGAATCTCATGAGAAGCAAGGGAGTATTTATTTTGCGGATTGGACGGCAAGAGTTTCAGTTGAATTTAAACTCTACTGACGAAGGGATCCCACATCGGAAAGATACAAAGAAGAAGGGTGAAGAGCTAGCTATATAAAGAGCATTCCAGGAGGAGAGTTAACATAACTGGTTGGCGTTGGGCAAAGGAGTGCTCGGAGCGCGGTTTAGCAGCTTCAGATTCCTATCAGGTGTGTAACTTTTTCTACCCTAGTCGTAGAGCGGCAAATGCCGAAGTGCCGATCATGGCAATAGTAGCCACACGAGCGTGCGAGCGCATGTGTGGGGCTTCGATGCGATAGTTGAGGCCATTAGTAGTATTCTTGTGGGTTGAGGCTGCTTAGGGCCGCGATGGGCCGAAGTGGGCCAATGGGCCTGTAGGCCCAATTGAATAAATTGTATGATAGTGTAGTATAAAGTGAACTAGACTAGGTGGAACTTATATACGTGGCTAGATTTGTGTTAGGTGGGCCACACGAGCGTGTGGGCCCGAATGGGCCAAAATTGGGTTTTAGGCCCAATAGTCCGGTACAACTGGAAATGGTAGCTGAGTCGCTCGAGGCGACATTAGCCCTTCGGAAAGGCCATTGCAGGTGCGAAATTACTAATATACCCTTGGAAGGGTAAAGTACCAAAATACCCCTAAAAGGTAAATTACGAAAATGCCCTTAGTGGGTAAATTACGAAATGCCCTTGGTAGGTAAAATTACGGATATACCCTTAGAGGTTGATTAGCGTGATTATGTCGTTTATGTCTATCTAATTATGATGGTAATTCATGTTATACTTATATTTGATATATGTTAGCATACATGACATACTGCATACACGAATTATTAAGTCATATTGCATGGGTATGATGAGAGGAAGGGGAAGATATGATTATTTGTGACTTTGGGTCACCAGTGGTTTGGCACCACCAGTGGTTTGGTACCACATATGTTATCTTCATGACTCGTACTAGTGGTCTGGCACCACAGTGGGTTGGCCCCACATATTATATTAAAAGGGATTGTCACCAGTGGTTTGGCACCACAGTGGGTTGGCCCCACATATGATTATCTATGACTTTGGGTCACCAGTGGTTTGGCACCACCAGTGGTTTGGTACCATATATGTTTATTTGTGACTTTGGGTCACCAGTGGTTTGGCACCACCAGTGGTTTGGTACCGCATATGTTTATTTGTGACTTTGGGTTACCAGTGGTTTGGCACCACCAGTGGTTTGGTACCACACTGGGTAGAATCAGGAGTTTCGGATGGTTAGGTTTTTGGGTTGCATGACATACATACTTGTTTATGAACTGTGTAAGGGCTTGTTATCTCCGGGATGGGGAATTGCACACTGAGTCTCGGTGACTCACCCCTTCCTTTACATTTTTTAGATAATTCCTAGATCGCGGATATGGAGCCGGGATGGACTCGAGGTGGCCATGCTCAATAGTTGGCTTCATTTTAAACGGTTAAATTTCGGTTTTACTTTGTTTTAAGTTTTGGGGTTTTGGTTCTGTAATAAGGCCATCTATGTTTTGCTTTGGGTTTAATTATTTATTTGAATTTGTGTTAAACATTAAAGCATGACTAACAAGTAAAGAAATTATAAAATGAATGTTTTCACAACCTTAATAAATTTCGAGATTTTTCCTAAACTTTACCATCGGGTAAATAAGTGAACTTGTAACAACGATAAGTCAACTCGATTCTCTTTAAAACAAACTTTGAGATGATTTTAATAAACTACTTAACGCAACTTTGGTTTTCATAAGATTAAGTGTTTTCTTCGCAAATTGACTCAACAGACTTGTCTTCCAAAAACGTTTTACCCTGTGACATACCAGATTCGGTCGTAGCATTTTGACCGGGTTTGGGGTGTTACAATTATGGTATCAGAGCCTAGGTTCCAAAAACTCGGCTGTGGGTTTGGGTTCAAAAATGTTTTCAATGGATGGTTTGGAAAATGGTTTAGAAAAATATATATCTGTTTTCTGGAAGTATGGCACCCGAGTCTCCGGCACCAATCCGCACTGTAAGTTTCCTGATACTTTGCTTTGTTATATGTTGTATTTCTGGTATCTATTCTGTGTGTTTGGTTTGGATGTGATGTTCGGATACAGAGGTGGTTGCGTATGAAATATTTGTCTGTTTTAATAGCTAGGTGTTTTTGAGTATGTGTAGGAGTTCTAAATTCTAGTTAAAAGTATATTAGTGTTATTAGAATCAGAGTGCGTAGTGTTGTAAGTTAGGATGTACGACTGTTAGTTAGTTGGAAATTTTGAGGACGAAATTTCTTTAAGGAGGGTAGATTTGTAACATCCTGAAATTGGGCCTAGAAGAATTGGGCCCAATGGGCCTTGAGCGTAGTAGCGTTTAAATTTTTGGAGAACAAGAGATCGGCTTAAATACAAGTTGGACTTATTAGATAAGTGATTTTGGAAGCTTAGAGGGCTTCTATGAAGTCCCGGGATCTAACTTTGGCTTTGGGGAAATTTTGGTTTTAGGTGAAAAAAACCCTAGAAGTTGGCAGGTAGGCCTTAAGAATAAAATGTGGAGGAAAATGACACAAGTGGAGTGTGTGGTGTAGTGGCAAAGTGATGCCACATAAGAGACAAGGGGGTGACGCCACAAGGAAGGAAGGAGGTCCAAGGTTCAAGTCTTGGCTTTTGCATTTTGGTTTTCTTTTTACTTGGACCTTAAAATTTGGCTATAGTATAAATTTAGTTACGCATGGTTTAAGACACAAGAGGAGCTTGTGGCCAAGTGGTTAGCAGCGTGGATTATGTTGCAAGGGAGCCTGGGTTCGAATCTCATGAGAAGCAAGGGAGTATTTATTTTGCGGATTGGACGGTAAGAGTTTCAGTTGAATTTAAACTCTACTGACGAAGGGATCCCACATCGGAAAGATACAAAGAAGAAGGGTGAAGAGCTAGCTATCTAAAGAGCATTCCAGGAGGAGAGTTACCATAACTAGTTGGCGTTGGGCAAAGGAGTGCTCGGAGCGCGGTTTAGCAGCTTCAGATTCCTATCAGGTGTGTAACTCTTTCTACCCTAGTCGTAGAGCGGCAAATGCCGAAGTGTCGGTCACAGCAATAGTAGCCACACGAGCGTGCGAGCGTACGTGTGGGGCTTCGATACAATAATTGAGGCCATCAGTAGTATTCTTGTGGGTTGAGGTTGCTTAGGGCCGCGATGGGCCGAAGTGGGCCAAAGGGCCCGTGGGCCCAATTGAATAAATTGTATGATAGTGTAGTATAAAGTGAACTAGACTAGGTGGAACTTATATACATGGCTAGATTTGTGTTAGGTGGGCCACACGAGCGTGTGGGCCCGAATGGGCCAAAATTGGGTTTTAGGCCCAATAGTCCGGTACAACCGGAAATGGTAGTTGAGTCGCTCGGGGCGACATTAGGCCTTCGGAAAGGCCATTGCAGGTGCGAAATTACTAATATACCCTTGGAAGGGTAAAGTACCAAAATACCCCTAAAAGGTAAATTACGAAAATGCCCTTGGTGGGTAAATTACGAAATGCCCTTGGTAGGTAAAATTACGGATATACCCTTAGAGGTTGATTAGCGTGATTATGTTGTTTATGTCTATCTAATTATGATGGTAATTCATGTTATACTTATATTTGATATATGTTAGCATACATGACATACTGCATACACGAATTATTATGTCATATTGCATGGGTATGATGAGAGGAGGGGGAAGATATGATTATTTGTGACTTTGGGTCACCAGTGGTTTGGCGCCACCAGTGGTTTGGTACCACATATGATTATTTTAGACTTTGGGTCACCAGTGGTTTGGCACCACCAATGGTTTGGTACCACATATGTTATCTTCATGACTCGTCCCAGTGGTCTGGCACCATAGTGGGTTGGCCCCACATATTATATTAAAAGGGATTGTCACCAGTGGTTTGGCACCACAGTGGGTTGGCCCCACATATGATTATCTGTGACTTTGGGTCACCAGTGGTTTGGCACCACTAGTGGTTTGGTACCACATATGTTTATTTGTGACTTTGGGTCACCAGTGGTTTGGCACCACCAGTGGTTTGGTATCGCATATGTTTATTTGTGACTTTGGGTCACCAGTGGTTTGGCACCACCAGTGGTTTGGTACCACACTGGGTAGAATCAGGAGTTTCGGATGGTTAGGTTTTTGGGTTGCATGACATACATACTTGTTTATGAACTGTGTAAGGGCTTGTTATCTCCGGGATGGGGAATTGCACACTGAGTCTCGGTGACTCACCCCTTCCTTTACATTTTTCAGATAATTCCTAGATCGCGGATATGGAGCCGGGATGGACTCGAGGTGGCCATGCTCAATAGTTGGCTTCATTTTAAACGGTTAAATTTCGGTTTTACTTTGTTTTAAATTTTGGGGTTTTGGTTCTGTAATAAGGCCATCTATATTTTGCTTTGGGTTTAATTATTTATTTGAATTTGTGTTAAACATTAAAGCATGACTAACAAGGAAAGAAATTATAAAATGAATGTTTTCACAACCTTAAGAAATTTCGAGATTTTTCCTAAACTTTACCATCGGGTAAATAAGTGAACTTGTAACAACGATAAGTCAACTCGATTCTCTTTAAAACAAAATTTGAGATGATTTTAATAAACTACTTAACGCAACTTTGGTTTTCATAAGATTAAGTGTTTTCTTCGCAAATTGACTCAACAGACTTGTCTTCCAAAAACGTTTTACCCTGTGACATACTAGATTCGGTCGTAGCGTTTTGACCGGGTTTGGGGTGTTACAAGTGGCGAATCCTGAGTATCCACCCTACGGACAGGGCATGGAGAGCGAAAAAATGAACTATATGGGTAATAATTTCCGATCTAACAATAACCCTTATAGTGATACTTATAATCCAGGTTGGAAGAACCACCCCAATTTCTCATGGGGCGGTCAAAGAAATCAAAGGCAACAACCATCTCAAAACTTCCAACAACAGCCCTACCCACAATAAAAGAAACCGAACCTTGAAGAGATGTTGACAAACTTCATAGCAGCCTCAGAAATACGATCTCAAAATAGAGAAATACATTTCCAAAAGATAGAAACAAAACATGAGGCATTGACACAGGAGTTCAAGGAACTTACTAAGTTAGTTTCTGAAACACGATCAGAAAGCTTACTAAGGGAAAAAAAGCAGGTACAGGCAGTGGCGCTGAGAAGTGAAAGGGAGTTAATCGAAACAAAGAAAAAGGTACCACATGAGACTGATGAGGCAAGGATAACACCGACCCCGTGAGGAAATTAAACCAACAATCCCATATTCATCAAAGTTGAAGAAAGACCGCTTAGACGCACAATATGGCAAATTTCTTGAACTTTTCAAACAGCTACATATTAACTTACCTTTTGTTGAAGCTATTTCGTAGATGCCAACATATGCAAAATTTTTAAAGGAGCTTCTAACAAATAAAAGGAAGTTCGAGGAAATTTCAACAGTGGAACTTAATGAAGAATGCTCAGCTATCATCCAAAACAAGTTGCCAACCAAATTGAAAGATCCAGGAAGTTTCACTATTCCTTGTTTAATTGGTAGTTTGGGCATAGAAAAAGCATTAGCTAATTTAGGTGCCAGTATTAATCTAATGCCTTATAAAATGTTTAAGCAACTTGGTCTCGGGGAACCAACACCCACTAGGATGAGTATTCAGTTAGCTGACAGATCTGTTAAGTATCTTAGATGAATTATCGAAGATGTTCTGGTAAAAGTAGATAAATTTATATTCCCTATTGATTTTGTTGTGCTTGACATGAATGAGGACGTAGAGGTACCTTTAATTTTGGGACGGACCTTTCTAGCTACTGCTAGGGCTGTCATTGATGTTGGTGATGGTAAACTTGCACTAAGGGTAAGAGGTGAGGAAATTGTTTTCCAAATTTATGATGCCATGATATTCTAGAGAACATCATGCACAGTGACACGGTGGTGATGGTAACAAGATGATTCTTATTACTTTGTTGATGCCAATGATCACATTTTTCAAGAATCTTTGCAGGAAATCATGCACAGTGACACGGTGGAACTGCGTCTTTCACAAGGTGAAGGGAAAGATTACGAGACCGATGAAGTGAATCCTAATACATCGTCCTCTAGACAGACAGAAATAGAGGACATTGAGATCAATGACGAACTTAAACAGAAACCCTTTACTGATGAGCCGCCCAAGTTAGAACTAAAACAATTACCAAAACATTTAGAATATGCATTCCTGGGGGATAATTCTACGCTACCAATAATCATCTCTTCAGAACTAGGACCCAACGAGAAAGAAGAGTTGCTAAGGGTACTAAGGAAGCACCACAACAGAGCCATCGGACAGCTCATACGGCCGCTTCACTTTCAGACATTTCTGCACGCCTCACTCAGTTCGAGCACTACTGTACTCAACAATTCAATGATACCGCTCAACAATTTGATAGTATTGAGGCCACGCTTCAGCATATTTGTGACCACTTTCATATATCGCCGCCTCTACCACCCAGCGACCCAGCAGATGACGAGGAGCTTTGAGTCCTTTTTCTTATCTTTATTTGCCAATTTTTTTCCTTTTTAATATATTTATGTTTAATTTTCAGTTACTAAACTTTTTATTTTATCTTGTTAGAACTTTTATTTAGTACAGTTCAGTTTCTTTTATAACTGGCCATCTAACCCTCAAATATCTCTAACAACTCTCATTAAATATTTCTCCCTAAACATTTAATTGATGACTTCGCAGATTAGATAGAATTAATATACAACTCAAGGAACAAAATTATCACTTATACCAAGTCATCACATTCGTCATGAAACATCCTCCAAGGATTTCATCAAAAATTCAGGAAGTTTCACTTCTCTCCCTATCTTATGATTTTATTATTAATGCATTAATATATATCTTTGTACATTGAGGGCAATGTACATCTTAAGTGTGGGGAGGGTGAATAGTTATTTCAAGAAAGTACCTAACTTTCTGCATTATTTTCAAATCCCTGAATATTATCTTGTCTTGAAGTAAGTTTTTCATATTATGATTAGAATGAAATTTTCTTTGATGTATGATTTTTATTGATATGTTTTGGATTAAGTCATTGATAATTGTGCATTGATGATTAAATTTGAAGGATACTAGAGAATCAAGCATGATACGTCTATTTTTCAAAAATTAAAAAGTTTGTTAGGTTGTTGACCTAAATTTAATTATTACATTGAAGTTTGAAATTTACGAGGTTGATATCAAATACCCATAATTTTTGTGAGCCTTTGAGCCTTTTAGAGCATACATTCCTTTTCGTACTCACTTTATTGATTATAAGTGTGTCAACATTGATTTGTTTTTCTAGAACTTGCATTGATGATACATGTCGAAACCACACCTTTGATTTGATATACAGAGATGATAAAGACACCTAGGTTTTAACCCACTTACTCCACTAAAAGCCTACCTTTATAATTAACCCCTAGTGAACCCCGTTTAATCCTAACAACCCTGATTGCTGAAATCAGAGCTTTAAAATTTATAAAATGAATGATCAAACCTGGACACTAACTCTGACAATGATTAAAGGTAAGTGTACTATCGAACAGTAGTATAGCTTAGGCAAGACCTGATTGTCAAACCCAAAGGAACTAAAAGTATTAATACTGACTTTCTTTTTATTATTTAGCCTAAAATAAAGTGAAGTTGCTTTAAATCTAAATTAACGACTACTAAGCTAAAGATGCAAAGACCAAAAGAACGAATTGAGAAATAACTAGGAGAAAAACTCAGTTGATTACGACGATACCCTCAGGAAGAATTCACCTCGACTTCACTTGTTATCTAACACTGAACCATACGATTTATTCACTTAGTTTGATCCGTAGGACTCCCTAACATCTAACCCTAGGTTAATTAGTGGAACTCTCGTTCTCTTATAATAACCCCCTAGAATAGCAGTAAATCGATCTATGGATTCCCATATTAGGTTTCACCCTAATCCGACAAAATCTCGTCACCTTATCTCTAGGCGTGCGATCAACTCCACTTAATTATGCTAGATCTACTCTTGAGCAGGGTCTATTCCTCCTCCACCTAAGCACATCAAACTTGAATCAATATCTGTGAAATATTAACTCAAGAATTAAGCACACGTAATTAAGAATAAACTAAGTATTTATCATATAATTCAGAAAACGATAACAAGATTCATCTAGGTTTCATCCCCTTCAGGTATCTGAAGGGTTTTAGTTCATAACAAATAAAGAAAACATCTCAAGAGAAAAGATAAAACAAAACATAAGAAATCCCTAAAACTCCCTGAAGGAATTGAAAGAGAGATTCGCCGTCTTGAGTAGAATTCCGGCTTCTAGGGATGGATCAACTGGCTAACTTCGAGTGATTCCCACAACTCTGACCTTTTCGGTTGGCTCTTTGGCCTAGCTAACCGCCCCCTTCAAAGGTGGTACTTAGGGGTTATTTATAGGCTCTTGGAATGCGATTCTTTCTCCCTAAGTATCCTTTTCCGACTGAAATTGTCTAAAGCCACGACAGGGGCACGGCCATGTCACACGCCCGTGTGACTCATTTTCAAGCCGTGTTCAGATTTCTAAGTTGAGGCACGGCCCTATTAGTCGAGGTTGAGGCCGTGTTCTAGATGCTTGACAAGGCATAGCCGTGTGCTCTTTGGGCCAAGCCGTATCGATTTCGTGATATGGCCTATTTACTCCGTTTTCGGCCCGTTTTATGTTCTTTTCATCCTCGGGTGCTATCCTGGGTATAAGACATGAAAAGAAAGGATTGAGAGCACCTATTTACATAAATTGAGGAATAATTCATCTAAAAACAAGCTAAATGTGGGATTAAAATATGTTATAATTACGGTTTATCAAATACCCCCGCACTTAAGCTTTTGCTTGTCCTCAAGAAAAATTCTCAACATACAATTAAAATGAACTTTCCATAATTCACAATTCCTACTGACAATGCATTATCATAATTCATAGATAATTTATACATGGATAATTCAATTCAAAGAGTCCTAAAGATTCAAACAATTGATAAGTTAATCATTTGTAATTCGAAAACGTTGGTGTCTCCCCTTATCTGAATAATCACCTTTAATTCGAAATTGACAAAAGTTGACATCCTCACTAAAAGATTCACTCAAATATCTCAAAGTGTTTGAGGTTCATAAAAAAACACTCATAAGTCGAGCCTGAAAAGTTAATCCCATAGGCTTGCCTGAAAATCAAATCTCCACCACTATAAAATGAGATGATAAACAGATCAAAAGGTCTTGTTAGGGTTGTAACAGGGCTAGGGTTAAGGTGTGGATAAAGGCTGAAATTAGAAGGTTAGAATCAAGATTGAATTGACAAGTACCTACCTAAGAATACTGAAATAATATTTACATTAACTAAGAATAATAATCCTATCAATACGAGCATTTCTTTTAGAAAATAAGCTTTTAACTGTGTAAGCTCACCACTAATATTGAATATACTTCGATTTTTTAAGAACAAACTAATTATAATAATAAGAAGAACTTTTACAACTAAAATATAGAACATAGTTAGGAAACTGTTCAAAATCAAATCTCGACAAAAAGGGTAGTTAAAAAGGATTGGTGATAACAAATACAAAGGGTTTTGGGTTAAAATTAGTGGGTGAGTCAATAGAAAGGGTTGTTAGGATTAAACGGGGTTCACTAGGGGTTAATTTATAAAGGTAGGCCTTTTAGTGGTGTAAATGGGTTAAATCCTAAGTGCCTTTATCATCTCTGTATATCAAATCATAGATGTGGTCTCAACATGTATAAACGAGGCAAGTTCTAGAATAACAGTTTAAAGTTGACACACTTATAATCAAAAAGTGAGCACGAAAAAGAATATATGCTCTATAAGGCTCAAAATCTCACAAAAATTATGGGTGTTTTGACATCAATCTCATAAATTTCAAATTTCAAAGCAATATTCAAATTTAGGTTAGCAACCTAGCAAAAATTTTTATTCTGAAAAATAGACTTATCATGCTTGATTCTCTAGTATCTTTAAAATTTAATTATCAGTGCACAATTATCAATAACTTAATCTAAAACATGTCAATAACAATCAGAAATTATCAGAAATTTCATCTTAATTAGTAATATGAAGAATTTACTTAAAAACAAGACTAAATTTAGGGATTTGAGAATAATGCAAAAAGTTAGGCCCTTCTTTAGATAAATATTCACCCCCCACACTTAAGATGTACATTGCCTTCAATGTACAAAGATAGGTATAACATTTATGGGATAAATCAAAAGAAAAGGGGAAAGAATACTCCCTGAATTTTGGATGGTGTCCTTGGAGGATGGTAGAGGTCGTGGTGTGTGTGTTTGAAGAGGTCGGTCTGGATGACGAACCTGTGCTAAATGAAGAAATTGGGGAGCTCATAGCGGATTAGCCAGGGATTATTAAGATATATTTAAAATAACCTAAATATATAATTTAAAACAAGAAAAAAAAGGAAAGGAGACTAAGAAGGAAAATAAAAATAAAAGGAGATGTGGATGGACCGGAGAGTCCTTATTGATGGATGGTTCGCGAGGTGGGTGTGACTTCTAGGGCTGCGGAGGTGCTGGCGGTGGCAGAAGTGGCGTGATTCCCTAGCAGCCTGGCGAACCTGACACTAAGAAACTAAAATAAGTTAAACTAAACTAAGCATAAGATTGTCAAAGAGAAGGAAATTGGAGCAAAAGAGAAAAGAAAAATAAAAAACTAATTGGTCTCAAAAACCCTTGGCTTGGTGAGTAGACGAAGCGGCCGGCATGAACTCATGTTGATCGTTCTTCTTTGAGAAGACTATGGTTGGCCTTTTTTGCTTCTTCGACATGCTGTTTGATGGCTCAAGGATCTAGAGATTTATTATAAAGAGGAAAAAGTCTGAGAGGGAGAAGGGAGAAAAGAAAAGAATGAAGAAATCAGATGAGGAGAAGGGGGAAGGGCTGTGGGGTTTAAATAGGATTTCAAATCTGGCACGTTCCCATGCTCGTGGACCAGGGGCGTGTCAATTTACACGGCTGTCTCGCACGGTCGTGTGTCTGTGCGTTCTTTATCTCCCTGGCCGTTCTTCTGCTAACCACGCCCGTGTATGTGAAGTCAGTATGTTAGCACGGTTGGGAGGCACGGACGTGTTCTGCCCGTGGTCGACTAGTTAGTAACCTCCCACGGTTGTAAGATACGAGCGTGTTCTGCCCATGGTGTGTAAGTCAGTAGCTTCACACGGTCGAGAGACACGAGCGTGCCACTTTTACGGAGCCCGTGGTGTAGTGGTTGGATCCGTGACATTGAAAAGTGGTTGGGATTGATTCGCACGGCCTCTAATAAGTCAGTACGGAGATTCTGGTGGTCTACACAGTCACAGACACGACCGTGTGTAAGATCGTGTGGCCTTGAAATTCTGCACTTTTGGTTAGAAGAAAGAAGGGAAGAAAAGAAACTGATAAATTTAAAAGTAAATAGTGTTAGTTACTCGGTTTGCCTCCTGAGAAGTGCTCGTTTATAGTCTTAAGCTAGACTTTCCTTGAAATTGAAAAAAAAATCAGGGAGGTTTAAAGGTGTGAATATCTTCCCTCATGCTTATAGTTCTATTTTCTTGATAAAGTTTAAGTCGAGAAGCTTTTACCTTAAAAGTGCCGAATGTTAGATTGCTTACCTCGACTGTTCCATGGGGGAAGATATCGTATACCTTTAGAGGAATTTCCTCGCTTATGTTCAAGTCTGATGTAGTGATGCGAGGATTGGCTTTGTCTAACAGCACCTGGTCTCCTATTTTGAAGTGATTTGATGTCCCTACTAGTTCTTCTGGTGGTTCTTCTAGTGTTACTTCGTGTGGTTCCTATTTTTCTTTGACGTGTGTCTTCTGTTTTTCTAGTTTGTCAACCCCTAGGCTTTGTTCCTTATGTAATCCTTCTTTGTTAGCTTAGGGTTTATGATTCGGCTCAGGGTTCTGTTCTTGTGGTGTTTCCTGCGATGAAAGTTGCACAATTTGATTATCAGTTGAAGTGACTTTCTAACCATCATCGATTATTTTCCTGGCCGAGTCAAGAGCTTGAAGACTGATTGATTCATCACCTACACGAAGAATGAGTTCTCCTATACCAACATCAATTTTAGTTTTGGCAGTTGCTAGAAAAGGTCTTCCTAAAATTAAGGGGATTGAACTATCCTCATCCATGTCTAAGACAACAAAATCTATTGGGAAAACAAATTTATCGATTTTGACAAGAACATCTTTGATAATGCCCCTAGGAATTCTAACCATTTTATCAGCTAATTGCATGCTCATCCTAGTTTGTTTGGGCTTCCCTAGACCTAGTCGTTTAAATAATGTATAAGGCATGACATTTATGCTTGCCCCTAAATCAGCTAACGTATTATCAATAGTTAAACTACCAATTAAACATGGAATAGTAAAACTGCCTGGATCTTTTAACTTTCGCGGTAGTTTATTCTGTAACATTGCTGAGCATACTACGTTTAATTCCACATGGTGCTCTTCATCTATTTTGAGTTTGTTTGTCAAGAGCTGTCTTAGAAATTTCCTTGAGTCTGGCATCTGAAAAAGAGCTTCAAGAAGAGGTAAGTTAATATGTAATTTCTTTAAAAGTTTAAGAAACTTACCGAACTGTTCTTCTGAATTGTCTCTTTTCGTCGCTTCGGGATAAGGTATACGAGGTTGGTACTCTTTGATTACCGGTTTCGGCTTTTCTTGCGTTACCTCTATTTTACCTTCGTCTACCTCTTGGTTTGGTTCGTCTAACCCTTTGCTATCATGATCTGTGATGGCTTGAATTTGCTCCTTAGGGTTAATCTCGGTATTACTTGGTAGACGTCCTTGCGGTCGTTCAGACATTAGTTTTGCGAGTTGCTCGACTGCATTAGTGACGTCCTTGACTGACTTAGTAAGTTCCCCAACTCGTTTCTCGCTGTCTTTAATTGTTCTCTCAGTCTCGTGGAAACTGTTTTCCATGTTTGTCATAAATTTCGTCAGCATCTCTTCAAGGTTTGGCTTCTTCCCTTGCGGATAGGGCTGATTTTGGAAGTTTTGAGGAGGTTGTTGCCTTTGATTTTCTTGATTTCGTTGACCTCTCCAGGAAAAATTTGGGTGGTTCCTCCAACCTGGATTGTAAGTATTACTATAAGGATTATTATTGGATCTGAAATTATTACCTATGTAGTTCATCTGTTCGTTCTCTGCTTCTGGTTGGTAGGGTGGGTACTCAGGATTCGCCACGGTTCCACTTGCGTCGCACTGCATGACTGGATGTGCCTGCGAAGAATACAAGCTATCAATCTTTTTATTCATCATCTCTACCTGTGTTGATAGTATGGTTATCGCATCAAGGTTGTAAACTCCGGCTGATTTTGTCAATTTCGCCCTTGTCACTTGCCACTGATAGTTATTCAGTGACATCTCTTCAATGAATTCGTAGGCTGCTTCAGGAGTTCTATTGTTCAGGGTTCCACCGGCGATTGAATCGATTGGTTATCTCGTTGAGGGGTTTACACCGTTATAGAATGTTTGAACTTGTAGCCACAAGGGTAGACCATGATGTGGACACCTTCTCAAGAGATCCTTGTATCTCTCCCATGCGTCGTATAATGTCTCTAGATCCATCTGCACAAAAGAAGATATATCATTCCATAATTTGGCCGTTTTGGTCGGTGGGAAATATTTCAATAAAAATTTTTCGGTCATCTGTTCCCATGTAATGATTGACCCTCATGGTAACGAGTTTAACCACTGTTTGGCTTTATTCGTTAATGAAAAAGGGAATAACCGAAGACGTATGGCATCATCAGAAACGCCATTTATTTTGAAGGTATCACAGAATTCTAAAAAGTTATCTATATGAGTGTTTGGATCTTCGTCCTGCAAACCATCAAATTGAACAAACTGTTGAATCATTTGTATTGTGTTAGGCTTTAATTCAAAATTGTTAGTAGCTATAGCAGGCCTAACAATACTTGATTCCGCTCCTGTTAAATGCGGTTTAGCATAATCAAACATAGTTCGTGGAGCATTGTTTTCCCCCACATCATGTGGTTGTGGGTTATTCTCGTCCATCCATTCAGTAGGATTGGATCTGCCTTCTTGATCTTCCTCTGTGTAATTTAGGGCTCGCCTGATTTCTCTGCGAGTCCTACGAACGGTAGCTTCAATTTTACTATCATATACCAAAGGTCCTGTCAGGTTCCTTCTAGTCATAAACTAGAGGTACCTGCTAAGAAAAAGAAAAAGAAGGAGAAATTAGCAAAAATTAAAATTTAACCTAAAAATAAAAGTAAATAAAAAAATAAAAAAATAATGGTTAAAGTAATAAAAATAGAGCTTTCTTAATATTTTAGTTCCCCGGCAACGACACCAAAAACTTGATCGCTGAAATCAGAGCTTTAAAATTTATAAAACAAATGATCAAACCTGGAAACTAACTCTGACAACGATTAAAGGCAAGTGTACCTATCGAACAGTAGTATAGCTTAGGCAAGACCGGATTGTCGAACCCAAAGGAACTAAAAGTACTAATACTAACTTTCTTTTTATTATTTAGCCTAAAATAAAGTGAAGTTGCTTTAAATCTAAATTAACGACTACTAAGCTAAAGATGCAAAGACAAAAAGAACGAATTGGGAAATAACTAGAAGAAAAACTCAGTTGATTACGATGATACCCTCAGGAAGAATCCACCTAGACTTCACTTGTTATCTAACACTGAACCATACGATTTATTCACTTAGTTTGATCCGTAGGACTCCCTAACGTCTAACCCTAGGTTAATTAGTGGAACTCTTGTTCTCTTATAATAACCCCCTAGAATAGCAGTAAATCGATCTATGGATTCCCATATTAGGTTTCACCCTAATCCGGCAAAATCTCGTCACCCTATCTCTAGGCGTGCGATCAACTCCGCTTAATTATGCTAGATCTACTCTTAAGCAGGGTCTATTCCTCCTCCACCTAAGCACATCAAACTTGAATCAATATCTGTGAAATATTAACTCAAGAATTAAGCACACGTAATTAAGAATAAACTAAGTATTTATCATATAATTCAGAAAACGATAACAAGATTCATCTAGGTTTCATCCCCTTCAGGTATCTGAAGGGTTTTAGTTCATAACAAATAAGAAAATATCTCAAGAGAAAAGATAAAACAAAACATAAGAAATCCCTAAAACTCCCTGAAGGAATTGAAGGAGAAGTCCGCCGTCATGAGTAGAATTTCGGCTTCTTGGGATGGATCAACTGGCTAACTTCGAGTGATTCCCACAACTCTGACCTTTTTGGCTTGGCTCCTTGGCCTAGCTAACCGCCCCCTTCAAAAGTGGTACTTAGGGGTTATTTATAGGCTCTTGGAATGCGATTCTTTCTCCCTAAGTATCCTTTTCCAACTGAAATTGTCTAAAGCCACGACAGGGGCACGACCATGTCACACGCCCGTGTGACTCGTTTTCAGGCCGTGTTCTGATTTCTAAGTTAAGGTACGGCCGTGTTAGTTGAGGTTGAGGCCGTGTTCTAGATTCTTGACAAGGCACGGCCGTGTGCTCTTTGGGCCAGGCCGTGTCGATTTCGTGATATAGCGCATTTACTCCGTTTTGGGCCCGTTTTATGCTCTTTTCATCCTCGGGTGCTATCCTGGGTATAAGACATGAAAAGAAAGGATTAAGTGCACCTTTTTACATAAATTGAGGAATAAATCATCCAAAAACAAGCTAAATGTGGGATTAAAATATGTTATAATTACGATTTATCAAACCCTTTTTATTTACTTACCTACTAATATTAACCCAAAACCCTTTGTATTTGTTATCACCGTTCCTTGACTCTTTTTTTTTTTGAGATATGATTTTGAACAGTTGCCTAATTATGTTCTATATTTCAGTTGTAAAAGTTCTTTCCTATTATTTGACTTGTTCTTAAAAAAATCAAATTATATTCATTATTAGTTGTGTGATTGAATGAGCTTATATGTTTGAATGCCAATTATTGAAGAAGAAAGCTCGTATTAGGGTATTATTATTAGTATGACAAGTTTTCAATTGATGTAATTATTTAGGATTAGTTCATTTTTCTAGTTAGGTAATTTGTCAAGCCAATCTCGATTCTAACCCTCTAACTCAGCCTATATCCATACCCTTGAACCTCAGCCCCATTACAACCCTGTAAAGACCTTTTGATTTGTGTATCATCTCATATTCTAGTGGTGGAGATTTGATTTTAATGCAAGCCGATGGGATTAACTTTTCATGTTCGACTTTTGAGTGCTTATTTCTGAACCTTAAACACTTTGAGTGATTTGAGTGAATCTTTTGTGAGGATGTCAACTCTTGTCGATTTTGAATCAGAGGTAATTATCCATGTATAAATTATCTTTGAATTATGATGAAACATTATTGATAAATATTATGAATTGAGGAAGTTTGTTTTATTTGTGAGTTGAGAATTTTTCTTGAGGACAAGCAAAAGCTTAAGTGTGGGGGTATTTGATAAACCGTAAAAGTAACATATTCTAAGCCCACATTTAGCATGCTTTTGGATGATTTAAGCCCTGAATTGTGTAATTTGGTGCTCTTAATCCTTTGTTTTCATGTTTTATACTCAAGAGAGCACCCAATGACGAAAAGAACGAAAAACGAGCCCAAAATAGAGTAAATGGGCCATATCACGAAATCCACACGGCCTGGGCCCTAGCCACACGGCCGTGCCCCATTTAACAGGTTCGAACACGACCTGGCCATGACTTACACGGGCGTGTGCCATGGGCGTGTCCCTGCCGTAGGAAAAAAGAGTTTCACTCGGATTTGGATACTTAGGGGAAAAGAAACACATTCCGAAGCCTATATAAACACCCTAAGTATGGCCAGAAAAGGGGGAACCTGAGGCTTTAGTCAGGGGGCATCCGACTAGGCCAAAGGAGGCAGATTTGTGGAGATTTACTCGAAGAGAGCCAGTTGATCCATCTCAAGAAGCCAGAGTTATATTCAAGACGGAGGATCTCTCCTTCAATTCCTTCAGGGGGTTTTAGGGATTTCTTATGTTTTGTTTTATCTTTTCTTTTGAGATGTTTTCTTTCATTATTATGAACTAAACCCTCAAATACTTGAGGGGGTGAAACCTAAGATGAATCTTGCTAACGTTTGTTGAACTATATGATAAATATTTGACTTGTTCTTAATTATATGTTCTTAATTCTTGTGTTGATATTTCCAGGATATTAATTCAAGCATGATGTGCTTAGGTGGAGGATCAAAAGTCCCTGCTTAAAAATATATCTAGCATAATTAAGCGGAGTTGATAGCACGCCTAGAGATAGGGTGATGAGATTTTGCCGGATTAGGGTGAAACCTAAAATGGGAGTCCATAGATCGAGTTAATGCAATTCTAGGGGTTTTAATTAGAAAGAGATTTTAGTTAATCAACCTAGGGTTAGACATTAGTCGCCTCGAAAGAGGGATTAATATAACTTAGGGAATCTTAAGGATCAAGTCAAATGAATAAATCGTCTGGTTCAGAGTTAGATAACAAGTGAAGTCTAGGTGGATTCTTCCTTGGGTGTCGTCTTAATCAATTGGTTTTTCCTCGAAGTATTTTTTTTCCAATTTCATTCTTCTTTGTCTTAGAGTCTTTAGTTTAATAATTAGTTAATTTTAGATTAAATAAAGATCACTTTAACTCTTAGGCTAAATAATAAAGAGAGAGTTAGTATTAGTACTTTTGGTTCCTTTGTGATTCGACATTCCAGTCTTGCCTTAACTATACTACTGTTCGATTGGTGCGCTTGCCTCAAATCGTTGTCATAGTTAGTTTCCAGGTTCGATCATTCTTTATATAAATTTTTAAGACTCTGACACACGATCACAATTCAAACGATTAATTAAATCTAATAAGCACATAAAAGACTACGTGAGGTAACAAAATATCCCTACCTTGAAACAGTTTAATCACAATAATCTTGCAAGTTATGCAAGGTAAATGTATCGTTAGATACCGTTGCTAATTTAACCCTCAGCTACCTTAGATGATTAAACATGCACTGACTAAGTACTGTGTCCATTAATTGCAATTTCAATCCGTTTAAATAATTAATTCATTCGCTACCTCACAATTGTAATGCAAGAATAACTTAGTCATGATTTTACTTAATCAAGCATCTTACTGAGGCCTATAACAACATAAACACAATTTTAACAATTTTAGCAAACAAAATGCAATCAGCCTAACGCGAATTAAATTCAAGCTAAATTGATTAAATTAACCATTCCGACAACATAAATATTCATAGATATGTTCATCATAACAACAACAAAAATTAAAGAGATAGTGAACAAGAATCAAATCCGGTGTTTTTCTGTGGCTTGACTAGTTTGCTCTGTTCTTCCTTCTCCATTGTCCTCGTCGACCAAGGCTGCTATGAACACTTAACTGCTGCTCCAAATGGCTAATGAATTCCCCTTTTCCAAGAGGAGAAATCAGTAAGAGAGCAAGGGAATTTGGAATGGAAAAGAAGAGAGAAAGTGGAGAGAAGAGAGAAAAGATGTGAATGCTTGAGATGTGTTTCAAATGACCAGCCTAAGGGGGGTTTTATAGCTGAAGAGGGCTGCTAAAAATAGCTAAAATTATCAGCCAAAGAGCCCTCCCTTGGCCAGCCACACATGTGGCAAGGTTGATAATTTCAACTTTGCTAATTTAGGCTTGGGGCAAATCTATAAAGCCACCAATTGTGGAGGGGTTTGTTTGCAACTTGAACAAGTCTTCAAGGGCCTCTTTACAAGCTAAATAATCAGCCAATAAACTGATTTGGGTCCATATGAACGGTTTTGGGCTGTCCACTTCTTGGTAGATTCAGTTCACTCGGTTCGGCTCACTTTTTCATAATTAATTAATAACAATTTATTTAATCCAAATTAAATTGGATATAAATTAAAATTAATTATATCATGAATTAATACACATAATTGGACCGACTTAGGCTAAAAATTAATTCGCCTTGATACTTCAAATTTCTTCTCGGTTTTGATCTTCTAATAGTGTTTGCCGAGTCGTTTTTTTGCCCTTTGTACAAATATGTCGAAAAATGATCAAAATTAATCAAAATTAATTATAAAATTAATTAAGATTCAACATGTTCATAATTTAAGTGCAATTTAATTATTTTATAAAAATTAATTATTTTTTATAAGAATTTTATCAAAACTGCCTGAATTTAAGTTAAAAAGGGCATGAAAAAGTGTGTATATTTTTTGTGTTTCCAGTCGTATGTAGTTGAAATCTTAGTAAAATGTATGTTGTAACACCCCAAACTCGGCCTAGTCGTTATGGCTAGATCTTGAGGTATTATGCTTCTCATTTGAAAACCCTAACTGGAAACTAGCTTTGGAAATTAGATAATTTTATTTTTGGCAATAATCTTAAATGTCTTTCTTTGGAAAGTCATGTGTAGAACTTATTTATTTTATGAAAAACTCTTAATTTAATACTTAGATTTGCAGCGAAAAATTTTGGAGCTGATAATTTGAAATCTATGATTTCAAAATTTGAAAACATATAGTTTATTCGGTTGCGCATATTTGGAAACTTTTGTTATTACCTTTTGTAAAACTCATTTTAAATTTACAGCGGAAAATCCTTAGCTTGTTTAATTTTGAAAACAAAAGCATTTATTTATAATTAACAGAAATCATGCAAAAATCTCTAATCGAATAAAAAAAACCACCACAAAACCCAAAACCAAAATTAAAACTAAAAATTAGTCCAAAAACCAAAAGTCCCAAACATTTAATTATTAGCAAATCAAACCATTTTATGTGAAAAAACCAATTCGAGTTCCCAAACGCCGACAATCTTAATTCTGTCGATTACCTGAAATGGTGACATGAAAGGGGTGAGCATGTAGAGAATCCCATCAAATTCAAATGAAAAATTATGCATGCATGGTTATGAAAATGCAATAATTTCAGAAAAACGTAATGCAAAATTTTCAAAAATCTTCCTACCTACCTCTACTACACACAAAATTAGAGTTCCCCAGAACTCGTCCTTCCAAAAACAAACCAAAAAATAATTGTGGACACTGCCACCAAAGTTGTAGTTAAACAACCAAAACTTCCTCATTTCCAAATTATCCCAACCCCATACAATGTGATATGGCATGCAAACACAGAGTCAGAACAATAAGCATCTTGAACATGCATTTGTATTTTTAATAGAAACTAGTAAGCATGCGATTTCATGCTTTGTAGAATAGATATATCATATTTAAATAATTACAAACCACTTTAATCAAAATAGCCACAAATGTCACATGCTATGGGAATTGAACAAAGCACAACATACCAAAAATCATATACACTTAACTATTCAGAAATAGGCCAATGATGCTTACTAATTTACATATCAAAATCACATTGTATAAGGCAACATATCTCTAGAATTTATGCAATCATATTAGAACAACATTTTTCTTTTAACAAACATCATACATATCTTTTTCAACCTATAAAATCATTGACCTTGAAATGCACTTCAAAACACAAATCTAACTAAAATTTGTTGAAAATGGGCCCACTCACCCATGTGGCCTACACAGCCCAACTGGCCCAGCTCATGTGGCCCACATGGCCTAGCACATAGTTGTGTGGCCCACATGGTCTAGCACACGATCGTGTGGCGTCAATAGTGAACTTTTGGCTGCCCATCATTTATAGTTTATCGAGATTATCATTACACACCTTACTATTTTTTAGTCGACCCATAGTAGCAATTTCGACACCTAAAACTAGCATTCAAAACAAGTAATTAGCATTAATAAACCTAAAATCCAACCATGAATTTTGCCACAAGTGTGAAAAAATGGCCTTAACAATAATATTCAACCCTTTCAAAACATTTGATAACTTACCTAAGAAAACAACACTCATAAAAATTCTCTAATTCACCGGAGGAACATTGTACGCCTCATGATCTTCTCCTATTGGAACATCAAAACGACCAATACTCACATTACCAACCAAATCGAAAAGTCTACTTATCTATGTGAATTAGGGAAAATCATTACATAACTAAAGCCTTACCATTGAACCAATGGGCTCATTCTTGTCAATAGTTGAACAAAAATAATAGATAAGCTTAAAGTTCAAACATAGAGGTAGAAACAAAAATAACAAAAATTCATTGGGAAGGATTCAAAGCTAGAACCTCACACACACAAGCAACACAGTTAACCACCGAACTAGATTAATTCATGTGACATAATTCCACAACGTTAATCCCAAAAACAAAATATGACCAATCTTGGCTCACCAAACCAATTTCTAGTAACTTGGTTTTTGGGATGTGACATCTATAATGGAGATTCTAATGGAAATCTTATGTTCTTTTAAGTACTTGCTGGTGGTGGTTTGGGACGAACATTTGAAATGAAAACTCCAGGCTGAGGTTAAGGTAAGTCTGTGGTGAATCTTTAAACTTGACTCCTACATATCATGTAATTATGTGTAAGTGTGTTTTCTGAGAGGCATCTACAAATACGTAAATGAGATGAATAATGTGTAGCATGTTATGATTTAGTGTGATATAAGATGTTGTTGTTGGCGTGTGTATGGTCATTTCCTAATACTTTCCTGTTATATGATTCCAGTACCTGAAAAATTTGGGTTATGTAAAAAGGTAAGAAAGAGATTCGTTTGTGTAGCCTAAGGTAGGGCAGCTATAATACTGATCGAACAGGCAGATCACTGTGAAAATGGAGATTTATTGTCTAGCCCTCGGTAGGGCAGCTATAATATTAATCAGACTGGGAAATCACTAAATAAAGTTGTGGAAAGTCAATGGCCATGGCATTAGATGATAATACGCCAAGAGAGCATTAAGGTATAAGACCATGTGGGAGAAGCCCCATCGCATCCACAGAGATGGTCCGACAAGATAGTAAACACGGATTATCTGGAAAGCCTTTGTGGTGAATTATCTGGAATTCTTTTGTGGCAAATCTCCATAAAAACCTTCATGATGCACTATTCAAAAAGGCCTGGTGGTGGAGTGATTCGGGGAATACTTGTGGCAAGTTTTCTAGAAGGTCTGTATTGTGGATTGTGCAATGCCTAAACGATGAGTTGATATTCCACCCTTGTGGAAAGATCTGGGCATGTCTATGAGGCATTATCTAAAAGAGTTCTGGGTAGTATACCCGTTTAATGATTCCGCTATAGTGATCTACCATGTCAGGGAACCTTGATTTCGTTTAATGATTTTGCTTGAATTAAAACGTTGTATTCTTCTAAGCAAGTTTTTCTGGACTGAATTGAAGATACGATGTAATTGGTATTTTGATAATCGTTGGATACTGTAATGGAATTCGTCAAGGGTGGTATCAACTGAGTTTCATTCTGGGGAGCATATCTAACTAATATCTACAAAGAAATTGTGTAATGGGATTTGAAATATGGTGTAAAGTGTAAGATCCACCAGTTGAGTTAAATGTGTAAAAGATGGTTAAGTATAGATATTGGCGTGTATAGTTATCCGCTAACTAGGAAGCAGAAAAGCATCTGCCAAGGTTTGAAAGGAAATCCAAAACCCTTGAGGCGAGAAATTTTACAACACCGCTTAAAGGTAATAATGAGTGAAGCTTAGTAAGTTCCTTTGAACTTATACATGTCTTTCAGTGTGCAGGTTTTGAGAATCGAATCAGTGCGTCAGGTGGGACCAAGTAGGGATGCACCATGGAGGCAGATCAAAGGCAATGTAATGCATACAGAGGGGCACTTTTAGAGACATGTTTTCAAGTGACAAATAGTAATACACTCTACGAATATATATGTTTTATTAAACATTTATGTTGTAAAGCTTTATACTACCTTTGAGAGTCACTAAAAAACGATAAATGTTTAATCCAAACCCTTTTATCTTAGAAAGGATTTTAAATAAATAAGAGGTGTATTCAGTATGATTTTCGCAAATTATAAAATTTTGTTAAGTATGTAAGTATTGTGACATCTTATATTTGGATCTTGTTAATTGGGTTGGGTATAGGGTGTTACAATTCAAATCAATCATTTCATGGTCATATTTGAGAAATTCATGCTCATGAGTGTCAAGGTTAAGGGTTTAGTAACAACTTGGTGGTATTGTAACTTAATGAGACAACAACTTTTGGACTATCTTTTGGCTCAAGATCACTGCCATCTTTGGCTTCAAAATCGGCTTCAACTTAGGCATTGGCTTCGGCATCAATGAAATCTCTCCAACATCATCGTTATGATATTCTAGTTTTGGGAACTCTTTAAATTAGTGAATGGGCTTTATTTTAGGCTTCTCTTATCAGAGTTTGTCTCCTACTAGAAGATACAAGCATCTCTAGATGATATGCTTTAACTAATTCGAGTCCTCCCAACAATGATACAATCATCATCCTTTTGTAAACTCATGATTATTGGGTGTCGTTAACTATCGGGTGTTAACCTTGGGAAAGGTTAAAGGAGTCTCTAGATGATATGTTGGAATAGGATCATTTATGTACTTGCATAATTTGAAATTCCATAACCACTAATGGGAATATCTTCGAACTATATAATAGCTCCACTACAAGCCACTTCCTCGATTTTTAAGCATCAATACTTAACATATTTGTCATTAAGATCCATTGCATAATGCTTATAGCCTCTTCTGCTAGATCTCATAAATTTATACTTTATATTGGATATACATTTAGTACCTCCATCCTGGATTTTCCTAAGAATCTTACTCTTCATGTTTTCTAATATAACATCATTCCTAAATGTTAGTTAAAAGTTGCTTCCAATTGAAATACGACACCATCCTTAATTAAAATAATATACCCATTCAAATGGATTTGGACCATAAATTGGGTTGCATCAAGTCAAATCCATAGTAACTATGTACAAGATTTTTTTAAAGAATCTTGAAAAATATTAACATAGATCTCTCAACATTCATGAGTGTCAAGGTTATAGTAGGATCATTTCATCACTAACAAATGATTGGACAATAAATTCTATAGTAGCTATAGAAAACAATAAAGAACCCTAATATTTGTAAGTGTTGTGGTACCTCTTAAAAAACTATTCTAGAAAATAAATTTATCATATACATAATTGAAAAAAATACTTTTTTCCTAAAATATTAAAAAAAAAAACTTTATTTCTCACTTTTTTGTTATTATTTGAGAAAATTCTCATTTGTCTTTCACTTTAGAAATTTCAACCACATGACTCAAGCGTTAGGTGTAAAATATGGAAAATCATCATAAAGGCTCTTAATGGATAAGCCTTATCATATGTAACTGAGAAATGGTCTAAAAAGGAGAAGAAAAAGAAGAAAAAACTTGTGGTTCTTGCTTCTTTGTGTAAGCTAAGTTCTAATATTTATTAATGAATTATGAAAGAAAAAGCCAATTGCAAATTGTAAAAATTTTTGGACGGTTCCGTACAGTAGGCGTACAAGATGATTGATCGGTCTAATCAAGCATGTTATAATGATTTAATTCATAAAGGAAATATATATAGGAGACTCTTGTCTTGTAATTTTTGTTTATTTATTTATTGTATCGTTTCAATTCTTCTTCTTGTTGTTTTTCTTCTACACCCAATTTGTTTTTGACTTTTTGCTGAAATTGATGGCTTGTCTTGATGTGAATCTAAAGGTGGAATAGATGGTGACTTAATGGAAATTGTAGGATCCATGGATAGATCCTTAGAAAAGGATTTGACACAAAAGATACAATTAATTTCTTCCTCCATTTTTTTTTACTTTTAAAGAAAACTAAAAAAAAAAGTCATCATTTAAATTTTTTTTCATCAAATTGGGTTTTTAATGAAGATAGATATAATTGGATTTCTTATATATATATATATAAAGTCATCAATTAAAAAAATGAATGAACATATGCATTGCACTTTAAGCCAAGTAGAAATGACAAAATGTAATTGTACTAAGAAGGAAAAGATTTGTTTGTGGGTTACCAAATTTATAGGAATATGCAATTTGCACGTAGGCATTATGGTGAGCTCCATTCAACCCGTCTTCATCGCATCCAAATATACATTGCAATTCAATCTTTCACATTAAAAACAGAGTTAAAAGTTCGATAAAGAAAACACAGAATTAGAAGTCATAAAATTTGTAAGGGTGAATTATAAAAATAATTACTTTTATTCGCCTCAGATTATATTTTAGTCACTTATATTTAAAATATTACGTTTTAGTTACTTATGTTATCGTTTTATTAAGAAGTAGTCACTTTACCATTAAACTCCGATACCTCCCTAATGGCAGTCTTACGTGGCAGTCTAAATGAATTTTAAATGTCAACTTGGATATCTGATTGCTAGGATGAAAATAAGTTTTTAATTAAATAAATTTAATTTGGATTGCCACGTAGGACCCCTGTTAGGGAGGTAATGGAGTTTAATGGTAGAGTGACCACTTCGTAACAAAACAATAACGTAAGTGACTAAAACATAAAATTTCAAGTATAAGTGACTAAAATGTATTCTGAGGCAAGCAAAAGTGACTATTTTTATAATTTACCCAATTTATAAATATTTTTTATAAATTTATTATATTATAAATTAATTATAATTTATTTATACATTATTATTTTGTCTTTTCTATTAATAAAATGTTTTGGTATAATTTAGTGACAATGAATAAAACTCATGAATCAAAATATTATTCTTTAAAATCATTACATTAATCAATAAAAGTCGTATTTGAGTAAAATACTAAACTTAAAATCACATCCTTTTAGAAAATGTCGAATTCTCTCTGTGAAAATACTGATCCTGGACTATCCACTGTGGAGGAGATGATCCCCAAGAAAGTTAGATTCAAGGACAAGGAGGAAGAAACGAGTAATGACATGCTGATCGAGTTGCCCCAAGATCAGCGTACTTCTTGGAGAGATATGCTCGTCAGCCAATCTTCAAAGGGTGATTCCACTGTGGATGGAAAGGAAGTTATTGAATTTTTGGAAGGGGATATTCAGAGATCCGTTGTGAATGGCGTGCTATCAATTACTTTTTCAGACCGAATTCATCAAATCCTTATTCAGGGTATGGATAACACTATGGTCTTAAAACTCCTAGGTCGTAACATTGGTTTTTCGGTTTTGCAAAACAATATTTTCAGGATGTGGAGACCTTCAGGCCCTATTCACATGTAACGCCCCAAAATTTTAATTTTTGATTTTGTGTATGTGTGATACACAATGTCTATTTGCTTCAATGGTTATGTGTTTTGGGTGTGTGTGTGAGGTCCCAAGTTTAAGCCTTACATAGGAAAATTTTGATATTTTTTATAAATAAAGCCTTAACCTTATGCAAAGGGCTTAATTTTAATTTGGTAAGTTTATATTAGAATGGGCTTGCTGGTCTAGTGGTTAAATGGAGTGTTGGAGTGTTGGAGGTCTTGTGTTTACTTCTCTGTGATGGCATGGAGATAGTATTTGTCGAAACCATTTTTTGAAAAAAAAAACAGGGTCGACTTTAAAAATGAAAATGGAGTCACCACCAATCTTTTTTCGAGGTGTGATTGGATCACCTTGAGATTGATCATTAAAACATTTTGATTTATTAAAACAATGATTTTGGCCTACAAAATTTGAGAAAACGGGTTTGGGAGTCGGTTACACCCGAGGAAGGATTAGCATCCTCGTAACGCCCAAAATTGGTACCTAATTGATTAATTAAAGTCTTAATGTCAAAAATTTGAAAAGATTTTAAAATACGATCCCCTTTATTTAAAAGAAAACTTGAATAAATTAAATTGGATGCTAAGACCCTCTTATTTTGAAGAAGTAAAATGTTACGCCCAGTGAGTTAGGGTACGACATTTCAACTCCTCGAAACTAAGCTTGTCTTTTGACTTTTAAAACTCATGCATTTAAGTTTAAGAAGGATATTCGGTTATTTGGGTCAAATGAAAAATCGGAACCCAGTAAGTTAGGGCACAATTTCTCAAAATTCCAAATATAGAATATTGCCTTTATTTTTTAGAAATCCTTACCTCGAGATAACAAAATGTCACAACTAGTGAGTTAGGACACAACATTTTTTATTTCCCGAGAATAAGCTTTTATTTAACTTATATGTTTTGATTTAAAAAGAATAATAACGAACGCAATAAATAACAATAATAAGAGAAAAAATAAATAAAAAAGGTAAATAGTAATAAAATAATAAAACAAACCAGCGATATATAAAATAAAATAAGAAGAAAAGTAAATGAACAAATAAAAACTAAAATTTAATTTAATTTAATAATAACTACTAATGAATTAAAAATATAGAAATATTGGATAGTTTAAAAATACTAACAATGATTAAAATAATGTTAAAAATAATAATACAAATAATAAAGGATCTAAAGTTGGAAATTATTTAAGAGGATATAAATATAATAAATAATAATATGATAAATGTATTTTCAAATACTAGATAAATATTAAAGAAATAATAGTAATAAAAACAATAGTTAATTAATAATGATACATAAATAATCGTAATAATATGTTAATAATAATATAATAACAATAGAAATAATAATAATAATACATTGATAAGAATAATAATATGACAATAATAATAACAAGAAAAAATCAACACATACAAAGAAAGAAAATGTAATTAGTATTAATAATATTAAATTTGAGGACTATAAAAGTAAAAGAAAAATAAAATAAAATAAAAATATATAAAAAAATGGATTTAGCAAATAACCCAAAATAAAATTCAAGTATTTAAACAGGAAGGAATGACAAATAATAGATATAAAATAAAAAATATTGGACAAATTAACAAGTAAATAACAAAATGAATTAATCAAAGGATTATATTGAAATCAAAAGAAAATTAGGGGGCTAAAATTGCAATAAATTAAAATAAAGAGGGCGAACAGGGACTAAAATGCCAAGCGCGAAAACATGCGAGGACTGAATAAGAAAATATCCCAATATTTGGGACACGCAACCTTCCAGCAAAGTCGAGGACTAAACTGAAAACAATGCAAAATTAAAGGAAAAATTTATAAATTAAAATAAATACGAAATTAGGACTAAATTGAAGAAATGTGAAAAAGCGGAAGGGCCAAAAGCACAAATGGCCCTTCTACTTAAAAACACGCGGGTCCTGAGGCGGGTTGGGTCGGATCGGGTCGGTTAAGGGCAAAACGACGCCGTTTTGGCACTTAAAGGCCTTAAGCAAAACGACATCGTTTTGCTTTTCCTATATAAGTCAATTTTTTTTTAAAAACTCATTTATTCTTTCACTTTCAAAAAAAAAAAGAACACAAAATCCTCTTCCCTCTCTCTTCTTTCTCTCCGGTCCGGCATAGGTCCAGTCACCAGACCATTGTGGCGGCCGCCGACGACATCGCCGTCCGCAGTGGTCAGAAAACTACAACAGGGCCATTTTGGCCTTTTGACTTCCCCGACCTCGAATCTGGCCTCAAAACGCTCGAAAACCTCACGGAAACGACCCGAATGTTAAAAGACTCTTCGGTTTCCGTCCACTTTTCATCGGAAGTGGTAACCTCGGCATTTTCGGTGGCAGAGCTTCGAAGGTTTGTTTCTTTTAAGCCTTCTTTTGTTTTTTTTTTTATTTTTCTTTTACAAAATAAAAAAACAATTAGAAAATAAAACCAGAATGAAAAAGGAATCACCTCTTTCAAAACTTTTTCTATTCTGTTCTTTTGATATTCATTTTTTTTTGTTTGAATCTGCTTCTTTTTTTTGTATTGATGTAGTGTGTAAAAAAACTACATTCGTTTTCTTCCATTTTTGTAGCCGAAATCGAAAATGGAAAATACAAAAAATACAACGTTTTTTCTTTCTGTTATTCCTTCTTTGCTTTCTATTTGTCCATTTTTTGAAAGTACGAAGCAGACATGGCGGTGTACGGAGGCATGCGTGGTGGCGACGTGGAGTGTACGGAGGCATGCGTGGTGGCGACGTGGAGTGTACGGTGGTATGACTGTTGCGATGCAAGGGGAAACCCTAGGGTTTCCTAGCTCGACTGAGAATGCTTAGGTCTTTGGGCCATTTGGGACTCGTAACTCTGGGTTTGACTGATTAAAGTTTTGGGCCTGCTATTTTATTCTGTAAATGGACTTTAAAAAATTTTGGACTTTTTGTTGAGTTTTTATTTATTTATTTTGGTTTTAATATTCTTGGTTTCTGAATGGGCCCGGGTAAATTGGGCTAATTATAGCTGCCCCTCTTTGCTCACTATCGTGTAACGAAAATGGAGCAAAAACTTAAAAGGGGCCAATTTTGGCCGGCCTCGCTGAGTCTCTACTTGTTTTGGTGAATTTCTTCTTCGAGTAGCTTAATTCCATCCCACTGTATCTTCAGGGGCATAGGAACTAGCACTTCGATCCAATTCAAAGAGATTAGACTTGTAGCTTCAATTTGCTCCGCCACGACTTCAGGGAGATAAGATTTGCTATCTTTAGTTTGCTCCGCTGCAACTTCAGGGAGATAAGGTTTGGTTTTGGTAAATTTGATCCAACCTACTGCAACTTCAGAGGTATAGGATTTGTAACTTTAATTTTTTCTACTGCAACTTTAGGGAAATAAGGCTTGTGGCTTCAATCTGCTCCACTGCAACTTGAGGGAGGTAAGATTTGTGGCTTCAATCTGCTGCACTACAACTTCAGGGAGATAAGATTCGCCATGATAGATTTGATTCGACCTACTGCAACTTCAGAGGTATAGGACTTGTAACTCATAGCTTTAATATGTTCCACTGCAACTTCAGGGGAATAAGATTCGATATCTTCAACTTGCTCCACTGCAACTTCAGGGAGATAAGATTCGCCATGAAATATTTGATCCGACCTATTGCAACTTCAGAGGTATAGGGCTTGCGGATTCACCAATCTTGCTACACCGTCCTCTGGGGGACATAACCTGTAGAATTGATTTTATGGACCTATGCCTATGCATAATGATTAGGATGCAATGATCAGAATGAATCGAATGCTCCTAACTAGATGTGTAATGGATGATATTTGCACGAATGCAGAATGTCATGAGAATGATCCCTTTTTTAATGTCTGGGTTGTCATTGCTTGTTGTTCTTCAAGATTGTATCACTGACGTAATATCCTGTCTTCTTGTTCAACAGATATTTTTGACAGAAAATCCAAAGAAACAATCACTATTTATAGTTTCTTTCTCAAATATTTCCAGCCCTTAGGCTTGGTGAGTTCTAAATAAGAGTCTTGTTTCAGGTTCTCGTACTATTTAGAAGTTTCCAGAGTAATATGCAAAACTCCTTTTGTGAAAGTATTATTAGTCCATTAATCGTTACTTCAATGCTTGAAAATGATCATAATGGTGGACAAAACTGAAATTTATCAGGAACAAAATCATCAGGAACAAAATCTGAAAAGAATGGGTTAATTAAAGAAAGCAAATATTGCTGGAATACAAAATAGTGAGGGGAAAGGATAGGTACCCCAGATATCGCAGCCTGAGCTACTCTGTACAAACTTTCTGAAGACCATTTTAAGCTCAATATGTGTTTAGGAGATCTAGAGTACTTTGTCGATGCCTCAAGATGTTGCATACCCTCTCTTTGTTAATTCAGGTATAGCAAGATCACCGCATGCCCCATCTTTGATCACAATTTGAGCCGCCCTTTTTCGGGTTTTCGACTCAAAACCCCTTTTGTCTCAAGGTGCCCTTTACGGGTTTTCACTTTGGCCTCTTTTCTTCTTTAAGTATAGTACTTCTTGACTGAATCCAAATTTACAAGGTTGGGCAAGTTTTTCCATTCCATTTCGATCAAAATTAGTGCTCCTCCGGAGAAAGCCTTTTTTACCACATAAGGTCTTCCCAATTTGGCATCCATTTCCCTCTGAATTCCTTTTGCATGGGGAGGATCTTTTTCAATACCAGGTCCCCCTCGTGAAATTCTCTTGGGCGAACCTTTTTGTCATAAGCTCACATCATTTGCTTTTGGTACATCTGACCCTGACGAATAGCCCTTAGCCTCTTTTCATCAATCAAATTCAACTGATCATATTGAGACTGGATCCATTATGCTTCATATAACTTTAGCTCTAACAAAACTCGAACGGAAGGTATCTCTACTTCAATGGGTAAAACCGCCTCCATTCCATAAACCAATGAGAAAGGCGTTGTCCTGATGGAAGTTCTGATAGACTTTCAATAAGCCTAAATGGTAACATCTCGTGCCAATCTTTATAAGTTTCAACCATTTTCCCCACGATCTTCTTAATGTTCTTATTGGCTGCTTCCACTGCACCATTCATTTTTGGATGATACAGTGATGAATTATGGTGTTTGATTTTGAATTGACTGTAGACCTCTGCTATCGTGCTGTTGTTCAAGTTTAATACATTGTCAGATATGATCCTCTCAGGCATTCCATATCAACATATGATTTCCTTTTTTAAGAATCTGCGGACTACCGACTTAGAAACGCTGGCATATGAGGCAGCCTCTACCCGCTTGGTGAAATATCCGATGACTACAAAGATGAATCGATGCCCATTTGAAGCTTTTGGCGAGATCGGCCCAATGACATCCATGCCCCACATAGAGAAAGGCCATTGGGAAGTCATAACATGCAAAGGCGAAGGAGGTACATGAATTTTGTCTCCATAAATTTGGCATTTGTGACATCTTTTAGCATAACTGATGCAGTCTCCCTCCATGGTAGACCAATAGTACTCGAATCTCATAATTTGTCTAGCTATTGTGAAACCATTAGCTTGTGTTCCACAGACACCCTCGTGGACTTCTTCCAGAATTTTCGTTGCTTCAACAGCGTCCACACATCTCAATAGTACCTAATCCTTTCTTCTTTTGTACAGGATCTCCCCGTCTAAAACATAGTCATAGGCTAGTCTTCTCAACATCATTTTATCGTTCTCGGTTGCCTGATCATGGTATTCACGATTTCTCACGTATCGTAATATATCCTGGTAGTAGGGGTGATCATCTCTTTCTTCTTCCCCCACATTGTAACAATGAGCTGGGGCCTCATAAATACTCATTTAAATGGGTTTTACATCCTCTTGTTTGCTCACTTTGATCATGGAAGCCAAAGTAGCCAAAGTATCTGCCATCTAGTTTTCATCTCGCGGGAGATAATTGAAAGTAATATTATCAAACTCCTCAATTAACCCTAGAACTATCCTTCGATAATTTATCAATTTGGGGTCTCTTGTTTCCCATTAACCTTTCAGTTGGTAGATCACCAATGCAGAATCTCTATATACTTCTAGCGCTCTAATTTTGCGTTCTATGGCGGCACGGAGTCCCATGATACATGCTTCATATTCTTCCATATTATTTGTACAATCAAAGTCTAATTTTCATGTGAATGGATAATGATCTCCATTTGGGGATACCAAGATTGCCCCAATTCTATTACCTTCAGCATTTGATGCTCCGTCGAAGTTTAATTTCCAAAAGTGATCTTTTGTTGCGTCTTCTTCAGTAGCTGCCACATACATTAGTTCTTCATTAGGGAAGTCATAGTTCAGAGGCTCATAATCTTCTAGAGCTCTGCTAGCTAGAAAATCTACTACTGCACTTCCTTTCACAGCTTTTTGGCTCACATAAACTATGTCAAATTCAGAGAGCAGAATTTGCCATCTAGCCATCCTTCTATTCAAAGTAGTTGACTCCATCATATATTTTAGGGGGTCCAACTTCGAGATTAGCCAGGTCATATGGTGCAGCATGTATTGCCTTAACCTTTGAGTTGTCCAAATCAAGGCACGACACAATTTCTCAATTGGCGAATATCTCATTTCACACTCAGTGAATTTCTTACTGAGGTAGTATATCGCCTTTTCACTTCTTCCCGAATCATCGTGTTGACCCAGCACACATCCCATAGAGTTATTAAACACTGTCAAATACATGATTAATGGTCTATCTGGGCATGGAGGTGACAATATTGGAGGACTTGACAAGTACTGTTTAACCTTATCAAAAGCTTTCTGGCATTCATCATCCCACACACCTCGATTGTGTTTCTTAAGAAGATGAAATATGGGATCACATTTCTCAGTTAATTGTGAAATGAACCGAGCAAAATAATTTAACCTTCCAAGGAAACCTCGAACTTCTTTTTGAGTGCGCGGCGGAGGCAACTCTTGTATAGCCCGGACATTGTTTGAGTCAATCTCAATTCCCCTCTCGCTGACTACAAAGCCCAACAATTTTCCCGATCTAGCTCCAAAAGTACATTTTGTTGGATTGAGCTTTAATTGGAATTTCCTCAGTCTCAAGAATAACTTCCTCAAAACTTGGATATGTTTCATTTCTGTTCGGGAATTTGGGATCATATCATCGACATAAACTTTGATTTCTTTGTGCATCATATCATGGAACAAGGTCACCATGGCCCTTTGATATGTCGCTCCTGCATTTTTCAACCCAAATGGTATCACCTTATAACAAAATGTACCCCACAAGTTTATGAAGGTAGTCTTTTCCATGTCTTCAAGATGCATTTTTATCCGATTATATTCTGAGAAGCCATCCATGAATGAGAACAGTGAATAGCCTATCGTATTGTCTACTAGAGTATCAATGTGAGGCAAGGGGAAATTGTCTTTCGGGGGGCTGGCCTTATTTCAGTTTCTATAATCTATTCACATTCACACCTTCCCATCTTTCTTAGGGATAGACACAATATTGGCTACCCTCTGAGTATTTGACCTCCTGCAAGAATCCGCCATCGAACTGCTTTTTGACATCCTCTTTTATTTTTTAGTACAATGTCAGACCTCATTCTCCGGAGATTCTATTGAACCGGCCTGCAATCTTCTTTTATGGGGAGGCGGTGTACAACAATGTCAGTGCTTAACCCAGGTATATCTTGGTATGACTACACAAAGACATCTTTGAATTCCTGAAGTAACTCTACGAGGTCTTGTTTCATTTCTTCAGTTATGCACGTTCCAATTTTTACTACCTTTCCTTCTTCCAATGTCACAATCTTTACTGTCTCTTCATGAGGCAGAGTTTTTTTTTCCTCTTGTTTTACCATTCTTAACAAGTTCAGGGATAAGCCACAGTCTATGTCATCTTCAAAGTCCTGGGATCCCTCTAAACACATGTCTTGCTCAAAAGGAGGTTCTGATTCCTTCGCAACATTACTCATGTCGTTGATATCCGAGAACCTGTTGTAGGTGCAAAGGAATATACAAAGAACGAATGAATTTAAGAGTAATTATTTGTATGGTATGATTATGAATGAAATGAAAGGATGATTTGGAAAAAAAAATTTAAGGAATGAAAGAAACTAACATAATTACTTGTATAGAAAGAATGAAAGAATCTAAAAGAATGAAAGACTATTTAATCAAAACGATATCAAATATGTATTTCATAATGATGTTTGGTCATAAGCCTATTTCACAAAGGAATTCTTATTGCTTCTAGGCTTAAAGCAACAATTGTGTTTTGAACATTACTCTGAGTAAGCTCTAAAAACTACAGGAATTTCTTCTGCAGTCCAATTGTTCAGAACACTCTCAGGTTCATAAGGACGGATAACTGACAAGGTCCTCCCTTCAGTTGTTTCTTCATGTATGGCATTGATGTGAACATTTCCCAACATTTCTTCAACACTTTTTTTCTTGGTGTCCTTCGCTCAGGATGAATAATCCCTCTCGATACGAAAGTTTTGGATATGTGGGGGAATATCATTGGTTCCCATTTGATTTCTTCCCCACTCACGCGTGCCCTTCTTCTTTCTTGTCTCTTTTCCAGTTCCTTCCTTCTTTGTCTCGTATCTGGCTTGTACCCTAAGCCAAAGTGGTCATGCTTGTCCTTCAGCATTAGAGCCTCAACTCTTCCCTGAAGATGTCTCCCTAGTCCTTTTCCCAGTAAAGCTCCCTTTCCTACCATTAGCTGTAATCTGATCCTGGTAGCCTTTGATACTTTTGGCACTGGAATCCTGTTCCCCTCAGTAATGAATGTTGTATTCACAAACTCTAAAGACCGAAAAGAACATTCAATTGCCTCCTCATTTGCATCTAAGTACAGTGCATCACTAGTTACAGCAGCGATAATATATTCCTTAGCATTTATTGTAACCAGCCAACCTTCTGATGTTAGCTTTAACTTCTGATGCAATGACGAAGGCACAGCCCCTGCCGAATGTATCCAAGGTCTTCCCAATAAGCAATTGTAGGAGGGCTTGGTATCCATTACTAGGAAGCCCACCTCATAGGTAGTTGGGCCAATCAACAGGGGCATTTCGATTCTTCCCATAACCCTCCTTTTTGTGCCGTCAAATGCCCTCACTATATTCTGGCATACCTTCATGTGTGAGCTATCCACAGATAACCTTTTTTTGGATAAAAAACGACCCAAACGGTCAACTCAATTTATTGCATCTTTCAAAATAATGTCATGAATTCCCAACGGGTAATCCACGTTGAAATCCACAATACAAGGATTGTCTTTAACCAAATTACATAACAAAACCGCAGCCTTATTACAAGATCTAGGCACCCAACTAAAAGTGAAAAATAGGAAAGCATCGGCTAATGTATATAGGTGCCGCATATAAGAACCAACAATAGTCACATCAACATTTCTTTTATTGAATCGATTAACAATACTGGCGCAGTCGGTCTCAAAAGCCACTATACTCTATCCTTTCAAACAAGTGTATCTGATGCTCTCATCCAAAGCTTTAACCTCTGCCCATTCGGCATTCAAAATTGTGGTCAACCTACCCATGCGACCCCTCAGCACAAAGCCGTCATTGTCTCTCGTGATTAAGCCAAAACAGGCTTGATTTCCCTGAAACGCAGCATCGAAATTGACCTTTATTACTCCATTCTCAGGTTTCTTCCATCCACTATTCACAGTTGAGATCGGCAGCAAAGGCTTCTCCACCATATTGAAAATCTGAAAGTCGTGGCTAAGGCATGAAGCTCTTTCCCAAATGGCTCTCGTGTCTTCCTCAACGCCCCGAAAGGCTCTGTTGTTCCTGCTGTTCCAAATATTCCAAAGAACAGTAACAAAGTCAGCCATAGCCTTCTTATCCAGTAATAAAGGATGAACTTCTCGTCGAGTAATCTGTTGTTTAGCCACCCAAGCTCCAGCACTGCCCTAGCCATGGGGCACTCCTTCATAGCATGGATGAGAGTCTCCCGGTCGTTCCCATCTCAGGAAAAAGCTATTGAAGTCCCTCTTAATGCTAGCGATTTTTTCGTATGTCGGCAGGATCTTATGTCCCAGCTTCCAGCAAAAAATACGAATCTTGGGGAAGGTTTTCAGCTTCTATATTGTTCTCCAAAAGAAACGGTAAGGGTCAAAACCAACTCCCTTCAGCATCAACCAGGAATAGGTCGTCTTGGTAGAGAAGAAACCATAGGGGTTATGGAACCAAATACGATGGTCTGCATGGCCATCATAAGAAATGGGGATTTTGCATATTTGGTCCTTCAAGCTCTCGTCGTATAAGTCAAGGATCCTATCTTCTCTCCACCCGTCTTTGTTCACATCGATCAGCTCGGAAACATTATTCTCCAGCACCAGCCCTTCCCCAACCGGATTGATGATCCCGTCAGACCCTCGAACCCCTAGTTGTCCCTCCAAATATCAATATTCTTTCCATCTCCCACACTCCACCCGAAGCCCTCGCTCAATGTGCAAGCCGCCTTGGAAATGCTCATCCATGTGAAAGACGGTTTATCAATGAGCTTGGGATGGAAGATATCCCCGTTCGAAAAATACTTAGCGCTAAAAACCTTATGGCATAAAGTATCTTTATAGTTCAAGAGTCACCAAACCTGCCACCTCAAGAGAGCCACATTAAAAAGATGGAGATCCCTAAAGCCGAGACCCCCCATACCTTTGGGATAGCACAAACGGTCCCACGCCAACATACTCCACTCCCTGTTCTTCTCCCCGCTGCCTCACCAAATGCGCCCAATCATGGACTGAATTTCCTCGATCACACATTTCGGGGCAAGAAACACGGAAAAGGCATAAGTTGGAATCACCTGGATGACTAACTTGACGAAAACCTCATTCCCAGTGCTACATAACAAGCGTTTCGACCAGCTGTTGATCCTGCTAGCTGTGCAGTTCACAATTTTTTTAAAGGCGTCAGACTTTTTTTTTTTGCCAACAGGGACCGGTAGCCCCAAGTAGCTATCGAAGTTGTCCACCACCTTCATCCGGAAGAGCTCATTCGCAGCATCTCTTTGAGCCGTAGGAGTTTTAGGGTTGAAGTAGACCATAGATTTGTCCATATTAATACTCTGACCCGACATCTTTGCGAAGTTGTTTAGGATCTGCATGCATGCCTCCACTTCCATTTGATCATTTCTAACAAAAAGAAGAGCATCATCAGCGAAAAAAAGGTGATTTATTCTAGGCCCATCCTTGCTTGCCCGAATGCCTTTAATTTTATGATTATCTTGGGCATCCAGAAGCATGCGTGAGAGGGCAACCATACAAAAAAGAAAAAGATAGGGAGATAAGGGATCCCTTTGGCGAAGGCCCCTCTCCGGAATGATGACATCGGTGAGGTACAAATTGCATTTGACTTTATAATTAACCGTGCAGACATAGCTCATAATTTTATAGACCCAACCACTTGAAAAACCAAGTTTTAACATGACTCTTTCGAGTAAACGCCACTCCACCCGGTCATAAGCCTTGCTCATGTCGAGCTTGACCGCGCATCCTTTATTCGGGCCATTTTTGGAGCTTCGAAGGTAATGAATGAGCTCGTGTGCAATCAGAACGTTGTCATTAATCATACGGCCAGGCATGAAAGTGCTTTGGTTCTGACTAATACACATAGGAAGAGTTTCTTTGAGACAATTTGCCAGCACCTTAGAGATGATTTTGTAAATGACCCTGCACAGACTAATAGGACGGAAGTTAGACATTTCGCATGGATTGTTAACCTTTGGAATCAAAACGAGAATGGTTTCATTGATGTTGTGAATTTTTTCAGTATCCCGCAACACTTCATGACAAAACCTAAGGACGTCTTTTCCCATGGTCTGCCAATGATCTTTAAAAAAACTTCCAGGCAGCCCGTCGATGCTCGGTGCCTTCCTAGGATCCATTTGGTTGAACGCCATCAAAATCTCAGCGTCTGTAAACTCTTTGCTAAGATTATCGTTCATAGTATCCGTGATACAGCAAGGAACAAAGTGTAAGTCAAACTCATCATTAGGGTCTATAGAACACTTGAAGAGATCATTAAAGTAACTCCAAGCCACGTTGCATATCATCGAGCTATCTTCATGCCACGTCCCCTCAGAATCCTTAAGTTTATCAATACTATTTTTCTTCTTACGAATCGTAGCTTGAACGTGAAAGTAACGAGTATTGCGGTCCCCTTCTCTAAGCTACTGGGTGCGAGCTCTTTGCGCCCAATATTTCTCCTCAACATCGTAAAGATGACCCAGCCTTCCTCTTGCAGACTTAAGGAGCCTCGACATATTCACATTGCATGGGCCATCCATTAAGGAACAAATTTTCCTGTCCAGGGCATTTATCTTTCTCCGCATGTTTTTAAAGCGATTAAATTGCCAAGACCCCAGCTTCTACCGAACATCCTCAACCTTATCCATAAAGTCCCTATCCCTTTTAGACCAAACAGTATTAATGATATCGTCGGCTTCCTTCTCCTTTGCCCAGCACGTATCGTACCTAAACCACTGTTTAGGATCACCGCATCTCACCCTCGGCTTGTTCCCAATGGTGTTCATAAGGATAACATCATGGTCGGACTTAGACTGGCGGACCACCATAGTATCAATGAAAGGCATATTTTCAACAATATCTTCCGATACAAGAAATTCGTCGAGCCTCTCCTTTACAAGACCTGACCCTTCCCTATTGTTGCACCACGTGAACCATCCAACCCTAGTTTTAATATCTACCAAAGCCAACTCCTCCAGAAGCTCACCAAACTCTTCCATAGCAACCTTGGGTTTCCTCCTTCCACCTTCCTTCTCAGCCACGTTAAGGATGGCATTGAAATCTCCACCCACCATCCATCCATCCCTAGCAGTGCTTTTGATCCTTTTCAACATATCCCACACCTGGTTTCTCACAACTGGATCAGAGTGTCCATAGAAACCCGTGAACCTAAGGTTCTTCCCATCATCCAAGTCAACCAACGAATCAACATGAAACTTGGAGTAGCTTTGAATCGTCACCTTTGCCCCATCCCTCCACATCAAAGCCAAACCCCCACTCTTTCCTTCCGCATTGACTGCCAAACAACCATCCATCCTGCAAATAAAACTAACATGAGAGATGTTATTAGCTTTAATTTTATTTTTACTCAAAAAGATGATATCGGGGACATTAGCAACAATAAGTTGCTTCAACTCGCCAACTGTCACAGGGTTCCCCAACCCCCGACAGTTCCAACACATGATCTTCATGGCTCCTGGCGGGGCTCATCGCCAGCCATCGCATTGCTAGGTGAAATACAGTCCAACAATCTTCTCTTAGCCAATTTAGCTGGGCTCTCCTCCATGTTATCTCCATTTGACCCCCTCGATCTCTTTCTTTTGCTTTTAAACCGTCCCATACCATCCCACATGTGTCTGTAAAACCTTCTTTCAGCTGGGGAAGCAGACATGATTTCCTCCTCACCTCCCCTGTCTCTACCCTTTTGGACTACTTACCCGCTCTCCTCCATTGTTTCCGATTTGCTCTCTTCTTTGTCTTCAAATGTTTCGGCTTTCATTGATAAAACCTCTACTTCATTTCGCCAGCTTCCCCTACCTTGACTCGGGGGTATTATCGTGGCCCTTAGCCAATTACCATATTGAGGGATAGGTTCATCAGCTTCGACCACTTTAATTTTGTCTTGACATCTTTCTTTCTTATGTCTAATAACTCCACATATGAAGCAAAAGTCTGGGAGCCTTTCGTACTTCAAGGCGCAGATAACTTCAACCCCATCTCTATCCACCAGTTTTACTATACGCCTTAGGGGTTTTAAGATATTGATCAGCACTTTTAACCTAATGAACTCTGTCCATCCACCATTTCTATCTTTCCAGTCTATAGCCACCAGTTCTCCTATGGCGTTTCCCATGTCTAAGGCAGTTTGGCGGTCCATAAGCTCCATTGGAACATTGAAAATTCTAAGCCAGAAAGGGGACTTGTCTCGTAGGATTCGATATCTTTTCCTTTCACAAATGGTAACATCGAGAATAAACAGTTGTCAAATAGCCATGGCGCTAGGTTGAGGATTCTGGTTCTATCCTCCAGGCAACCGAATTTCACAATAATCACCGCCTCCTTCAGGGCCACAAAATTCACCTCTTATTTGGTGAACCAAAGCGATCTGAAAACCTTGTACATCACTTCTCTATTCGGCCCAGGATTCAAATCCTTGAGAGCTACTTTCATCCTTTGAGCGAATCACCTTGATTGATTCTTCATCCGAGAATTTCAATCTTTCCATCATAACATTGATATCATCCTCCATATTTTCTTTAACCTTTTCCGATCCTTCTTCCATCACAAAGGCAACCAAGGTCCCTTACAAAGAAACAGGAATCGGAGAAGACACAAAAACGAAGAAAAGAGAAGAGGACACAACCAAACAAGGACAATAAGGAAACAAATGGATGGATAAGGCATACAAAACACCAATAATCCAAAACCGAGAGACAGGTTAGGGAGAATCAAACCATAACAACAGCAAAATAAAACAAGAAACATAAGAAACAGACGCAAGCACCATTCTCCGGCCAACGCGGCCACGACGGAAAAAAGGAACAAAGAGAAAAAACCAAACAAACCAGAAGAGGAAATCACGGAAGAATGGATGGATTAACTCAGGAAGATCCTCAAAGCTAGCTTTCAATACGTGCATGAAAACTTAAAGAAGAAAATTTCAGAAAACCAAGAAAACCTAAAACAATGCAAGATACGTAAAAAAATTGTGTAAAAACAAAATAAAAGCCACTGTGGGTCCCACTAAACCCTCGATATTTCAAGAAAAACCATGCAAAAGTCGATCAACGTGAACTGGCAAGAAAAAAGAAAAGTCAAACTATATGACAAAATCAAAAGAAAACAATAAGAAAATATTACCAAGATCCGTGGGGGACTTGAGGCATCATCAGCGGGTACGATTGACAAGACAACGCAAGTCAGGCCATTAATACCAAAAGCCAAAAAAGAGAAAACTCAGACGGTAAAACCAAGAAAAACGACAAACACCACCGATCGAGAACCAAAAAATGAATAAGGAAACAATCAGAAACAAAGGAACATAAGATTCAAACTCCAAAAGCACTCAATCCCACTGCAAACTACCATAAAATTCAAAAGAATTTAGGCAGACACACAAAAATCAAGAAGCAAAATCGTCGAAATCTTGCAGAAAATTCGCTACTGCTTATCCACAGGTAACCTATTAAGTGTGGATAGGGGCAATACGTTCAGTGTCGATCCATTGTTGATCAAAACCCCTGGCAATGTATACCCTTTGCATCTGATAGTAATGTGCAGAGCTTTAGTGGATCCCATACCCCCTGGTGGTCTTTCATCATCGTTAAAGAAAATGAAGTTATCGGCACTTATGTTATTAACCAGTCGATCTAGTTTATTGACCGAAATGTCATTGGCCACGTACGTCTCGTTCAGCACTTTCATCAATGCACTTCGGTGCAGCTCCGAACTCAAGAGTAAAGTTAGTACAGATATGCGAGCTGGTTGTTTATGCAACTATTCCACAACACTATACTCGCTATGCTTCGAAAACTTCAGGAATTCCTTAGCTTCCTCCTCTTTTACTAGCTCATTAACAAGTAGCTCGGGTCTGACTGCTTGTTCTTTCTTTTGCTCCACCATTATGGTTTTTCATTTTACGGGTTCTGCTTGGGCATTTATCAAATCATAACGCCTTCCACTACGCGTATGAAAACCTACATCTTGATCCTCTTTTGAAGCGCTGGTTGAGTTCTCCTTTTCCAGGATTGTCACTTTACAATCATAATTCCAGGGGACCCTTTTGTTATTCTGATAAGAGAAGACCGCCAATTTTTGAATTATGATCTTTAGTGTCTTTTGTACTCTAGCTTCGTTGTTTTTAAGTCGTGAAATTATGACCGTAGGATGATTGACTTTTGGGACCTTCATTGTTGATTCTGACGCACATATGTTTCCTTCTTCTTTAACTTCTTCACAGAACTCTATCTCTTTATTGTCCATCAGACCTTGCACCAAGGCTTTGAATTCTACGCATTCTTGGATCTTGTGCCCCTTTTCATGATGGAACTCACAAAAGTTCCTCGAGTTTTCACAACTCCCTTCACGATCCGAAATGCTCAACCCCCTTTTTACCATATCCATCCAGACCCATCTTAAAGGAATTTTTACTTCTGCAATATCGGTCTTGACTCTTCTCCCCACCTTTCCATCTATCGCATTTACCCCATTATCAGTGTGATTGCGTAACGGATTTTTGGCACTAGGTGCATCATCAAATTTCACAATGCCCATTTTAATAAGTCTTTCAACTACTTTCTTAAAGGCAGTGCAGTTTTCTATTGAATGCCCCAAAATTCTTGCATGGTAGTCACATTGAGCTTTTGCATCGTACCATTTGGGGTATAGAGGTTGTAATGGTTTTAGGTAAGAAGGGGATACCACGTGTGCGTCAAATAAACTTTGATACAACTCCCTATACGTCATTGAGATTGGCGTAAATTGAAGCTTCTCAGTGTTTTGCTTTGTACCGGACTCCTGCCTTGATAAACCTTGTTGACCAGTAACCACCGTTCTTGGCTGATTTATAGTAATCGACTTTGAGTAACCCTTATTATATGTACTTGTGTTGTTCACCTCGTTTTCCTTTTTCCTCAAGGTTGACCTTTTGTTACTCTCTCCTGCATCTATCTTTCCACTTCTTATCGCATTCTCGATCATTTCACCAGTCATCACTATGCCTGGAAAACTTTTTGTAGCGCTTCCTATCACGTGAGTGATGAACGGGGCCTTTAGGTTGTTGATAAAGAGCATCGTAGTTTCTTTTTCTAGGAGCAGCGACTGAACTTGTATGGCAATTTCCCTCAATCTCTGTGCATATTGCCTGAAACTCTCACTTGGTTTCTTCTCCATGTTTTGTAAAGTAATTCTATCAGGAGTCCTATCCGTTACATGACTATACAGTTTCATGAATGCTTGAGCTAAGTCCCTCCAGGAACCAATCCTAGTACGGCTCAATTGGTTGTACTATTTGGATGCTGCTCCCACCAAATTGTCTTGGAAGCAATGTATTAGTAGTTGACCGTTGTTAACATACCCAGTCATCCGTATACAAAACATGGTAATGTGAGCTTTGGGCCAACTGGTCCCATTGTACTTTTTGAATTTTGGCATTTTGAACTTGTAGGGAAGCACTAGATCTAGGACCAAACTCAGATCCTTAGCATCGATTACATGTTGATTATCAACGTTTTCCATTTCCCTGAATTTTTCCTCCAGCCATTTACATCGGTCCTCTAACTGCTTTGGCAATTCTATCATTGTCCTTTCTTTTTTTGCCATTTCATCCAAGTCAGGGATAACAGGATTAGTTGGGTTATCCCCTGGGTTATAACCTGATCCTGCTTGAAAGTTCATCAGTACTGAAACACCATCCTGAAATTGTTGAGGCCTGATCGTGACGGATGCTCTTCAAGGGTACACCTCAGGTTGTGTTGGAGTAAAACCCAAACCTCATTATCTTCTCCCCCATTAACTATGGGGCCTTTTCCTTTATCTATTCCTCTAGTCAGTAGTTGGGTCAACTGAGTCATGATATTTCTTTGGGACTCCAACATTCGGTCCATCATGTCTTGCTGGATTTTAGCCAATTTCTCTTGCATTTGCAATTGTAGTTGATCTTGCATCTCTTCTTGGAGTTGTTCAAGTCTTTCCAATCTTTGATCCATGTCTTTTGTCTTTGCTCGGGTACCGAATTGATGTTTGGTTGGTAAGTTTTTGTTCGTTTCCAGATTAATTCTGAAATGATTTTAACCAATTAGGGTCTTTCCATGAAATTTAATGCACATGATGTGATGAAATGCGAATGCATGAAATGAATGCAAAAAGGCGTCGATTCTAATTCAATTTCATTTAGAAAACTTTACTAGAACACAAAATTCTTTACATAAAACGGATTACAAATATGGCTTTGCCCTAATGCTCAAAGTTTTAACTTTCCTAAGAAACGAAGCCAACTCTTAACCTCGATCTGATTCTAGCTCGTACTTCACGCTTAGCATGTTAGCTTGAATTGCCAAGGTCTTTAAATGACTGGCTACCTCCCGAATTTGAGCCACGGCCTCGCCCATAATGTAATCTCTATTCCTAACTTGATTCTGAGAATGGTGAAGCTGTTCCTTCCAACGTTCCTCACTTACCTCAAGAAGCTCTACCCGGAGCTCACAGTTTTGTAATGCAGACTCTAGTTCTTCTATCTTTCTTTTCATTTCTTCAATCTTGTTCAAACTTGCCCTCAATTCAACCGTAGAATTATGATTTCTATACCGATGAAGTGATTTTTCAAGTTCTGCCACTCTAGCCTTTAATTCTCTTTTGTCATTCCGAGTTTCTAACAAACTCCTTTTTAGAGCCTCTTTCTATGCCTAAGCCTCCTGGAATTTTCTCTCCCACTGATCGGCTTTGGTTCTTTCTTCCTGAATCTTTTGTCACCATTGCATCGAAATTTTTCCCAATTCGGCGGTTGTCATCGATAGACGCAATTTCTTGTAATTCGTCTTCAAACTATCCAAGTCTTCCTCGGCTTTATTCTTTCCTTTCCTTAGTTTCTCGGCCTCTAGCTTTTGAACATCAGCATCTAATCTTACATGCATCTTTTCTTCCTCCAATTGTTCTATCTTCTTTTCAAGTTCCAAATTCCCCCTCTCGAAGTCTTGCTTTATGATTTCTAGTTCTGACGGGATCACTTGTAAGTACTCTTCCATCGGTCGAATGCCTTCTAAATTCAGCCCGGGAATATTATCATTAACTCTTTTACTCGACCATCCACTGTACCCGGGAGTCATCATTGAACCTACGGCCATCTTTTTCATTCGATGAGTCTGATTCCAAGCGTTAAAAATCTCCTCTACCCTTTTCTTGTAGTTATCTCTCTGGTACGAAAACTCACATTGAGCTAGCCCATGTGTTGTCGGTATGAACTGTCTTGATCTGTGTTGCCTCAACACGAGCAAATGAGCATACCCAACGGCTCCCCAAATCCCAAGAAAAGGGACCCACTCAAAACTCCCACATTAGTAAAGAATTTCGTCAAGAACCAATCAAGGAGCTCTCCACTCAACGTCTTCTTCCTGGAGATTTTGGAGGAGCGCTAACCAATTTTCCTCTGATATGTCATCCCTTCTTGGTGTGGCCACTATCTCCTTTAACGGGGAGTAATTCCCGGATAAAACCCGATAAGAAACCTTATCCACTTTCCAAAATGACCGTGGAACCAAGCTAACAACAACTGTGCGCACCCTATAAATCTGCCCTCACCGGACCTCCTACATGCATTCAAAGATCTAAATATCTCGGCCAAGATTGCAGGAACAGGTGTGACCCCTTTATCAAGCGATCAAAGAGATCCGAGACTGCCTCATCTACATACCCTAATGCCCTAGAGGAGATCATTAATCTGTAGATGCTCAAAGCCAACACATCGACTCTCTTCTTCATATCAGGATGAGTTAGAATCAAATCTCTCAAATTCTTCCATGGGATGCACTTACATTCCCCTTTTTGCTTGATCCTAGCTGTAATCTACTGTTCGCTCATTCCTTTAATGTTCATAAATTTCTTCCAAAAGGTCGGGACATAAGAAACTCTGGAATAAGCTTTATCGACTTGAACCTTTGGACAACGCAGTAGGGCTGTATCTCCTTCTACAGTGGGCGCTAAATCGACCCTCCCAAAGGTAAAGCAACTGTATGCAGGGTTATAATACTGAGCGAGGGCCCGAAAAAATGCTCGTCTACCTTGATGTCGAGTAGATACGGCAAATCCCCAAAATTATAGTAGAACAACTGCTTGGTCTCATCATTCCACTGATCCCATATCTCTTTTAATTCCTGAAGGTTATTTTGCGCTATGCCGATACGGGTGTAGTCCCATAATTCTGACATGTACCCCTCGGCTAGACTATTTCCTTTCTCTAATTAGATTTTCTCTAACCACATACGGACAGCTGCATTATCTTTCACTTTATCAAGAAATTCGTTCTCCATGACAAGCTCTCTAATTTAGTAATCGAACGTGAATAGACACTCTTTTAGATATGAAATGACATCCAAGCATAGTAGAAACACAATAAGTCAATACAATATACAAAAAAAAAACTCAAAGCAAATGAAAGAGAATCAAGCAACAATCTGGGTAACCGCTAGGGTTTGATGCAGTGCTATCTAGGGTGGGCTCCTAAGGTCTTCTACCTACGGTTTTGGTTCTAAAGTTGAGGTACCCGAACCAGTAGATTCCTCGATCCTCACCCATTATAGGCTCATACGGACCGAGTTTAGTTCAGGGGAATACATTTCCCTATGGCTACACGAAGATGAAAATCTCACGAAGACATAGGTACGGATGTATCCTGAAAGCGGTCCACTATCTTGCACGGAGTTGAAAACCTCACGAAGGAGTAGCTTCTCACTCCCACTTAAAAGAGGTAAGACCAAACGGTCCTTATGCAATATGATGCGAAAATATTCTACGAGACTCAAACGACAACAATCATATGAAATAACACAAACGAATGCAATAAAAGGATCGCAACTTTTCAAATCAGATTTTCAATTTTTGACAACAAGACAGAAATTAATCAATTTTACGTCTTGACTCTCTAATTTTAGTCCCCAGTGGAGTCGCCCAGCTGTCGAAACCATTTTTTGAAAAAAAACAAGGTCGACTTTGAAAATGAAAATGGAGTCGCCACCAATCTTTTTTTTCGAGGTGTGATCGAATCACCTTAAGATTGATCATTAAAACATTTTGATTTATTAAAACAATGATTTTGGCCTACAAAATTCGAGAAAATGGGTTCGGGAGTCGGTTACGCCTGAGGAAGGATTAGCACCCTCGTAACGCCCAAAATTGGTACCTAATTGATTAATTAACGTCTTAATGTCAAAAATTTGAAAAGATTTTAAAATAAGATCCCCAATATTTAAAAGAAAACTTGAATAAATTAAATTGGATGCTAAGACCCTCTTACTTTGAAGAAGTAAAATGTTACGCCCAGTGAGTTAGGGTACGACATTTAAAATCCTTGAAACTAAGCTTGTCTTTTGACTTTTAAAACTCATGCATTTAAGTTTAAGAAGGATATTCGGTTATTTAGGTTAAATGAAAAATCGGAACCCAATAAGTTAGGGCACAATTTTTCAAAATTCCAAATACAAAATATTACTGTAACACCCCTAATCCATCGCTGGATTAGGGTTAAAGGCATTACCAGACACATCAAAAACTTTTACAGACTTTGCATATTACAGATCATCAATATCATCAAAGTGTCCCTTTTATAGGTCAATGAGACCCTAATCATACTTTAGAATAGGGTCGGGACTAAACTAAACACTTACTAAAATTTTTGAAAATTTAAAACTTTTCTAAGTTATAGAGGTCACAAGCCCGTATGGGCAGGCCGTGTGCCTCCCACGGCTACTAGACACACCCATGTGTCGTGGCCGTGCCAAAATAGAGCATGTATACTAACTTATCCACACGGCCACTACACACGCCCGTGTACCATGGCCGTGTACTCTTAGGCTAGATACTGACTTATTCACACGGCTACCAAGCACGTCCGTGTACCAAGGCCGTGTATACTTGGGCTAGCTACTAACTTAATCCCATGACCATTAGGCACGCCCGTGTTCCACATCTGTTTATGCAAAATAGGCCATTTGCAAGGCCAAAATGCCACCCACACTAGGGTCATCTCTACTTGCTATCCACCAATTCATTTCATGTACAATTGACATCCAAAAACATATCAAACTGATCAACAAAGCTTTACATCTAATCTCATTTTAAAACATGCCAGTTTGCACAACTGAAGTACACATATACATTTATGCATAATTCACCTACATTTACCTTTTATATAATCATTCTTTTGCTCAAACATACATACTTAGAATGCATTCATATGCTTTCCATAACTTTGACCATTTCATTAGCTATCAAGCCATACCAAACTAAGCATCATGTAACATACTCACTCATACATATTACCAACATTAGACTAGCCACATCTCATGGCTATTTATACACATTTCAAACATAATCTAAAATGACTAGCCTATACATGCCATATTTAGCTATATACATATTTCCAAGGTACCAAAACAAGTTGAGTAGTGTGATGATGATCCTTGACGGTCCCCGAGCCTTTAGTAGCTTGGACGATCTATAAAATAGAGCAAACACACACAGAGTAAGCTTTCAAAAGCTTAGTAAGCCATATACAAATAAAATTAGCATAAAATGCACATATCCATATTCATACAATGACATTAATGATTCTCATAGCAAATTCATCACATATATTCTTTGGCTCATTTGCTTAGCCATATCTTACTACATTCTTCAACTCAAATATCACATATACACATAGCTTTTTTTAGCATATATTCACATATCATTCCATCAATTCATTGCACATATTCATCTTAGTAAGTTCATATAGATACTACCTTTCATACACACTTAGTATACAAACCAAACGTACCTGAAACGGATATACAAATCACGTAATCGTTCGTACCTCAGATTTGCCCGTTGAACCGTTCGGAATTTAGTAGGATACTCATAGTGCTCGGAATAGTCTTACAATGCCAACTTCCCATACTTGGTGGAACGGTGGAAATGTGCAAGTGTACACAATCGTAACAAGTAATAAAGTGACAAGTAAATGTCGAGTTATCGTACCCACAGGGATTGTAAAAGAATTATTTATGAAAATAATTTCAAACACTTTGGTGACAGAAAAATATTTGGTTTTGAGAAATACTTAAAAAACTAAAGAAAAACAAAGTAAAAGAAAATAAACAAAGTTCTAATGCACGATTTCAAAAATTGATTTTAATCAAGATGATATAATTGTGTTGGATCAATCGCATTTCTTACCTTAGAACTATTAAGCTCGTGTTTATACTTGTTAAAACATGGCAACTCAGTAATTTGCTAACTTATGAACATACTTACAAATAAAAATCCATTCATCTCTTGTACATATTTCTATGCAAATTCGAACGATTAAACAGACTCTAAAAGTAAACACGTTATTGTACATACATACTCATTAAATTAAACCATCTCTCGCATATTCCTATGTCGATTCAAACAATTAATTCAACCTAATAAGCATATAAAAGATCATGTGAAGTAACAAAGTATTTTTACCTTGAAACAATTTAATCACAAAATCCTGCAAGTTATGCAAGGCATATGTATCGTCAAATACAATGCTAATTTAATCTTCAGCTACCTTAGAAGAATTAAACATGCACAGATCAAGTATTGTGTCCATTAATTATAATTTCAATACGTTTAAATAATTAATTCATTAGCTATCTAAACAATTATAATGCCAGATAACTTAACATGATTTTACTTAACCAAACATTTTACCGAGGCCTTTAACAGCATAAACACAATTTCAATAATTTAAGAGGACGAAATGTAATCAACCCAACACGAATTAAATTCAAGCTAAATTGATTAAATTAAACATTCCAATAGCATAAATATTTATAAACATGTTCGTCAAAACAACAACGAAATTTAAAGAGATAGGGAACAAGCAGCAAATTCGGTGTTTCACCGTGGCTTGACTGATTGCTCCGTTCTTCGTTCTTCGTTGGCCTTGGCTATCAAGGTGGCTTATGAACACTCCAATTACTGCTCCAAATGGCTGGGAAAACACCTCTTTTCCAAGAGGAGAAATCGGTACAAGAACACACAAAGGGAAATGGGAAAAATGGGAATTGAGAGAAAGTGAGAGAGGAGAATGTTGGATGCTTGAGGTGTGTTTTGAATGAGCAGCAAGGAGTGTATTTATAGCTGATCAAGGCTGCTAAAGATAGCAATTAGTAGCAGCAAAAGAGGCCTCCCTTGGCCGGCCATCCCATGTGGCAAAGTTGAAGAATTCAACTTTGCTAAATATAGCATGGGGCAAATCTACAAAGCCATAATATTTAGAGGGGTTTGAATGCAATTTTGAAAGGTCTTCAAGGGCTTCTTTGCAAGCTTAATTAGTCAGCTAATAAGCTGATTTGGGCCATCATTATGGATGGTTTGGGCTGCCCAATTGGTGGCCGGTTCGGTTCAATCGGTTCGGTTCAACCAGTGCGGTTTAACTGGACCCTTTTTCTATAATTAATTAATAATAATTTATTTAGCACAAATTAAATTGGGAATAAATTAAAATTAATTATATTATGATTAAATCTTCATAATTGGACCGTCTTGGGCTGGAAATAAATTCGCCTTGATACTTCAAATTGCTTCTCGGGTTTATTCTTCGAGCAGTGTCTGCCGAGCCAATATTCGCCCTTTGTTCGAATCTGTCGAAAAGAGTCAAAATTAAACAAAATTAACTATAAAATTAATTAAAATTCATCATGTTCATATTTTTAGCACACTTTAATTATTTTATAATATTTAGTTATTTTCTGACAAGAATTTACTCGAAACTGCATGAATTTGGGTCAAAAAGGGCATGAAAAAGTATATAAATTTTTGTGTTTCCACGTGGTCTTACATGTAATCAGATATCAATGACACTGTCCCAGACAGGGTCTTACACGAACCATTATGATGCCAATGTCCCGAACATGCTCTTACACATAATTTTCATATCGATGCCATCATCCCAGACGTGGTCTTACACGAAATCTCAAATCAACGCCAATGTCCCAGACGTGGTCTTACATGATATCACACAACAGACACCTATGTCATGACATAGTTATTCCTATTTATTCCTAGGTTCGTACAGGACTTCTCAGATGTTAGCAATGTGTCGATCTTATCTCGAATTTCATATATACAACATACCATATGCATTCATCATTATCAATAGTCATATGAACATTCATAATTCAATACAAATACATTTATTTGTATATTGACTTACCTTGGAACCAGATATTCGTTCGAACTCGGTTATTCGACTACATTCGCTTTCCCGCGATCTAAATCTATTTTCATCGGTTCTTGATCTATACATATTCAAATTTAACCCTTTTATTTACCAACATATTCATTTCAATCCAAAAACACACATTTAGGGCTATTTGTAACTTAGCCCTCACATTTGCACATTTTATCAATTTAGTCCATTTTTCTCAAAGCATCAAATATACAGAATCACCATATATCCATGCTTAGCCAAATGCTCATGTATCTCATATAAGTCCAAACATTTCATCAAATTCACAATTTAATCCCTCAAAATACTATTTTCACAATTTAGCCCTAATTAGCTAAATTCATCAAAAATTCAAGAACAAGACATGTTCATTTAACACATATCTTTCATTTAACACCTAAACTCATCACAAAGCTCACCATTTCATCAATGGTAAATTTCATAAACATCATCAATTCTTCAAATTACAACATGGGCTTGATAGTAGACTAAGCAACAATCTCAAAAACATAAAAATCATCAAAATCCAAAGTCAAAACATACCTTAATTTTGCTTATATATGGCCGAATTCCCTAGCAAGTTTTCTTTTTTTTTCTTTCTTCAATTTTCGGTGATGAGATAAAAAGATGATGGAATTTTGCCTTTTGATTTTGATTAATAAACTTTGATTTATCAATTTACCCATTTACCCTTCTTATAAACATATAAAACAAACAAACATTAAGGTTATTTGGTCATTTGTCCATCCACTAACCTTAATATTGGCTTAATTGCCACATAAACCTTCACACTTATAAAGACATGACAAATAAGTATCTTTTCATAAAACATGTAAATTTGTATTTCAATGCAATTTAATCCTTTTGTCAAATTAAACACACAAATGATCAAATTTTCATACGAGGCTTTCACACATGCTTAGTCACATATCAAAGGCACAGAAAATAATACTAAAAAAATTTATTCACACTCAGATTTGTGGTCCCGAAACCACTGTTCCGACTAGAGTTTAAACCGGACTGTTACAATTCTCCCCCTTAGGGATTTTCGTCCTCGAAAATCTTACCGTTAAACAGATTCGGATATTGCTGTTTCATTGAATCTTCAGGCTCCCACGTAGCCTCTTCTATTTCGTGTCGATGCCATAACACCTTAACTAACGGAATTTTCTTGTTTCTCAACTCTTTCACTTCACGAGCTAAGATACGGAATGATTCCTCTTCATAAGTCATATCGATCTGATTTCAATCTCAGATGGAGTAATCACAATTGACGGATCAGATCGGTATCTACAGAGCATTGACACATGAAATACATTATGAATCTTTGCTAGCTCAGAGGGCAACAATAATCAATATGCAATCGGTCTAATACGTTCAATAATTTCATACGGTCCAATGAACCTCGGACTCAACTTGCCTTTATGTCTGAATCGGAGTACTTTCTTCCACGGAAATGCTTTCTAATAAACATCCCACATTTAACATACTTTGGGATGATTTACTCCCTGAATTGTGTAATTTGGTGCTCTTAATCCTTTGTTTTCATGTTTTATACTTAGGAAAGCACCGGAGGATAAAAAGAATCATAAACGGGCCTAAAACAGAGTAAATGGGCCATATCACAAAATCAACACGGCCTGGGCCCAAGCCACACAGTCGTGCCACCTTAACAGACCCGAACACGGCCAGGCCACGGTTCACACGGGCGTGCGCCATGGGCGAGTCCCTGTCGTGACAAAGAAGAGTTTCATTCAGATTAGGGTACTTAGAGGCAAAGAAAGCCATTCCAATAGCCTATATAAACACCCTAGAGGCCAACCTTCAAGGGGAGTGCAGTTAGGCGTCCAGTGAGGCCGAAGAGCCAAGCTAGAGAGGCCAGAATTGTGGAATTTACTCCAAGAAAGCCGGTTGATTCATCTCAAGAAGTCAGAATCATACTCAAGACGGAGGATCTTCCCTTCAAATTCCTTTAAGGGGTTTTAGGGTTTTTCTTATGTTTTGTTTTATATTTTCTTCTGAGATGTATTCCTTTATGATTATGAACTAAACCCCTCAAATACCTGAGGGGGATGAAACCTAAGACGGATCTTGTTATTGTTTTTTGAACTATATGATAAATACTTGATTTGTTCTTAATTATGTGTTCTTAATTCTTGTTTTGATATTACAGGATATTGATTCAAGTATTGATGTGCTTAGGCAGTGGAGCAAAAGTCCCTATTTAAGAGTAGATCTAGCATAATTAAGCAGAGTTGATCGCAACCCTAGACATAGGATGACGAAAATCTGCTGGATTAGGGTCAAACCTAATATGGGAGTCCATAGATCGAGTTAATACAATTCTAGGGGTTTTAATTAGAAAGAGATTTCAATTAATCAACCTAGGGTTAGATGTTAGTAGCCTCGAAAGAGGTATTAATATAAATTAGGGAATCCTACGGATCAAGTCAAGTGAATAAATCGTCTGGCTCAGCGTTAAATAATAAGTGAAGTCTAGGTGGATTCTTCCTCGAGTATTGTTTTAATCAATTGTTTTTTCCCACAAGTATTTTCCCAAATTCATCCTCTTTGTCTTTGCATCTTTAGCTTAGTTGTTAGTTAATTAATAATTCACTTTTATTCTTAGGCTAAATAATAAAAAGAAAGTTAGTATTAGTACTTCTAATTCCATTGGGTTCGACAATTCGGTCTTGGCACTAAACTATACTGCTGTTTGATAGGTGCGCTTGCCTCAATCGTTGTCATAGTTAGTTTCTAGGCTCGATCATTCTTTTTATAAATTTTTAAGACTCTGACACACGATCAAGTTTTTGGCGCCGTTGCCGGGGAACTTAAAATATTAAGAACGCTTAATTTTTATTACTTTAGCCATTTTTATTTTTGAAAATTACTTTTATTTTTATTCTGCTTTTAACTTTACTAAATTTCCTTCTTTTATTTCTTAACAGGTACCTCTAGTTTATGACTAGAAGGAACCCGACAGGACCCCTGATTTACGATAGTGATATTGAAGGTACTGTTCACAAAAATCGTAGAGAGATAAGGAGAAGCTTAAATTACATAAAAGAAGAGAAAGAAATCGAAACTAATACCACCGAAGAGATGGCTGAGAATAATCCGATACCTCCGGTGGTGGCCAAACATCATGCTCCTCAAACTATGTATGATTATGCTAAACCTAATTTAATAGGAACTGAATCAAGTATTGTTAGACCTGCTATTGCTACAAATAATTTTGAACTGAAACCTATAACAGTTCAGATGATACAACAATCTGTTCAGTTTGATGGTTTGCAGGATGAAGATCCAAATAATCACTTGGCAAATTTTCTAGAATTTTGCGATCTTTCAAAATAAATGGTGTTTCTGATGATGCCATCCAACTTCGGTTATTTCCTTTTTCTTTGAGGAATAAAGCCAAACAGTGGTTGAATTCTCTTCCACGAGGATCAATCACTACATGGGAACAAATGCTCGAAATTTTTTTATTAAAATATTTTCTGCCAGCTAAAACGCCAAGTTGAGGAATGATATCTCTTCTTTTGTGCAGATGGATGTATAGACGCTCTACGATGCATGGGAGAGATACAAAGATCTATTGAGAAGGTGCCCACACCATGGATTACCTTTGTGGCTACAGGTCCAAACTTTTTACAACGGGGTGAGCCCTTCAACGAGACAATTGATTGATTCAGCCGCCGACGGAACCTTGAATAATAAAACACCTGAGGCTAGTTACGAGTTCATTGAAGAGATGTCACTGAATAACTATCAGTGGCAAGTCACAAGGACCAAGCCAACAAAAGCAGCCAGTATTTTTAACCTCGACGCAATAACCATGCTATCAAACTAGGTAGAACTGATAAACAAAAAAATTGATGGTTTATGTGATTCTTTGTAGGTACATTGTAACATCCTGAATTTTAGGGCCTATGCATTTTGTGTAATGAATGCTTAAATATGTTAAATTGAGAATTGAGGTATTAATTGGGCTCAGTTAAAATATTCTGTTTGGGCATTATAAGTTTTAAAGATAGTTATCTATGTTAAAAATATCAAGATTGGGCTTGTGGGCCAGTGGCAAAACGGCGCCACTAAGAAGGAAGGGAGTTGGCGTCACTGGTAAAGGAGGAGGCCCAAGTTTTGGCCACTTGGAGCCCATGTTTTTGGGCCAAATCTGGCATTTAAAGAGGAGCTAGGGGGACGGCACAAGGCTATTATTTAGGGATTTATTTCATGTTTTAATATATGGATAATTAAGCTAATAAAGGAAGGAAGCGTTAGAGATAATTAAGTCTCTTTTAGATGAGTTAGTAGATTAAGATAAAGAAGAAAAGATAAGATTTATCTGCAAGGTTAGGTAAGTGCCGAAATTTCTATAAATAGGGGGATAGCTAATCAATTCTGGCATTGGAACCCTACTCTTTCTTCTCTTCCTGTGCCAAAAATTTGAAGGCCATCTCACTTGTTTTCTTTTCTCATCTTTTCTCTTCCAAAAGCCGAAAATCACCATTGTTTTCTCACCTTTTCTTTCTTTTTCTTTGAAATTTCCTTTTAGCCGAATCTTCTGATCTCCATTGTTATTCTTCTCCCATTCACTAAAAGCCGAAACTCCTCATTCAATTCTTCTAAAAGCCAAAAAACACATCTAGTTCATCTTTTTGGGATTTCCTTAAAAAGCCGAAAACTCCTAGATCTCTAATCTTCTACGCTTCAATCTTCTTCTGTGATTGCCGAATCTTTCTACAAGGGATAGCCAAAACCTTCTATAGAGTAAGTATCGATTTGGGTTTTCTTTTGATCTTTTTCGGCTTTTGGAGACTATAGCCGAATGGCTAAATAGTCGGCTAATCTCGTGTTTTCTCTCATTTGCGGCATTCCGGGATTTGAAGGGGATTCATTTGCTTAGATCTCTAAGTCAGAGTTCAGTAACACTCGAATCGTGTTTGTAACATCCCCAAACCCGGCCCATTCAGTACGACCGAATCTGGTTATGTCACTGGAAAAAAGACGGTTGAAAATCTTCTTCACTTTTGAATAAACCTTGAAGAAATTAACTTTTGAAAACCTTGTTTATTTATTACCTTATGAAAAACTTTGAAGTTATAAATTAGCTGAATTAGAAAAACTTTATTAAACATATTCTTCATAAATAGGTTGCTAGGATTAAAATCATTTTTACATAGCAATTTAATTTAAATAAACCATAGTTAAAGTAATACCAAAATAATAAAATGGCCTTTTATTACAACCCAATACTTAAAATGAAATACTAGTATCAAAATCAAGCATAAAATATAATTAATCATCATCTTCGGCATGGGCCACCTTGTCCTCTCCGATCCCGGTCCAGCTTTATACACTACCTGAAATGGTTAAAGGAAAAAGGTGAGTCACCAAGACTCAGTGTGCCACCCTTTTTCCCGGATTAGCAAAATATCATATACAAACATAACCATGATCATTATACATCCAATTAATATGCACCCAACCTAGCCATCCACAACACCTTTCCCTACCCCGTGTGGTACCAAACCACTGGTGGTGCCAAACCACTGGTGACGTATAGTCACAAATGTGATGCCAAATCACTGGAGGTGCCAAACCTCTGGTGTCCGAAGACACGATATCCGTCAATGTGGTGCCAAACCACTGGTGTCCCAAAGACACAAAGTGTGTTACCAAAACACTGGTGACCGAAGTCACAAATCAATTGATGGGGCCAACCCATCGTGTGATACCAAATCACTGGCGTCAATCCCTCAATACCGCCTTGTGGGGCCAACCCACTGTGGTGCGAAACCACGGGGACGAGACGCTGAGGTGCCAAACCTCTGGAGGTGCCAAACCTCTGGTGACCCAAAGTCACAAAGTTGTGTTACCAAAACACTGGTGCTCGTCAGCACAAAATATCACTGCCCCCTCCACTCGTACAACTCACATCAACCACTAATATGCATTTTAACAGAAATATACATCATGCTTATTTAGCAACATACATATTGTTTATCCACAATCAAGTATTATAGCACACATATTGGATATACTATGCTTACCAAAAGCATCAACATGACAACTCATAGCAGATACATCATGCTTACCAAAAGCATCACAACATGGACTTACCTGACCCTTTGCCTCATACCTTAATGGTACTTAATCCACCTTCTCATGGATCCAAACAACACACAATAATAAGCATATTTATTAATAGAAAAGTGTGTGTGCGTACACACCTGCAAGCCTTAATCGAAGAACCAAACTAAGACCCTGATAACCTCGATACCCTTGCTCCTCACGAATAATTTGGTTTCCTACCAAAACCCGAACCAACTATGGTTCCTCTTTTAGCAATCGGCACACCCAAAGATTAACAGAGTGGAAAAACTCCTCTTGCTCGTTTCCAAAATCCTGATGTCCTAAAATAAAATCGATTAAACTCAAGAGATTAACACCCTTTACCCAATGCCGAAATCGGCCCTTAATCAAACCCAAGTCAATTAAGAACAAGAAAGAAAGAAAAAGAACATTCGGCCTAATCTTACCTTCCTCTGAACTTGAGAGAAACAACCGAGATCAACACTTATACCAACATTCGGCCAAAATAAACACCACTAGGAGAGGGGGAGAGATTCTGTTAACACTTTACAACAAAAAGGGAAGAGATTTCGGCCTCCCCCAAGGGAAGAGAACACAAGAGAAAAAAAAGAAAATGGAGAAAGGTATTTTGGAGAATGAAGTTTCGGCCAAGGAGATTTCAAGAAGAAAAAGAATGAAAGTGGGATGCTAGGTTCAGCCTAGTTCAAATGAAGAAAAGAAGAAGAAATGGAAACCAAGCATTCGGCCAATGAGCAGAAAAGATAGAAGCTTGGGGTTCAAGAGCATTCGGCTATCAACAATATTGAAAGAACACAAACCAATATTAGAAAGCTATAGGGAGGTTTGGTTTTTCGGTTTCAAGAAGAAAGATGGAGGAATTCTCTTGGAAAATAAATCGGCTAGCTAAAAGAGAGGATTTTTGCTAGACACAAAGTGACCGAATATGCACTAAAATTCAAAAAATGAATTTCGGCACCTAACAAACCCCCAAAACCGATTAAACACTCTAAACCCCACATCCGGCCATGGCTGCTCCAAATCCCAAAATTCTTTCCTAAAATCACTCAATACCAACCAATTCAAATTAAATTAAAAACCCACCTTTAATCCAAGACCACCTCTTTCAAATAAAATACAACAAAAATAGAATAAATAAAAGATAAACTAATAACTATTCATCCAGCCGAATTTAAAATTAACTTAATCCTTATCCCAATCAAAGGTTCCATGTGCCGTCCCACCTTCAAATTTTCTGCCAAAAAGAATAAAAAATTAAAACTCCAAATGCCACTCACCAGGTTCGAACCTGGAACCTCTGCTGCACTCCTCTCCTCCAACGCCCAGGCCACTCGGCCACTTTGATTTTTATGCCATAAAGCCACACCATTTAATTTTAAACCCTTCTTACTCCAGCCCCATAACCGCATATAAAAAATAAAACACGCCCAAAATGCTGCTCCAGGCCTCGAACCCGCGCCCTTTCACTCCTCCAGCGCCTAAGTGCCGCACGGAAGCCACTTGGCCAAGTTGTTGCTTGTGCCAAAGACACGCCTCAGCTTCTTTTAAGACTTCCCACCTTGTAACGCCAAGATCCAAAAATTAAAACCAGCCTGCTGCCTCTTTGATTCGAACCCAAGACCCTCAATGGCGCTACCTCCAGCCCCTTAAGCAGCGCATGAAACCACTTTGCCAATGCCTCTCATGTGTCCTATTCTCCCAATTAATTCTTTTAAGGCCTCCCAAAGCCAAGCTCCCCTTTATTACTTAAAAATCCAAAATTTTCCCAAGTCTTCCCGTTTAACCCGAGCGTTCTCAATACCTCCAAAACACAACCACGCATACCCAAAACCCACTAGAACTTGAATTATACCCACCATGCACAGCCCCTAAACCAGGGTGTTACAGTGTTACTTTCAGGATTTTAAGGTAAGGAGATCTATTGTTTTTAGCATGTAAATTCGGGTATTTATTAATCCTTGGCTGAATGTTGGGGAACCCAAATCTTTGTATTCTTCCGGCTTTTGAGCAAGGTTTTAGACAAAGGGTTGTAGATCCAGATAGTAAGGATTTAACTAAGGGAGTAAAACTACGCGATATCAGGTGTGTAACACTTCCACACCATTTAGATTACCTGTTAAAATATGTTTATTAATCTGTTATATTCTGATAAATGCCTAAATCCCGGTATAATGTTTGAAACCCAAGGAGGGTAAAAGCGAATCACTAGGTTAGTGATCTCTGTCATTCCTAAGTTAATGTTCCTGTTAAGATGACATATGTGATAAGTATGCTGTTTTCTGTGATTGCATGGGGTTGGGTTTATTGAAAAGGAAAGTGTTCTGTTGTAGCGGCTTTTGCCGTGACCTGTTGTAGCGGCTTTTGTCGTGACCTATTTTAGCGGTTTTTACCGTGACCTGTTGTAGTGGCTTTTGCCATGACCTGTTGTAGTGGCTACGGCCATGATATAACGATGAGCAGCAAGACTGCCATCAATGGCGTGTAGCGGTGTGGGTTGATTGTAGAAATCCCCAATGATGTGAATGGCTGGTATGGGTGGTGTGTAGCGGATGGAAACCTAGGATTTGGGTTGGGCTTGCATAATTTTTGTTATATATATATATTAATCTGTTATTATGTTCTGTGGGGTTAAGGCCCAAATCTAATGGTGCAAGAGGGTTGCACACTGAGTCTCGCGACTCAACCTATTATTTAAAAATTTCAGGGAGCACCTAGTGCATTAAACCAGGCTGGAGAGGAGCGCAAGGTGGCCATGCGAGAGATTATTTGGATTCAGCAAAGGACTCTTCATTATTTAGTTACTTTAATGTTTCTTTTATTAGTGGATTTTAAGTTTCAATGTAATAAGGCCATGGGCCACTAGACTATAATTTATGTTTTGGTTTTATGTTGGGCTTTTATTACTGGGCATTTACATTTTATGTTTGAATTAAGTTAAGACATGTATAAAATTTCGGTTTTTATTTAAAACTCACCAATGCATTTTATAACTTATATCTTATATGACTTAATAAACTATTAAGTTTTCGGTATAAATGTTTAAACTTGAATATTTTCCCAAAATGCGACATGTTTTATAAAAATTACTTTAGTGACATACCAGATCCGATTGTAGTGTTTGGACCGGGTTTGGGGTGTTACAAATTGGTATCATAGCCCGGTTCAAAACTCAGCTTTGGGGGTTTTGGGCTCAAAACATTTTCTAAAGATGGGTTTTGGAAACATGCATGTTTAAAAATAACACAGGATGGTTTTCTCAGCATGGCACCTACGTCTCCGGCCCAAGTCCGCCAGGTAAGTATTCTGAACTCACTGTGTGTTATATATATATGTGGGCTTGATGGGCTTTATGGGACGTAGATTATTTAGATTAGAACTTGATGGACTCTAGGCTTAGCTTAAACAACTGCTTAAATCTCATAAGACTTAACTTCACTAAACAAACCCATGAACAAGTCGCAAGACTAGGGTGTGGCAACAGGCATGCACATGTCTATGATTGGATCCGGAAGAGCCTAGTACTTAAGCAATCCGAGTCACTCACCTCCTCTTCGCTGGAATCCTACCTGGTGCGTAGTGACTGTTCACCCTAGCCACGAGGATTTGTTGACGGGCCTAACTCTATAACTAAAACCCGAAAGGGACCAACCACCCTAGTTTTGTAAAAACTACCAAAATGCCCCTAGTTTTAAAAAAAATTTTGAAGATATCCCTGACTTGTAAAATTCCAAATTACCCCTGATTTATAAAATAACTAAAATATCCCTGATTTGTAAAAAAAATTACTAAATTGCTCTTGATTTGAAAAATGACCAAAGTACCCCTGATTGCAAAATTACTGAAATACCCTCAGATTGAAAAATTACCGAAATACCCCTGTATTGCAAAAAATTACCAAAATACCCTTATTTCACAAAATCACTAAGGAACCCTATTTTGGAAAGATACCAAGATACCGATGATTTGCAAATATACCCCCAGATTTACAGAAATATACTCCGATTTACTAAGTCAACAGAATTTTTCCTTAGAAGAAAAAAAAACACACAACACACGACAACAACCAAAAACCCATAAACACCTGAACGCTACTATTATTCTTTTGAAATCGAATTCTCCAGAATACCCCTGTTTTTTTTTTAAAATTTCCCCTGTTTTAAAAAATATATGTATATATATATATATATATATACCTCTACTTCGAAAATCTCCAAGATACTTTATTTTGAAAAATACCCTGTAGGACAAAATTTTGGAAAAACCCTGGGTAGTGAAATAATGAAAATACCCTATGTGTTGAATGTGACTTCATGGATGTGATATGTATGTTGAGGTGTGAATGTATGTGGTTTCTAGAATTAGGAGGTAAACTTGAGACTGAAACTGTAGATAGGTTCGAATTCGAAAGAACTACTCTTAAAACTACTGTTCATAAGATTGTTCGCGGTTAATCAGTGAAAGAAATTAATAATTCATAAAACTTCTAATTCAGATAATACGAGAATCAACAATGAGCGCTAGGAGAGGAAGAAGAGGTCGCGGCCGAGGCCGTGGAAGTATTAGGACTGATGTGCTGACTTAGCTAGTTAAGGAGGTACTGAAGGAGGTTAAAGAAATCGGTGAAACACTTCGGGTTGGGTGCATGGACTGTAAGAAAAAAAAAGAGATCGTAGTTTTCTAGGGTTGCAGTCTCGTTATGTGAAGCATGTTAAGGTACGTCCAAACTTCCAGGTTTGCGAATATTGCAGAAGGCGTCATCCGGGTGAATGTTGGAGGAAGTCAGGAACGTGTTTAAGATGCGGGTCTGAGGAGCATAAGGCTCGGGATTGTTCAATCACCATTAAGCCAGGTATGTTTTGTGTGGATGCTATATTTTTGGGTATAGAAACTGTATGCGTGCAAAGTTTATATATTATTAAATTAGAGTGCGCAGCGAAAGCATAGTGGTAAGACTTGGGTAGTACGATTAATAGTTAGTTGGAAATTTCGAGGACGAAATTTCTTTAAGGGGGTAGAACTGTAACATCCTAAATTTTAGGCCTGTGCATTTTGTGTAATGAATGCTTAAATATGTTAAATTGAGAATTGAGGTATTAATTGGGCTCAGGAATGGGCTGAGACCTCAGTTAAAATATTCTGTTTGGGCATTATAAGTTTTAAAGATAGTTATCTATGTTAAAAATATCAAGATTGTGCTTGTGGGCCAGTGGCAAAATGGCGCCACTAAGAAGGAAGGGAGTTGGCGTCACTGGTAAAGGAGGAGGCCCAAGTTTTGGCCATTTGGAGCCCATGTTTTTGGGCCAAATCAAGCATTTAAAGAGGAGCTAGGGGGACGGCACAAGGTTATTATTTAGGGATTTATTTCATGTTTTAATATATGGATAATTAAGCTGATAAAGGAAGAAAGAGTTAGAGATAATTAAGTCTCTTTTAGATGAGTTAGTAGATTAAGATAAAGGAGAAAAGATAGGATTTATCTGCAAGGTTAGGTAAGTGCCGAAATTTCTATAAATAGGGGGGATAGCTAATCAATTCTGGCATTGGAACCCTACTCTTTCTTCTCTTCCTGTGCCAAAAATTTGGAGGCCATCTCACTTGTTTTCTTTTCTCATCTTTTCTCTTCTAAAAGCCGAAAATCACCATTGTTTTCTCACCATTTCTTTCTTTTTCTTTGAAATTTCCTTTTAGCCGAATCTTCTGATCTTTTTCTCACCATTCACTAAAAGCCGAAACTCCTCATTCAATTCTTCTAAAACCCGAAAAACACATCTAGTTCATCTTTTCGGGATTTCCTTAAAAAGCTGAAAACTCCTAGATCTCTAATCTTCTACGCTTCAATCTTCTTTTGTGATTGCTGAATCTTTCTACAAGGGATAGCCAAAACCTTCTATAGAGGTAAGTATTGATTTGGATTTTCTTTGATCTTTTTCGGCTTTTGGAGACTATAGCCGAATGGCTAAATAGTCAGCTAATCTCGTGTTTTCTCTCATTTGCGGCATTCTGGGATTTGAAGGGGATCCATTTGCTTATATCTCTAAGTCAGAGTTCAGTAACACTCGAATCGTGTTACTTTCGGGATTTTAAGGTAAGGAGATCTATTGTTTTTAGCATGTAAATTCGGGTATTTATTAATCCTTGGCCAAATTTAAGGGAACCCAAATCTTCGTATTCTTCCGGCTTTTGAGCAAGGTGTTAGACTAAGGGTTGTAGATCCAGATAGTAAGGATTTAACTAAGGGAGTAAAACTATGCGATATCGGTGTGTAACACTTCCACACCATTTAGATTACCTGTTAAAATATGTTTATTAATCTATTATATTCTGATAAATGCTGAAATCCCGACATAATGTTTGAAACCCAAGGAGGGTAAAAGCGAATGACCAGGTTAGTTATCTCTGTCATTCCTAAGTGAATGTTCCTGTTAAGATGACATATGTGATAAGTATGCTGTTTTCTGTGATTGCATGGGGTTGGGTTTATTGAAAGGGGAAGTGTTCTGTTGTAGCGGCTTTTACCGTGACCTGTTGTAGCGGCTTTTGCCGTGACTTGTTGTAGCGGTTTTTGCCGTGACCTGTTGTAGTGGCTTTTGCCATGACCTGTTGTAGTGGCTACGGCCATGATCTGACGATGAGCAGCAAGACTGCCATCAATGGCGTGTAGCGGTGTGGGTTGATTGTAGAAATCCCTAATGGTGTAAATGGCTGGTACGGGTGGCGTGTAGCGGATGGAAACCTAGGATTTGGGTTGGGCTTGCATAATTTTTGTTATATATATATTAATCTGTTATTATGTTCTGTGGGGTTAAGGCCCAAATCTAATGGTGCAAGAGGGTTGCACATTGAGTCTCGCGACTCAACCTATTATTTAAAAATTTCAGGGAGCACCTAGTGCATCGGACCGGGCTGGAGAGGAGCGCAAGATGGCCATGCGAGAGATTATTTGGATTCAGCAAAGGACTCTTCATTATTTAGTTACTTTAATGTTTCTTTTATTAGTGGATTTTAAGTTTCAATGTAATAAGGCCATGGGCCACTAGACTATAATTTATTTTTTGGTTTTATGTTGGGCTTTTATTACTGGGCATTTACATTTTATGTTTGAATTAAGTTAAGACATGTATAAAATTTCGGTTTTTATTTAAAACTCACCAAGGCATTTTATAACTTATATCTTATATGACTTAATAAACTATTAAGTTTTCGGTATAAATGTTTAAACTTGAATATTTTTCCAAAATGCGACATGTTTTATAAAAATTACTTTAGTGACATACCAGATCGGGTTGTAGTGTTTGGGCTAGGTTTGGGGTGTTACATACATCCAGTTATGCGGTGCAATACGAATGGAGGTTGGAGGAACACCACAGATTATCCACCGTACAACCCGAGCGATGAAAAGGAACAAGTTCACTATATGGGTAACAATTTTATACCTCAAAATAACCCTTATAGTAACACTTACAATTCAGGTTGGAGGAACCAGTCAAATTTCTCGTGGGGTAGTCAAAGAAACTAAAGACAACAATCCTACCCACAAGAAAAGAAGCCAAACCTTGAAGAAATGCTGACAAAATTTATAGAGGTGTCAGAAACCCATTTCCAAAATACCGAAACAATATTGAACAATCAGCAAGCATCAATTCAAGGGCTTAAGGATCAAATTGGACAACTAACTAAGTTAGTTTTTGAAAGACAACTAGAAAGTTTACCTAGGGAAAAAGACCAAGTGAAAGTAGTTACACTAAGAAGTGGAAAGGAATTGATTGAAACAACGAAGAAGATACCACATGAAACAGATGAGGCAAAAGATGAGGGAGTTGAGAAGGTAACACCGGTACGCGAAGAATATAAACCACCAATCCCATATCCGGCAAAGTTGAAGAAAGACCGATTAGATGCACAATACGGTAAATTTCTTGAACTTTTTAAACAGTTACATATTAACTTACCTTTTGTTGAAGCTATTTCACAGATGCCGGCATACGCAAAATTTCTAAAAGAGCTTCTAACGAATAAAAGAAAGTTTGAAGAGATATCAACGGTGGAACTTAATGAAGAATGTTCAGCCATCCTCCAAAACAAGCTACCAACCAAATTAAAAGATCCAGGAAGTTTCACTATTCCCTGTTTAATTGGTAGTTTAAGTATTAAGAAAGCACTAGCTGATCTAGGCGCAAGTATTAATTTAATGCCTTATAAAATGTTTAAGCAACTTGGTCTTGGGGAACCAAAACCCACTAGGATGAGCATTCAATTAGCTGACAGATCTATTAAATATCCTAGAGGAGTTATTGAAAATATTCTGATAAAAGTTGATAAATTTATATTCCCTATTGATTTTGTTGTGCTTGACATGGATGAAGACATTAAGGTACCTTTAATTTTGGGGCGCCCTTTTTTAGCTACTGCTAGAGCTGTTATTAATGTAGGTGATGGTAAACTCGCATTAAGGGTAGGCGATGAGGAAATTATTTTCCAAATTTACGATGCTATGCGGTATTCTAGAGAACAAGATGATTCCTGTTATTTTATTGATGCCATTGATCATTTTATTCAAGATTCTTTGCAAGAAATCATACATGACGACACGAAGGAACTGTGTCTTGCCCAAGGTGAGGGGGAAGATGATTATTCCAATGAGTTGAATTCTAATACATCTACCTCTAGACAAAAGAAAGAGGAGGACATTGAAATCAATGACGAATTTAAACAAAAACCTTCTATTGATGAGCCACCGAAATTGGAATTAAAACAGTTGCCAAAACACATAGAGTATGCATTCCACGGGAATAATTCTAGGCTACTAGTAATTATCTCTTCAGAACTGGAACTCGAAGAGAAAGACGAGTTGCTAAAAGTACTGAGGAAACATAAAAGAGCCATAGCTTGAAAAATTTCTGACATTAAAGGAATAAGCCCATCGTTTTGCACTTACACAATTTTAATGGAAGATGAGTATAAACCATGTGTGCAACCCCAAAGACGATTGAATACCAACGTGAAAGAAGTTGTTAAAGCTGAGGTAATTAAACTCCTAGATGCTGGAATAATTTATCCTATTTCTGACAGTACTTGGGTAAGTCCTGTGCAGGTCGTTCTAAAGAAAGGAGGCATACTGTTGTAGCCAACGAAAAGAATGAATTAATTCCTACAAGAACAGTCACAGGTTGGAGAGTATGTATTGACTATAGAAAGCTCAACGATGCCACTAGAAAAGATCACTTCCCTTTGCCCTTTATCGATCATGTAACATCCTAAAATTAGAGCATCATTTGTGTTGGCTCGGGTATGAATTTCTGTGTGTTTAGCATAGTATGGTGAAGGCTTGTTGTTATTAATGAATCTAGAATAATTGTTAGTTTTGTATATTTAATGAAGTGGATTAAGTGAACTTGACACTTAAGTTAATTTAAGTGTTAAATTAAGTACATGAGGAGTTAGTGGCAAGGTGGTTATGATGCATGAAGGTTTGTTTGAGGGTAGAGGTTCGAGTAGCATGATTAGCATTTTGAAGACTTTATTTTTGTTTTATGTGTATCCTAGCATTAATGGACGGTCAAATTCTAATTATGATAGGTTGGACTTTCAATTTTTGGTAAGTTGAATATTGGTTTAGGAAAGTTTGTACTTTCGGAAAGGAATCTTAAGGTTATGGAAGGATGGGGGGACATAAGGCTTGGCTTAAGGAAGATGTTTTGGAAACTATTCCAAGGCCTTTAGTGCTTGTATGTGGACGGCATGTGTGGCTAGGGGGTGGCCGAATGTTGATAGGAAGTTTGGGGGGGAATAGTTGGCCAACTTGAGCATTTGTGCACCTTTTGGCTTTTGTTTCTTTTTCTCTCCAAAAAACTCCCTCTTTGGCTGAATGTACCTAGGCATTTTTGTGCAAATTTGCTTTGGATTTTAGCTCTCATTTTTGTGTTGAACCAAATTCTAATTCTTCTCTCATTTCTCCTTTGAAACCGAAAACACATTTTGAATTTTAGTGCACTCTTTCTCCCATCTCTCTATCTTTTCTTTCTTTTGGTATTTGCCCAAAATCATATTTCTTTTTTCTTTCTTTTGGTCGAACCTCTCTCTTCTCCAAACTCTCTTTTCTTTTCTTCCATTGTTGATTAAACCGAATCCTCCCTCTCTTATTTTTGTTCTCTTCTCTACTCTCGAATTTCATTTCTTTTTAGTTTCAAATCAATTGATTTCTTCTTTTCAAAACCATAGCCGAAAATCCCTTCACCTTTTAACCATATTGCCGAAACTTTCCACTCTTTTTTGGTGTTGTTTTGGCCGAATATCAATAAGGGTAGATAATCCTTGGGTTTCCTTCAATCGGTTTTGGAAGATAGGTATGTGTTCATGGCTGTATTTCCGTTATTTCTTTCTCTTTTCTAAGTCATTTTCTTGTGGACAAAGGCCGAATCTTTGGGCAATTGTTTGCAAAGTTCTAACCAATTTTAGGAATCAATCATTCTTCTAGGCTCTTTGGGACTTTGGAAGCAATCGATCTAAGCCCATTCCTTTAGCAATCGAAGTTGGTAAGTCAAGTGGTAAGGATTCAATATTCTTTAAGTTGGTTGAGAAAGCCTAAGGCTATTGGGATTAAGATATGATGTTGGCCGAATGGTCTTGATTAAAGTGTTGTGGTTTGGCCGAATGTAGGACAAGGTGATCTAGTGCGGTAGATCGGATCTTTGAAAGTTAGTATTTGCGTTGGTGAAAGGTGTGTATCTTACACACTTTATAATTCGGTTATATACATATATATATTGTCTAATCATGTTATTAAAGTGAGAATCTATGAGATTTTGATAAGATACCTTGATTGGTATGTGCAAGGATTCGGGTAAGTCCGTTTCAATATGATGTTAATATATGTTGATTGATATCATGATCTATTATTTAAATATGTTATATGATCATATCAAGTATGATGGCATGATTGATACTCTTAATACATCGGTTTGGGAACATGAGTGGAGGGGGAAGGATTCGATATCCGTGTCTTTGGACATCAGAGGTTTGGCACCTCCAGTGATTTGGTATCACATTTGTGTCTTTGGGACACCAGAGGTTTGGCACCTCATAGCGACTCGTTCCTGTGGTTTAACACCACCGTGGGTTGGCCCCACTTTTGAGATATGGGATTGTCGCCAGTGATTTGGTATCACATGTGGGTTGGCCCCACAACTTGACTATTCGTGACTTTGGTCACCAGTGATTTGGTATCACATTTGTGTCTTTGGGACACCAGAGGTTTGGCACCTCATAGCGACTCGTCCCTGTGGTTTAACACCACCGTGGGTTGGCCCCACTTTTGAGATATGGGATTGTCGCCAGTGATTTGGTATCACACGTGGGTTGGCCCCACAACTTGATTATTCGTGACTTTGGTCACCAGTGATTTGGTATCACATTTTGGATATCGTGACTTTGGGTCACCAGTGGTTTGGCACCACCAGTGGTTTGGTACCACGCGGGGTAGGAAAGGAGTTATGGATGGCTAGGTTGGGTGCATTATATGTATGTTGCTTGATTATAAATTGTGTAAGAATGTTGCATTAACCGGGAGAGGGATTATGCACTGAATTTTGGTGACTCACCTTCTCCCTTATCATTTCAGGTGATTCGTGAGATCGCGGATTGAGGAGCCGGATGAACTCGAGGAGGCCATGCAATAAAATTTGATTTTACGTGAACTTCGATTTGGGGTACTTTAAATTATTTTAATTTGGTTTTTGTTTTATTTTGGGTTTGTAATAAGGCCTCTTTAATTATGTTTTGGATTATTTATATGCTTTGGATATGTTTTAAATATGGCTTATAAATTATTTGATTAATTTAATAATTGAGCCCGAAGTTTTCTAAAATAATAAAAACGCAATGGTTTTTAAAATCTTACCATCGGGTAATATAAATCGTTTGATAGTAAAATATAAATCAAGTGTTTTTCTAAAATTTTAATGATTTCCAAATATTAAGTTTCCACATTCAAATGCAAATGTTTTCAAATTAATAATTCGAGTTTTCTTAAATGATACAAATGTTTTCTAACCTATGATTTATCAACTAAGCTTTAAAGTTTTATTTATGAAATTTCAAAGTAAATTTTCAGTTTAAACTTATTATACATCTGTTTTCTACAAATATAGAATTTTAAAAGAGTTTTTCACTAAAATTAAATTCTTAATTCGATTCTTTTCAAAACGTTTTCCTCTGTGACATACCAGATTCGGTCGTGGCGTATTGACCGGGTTTGGGGTGTTACAAATTGGTATCAGAGCTAAGTTCAAAAGCTCGGCTGTGGGCCCGAGGCCCAGAATGTTTTAAAGTATAGTTTTAAAATGTTATTGTTTAAAATTATATGGTTGGAAAAGCATGGCACCAAGTCTCCGGCACCAATCCGCCCGGGTAAGTAATTCAAATTGTTGATTTTGATGATATGATAATGATGGTATGACTGTATAGTAGTAGGAACTACTTTAGAGACCCAAAACTATAGGTTGGATGTACTCGCGAAACAACTTCCTATTAAAATTATTCATAAAACTGTGTTTAAAAGATAGTGGAATAATGACTAATTCATAAAACTTTTAAATCAGATAAGTCGAGACTTTAGATATGAGTACTCGAGGTCGAGGTCGTGTTATGCGTGGACGCGGTAGGGGTAGATGGCTGTGTCTGAGCCAGTGAGGTCTGGTCAAGGATCCGAAAATGAGGTACCCCCACGACCACCACCACCAGCGGTTGGAATTGAGCATCAGGATCAAACGGGGGATGACGCAGTGTCTCAGACGATGCTGCGAGTACTTGAGAGGGTAGCTGGAGTAGGTGGAGGCGCGGGAGCTCGGAAATCTGTACCCGAGCGACTTCGAGCCAATGGAGCCGAGGTATTTCGAGGTGTCTCGGGTGTAGCTCCCAGTTCGGCCAAATATTGGTTAGAGGCGACGGAGCGAATCATGGATGATCTGGATCTGAATGCTGAGGAAAAGCTGAAAGGGATAGTGTCGCTTCTTCGGGATGAGTCATATCAGTGGTGGCTCACGGTGCGGAATAGTGCTGCAGCGGAGGATCTCACTTGGGACTATTTTAAGGCAGCGTATCAGAAGAAATATATTGGGTCCAGTTACGTTGATGTGCAGCGTAAGGCATTTCTGAGTTTGGTCCAAGGGAGTAAGTCCGTATCAGAATATGAGGCTGAGTTCTTAAGATTGAGCCGATATGCTGGAGGTATTGTGGCTTCGGAGCACGAGCGATGTGTCCGGTTCGAGGATGGTTTGAGAGATGAGCTGAGGTTGCTGATTGCTCCACATCAGGAGCGAGAGTTTGCTACGTTGGTTGAAAAGACTAAGATTGCTGAAGGAATAAAGGAATCTGCAAGGCAGAGTCACGACAGGAATAAGCATAAGAGAGGTTTTGGATCATCTGGGTCGGCCGGTAATTCTCAGAAGAGGGTTAGGCAGAGTGGGCCGAATCAATCTGGAAGGCCTGTTACTGCTAATCAGAGACCAGCACAGTGTAACCGATGCGGGAAATTTCATTGGGGCGAATGTTGGACCGGAGGAAAGGATGTTTTGAGTGTGGTTCGCTGGATCATCGTGTGAGGGACTGTCCACGTAAGCTAGCCAGGAATCAGTCTGAGGGGCAAGGTCGTGCTCAGTTCAGAAAGGAGGGACCGTCACCGCAGAGAAGTCGTGGTAATGGTTTTGTTCGAGGTCGCGGATCATCGGGCAGAGGTGCAGGCAGCACTGAGGCTAGGCAGCCTGGTTTGGTGTATGCTGTGAGACGTCGAGAGGAGGGCGACGCACCGGACGTCATAACCGGTACGTTCTTAATCTTTGGTGTTCCATATACTGCTTTGATAGATGTGGGTTCGACGCATTCTTACGTTGCTAGTAGCATAGTAGAGACCATGAGTTTAGTTTCTGAGACTGCTTCTAGGAGGATGACAGTACATAGCCCTCTAGGTCACTCTGTAGAAGTAGATAAGCTGTATAGGGATGTACCCCTAGAACTCCAAGGGGTAGTGTTTGTGGCTAATCTGATGGAACTACCGTTTGAGGAGTTCGATTTGATTCTTGGAATGGACTGGTTGGTTAAGTACCAAGCAAGTCTGGATTGCGCTGCTAAGCGCATGGTTTTGAAGACAGCTGAGCGTAAAGAGGTGGTCATGATAGGTAATAGAAGAGATTATCTATCTAATGTGGTATTTGCGTTGAAAGCTGTGAAGATGGTTAGGAAGGGCTGTGAGGCATATGTAGCCTATGTGTGTGCGTTGGAGGCTAAGGAGTCTTCTGTGGGGAATGTCTGAACTGTAAAGGAATATGCTAATGTATTTCCAGAAGAACTTTCCGGACTGCCTCTGGATCGTGAAGTCGAATTCGGTATAGATTTGTTACCCGGAACGACGCCAGTGTCTATAGCTCTGTATAGGATGGCACCGAAGGAATTGATGGAATTGAAGGCTCAGATTCAGGAGCTGTTGGATCGAGGTTTCATTCGACCAAGTGTTTCGCCTTGGGGAGTGCCGGTACTTTTTGTCAAGAAGAAGGATGGTACGATGCGGTTGTGTATAGACTACCGCCAGTTGAATAAGCTAACGATCAAAAACAAGTATCCTTTGCCGAGGATAGATGACTTGTTTGATCAGCTTAAAGGGGCAGCAGTTTTCTCCAAGATTGATTTAAGGTCTGGATATCATCAGCTAAAGGTGAAAGAGGCTGATATCCATAAGACGGCATTTCGCACTCGGTATGGGCACTACGAGTTTCTGGTATGCCGTTTGGGTTGACTAACGCGCCGGCAGCATTCATGGACATGATGAATCGGGTATTCCAGCAGTTTTTGGATCAGTTTGTTGTGGTATTTTTAGACGATATTTTGGTATACTCAAAGTTAGAGGAGGAGCATGATGCGCATTTGCGAGTAGTGCTGCAGATTTTGAGGGAAAAGCAGCTTTATGCTAAATTTAGTAAGTGCGAGTTCTAGCTTAGGGAGGTGACTTTCTTGGGTCACGTTGTATCAGCCGAGGGGATTAAAGTGGATCCTTGGAAGATTGAGGCAGTGTTGGACTGGAAGCCGCCTAAGTCAGTGGCTGAGATTTGGAGTTTCCTAGGTCTGGCGGGGTATTATCGAAGATTTGTAGAGGGATTTTCTTTGATAGCAGCACCGATGACCAAGTTGTTGAGGAAAGGAGTTCCATTTGTGTGGACTGAGAAGCAGCAAGAAAGTTTCGACAAGTTGAAGAAGATTCTGACTGAAGCTCCAGTTTTGATTCAACCTGAGGCGGGCAAAGAATTCACGGTTTATTGTGATGCATCACATACTGGTTTGGGATGTGTGTTGATGCAGGAAGGGAAGGTAGTGGCTTATGCATCTCGACAGTTGAGACCACATGAGGTTAATTATCCGACGCATGACTTGGAATTAGCAGCAGTGGTTTTCGCTTTGAAGATTTGGAGACACTATTTGTACGGAGAGAAGTCGATAGTCTACACGGATCACAAGAGTCTTAAGTATCTTTTGACTCAAAAGGATTTGAATTTGAGGCAGCGTAGATGGATTGAGTTGTTGAAGGACTACGACTGTTCGATTGAGTATCATCCGGGCAAGGCTAACGTGGTAGCAGACGCGTTGAGCCGTATGGTTGTATCAGATTTAAGATCAATGTTTGCTCGTCTCAGTTTGTATGACGATGGGAGTCTTTTGGTGGAATTGCAAGCCAAGCCGACTTGGTTAGATCAAATCAAGAAGAAACAGCTAGAGGATGATGGTTTGAATGATCGGAGGTTGCAGGTTCAGAATGGTGGTTTAGAGGATTATAGTTTGTCCAGTGATGGAGTACTATGCTTTCAAGGGAGAGCTTGTATGCCGAAGGATGTTGAGTTGAGGCAAAGGATTCTTCGGGACGCACATAGCAGCCCATATGCTATGCATCCTGGAGGTAGTAAGATGTATCGGGATTTAAGAGAGCAGTTTTGGTGGCCGGGTCTGAAGCGGGAGGTAACTGAGTTTGTGGGAAAATGTCTGACGTGTCAGCAGGTCAAGGCTGAACATCAGTTGCCGTCATACTTCAGCCGGTGAAGATTCCACAGTGGAAGTGGGAGAGGATCACTATGGACTTTGTCAGTGGATTACCTCTTACGCCTAGTAAGAAGGACTCAGTTTGGGTGATTGTGGATCATCTGACTAAGTCAGCTCATTTCATTCCGGTTAGGGTGGATTACTCGCTTCAGAGGTTAGCTAAGTTGTATGTGGCGAAGATAGTGAGGTTGCACGGTGTGCCAGTGTCGATCATCTCAGACAGAGATCCCAGATTTACGTCGAGGTTTTGGAGAGTGTTACATCAGGCTTTGGGTACGCAGTTGGATTTCAGTACGGCATTTCATCCACAGTCTGACGGACAGTCGGAAAGGGTTATTCAGATTTTAGAGGATATGTTGAGAGGTTGTGTTTTGGACTTCAGAGGCAGCTGGGAAGAGTTTTTACCATTAGCTGAGTTCGCGTACAACAATAGTTATCAGGCAAGCATTAAGATGGCACCATATGAGGCGTTGTATGGTAGAAGATGTCGCACACCTACTTGCTGGACAGAGTTGGGTGAGCGTCAGATGTTAGGACCAGAGTTGGTTGCAGAAACGGAGGATAAGGTGAAATTGATTCAAGCTCGGTTGAAGGAAGCTTCGGATAGGCAGAAGTCATATGCCGATCTCAAGCGGAGGGATATGGAGTTTGCCGTGGGTGACAAAGTTTTTCTGAAGGTCTCGCCATGGAAGAAAGTGTTAAGATTTGGGAGAAAAGGTAAGTTAAGTCCAAGGTTCATTGGGCTGTATAAGGTGTTGAGATGAGTGGGACTAGTAGCTTATCAGCTCGAGTTGCCATCAGAGCTGAGTCAGATTCACGATGTGTTCCATGTCTCCATGCTTAGACGCTATCGTTCTGATCCATCGCATGTTGTGGCAGTAGAGGAAATAGAGGTGAGTCCAGATTTGACGATAGAAGAAGAACCTGTGCAGATTCTAGATCGAGATGTGAAAGTTTTGCGTAGGAAGTCAGTTCCTTTAGTGAAGGTTTTATGGCGAAATCATGGCGTAGAAGAAGCTACTTGGGAACCGGAGGATGTGATGAGGCAGCAGTATCCTCAACTCTTTTGATCAGGTAATTTCGAGGACGAAATTTTCTTAAGGGGGTAGAATTGTAACATCCTAAAATTAGAGTATCATTTGTGTTGGCTCGGGTATGAATTTCTGTGTGTTTAGCATAGTATGGTGAAGGCTTGTTGTTATTAATGAATCTAGAATAATTGTTAGTTTTGTATATTTAATGAAGTGGATTAAGTGAACTTGACACTTAAGTTAATTTAAGTGTTAAATTAAGCACATGAGGAGTTAGTGGCAAGGTGGTTATGATGCATGAAGGTTTGTTTGAGGGTAGAGGTTCGAGTAGCATGATTAGCATTTTGAAGACTTTATTTTTGTTTTATGTGTATCCTAGCATTAATGGACGGTCAAATCCTAATTATGATAGGTTGGACTTTCAATTTTTGGTAAGTTGAATATTGGTTTAGGAAAGTTTGTACTTTCGGAAAGGAATCTTAAGGTTATGGAAGGATGGGGGGACATAAGGCTTGGCTTAAGGAAGATGTTTTGGAAACTATTCCAAGGCCTTTAGTGCTTGTATGTGGACGGCATGTGTGGCTAGGGGGTGGCCGAATGTTGATAGGAAGTTTGGGGGGGAATAGTTGGCCAACTTGAGCATTTGTGCACCTTTTGGCTTTTGTTTCTTTTTCTCTCCAAAAAACTCCTTCTTTGGCCGAATGTACCTAGGCATTTTTGTGCAAATTTGCTTTGGATTTTAGCTCTCATTTTTGTGTTGAACCAAATTCTAATTCTTCTCTCATTTCTCCTTTGAAACCGAAAACACATTTTGCATTTTAGTGCACTCTTTCTCCCATCTCTCTATCTTTTCTTTCTTTTGGTATTTGCCCAAAATCATATTTCTTTTTTCTTTCTTTTGGCCGAACCTCTCTCTTCTCCAAACTCTCTTTTCTTTTCTTCCATTGTTGATTAAACCGAATCCTCCCTCTCTTATTTTTATTCTCTTCTCTACTCTCGAATTTCATTTCTTTTTAGTCTCAAATCAATTGATTTCTTCTTTTCAAAACCATAGCCGAAAATCCCTTCACCTTTTAACCATATTGCCGAAACTTTCCACTCTCTTTTCGTGTTGTTTTGGCCGAATATCAATAAGGGTAGATAATCCTTGGGTTTCCTTCAATCGGTTTTGGAAGATAGGTATGTGTTCATGGCTATATTTCCGTTATTTCTTTCTCTTTTCTAAGTCGTTTTCTTGTGGACAAAGGCCGAATCTTTGGGCAATTGTTTGCAAAGTTCTAACCAATTTTAGGAATCAATCATTCTTCTAGGCTCTTTGGGACTTTGGAAGCAATCGATCTAAGCCCATTCCTTTAGCAATCAAAGTTGGTAAGTCAAGTGGTAAGGATTCAATATTCTTTAAGTTGGTTGAGAAAGCCTAAGGCTATTGGGATTAAGATATGATGTTGGCCGAATGGTCTTGATTAAAGTGTTGTGGTTTGGCCGAATGTAGGACAAGGTGATCTAGTGCGGTAGATCAGATCTTTGAAAGTTAGTATTGGCGTTGGTGAAAGGTGTGTATCTTACACACTTTATAATTCGGTTATATACATATATATATTGTCTAATCATGTTATTAAAGTGGGAATCTATGAGATTTTGATAAGATACCTTGATGGGTATGTGCAAGGATTCGGGTAAGTCCGTTTCAATATGATGTTAATATATGTTGATTGATATCATGATCTATTATTTAAATATGTTATATGATCATATCAAGTATGATGGCATGATTGATACTCTTAATACATCGGTTTGGGAACATGAGTGGAGGGGGAAGGATTTGATATCCGTGTCTTTAGACACCAGAGGTTTGGCACCTCCAGTGATTTGGTATCACATTTGTGTCTTTGGGACACCAGTGGTTTGGCACATCATAGCGACTTGTCCCTGTGGTTTAACACCACCGTGGGTTGGCCCCACTTTTGAGATATGGGATTGTCGCCAGTGATTTGGTATCACACGTGGGTTGGCGCCACAACTTGACTATTCGTGACTTTGGTCACCAATGATTTGGTATCACATTTGTGTCTTTGGGACACCAGAGGTTTGGCACCTCATAGCGACTCGTCCTTGTGGTTTAACACCACCGTGGGTTGGCCCCACTTTTGAGATATGGGATTGTCGCCAGTGATTTGGTATCACACGTGGGTTGGCCCCACAACTTGATTATTCGTGACTTTGGTCACCAGTGATTTGGTATCACATTTTGGATATCGTGACTTTGGGTCACCAGTGGTTTGGCACCACCAGTGGTTTGGTACCACACGGGGTAGGAAAGGAGTTATGGATGGCTAGGTTGGGTGCATTATATGTATGTTGCTTGATTATAAATTGTGTAAGAATGTTGCATTAACCGGGAGAGGGATTATGCATTGAGTCTTGGTGACTCACCTTCTCCCTTATCATTTCAGGTGATTCGTGAGATCGCGGATTGAGGAGCCGGATGAACTCGAGGAGGCCATGCAATAAAATTTGATTTTACGTGAACTTCGATTTGGGGTACTTTAAATTATTTTAATTTGGTTTTTGTTTTATTTTGGGTTTGTAATAAGGCCTCTTTAATTATGTTTTGGATTATTTATATGCTTTGGATATGTTTTAAATATGGCTTATAAATTATTTGATTAATTTAATAATTGAGCCCGAAGTTTTCTAAAATAATAAAAACGCAATGGTTTTTAAAATCTTACCATCGGGTAATATAAATCGTTTGATAGTAAAATATAAATCAAGTGTTTTTCTAAAATTTTAATGATTTCCAAATATTAAGTTTCCACATTCAAATGCAAATGTTTTCAAATTAATAATTCGAGTTTTCTTAAATGATACAAATGTTTTCTAACCTATGATTTATCAACTAAGCTTTAAAGTTTTATTTATGAAATTTCAAAGTAAATTTTCAGTTTAAACTTATTATACATCTGTTTTCTACAAATATAGAATTTTAAAAGAGTTTTTCACTAAAATTAAATTCTTAATTCGATTCTTTTCAAAACGTTTTCCTCTGTGACATACCAGATTCGGTCGTGGCGTATTGACCGGGTTTGGGGTGTTACAGATCAGATGTTGGAAAGATTATCTGGGCATATGTACTACTGCTTCTTGGACGGACTCTCCGGCTACTTCCAAATCCCAATAGCCCCTAAGGATCAAGAAAAAGACAACATTCACATGTCCATTCGGTACGTTTGCTTATCGTAGAATGCCTTTTGGATTATGTAATGCTCCTGCTACTTTTCAGCGCTGCATACTGGCTATCTTTGATGAACTTGTGGAAGACATTATGGATGTATTTATGGATGATTTTTCAGTATTTGGTAATTTTTTTCATCTTTGCCTTAAAAATCTAAAACGAGTTCTAATGAGATGTGAGGAAACGAACCTTGTTTTAAATTGGGAAAAGTGTCACATTATGGTTCGAGAGGGGATTGTGTTAGGACATAAAATTTCTAGTAAAGGGATTGAGGTAGACAAAGCAAAGGTCGAAACCATAGAAAAATTACCTCCTCCTAGTTCAGTTAAGGCTATTAGAAGCTTTTTAGGACATGCTAGATTTTATAGAAGATTTATTAAGGATTTTTCTGAAATAGCTATGCCTTTGACAAAATTACTAGAAAAAGATGTGCCTTTCAATTTTGATCAGGAATATTTAGATGCATTTAATATCCTCAAAGATAAATTAATAAATGCTCCAATTATAATTGCACCTGATTGGAATTTACCCTTTGAACTAATGTATGATGCGAGTGATTTTGCAGTAGGTGCAGTTTTGGGACAGCGAAGAGACAAGCACTTTCAGCCGATCTATTATGCTAGCAAGACATTAACGGCTGCACAAGAAAATTACACCACCACAGAAAAAGAATTGTTAACTGTGGTTTTTGCATTTGATAAATTTAGACAGTATTTGATATTATCTAAAGTTGTCGTTTACACTGACCATTCAGCCCTTCGTTATCTTTTAACTAAATCTGATGCAAAACCTCGACTTATAAGATGGATTTTACTCTTATAGGAATTTGACTTAGAAATTTCGGATAAGAAAGGAGCTGAAAATCTTGCAGTAGATAATCTTTCTAGGCTTGAAAATCCATATATTGAAAAACTAGATGAAAATGAGATAAATGACTCACTTCCAGAAGAACAACTGTTTGCTATACCTAACTCCGAGGTACCTTGGTTCGCAGACATTGCAAATTACTTAGCTGCTAACATCCTACCAAAACGGTTAACACATCATCAAAAGAAGTGATTCTTTGCTGATTCGAAAAACTATTTTTGGGAGGATCCTTTTCTTTTCCGTATATGTGCAGATCAAGTAATTCGGAGATGTGTTACAAAGGCAGAAGCAATGAAAATCCTAGAACATTGCCACTCAAGACCTTCAGGAGGACATTACAGCGGGATTAAGATAGTACATAAAACGCTCGAATCAGGTTTTTATTGGCCAACTCTGTTTAAAGATGCCAACAGGTATGTTGCTTCATGTGATAAATGCCAAAGAATAAGTAATATCTCTAAACGTGATGAAATGCCTCAAACATATATGCTATCATATGAAATATTTGATGTATGGGGTATTGACTTTATAGGTCCATTTCCTAGTTCATTTGGAAATAAATACATCTTAGTAGCAGTAGATTACATTTCAAAATGGGTGGAAGCTCAAGCTTTACCTACTAACGATGCTAGAGTAGTAGTGAGGTTTCTTAAGAAACTTTTCTCTCGATTTGGAAAACCCAGAGCAATTATTGGTGATAGGGGTACTCACTTTTGTAATACTCAATTTGATAAAGTCTTAAAAAAATATGGAGTACACCACAGGACAGCTACCCCTTATCACCCTCAAACCAGTGGGCAAGTAGAAGTAGCGAATCGAGAACTTAAGCGTATTCTAGAGAAAATTGTTGAATCAAACAGGAAAGACTGGGCATTAAAAGTAGACAATGCTTTATGGGCCTATAGAGCGTTTAAAACTCCCATAGGAACATCCCCATACAAACTTATCTATGGAAAAAGTTGTCATCTACTATTTGAGCTAAAGCACAAAGCTTTTTGGGCTATAAAATTCTTAAATTACGATCTTAAAACCGCAGGTGAGAAGAGGATGATGCAGTTGAAAGAGCTAGATGAATGGCGAGCTAATGCCTATGAGAACTCACGATTATATAAGGAGGCAACAAAGCGGCGCCATAATGCTCGTTTAAAGCAATCAAAGCAATTCGAAGTAGGAGACTTAGTCTTGTTGTACAATTCAACGCTCAAATTGTTTCCTGGAAAGTTAAAATCAAGATGGTCAGGTCCATTCGTGATCAAAACTATTTTTCCCTATGGTGCAATCGAGGTAACTCATCCAAATTACGGCACATTCAAGGTAAATGGTCAGCAACTGAAAATTTACAATGGCGAAAATTTTAGGGATTTAAGAGAGGAGCTTCAGCTCTATGAACCTTCATTTAGAAACAAAAACAGGGAAAGTCTAGCCTAAGACTTTAAACGAGCGCTTCTCGGGAGGCAACCCGAGCACTAACTTCATTAATATCATATTTTCAATTTTTAGCACTTAACTACAAACTAACCAATTTAATAAAGCACAGTTTTTTACCACATGGCCTTGCACACGGGCGTGGCCGTAGCCGTGTGGGTACCACGAACAAGTACATGGGCGTGGCGAAGAGGTTGTAGAAATACGAAAAAAATTTTCGCGAGGCCACGGGCTCCAACTAAACAACACGGTCATGCGACGCAACCATGGTCGAAACTGACTAATGGACACGAGCGTGTGACACGCCCGTGCATCCAACCCGTGGTCGATTCTGAGTAAAAGCACACAGGCATTAGACACGCCCGTGCCTCAAAGCGGTGGTCGACACTGACTTATGTAACACAGGCGTAGGACACTAGACACGGGCGTGGGAGAAGCGAACAAGGCTAGGCACGCCCATGCGACACGGGTGTGGAACACAACATATGCGCGCCAGACCCCTGAACATTCGAAACACACGGGCTAAAAACGATTTACACGGGCGTGTGACACGCCCGTGTACCCTTATTTCTATATAAACCCCTCACTATTCATCATCTTTTTCCCCAAATTCACCCCCAAACCCTAGCCGTTTTCTTTTTCAAACCTCCCCTACATACGGCAACCATCCTCCACCTTCCCTCCTTCCTTATCCTACTATATTTTCCTTTTCTTTTCTTCATTAAGACGCAGTCCTTCCCCGTGTAAGGATAACACACCCGCGTGTCACCACCACAGCCCGTGCTCTGACCATCACTTCAAGACCCTCACCCTCCCACGACTGCGCAGCCGTGCTCCAACCACCACCTCAACAACACCTCTTCCCTCCAACAACTCCATCAAACCATAATGTCATCGTTTCGAGGCAAGAAAACTGTCATTCCCACGTCGAAAAAACGAAAGGGACACGGTGCGACCTCTTCAAGTGCCTCTGCTGAAATACGACACCCATTCCTACATTTTCCTCCGGGGACTCAGGAGGATATTTATCAAATACTACGCGCAAGACCTCTCGGCATAGGAAGGTGTATCGATTGGACCGCCTTAGAGTAGGTCCAACTAGCAGATGAGGTTCGGGCCTTATTATTCACAGACCCGTGAGGGCAATTTTTTGACATCATTGAACCCACATACCTAGAGCTCACTCTGGAACTTTGTTCTACTTTCCACCTCCAGACACTGATGACTAACTTCGACGATGCTGGCACTATCCAATTCCGCCTTCGGAGGTCTAGTCCGTGATATGAGTGTCCCACAGTTCGGAGCTGCTCTGGGACTCTATACCAACGAATTCATGGAGTATAATGATCTCGCGAATCTCCATCGCCATATCCATAACACCCCCACAAGATGTTGGTACAATATAGCTCCCAACAACCCCATTTATGACCCTAGTCGCTCCAAGGTGACGGCTCTCGCCCCGTCCTTGAGGTACATACACGCTATTTTAGCTCATACACTGACAGATAGGCGAGAGAGGATCGACGTAGTCAACACTCACGACGCCTACTTCCTATGGTGCATGGCAAACGGGTACGTTTTCGACCTAGCCTATTTCATAGCTCGTGCCATTCAACATCAGATGGAGCAACATAGGAGAGGGGTCATATTTATAGGTCCATACATCACACGCTTGGCTCGATATTTTAGGCTCCTCAACACCGCCACTAAGATCTCCTCACTCACACAGATAGGTCAGATGTCCCCACAGGGCATCCAGACAATGCTACACATGAGGATGATCCAACGTCGACGTGGGACCGATCCTCCTCAATATCGGCTAGCACCTACCACCAAAGAGGAGGATCCTGAGGACATTACTGACAATGTCTCACACCCACATGAGGAACCACAACTGAGCCATCGACCAGTTCATGCGGCTGCTTCACTTTCAGAAATCTCTGCATGTCTCACTCAGTTCGAGCATTACTGTACTCAACAATTCAATGACACCGCTCGACGATTCGATGGCATTGAGGCGACTCTTTAGCAGATTTGTCATCACTTTCACATATCACCGCCTCCACCACCTCGCAATCCAACCAATGATGAAGACTTTTGAGTCCTTTTTATTTTTAGTTCTATCTTTAATTTTAATTTTATTTTTGTTTTTTCTTTTATTTGATTTTGATTTACCCTTTTATTATAATTTGCTAGTTCACACCTTTACTTTTTATTTTGTTCTAAACCTTTATTAGTAAAATTCCAATTTCTTTTATCTCCGACTGTCTAATTTCGAGTAAATATCATAACAAAACCCCCTAAAAAAGTTACTGATGACTCTGCAGTTTCAGAAGGCTCAAGGTGCTACTAAGGAACTGGAATATTTTCACATCTGCTTAATTCATCTTGCATTTCATCTACTTCACACCTACAAGCTTTATTCTCAAGGAATTCGTCCAAAATTCAAGAAGTTTCACTTCTCTCCCTATCTTATGATTTTATTACTATATTGTTATTATCTATCTTTGTACATTGAGGACAATGTACATCTTAAGTGCGGAGGGTCAACTATAGTATTATTGGAAAATCCTTGAATTGTGTCTTGTCTTTAAGTAATTTTCTCATATTACTAATTAGAATGAAATTTCCTGTGATTCATTGATAATTGTGCAGTATGATTTAAACTTTAGAAGACTAGAGAATCAAGCATGATAAATCCATTTTCAAAAAATTAAAATTTTGTTAGGTTGTCTACCTGAATATAATTATTACCTTGAAATTTGAAATTTACAGAGTTGATATCAAAAACCCATAATTTTTGTGAGATCTTGAGCTTTTTAGAGCATACAATCTTTCGTGCTCACCTTGTGATTATGTGTGTGTCAACATTGAGCTGTTATTCTAGAACTTGCTTCGGTTATACATGTCAAGACCACATTATTGATTTGATATACAGAAATGATAAAGGCACTTAAGATTTACCTCACTCACTCCACTAAAAATTTTACCCTCACAATTAACCCCTAGTGAACCCCTTTGATCCTAACAACCCTTTTTATTGACTCACCCACTAATATTAACCCAAAACCCGGTCTGTATTTGTTATCACCATTCCTCTTGACCGCCCTTATATCGAGATTTGATTTGGTCAGTTGCCTAACTATAATCTTCAAATCAGTAGTTAAATTCATCCTTTCTTATGATTTGTTCCTAAAAAAATAATAAAAAAATAAAAAATCAAAGTATAGTCATTATTAGTTCTATAATTAAGTGAGCTTACATGTTTGAATTCTACATCTTGAAGAAGAAGCTCATTTTATTAGTATTACAAGTTTTCATTGATATAATTATTCAGGAGTAATTCATTTCTCTAGTTAGGTAAATTGTCAATTCAATCTCGATTCTAACCCTCTAATTCAACCTTTATCCACACCTTTAACTCGAGCCCCATTACAATCCTTTTTAAAGACCTTTTGATTTGTGTATCATCTCATTTTATAGAGGTGGAGATTTGATTTTCAGGCAAGCTTATGGGATTAACTTTTCATGTTCGACTTTTGAGTGCTTAATTTTGAACCTTAAATACTTTGAGTGATTTGAGTGAATCTTTAGTGAGGATGTCAACTCTTGTCAATTTTGAATTAAAGGTGATTATTTAGGTAAGGGGAAAACACCTATATTTTCATGCTACAAAAATTATGACTTTGATTGTTTGAATCTTTAGGATCTTTCTATTTAAATTATCAATGTATGAATTATCTATGAATTATGATGAAACATTATTGATGAATATTATGAATCAAGGCCATTTTAATTGTGAGTTGAGAATTTTGCTTGAGAACAAGCAAATGCTTAAGTGTGGGGGTATTTGATAAATCGTAATATAAACATATTTTAATCCCACATTTAGCATACTTTTGGATGATTTATTCCCTGAATTGTGTAATTTGGTGCTCTTAATCCTTTTTTTTCATGTTTTATACTTAGGAAAGCGCCGGAGGATGAAAAGAAAGAGAAACAGGCCTAAAATGGAGTCAATGGGCCATATCACGAAATCAACACGGCCTAGGCCCAAGCCACACGGCCGTGCCACCTTAACAGACCCGAAAATGGCCTGGCCACGATTCACACGGACGTGTGCCATAGGCGTGTCCCTGTCGTGACAAAGAAGAGTTTCATTCAGATTAGGGTACTTAGAGGTAAAGAAAGTCATTCCAAAAGCCTATATAAACACGCTAAAGGCCAACCTTCAAGGGAAGTGCAGTTAGGTGTCCAGTGAGGCCGAAGAGCCAAGCTAGAGAGGCCAGAATTGTGGAATTTACTCGAAGATAGCCAATTGATTCATGTCAAGAAGTTGAAATCATACTCAAGACGGAGGATCTTCCCTTCAAATTCCTTCAGGGGGTTTTATGGTTTTTCTTATGTTTTGTTTTATATTTTCTTCTGAGATGTATTCTTTTATGATTGTGAACTAATCCCCTCAGATACCTGAGGGGGATGAAACCTAAGACGGATCTTGTTATTGTTTTCTGAACTATATGATAAATACTTGAACAATAATTATGTGTTCTTAATTCTTGTTTTGATATATCAGGATATTGATTCAAGTATTGATGTGCTTACGCAGTAGAGCAAAAGTCCCTATTTAAGAGTAGATCTAGCATAATTAAGCGAAGTTGATCGCAACCCTAGACATAGGATGACGAAAATCTGCCGGATTAGGGTCAAACCTAATATGGGAGTCCATAGATCGAGTTAATGCAATTCTAGGGGTTTTAATTAGAAAGAGATTTCAATTAATCAACCTAGGGTTTGACGTTAGTAACCTCGAAAGAGGTATTAATATAAATTAGGGAATCCTACTGATCAAGTCAAGTGAATAAATTTAGCGTTAAATAACAAGTGAAGTCTAGGTAGATTCTTCCTCGGGTATTGTCTTAATCAATTGGTTTTTCCCACAAGTATTTTCCCAAATTCATCCTCTTTGTCTTTGCATCTTTAACTTAGTTGTTAGTTAATTAATAATTCACTTTTATTCTTAGGCTAAATAATAAAAAGAAAGTTAGTATTAGTACTTCTAGTTCCTTTGAAATATCATCAAAAATAGTGAGAATTGATTTAGAGGTTGAATAAAATATGAAATTAAATTTTATTGAGTCTAGTTTTTCATGGAAGAAACTGTGTAAGCAATGGAATTGTAAATCATGAGATATAATAAATTTTGTGAGACAAGGTCAGAATGATTTCGGGTTACCCTGTTCTGATTTAGGAAAATCATCAAAAAAATTTAAAAAATAATTAGAGGCTTAAATTTATATGTTTAAATCCTTAATGAGTTTATTTTCAATAGAAACAAACAGAAACATCATATAAATTCCGTACAAAGAGATAAATATTTTTTAGTAAGGAAAGGGTGAAGCTGTCAAACAGCAGAATAGGGATAACTTTAAAGATTTTACTGTACTTATTTGATAAACTATAAATTTTGAAAATTTTATGGTAGAAAGGTATTTGAGTCTAGTTTCAAAAACATCAAGCGGATCTTAATTTGGAATTCTATAGCTCAAGATATAAATAATTTAGTGATAATGACTCAAGTAGACAGCTTTGAATGAACATATAAGTAAATAGTGAAAACATATATGAGTATTGAGCTAGCATGGGTTACTTTAAAAATGGATCATATGGCCAAGGCCAATTTGGGTCGAGTGCGCCACATGGGCAGATCACATTGGCGTGTAACATCCTGAATTTGTGGGGCTTTGCATTTAATGTGCTGAGATGGTTATGTTATGCCTAATGTGTTAATTAGAGTGTTTAAAGGGTTCAGACTGGGCTCAGGAATTGGGCCAAGGCCTTAATCGAATTTTCTGTTTGGACACTCTAGTGGAAAGCCAGTTAGAATAGGGCTTAAAGGATGTTATCTGTGGTTTAAGACACAAAACGGGCTTGTGGCCCAGTGGCAAAGTGGCGCCACTTAGAGAGTGAGGAGGTGGCGTCAGCTGAGGAGGCCCAAGTTCGAGTCCCATGAAGCCCAATTTTCTTATTTAATTTTAATTGTTTTTGGCATTAAAGGGGGAAGCAGGTTGGACGGCAATGGGGCTTGGAAATAGGGGAAATAAATGTTTAGATAATGTAGATAATATGACTGATGATGTGGCAGATAAAAGGAAGAAGAGGAGGTGTCATCTGGGTCACTTGTGGATGAGAGATCAGGTAATGATAAGGGAGAAAAAGTAGGATTTATCTGCTGGTCACAGTGGTGGCAGAAATTCCAACTCTAAGGGGGCAAGGAATCGGTTCTGGTATGTTCAAAGGGTGCCAAAATTTCCCTTGATTAATAGCTTAGTTTTAGTTTTAAAAAGGGGCATTTTTGGGTTTTAGGTGGTAGGTGCCGAAATTTTGTGTTTAAGTGAGGGGAATATCTTTTTATTTTCGGCATTAGGGTTTTATTTCCCATTCTTTTCTCTCATTATTCAAAAGCTGAAACCCCTAATCCTATTCTCACATCTCCACTTTTATGCAAAAGTCGAAATTCCATTGTTTTCTCTGCTTTCATCTCCATAGCCGAATACCCTTGTCTATTCCCTTCTCTTTGCCGATTTCTTCATCAAAGCTGAATCTTCATAGATCTCTTGAGATCAACTTTTCTTTCTGGTCTTATCAAAAGCCGAAATTCTCTAGGAGTTGCCGAATTCTCTGTGTTAAGGTTAGTGCCGATTTCTTCTTTTCTTTTTTCTTCTCTTCCGATTTTTAGAGGCCAAAGCCGAAAGGCTAGTTGGCGTGGTAAGATTACCCTTGGAATAATGTTTTAATTGTTATCGTGTTCTTATTTTGGGGCGACACATTGGGAATCGAAGTAGAACATCTAGATCTAAAAGCCGAAAATTGCTAGTCTCTAAACTCCATCTCTTTCGGGATTTCAAGGTAAGGGGTTCTCGTTAGATTTTCGCTAGGTTCGGTTACCGTAATTGTGATTATAACCTTATGATATGGATTAACAACCATATGTTGTGATGGTAGCAACTGATAAGGTCTTTTGATGGAATCACATGTCGATCAGGCGAAGGGGGGATTGGATCTGTAAACCCAATCCCTAAGTTTAAGAAACGAGCGGTGTCAACAGTACGGGATGGGCCACCAAGTTGTGGACCGACGTTAGAACAAAACTTTAGACAGTTAGCAGTCGTATCGGCTCCTGATAGTGTCGACATAGAAGGTCTCGTCTTGACTGTAATCAGGAGTGTAGATCTCTAACACACTAATTAATCTGTACTATATATATGTTATGGGCTAAAAGCCGAAAAAAAGGCTGTATAGACAGTCGAATTACCAGAAAAGGGTAGGCAAGGGATGCCAGGTACGTAACCATAGAGCCTTCTCTATGTGTATCGATGTATGTAATAATTTGTGATCTTTTAGGTAGTATGTTGTTTTGATTCTGCATGGATGTATGCATGGGATGGGGTTAATATGATGAAGGGGAAGAGCATGTTAATAGGTCACTTGGTGATCGGTGGTTAAACCACGAATTGTAAAGTTAGGTCACAATAGTGATCGGTGGCTAAGCCACGTTAAATTTATTCCTGATTGTTAGGAATAGGCAGCATGACTGTCGATATGGTGTGTAGCGATTAGTGGGTTGATTGTAGAAATCTCCAAGGTGTGTTGGCTGGTACGCGCTGGTGTGTGGAGGATGGACTTTTAGGTTGGGTTGGGCCATGTTGCATGTAAATATTCTGTTGCCATTGTGTATGGGCCAAGAACCATAATATGTTTGTGAGCCTCAAGCCTTTTTATGTGTTTTCGGGATTTGCACACTGGGTCTTGGTGACTCACCCTTTATTTTCCTAAACCTTTCAAGTGAGCAGTAGATTGTGGACATGGGAGCCGAGGCGGACTCGAGGGGCCATCAAGTCTTTTTTTTCATAAGCTATTTCTGGTTTTTCTTTAAGTTTAAATTTTGGGACTATTTATGTAATAAGGCCTCCATAGCTTAAGTTATCAATTTATATTTGTTAATGTTTACATTTATAAATTTATGTTCAAAGTTTTATTTATGAGAAGAAATAAAATGGGATTTTCAAACAAGTTTTAAAAGAAAAAAACCCACAAAGGTTTTTGGGATGTTACATTTTGGTATCAGAGCCCGGTTGCAAAACTCGGGCTGTGAAATGGTCAAGTAGTGTTTTGAAAAGTTGATGTGAATTTGAGAAAAATGCTTTGGGTTGGGATATGGCCTTCGAGTCTACCGGCACCCAATCCATGCAGGTAAGTATTCTAACTCTTGATGTGATATGTATGTTAGGTTTGATGGGCTTGATGGATGTAGATTGGTATGGTAGGGCTAATGGACCTTAGGCCTAGTCTAAACAACTCTTCAATTTCATAAGACTTAATCTAATTAAACATGTCCGTAAACAAGTCGTTGGGTTAGGGTGTGGCAACGGGCATACGCATGTCTAGGATTGGATTCAGTGAGAGCTTGGTACTTAAGCGATCCTAGTGACCCACCTCCTCTTCGCTGGAATCCTACCTGGTGCGTAGTGACTATTCACCTTAGCCATGAAGACTTGTTGATGGGCCAAAATTTATAATTAAAACCCGAAAGGAACCAGCCACCCTATTTTGCAAAATTACTAAAATACCCCCTAGTTTTGTAAAATTCCTGAAATACCCTTGATTTGTGAAAATCTCCTAGACTACCCTGGATTTGTAAAACTACCAAAATTTGTAAAGATACTGAAACACCCCCGGTTGGCAAAATTACCAAAATACCCATGTTTTGCAAATTTACCCGAAAACCCCTAGATTCACAAGAGCACCTGGTTTACAAAATTAAATCTTCCAAAGTACCCCTATTTTAAAACAAATACCAAAATACCTCTATTTCGAAAAATCACCAAGATACCCTATTTTGGGGAAATTAAGAAAATACCCTGTAGGACAAAATTACGGAAATACCCTTGGGTAGTAAAATGACGAAAATACCCTTATGTGATGAATGTGAGTTCATGGATGCTACTTGTATGTTGATGTGTGATGGTTGAATGTATGTGGTTCCTAGAACTAAGAAATACGAACTTGAGACTGAAACCCGTAGATATAATTTCGAATTCGAAAGAACTACTCTTAAAACTACTGTTCATAAGATTGTTCGTGGTTAATTAGTGAAAGAAATTAATAATTCATAAAATTTCTAATCATATAAACGCTAATCGGTAGAATGAGTACAAGGGGTCGTGGACGTCCGCAAAACGGCGTTCCAGAGTAAATACATTGGGACAAGTTATGTGGATGCGCAGCGCAGAGCGTTTCTGAACCTGGTTCAGGGAAGTAGGTCGATGGCTGCATATGAAGCGGAATTCTTACGCCTTAGCCGTTATGCCCGAGGGATGGTGGCTACAAACCATGAACGTTGTGTCCGATTTGAAGATGGTCTGAAGGACGATCTGCGTGTACTGATAGCACCACAGCGGGAGAGGGAATTTCCTGTATTTGTGGAAAAAGCTAAAATAGCTGAAGAGGTTAAGCGGAAAGAAAAACTGAATCGGGATATAGATAGGAATGGAAGTAAGAGAAATTTTGGATCATCAGGGGCAGCTGGGCGTAATCAGAAAAGACATAGGTCAGACGGGCCAAGACGGGATGAGAGACCTGCTGCTGCTAGTCAGACACAGAAGTGTGCTCAATGTGGTAAATTCCATGTAGGTGAGTGTTGGGCGGGTAGTGGGAAGTGTTTTATGTGTGGATCTACGGACCATCAGGTTAGAAACTGTCCGCAACAACGAGGTAGTGAAGGGCAACGGGTCAAGGGAATACACAGCCGGGAAGAGGAGGTCAGTAGCCACAGAGAGGTTGTGGTCCAGCCAGAGGTGGTAACGGTTCCGGTCGGGGTCGTGGAGCACCAGGCCAAGGGACAGGAAACACTGAGGCGAGACAGCCGGGGTTAGTCTATGTTGTCAGACGTCGTGATGAGGCTGACGCACCGGATGTCGTAACCGGTACGTTTTTAATTTTTGGCTTGCCTTACATTGTATTGATTGACATTGGGTCGATGTATTCATATGTTGCTAGTAGGGTGTCTGGAACTTTAAGCATATATTCTGAGATTTCCTCTAAGGAGATGACCGTAATTAGCCCGTTAGGACACTCGGTGGTGGTAAATAAGCTTTATAGAGAGGTACCTTTAGAAGTTCAGGGGATAGTTTTTCGGACGGATTTAATGGAATTACCGTTCGGAGAGTTTGATTTAATTTTAGGCATGGATTGGCTGGTGAAGTATCAAGCTAATGTAGATTGTGCAGCCAAGCGTATGGTGTTAAAAACCCCCGAGGGTGGCGAAGTGTTGGTGATAGGTGAAAGGGGGAGCTGTTTGTCAAATGTGGTGTCTGCCTTAAGAGTAGAAAGGATGGTGAGAAAAGGATGCAAGGCAATTTTAATGTTTGTTCGGGCTTTGGAAGCCAATGAACTAACTGTTGGGGACGTTAGGATGGTGAAGGAATTTCCTGATATTTTCCCAGAAGAGATTCCGGGATTACCCCCGGATCGTGAAGTAGAGTTTGGTATCGATCTTCTTCCGGGAATAGCGCCAGTATCTATTACTCCGTATAGAATGGCGCCGAAGGAGTTGGTGGAATTGAAAGCGCAGATTCAAGAGTTGCTGGACAGAGGGTTTATTCGACCAAGTGTGTCACCTTGGGGAGCGCCGATGTTGTTCGTTAAGAAGAAGGATGGATCAATGCGTATGTGCATTGACTATCGCTAGTTGAATAAGTTGACAATCAATGAATAAATATCCGTTGTCGAGGATCGATAACTTGTTCGATCAGTTGAAGGGGGCTTCAGTCTTTTCGAAGATAGATCTGAGGTCAGGGTACCGTCAACTTGAGGTCAAGGAGGCAGATATTCATAAGACGGCTTTTAGGACTCGCTATGGTCACTACAAATTCATGGTGATGCCATTTGGGTTGACCAACGCACCAGCAGCATTTATGGACATGATGAACCGAGTGTTCCAACCCTACTTGGATCGGTTTGTCGTGGTATTTATAGATGACATCCTGGTTTATTCAAAATTGGAGAATGAGCATGACTCACATCTTCGGGTGGTTCTGCAGATTCTGAGGGAGAAGCAGCTATATGCCAAATTCAGTAAGTGTGAATTTTGGCTAAGGGAAGTTACTTTTCTAGGTCACATAGTGTCGGCAGCAGGGATAAGAGTCGATCCTCGGAAGATTAAAGCGGTGTTGGATTGGAAGTCGCCTAGATCGGTAGCAGAAATTCGGAGTTTTCTTGGTTTAGCAGGGTATTACAGAAGGTTTGTGGAAGGATTTTCATTGATCACGGCACCGTTGACCAAGTTGTTGTGGAAAGGGGTTCCGTTTGTTTGGTCTAATAAGCAGCAAGAGAGTTTCGAGAAGTTAAAAAGGATTTTGACAGAGGCTCCGGTATTGATTCAGCCAGAGGCTGGGAAGGAATTTGTAATTTACTGTGATGCTTCCCATAGGGGACTAGGATGCGTGTTGATGCAAGATGGAAAGGTTGTTGCATATGCATCTCGGCAGTTAAGACCGCACGAAGCAAATTATCCCACCCATGATTTGGAATTAGCGGCGGTGGTTTTTGCTTTGAAGATATGGAGACATTATCTGTACGGGGATAAATCTATCATTTATACCGATCATAAGAGCTTAAAATACCTTTTGACTAAGAAGGAGTTGAATCTAAGGCAAAGGAGGTGGATCGAGCTGTTAAAGGATTATGACTGCTCGATAGAGTATCATCCAGGTAAGGCTAACGTGATAGCAGATGCTCTGAGTCGTAAAGTAATCTCTGACTTGAGAGCGATGTTTGCTCACCTCAGTTTATACGATGATGGGAGGTTATTAGCTGAACTCCAAGTGAAACCCTCTTGGGTCTGTCAGGTTAAGGAGAAGCAGCAGACTGATGAGTTGCTAAAGGGGAAGTCTCAGGTAGGATCAAGTGATAGATCAGCAGGTTTTGGTGTGAATGAGGAGGGGCTAATATGTTTTCAAGGGAGAGTGTGCATGCCGAAAGATCCTGAGTTGAGACGTACGATTTTGCAAGAAGCGTATGGTAGTCCATACGCTATACACCCTAGAGGAAGTAAGATGTATCGAGATTTGTGAGAGCAGTTTTGATGGCCGGGCCTAAAACGAGAGGTGACCGAATTTGTGGGGAAGTGCTTGACCTGTCAGCAGGTAAAGGTGGAACATTAGTTACCATCAGGGTTATTGCAGTCGGTGAAGATTCCACAAAGGAAGTGGGAAAGGATCACAATGGACTTTGTTAGTGGGCTACCTCTCACGACTACTAAGAAAGACTCGGTCTGGGTGATTGTTGATCGCTTGACGAAGTCTACTCATTTCATACCAGTACATGTCGATTACTCTCTGCAGAAATTGGCTAAGCTATACATAGCGGAGGTAGTGAGGTTGCATGGGGTACCAGTATCGATCATATCGAACAGGGACCCTAGGTTCACATCACGATTTTGGAAGGCGTTGCATCAAGCGTTGGGTACGAAGTTGGATTTCAGTACAGCGTTTCATGCTCAGACCAATGGTCAGTCTGAGCGGGTAATCCAGATCTTAGAGGACATGTTAAGGGGTTGTGTCATTGATTTCAGGGGTAGTTGGGAAGAGTTCTTACCGTTGGCCGAGTTTGCGTACAACAACAGTAACCAGTCTAGTATTCAGATGGCGCCCTACGAAGCATTGTACGGGCGGAGGTGTCGTACTCCTACCTGTTGGACGGAATTAGGAGAACATCGGATTTTGGGTCCAGAATTGGTTACCGAGACAGAAAAGAAGATTGAGTTAATTTCGGCTCGACTAAAGGAAGCGTCGGACAGACAGAAGTCCTATGCTAACCTGAAGCGTAAGGACATAGAATTTGCAGTGGGTGATAGAGTTTTCTTGAAAGTGTCACCGTGGAAGAAAGTATTGAGGTTCGGGCGGAAAGGTAAATTAAGTCCCAGATTTATCGGACCATACAGGGTGTTGAAACGAGTAAGACCGGTAGCCTATCAGCTTGAGCTACCTTCGGAGTTAAGCCAGATTCACAATGTGTTTCATGTCTCTATGCTGAGACGATATCGTGCGGATCCATCTCATGTGGCGCCTGTGGAGGAAATCGAGGTAAGACCCGACCTATCTTTTGAAGAGGAGCCAGTGGAAATCTTGGATCGTGATGTCAAAGTGTTGCGAAGGAAGACGGTTCTGTTGGCTAAGGTTCTATGGCGGAATCATGGTTCTGAGGAGGCTACTTGGGAACCCGAGAAGACGTTACGGCAGCAGTACCCGCATCTATTCTGATCAGGTAATTTTGAGGCCGAAATTTCTTTAAGGGGGTAGAACTGTAACATCCTGAATTTGTGGGGCTTTGCATTTAATGTGCTGAGATGGTTATGTTATGCCTAATGTGTTAATTAGAGTGTTTAAGGGGTTCAGACTAGGCTCAGGAATTGGGCCAAGGCCTTAATCGAATTTTCTGTTTGGACACTCTAGTGGAAAGCCAGTTAGGATAGGGCTTAAAGGATGTTATCTGTGGTTTAAGACACTAAATGGGCTTGTGGCCCAGTGGCAAAGTGGCGCCACATAGAGAGCAGGGAGGTGGCGTCAGCTGAGGGGGCCCAAGCTCGAGTCGCATGAAGCCCAATTTTCTTATTTAATTTTAATTATTTTCGGCATTAAAGGGGGAAGCAAGTTGGACGGAAATGGGGCTTGGAAATAGGGGGAATAAATGTTTAGATAATGTAGATAATATGGCTGATGATGTGGCAGATAAAAGGAAGAAGAGGAGGTGTCATCTGGGTCACTTGTGGATGAGAGATCAGGTAATGATAAGGGAGAAAAAGTAGGATTTATCTACTGGTCACAGTGGTGGCTGAAATTCCAACTCTAAGGGGGGGAAGGAATCGGTTCTGGTATGTTCAAGGGGTGCCAAAATTTCCCTTGATTAATAGCTTAGTTTTAGTTTTAAAAAGGGGCATTTTCGGGTTTTAGATGGTAGGTGCCGAAATTTTGTGTTTAAGTGAGGGGAATATCTTTTTATTCTTGGCATTAGGGTTTTATTTCCCATTCTTTTCTCTCATTATTCAAAAGCCGAAACCCCTAATCATATTCTCTCATCTCCACTTTTATGCAAAAGCTGAAATTCCATTGTTTTCTCTACTTTCATCTCCATAGCCAAATACCCTTGTCTATTCCCTTCTCTCTGCCGATTTCATCATCAAAGTCGAATCTTCATAGATCTCTTGAGATCATCTTTTCTTTCTGATCTTCTCAAAAGTCGAAATTCCCTAGGAGTTGCCGAATTCTCTGTGTTAAGGTAAGTGCCGATTTCTTCTGTTCTTTTTTCTTCTCTTCCGATTTTTGGAGGCCAAAGCCGAAAGGCTAGTTGGCGTGGTAAGATTACCCTTGGAGTAATGTTTTACTTGTTCTCGTGTTCTTATTTTGGGGCGCCACATTGGGAATCGAACTAGATCGTCTTGATCTAAAAGTCAGAAATCGCTAGTCTCTAAACTCCATCTCTTTTGGGATTTCAAGGTAAGGGGTTCTCGTTAGATTTTCGCTAGGTTCGGTTACCGTAATTGTGATTGTAACCTTATGATATGGATTAACAACCATATGTTGTGATGGTAGCAACTGATAAGGTCTTTTGATGGAATCACATGTCCATCAGGCGAAGGGGGGATTGGATATGTAAACCCAATCCCTAAGTTTAAGAAACAAGCGGTGTCAGCATTACGGGATTGGCCACCGGGTTGTGGACCGGCGTCAAAACAAAACTTTAGACAGTTAGCAGTCGTATCGACTCCTGATAGTGTCGACATAGAAGGTCTCGTCTTGACTGTAATCAGGTGTGTAGATCTCTAACACACTAATTAATCTGTACTATATATATGTTATGGGCTAAAAGCCGGAAAAAGGGCTGTATAGACAGTCGGATTACCCGAAAAGGGTAGGCAAGGGATGCCAGGTACGTAACCATAGAACCTTCTCTATGTGTATCGATGTTTGTAATAATCTGTGATCTTTTAGGTAGTATATTGTTTTGATTCTGAATGGATGTATGCATGGGATGGGGTTAATATGATGAAGGGGAAGAGCATGTTAATAGGTCACTTGGTGATCGGTGGTTAAACCACGAATTGTAAAGTTAGGTCACAATAGTGATCGGTGGCTAAGCCACGTTAAATTTATTCCTAATTGTTAGGAATAGGCAGCACGATTGTCGATATGGTGTGTAGCGGTTGGTGGGTTGATTGTAGAAATCCCCGAGGTGTGTTGGCTAGTACGGGCTGGTGTGTAGAGGATGGACTTTTAGGTTGGGTTGGGCCATGTTGCATGTAAATATTCTGTTGCCATTGTGTATGGGCCAAGGCCCATAATGTGTTTGTGGGCCTCAAGCTTTTTATGTGTTTTTAGGATTTGCACACTGAGTCTTGGTGACTCACCCTTTATTTTCCTAAACCTTTCAGGTGAGCAGTAGATTGTGGACATGGGAGCCGAGGTGGACTCGAGGGGCCATCAAGTCTTTTTTTTTCATAAGCTATTTCCGGTTTTTCTTTAAGTTTAAATTTTGGGACTATTTATGTAATAAGGCCTCCATAGCTTAGGTTATCAATTTATATTTGTTAATGTTTACATTTATAAATTTATGTTCAAAGTTTTATTTATGAGAAGAAATAAAATGAGATTTTCAAACAAGTTTTAAAGGAAAAAAAACCCACAAAGGTTTTCTGAAAATAACACTTATTTAACGAATACTTACATAAACAAACCGTGATTTCAAATCCCTTAAAAGCAAAGTTTTTTTTAACCCGTAACATACCAGATCCGGTCATGGCGTTTGGGCCGGGTTTGGGGTGTTACATGGCGTGTGGGCCCATTTTTACCGAAATGTTTTTAAGGTTGTATAGGTCCCCCAAGTCGACTGTGAACCTACTGTAGGGTTGGTAAGCGCTACTTAGACCCCTAAATGTGTGAAATTTACTGAATGATATCTGTACTGGGCATGTTAATATCTAAACTGAATATATGTACTAAAATTGCATAATAGCATGTCATCCATTGTGTGTTGCATTGCATTGGGTTAGGGGTTGTTATTCAGAGGAAGTGTACTGCAAGGCTTTAAGCCTAATTTACAGGCAGCTCAGCTGCAAACTATTGTATTGTGTTGCATTCGGTACTACTTGGAGTGTAGGGATGGGTGGGTTTATTATATCCCCACATGGAGTGTATGTAACGACCCGAATTTGGGCCTAGTAGAATTGGGCCCATTGGGCCTTGGGCATGGGAGCGTTTAAAATTTTTGAGAACATGAGAATGGCAATAATGCAAGTTGGACCTATTAGGTGAGTGATTTTGGAAGGTTAGGAGGCTTCTATGAAGTCCCGGGATCAAACTTGGGCTTTAGGAAAATTTTGGTTTTAGGTGAATAAAACCCTAGGAGTTCGTAGGTAGGCTTTAAGAATAAAATATGGAGAAAAATGACACAAAAAGAGTTTGTGGTGTAGTGGAAAAGGTGCGCCACATGGGAGACAAGGAGGTGACGCCACACAAGAAAGCAAGGGGTCCAAGGTTCAAGCCTTGGCACTGGCATTTCATTTTGATTTATTTTTAAGTGAACTTGGACTTTGGCCCATAGATTTATATTTAGTTGCGCATGATGTTAGACATAAGAGGAGCTGGTGGCTTAGTGGCAAGTGGCGTGAATTGGCTGATGGGAGAGCCTGGGTTCGAATCTCATGACAACGGAGTATTTATTTTGCGGATTGGACGGCCAGAGTTTGTGTTGGATTTAAACTCCACTAAAGGAGGGATCCCACATCGGAAAGCTAGCAAGAGGGAAGGTGAGAAGCCGGCTATATATAAAGTTGTCTATGAGGAGAGGAAGCATACCTGGTTGGCGTTGGGCATAGGAGCATTTGGAGCGCGGATTAGCTTCAGGCTCTTATCAGGAGTGTATTTCGCACTACCCTAGCTGTAGAGCAGCAAATGCCAAAATGCCGGTCACACGGAGATGGTAACCACACGAGCGTGCGAGCGCATGTGTGGGAGCTTCGACGTGATAGTCGAGGCCACCATAAGTATTCTTGTGGGTTAATGTTGTTTGGGCCACGATGGGCCGAACGGGGCCAAGTGGGCCCAAAGGGCCCGTGGGCCCATATGAATAAGTTGTATGATTGTGTAGTAGATGTTGGATTAGACTATGTGAATCTCATATCTGTGGCTAGATTTGGGCTAAATGGGCCACACGAGCGTGTGGGCTTATTTGGGCCGACAATGGGCCTTAGGTTCACAAAATTACTGAAATACCCTTGGTTCACAAAATTACTGAAATACCCTTGGTTCACAAAATTACTGAAATACCCTTGGTTTACAAAATTACTTAAATACCCTTGGTTTACAAAATTACTGAACTACCCTTGGTTTTAAAAATTACTAAAATACCCTTGGTGTAACACCCTCTACCCGTATCTGTTGTCGGAATAGAGTAGGAGGTATTACCAGAGTTTACTGAACATTTTCGAATAATTCTAAGTCATTTATTGTTCATATTCTGAAAATAATCATAACGTCCCTCTATTGGGCCCTCGAAGCCCAAAACATACATTAGGAGCCAACCGGAATTAAATCGGGATCATAGGGAATTTTTCGCAAAATCCTAAAACTTTCCTACATTGGTTAACGTACTTTAATATTAACAAACTTATTTTCTCGACATGTCTCGCTTCAATTTATTACTTGTCCTAATACACATAATTTTCCTGTATCAACGTATCAAAGATAGTATTATATTTACATGTCATGATACATATCATTCTCTTATTGTTTCTTCATAAATATAAATTGTTCAATTTATTATGACAATATTTCAAGTACCATCATTTTCATGAGTTTAGTGTATATTTATTCCAGTAGCAGTTCATAATCTTGAATATGCATAATTATCAGGCAAGTTTCACATACATGTATTTTCCATGCCATATTTCAATGTATCAAATAATTATCATTTCTATGTCTTTCAAGTTTAATTTCATGATTTCAAGTACTTGTCATTTTCTATATTTATCCCGTTGAATTTCTCAGAATTTCGATGGATTTTCTAGTAGTACACTTATAGTGTACAAATCCAGGTCCGTCAATTCATGTTCATGTGCGCACATTTCCATTTCAGAGAGCACAGTCCCGCGAACTTCATCCTTACAGCGGGATTACCAGTCCAGGCTAAATCCCCTGTAAGAGAGCACACTCCCGCGAACCTCATCCTTACAACGGGATTACCAGTCCAGGCTAAATCCCCTGTAATATAAACTCATAGAGTATTGTCGGGATTACCAGTCCAGGCTAAATCCCCTGCAACGACAATTACTCTAATGAGCTTGGATCTGAATTACCAGTCCAGGCTAAATTCAGACCCCAATTCGGATTACCCGTCCGGGCTAAATCCATTTTCCACATATTCTTCGGGAGGGCTATATCAGGATCACCCGTCCGGGCTAGATCCTTTTCACACATATTCTTCGGGAGGGCTATATCGGGATAGGATCACCCGTCCGGGCTAGATCCTTTTTACCGTCAATTCCTTTTCAGCGATCCATCGAATTTTCCTTTCATTCAACTGGGATTTCTTCCCCTTTTTATCAAATATATCAATGTTTCATCAATTTTCATACAATGAACATTCAAATTATATTCACATCAATAACATACATTTCAAGCATTTAAGAATATAATTCAAGTTACATGAACTTACTTCGTTGCTTGCTCATGTTTATAGTTTCACTAATTCGATGTCTTCTCTTTTCCATGTTCAAATCTCGTATTTGAGTTATCCGGATAAATTTGATCATCATTTTCATTCATTTCATATTCTGATACATTCAATTAATGCTCTAGGCAAAATTACCATTTTGCCCCTAAACTTTTAATTAATGATGATTTCATCCTTAGATTCAGAAAAATAAAATTCTTGTAATTTAATCCTTGTTCCAAGCCTAATTATTCTCATATATATCGACAACAGCCCATGAATTCTATGAAATATCAGAATTTTCCATAATTTCAACACTTTTCAATTTAATCCCTAAAACATATTTTCACCCTATCTTGATCTAAACTAATAATTTCATTCAATTTTATAATTTAAATAATAAAATAATCCATTTCATGCAATTTGGTCATTTTTGACATTTTTACAAAATTGCCCATAAAGTTTTACTTTTATTCAATTTAGTCCCTGAGCCTAGAACATGCTAGCTAAATACTCATATATATTTTCCTCCTCCTCCTCTCCATTCCACATCCTTAATGTATATAACATGCTATAAGTAACATTATCAATAATTTCATTAATTACTCATAAGTATATTCAAAACTGTCCATTTGAGTTATAGTCACTAAATTATTTATTTCCAGAGCTACAGAACTCCAAATGAAGAACTGTTAATTTTTCCTGAAACTAGACTCGCATATCTTCTTGCCATAAAATTTTCAGAATTTTTGATTTAGCCAATTAGTACATTTTATTCTTTAAATTCACCCATGTTCTGCTGTCTGGCAGTTCCGACCCTTCTTCACTAAAAATTAATTATCTTTTTATATAGAATTCATATGATGTTATAGATTATTTATTATAAAACTAGACTCATTAAGGAATCTAACCATATAAATTATGTTCCCAAATTATTTTTATACAATATTTGATGATTTTTCCAAGTCAGAACAGGGGATCTCGAAATCACTCTGAACCAGTCTTACCAAAATCTAAATATCTCAGAATACAGAATTCCTTTGCTTTCCATGTTTCTTTCATATGAAAGTAGACTCAATAATATTTAATTCTATATCTCACTCAACTTCTAATTAAATTTCTACAACTTTTGGTGATTTTTCAAAGTTAGACTACTGCTGCTGTCCAAAACTGTTTTAATGCAAAATGTTAATTATCAAGTTTATAACACCTTTATTTCCTTTCTCTACAACATTTCCCATTACTTTCTCTTATTTTCCTTCACTAACATATCAAGAACATAAAACTTTATATAAGAAAACTCTACATTAACATCATTTCCATGCTTTTTCCACAATATCAAACTTAAAAATATATTGAAAACATGATGTTCTTACCTTGTTTTATAGATTTCAATCTTTAACTTGATTTTCTCTCTCCTCCAGCTTCTATTTCTTGAATCAAACTTGATATTCTTGCTCCCTATAGTCTCCTTGTCATCTTTCTCTCTTGATGGCTATGGAAATTCTTTTGAATTCTAAGTGAAAATGGTGGATTTTTGGTGAAAGGACTAATTTGTAAAGAAAGCAAAACTTTCTTTTCTTTCTCTTCTTCTCACGTTGGTTTGCATGGGAAAGAGATGATAATAATTCATCATCTTTCCTTCCTTATATACTACATAAATAATAATAAAATAATGATAAATAATAAAATATCTTATCAAAATAAAATAATATTTATCTAATTAAATAATTATAAAATATCATCACTATCATCATTACTTTCTAGATTTCTCTTTCTTCCAATTGACCATTTTGCCCTTTGTGATCTTTTAAAATTCCATCCTTGAATCATCACATAATTTGGTAAAATTATGATTTAGTCCCTCATAATTCTTTACCTATTCAATTTGGTCCTAATTCATCCATTTCCCTTAGTTTCTAGATTATTCCACCCCTAAAATATTTGCACTATTGGTCCTTTAACTTTTTCATACTTACACTTTAACCCCTCAAATTTTGAGTATTTACACTTGGGCAACAATACTTTTCTCACTTTACAATTTAGTCCTTTCTTGAATTAATAATGTAATATATCATAATATACTTCCGAATATTGACATAATCCAAATTTTTCTTTTTTTCGCTTTATTTCCTTATTATATCAAAGATAATATCTTATTGTAAAATTTTTTTGGGGGTATTACACTTGGTTTACGAAATTATCGAAATACCCTCGAGTTGCAAAATTACTGAAATACCCCTAGTTTGTGAAATTACCGAAATACCCCTGGCTTGCAAAATTACCGAAATACCCCTGATTTGCAAAATTATCGAAATACCTTCGATTTACGAAATTATCGAAATACCCTTGATTTGTGAAATTATCGAAATACCCTCGAATTGTAAAATTACTAAAATACCCTCGATGTGTAAAATCACCGAATTACCCCTATAGGGTAGAATTACCAAAATACCCCTGAGGGGTAGGATAACCGAAATACCCTTATAGGGTAAATGACTGTTTTGCCCTTGTAGGAAAATGACTGATTTAGACTGTGAATTTGACTGAGTTGACTGTGATTGTATGACTGTGTTTTAACCGACTTGACTGTGGGCATGTGTCTGATTTGCTGTTAATATGTGTTGAAATGATTGTTACTAAGCATGGCCATTTTGCATACACGTGTAATGATTGAGCATGACATACACGACATATTGCATTGGGTTGGGTTTGATGATCGGAGGAAGTGTATTCTGGTGGCCCTGCCACATTCTATTTTAGTGGCCATGCCACATATATTATTTTGGTGGCTCAGCCACATATACCGTTATTAGCAGCTTGGCTGCATTATTGGAGAGCTTGGCTCTGTGCCATCTTGAATATGGCTTTGTGCCAATTGTATTTACCCGTGGCTTTGTGCCTAACAAGTATCGATGACTCTGTGTCGATCCTATTTACCCAAGGCTGTGTGCCGATTATATTACCGTTGCTGATGGCTATGTGTCGATTATGATTTTGGTGGCTCTACCACAATCTGATAGTGGCTATGCCACGTATATTCTGTTATTCTGGTGGCTTCGCCACAAATTCTGTGATGAGCAGCTTGTCTGCCATTGAGGTGTGTAGCGGATGGATGGGTCAATTTAGAAATCCCCATAGGTGTGTTGGGCTTGTACGGGTGGTGTGTAGTGGATGGATTATTAGGCTGGGCTGCATGCATTATCTGCTTTATCATGTTAATAGGGCTAAGGCCGAGGTTGTACTGAATAGGGCTTCGGCACAGTCTACTTCTATATGGGCTTCGGCCCAGTTTGCTTCTGTATGGGCTTCGGCCTAGTCTGTATCCGTATGGGCTCGGGCCCAGTGAATGACCGACTAGGGGATTACACACTGAGTTCTCGTAACTCACCCCTGTGCTTTAACCTTGCAAGTGATCCCCAGTATTAGAGGATTTGGCGCAGCGGAGGACTCTGTGGTGGCCATACATCGGAGTGCTTCTTCCAAACTTTAGTAAAAATTTCTGTTTTACTTCATTCTGAGATTTATTTTAATTTGGGTTTAATTTTATGTAATAAGGCCAATGGGTTTTATTTTTCTTTTATACTTTCGTTTCTGATATATTCAAACTATAAATGATTTAACTCGGGATTTTCTTAAAACGACAACAACGATTTCAAAATATCACACTTCCGCAATTCACTGGATCTGGTTTCTATTATAAACAAAGTTTTCGAAGATAATAATAACGTCTTTAAAAGAAAATCATAAAAGACAAATCTGAGTTTCACCAACAACAAAGTTCGAATTTCAAAAAGAATACAAACTTTCCAACGAACGCGCAGTTTTTAAACAACCCTTTTTTATGTGACACACCAGATCCGGGCCTAACGTCTAGGCCGGGTTTAGGGTGTTACAGTGTAGGGTTGGATGAAGATGGTTTGTAGAGGCTGGTTGGGTAGGATTTTGCTACTGCATAACTGTTACTGCTACTGATACTGTGATTGGCTAAGCCCCTACTGCATTTTTGATACTATACTGAGATGGGCTAAGGCACAAACTGTCACTGATACTGAAAAGGGCTTAGGCCCAAGACTGTTCAACTGTGCATTATGAATACTGATTGTTTGTTTGTTTCTGTGGGAATACACACCGAGTTTACGTAAACTCGCCCTTTTTGTTTAATGTGCACAAGTAATCCCCAGACTTAGACGGATCAGTGCGATGGGGGACTCAGCGATGACCACAGTAATTTTTGGACTTCATGGTTTTCAAGTTACGATTTATGATTTGATTTTTATTGATTATTTGAGTTGTAATTTAAGGACCCTCTGGGACTTTGGTTTTAAATTTGGGTTTTTATTTATTTATTTTACATTATGGATTTATACCTTTGGTCGTAGGAAATTCAGTTTTCAAAAAGTTAGAGTAATTTCTAGATGCATGATCACCTAGACTGTTTTATTAAAGCTTCTGCAACGAGGGATGTTTCAAAACAAATGTTTTAAATGAATAAAGATGACTTCCTAAGTTCTAACAAAGGTTTACTAAAGATAATAACATGGAATGTTTTCATCATAACAACGAGGTTTCAAAAACACTATCGTGTGACATTGCCAGATACGGCCATAACGTCTAGGCCGGGTTTGGGGTGTTACATCACATGATAGACATTGAAAACAGATATTTTCTAGTCAAATTCCATAACAAATTGGATTGTGATAAGGCTCTCTCAGAAGGATCGTGGACTATTTTCAGCCAATATTTGACTGTTCAGCCTTGGACGATAGCTTTTGACCCTACGCAGGCTTACCCAAGTGTAGTGATGGCATGGATTAGACTCCCTGCTCTTCCTAGTTATCTATACAACCGTAAAATCATTATAGAAATTGGAGAACTTGTGGGCAAAGTGGTAAAGTTAGATATGAATACTGATAGCAGGACGAGGGGACAGTTCGTTAGAATGGCTGTCTACGTCAATTTAGAAAAGCATTTGGTATCTCAAATTTTAGTAAACGGCCGAACACAAATGGTAGAATATGAGTCCCTTTCTACCATTTGTTTTCACTGTGGATGGTATGGCATGTGGAAAACATGTGCAGCTCCAAAATTCCAGATTCTACGGTGGTGGTGAACATGAACTCGCCTGAGACAGTACCGAAAATTCAAAAATCAAACGTTGAAGGATCGGAGAAGAAAGATGGCAACTATGTACCGTGGATGATTGTAGAAAGGAAATCAAGGCGCAAATTAAAGGATAATCTATAGAAATTAACTGATATTTAGGATAAGGATGAGGCAGGCTCCCGTTTCAGTGGCCTTGCTAATGGGGATTCAATTAATGAATTTTAGGGTAGGGAAATGGAAGATTTGCAGAGGTCTAAAGGAAAGAAATCTTAAATGAAGGTCAGCGCAAGAAAATTTTGAGATTTTAAAATAAAAGGTAGGTTGAAATCAATAAGAAAATTTTCAACGGTAATTTTACAGAGTCGGGCCCCAATTTTACTTTTAGGCCCGAATAACAAAAAGAATAAGGAGCCTTTTTTGGAATCAAGTTCAGCCCACATGATCATTAATGAAATGTACAGAATTTAGAGGAACTTACCTCTAGATTGGGCCTGAGGGTTTCTTCGCCTAGGCAGGCCTGGGGTAGATTGGATCATGAAGCCCAAGTTGAAAGGAACCAGCAGGGCTCGTTTGCTCCTACCAGTAGCAGTCGTTCTTTAGCAGTGCCAGAAGCTGCACGTGAGCAGGTCATAGATGGGGTAATTTTGCTTGACGAAAGGGAGACTTCTATGCTCCAGTGTACACCAAGTTTAAAGGAGGCAGTCAAAGGAGAAGAGGTGGTCGAAGCTGGCAATCTCGATGCCGGAAAACACATAGCTGTGGTTTTCTTTGAAAGTAAAGAATCCCCATCCATGAATAGTCCCTTGGGTCCGATGGGGCTTCTTGATTCGGGTAAAGAAATGAAGTCCAGGGGCAGATCGAATAAGCAGAATAAAAGATTTCATGAGAGTAATGTCAGGTTCAAAAACGCTTGATTTTATCGTGTCTCCTTAAAAATATCTATGGAGATTCTTGCTGAGATCATTTCGGGTATCTCAAAGGATAATTTGGGTACTAGTTTATTTACCAGAAACGATGAGCAAATGGAGGGGTGTATAACCCCTAAACAGTAAGGCTGTTGAAATTTTATTGGTTTGTCCCTTTCGATTTTTTTTATTTGGGTTTTGCTTTTTAGTCTTTCATTATTTTTATAGTCTTATTATATTATTTTGCTGATGCCTAATTTAAAAATTTTCTCGTGAAATTGTCAAGGGTGTGCTAGTAGAAACTTTATTCGAGCCTTCAGGGAATATAATTCAGAATATAGTCCTGATATTGTTTGCCTGGTTGAACTGAGAGTAAGCAGTAAAAAAAGCCAATTTTATTATTGAGCAATTGGGCTTTAATTATTCTCATTGGGTTGAAGCCATTGGATTTTCAGGTGGCATTTGGATGGGATGGAAAGATCCCCTTCAAATTCAAATTATTAGTAGTCACCCTCAATTCATTTTTCATCGTGCTGATAATTTTCTTTTCAATAAGTATTTTCTAATTACTCTTGTTTATGGTAGCCCTGACAGGATGAAATGCAAGCTTCTTTGGGAAGGGTTAAAATCTGTCTCCCCAGTCCAGCCCATTCCTTGGCTTATCATGGGAGATTTTAACGCTATCCTATCTTCTGAGGATAAGAGAAGTCCCTCTAATCCAGGAAAACGTTGTGAATTATTTGGAAATTTCGTTGATTCTTGTGCTTTGCAAGACTTAGGTTTTAGTGGTCCTTCCTTCACTTGGCAACGAGGTGGCACTTCTGTAAGATTAGGTAAAGCCTTATCAAATGATGATTAGATGTTAATGTTTTTTGCGGTGCTCAGTTCAACACCTCACTCGCATTAAGTCTGATCATCGGCCACTCTTACCTTCCACTAGCCCGGTTCGTGACGTTTCTAAAGGATGACTTTTCAGATTATTAGGGGGATGGACGCAACACAATACCTTTCCACCTTTGTAAAAGAAAAGTGGATTTTTGCAGGTAATATGGTTGATTCCTTTAATAATTTTACCTCTTCTATTAAAATCTGGAACAGGAAAGTGTATGGTTTTTTGGGTGCACATAAGTGTCATCTTATGAGATCACTTAATAATATTCAAAAGGCCAGTGATCATTGTCCATCTAGTCAGTTAGCTCAGAAAGAATTGGGAATTCGTGATGAGTTGGAGAACATTCTTGATCATGAAGATTTACTCTGGAGACAAAAGGCATGTTGTGATTGGCTTCATTTGGGGGATCGAAACACAAAATTTTATCTTAGTGCACTATCAAGAGAAGGAAATTCAACCGAATCTCTACCTTATGCATGGATGATGGGGATTGGCATTTTGATCAAGATACCTTGCAGTCCAAAGAGGTGGAATTCTTTGAAAGGCTGCATGGAGAGACTCCTCTGACTTTAAGAGGTACGCCTAGTTTTGGTTTTCCTAACCTTAATCTTTCAGAGGTTTCTTTTTTGGAAGCAGATATCACTTATGAGGAAATCAAAAGGGCATTATTCGATATGGCACCTTTGAAAGCACCTGGAAGCGATGGAAACTATGCTCTCTTCTTTCAAAGCCAATGGGATACTATTGGTAGGGATGTGTGTCAATGGGTCAAAGAGGTCTTTACTGGAAGAAAGATTGAGCAGGAGCTGAATAACACGCTGATCGTTTTAATTCCCAAAAAAGAGAATCCTGAGGATTTCAGCCAATTCTAGCCCATCAGCTTATGTTCTGTGCTTTACAAATTGATTATGAAAGTGATTGCTAACAAGTTTAAGTTTGTTTTTCCTAAGTTAATCTTACAAGAGCAACCTGGATTCATTGCTGGCTGGAACATATCGGATAACATTATTCTTGCACATGAAATTATTCATTCTATATGGTGTAAACAAAAAAGGAAAACTAGATGGCCATAAAGTTAGACTTGGAAAAAGCCTATGACAGAGTTAGTTTGGAATTCATTGCTTCATTGCTAAGTACGGCTGAAATCCCTATCTCTCTGTGTAAAGTGATTATGTCAGCAATATCATCCTCTTCTATGCAGATCTTCTGGAATAGAGTGCCTACTCGTAAGTTTAAATCGGTTAGAGGAATCCGTCAAAGATGTCCTCTATCGCCGTATCTGTTTGTACTTTGCATGGAGCGGTTGGGGCATATTATTCGAACAAAATTAAAGAATGGTAATTGGGAACCTATTCGGCTATCTCGTAATGGCCCTGCAATCTCTCATTTATTTTTTGCAGATAACCTAGTTATCTTTTGTAAAGCTTATCTGGACCAAGCATGGCTGTTAGATTCCATCCTTAATCAGTTTTATGAGACATCGGGGCATAGAATAATTGTTAGAAAGAGTAATATCTTATTTACCAATATTATTTTAAGTGATGTTCGTAATCAGATTACTCAAATGTTTGGTTTTCAGGAAGTTCAAAATTTAGGTAAGTATTTAGGTGTTCCCCTCCTTCACAAGAGGGTTACCAAAACTACGCTCAGCTTCATTGTGGATAAGGTAAGGCGAAAAATTCTGAGTTGGGATGCTAGGATGTCATCTATGGCAGGAAGAATCACCTTAGCACAATCAATGCTTCTCTCCATTCCCAACTTCTTTATGCAGTCTATGATGATTTTGAGAGGTGTCTACTCAGAAATTGAGAAATTGGTTAGACATTTTATTTGGGGTCGCACTGATGGCAATTCTAAAATGTCTTTAGTAGGTTGGGACTCTATTTGTTAGCTTTGGGCTAGGGGTGGCCTTAGATTTAGAAACTTAGATGATCAAAATAAGTCTTTTCTTATGAAAATTGGATTTAGCCTTGTCTCCAAGAGTGATGCACTTTGGGTTCGTGTCCTTCGATCCAAGTACAGTTGGAAAGAACAACTCCTAGATTCTATTAGCAGGAATCAATACTCCCACTTATAGAGAGCTCTCTCTAAGATATGGCCATTATTTCGAGAAAACTTAATTTGGTCTCCTGGAGATGGATCTACTGTCCGGTGCTAGAAGGACCCTTGGATTCCAAGTATGGGTGCTTTAATTTCTAAAATTCCATCTTTTACTAATCTTGACCTTAACTGTCATGTTAGGGAATTTGTCAATTCGTATGGAAGATGGAATTTTGATCTTCTTCCTGTTTGGCTACCTGAAGAAGTAATTTGCAGGATTATTAGTATTCCCCCTCCCCTGCATTTAGCCTCTGGACTTGATAGGGTAATTTTAGCTCAGTCAACTTCAGGAACTTTTTTGACTCGAAGCGTTTATTGGGCCTTAAAAGAGCCTGATTGGAATCCTCCAACTGAGCAATAGAAGTATATTTGGAAATATCTGGGACCACAGAGAGTTAGAGATTTTCCCTGGTTGGCTTCTCAACAAAGACTTCTTACTAATTTGGAGTGTGTAAGAAGGGGGATTGGGCACAGTTCTTCTTGTGCTATGTGTGGATATGCGATTGAAGATATGTCTCATGTTCTCCATGATTGTTCCTTTGCAAAGGATGTGTGGACGCTTGTTCTTCCAGAACAACTTAAACAAAGGCTTTTTTCTTCCCCTTTCCCTATTTGGTTTTCACTTAATCTTTGTTTTCATGAAAGACTACAGGGTAGTGGACTCTCTTGGCCACGTTTATTTGGATTAATTGTGTGGCACATCTGGAAGAATAGTGTAACACCTCTTTCCCGTGTTTAACGCCGGAATAGGGTATGAGGCGTTACCTAACTCAAACACATACTAACATACATTTCTGGGTCACAGAAGTTCGTTTAAATTTTAAACTTTTCAAACTTCCTCTTAACGTCTTTAATATGGGCCTATGAGGCCCAAATCATACTTTAGAAATAGTTCGGTACTAAACTAGGCAATTTAGAAAACTTTGGAAATTTCGCTAAAAATAGGGGCACACGCCCATGTGGCAAGGGACACGCCCGTGTGGGCAGACCGTGTGGTCACACACGCCCATGTCCCTAGCCATGTGGATTTATTTTTTTCAATTCGAACCTACAGGGGTTTTCACAAGGCCTAGCACACTCTCGTGTCCACGGCCCGTGTCCCTCACACGGCCACGACACGCCCGTGTCTCCAACAGTGTGTAAAAACCTTGACATTTTGTTTCTGACGTCATCAACCCAATAAGGTCACACGGCCAAGGCACGCGCCCGTGTCCTTAGGCCGTGTGGCGAATTAAATTCCTAAAATCAAGTACAGACTTCACACGACCTAGGCACATGCCCGTGTTTTACCAAATTAAGGTACAGGGGACACACGGCATGACTACACGCCCATGGGACAGACCGTGTGTCACACACGGCCTAGACACACGCCCATGTGTCTACCCGTGTGGAAAAAACAAGGCTATTTACCAAGCCCTTTCTGCCACCTTACTTACACCAACATAAGCCACATGAAATAACCTACTCATTCATGCATTAATATACCAAATACTCAACCATGCAATTTGCACATTCATGAGAAACATCATCATTTTCATATAACAATAACAAGTAGTAGCCATCATCTATGGCCTTATACAAAATGAATCAATCTTCAAGACAAGCCAACACATTTGGCCAAAACAATATGACACTTGACAAAGACCAAGTGCCTATACATGCCATACTCAAAATGATAAATCTAACTATACCAAATGTTCAGATTGATAGTGTGATCGAGCCTCTGACATCCTTTGATCCCCGAGCTAACTTTGCGGCACTATAAAAAAATGGAAAAGAGAGGGAGCAAGCATAAAGCTTAGTAAGTCGCATGTAAATAATTAGCAACAATTTCCATGCATTATCATACTCATAGCATATTATAAACTTGCACATAACTCTCAATTGATTAAAGTCATAACTTACTCATTTTCATTCTTACTAATCATACAACATAAATCGAGCTCATTTCTCATGAATTTCGTGTAGGTGCTTGTATCACTTACAACATAGTCGTAACTTTTCTCACTTTTGGCACAAGCTCTAAATTTCCCGTGAACCAGTTAGAATACCAAAGGATACCCGACAAGCCTCACACAAGAGGGTACGATGCTGATGCCATGTTCTAGACATGGTCTTACACTGGCTCACATATCGAGGTTGGTGCCATGTCCCAGACATGGTCTTACACTAGCTCTCGTCTCAATGTCGATGCCATGTCCCAGACATGGTCTTAGACTGGCTCTCGTGTTGTGGCCAATGCCATGTCCCTAACATGGTCTTACAGTAGCACGCATATCATTGCCGATGTCATGTCCCAGACATGGTCTTACACTGGCTTTCATAATGTGGCCAATGCCATGTCCCAGACATGGTCTTGCACTAGCGCCCATATCGCTTAAATGTCATGACTTGGGTATCCAATCTATTCCTAAAGCTCAATCGGGAGTATATCACATCAACTTTCGTCATGCATATTTATAGTAATAATCAAATATTTTATGCAATATCAATTGTTTAATGCATAATACAATAACGTTGTATTATTTACGTACAACTTACCTCGATATACAAAATATGGGCGTCTAGTTCGATTTAATCCAATCACTTGGTTTTCCCCCAGTCTAAGTCTGGACTTCGTTTTTCTTAATCTATAATGATAAAATTTACTCATTTAATCACCACATTAATCACGACATTCCAAAATTCCTACTTTGGCAAAATTATCGTTTTGCCCTTACACTTTTACAAAATTATGATTTTGCCCCTTGGCTCGTAAAACGATTTTCATCAAATTTCCTCATTAACCAAGCCTAGCCGAATCTATTTTGAGCTTATATCAACTCACAATTCCAATTATTTCACACAATTACTACCTATTTTACAACCTTTACAAAAAGGTCCATTTTAGGTGTTTTCATGGAAACCCCTTTCACAAAAGTTGTTTATTTAACAACCAAGATTCATTTTCTTCCATAAAAATTCACCAAACAACACTAATGTTCTCATGAAAAAACCCTAAACTTTCAACTATAGTGCAAAATAGTCCCCTCATTAGCTAGATTATTCTAGAAGGGTCCCAAAAGTACAAAAATTATCAAGAATGACCATTAAAATCACTTACTTGCAAGGATTGTAAGTTGCTGAAAATTTCAAGCTTCCGAAACCCATATTTTGCTGATATTTTTGGTGGAGAGGATGAAGATGAAAGGTGATATCTTTTTTTCTTTATTTTATTTTATTTCAACAATTAAGTCACCTAATTCCACCAACTTTGACCAATTTGAATTTTCTTGTCCCCTATGGCCAGCCAACAGTCTCCTAAGGGCCTAATTGCACATTAAGGACCTCCAATTTAAGGTTCTATTGCTATTTAACACATTTAGCTTGTAAAACAAAACTTTCACACTTTATGCGATTTAGTCTTTTTTTCGAAACTTAAGCGAGTAATCATGCTATAACACATAAAAAAATATTAAAAATAATTTCTCCGGCCTCGGATTAGTGGTTTCGAAACCACTGTTCTGACTAGCCCCTAAATCGGGCAGTTACAATTCTCACCCTCAGGGGTTTTCATCCCCGGAAATCTTACCAGTGAAAAGGTTTGGGTATTGATCTCTCATAGTCTAGTCTGGTTCCCATGTGGCTTCCTCAACCCCATGTCTATTCCATAATACCTTTACCAATGTTATACTCTTATTCTTCAATTGCTTGACCTCTCGGTCTAAAATTTTATCCGGTCTTCACCATAGGTCATATCTGAACGAATCTCAACATCTGTTGGTGAAATCACATGTGATGGGTCAGAACGGTAACGGCGCAACATAGACACATGGAATACATCGTGGATATTTTCTAACTCAGACGGCAAGGCTAGTTTGTATGCTACCGGTCCAATTCTCTCAGTCACTTTATATGGCCCAATAAAACGTGGACTTATTTTGTCTTTCTTACAGAATCTGAGGACTTTCTTCCACGGAGATACTTTCAAGAACACCTTATCACCGACTTGAAACTCAATTTCTTTTCGTTTCAAGTCTGCGTAGGATTTCTTTCTATCCAAAGTGGTCTTCAAACAGTCACGAATCACTTTTACTTTCTCTTTGGTTTCTATAACTAAGTTGACCCCGTGTATTTGATTTTCCTTGAGTTCGAATCAATACAAGGACGTACGGCACTTGTGCCCATACAAGGCCTCATAAGGCGCCATTTTCAAACTCAACTGATAACTTTTGTTGTAGGCAAACTCTACCAACGGTAAGTACCTTTCCCAACTGCCTTGAAACTCAAGAACACAACACCGCAACATATCTTCAAGAATTTGAATTATTCTTTCCGATTGACCGTCGGTTTGCAGGTGGAAAGCAGTACTAAAATTGAGCTTTGTCCCCAAAGCTTTTTGTAACTTTTTCCAAAATTGTGATGTGAACCTCAGATCTCTATCCGAAATGATCGATAAAGGTACCCCGTGAAGTATCACAATTTCAGAAACATACAAATCGGCCAATTTTTCAAGTGGATAATTGGTACGTACTGGTATAAAGTGAGCCGATTTCGTAAGCCTATTAACCACAACCCAAACGGCATCTTTTTTCCATGGCGTCAACGAAAAACTAGACACAAAATCCATGGTAATACGGTCCCATTTCCACTCGGGAACCATCATGGGCTGAAGTAAACCCGAAGGTACTTGGTGTTCAGCTTTCACTTGTTGACAAATTAAACACTTAGAGACAAACTCTGAGATGTCTCTTTTCATTCCCAACCACCAATACATTTTCTTCAAGTCATTATACATTTTCACACTACCCTGATGGATAGACATACAACTGCTATGTGCCTCATGCAAAATTTTCTGATTAAGCTCGTCGTCTTTGGGTACACAAGTTCTATCTTGAAACATTAAACAGCCATCTGAACCAATCCAAAAATCTGATTTTATACCCGTCTCGCATTGATTTATCTTAGCTTGCAATTCTTTATCACCTTTTTGAGCTTCACAGATCTCTTGCAAAAACATTGGTTTCGCTCTTAACTCGGCTAAAATTGAACTGTCGTCAGTCACAGACAACTGGGTATTCATAGCCCTCAAGGCAAACGATGACTTCCTACTCAAAGCATCGGCGACCACATTTGCCTTTCCATGCTGATAATCAATTATCAACTCATAATCCTTTATCAGTTCTAACCATCTCCGCTATCGTAGGTTTAACTACTTTTGAGTCATCAAATACTTTAGACTTTTATGGTCGGTGAATACTCGGCATTTCTCGCCATACAAATGGTGTCTCCAAATCTTCAGTGCGAACACTATGGCGGCTAACTCTAAATCGTCAGTCGGATAATTTTTCTTATGTGGCTTCAGCTGTCTCGAAGCATAAGCTATTACCTTGCCTTCTAGCATAAGCACACACCCCAATCCATTTAAGGACGCATCACTATACACCACAAATTCCTTTCTCTGTTCCAGTTGCACTAAAACTGGGGCTTCAGTCAACAATGCTTTTAGTTTCTAAAAACTTTGTTGGCACTTATCTGTCTATTCAAACTTGACATCTTTCTGTAGCAACCTCGTCATCGGTGTAGCAATCATGGAGAATCCTTTAACAAACCATCTGTAGTATCCCGCTAAGCCTAAAAAGCTTCTAATCTCCGACACATTCCTCGGCAGTTTCCAATCAATAATAGTCGATATCTTACTCTGGTCAACTCTAATTCCATCGCCTGACACGATGTGTCCTAAGAATCCGACTTCTCGAAGCCAAAATTCACTTTTGCTAAACTTAGCATACAACTACTTATCTCTTAAAGTCTGTAAAATAGTTCTCAAATGCTCCGCGTGTTCACTCTCAGCACGAAAATAAATTAATATATCATCAATAAAAACAACAACAAACTTATCCATGTACGGTTGGAAAAGACGGTTCATGAAGTCCATAAATATTGCAGGAGCATTTGTTAAGCCAAAGGGCATGACGAAGAACTCATAATGGCTATATCTCGTATGAAATGCAGTTTTTGGAACATCTTGTTCCTTAACTCTCAACTAGTAATAACCGGACTTCAGGTCTATCTTAAAAAACAATGTGGATCCCTTCAATTGGTTAAACAAGTCGTCGATACTTGGCAAAGGATACTTGTTCTTCACAGTCACCTTAGCAAGATAGGACTCATACCCTTTTCTCATGTATTTCTCAGCAGTCATAGAAGAAATTAGTACAGGTAAGCTATCCGATTCACCTAATTCAACCCGAATAATATCCCCATTTTTACATTTCAGTTCAATAAACTTACTACGACAGTTTACTAACATGTCATGATTAGTCAACCATCCATGCCAAGAATTAGGTCAAATTCATCAAGCGGTAGTAGCATGAGGTTAGCCGGAAAACAATGGCTTCTAAACATCAAAGGACAGTTTTTACACACTTTGTCAACTATCACATTCTTGCCTAACGAGTTTGACACTTTTATCAAAAATTCTGTAGACTCAACAGGCATATTCATGCTAGACACCAATTTCATACAAACATACGAATGGGTAGACCCCTGGTCAATCAAAGCAACAACAGAAATATCGTGAAGAGAAAAAGTACCCATAATCACATCTGGTGACGATGCCACTTCGTGAGCACGAATGGCATAAGTCTTTGCAGGCACTCGGCCCTCAGACTTCGCGGTGGAATCTCTAGGCACACCTCTACTGCTAGCCCCACTTCCCAGGTTCTTTTTTGGTATACCCTTCGAAGGTGCATTACTCTCTCGCACATCTTGCTTTCTGTCTTTTTCCTCCATCTTAGCACAGTTTCGAATGAAGTGGTCTAGTGAACCGCACTTGAAATAGCCTCTATCATTTCCTCAACACTCACCAAAATGTCATCTACCACACTGCGAACACTCCGGTTTATTTGGTCGAGCACAACCAACACTCGCAATAAAAATGGTTTGAGCATTAGAAGCCGAGTACTGCTTACTTCGATTTCTACTCGAGAATCCTACTGGAGCATTTGATTGGGTAGTGAATTCTCTTGATTTCTTGGATGAGGATTGAAATGATTTTCCCAATTGTCTTTTCTTTGAGTCATGAGAATCAATATCAGCTTTCCTTTTCTCCTTAGCCAATTCCTCGGCCTTGCAAGCCCTCACTACTAGTACAACAAATTCCTTCAGTTCTAGAATACCAACAAGCAATCGGATGTCCTCATTTAATCCATCCTCAAACCTCTTGCACATGATGGCTTCGGTAGATACGCACTTCCTACCGTATTTGCTGAGTCTCACAAACTCTCGCTCATATTCTGTTACTGTCATTCGACCTTGCTTCAATTCTAGAAATTCCTTCCTTTTCTGGTCTATAAACCTCTGGCTAATATACTGTTTATGGAACTCTTCCTGAAAGAATTCCCAAGTTATCATTTCCATTGGTACAGCCGACTTATCGCAGTGGGAAAGTCTTAAAATTTATATAATGAATGATCGAGCCTAGAAACTAACTATCACCACGATTGAGGCAAGCGCACCTATCGAACAGTAGTATAGTTGAGTGGCAAGACCGGAATGTCCAACCCAAGGGAACCAAAAGTACTAATACTAACTCTCTCTTTATTATTTAGCCTAAGAATTAAGGGAATTGTTGTTTAACCTAAAATTAACTAACTACTAAGCTAAGGATGCTAAGACAAAGAGAAGGAATTGGGAAAATACTTCTGAGAAAACCAATTGATTAAGACAATACCCTAGGAAGAATCCACCTAGACTTCACTTGTTATCTAACACTGAACCAGACGATTTATTCACTTGACTTGATCCGTAGTATTCCCTAATTTATATTAATACCTCTTTCGAGGCTACTAACGCCTAACCCTAGGTTGATTAATAAAAATCTCTTTCTAATTAAAACCCCTAGAAATGCATGAACTCGGTCTATGGACTCCCATATTAGGTTTGGCCCTAATCCGGCAGATTTTCGTCATCCTATTTCTAGGGTTGCGATCAACTCCGCTTAACTATGCTAGATCTACTCTTAAATAGAGACTTTTTCTCCACTGCCTAAGCACATCAATACTTGAATCATTATCCTGAAATATCAAAACAAGAATTAAGAACACATAGTTAAGAACAAATCAAGTATTTATCATATAGTTCAGAAAACAATAACAAGATTTGTCTTAGGTTTCATCCCCCTCAGGTATTTGAAGGGTTTAGTTCATAATTATAAAATAATACATCTCAGAAGAAAATATAAAACAAAACATAAGAAAAACCCTAAAACCCCCTGAAGGAAATTGAAGGGAAGATCTTCCGTATTGAGTATGATTCCGACTTCTTGAGATAGATCAACTGGCTTTCTTTGAGTAAATCCCACAATTCTAGCTTCTCTGGCTTGGCTCCTTGGCCTACCTGGACGCCCCCTCTTAGGTCACACTTAGGGTGCTTATATAGGCTTTCAAACTGTCTTTCTTTGCCCCTAAGTATCCTAATCTGAGTGAAATTAAAACAGGTCACGACAGGGACACGCCCGTGGCACACGCCCGTGGCACACGCCCGTGTAAATCGAGGCCAGGCTGTGTTCGGGTCTGCTAAGGAGGAACAGTTGTGTGGCTTGGGCCCAGGCTGTGTCAATTTCGTACTTTGGCCCATTTTCTCTATTTTTGGCCCATTTCTCGTTCTTTTCATCCTTCGGTGCTTCCCTAAGTATAAAACATGAAATTAAAGGATTAGGGGCACCAAATTCCACAATTCGAGAAATAAATCACCCAAAAGTATGCTAAATGTGGGATTAAAATATGAACATATTACGGTTTATCAAATACCCCCATACTTAAGCATTTGCTTATCCTCAAGCAAAGTTCTCAACTTACAATTAAAATGAACTTCCTTGATTCGTAATATTCATCAATAGTGTTTCATCATAATTCATAAATAATTTATACATTGATAATTCAAACAGTCAAAGCCATAGTTTTGTAGCACGAAAATATAGGCGTTTCCCCTTACCTAAATAATTACCTTTGATTCAAAATCGTCAAGGGTTGTCATCCTCACCAAAGGTTCACTCAAATCATTCAAAAGTGTTTAAGGTTCAAAATTAAGCACTCAAAAGTCGAACATGAAAAGTTAATCCCATAAGCTTGCATGAAAATCAAATCTCCACCACTGTAAAATGAGATGATACACAAATCAAAAGGTCTTTAAAAAGGGTTGTAATGGGGCTCGGGTTAAAGGTGTGGATAAAGGCAGAATTAAAGGGTTAGAATCAAGATTAAATTGATAATTTACCTAACTAGAAAAATTAACATCAATTGAAAACTTGAAACTAATAATACGAGCTTCTTCTTCAAGATGTGGAATTTAAACGTATAAGCTCACTTAATTATAGAACTAATAATGAATATACTTCGAATTTTTGTTTTTAAGAAAAAATCAAGTATTGAAGACAGAACATTAACAATTGAAATATAGAACATGGTTAGGCAACTTCTTAAAATCAAATCTCGACAAAAAAAATGAGTCAAGAAATAGTGATAACAAATACAGTATGGGTTTTGGGTTGTTAGGATCAAAGGGTTTCACTAAGGGTTAATTGTGAGGATAGGCTTTTAGTGGAGTAAGTGGGTTAAATCCTAAGTGCCTTTATCATCTCTATATATCAAATCAATAGTGTGTTTTTGACATGTATAATCGAAGCAAGTTCTAGAATAACAAATCAATGTTGACACACTATAATCAAAAAGTGAGCACGAAAGAATGTATGCTCTAAAAGGCTCAAAATATCACAAAAATTATGGGTTTTTGATATCAACTTTGTAAATTTCAAATTTTAAGGTAATAATTAGATTCAGGTAGACAACCTAACAAAATTTTGATTTTTGAAAATAGACTCATCATGCTTGATTCTCTAGTCTCCTATAGTTTAAATCATCACTGCACAATTATCAATGACTTAATCCAAAACATATCAATAAAAATCATGAATCAAAGGAAATTTCGTTCTAATAGTGATATGAGAAAATTACTTAAAAACAAGACATAATTCAGGGATTTGAGACTAATGTAAAAAGTTAGGTACTTTTTAAAATAAAATTCACCCCCACACTTAAGATGTACATTGTCCTCAATGTACAAATATAGATATTCACAATACAGTAGAAGCATCAAAAGAGAGGGAGAGAGGTGAAAGTTTCTGAATTTCGGATGGGTTCCTTGAATTGGAAGTGTGGACACTTGATTCGGAGGTGAAAGATAAGTTGGAGGAGGCGTCTTTGGTGGTGGTATGGCGGTCGCCCACAATCTCTGTGCTAGATGAAGAAATTGGGAATCTCGTGAAGAATTAGCCAGGAAATAATAAGAATAATTCAAAATATACTAATTATATATTTAAACACAAGAAAGATAAAGAGAAAGAAAATAAAAAGTAAAATTCAATTAAAAAACAAGATTAATGGACTGAAAAGTCCTTATCGTTAGATGGTTAACGAAGTGGGTGTGATTTCTAAGTCTGTGGTGTTGTGATTCCCAAGCAACCTTTAGAACCTAAATAAAAAAAAAAATAAATTAGAATAAATTAAGTATAAGAAAAATAAAGAAAAGGAAAATAAAGGAGAAGGGGAAATAAAAAGAAAAGTTAAATGGACTCAAAGGTCCTTGTCTTGTCGAGTTAATGAAGCGGCTGACACGAACTTTTGTAGATCAATCTCGCAGAGGGAGAAAGTGCTAGGATCCTTCCGTTTCTTCGACATGGATATGGTGTAGATCAAGAGTTAGAAGAATGAAAATGCAAAGGGAGGGGAGTGTAAAGGATATGGAAGAAGGGGAATGGGGAGTGGGTGAGAAGAGGAGAGGGGTGTTTTAAATAGAAATCTCAAATCTGATACATTCCCACACTCGTTTACTGTGGGCATATTGAGTACACGGTAGTATCGCACGGCCGTGTTGTGCTTCGTTCGTTTCTCCCACGCCTATGTGCAGGTTGCCACGCCCGTGTTGCTAAAACAGTGTCGACCACAGCTGTATCGCTCGGCTGTGGTGTTTAGTCGGAGCCCGTGGCTTGAAGATATTTTTCGTCTTGTTTCATACTATCTCTGCCATATTGGTACAGGAATCTGTGATGTCCACACGGCCACGGCCACGGCCGTGTGCAAGGCCATGTGGTATGGAAATCTACACTTTGGTTAGTTTGTACTTAAGTGCTAAAAAGGAAAAATAAAAATGTAAAAATTAATGGGGTTAATGCTCAGGTTGCCTCCCGAGAAGCGCTCGTTTAAAGTCTTAACCTAGACTTACCTCTCATTCGCATAATCATGGTGGTTTGAGGAGTTGAAAATCCTTTCTCATGCTATCAGTTCTATTATCAATATATAGCTTGAGTCGAGTAGCATTTACTTTAAAAGTGTCGAATATAGGATTACTTACCACGACTGTTCCGTAAGGGAAGACATTGAGTACCTTAAAAGGGATCTTTTCGTTTGTATCAAGGTCTGAGGTGGCAATCCGAGGGTCTGTTTTAGCCAACAATACCTGATCCCCAATCTTAAATTCGTTTGTCCCACGGGATGGCATTGGTTCTGCTTCGTGTATCCCTAGTTTCTCCTTGAAATGTGTCTTCCACTCGTCTAGTTCATCGATCTGAAACTGTCGTTCCTCGTGAGTTATTTCCTTGTTGGCATGAGGTCTAGGATCTGGCTCAGTTGTGTAGTTCCGTTGTGCTTCCTGAAAAGAAGGTTTAACCGAATGGTCATTAATAGAATTTATGTTCTCACATTGATTACTCGATGTCCTAGCCGAATCAAGAGCTTGAAGAGTGATTGTTTCGTCACCTACACGAAGTATGAGTTCTCATGTACCAACATCAATTTTAGTCCTGGCAGTTGCTAAAAAGGGTCTTCCTAAAATTAAAGGAATATGATTGTCCTCATCCATATCTAAAACGACAAAGTCTACTGGGAATACGAATTTATCAATTTTCACGAGAACATATTCGATTATACCCCTAGGAATTCTAATAGTTTTATCAACTAATTGAATGCTCATCCTAGTTTGTTTGGGTTTCCCTAGACCTAGCTGTTTAAACATTTTATAAGGCATAACATTTATGCTTACCCCTAAATCAGCTTAAGCATTATCAACAGATGAACTACCAATTAAGCATGGAATTGTAAAACTCCCTGGATCTTTTAATTTTCGTGGTAGTTTATTTTGCAGCATTGCTAAGGATACTGCGTTTAGTTTCACATGCGACTTCTCGTCTAACTTCTGTTTGTTTGTTAAAAGCTCTTTTAAAAATTTCCTTGAATCTGGCATCTGCAAAAGAGCTTCAAGAAATGGTAAGTTAATATGTAATTTCTTTAAAAGTTTAAGAAATTTACCAAATTGTTCATCTGTGTTGTCTTTCTTCATTGCATTGGGATATGGTACACGAGGTTGGTACTCTTTAATTATCGGTTTTGGCTTTTCATGACTTACTTCAACCTTACCTTCCTCTACCATCTTCTCTTGCCTCAATTTTGTTTCATCTAACCTTTCACTATCATGAGTGGTTATGGCTTGAAGTTGCTCCTTTGGGTTAGTTTCAGTGTTGCTTGGCAAGCTGCCTTGTGGTCGCTCTGATATGATCTTGGCAAGTTGTCCTAACTGGTTCTCGATCCCCTGAATTGATGCTTGTTGATTTTTAAGTGTTGTCTCAGTGTTTTGGAAACGTGTTTCTGACACCACTATGAATTTTTTAGCATCTCCTCAAGGTTTGGCTTCTTTTCCTGTGGATAAGGCTGTTGTTGGAAGTTTGGAGGGGGTTGTTGTCTCTGATTTCCTTGACCACCCCATGAAAAATTGGGGTGGTTCCTCCAACCTGGATTATAAGTGTTACTACAAGGGTTATTTTGAGGTCTAAAATTATTACCCATATAGTGAACTTGCTCGTTTTCAGTGCTCGGGTTGTAAGGTGGATATTCTGTATTTCTCATCCCTCATCCATTCATATCGCACTGCATAACTGGATGTACCTGCGAATAACCACATAAACCATCAATCTTTTTATTTAACATCTCTACCTGATTTGATAGCATGGTTATTGCGTCGAGGTTGAAAACACTAGTGGCTTTTGCTAGCCTTGTCCTCGTGACTTGCCACTGATAGTTATTCAGTGACATCTCTTCAATGAATTCGTAGGCAGTCTCAGGTGTTTTGTTATTCAAGGTTCCGTCGGTGGCTAAATCAATCAATTGTCTGGTTGAGGGGTTCACACCGTTGTAAAAGGTTTGGACCTATAGCCATAAGGGTAATCCATGGTGTGGGCACCTTCTCAATAGATCTTTGTATCTCTCCCATGTATCGTAAAGTGTTTCTAAAGCCATCTGCACAAAAGAAGAGATATCATTCCTCAACTTAGCCATTTTAGCCGGCGAAAAATATTTCAACAAAAATTTTTCGGTCATTTGTTCCCATGTAGTGATTGATCCTTGTGGTAACGAGTTCAACCACTGTTTAGCTTTATTCCTCAAAGAAAAGGGAAACAACCAAACATGAATGGCATCATCAGAAACGCCATTTATTTTGAAAGTGTTGCAAAATTCTAGGAAATTTTCCAAGTGATTATTTGGATCTTCATCCTACAAACCATCAAACTGAACAAATTGCTGTATCATCTGAATTGTGTTAGGTTTTAGTTCAAAATTATTTGCAGCAATAGCAGGTCTAAAAATACTTGACTCAGTTCCTGTTAAATTAGGTTTAGCATAATCATACATAGTTCGAGGAGCATGATTTTCGGCCACCTCTGGAGGTAGCGGATTATTCTCAGCCATCTCTTCAGTAGTATTAATTTCGTTTTCTTGCTCTTCTTGTATGTACTGTAGGCTTCTCCTTATTTCTCTTTGGTTTCTACGAACTGTGCTTTCAATTTCATTATCGTAAAGTAGAGGTCCTGACGGGTTTCTTCTAGTCATAAATTACATTACCTGCCAGAAGCAAAGAAGGAAATTTAGAAAATTAAAAATAAAATTTAATTGCAAAAATAAAATATGGCTAAAGAAATAAAAATTGAGCATTTTTAATATTTCAGTTCCTCGGCAACGGCGCCAAAAACTTGATCGTAGTGGGAAAGTCTTAAAATTTACATAATGAATGATCGAGCCTAGAAACTAACTATCACCACGATTGAGGCAAGCGCACCTATCGAGCAGTAGTATAGTTTAATGGCAAGACCGGAATGTCGAACCCAAGGGAACCAAAAGTACTAATACTAACTCTCTCTTTATTATTTAGCCTAAGAATTAAGGGAATTGTTGTTTAACCTAAAATTAACTAACTACTAAGCTAAGGATGCTAAGACAAAGAGAAGGAATTGGGAAAATACTTTTGAGAAAACCAATTGATTAAGACAATACCCTAGGAAGAATCCACCTAGACTTCACTTGTTATCTAACTTTGAACCAGACGATTTATTCACTTGACTTGATCTGTTCTTTCGAGGCTACTAACATCTAACCCTAGGTTGATTAATTGAGATCTCTTTCTAATTAAAACCCCTAGAATTGCATGAACTCGGTCTGTGGACTCCCATATTAGGTTTAGCCCTAATCCGGCAGATTTTCGTCATCCTATTTCTAGGGTTGCGATCAACTCTGCTTAACTATGCTAGATCTACTCTTAAACAGAGACTTTTGCTCCACTGCCTAAGCACATCAATACTTGAATCAATATCCTAAAATATCAAAACAAGAATTAAGAACACATAGTTAAGAACAAATCAAGTATTTATCATATAGTTCAGAAAACAATAACAAGATCCATCTTAGGTTTCATCCCCCTCAGGTATTTGAGGGGTTTAGTTCATAATCATAAAATAATACATCTCAGAAGAAAATATAAAACAAAACATAAGAAAAACCCTAAAACCCCCTGAAGGAAATTGAAGGGAAGATCTTCCGTCTTGAGTATGATTCCGACTTCTTGAGATGGATCAACTGGCTTTCTTCGAGTAAATCCCACAATTCTAGCTTCTCTGGCTTGACTCCTTGGCCTACCTGGACGCCCCCTCTTAGGTCACACTTAGGGTGTTTATATAGGCTTTCGAACTGTCTTTCTTCGCCCCTAAGTATCCTAATTCGAGTGGAATTAAAATAGGTCACGGTAGGGACACGCCCGTGGCACACTCCCATGTAAGTCGAAGCCAGGCCGTGTTCGGGTCTGCTAAAGAGGCACGACCGTGTGGCTTGGGCTCAAGCCGTGTCAATTTCATACTTTGGCCCATTTTCTCTATTTTTGGCTCGTTTCTTGTTCTTTTCATCCTCCGGTGCTTCCCTAAGTATAAAACATGAAATTAATGGATTAGGAGCACCAAATTCCACAATTCGGGGAATAAATCATCCAAAAGTATGCTAAATGTGGGATTAAAATATGAACATATTACGGTTTATCACCGACACAAGGGTGTTCCAGCATTGGTAGGCCGAGTCTCACAAGAGTGGTACAACACACTTCATGCACTCCCCAGGTGTGCAAGACAACTCATCGAATACCCTAATGGTATTTTCCAGCCAGAATTCTGCACTCTCTGGGTCATCATCTATATTCGCTCTAAATTCCTCAGCCCTTTGCTTTCATATTCTGTCTACCGGAGGTTTTTCTCTTCTAATAGTTTCCACTACTTAGGGAGTTGTAGTGGCAAGCTAGGGAATTGGAGGGGGTAGAGCGTTCGAGTTTGCACGAACAAACTTCGAATACCATACATTCATCATATGGAGGAAAGCTTCTCTAGCCCTTCCGCCCTGACTCAGTATCACGGGCCCACTTTCAACTGGCGCGGTCCCTTGTACTGGAGTCGGCGCATTACTTTCTACATCATCCGCCACTGCTCCGTCGGGATCCATTTACTATATAAAAACACATTTTAAATTATCAAGAGTCGTCACACTATCATAATTCATATATGGCATGTATAGCTAGACTTGTACACACGCTAGGTTAGTGATAAACCGTAAAAGTAACATATTTTAATCCTACATTTAGCATATTTTCAGATGATTTATTCCTTGATTCATGTAAAAGGTGCTTTTAATCCTTTCTTTTCATGTCTTATACTCAGAAAAGCACCCGAGGATGAAAAAAACGTAAAACGGGCCCAAAACGAAGAAAATGGGCCACATCACGAAATCCACACGACCTGGGCCCATGTCCACATGGCCGTGCCTCATTTATCTACTAGAACACGGCCTAATCATGATCCACAAGGTCATGCCCTATTCAACAGGTTCGAACACGACCTGGCCTCGAGTCACATGGGCGTGTGACATGGCTATGTCCCTGTCGTCAAAAAGAAGAATTTCACTCGGAAAAGGATACTTAGGGGCCAAGAAACATATTTCGAAAGCCTATATAAACACCCTAAGTATAACCTTGAAGGAGGCGGTTAGCTAGGCCAATGAGCCAAACCGAAAAGGTCAGATTTGTGGGAATCACTCGAAGATAGCCAGTTGATCCATCTCAAGAAGCCGGAATTCTACTTAAGACGGCGGATTTCTCCTTCAATTCCTTCAGGGGGTTTTAGGGATTTCTTATGTTTTGACTTATCTTTTCTTTTGAGATGTTTTCTTTTATTGTTATGAACTAAACCCTTCAGATACCTGAAGGGGATGAAACCTAAGACGGATCTTGTTATTGTTTTCTGAACTATGTGATAAATACTTGATTTGTTCTTAATTATGTGTGCTTAATTCTTGTGTTAATATTTCTGGGATATTGATTCAAGTTGAATGTGCTTAGGTAGAGGAGCAAAAGTCCCTACTTAAGAGTAGATCTAGCATACTTAAGAGATAGGGTGACGAGATTTTGCCGGATTAGGGTGAAACCTAATATGGGAATCCATAGATCGAGTTAATGCGATTCTAGGGGTTTTAATTAGAAAGAGATTTCAATTAATCAACCTAAGGTTAAACGTTATTCGCCTCGAGAGAGGGTTTAATATAACTTAGGGAGTCTTACGGATCAAGTCAAGTGAATAAATCGTCTGGTTCAGTGCTAGATAACAAGTGAAGTCTAGGTGGATTCTTCCTAAGGGTATCGTCATAATCAACTGAGTTTTCCCAACAGTATTTCCCCAATTCGTTCTTTTGTCTTGAGTCTTTAGCTTAGTAGTTAGTTAATTTTAGATTAGATAATAACTTCACTTATTTTAGGCTAGATAATAAAAAGAAAGTTAGTATTAGTACTTTTAGTTCCTTTGGGTTCGACAATCCAGTCTTGCCTAAGCTATACTACTGTTCGATAGGTGCACTTACCTCAATCGTTGTCAAAGTTAGTTTCCAAGTTCGATCATTTTCATCCATATAAATTTAAAACTCTGAAATCCAACGATCAGTTAGTCTGAGAATCGACTAAACTATAGCTCTGATACCACTAAATGTAACACCCCTTAGCCGTGTTTAACGCCGGAATAGGGTACGAGGCGTTACCTAACTCAAACACATACTAACATACATTTTCGGGTCATAAAAGTTCGTTTAAATTTTAAACTTTTCAAACTTCCTCTTAACGTCCTTCATATGGGCCTATGAGGCCCAAAACATACTTTAGAAATGGTTCGGTACTAAACTAGGCTCTTTAGAAAACTTTGGAAAATTTCACTAAAAATAGGAGCACACGCTCGTGTGGCAAGGGACACACATGTGTGGGCAGACCGTGTGGTCACACACGCCAGTGTCCCTAGCCATCTGGATTTATTTTTTCAATTTAAACCTATAAGGGTTTTCACACGGCCTGGCACACATCCGTGCCCATGGCCCGTGTCCCTCACATGGCCATGACATGCCCGTGTCTCCGCCCGTGTGTAAAATCCTTGACATTTTGTTTCTGACGTCATCAACTTAATAAGGTCGCACAGCCAAGGCGCACGCCCGTGTCCTTAGGCCGTGCAGCGAATTAAATTCCTAAAATCAAGTGCAGACTTCACACGTCCTGGGCACATGCCCATGTTGTATGGCTGTGTCATCCACATAGTTGAGACACATGGTCGTGCCTCAGTCTGTGTCGTTACTTCTGGGCATTCTATTTTACCAAATTAAGCTGCAGGGGACACACGGCATGACTACACGCCCATGGGATAGACCGTGTGTCACATACGGCCTAGATACACGCCTATGTGTCTACCCGTGTGGACAAAAACAAGGCTATTTACCAAGCCCTTTCTACCACCCTTACTTGCACCAACATAAGCCACATCAAATAACCTACTCATTCATGCATTAATATACCAAATACTCGACCATGCAATTTGCATGGCCTTATACAAAATGAATCAATCTTCAAGACAAGCCAACACATTTGGCCAAAACAATATGACACTTGACGAAGACCAAGTCCCTATACATGCAATACTCAAAATGATAAATCTAACTATAACAAATGTTCAGATTGATAGTGTGATTGAGCCTCCGACGTCCTTTGATCCCCGAGCTAGCTTGGCGACACTATAAGAAAATGGAAAAGAGAGGGAGTAAGCATAAAGCTTAGTAAGTCGCATGTAAATAATTAGCAATAATTTCCATGCATTATCATACTCATAGCATATTATAAACTTGAATATAATTCTCAATTGATTAAAGGCATAACTTACTCATTTTCATTCTTACTTATCATACAACCTAAATCGAGTTCATTTCTCATGAATTTTGTGTAGGTACCTGTATCACTTACAACATAGTCGTAACTTTTCTCACTTTTGGCACAAGCTCTAAATTTCCTGTGAACCAGTTGGAATACCAAAGGATACCCGACAAGCCTCACACAAAAGGGTACGATGCCGATGCCATGTTCCAGACATGGTCTTACACTGGCTCACATATCGAGGCCAATTCCATGTCCCAAACATGGTCTTACACTAGCTCTTGTCTCAATACAGATGCCATGTCCCAGACATGGTCTTACACTGGCTCTCGTGTTGTGGCCGACGCCATGTCCCAAACATGGTCTTACAGTAGCACACATATCATCGCCGATGTCATGTCCCAGACATGATCTTACACTGGCTTTCATAATGTGGCCGATGCCATGTCCCAAATATGGTCTTACACTAGCGCACATATCGCTTAAATGTCATGGCTTGGGTATCCAATCTATTCCTAAAGCTTAACCGGGAGTATATCACATCAACTTTCATCATGCATATTCATAGTAATAATAAAATATTTTATGCAATACCAGTTGTTTAATGCATAAATACAATAACGTTGTATTATTTACGTACAACTTACCTCGATATACAAAATATGAGCGTCTAGTTCGATTTAGTCCAATAGCTTGGTTTTCCCCCAGTCTAAGTCTTAACTCCGTTTTTCTTTATCTATAATGATAAAATTTACTTATTTAATCACCACATTAATCAAGACATTCCAAAATTCCTACTTTGGTAAAATTACCGTTTTGCCCTTAGACTTTCATAAAATTACGATTTTGCCCCTAGGCTCGTAAAACGATTTTCATCAAATTTCCTCATTAACCAAGCCTAGTCGAATCTATTTTGAGCTTATAGTAACTCACAATTCCAATTATTTCACACATTTACTACCTATTTTACAACCTTTACAAAAAGGTCCATTTTAGGTGTTTTCATGGAAACCTCTTTCACAAGAGTTGTTTATTTAACAACCAAGATTCATTTTCTTCCATAAAAATTCAGCAAGCAACACTAATTTCTCATGAAAAAACCCTAGACTTTCAACCATAGTGCAAAATAGTCCCCTCATTAGCTAGATTGTGCTACAAGGGTCCCAAAAGTACAAAAATTATCAAGAATGACCATTAAAATCACTTACTTGCAAGGATTGTAAGTTGCTGAACATTTCAAGCTTCCAAAACCCCTATTTTTCTGATATTTTCGGTGGATAGGATGAAGATGAAAGGTGATATCTTTTTTTTTCTTTATTTTGTTTTATTTCATCAATTAAGTCACCTAATTCCACCAACTTTGACCAATTTGCATTTTCTTGTCCCCTATGGCCGACCAACACTCTCCTAAGGGCCTAATTGCACATTAAGGACATCCAATTTAAGGTTCTATGGCTATTTAACACCTTTAGCTTGTAAAAAAAAACTTTTACACTTTATGCGATTTAGTCCTTTTTTGAAAATTAAGCGAGTAATCACTAAAATTAATTCACCAAAATTTTTATGTACTCATATAATCATGCTATAACACATAAAATAATATTAAAAATAATTTCTCTGACCTCGGATTAGTGGTTCCGAAACCACTATTCCGACTAGCCCCTAAATCGAGCTGTTACAAATAGAAATCTTTTTATCTTCCAGAATCACTCTTGGACAGCAAATGATGTGGTTAAGAGCTCTAGGTGCTGGGCGTGACAATATGAAGCACGCATGGGAACCAACAAAAGGAACAAACAAAGTTCGAATACTGCAAATCTCTCTGATAATATGTGGGTCATTCTTTCCACGGACGAGTTGTAGCCAGAGACTCTGGATATGCTGCTACAGGAGGCGTGGCTTGTGACCATGAAGGAAATTGGATTGTGGGATTCACCCAATTTTTAGAAGTATGTTCTCCGTTTGAAGCTGAAGTCTGTGGCATTCTTGATGGAATTCTCATTTTACTTAACAAGGGATATAGGCAAATTTTGATCCTGACTGATAATCTTGAAGTCGCTCAAACCTTGTCTGACTTGGATTTGGAAGATTACGGGATTACTGTACTCAGAAGGACTCAAGGAAATAATTGATTTGTTACAAGAAGATAAAGAAAATGGTTGTCTTATGTAGTTGATTTTATTCAATATCTTTTCATCAAAAAAAAAATCACATCCTTTTCAATAGAGATACAATAAAAATCAAATAGTTTTTATGAGTTTTCTTTATGAAATACCAACATATTATAATTTTTCAATATGATCAATTTAACTCGTACAACTTTTGAACATTAAAGATTTTATTTATTTTAACCCCATGTGATAACTTGATGGTTAAGGATTTCCATTGTTTTAGGTGTGGTTTAGGCTCGAATCATGTTAGTTGCATTTTTTATTCGAGTTTTGCTTTGTTATTATAATTCATCAAAAAAATATTTATTCAATCGTCATTTATTTTTTAATCATGTGGTTGAAAATTTGATTTGTTAATTTCGACGATAAAAATTCTATTTATTCTTTTTAGCAATTAATTTTGGTCAATAGTTTCAAAAACATAAGTCAAAGTATGGATCTTGAAATCAAATTGATTGAACACCACAAATCCCTGATTTATGTACGAACATTCAACAACTCAATCCATGCTAACATAGTAACATCCATATTTTTCCTACTCACAAAATTCAAAGAAAATGAGAAAACATAAAATAGAGAAATTAAAATAAAAAGACATTATTAAAGAAAAAAGGCATTGGCCATATGCTCGTGGATATCTCTAGCATGTGACAAATGGCATAATAAGCACCTTTTAATTCTAATAATTTGCACAGAAATAAGATAAAATATAATTGAGAGAAATATTGCCGACACAAAGATTGGTAGAGATTAGAACAGAATAACATTACTATAAAAAACCTCATAATTAAAATAAAAAAGGAAACCATCAATGTCTTTAAAAAAATGATAAAGAAAGATTTAATTATGAGTAAACGAATATAAAAATTATACGTTAATAAGTTGCTGATATTGTATGTAATTTAGGGTTAGATTTTTTATATTATTTTACATTAAATTAACTAAAATTAATATTAAAATGATTGATTTGTAGGTTGAAATTTTGGAAGAGGAGGATAGGGAGGCAGAAGGGAAGAAAAGAGGAATGTCCACCCACACGCACACATGCGTCTCATTTGCCTTTTGGCTTTTACCATTCAATTAATATATAAATAATAAAAAGTTGCGATGCACATTAAAAGTGTTCCAGTTGTTGCACGAGGGCCTCTTTTTTGTTCTCTTCTGCTTTTCTTTTTCTGCCAGAAATGAATTTCATATATATGGTAAGTACTTCAATTTTCTTCCCTTTCCATCCCCTTCCTCACATTAATTATTTTCTCTTCATTATTGATTCCCCCCACACATATTTTTCAATCATTGCACTCTCCACACATGCGTGCACTGTATGTGAACAAGGTTCACGAATTATTCTTCAATTTTTATTTCCTTTCAAATTATAAATTATTTATACTGTATTTTTTGCAACTCAATTACGTGCAAAGATTAAACTCATCACTCACACTAGATGTCGAAAGAGTCTATTGCTACTTCTTTAAAGCAGTGATTGAAATGATCGGGTTCAAACCTAATAACTCAATCATAGGATGATTGAAAACCCTAAACTAAAAGTGCGAAATAAAGGAAGAAGGGGAGGGGGGGTTAAGAGATTGTACTTGATTGAAATGATTGACAAATGGCTAGTTCATAATAGTGGTTGGCACTCGGCAATGTGTTACAAACTATGACGTGTTACTATTGGACTCGTACAATTTATCTGAATGATACTATTACTAACGAATCAGGTTGTCAAGTACCTGTAGGTCCCGTAAGATTGAAAATCAATGTTGCCTAACTTGTTTGCATTGAACACTCTTGATCGATGAACTTAGGCGGATGAATTGGTTTTCATCAGCTAAGGAGATGATGGTAAGGTGTTTGATAAATTGCGGAAATGAAGGATTGTCAGTATCTTAGATTGGCAAAGATTTTGAGGGTAGTGGATCCGCTTCACTGGGTAGCTTTAAGACCAAGTTTGTCTTCTTTGTTGCGACCAAAACTTCATAATGGGCAATATGCACTGTTGGTGAGGGCATTAGTAAATGAACCATCACAATCGGACTCGGACCCAATATTTATTTTATCTTCTATGGAAATTAATCTTAAACTTTTGCCCAAACTTTTTTGTATTTAATAAGATTTCTTCATGATATGTAGAGGTGTGCACGGATGGAAGTTTATCCAAATGAAATGATGGGTAGTTAGTATATAAACAAAATTGAATTATCTATATTATTGTACATGATGGTACTTGTTTAGTTGTTTCTTTCTTTTGTAAGTTTACTATTCAAATTCCTTTTTAAAGGCAAATGAGTTTATCTTTCACTCAAACAGGTCATATGATGAACCCAAGACTATTCCATTGATTTATGTGACTGGAGTGTACTTATCTTGACTTGAAAATCGAAAATTTTCACTCAATACCCGGGATCCTACACTTTAGTTGTACTCGAATACTAAAACCTTATTGGTACGTGCACTAAGGAGCATAGGTGTGCATTTCTTAGTCCCTTCCTTTTAGAAAATAGGTTAAGCCATGATTCACAATTTTTTTGTCGATAAATTTAGTGGGTTGTTTAGTTGTTATTCATGAAAGGTTAATTTAGTGGTTGTTATTCATTTTTTAAAGAAAAAACACGATAGAAATGCAGTTATTCAGTGTTCGGTTTTGTGTTCTAAATGTAATATCTTTTGTATATTTGTATTTTTTAAAATAAATTAATTAATAAAAATTCATTACTTACATTGATATTTTTTTATATAATGTCTTCAACGGTTTTTACATGCAAAGTAAAATGGAAGTAAATATTGGCTCACTAGTTATCTAACGCTTAACTAATACTAATTGGTACTATGTCGTTAAATCGTAATACGAAAAGACATCTTGTTTTAGTAGATGAACTCAAACATGTCATTAGTCTAATCCGAAATGAGCAAACCGATTGAAAGACTAATATGTTGTCTATCAAGTCCAATTGGGGATATACTTTATCTTGAGCATCAAAGCGGATGACTCCCAAAAGATAAATATATAGATGTGACTGACTGGACAAATAGTATAAAGGACAGGACCCAAGTAGAATAAATTTTGTATCAGTTTATTGATTTATTTACTTGTGACTTGTATACTTTGATACAAGTAAAAGCTTAAGTTCAAATATATAATAAACTGAAAGCTGGTGTACTGGATATATGACTTCTACAGTATGAATCATGTTGGGAGAATAGATTTATCCTAAAGAGATTAAGGATATCTTATGAAGGTAATATACTTATGACAAGGTTAATGAATAAGCACTTTGAGTAGTTTTCGTAATGGTATGTAATTAGGGAGAGCTCAATTGCAATACTATAGTAGAATGACTTTGTGACTAAATAAGTTTATATAATTAATAGGCGAAAAGTTTAAACTTAATTATAAATTATTTGATCCCTAATTATATATGTCCAATTAGTCCCTCTACTAGTTCGTTGAAATCATAAATGAATTGTATGTAGAAGAAAATTAAAAAAATGAATGAAAATGATGAAGTTAGAGAAATGGGTGGTATTCACAAACAAATGTACTTTCTCACACTAAGTATAGAATTGACTTGAGAATTACTTTAAGGTTTTCAAATTATTAATTAATTAATATAATTAAATAATTGAAGTTTGAAAATCGAATTAAATTAAGCAGTCATTATGAATCTAATTAATAAGTAGATTAAATATATGTTCTTATGGTAAAGTTGTTATGATTTTAACAGAATCAAAATTGGATTGAGAGAATTATTTAATTAAAAATTAATTTAGTTAATTTAATTAAATAAATAATATTCATTTTGGGAAACAGAAAACAAATAGTGGGTTAAATTAATTTATAAAGTGTTGGGTCAAAGTCTAGGAATCACATATAATTGAACCAAATACAAGAGAGGCCAAAATCCTCCCATCATAAGAGAGAAGGGTAGCAACCCGTCATTAGGGTGTGTCGTCCACCTCCTCTCTAGTTAGACTAGAAGAGTGTTTTCTATTTTGAATAATATTATTTGTTCAAGTCTTGTTCTCATATTTCTCTCTATAAATAGATGGCACTGGTAGAGCTATTCACACACAAGTTTCATATATTGTTATTTTGTCAAAAATTAGTGGAAATTTATTTTAGAATAAATTCTATTTTATGGGAATCACAATTTCTACTGATTTCTATTGAGAGAATTACTTTCCTATTAAAAGTAATTAAATTCGTTTCTGGTTTTGTGTTTGGTTTGTATTGCTTGAGCTCACACTCGATACAATTCGTGGTACAAGGATAGTAGAGAAGATCATTCGATTGAAAGCTGGGAACAATTCAAATTTACCTCGCACAAAGCACAAGACTTTTCGAGAAAAAAGTTTTTTTTACTAAAAATATCACAAACCAACTCGATTTTCAAAATTTTTTAAATTCTGTTGTAACTGAAAATTGATTTCTTAACCGAATTTTTCCAACAATTTGTATCAAAGTCAGGTTGTGTTATGTTTATAATATAAACCAATACTGGAATTTCTCTCTTATTCATGTTTGGTTAATTTTGATAAGATGTTGCATCTTTTAATTATATACATGTTTTGGGTTGTGTATATGAATGAATATATTTTTAATTATTTTATTATATATGATAAAGTAATTTTATCAAAGTTGTGATTCCTAAAAATTAAATTATATGTATCAATTTTTGCAGTGAATGCATTTTCTCACTAAGTACAAAAGATTACAAAAAAAATTAATTTAATTTCTTCGAATTATTATTTAATTGATAGTAATTGAATAATTGAAGTTCAAAATGAGAAATTAAATTATTTAATCATTATAGATTTATTGAATGAGGCAATTAAATTCATTTTCTCATAGATTCTAATACGGTAAAGTTGTTATGACTTTAATGGAATTAGAATTGGATTGAGAAAATAGTTTAATTGTGAAATTAATTAATTAATTAATTTTTTAAGAAATAAAAAATAACTATTGAGTTGGATAAAAATCCGATAACACATATAATTATACTCAATCCGCAAGATAGGCCCAAAAGCCCATCTCGAGGGGTGAGGGTGGCAAACCCTAGTTCCCCTTAGGGTTGTCATCGTCCCTTGTATTCTACTAGGAGTAGGGTACCATCTTTTCTATTAAAATATTATTGTTTATTTAAAATAGGAACTATGTATTAACATAATTACACAAGTTATTGAGCATCGTTATTCTGTCGAAAAATAGTGACAATTTATTTTTAGAATATATTCTATTTTTTCGATAAAAACTCCTAGTTTTTTGGTTCTATAGAGAGAACTACATTTCCCACTAAAATTTAAGAAAAGTTTCCATTCTGTGAACTTGATCCATTTTGTTTGAGCCCACACTCAAAGTAATTCTGTAACACTCCAAACCTGGCCCAAAAGTATAGACCGAATCTAGGATGCTACATTGATCACCGAAGTGACCATAAGAGAATTTAACAAAACCATTCGTTCAAAATTCCATTTTTGAAAATATTTATCTTGAAACAAACCATAACATTTAACCATTTAAAAATACCGTTCGCAAACGCAACAAAATATAATGTACGAACCAAGTTTAAAATAGTAATGGAAACACAGTATTATAAATCTTTACAATTCAAAACCAAATGTAAAACTAGAAAACATGAACTACTCAATTTCTATTCACAAGCTTGTCCGAGACCTCCGCGTACTGAGCCCAACTACAGAATCCAGAACTGTACCTGAAAGGGAAACAGAAGAGGGGGTGACCTACTCGAGCTCAGTGTGAGATCAAAACCAGTAACACTACGGAAACGGAAGCAGTACAGGCACAGAAACAGAAAAGTCTGGAAGCACTTCAACACAGAACATTTTTACAGACAAATAACAGTTGAGCGGATTCACCCCAAAGTAAACATACACCATATGTAACTCTACAGTCATATGGCCTAATCAGACACAGTAGTAGTAATTCTCAGTAGTTACAACCTAGGCCTAAGCCATTTTTCAGAATCAGAACCAGTTTGGCCGTAGCCTATCACACAAGGTTCTCTTAGGCACGAGTGCCTTTCGGTCGAGCAATACAATCAAACATTTTAGTCAATCAGACATTCAAATATTTCAGTTAAACATTCAATCAAATTCAATTACAGTATCACGTTCAGCCACAGTGTCAATCAATTGCATATGAGTGCACATGCGTTACAAAATAACCCACCCATCTAGCCAACACACCATCTCCGTCCATCCCTACACTTACTGTGAGGATTTAATCAACCCACCCATCCCTACGCTCCAAGTAGGACCTCAAAAAGCCCATCCAACCTTATATCCATATGATGTCCTCGCGGGTTGCCCGGCAATGATGATCATCAGCATTGTCCTCGACCCTCAGGGAATTGGGGCTATCAGTGTGTAGATAGACTGCCAGTCTCATATAATACGCAGCCATGCTAGCATATGATTTGTACTGTACAATACGGTAAACCGCGGTACAGACATGCAGTATGAACTGTCAGATCAAATAATGGTACGTAGCGTAGCTAACGTACATGCGGTATAGTGTAATGCAGTAATCCGCTATACCGATGAGTTGCAGTAAAACTGCCAAATCAGATAGTGGTACGTAGCGTAACTAACGTACATGCGGTACAGTGTAATACGGTAATCCGCTATACCGGTGAGTTGCAGTAAAACTTCCAGATTAGATCGTAAGTCTTCCTTCTCTTCAAAATCCCAACCCAAAATACTTTATATGCAGATGTATGTATGCAAATGTATGTATGCAGATGTATGAATGCGGATGCACCATTTCAGAATTCAATTTCAGACAATCATCCAGAAGCATTCACTTACAATCAGTCATTCAGTTACAGAAACGTGAACACTTATGCACTCAGATTCGGTACCTAACATTTCATACAACCAAGCACGAATAACACTTAAAACGCAGTTAGGGCAAAGTCATGTCAACCCTTAGTAAGCTTAGTCGAAGGTTGGAACACATAGAATGGCGATTGCACTTAAATCGCCTTATAATCAAAATTTGGCAAGTTAGGGCTACACGCATTGCACTTAAATTGCCTTATAATCAAAATTTGGCAAGTTAGGGCCACACGCCCGTGTGCTCCAGCCGTGTGGAGCAATCCAGGCCGTGTGGCGATCCAAACGCCCGTGTGAGGGGTAGCACAGAGCCCTGTGACAGAGGCACATGCTTGTGTGGTGCAGGGGCACGACCGTGTAAACAAGCCGTGTAACTCACTGTCTAATTTCACTAATTTAAGGTGCAGGGCAGACACAGCCGTGTGTCCCATAACACACACCCATGTGGAATCCCTAGGCCCCAAGTCAGTCACACGACCGTGTGTCCAGAAGCACACGCCCGTGTGGGAACCTTAATTTCCCAAATCTGTCACACGGTCGTGTGGCCAAACCGTGTGACTCCAAATCCCTAATTCCCAAACTCACACGCCCATGTGCCCATGGGACTCTACCGTGTGGATTCCGAAAAAATCCCCAAATCGACCACACGGCCGTGTGGCTAGGTCGTGTGGCACCCAAAATCGACTGGAAACCTTAGTTCCCAAATCCACATGGCTGTGTGCCTCTGGCACACACTCGTGTGGTCGTCGGGGCAGCCACAAAACCTCTCCAAAATAACCCCGAAAACCCCGTTTAAGCCACAATAACAGTCCTTAACCCTTACCCTATCAACATATATCAGAGAACAATGTTTTTCCTTCACTTTCATCAACTAAAACCCCATAACGAACGGGTTAGCATACGGTCAAGCAAAGTCGAAAGCAAAGACTCACAAAACGAAATAAACAGATAAGAACTGTGGACAAGGTTTGAATCCCACACCTATTTTGACGGCGAAAAAGATGACTGAGGAGCGAAGTTCTAGAATCCACAAACCACGATCGTTTTCAGAATAAGAGAAAAGCACAGAGAGAATAAAACCAAGAAACGTCCCAAAAGAAAAACAATAAGTAAAAATTAACATATATTAAACACATAATTTAATAATTATAAATAATCATAATTATTAACTTAAAAGAAACAAAACAAAATAAAAAGGTTCTCCCAAAATCGCGTACCCCAATACTCGAACCCAGAACCTCAAGGTGCACTAACACTCACTCAATCACTAGATCTGCAGGCCCATTCTGACACTAAATTGCAAAACTTAACTTATGTGTGCAACCTCCTTGCTGTCACTACACTCAAAACCTAGAACTTCTAGGCCCAACATTCGGGGCGTTACAAACTCGAGGTTCAAATATAGCGGAGAAGATTGTTCGGTAAAAAGTCAAGAAATAAATAAGCTTAAGTTTACATTTAAGCCTACATGGGTTACACATTTTAAGCCTTAATTCACTTACATTTACATTATTCTTTAAGTAATTTTTAATTAGTTTTAAGTCAATAAGTCCATTTTACAATTGATTTTAAATTATTTCATATTTTTTATGTTATTTTTAATGCTTTTGAATAAATAAGCTTTTACAAGGTCTTCTTGTAGGCATTGAATTGAGTTTGAATAAAAAAGCAAATTTGGAAGAGATGAAGTGAGGAAAAGATAGAAAATGAAATAACCACATTCTAGCCAAGAAGGTTGCAATATTGGATCTCAATGTTGCGACATTAGCCTGATTTCTCTAGAATTATTCTATTTCAATTATTATGGCATTTTGGTCTTTTCACTCCTAGCTCGAGGTTTTCCTAGAAAAGCCTTGTAAATAGTACAAGCTAGTAAGTATGCTTCCTAAGTTGTTTGAGGCTTAGTTTCAACTTTATAGTTTTGTTAGCCGCTCATACATTCAATTCATTTTGGGTTATCTCGAGCTAATAAAAGGATCAACTGGACATATATAATTAAGGCTCAAATCATTTGTAATTAAGTTTCGACTCTTCACCAATTAATTACAACATTATTTAACAATCGAGTCATTCTACTATAGTACCATAACTAAACTCTCCCTTATTATATACTATTATGAAAGTTACTTGATAAGTGCTAGTCCAATGACTTTGTCATAAGTATGCTACCCTAGGAGATCCTTAGTCTCTTTAGGATAAAATATGTTCTCCAAATATAATCTTATTTTATCCCATGGTATCCATTACATCTTCTGATATGAAAAAAATCAATTACTAACACATAGTAATTAAATAATTTATCTTATGAGAAACGACCCATGGTGACGTTCCTTTTTCAAAAACCATGTAATGCCAATGAGAGGATATCTTTTATCCTTATAGGGCTATGATTCCACTGTTTTGGTATGATGATACATCATGCAGAAGTTATATACCCAACGTATCAACTTTCATTTTCTTATCTATTTAAACTCAGGGTTACACGAAAGTATATGAGTCACACATACATAGGCCACCGTCCACTCAATATTAAGGTATATTACAATATGAACGTCACAAGTAGATAAATTCATAAACAGATTTAGATAAATTCAACTTCTGGGAGTCATTCGCTCTGGTACCCTAGACAATGTATCTCTCTAATTGAACTTAATAGACAACATAATAGTCTTTCAATCGATTTTCTCAATTTCTATTAGACTATGGACTGTTTAGTTATCTAATATATAAGTTATCTTTTAGCATTATGATCAGACCACATAATGCAACTTAATATTAATTAAGCATTAGATAATTAATGAGCCAATATTTGTTTACATTTTGCTTTGTATGCAAAATCTGTTGAGGACAGCTACAAATGATATTAATGTATAATGAAGTTTTATCTAAACCAGTCTATTCGGAAACTTACAAAATGATGAATTCACTGCACTTAGGGCACTAAATCCTAACATAAATATGTATAATATTATAATTATAACATTAAAAAAATATGTAACACTATTCATATTTATAACTTAATAAAATAAAAATATACATTTCTAAATATTAAACAAAAATAATGATATATTTTTTTAAAAAATTCTATACTATAATGAAACTTTTTAACTATCACAGTATTACATATCTCATTCAATTTTAAATTAGTTTTATATTAAATAATCCTAACAATGTAGGTGAACATATTCATTTTCTTTATAAAATTTATTTTTTAATTCAAAATAAATAAAATTATTTCTCGAATCAAAAAATTCTTGTATTTTTTCATTTAAGGTAAATCACACATCAGGTCACCCAATTATACTTAAGCTTTTTTTGTCACCTAATCATAAAAAGTTACAAAAAAGTTATCCAATTAATCACATACATCTTTTTTAGTCTAATTTCATTAAATATGGTTAAGTTTATAACGAAGCGATGATGTGGCAGTTCTAAAATTGATATGATAACAAATTTAACCCTTAATATCTATAGATTCTGTCCATTTGGTCATGATTCTAAAGAAATTGACATTTACCATTTACACATTGTCTCAATTTACTCCAAGTTCTAAAAATATAAAATTCTTTTAAGAAAAATTCTTTCTTTTCTCTTTGTTTTAGAATTAATGAATTATCAAAACTCATGTGATTGGCTTAGTGACCAAGGAATGTCCAACTATAAAACTCATTCGAGTTTGAGCCTCTAAGGGAACAAGTGGAATGCAACTTTATTTGGGCAGCTCCCATTATAAATGGTTTGTGCACCTAAATAGCTTTAAAGGATAAACCTTTTTCATATTTAACTAATCCCCTTTTATTGCAACATTCTCAGCTTTAGCATGCAAAACTACCTTGAATAAATTTAATTTAGTTCGGTTTTCATAATTCATAGTAAAAATAAAACTATTTTATTTGAGGGGTGGGAAAAGAAAGAAAAGAATGAATAGAGGTGATTAGGTTTGGGTAAGTAAGAAGGAAAGAGAAAACGGAAGAAGCCAGAGAGAATAAGAAGAAATAAATAGAAGTAAAAAAAAAATTAGTATCATGACCAAATCAAAACAATATGTAAATATTTAGGGTTACCTATTATTTTAAATGGATCAAATGGACACAATGTGTAAACCTTTAGGGTTATATATGTTATTATGTTAATTTTAGAACCACCGTATCATCTTTTCATTACAAAGTTAACGATGGATAACAAAAATGAACAAAAAAAGAAAAACACGATTAATTAAATGAACATTCTATAACTTTTTATAAGCAAGTGAACAAAAAACTTCAAATATAACTAGAAATTGTGTCACACGCATATGCGTGTGGAAACCACGTATTCAGAACATAGATGTGTGTTTAAATAATAGTATAAGGATACAATCAATAGATGTAACAAAGTATTCGCAATAAAATTAAAATGTATAAAAATAATAAAGTTTTATTATGCAATTAGCGTGGTTTTAAATTCCATCATGTCATGCCCCAAAATGTGGGTTAAAACTTCTGAGTTAAATTTGTAATTGTTGGATTTATTTTAATTTTCTGTTTGAGTGTGCAATTGGGCTTCTATTTGGGCTTGATCTATCAAAATGTCAAAAATCGTATCGATATTTACGCAAGTATCAATACATTTCTAACAAGTATCGATAATTTCATATTTTCTAGTGAAGGAAACCCTGGTGTGCCGAAACCCTGGGTATTTAAGAGTATTTTTGTTTGGCCGACCCCCACTTTTTCTTTTCCATTTTACCTAGCCCCCTTCTGTTTTCCTCTCTTCTCCTCTCCCTTAAGCCGTCTCTCCCCTCTCCTCTCTCTTCTTTTCTTTTCTTTTCTTTCCATTCTTCTCTTTTCTTCATAGCTACCAAACCTTCCACCACCTTTGAACCACCATATTTTTCATCCTCCTTGTCAAATCTTCAACGTTCGAATTAATGCCTTATCACCGCCGCATCTTACATCATCCTTGAGTCATCGATTTCACTCTTATTGTCAATTTACCTTTCTTCTTTTGAATCACTATTGATGTTAGGATTGTTGTTAGGATCGACCCGATTAAGCAACAAGAAAAAAATAGCGGAATAAATTGAGAAATTGAACACACAAATTTAACGTGGAAAAACCCCTCCAAAGAGGATAAAGAACCATGAACAAAGATAATTTTAACTAAAAGGGCAAAAGAACGAATAGTACAAAAGATGGATATAAAAATTAAACCCCAAAAACCCGAAAACAAAGAACGCTCAAAACATAAACACAAAATTCTCTAAATGTGTTATGAGTTCTAATCTCTAATGAGTGTATTTTCTAAGATTGTAAAAGAACCTATTTATAGGCTAAATTAATAGGTCAAATAAACTATGCTAATAATGCTAAATATATTATACTAATAAATATTAAATCTTCTAGAAAGAAAATATATTTTGTTTAACTTGACTTGCAAGCAATCTCTTAGAATTTAGGTCAACAACTCTAACAATCTCCACCTTGACATGAATTCTTACAATGCCATCTTTGTCAAAGCCCGCCACAGGCCTATTTTAAACTATGCAAGGAATTAACTGAGTCGAATCTGTGCTTAGAAGCTGGAAGACTTCTAGCCTTCGACTTGTGCACTGCCAAATCAAAACTAACCCGGGTTTGATTTTCACGAACACGGTGCCCTAACTTTTCAAAACCTATATCCAAAAGAGAACCTCTCTTCAACGAAATGGTCATACCTTTTTCCCTCCTATGACCAAGTTGTGTCCACTCCAAACGAGTTGACTTCAACTCTGTAATGGACGAGGGATATCTAATTTCACCTGTCACTGTAGATCCTTCCAAAATATAAAGACTACCGATTCTTTTACCTTTTAACAAAATGAGAGCTCCACGAGATACTTTAATATCGCTCGACTCGATGTTGATTCAGCATCCTTTCAAGTCTAAAATACTCAAGGAGATGAGATTCTTTCGTAAATCAGGTACATACCTGACATCTGAGAGTGTCCTAATCGTCCCATTGTGTATCCTAATTTTAACAGTACCAATACCAATTACCTTACTAGATGAATTGTTTCCCATGCGCAAAACTCCACCTTCAACAGGACTATATGTGGAGAACCATTCTTTATTGGGACACATGTGAAAAGAACATCTCGAATCTAGGATCCACTCGGACGTAAGCTTGGAATTATCGCTCGTTGACACTAACAAGAAATCTTCACCGCTTTCATTAGCCAAATTAGCACCAGCTACATCTTCCTCGTTACTCTCAATAGCTTTTTTATTTTGCAGTTTATAACAATCTACTTCGTCATGACCTAACTTTTTACAATAGCGACACCTTTTGTCTCGTTTCTCTGATGCTACCAAAACAAAAGCTTGCTTATCTACCTTGTTATCCAAACTAAACTCATTGTCGAGTTTGTCTCTACTCAACAAATGACCCTTCACATCTTCGAACGAGAGTTTGTCTTTGCCATAAATTAGGGTCTCCCTGAAAGACTTGTATGAAGGAGGTAAAGAGCACAATAATAGCATAGCCTGATCTTCATCGTCAACATGAACCTCAACATTCTTTAAATCATTTAAAAGAGTAATGAATTGATTGATGTGATCTCTAAGAAGCTCACATTCATTCATGCGAAACGTAAACAGACGTTGTTTCAACACTAAACGGTTAGCCAGAGACTTAGTCGCATAAAGAGTTTCTAACCTTTTTCACAAGGCGGATGAGGTTTTCTCCATCAATACCTCCTGCAATAAGGTATTCACGAGGCATAAATGGATTGCAGACAAGGCCTTTTCATCAAGCTCTTCCCATTCTGTTTGATTTAGATTCTTAGGCTTTTTCCCAGTAACAACCTTTTTCAAATCGATTTGAACTAGAATTACCATCATCCAAACTTACCACAGATTGAAATTTGTCTCACCATCGAACTTCTCAATTTGAAACCTTGTTGCTACCATCTCTGAACGGACTGATCTATGAAAATTAAACTAGCTCTGATACCACTTGTTAGGATCGACCCGATTAAGCAACAAGAAAAAAATAGCAGAATAAATTGAGAAATTGAACACACAATTTTAACGTGGAAAAACCCCTCCAAAAAGGATAAAAAACTACGGGCAAATATAATTTTAACTATAATGGCAAAAGAACGAAGAGTACAAAAGATGGAGATAAAGACTAAACCCCGAAAACCCAAAAACAAATAACCCTCAAAATATAAACACACAATTCTCTAAATGTGTTATGAGTTCTAATCTCTACTGGTGTATTTTCTAAGGTTGTAAAAGAACCTATTTATAGGCTAAATTAGTAGGTCAAATAAACTATGCTAATAAATGCTAAATATATTATGTAACACCCCTTACCCGTATTCGACGCCAAAGCAGGGTACGAGGCGTTACTGGACTTATATGCAAGCAATCATACAAAACCGAGACATGATTTTCCACTCAAATTTAAAACTTTTCATAAACATTCATATCACCCCTTAAACGAGCCTACGAGGCCCAAAACACATCTTAGAAATGTTTCGGGATCAAACCAAATTCTTTAGAAGACCTTGGAAAATGTCACTAAAAATAGGGGCACACGCTCGTGTGACTTGATAACATGGCCATGTCGAATGATCGTGTAACTCACACGGCCTAAACATATAGGGATCCACCCGTGTCCCACACCCGTGTGGATTTATTTCTCAATTCAAACCTATAAGGGTTTTCACATGACCTGACACACGCCCGTGCCTATGGCCCGTGTCTCTCACACGGTCATGACACGCTTGTCTTCAGGCTCGTGTGCAAAAACCTTGACATTCTGTTTCTGGCGTCATCACCCCAATAAGGTCACACGGCCAACGCACACGCCCATGTCATTAGACCGTGTGGTGAATTAAATTCCTAAATTCAAGTGCAGACTTCACACGGTCTGTGCACACGCCCATGTCCTATGGTTGTGTCTTCCACACAGTTGAGACACACGGCCGTGTCTCAGCCCGCGTAATTATTACTGGGCATTTTATTTTGCCAACTTAGGATGCAGAGGGACACATAGCCAAACCACACGCCCACGAGGCAGACTGTGTGTCACACATGGCCTAGACACACGCCCGTGTGTCTACCTTTGTAGACAAGAACAAGGCTATTTACCAAGCCCTTTTTGCCAGCCTTGCTTGCACCAACATAAGCCACATCAAGCAACCTATTTATTCATGTATAACTATACCATTTACTTAACCATGCAACATGCACATTCATGAAAAACATCAACATTTCATATATTAATAAGAAATAGCCATCAACTATGGCCTTACACAAAAGAATTCATCTTCAAATAAGCCAACACATTTGGCCAAAACAATATAACATTCGACAAAAGACTAAGTCCCTATACATGGCATACTAAAAATGCTAAATCTAACTATACCAAAATGTGTGGATAGTGTGGGTGATCCTCCGACAGTCTCCGTATCCCGAGCTGGCTCTTTGACACTATAAAACAAGGGAAAAGAGAAAGGAGTAAGCTTTAAGCTTAGTAAGTCTATATGTAAACAATGAACATCATACCGCATACTTATCAAACAAGAACATTACATACTAATCAAAAACAATTTAGATCCTCGTAATTGTACTTACTCATTTCAAATCTTACCACATTCCAAATGCATATAATAAACATAGCTCACATTTACATGCACTTATACCCTACACCTGTCACCACATAACCACAAATAATTTCACTTAGTCAAAGTTTCTCGATGAACACTTTGGAATAATACCGGATACACAGTGGTTTCGCACACAACCCACCCTTAATAAATAACGTGGTGGTATCTCACACCGCCCACCAATAATCATATAACACGGTGGTATCGCACACAGTACACCAACGATAATAAATATGGTGGTATCACACACAGCCCACCAACGATAATAAATACGGTGGTATCGCACACAGCCCACCAACAATAATAAATACGGTGGTATCACACACAACCCACCAACATACACTTATGCATAGATTTTATCTGTATCATTTTCCTATTCCGAAGGTTCATCCGAGAGTTTCCTCCCTTTCTAATCATTTTAATGGATATCAATAATATTCATTCACATTTCACACAATGCATAAATATGTAGAAACACAAGTAAAACGGATGTATTATTTACATATAAACTTACCTCGATACAAAATATGTCAATTTGAAGTTTAGTCCGAAACCTTGCCTTTTCCTAGGTCAAGGTTGATTCCACGTTCTTCTTGATCTATAATGATAAAATTTACTCATTTAATCACCACATTAATCAAGACATTTTAAAATTTCTACTTTGGCAAAATTATTGTTTTGCCTTTAGACTTTCACAAAATTACAATTTTGCCCCCAGGCTCGTAAATCGATTTTCATTAAATTTCCTTATTAACCAAGCCTAGCCGAATATATTTTAAGCTTATAGCAACTCACAATTCCAATTATTTGACACATTTACTACCTATTTTACAACCTTTACAAAAATGTCCATTTTAGGTGTTTTCATGGAAACTCCTTTCACAAAAGTTGTTTATTTAACAACCAAGTTTCATTTTCTTTCATAAAAATTTCAGTAAAAACATGAATACTCACATGGAAAAACCCTAGACTCTCAACCATTTTGCAAAATAGTCCCCTCATTAGATAGATTATGCTACAAGGGTCCCAAAAGTACAAAAATTAACAAGAATGATCACCAAAATCACTTACTAGCAAAGGTTGAAGTTGCTGAAAATTTTCAAGCTTCGAAACCCCTATTCTTGTTGATATTTTCGGTGGAAGAAGAAGAAAAATGGAAAAGATGATAGCTTTTCTTTATTTTATTTTATTACTCAATTAAGCCACCAAACACTACACCTAACCATTGACCAAGTCATTTCTTTGTCCCTATGGCCGGCCATCACCCTAAATAAGGCCTAATTGCACATTAAGAACCTCCAATTTAATATTCAATAGCTATTTGACACTTCAAATTAGTAAAACACAAATTTCACCATTTATGCGATTTAGTCCATTTTCGAAATTAAGTAAGTAATCACTACAATTAATGCACCAAAATTTTCATGCACTCATATAATCATGCTATATCCTATAAAATAATATTAAAAATAATTTCTCCAACCTCAGATTAGTGGTTTCGAAACCACTGTTCCGACTAGCCCCAAAATCGGGATGTTACAACTCTCCCATTTTAGGGATTTTCGTCCTCGAAAATCTTACCGATAAAGAGGTTTGGGTACTACTTTCTCATGGCTTCTTCCAGTTCCCACGTAGCCTCTTCTAAACCATGTTTTTGGCACAACACTTTCACTACGATTATACTTTTTTCCTCAATTGTTTAACGTCTCAAGCCAAAATCTTTATTGGTTCCTCATCATAAGTCATATCTGGTCGTATCTCTATTTCTGTAGGAGAAAGCACATGCGAAGGATCGAAACGATATTATCTCAACATCGACACATGGAACACATTGTGTATTCCTCCAACTCCGCTGGCAAAGCTAACCGGTAAGCTACTGGTCCAATCCTTTCAATAATCTCATACGGCCTAATGAAACGTGGACTCAATTTGCCCTTTCTACCAAATCTCAATATTTTCTTCCACGGGGATACTTTCAAAAAACCTTTATCACCCACCTAAAACTCAATTTCCTTCCTCATTAAATCCGCGTATGACTTTTTTCGGTCTGAAGCAGCTTTCAAACTATCACGGATCACTTTCACTTTCTCTTCTATTTCTCTAACTAAATCGACCCCGTGAATTTGCTTCTCACTAAGCTCGATCCAATACAAAGGAGTTCGACACTTGCATCCATATAATGCTTCGTACGGTGTCATCTGTATACTCGACTGCTAACTGTTGTTGTAGGCAAATTCGTCCAAAGATAGATATTTTTCCCAACTACCTTCAAACTCTAAAATACAACATCACAGCATGTCTTCGAGAACTTGAATCACTCTTTCGGATTGACCATCAATTTACTGATGGAACGCGGTACTAAAATTCAATTTTGTACCCAAGGCTTCTTGCAATTTTTTCCAAAACCTTGAAGTAAACCTCGGATCTCTATCTGAAATAATGGACATAGGAACCCCATGCAATCTCACAATTTCGGCAATATATAGCTCAGTCAACTTGTCAAGTCAGTAATCAGTATGTACTGGTATTAAGTGAGCCGATTTTGTTCATATATCATCAATAACCCACACGGCATCTTTCTTTTTCTGAGTCGTAGGTGACCCTGTTACAAAATCCATCGTGATTCCGTCTCATTTCTATTCGAGAACCATTACTGGCTGAAGTAAACCCGAAGGTACCTGATGCTCGGCTTTCACTTGTTGACAGATTAAACACTTTGTCACGAACTCATAGATGTCTCTTTTCATACCCAGCCATAAATACAACTTCTTCAAATCATTATACATTTTTGTACTGCCCGAATGTACTGACAAACAACCATTGTATGCCTCTGGTAAAATTTTCTGAACTAACTCATCATCTTTCGGTACACATACCCTATCATGAAACATCAAACAATCATCTGAACCGACCCGAAAATCAAAGTTACTTCCCGATTCACACTGAGCTCTCTTAGCTTGCATTCCACTATCATTCTTTTAGGCTTCACAAATTTGCCGAAGAAACAACGGTCTAGCCCTTAACTCGGCCAAAATCGAACCATCGTCAGACAAAGCTAAACTCGTACTCATAGCTCTCAAAGCATACAGGGATTTTCTGTTCAAGGCATCTGCGACTACATTCGCTTTCCCCGGATGATAATCAATCACTAGCTCATAATCTTTTAATAATTCGAGCCACCTCCATTGTCACAAATTCAAGTCATTTTGGTTATCAGGTACTTCAAACTTTTATGATCGATAAAGATTCGGCATTTCTCACCATACAAATAATGACGCCAAATCTTCAAAGCAAAGACGATGGCGGCTAATTCCAAATCGTGCGTCAAATAATTCTTTTCATGTGGTTTTAGCTGTCTCGGGGCATAAGCTATTACTTGGCCCTCTTGCATCAACACACAACCAAGACCATTCACCGACGCATCATTATAGATCACAAACTCCTTTCCTGACTCGGGTTGTACCAAAACCGGTGCTTCAGTTAATCGTGCCTTCAACTTCTCGAAACTTTGTTGACATCTATTGGTCCATTCAAACTTAACATTCTTTTGCAACAACTTAGCCATAGGAGAAGCAATCATTGAAAATCCTTCGACAAAACATCGATAATACCCGGCTAAGCCCAAAAAAGCTTCGAATCTCTGACACATTCCTCAGTGGTTTCCACTCAACAATAGCCGAGATCTTACTCGGGTCGACTCTAATTCCATCACCTGACACAATGTGTCCTAAAAATCTGACCTCTCGGAGCCAAAACTCACTTTTGCTAAACTTAGCATACAACTGCTTATCTCTTAAAGTCTACAAAATAGTTCTTAAATGCTCCACGTGCTCACTCTCATCCTGAAAATAAATTAATATATCATCAATAAAGACAACTACAAACTTATCCAAGTACGGTTAGAAAATACGGTTCATTAAATCCATAAATACAGCAGGAGCATTCGTTAAGCCAAAGGGCATGACGTGGAACTCGTAATGACCATACCTTGTCCGGACTGCAGTTTTCGATACATCTTGTTCCTTAACTCTCAACTGGTAATAACCAGACCTCAGGTCTATCTTAGAAAACACTATGGCTCCTTTCAATTGGTCAAACAAATCGTCGATCCTTGGCAAAGGATACTTGTTCTTAACTGTAACCTTGTGGAGCTGTCTATAGTCTATACATAACCTCATCGATCCATCTTTCTTTTTCACAAAAAGTACTGGGGCACCCCACAGAGAATAGCTCAGTCTTGCGAAACCTTTATCCGTCAACTCTTGTAACTGAGCCTTCAATTATTTTAACTCCAACTGTGCCATCCTATACGGGGCAACTGAAATAGGTGCCGTACCAGGTACCAACTCAATACCAAACTCAACTTCCCTAACTGGAGGCAATCCAGTTAACTCTTCTGGAAAAACGTCCGGATATTCGCATACCACAGGCACTGATTCAATCTTTACTTCTGACTCTTGGGTATTTAACACAAATGTAAGATAGGACTCATACCCTTTTCTCATACATTTCTCAGCTACCATAGAAGAAATCATTACAGGCAAGCTATCCGATTCACCTAATTCAACCTGAATAATATCTCCATTTACACATCTCAGTTCAATAAACTTACTACTACATTTTACTAACACATTATGAATAGTCAACGAATCCATGCCAAGAATTAGGTCAAATTCATCAACGGTAGTAGCATGAGGTTAGCCAGAAAATAATGGCCTCTAATCATCAAGGGACAGTTTCTACACACTTTGTCAACTATCACGTGCTTGCCTAACGGGTTTGGCACTTTTATCACAAATTTTGTAGACTCAACAATCATATTCATGCTAGACACCAATTTCATCCAAACATATGAATGATTAGACCCCGGGTCAATCAAAGCAACAACAGAAATATCATGAAGAGAAAAAGTACCCGTAATAACATTTGGGGATGATGCCTCTTCGCGAGCGCGAATGACATAAGTCCTTGCAGGCGCTCTATCTCACAGTAGAATCTCTAGGCCCACCTCTACTGCTAGCCCCACTTCCCGGGTTCTTCTGTGGTCTACCCCTCGAAGGTACATTACTCGCTCTCACTTTTTGTTTTCTGTCTTTCTCATCCATCTCAGGACAAATTCGAATGAAATGGTCTAGTGAACTGCACTTGTAGCAAGCTCGATTGTTTCCCCAACACTCTCCAATACGTTGTCTACCACAATTCTGACACTCAGGTTTATTATACTTCGCATTACCCACACTTGCCATCGAGGTGGCTTGAACTCTGGAGCCCGAATATGTTTTACCACGATCTCAGTGTGAATACCCAGCTGAACTGGTCGTCCGAGGGTTCGTTTCTTTGGACCTCTTTGATTGGGATTGGAACGACTTACTCATCGGCCTCTTCCTTGTATCTCGGGCCTCAATCATAGCTTTTCTCCTTTCCTTATTCAACTCTTCAGCCTCACAAGGTCTATCAACCAATACCACGAATTCTATCAACTCTAGAATCCTGACTAGCAATTTAATATCCTCGTTCAGCCCATCTTCGAATCTTTTACACATAATAGCTTCAGTAGATACACACTCTTGAGCATACTTACTGAGTCTAACAAATTCACGTTCATACTCTGTCATAAACAGTTTTCCTTGCTTCAATTCGAGGAACTCTTTCTGTAACACCCTTAACCCGTATCAGTCGTTGGATTAGGGTTAAAGGGCATTACTAAACATAATACAAACCATATCAAATTTTTACAACACAAGCAGACATATTCGAATACATAAAGTGTACTGTGATTTCATGAAATACTTAACATTTATATATACTTAATATAAGCCATTTAACCATATCCACATAGTAGTATGTTTCAACAAAAATCCTTAACACTCGGCCGAATATACATTTTTCCATACAAAGTAATTCTCCAAGTTGATTTGTTTTTTTTTTTTTAATTCTTGCATTTCATTAGTAAACATTCATCAATCCCTGACTCAAACATCATCAATTACCACAAGTGTCGACTTACTACATCACAACTTATAAGGCTTTAAAAGATACTTCATATCAAAACATATAATTATACTTGTGCATATAATGAACTCACATGGCAACCGTACTTATAATCTAAGCATGATACAAAAATCAAATATATTACTAGCACATGTATACATACTTTACCGATTTTATTTCTATAAAGATTAAGCATCATGGTCGAATACCATTAAGGCCATATTACCATAATTTGGCCATTTCACTAACAAATCACGTAAACTGAATTGAACACACATGCACCAATGCCATTCAAAGATGCATCACTATACATAACAAATTCTTTACCAGATTCAAGCTGGACTAACACTGGAGCTTCGATCAAAAGAGCTTTCAACTGATCAAAACTTTTCTGACCATTCAAACTTAATATCTTTCTGTAATAGCTTTGTCAACGGGGTAGCTATCATAGAAAAACCTTTGACAAATCATCTGTAATAACCAGCGAGTCCCAGAAAGCTCTGAATTTCAGAAACATTTTTCGGTGGTTTCCAATCAAGTATAGTCGATATTTTATTCGGATCAACCCGAATGCCTGATGCTGAAACAACGTGACCCAGAAAACTGACCTCATTCAACCAAAACTCACACTTACTAAACTTTGCATACAACTGTTTATCTCGCAAAGTTTGTAGCACAAGTCTTAGGTGTTCATCATGCTCGGTTTCATCTCTGGAGTAGATCAGAATATCATCAATAAACACTACCACAAACCGATCCAAATATTGTTTGAAGATCCGATTCATCAAATCCATAAAAACAGCAGGTGCATTAGTAAGTCTGAAAGGCATAACCAAAAACTCATAGTGTCCGTACCTCGTTCGAAAAGCCGTCTTTGGCACATCGGAATCTCTGACTCGCAACTGATAATAACCCGACCTCAAATCTATCTTTGAAAATACTGAAGCCCCTTTTAACTGGTCAAACAGGTCGTCAGTCCGTGGCAACGAGTATTTATTCTTTATAGTTACCTTATTGAGCTGTCGGTAATCAATGCACATTCGCATAGTCCCATCTTTCTTTTTCACAAATAAGACTAGTGCACCTCAGGGAGAGAAACTCGATCGTGCAAAGCCCCTATCTGTTAACTCTTGCAACTGTGCTTTCAACTCTTTTAATTCCGTAGGTGCCATCCGGTACGGAGCTATCAAAATCGGAGTCGTCCCTGGTACTAATTCAATACCAAACTCTACCTCACGAATAGGTGGTAAACCCGGTAATTCCTCGGGAAACACATCTGGATATTCACACACGACTGGAACGGACACAATCTTCTTTTCAGTCACTTTACTGCCAAGCACATAAGCAAAGTAAGCTTCATACCCTTTTCTCATATACTTCCGAGCTAGCATCGAAGATATTACCGCTGGTAACCCATTCAGATCATTAGATTCAATCCGAATAATTTTACTATTCTGACATCTCAAATCAATGGTCTTTCTTTTGCAATTAACAGCAGCATCGTGCAAAGTCAACCAGTCCATTTCTAGAATTATATCGAATTCATCGAAAGGTAACAACATCAAATCGGCTGGGAAACATGAATCCCTAATCATCAACGGGCAACTTTTACACACTTTGTCAACTAGAACGCACCGACCCAAGGGGTTTGATACTCGAATCACAAACTCAGTAGACTCAACAGGTAAAGTCTTACTGGATACTAATGTTTCACACACATAAGAATGAGTCAAACCAGGATCAATCAATGCAATAACACTAGTATCATAAAGAGTGAAAGTACCGGTAATAACATCTGGGGAAGAAGCATCCTCACGAGCGCGTATAGCATATGCTCTAGCAGCTGCACGAGCCTCCGACCGAGCTGCTGTATCTTTTGTCCCCCTCTGGCTGCCACCTACGTTACCCGAATGTCTGGGTGGTCTACCTCGTGCTGACACGTTGCTCTGTCTCACATTTTGAACAGTGTTTTGCTCGGCTAGCATCAGGCATTCTCTAATAAAGTGATCCATCGACCCACATTTAAAATAGGACCGATCATGCAATCTACAGTTCCCAAAATGCCATTTTCCACAATGTTTACACTCAACCTGATTCTGCTAAACATTACCAATGCTAGCCATCGAAGTAGCTCTAGAACCCGCAGAAGGTCGGTCTCGATCCTGTCTAGAAAAGTCTGAAGTAGCTTTATGTCGACTGGATTCCTCTCTGAACTTCTTTGATGCTGAATGAAAAGTCTTACTCGATGATATTTTTCGAATGTCTCTAGCTTCAAACTCAGCTTTTCTTTTCTCTTTTCCAAGCTCTTCGGCTTTATAGGCTCGTTCGACAAGTACCATGAACTATTTAATCTCGAGTATGCCGACCAGCAACTTAATGTCTTTATTCAGACCGTCTTTGAATCTTTTACACATAGCAGCCTCAGTTGATACACATTCACGAGCATATTGGCTCAGTCTTACAAATTTCCGTTCATACTCAGTCACGGTCATACGACCCTGTTTCAATTCCAAAAATTCTTTTCGCTTTTGATCGATGAATCTCTGACTGGTATACTTCTTGCGGAACTCAATCTGAAAGAATTCCCATGTCACTTTCTCCTTCGGAACCACCGATACTAGTGTATTCCACCAGTGATATGCGGTGTCCCGTAATAAGGATATAGCACACTTCAAGCATTCATCTGGAGTACAAGATAGCTCGTCGAGCACACGGATAGTATTATCAAGCCACAGCTCAGCTCGTTCCGCATCATCATCATCATTAGCTTTAAATTCTTCAGCCTCGTGTTTCCTGATTTTATCAACGGGGGGCCTACTAAATCTCATCGGATCTATCATCGGAGGTGTTGAAGGTATCAGAGATGGATTATTCGGGGGTGGAGGTTGTTGCACAGCCGGATTAGTCTGGACATATTGAGTAAACCATTCGTTCATCATCTGATAGAAGGCTTGCTTAGCCTCCCCCTCATGGCTACTCGAGATAGGTCGAGAGTCTACCGGCGCTGACCCATGTGCGAGATCAGGCGCTACGCTCTCAACATCATCAGCTACAGCTCTGTCGGGATCCATTTACTATATAAAAATCACAATTCAAATGTCAGAAGTCACCACACTATCGCATTATAATTTAAGGCATGTATAGCTAGACTCACACGCGCTACGGTAGTCCTAGAATCGACTAAATCGTAAGCTCTGATACCAATCAAATGTAACACCCTTAACCCGTATCAGTCGCCGGATTAGGGTTAAAGGGCATTACTAAACATAATACAAACCATATCAAAATTTTTACAACACAAGCAGACATATCCGAATACATAAAGTGTACTGTGATTTCATGAAATACTTAACATTTATATATACATAATATAAGCCATTTAACCATATCCACATAGTAGTATGTTTCAACAAAAATCCTTAACACTTGGCCGAATATACATTTTACCATACAAAGTAATTCTCCAAGTTGATTTGTTTTTTTTTTAATGCTTGCATTTCATTAGTAAACATTCATCAATCCCTGACTCAAACATCATCAATTACCACAAGTGTCGACTTACTACATCACAACTTATAAGGCTTTAAAAGATACTTCATATCAAAACATATAATTATACTTGTGCATATAATGAACTCACATGGCAACCGTACTTATAATCTAAGCATGACATAATAGATACAAAAATCAAATATATTACTAACACATGTATACATACTTTACCGATTTTATTTCTATAAAGATTAAGCATCATGGCCGAATACCATTAAGGCCATATTACCATAATTTGGCCATTTCACTAACAAATCACATAAATTGAATTGAACACACATGCACCAATGCCATTCAAAAATCGAATGTACTATTCAAATGCTTATCCAATAATGATACATATTGCCGAATACAAAATTTATAAGATAAATTCATGCTTTTATACTACACATCCACAAGCAATGTATACCAAAATACATTCCCTACTTGATAAACCACTACATATATTCACTTTCAAGAGTTAGCAAAAATTCATATTTAACGATTTCACATCAAACATACCTATACGAACTTTCATACTTGGCATGATTTATAACATATCCATACTCTTCATCTAAGCAAAACATGCATACTTAACTTGATCATAACTTGCATAATTTTAGATTATTTAATAATAAAACAAGCCATTTTCGCATGTCTTATATACATCAACAAAATGATATTCAAGCATTAAGCTAGCCTATACATGCCTTAAGTTCGAAATCTAAACTTTAAAGGTACCAAAACAAGTCGATAGTGTGGATGACTTCAATGACGACCCCCTGAGCTCGTAGCTTGACCAAAATCTATAAAACAGAGTGAAAAACACACAGAGTAAGCTACTAGCTTAGTAAGTCTTAAGCCATTAAAAATAGTTCAAACATTTAATATCAACTAAACTTTAACAAAAGTCAGATGGTATCTCATTGCCGAACCCCAATGCATTGTTTAGCTACACATACTTCATTATCTTACCTTAAACAAATAATTTACTAACTCGGTTCAAGATCTAATAGTACGTATAAACTTTCAGCCATATGCTCATTTCATATGCACATCATTCATTGAAGCCACATACAAGAACTTATATATATACTTATCCATTCAACATTCGAATATCTAAGTATTTAATATACATGAAAAAAATATTATAATCACATACCAAAGGCTGAATATGCATATACAATATTTAGTCACATTCTTGCTCAAATGACACACACATATATGCCTACTTATTTGATCGGATATAGAAACTCAATTAAATATCTTATAGGCACTTACCTGTATGGCCGAAAATAAATATCTCGTAATAACAACTTACTTGCTCTATAAGCATATCACATTGCACTCTCATAAGCCACAAGTTGATATTCTATCACTGGTATTAAACCTGCTAGGCATAAGCCTGAATTTTTCACACCGACACTAAGCCTGCTAGACCTGAGGTCTGATATCCTTTCACCGACATTGAGCCTGCTAGGCAATAAGCCCAATATATATTCACCAGCCCAAGGCTTGCTAAGCTCAAAGCCCGAATAGTAATACTTAAAGATATCTCACATGAATCATTTCACATATCAAACTATTTTCTCATAGAAATCTCATTGTACAATTATTTAAGTACTTCTAACATTTGAATAATTCAACCAAACCACATATTTTCTTAATCAAATTCAGCAATTGTATATATAGTCTCAATGATTTCCAATTTCAGCATTTATCAAGTTACGTAAATAATTTACGACACGTATTCACTTAGAGACTTACCTGGACTATCGACGGACGACAAAGACCGGCTATTCGTTAACTTTCGCTTTTCCCCGATCCAAGTCCCTTTTTCTTTGTTCTTGATCTAAACGTATTCAAAATAAGCTCATTCAAGCACAATTCATTTCAATTTAATCCAAAAAAACATAAATGGGCAAATTACCATTTTGCCCCTCATATTTCACACTTTTACAATTTAGTCCTATTTGCACAAAACACAAATTAAGCAAAATTTCACAACAACCTAGCTAGGCCGAATCTTCCATATGATCATATAAGTCCCTACATTTTATTTATTTTGCATTTTAACCCCCCAAAAATTCATTTTCTCAATTTAGCCCTATTTAGCTAAATTCATCAAAAATTCAAGAACAAAGTATGTTCATCAATCACTTATCTATCATTTAACACCATAAAACATCACATAACTCAACATAGCATCAATGGAATTATACACAAACATCATCAATTCATGAAATTGAGACATGGGTTTTAAAGCTTTCGAAGTAACGATTACAAAAACGTAGAAATTATCGAAAACCGATTAAAAACTAACCTTGAATTAAAGCTTGTAGTAGCCGAATATTAGCCAAGGTTTTCTTTCTTTTTCTTTTTCACATTCGGCCATGAGAGAAGTAAAGATGATAATGGCTTATTTTTGTTTTATTATTACGTATATTATGTTATTACTTAATTTACAATTTTAACCTTTTCTAATTAATAATAAATAACATAAACATTGGTTTATTAGTCTTTCTACCGTCCACTAACTTTAAAATGGGCTTTTTGCCCCTTAAGGACTTCATATTAAAAAGCCACTATCAACTAGGCTCTTTTCACTATAGTTTGCAACTTTTACGCTTTATGCGATTTAGTCTTTTTTGTCTAATTAAGCACACAAATAATTAAATTTCTATACGAAACTTTCACACATAATAATTCACATATAAATAACAAAGAAAATAATATTTAAATATTTTTCAGACTCGGATTCATGGTCCCGAAACCACCGTTCCGATTAGGGTCAAATTCTGACTGTTACACTTTTCATTTCTGATCGATGAACAACTGACTTATTTATTTCTTTCGGAACTCCTCTAAGAAGAAATCTCATGTCACTCTCTCCTTTGGAACCACAAATGTCAGCGTTTTCCACCAGCGATATGTCGAGTCCCTCAGTAATGATACATCACATTTTAAGCATTCTTCGGGCTCGCAAGAAAGTTCATCAAACACCCGCATAGAATTCTCAAGCCAGAACTCTGCTTTCTCAAGGTCATCATCTATGTTGGCTCTAAATTCCTCGGCCCCTTGCTTTCAAATCTTATCGACCGGGGGTTTAGTCAGTCTTACCAAATCAATACCAGGAGGAGCTATGGGGACCGGCTGAGGTATAGAAGGGGATGAAGGAGGTTGAGCATTACGATTTGCTCGTAAAAATTCAGTATATCAATTACTCATTATATAGAGAAAGGCTTCCCGAGCCTTTTCTCCTTGACCCAATGTCTCAGGTCTACTTTCTACTGGCGCGGCCCTTTGAGCAAGAGTCGGCGTATTACTTGCAGCATCATCAACAGCCGCTCGGTCGGGATCCATTTACTATATGAAAACACTGTTTGAAATTGTTAGGAGTCACCACACTGTCATAATATGTTTATGGCATGTTTAGCTAGACTCTCACACATGCTATGACAGTCCAAGAATCGACTAAACCATAGCTCTGATACCACTAAATGTAACACCTCTTACCTGTATTCGACGCCGGAACAGGGTACGAGGCATTACTAGACTTATATGCAAGCAATCATACAAAATCGAGACATGATTTTTCACTCAAATTTAAATTTTTTCATAAACATTCATATCACCCCTTAAACGAGCCTACGAGACCCAAAACACATCTTAGAAATGTTTCGGGATCTAACCAAATTCTTTAGAAAACCTTGTAAAATGTCACTAAAAACAGGGGCACATGCCCGTGTGACCTGATAACATGGCCATGTCGAATGATTGTGTAACTCACACGGCCTAAACATATAGGGACACACCTGTGTCCCACACCCGTATGGATTTATTTCTCAATTCAAACCTACAGGGGTTTTCACACGGCCTGACACACGCCCGTGTCCATGGCCCGTGTTTCTCACACGGCTATGACACGCCTATGTCCTGTCTCGAGTGCAAAAACCTTGACATTTTGTTTTTGACGTCATCACCCCAATAAGGTCACACGGCCAAGGCACACGCCTGTTTCCTTAGACCGTGTAGCGAATTAAATTTCTAAATTGAAGTACAGACTTCACACGGTCTAGGCACACGCCCATGTCCTATGGCCGTGTCTTCCACACGGTTGAGACACACGGCCGTGTCTCAGCCCGTGTGGTTATTACTGGGCATTCTGTTTTGCCAACTTAGGATGCAGGGGGACACATAGCCAAACCACACGCCGATGGGGTAGACTGTGTGTCATACACGACCTAGACACACGCCCGCGTGTCTACCCATGTGGAAAGGTACAAGGCTATTTACCAAGCCCTTTCTGCTACCCCTACTTGCACCAACATAAGCCACATAAAGCAACCTATATATTCATGTATAACTATACCATTTACTCAACCATGCAACTTGCACATTCATGAAAAACATCATTATTTCATATATTAATAAGAAATAGCCATCAACTATGGCCTTACACAAAAGAACTCATCTTCAAATAAGCCAACACATTTGGCCAAAACAATATGACATTTGACAAAAGACTAAGTCCCTATACATTCCATACTCAAAATGCTAAATCTAACTGTACCAAAATGTGTCAATAGTGTGGGTGATCCTTCGACGGTCTCCGTATCCCAAGCTGGCTCTTTGACACTATAAAACAAGGGAAAAGAAAAAGGAGTAAGCTTTAAGCTTAGTAAGTCTATATGTAAACAATGAACATCATACCACATGCTTATCAAACAAGAAAATTACATACTAATCAAAAAAAATTTAGATCCTCGTAATTGTACTTACTCATTTCAAATCTTACCACATTCCAAATGCATATCATAAACATAGCTCACACTTACATTCACTTATACCCTGCACTTGTCACCACATAACCACACATAATTTCACTTAGTCAAAGTTTCTCAATGAACACTTCGGACTAATACCGGATATCTGATGGTTTCACACACAACCCACCCTTAATAAATAAGACGTTGGTATCTCACACCACCCACCAATAATCATATAACACGGTGGTATCGCTCACAGCCCACCAACGATAATAAATATGGTGGTATCACACACAACCCATCAACGATAATAAATACGGTGGTATCACACACAACCCACCAACAATAATAAATACGCTGGTATCACACACGGCACACCAACATTCACTTATTCATGGATTTTATTCGTATCATTTTCCTATTCCGAAGGTTCATTCAAGAGTTTCCTCCCTTTCTAATCATTTTAATGGATATCAATAATATTCATTCACATTTCACACAACGCATTAATATGTAAAAACACAAGTAAAAAGGATGTATTATTTACATATAAACTTACCTCGATATAAAATATGTCAATTTGAAGTTTAGTCTGAAACCTTGCCTTTTACTCGGTCAAGGTTGATTCCACATTCTTCTTGATCTATAATGATAAAACTTACTCATTTAATCACCACATTAATCAAGACATTTTAAAATTTTTACTTTGGCAAAATTACCGTTTTGCCCTTAGACTTTCACAAAATTACAATTTTGCCCCTAGGCTTGCAAATCGATTTTCATCAAATTTCCTTATTAACCAAGCCTAGCCGAATATATTTTAAGCTTATAACAACTCACAATTCCAATTATTTCACACATTTACTACCTATTTTACAACCTTTACAAAAAGGTTTATTTTAGGTGTTTTCATGGAAACTCTTTTCACAAAAGTTATTTATTTAACAATCAAGTTTCATTTTCTTCCATAAAAATTTCAGTAAACACATGAATACTCACATGGTAAAACCCTAGACTCTCAACCATTTTGCAAAATAGTCCCCTCATTAGATAGATTATGTTACTAGGGTTTCAAAAGTACAAAAATTAACAAGAATGATCACCAAAATCACTTACTAGCAAAAGCTGAAGTTGCTGAAAATTTTTAAGCTTCGAAACCCCTATTCTTGTTGATATTTTCGGTGGAAGAAGAAGAAAAATGGAAAAGATGATAGCTTTTCTTTATATTTTATTACTCAATTAAGTCACCAAACACTACACCTAACCATTGACCAAGTCATTTCTTTGTCCCTATGGCTGGCCATCACCCTAAATAAGGCCTAATTGCACATTAAGGACCTCCAATTTAATATTCAATAGCTATTTGACACTTCAAATTAGTAAAACACAAATTTCGCCTTTTATGCGATTTAGTTCATTTTCGAAATTAAGCAAGTAATCATTAAAATTAATGCATCAAAATTTTTATGCACTCATATAATCATGCTATATCCCATAAAATAATATTAAAAATAATTTCTTCGACCTTTGATTAGTGGTTCCGAAACCACTGTTCTGACTAGCTCCAAAATCGGGCTGTTACATATTATACTAATAAATATTAAATCTTCTAGAAAGAAAATATATTTTGTTTAACTTGACTTGCAAGCAATCTCTTAGAATTTGGGTCACAAAACTCTAACAATTGTCAACATTAGATTTACATCCAGTCATTGTAGATCAGTAAGCAAAACCCGTTGTATCAGTTACGCTTCGATTTTTGATTCAGAACGGGGTTGCAGTTTACACTCTTCTATTTTGTTTAATCAATTCTGTTTGATCTTCCAAAATCTTTGTTGTCGAATATGATAATATATATGTTGTGTAAGTTTGCCATTTAAAGAACCAGATCTAGGAGAACCGAATTGGAATTGAACCGAAGGACTGTGTCAGGATAGTGAAGGGCCACATGAGCGTGTGGGGTGAAGGTGTATGCCTTAACTATGTAGTGTGTGTGTGCTTCGACCGATAATATGGGCGTTATAGTGCCTATTCAGTTGCTATGTTTTTTAAAAAATAAATATTGAATAAACTTGATCCGTGAATCAGATGACATTGAGAATTATCAGATCTGAAAAAGGTAACATCTGTGGTTAAGTTGCCGAAAAATCGTAAGTATGAGTTGATTGAAAATGTAACCAGGTGTCGTAAGTACGATATTACTATGCTGCCAATTTACGAAACTGTGTGTTGGATGATTGTGATGTTGTTTCTGTGATATTGCTGCATATACTATAAATGCATGTCCCACTATTACTGCATATAAGTTAATCTGTCACTATTTTCATGTTGATAACATGTTGATACTGTCATTGTATGTTATACTTTCACTAATCATTAATGACATGATACTGTTGCATTAGGTTGGGTTATTGAAGGAGGAAGTTTAGGCATATAATGTCGGATCAGTTCACTGATCAATCTACTAGCGGTTCATCCGCATAACTATTGATGGTCCATCTGCATATCTACTGGTGATACGTCCACATGAGCTTATGCTCCTACTGTTACGATGTGAAAGGTTGGACGAGTTCTAGGGAACTCTTACTGTGGTGTGTAGGGCTAGATTGGGTTGTGGACCACACTATCATTCATGAGCATGCCAACTGTTACGGTGAATTCTGTGAAACTGATTTGTACATATATTGCTTACTTGTATTCCATTATCTATTGCTTTATATCTTTTACTACCTATATGTTAAGGCTACACTGAGCTTCATAGCTCACTCCTTAGTTTTCCCATCTTTCCATATAACTCGTGAGTTTAGGGTTCAAACTTGACATTTCGAAGCACTGTCAACGATTTTGAAGAAAAGTATTTTAAACTTTATTTTATAAACTCTGTTGGTTTTTTTTTTTTTTTTTTTTTGCATTGTTTTAATCGGATTGTGGCATAGACTTGGTTTTACATATGAATGTTTTATTTGGGATATAACATTACACATTTTAATATCAAACTCAAACATGGCTAAGAACTTTAGGAATGTTAAATTATTTTAAAACGATTCAAATATGTTTTTTCTAACAACTTTGGACTAAAATTAAAAGAACAAGATAACTAAATTAAACTAATGTTTTCCTAAAATGAGTTAAATTAAATATGTGTTCTTGAAATTGAATCGAAATTATTTTTTAAAAAGTGATATTTTACCAATTTTGACAAAAAGTATCAATACCCTGGCATCTAGTATCGATACTTGACCAAATAAACGATTTTCAAACATATAGAATGCCAAATTGGTATCGATACTTGACCAAATAAATGATTTTCAAACAAATAGAATGCCAAATTGGTATCGATACTTATAAAAGTATCGATACAAATTTGGTCACGCTTTACAAATTTCAAAATTGGCAGAATGTCTAAACCTTATCCGAAAATTGAATGTTTTACTGGACCATTTCAGTGCTTAGTGTGACCTCCACAATTCGGTCATAGCGTCTAGGCCGAGTTGGGGATGTTACACATCATATCCATATTTTTTTTATTGTTTTTTAAATTAAAAAGACTAAAGCACCCTTAAACAATATAACTTATTTTAAATATGAAATTATTGTAATAGGCCAATTTTGGCCTGGCCCAATATTAACCAAATAGAATAAATAAAAAAGGAACCAATAATTAAATGTCCTTTTACAAATCAAGATTAAAGTCCAAAATGGCCCAAATTAGGACCCAAATAAGCCTAACCCTTAACCCATTTACTAAACCCAAATACATAACCCAATTCTAGAACCGGTTCGAATGGCCCAAATGGTTCTGGCAAACAGAAACCCTAAGGGGTTCCAAGGGTAGTCTTGCGTCGCAACAGCCTCCACGATGCCCCATGCGCGCGTTGCCACGTCAGTGGTCCTTCCTACGCGCACTGTACCTCCGCCAACCTGCACCAAATGACGAACGAACAGCACAGCAAAAAATAGGAGATTTGTATTTTTCTTTTTTTTTTTGGTTTTTTGACTATAAAAGTCGAATGAAAAAGCGATTGTAAAGGTTACAATTTTATGCACACAACAATTACGCATACAGAGAAATACAGAGCAATAGAAACCAGAAAAAATGATATTCAAAAGGTTTCTTTTTCAATCTCATTTTCTTTGATTTTGCTTTCGAATCCAGTCTGTAGCATTGATTTCTCTCTTTCTTTTTCTACATGCGAAAATAAAAAAGGGGAAAGGAAAGGGAATACCTAATTTCGGGCAGTGTCGTCGGAGCTTTGCCTCCCTCGTCGAAAGCACGCCCAAAGGAAATCAGAGCCCTTTCCAGCCGTCTTGAGGAGTGCACATCAAAGCTTTCACCTCCGACCACCGATTGAAATGGTGGATCGTCGATAGAGAATCGATTTGGGACTTTGACTGAGGGGGGAAATGAAAAGGGACTAGGGTTCCATCAAAGGGATTTAGCAGAGGGCTTAATCTGGTTTTTAAAAAAGGTTGGTGGCCATTAATAAAACGATGTCGTCTAGACTTAGTTTAATAGCTTTGAAACGACGCCGTACTGAGTGACCCGATTCGACCCGACCCGATATCCATGGGATCCGCGCGTTTTTGCGGTGATGGTATAATTGCGCGCTCGGTCCCTCTGTTTCACGTTCAAATTTAATTAAGCTTCATTTTATTTCTTTTGCTCTTTTAATTTTGCCCAAAGATTTGCGCGCCTTTTTAAATTAGTCCAATCTGTGTGCTGCGTTTTGATTACGGAATATTTACTAGTTCAATCCCTAATCGTTTGCGCACACTTTATTTTAGTCCCTAATTCGGCCTTAATAATTTATTTATTTACTGGTTATCCTTAAAATATTGTTTTGATTTTCAATCTTGTCCCTAGTTTACTTAATTCATTTATTTATTTAGTTTTAAACTATTTTATTATATGATATTTAAAAATATTTGTATATTATCTGTTTTAAATTATTTTGATATATTATTTGTTCTAACTTGTTTTAATATAATGTTTATTAAAATTTGTTTTACTATCTAAAATAATTTTATACATATTACTTATTCTAAATTTTTATATATTATTTATTCTAGGTTTTTATATATTATATAGTTTATTTCAATTTTTCTTTTTATCCTTTTAAAATTGTTATGTATTTTAATTTCCTCTTTTATATATACTGTTTTAAACTTTTTATATTTTTATTAAATTATTTTATATACCTTATTTTAGATTCTATTTATTTATTTTAAATGTTTTATATATCATTTGTTTCAAATTATTGTATATTTCTGATCCTTAAAATTACTTTTTACATTATTTGTCCTAAATTTATTTATTATTTATAAATTGCTTATATTCTATTTATTTTTTAATTTGATTTATGTTTATTTCCTATTGATGGTTATATACATTGTTTGATCCATTTTAAATTTTGCTAGTGTGAATGTTGGAAGAATGTATGTCGAATGGTTATTTGTCTTATATTAATTTGCCTTGTGAATTTTAAGATTACCATATCTTGTAGTTTATTGATCTTTGATTGTTACTATGTGTCTTTTAAACTATGCAATTATCGCTATTGTATATTGAATTGTATGTTCATATTATTCTTGTCATCCATTTGTATAAAGTTGTATTCATGTATTATTATTCCATGCTCGATATTATATTTTTGTTCCTCATTATCGAATAGTGATAATTGTGTATCTGAAAATTCTTCAAAATAAGGCAATATTTGTGTGTTTGGAAATTCGAGAAATTGTGCCCTATCGTGCTGGGTTTCGGTTTTCTGTTTGACCAAATAACCAAATATCCTTTTAATTGCATATTTTGAAAATCAAAGATAATCTCGGTGTCGGGGTATAAACGTGTCATATCCTAACGTGCTAGATATGATGTTTTTATTCCTTTGGAACGAGTGAATCTTGAGATCCAATTCAAAATTAATTAACATTCTTTAAAAAGTATCACACCTTAAACATTTTCAAGTTTTCAACACAAGGACACTAGCTAATCAATTTGGTACCAAATTTGGGCGTTGCGAGGGTGCTAATCCTTCCTCGCACGTAACCGACTCCCGAACCTGTTTTCTTATATTTCGTAGACCAAAAAATTATTGTTTTAATAAATCCAAATGTTTTATTAAAATAATTCATCTTAAGGTGATCCGATTACACATTGAATAAAAGATCGGTGGCGACTCCATTTTCTTTTTAAAGTCGAGCTCCTTTTTTTAAACGTAAAAAATGGTTTCGACAATGATATTTTTGTAATTTCTCTTATCGAGTTAGTACCTGATTGACTCGTGACACCAACTCAATCTAGGGTTTAAATAATAGTATAGATATACAACTGATTGATGTAATAAGATGTGCATATTAAAACAAAAATAAAAAAATTAAAATAAAGATTTAGTTGAATGTTTTTATTAATTAAAAAAATTAACATGAATTAGAAAATCATTAAATGTATATTTTTATTAATTTTTTAAATAAAAAACTAACAAATTATATAATTTTAATTACGATAATGCATTTCAATAATTTTTCTAACTAATTTGATACCCGATCACTACCTTCCGTTTACTATCATTTATCATACAACGGAAGAACAGCTAAGATTGTATTTAAGAAGGTTCATTAATTTTTCCATCTCGAGAGTTTCAATCTCTGTTTCCAACCAGTAAAAGCAAAAGGGAAAACTAAAAATTCAAGAACAGACAGAAAAGAGGACCACAACAGAACAAAAGCAAATAAAAAGGAATATAACTATCTCAGTTTTCTTGGTAATTTTTTTATGGAAAATTATCTAAAAGTGTATAATTTTCGGAGTTTTGTAGATTTCATTGGTTAAAAATATAATATGTGACTCATAGAATATAATAAAAATACATAAAACATTATATATAAATAAATAAGACACGTGTCATATTTTATGATACAAAAATATTTATTTTATTTATAATTATTTTTATGAAGTTTAAAAACTTTCTAAATTGTGTCTCAAATAATTATTCATTTTTACTAAAATGTTCATATTTTTTCAACTTTATATTTTAATGTTTCGATATGATACCATATTTAAACTATTATAATATATTACAAGTATACAAATTATTTTTGATACATACTTATACAAAATTTAAATATATTAGTAATAATTTATTTCATAATATTTTTACATAAATAATAGTTTATATAAGATATATATAGATGGACTCTCGATTGTATATAAAACCAAACATTTTTAGCGAGTTAGAAGGTTAAAAAATAATAATATATTTATTTTTAATGATATTTTTTTGAATAATTTTATTATATATTCTGATTATATTTATTATTTTGACATAATATTTAAAACTACTCATAATTAATTTTCAATTTATACATAAGAAGGTAATTTAGTCCAACGCATTCGAACTTACGTCCCACTACATTGACAATAAGGTCTATATCAATTAAATTAAACTCAAAATTTATAAACTATTATAAATTATTTTCTATCGAAAACTAAAATTTTTAAAATAATATAAAAATTAATTTTGTTTAGAAATTGAACTCCAATGTGGATAATAGTACCTCAATATGATCATGGAGGGAAGAGAAAGAAAAATGAAAGAGAGAGAGAGAGACGGTTTTTGTGGGGTTGAAGTGACATGATGATTGAGTGCACGTGTGGTTACTTGTGTCCACGTGCATCTGTTTTATTCACTCAAAAATTGATTGATTTTTGTCTCTTTGTTTCTTTGATATTTCTTCACCTTTTTCTCTTTGTCCTTTTGCTGACAGAACAGACACTCTCTATTTGGGGCCCATCTGCTTGTCTTTTTTACTTCTATTTTTTTTTTAATTTCGTGCATTCATATCTTTTTACATATCAAAACAAAACCATATGTTATTAATTATTGTTTTCGTTCTTTACATAAATTTAATAGATTAACAATTTATAAATACACCTAATCATACAAGTAAGTAGAATTAAATTATTTCGTTTAATATCTGTAAGTTACATTATATTTTCAAAGGAAAATATAAGTTTAAATCTTGAAAATAATATTATTAGGAGAAATAATTATAAATCCTAAATATAAATAGTAAAAGAAACATGAATAATATTAAAAAAATATTTCGTTCAATACTTATAATGATTGATTCTAATTAGAATTGTAGACATAGTTAATTAGTAATAATTTTAAAAAATATTATATATATATATATAAATTTTAATATATTTATAGAGTATTAAATAATATTTGTATTGATTTGTTATTTTGGATACCACCAACAATAGAATTAAAGGGTTATACATGTGATTATAAAAGAAATCGGTTTGTCTAATGTTTTATAATTTACGTGATTTTTTTTCCTACTTCTAAGGAATTTATAAATACTAAAATTGTATTTCAAAATACAGTATAATCACTTAATGTTTATACTTAATTGTGAGAATTTAAAGGAATTGCATATGAAAGATACAATAAAAATAGAGAAGCCAAAGTCATGTGGATTGTTGATAAAATATTGGATTTTCATAATTATCAAACGTAGAAAAATAAATTGGAACTAGAGATTAGACAACTTAATATTTGGATAATAAAACACTTTTTTATTATTATAATGATTAATGAATAAAGATTATATGTTTCAATTATGTAGTTGTTATCCATCTTTAATAATGATAATGAAGTTGATATATATATGTATCTTTATATTTTAATTAAGTGAATTTGAATGAGTGGTGCGTTTATCTGTAATTAGTGTAAAAATAATAGTAATAGTGAAATTAAATATTGTAATGTAAAATAAAAAGTAAGGTAGACGCATCCCACCGCACACTCAAACTCACCCTTAATTTTAACTTCTCCAAGTACTTTCTATTCCTTTACCAAGTTATATACATCACCATGACCTTATGTAGCATGCTGGAATGAGCTATATATGAAAGCTTATACATTTTCGGCATGCCTAATAAATAAACATTGAAGGCCTAGGCCACAAAATTTTTGGAATTGATGGACCTAAGACCTATATTCTTTTCCTTTTCTTTTTTTCTTTTTAATTATTTGGTCGGTCCATGACTCCACTGGTATCACCCTAGCTTCAAAATCTAATCTTGCAAGCATATATAAAGAAAAGTTGAATTAAATAATAACAAAACAAAAACTAAATTTTGCCACTTAAATATTAGTTCAGTAGGCAATATATATGTATATGTATATATATATATATAGAAGTTGGCAAGAGTCAAATTAAGTGAAAAGAAACTTTAACGTCGCACAAGCTTCTTGCTTGTTCTTTCATCAATGTATTTTTAATTTTGATTATTATTGGGTAACATAGGAGTTATCAGGACTCGGTTTGGATTGGGCTCATACAAAGTATTTAAATTAATTTTTTAAGTTCAAGTTTAACTTGACTCGAAAAATGAGTTTACTTTTTTGCTCAAACCCAACTCAATTTAAGAAAAGTAAGCTAGAGCTCAATCCGGCTTTTTATATTTGATTTTTTAAATTAATTTTATTTAAAAATAATTTTAAAAATATAATAAAAAATAAAATAAAAATTTTCTAACACGTTAAAAAATATTTATATTAAAAAGCACTACCATAAATATAACAATTATTTTATTATTTTAAAAAACACAAATAAATATAATATTTTTATTATATTAAATATAATTTTTAAATTTTTATCTTTTGGGTTGGGATATTTAATTAAGTTTTTAGTTTTGGGTAATAGGTTTAATTGTTATTAGGTTAGTGATTCAATATAAATATATAATTATTGTTTAATATATATAATTAATTAATTTTATAAGATAATATATTTGGGTCGGACTAGGCTACGCTAGGACTAAAAAAACTTCCCCAAGGCCCGACCCATATAGAAAACAAGCCTTAAATTTTACCCAAGCCCATTTTTATAAGATTGGTATGACATGTATATGTTGTTACAGGGATTGAAATGACATATTTATAGTAATAATGCTCGTGTGAACTTAGTAAATGATTAGGATACGTATGGCATGCTATTAGGGTCAAATATGGAAAAATTTAGTGATTTACATGGTTATATGAGATCCAACATTTGTTGTGGATTCTCGACTTATATGTATTGTTGGTTATATGAGCAACCCTGATCACTGTCAGCTTGTGTGAGCATTATAGTCCCTTGTATCCGAGTTCGATTTATTAAGGTTCTTTCGGGCGAAATTGTAACTTAATGGAATGGAATTATTTAAATGGATTGAATATGAAATGAACTATATATGCTTCATAATTGAATATGATTTCTTGTTAATGATCATGATATGCAAAGTTATGAACTAAATTTTTTTTATATGTTTATATATGATGTTGTTTGATAGTTACCTCAACATAGGCCAAAAGAAATGTTTACTTATTTAAATTGTCTAGGTAAGTTAATTAAATCTCATATGGACTTACTAAGCATCCAATGTAACGCCCCAATTTTCTTTAATTCCGGCTTTTGCAATCTTGTGACACACAATGTCTATTTGCTTCAGTGGTTATGTGTTCTGGGAGTGTGTGAGAGGTCCCAAGTTCAAGCCATGTCTTGGGTAAATTTTGGTATTTTTCTAATTAAAGCCTTCACCTTGATCAGTAGGTTTTTAAGTTGTTATTGGTAAAATGATATCAGAATGGGCTTGTTGGTCTGGTGGTTAAGTGGTGTGTGGGGTGTGTTAGAGGTCTTGTGTTCGATACCCAGGGACGGCAAGGGATTTTATTTTTGCAGCAAAATTTGGCTAGAGTTTGTGTTTTACCGAAAATTTGAGTAGTGGGGAGTTGGTGGAGAGAATTAATGTAACAACTCGATTTTGGGGCTAGTCGGAACAATGGTTTCAAGACCACTAAACTGAGGTTAGGAAAAATTATTTTGATGTCATTTTATATGTTATGGCACTAAAATATGGCTATGCAAAAATTTTGGTGCTTTAATTTTAATGATATCATGCTTAATTGTGAAAAAGGACTAAATCGCATAAAGTACGAAAGTTCTATTTTTCAAGGTTGAGTTGCCAAATAGCCATAGAATATTAAATTGGAGGTCCCTAAAGTGCAATTAGGCCATTTAATTAGTGATGGCCGGCCATGTAGGAGCTAGGGAGACAAGATTTTAATGTTGGTCAAATTTGGTGGATATTAGGTGATAGAAATAAATAAAATAAGATGAATAAGATGTTATCATCTTTTCACTATTCCTCTACCTTCATCCACCGAAAATTGAAGAGAAATAAGGGTTTTGAAGCTCAAAACTTTCAGCCAAAATATTCCCTAGCAAGTAAGTGATTTTTGAGGTTTTCCTTAATGATTTTTGTACTTTTGGAGTCCCTAAAGCTTAAGCTAGCTAATGAGGGGACTAATTTGTGATATGGTTGAAACTCTAGGAACTTGCCATGAGAATGGTTATGTTGTTAGCTGAGTTTTTATGGAAGAAAATGAATGTTAGGGAGATGGGAAACAACTTTGGTGAAATGTGTAGTCATGAAAACACCTAAATGGGACCAAGTTGTAAAAGTTGTGATTTTGTAATAAATGCATGAATTAGATGGAATTGTGAGTAGTTTTAAGATAAATAAATATTCAGCTAGGCTTATTTATTAAGAAAATGAGTTGAAAAATGATCTACGAGCTTAGGGGCAAAATCGTAATTTTGCCTTAGTACAAGGGCAAAATGGTTATTTTACCTAAGTGTAGATTTTGATGCATTATGATCATAGAATGACCTAAATGAATGAATTTCATTGTTATAGATCAAGAAGAGCATGAAATTAACCTTGACCGTGGAAAAGGCATGGTGACGGATTAAACCATTAGATAAACGCGTTTTGCACCGAGGTAAGTTTATGTGTAAATGATGCATTTTATTTAAATACATTGTGGTTGTTGATTGGTGCATGGCATGATTGAGAATATGTAAAATTCAAATGGATTGAGTTTTGATAGTTATTGTATAATTTCATATGAATGACGAGATAATTATGTAAATGTGTAATGACTACACTTGACAGTGGGCTAAGTCCGATACCACCTTGTTACGTGACTACGATGGGATGTGTGCGATGCCATCATTTATTATGTTATTTAGTGGGTTATGTGCGATACCACTATACTTACTCTTTTTGGTGGGCTATGTGCGACACCACCCTATAAACGATTGATGGTGGGCTAAGTGTGGAACCACCGAGTGAATTGACAATGTGGTTGTACCATGAGAAATTATGGCGTTAAGTGCAGGTATGCAAAATGAATAAATGTAAGTATTAAGCTTGTGATGTGGTAAGAAAGTGGTAAGGGATAAAAATGAGTAAGCATAAATGTGATTGTGGATTGCTTTTGTTTAGTATAACGCTATTGGTTAATTAGCTCATACTATGATGTTAAATTGTTTACATGTAAACTTACTAAGCTTAAAGCTTACTCCCCTCTTCTTTTCCCTTGTTTATAGAGTTTAAGAGCCGAGCCGGGATACCAGATAACCAGAAGATCGCCCACACTATCAATTTGCCTCGGTATATTTAAACTTAGAAATTTTGTGTATGGCATGTATAGGGGCTAGACTAGTTAGATTATTTTGGCCAAAAGTGTGTTGGCCCCTTTTTAAGACAAACTATTTTGTATATTGCCAAGGTTGATGGCTCATTTTGTCATTTATGAAAAGATATAGTCATTCATGGAAGTTTAGATTGCAAAATATGAGTATGTTTGATGATATGTCAAATGGGTCCTTGTTGTGTGAGCTAGAGGGGTGAAAAGAGCTTGGGAAACAGCCTTGTTCTAGTCCACATGGGTAGGCACACGGGCGTGTGTCTAGGCCGTGTGGGACACACGGTCAGTCCATGGAGGTGTGCCCAGGCCGTGTGAAATCTGCACCTTAGATTTGGAATTTAAATAACCAAACGGTTGAAGAACACGGGTGTGCACAGGCCGTGTGGAATAATCAGAAGTGACCACGGGCCAGCCATATGGGCGTGTGCCCAAGCTGTGTGACTCAAGTCAGTGTCGACCACGGGCGTCGAACACGAGCGTGTGAGATGATACACGGGCGTGTCATTTTTCTCCACTGGCGTGCGGCCCTTATTTAGGTAAAATTTTCTTAAGTGCGTAAAAGTTTCCAAATCATCTCCGAAACCTTTTGGAAGCAGGTGTAGGGCCTTGTGGGTCCATTATAAGGATGATAGACGTATGAATGGAAAATTTTTAAATTTGAAATGAGTTTGATAGCCCAAAGTTGTTTAATTGCGCGAGTTAAGTATGGTAATGCCTCGTATCCGGTTTCAACGTAAAATACGGGTATGGGGTGTTACATTTAGTGGTATCAGAGTTATGGTTTAGTCGGTTCTAGGACTACCATAGCGTGTGTGGGAGTCTAGCTATACATGCCATAAGCGTATAATGATAGTGTAGTGGCTTCTAACATTTCTATATTTTGTTTTATATAGTAAATGGATCCCAATCAAGCAGCTGCTGATGACCAAGCTAGTAATGCACTGGTCCCGCGCAAGGGACCACGCCTGTGCAGAGTGGACCCGAGACTAGGGGTCAAGGAGAAGAGGCTAGGGAAGCCTTACTCCAAATGATGAGTAAATGGTACACAGAATATGTACAAGCAAACACTAATGCTCAACCTTCTCCACCCCCTCCTATACCTCAGACAGTTCCTGTGGCTCCCCAAGGTATAGAATTAGTGAGGACAACTAATCCTCCGGTAGACAAAATTCGAAAGCAAGGGGCTGAGGACTTTCGAGCTAATATAGATGATGACCGTGAGAGAGCAGAGTTCTGGCTGGAGAACTCAATGAGGGTGTTTGATGAACTCTCCTGTACACTTGAGGAGAGCCTAAAATGCGCCGTGTCTTTATTGAGGGATTCGGCATAGCATTGGTGGAAAACGTTAACATCAGTGGTTCCAAAGAAGAGAGTGACGTGGGCTTTTTTTTTGGAAGAGTTCCAAAAAAAGTATATAAGCTAGAGGTTTGTGAACCAGAAACGAAAGAATTCCTTGAATTAAAACAAGGAAAAATGACTGTGGCGGAATATGAGCGCGAATTTGTTAGGCTCAGCAAGTACGCGCAAGAGTGCATGTCTACAGAAGCATTTTTATGCAAGAGGTTTGAAGATGGGCTGAATGAAGATGTCATACTTTTAGTCGGGATTTTAAAGCTAAAAAAATTTGTAGTATTGGTGGATAGGGCCAATAAGGCCGAAGAATTGAGTAAGGAAAAGAGGAAAGACGTGAGTGAGGCCCGGGATGTAAGAAAAAGGCCGATGAGTAAATCCTACCAAGCTCAATTGAAGAGGTCCAAGGAAGTGAACCCTCGAACGGCTACATCAGTCGGGTATTCACAAAGAGAGCGAGGCAACACGTACTCGGGTTCAAGAGTTCAGGCCAACTCGATGGCAAGTGTGGGCAATCCAAACTCCAAACCAGAGTGCCCAAGTTGTGGTAGACATCACAATGGGGAGTGTTGGGGAAATAACCGGAATTGTTATAAGTGTGGTTCCCCCGACCATTTCATTCGAAACTGCCCTGAAAGTGATGACAAGGAGAAGAAACAGGAAATAAGATCAAGCAATGTATCTTCTAAGGGTAGGCCACAAAAGAACCCGGGAAGTGGGGCTAGTAGTAGAGGTGCATCACGAGACTCTGCTGTGAGGCCAGAGGGTTGGGAACCTGCAAGGACTTATGCCATTCGCGCTCGCGAAGAGGCATCATCGCCAGATGTAATAGTGGGTACTTTTTCTCTTCATAACACCTTTGTTGTTGCTTTGATTGATCTGGGGTCTACCCATTCTTATATTTGTATGAGATTGGCATCTAATTTGAGTATGACTGTTGAGTCTATAAAATTTGTAGTAAAGGTGTCAAACCCGTTAGGTAAACATGTGTTAGTTGACAAGGTGTGTAGAAGTTGTCCTTTGACAATTAGGGGTCATTGTTTTCCGGCAAACCTTATGTTGTTGCCGTTTGATGAATTTGATTTGATTTGATTCTTGGTATGGATTGGTTGACTACCCATATTGTTTTAGTGAACTGCGGTAGTAAATTTATTGAATTGAAATGTGAAAATAGAGATGTCATTCGGGTTGAATCAGGTGGGTCAGATAGTTTACCGGTGATGATTTCTTCTTTGGTGGCTGAGAAATATTTGAGAAAAAGATGTAAGTCCTATCTCGCTTTTGTACTGAATATTCAAGAGCCTGCAACAAAGATTGAAATAGTGCCGGTTGTATGTGAGTATCCGGATGTATTCCCGAAAGAGTTACCCGGATTGCCTCTAGTTAGAGAGGTCGAGTTTGGGATTGAGTTAGTTCTGGGAACGGCACCTATTTCGGTTGCTCCGTATAGGATGGCACCATTGGAGTTGAAAGAATTGAAGGTTCAGTTGCAAGAGTTGATAGATAAGGGTTTTGCAAGACCGAGCTATTCACCGTGGGGTGCTCCGGTACTATTTGTGAAGAAGAAATATGGGTCGATGAGATTGTGCATAGATTACAAATAGCTCAACAAAGTGATTGGGAAGAATAAGTATCCTTTGCCAAGGATAGATGATCTATTTGATCAACTGAAGGGAGCTACGGTGTTCTTCAAGATAGACTTAAGGCCTGGCTATTGCTAACTGAGGGTCAAGGAGCAGGATGTACCTAAAACTGCATTTCGGACAAGGTACGGCCATTATGAATTTCTGGTCATGCCGTTTGGTTTAACGAATGCTTCTGTAATTTTTATAGATTTAATGAACCGAGTCTTCCGACCGTATTTGGACAAGTTTGCGGTTGTCTTCATTGATGACATATTGATTTATTCTCGTGATAAGAGTGAACATACGGAGCATCTGAGAATTGTCTTACAGACTTTAAGAGATAAGCAGTTATATGCTAAGTTCAGTAAGAGTGAGTTTTGGCTTAGAGAGGTCAGATTACTAAGACACATTGTGTCGAGTGATGGTATTAGAGTTGATCTGGGAAAGATCTCGTCTATTGTAGAGTGGAAACCGCCAAGAAACGTGTCAGAAGTCCGAAGCTTTTTGGGTTTAGCGGGGTATTACAGACGGTTTGTAAAGGGATTTTCCGTGATTGCTACTTCGATGACGAAACTGTTGCACAAAACATTGTTGACTGAGGCATCGATTTTGGTGCAACATGAGTCGGGGAAAGAGTTTGTGGTCTACAGTGATGCGTCGTTTAATGGTCTCGGTTGTGTGTTGATGCAAGAGGGTAAGGTAGTCACTTACGCCTCGAGGCAGCTAAAACCGCATGAGAAGAATTATTCGACTCATGACTTGGAGTTGGCCGCAATTGTTTTCGCATTAAAAATTTGGTGACATCATTTATATGGTGAGAAGTGTCGAATCTTCACAGACCATAAGAGCTTGAAGTACTTGATGGATCAAAAGGATTTGAATTTGTGAAAACGGCAGTGGCTTGAGTTATTAAAGGACTATGAGATAGTGATTGATTACCATCCGGGGAAAGCAAATGTGGTTGTGGATGCCCTAAGTAGGAAATCCCTGTATGCTTTGAAAAATATGAGCACAAGCTTAGAATTGTCTGATGATGGTACAATATTGGCTAAGTTGAGGGCTAGGCCGCTATTTATCCAACAGATATGTAAAGCTCAGAAGAATGACGATGAGATGCAAGCTAAGAAAGCTAAGTGTGAATCAGGAAATGATTCTGAATTTGTGTATCTAAGGATGATGAGTTGATTCGGGAGATATTGAATGAAGCACATAGTAGTTATTTGTCAGTGCATCCGGGTAGTACGAAAATGTACAATGATCTAAAGAATTTTTATTGGTTGCCAGGTATGAAAAGAGACATATCGAAGTTTGTAACAAGATGTCTGATTTGTCAATAAGTGAAAGCTGAGCACCAAGTGCCTTCAGGATTGCTTCAGCCAGTGATGGTTCCTGAGTGGAAGTGGGATTGGATCACTATGGATTTTGTGACGGGATTGCCTATGACTCTGAAAAAGAAAGATGCTGTGTGGGTTGTCGTTGATAGATTAATGAAGTCGGCTCACTTTATACTGGTGCGTGTTGATTATTCCCTGGATAAGTTAGCCGAGTTGTATGTTGCAGAAGTGGTAAGATTGCATGGAGTACCTGTATCCATTATCTCGGATAGAGATCCGAGATTTACATCAAGATTTTGGAAGAAGTTGCAGGAGGCCTTGGGTACAAGGTTAAGTTTTAGTACTGCATTCCATCCGCAGACTGATGGCCAGTCAGAGAGAGTAATTCAAGAATTAGAGGATATGCTCTGATGCTGTGCACTAGAGTTCGAATGTAGTTGGGAAAGATACCTACCCTTGGTCAAATTTGCGTACAACAACAGTTATTAGTCGAGTATACGGTTGGCACCGTATGAAGCCTTATATGGTCGTAAGTGTCAGACTCCTTTGTATTGGACCGAGCTTAGTGAAAAGCAGATTCATGGTGTCGATCTGGTTAAAGAGACTGAAGAAAAGGTGAAAGTGATCTAGGATAGCCTAAAAGCTGCTTCAGACCGACAAAAATCGTATACAAACTTAAAAAGGAAGGAAATCGATTTTGATGTGGGTGACGTATTGCTGAAAGTGTCCCCGTGGAAGAAGATATTGAGATTTGGCCGAAAAGGGAAATTGAGTCTGCGATTCATAGGACCGTATGAGATTACCGATAGAATTGGGCCAGTAGCATACCAGTTGGTTTTGCCGGTAGAGTTAGAGAAGTGTTCCATGTATCGATGTTAAGACGACATCGCTCCAATCCTTCGCATGTGATTCTTCTAATAGAAATTGAGATATAACTGGATATGACTTACGAGGAAAAGCTGATTAAGATCTTGGCTTCAGAGGTGAAACAGTTGAGAAATAGAGATATAGCCTTAGTAAAAGTGTTATGGCAAAAGCACGGTGTAGAAGAAGCTATGTGGGAACCAGAAGAAGCCATGAGAGAGCAATATCCAAACCTCTTTACCGGTAAAATTTTTGAGGGCAAAAATCTCTAAAGGGGGAGAGTTGTAATAGCCCGATTTTGGGGCTAGTCAGAACAGTGATTTCGAGACCACTAAACTGGGGTTAGTAAAAATTATTTTGATGTCATTTTATGTGTTATGACATTAAAATATGGCTATGCGAAAATTTTGGTGCTTTAATTTTAATGATTTCATGCTTAATTGTGAAAAATGACTAAATCGCATAAAGTGCGAAAGTTCTATTTTTCAAGGTAGAGTTGCCAAATAGCCATAGAATATTAAATTGGAGGTCCCTAAAGTGCAATTAGGCCATTTAATTAGTGATGGCCGGCCATGTAAAAGCTAGGGAGACAAGATTTTAATGTTGGTTAAATTTCGTGGATATTAGGTGATAGAAATGAATAAAATAAGATGAATAAGATGTTATAATCTTTTCACTATTCCTCTACCTTCATCCACCGAAAATTGAAGAGAAATAAGGGTTTTGAAGCTCAAAACTTTCATCCAACATATTTCCTAGCAAGTAAGTGATTTTTGAAGTTTTTCTTAATAATTTTTGTACTTTTGGAGTCCCCAAAGCTTAAGCTAGCTAATGAGAGGACTAATTTGTGATATGGTTGAAACTCTAGGGACTTGCCATGAGAATTGTTATGTTGTTAGCTGAGTTTTCATGGAAGAAAATGAATGTTAGGGAGATGGGAAACAACTTTGGTGAAAGGTGTAGTCATGAAAACACCTAAATGGGACCAAGTTGTAAAAGTTGTGATTTTGTAATAAATGCATGAATTAGATGGAATTGTGAGTAGTTGTAAGAGAAATAAATGTTCAAATAGGCTTATTTATTGAGAAAATGAGTTGAAAAATAATTTACGAGCCTAGGGACAAAATCATAATTTTGCCTTAGTACAAGGGCAAAATGGTCATTTTACCTAAGTGTAGATTTTGATGCATTGTGATCATAGAATGACCTAAATGAATGAATTTCATTGTTACAGATCAAGAAGAGTGCGAAATTAACCTTAACCATGAAAAAGGCATGGTGACGGATTAAACCGTTAGATAAACGCGTTTTGCACCGAGGTAAGTTTATGTGTAAACGATGCATTTTATTTAAATACATTATGGTTGTTGATTGGTGCATAGCATGATTGAGAATATGTAAAATTCAAATGGATTGAATTTTGATAGTTATTGTATAATTTTGTATGAACGACGAGATAATTATGTAAATGTGTAATGACTACACTTAAAGGTGGGCTAAGTGTGATACCACCTTGTTACGTGACTACGATGGGCTGTGTGCGATGCCATAATTTATTATGTTATTTAGTGAGCTATGTACGATACCACTATACTTACTCTTTTTGGTGGGCTATGTGTGACACCACCCTATAAACGATTGATGGTGGGCTAAGTGCGGAACCACCGAGTGAATTGACAATGTGGTTGTATCATGAGAAATTGTGGTGTTAAGTGTAGGTATGCAAAATGAATGAATGTAAATATTAAGCTTGTGATATGGTGGGAAAGTGGTAAGGGATAAAAATGAGTAAGCATAAATGTGATTGTGGATTGTTTTTGTTTAGTATAATGCTATTGGTTAATTAGCTCATACTAAGATGTTAAATTGTTTACATGTAAACTTACTAAGCTTAAAGTTTACTCCCCTCTTCTTTTCCCTTGTTTATAAAGTTTAAGAACTGAGTCGGGATGCGCAGATAACCAGAAGATCGCCCACACTATCAACTCGCCTCAGTATATTTAGACTTAGAAATTTTGTGTATGGCATGTATAAGGGCTAGACTAGTTAGATTATTTTGTTATTTTGGCCAAAAGTGTGTTGGCCCCTTTTTAAGACAAACTATTTTGTATATTGCCAAGGTTGATGGCTCATTTTGTCATTTATGAAAAGATATAGTCATTCATGGAAGATTAGATTGTAAAATATGAGTATGTTTGATGATATGTCGAATGGGTCCTTGTTGTGTGAGCTAGAGGGGTGAAAAGAAGCCTTGTTCTAGTCTACATGGGTAGGCACACAGGCGTGTGTCTAGGCTGTGTGGGACACACGGTCAGTCCATAGACGTGTGCCCAGGCCGTGTGAAATTTGCACCTTGAATTTGGAATTTAAATTGCCAAACAGTTGAAGAACACAGGCGTGCGCAGGCCGTGTGGAATAATCAGAGGCGACCACGGGCTAGCCATATGGGTGTTTGCCCAAGTCGTGTGACTCAAGTTAGTGTCAACCACGGGCGTCGAACATGGGCATGTGAGATGATACACGGGTGTGTCATTTTTCTCCACGGGCGTGCGACCCCTGTTTAAGTAAAATTTTCTTAAGTGCGTAAAAGTTTCCAAATCATCTCCGAAACCTTTTGGAAGCAGGTGTAAGGCCTTGTGGGTCCATTATAAAGACGATAGATGTATGAATGGAAAAGTTTTAAATTTGAAATGAGTTTGATAGCCCAAAGTTGTTTAATTGCGTGAGTTAAGTATGGTAATGCCTCGTACCCAGTTTCGGCGTAGAATACGGGTAAGGGGTGTTACAATTAAGAGGAAAAGATTGGGGGGTTAACAGTTTCTGTTTAGTACTGCTTCCTTTCTTGAAACATTCGGCAAGCCTTTTCCTTTTCCTCTCTTTTTGTTGTCGAATCCCCCATTCATTACCTCCTTTGCTGCCGAAATTCTACTGCTTCCCCTCTTGTTACGGTTCTTCGTTCTTCCAATCGTGTCTGTTATCCATATTTGGGACGCATCTTCGGTAATTTGTGGTTTGGATTAATCTTAACTGTTCCTCTTGAATGTTGAAGTTTTTAAAAGGGTTCTGTTGTGCTTAGGAGTAAATTGAGCGGCGAGAATCAACGTTGCATCGATTTGATTCGAAGTAGTGATCGATTTGGTAGCTGTAAGTCGACTTTACGTTATTGGGATTAATTGATTTAAACTCCTTTTTGGTTTCTAAGAGATGGAATATTCTGATTTTAGGTTTCGAGAGGCTCGGGTGTATTTTCATAGCAAGACGACACCAAGTATGTACCCTGAAGCACAGAAAACAAGGTCTCAGCGAAAGCCAAAAACCTCACTGTCGACGCCACACGGGCGACCACGTGTGCAAGGTTGGGAGCCACAACACGACCGTGCAATGGTCGTGCGGGGCCGTGTGCGAGACACAGGACAGGCTCGACCTACTGGGCCGTGTGGGACATATGGGCGTGTGGGATTCTAGGCCAAGTGTAACGCCTCTCACTAGTGTCCAACTCCAGGACAGGGTTTGAGGCGTTACTGGACTTAAACATTCACAATCGTACAAAACCGGGTTACCAAATTTTGCCCAAAATTAAAACTTTTCAAACACATGCCATGGACAAAATAGGCTTACAGTATAAGCCACATCTCATGGATATAATCAACAAATCAATATAAGCCAATACATTTGGCTAATCACAACAACATCCATCATAAAAAAAACTAAGTCCCTATACATGCCACTCACTTGAAAACATTTAACATACACATGCCAGTACTCCAAGGATAATGGCCCGATAGTGTGATACTGCCTCCGACGATCTCCAACCCTGAGCTAACCTGACAAAACTAGAAGAAATGGAAAGGAGGGAGTAAGCTTTACGCTTAGTAAGCTCGCATGAAAGTAATAAGCAATGTGATAACATGCTATTTTCATATTCTTCCTATTTATTCAAATTCTAGTTAAGATGTTTTCTTGAGTTATAGTCATTCAATTATTTATATCTAGAGCTACAGAACTCCAAATTAAGATCCGTTAATTTTATATGAAACTAGACTCACATATCTTATTACCATAAAATTTCCAGAATTTTTGGTTTAGCCAATCAATATAGTTTATTCATTAAAGATTCCCCTATTTTACTATTCGACTATTCTGACCTCTCTTCACTACGAATAAATTTTCTCCTCGTACAGAGTTCATATAACCTTCTTATTTAGTTGATTTGAAAATAGACTCATTAAGGATTTCAGGCATATAAATTATATCCCACAATTATGTTTGTACAATTTTTAATGATTTTTTCCAAGGTAGAATAGGGGATCACGTAATCATTCTGAACCAGTCTCATAGAAATTCAAATCTCTCAAAATATACGAATCATTTGTTTGCTATGTTTCTTTTATATGAAAATAGACTCAATAAGCTTTAAATCAATATCTCATCCAACTTATATTTCAATCTCTACTATGTTTAGTGATTTTTCAAACTCATGTCACTGCTGCTGTCCAAACAGTTTTATTGTAAATTTTTGCTCTCTCTTTCGCTTTAGTTGTGTTCATCACTTGCTTATACCAACCTTTCCAATTTCCGATTACATATCGAACATATTGTTCATGCGTACATTTGCCACATTTCTCAATTGTTCACATTCACACTTGCACTTATTCATAACATGATCGCACTAATCATCATTAGTAAATTATCTCGTTGAACCCCTTTGAAAAACGCCCGATACTCGATGGTCTTAGCACATATCTCCACCTACACATAATTCCGCTTTCTTGTACACATGGTGAAGGTCCCTTATCACCCATGTGACCTAGCCATTCCATCTCGTAGCTTTCTTATCTACATGGTGTCCAACACTAGGAACCACTCATGTGACCTAGCTACTCATAACCCGTAACTTTCTTGTACACATGGTATACACACAGTATTACACATGTGACCTAGTTACATATGAAATTATTATCCCGTAGCTTTCTTGCACACATGGTGAAAGTCCCTTATCATCCATGTGGCCTAGCTACATATCAAATTTTTCCATCTAGTAGCTTTCTTGTGCACACGGTGAAGGTCCCTTATCGCTCGTGTGACCTAGCTACATATTGTCCGTATCTCTCGGTTTTTCGAAGGTTCAATCGAGAATTTCTCATTCCATTCATTTTCATATTTTAGTTATCACCCAATGGTTTCCATAATATCTAGCAAAATAATTATTGTACAAGTAAAATAAATGCATTATTTACATATAAACTTTCTTGTCGAAATCTCGTCAGGTACAACCGTGAAGCAACTCATACAACCCATGTAATAGTAATTTAACATTCAATTCTTGTAACATTAATTTGCCATTCAATTTCACATGACACAACAAACATCACATTTTCCATACCATACATATCATCCATCAACTTCTCCTAAACATATTAAATCATACAATTTATGCCATATCAATAGAGAATTACAATTCAAGCATGGTATTGCATTATTATTAACACACGAACTTACCTCGAATGCCGAAACGGTCATTTTACCAACTTTCCCGATTTTTCGATTTCCTTCCAATTTTAGGTCCAAATCTCATTTTTCAGGGTCTAAAACATCACATTTCACTTATTTAATTAATGTAATACTCAAAACAGTCCCTAACTCAAACTTTGGAAAAATTACAATTTTGCCTCTAAACTTTTGCATAATTACACTTTTTCCCCAATACTCGAAAATTAAACTTCAGCCCTTATTCTTATGTTTTATAACATGCTGATCATTTTTCTCTTCTATGGAAACATCAAATTCTCACTCTAACATGTACTTATGAACATTAGGTATTTTTACCGATTATGTTGTTTTACTCGTTTTCACGTAAAATCGGTTAGTAAAAGTCGTTTAACATTATTTCAGCCTTCATATTCTATCATAAAACATCAAAATAACCACATTTCACCTATGGGTATTTTTCCAAATATGAACCCTAGGTTAAATTATTGCTAGAATAAGCTAAATCAAGTTACCGGGACTCCAAAAACGTAAAGAACATTAAAAACGGGGCTTGGAATCACTTACTATTGAGTTTGGAAGCTTGAAACAAACCCTAGCTATGGAGAACCCTTGTAATTTCGTCCTAATGAAGAAGATGGACATATTTGGCATTTAAATTTTGTTTTTAATTCATTTAATTCACTAAATTACCAAAATGCCCCTTAAAAAAATCTTTTGAAACATACCCATCCATGTCCATTTTTGTCCACCAACTAAACAAATGGTCTAATTATCATTTAAGGACCTCCAATTTAAAATTTCATAACAATTGGACACCTCTAGCATGTAGAACTCAACTTTTGCACTTTTTATAATTTAGTCCTTTTGACTAAATTGAGTGCCCAAACGTCAAAATTTTTGAATGAGATTTTCACGAAATCATTCTGTGAAATTGTAGACCATAAAAATATAAATAAAATAAATTTCTCAACATCGGATTTGTGGTCCCGAAACTACTGTTCCGTTTAGGCCTTATTTCGGGATGTTACACCAGGCCGTGTGATCCACACGGCCAAGGCCAATTTGGTCCGTGTAGGCCACACGGGTAGGCCACATGGGCGTATGAGCCCATTGTTTTGAAAAGTTCTGTAAGGCTGCACGGGACGCCCAAATCGACTGTGGACCTACTGTAGGGTCGGTAAGTATTACTTAAACCCCTATATGTGTGATCTGTTTGTTTGATTTCTGTACCAAGCATGAATTATGATATCTAAACGTATGTACTTTTAATTGCATAATAGTATGGCATCCTTTGTATATTGCATTGCATCGGGGTGGGTTGATGATATTTGGAGAAAGTATCTGAAATGCTTTTATGTTTGTTATCTGGTAGCTCAGCTGCAAATTTTTGATTATGTGCTGCATTTTGGTACAGCGTGGTGTGTAGGGTTGGGTGGGTTTATTTTATCCCCACAGTGTGTGTAGGGTTGGACGCAGTTGGTGTGTAGAGGCCGGTGGGTAGGATTCTGATATTCTATTCTATCTTGTTCTTAATATTCTGTATCTGGGTGGGCTAAGGTCCACACCGATTCTGTAATGGGCTCAGACTCGAACTGTAAATGTATGAATGTTTTCTGATATGATGCTGTGTGCATTTTTTTTTGGGATTACACACTGAGTTGCGAAAACTCATCCTTTTTTGTTTAATTTGTTCAGGTAATCCGCAGCATTAGACGGATCGGTGGGGCGGAAGACTCGGCGGTGACCTCAGTTCTGGACTTTTACGATTTTTATTTTTATTTATGGTTTTTGATTATATCCAAGAAATTTTTATGTAATTATGGCCTTTATGAATTTTTGTTTAAATTTGGGATTTGCAGCGTTTACATTTTTACCGCAAGTAGTAGGAAAACTTGGGTTTTCAATACGAACAAACGTTTTATGAAATACACACGAATTCGCTAATATTTGAAAAAGCTTCCGCAACGTATAACATTTTAAAAATGGATAAGGATTGAAACAAACGACACGTTATTGACGGTAGCATAAGATAACGAAGAATAGTTTTTCGTAACTATAATAGCCCAATTTTGGGGCTAGTCGGAATAGTGGTTTCGGAACCACTAATCCGAGATGAGTGAAATTATTTTTAATATTATTATATGTCTTATATCATGATTATATGAGTGCATGAAAAAATTGTGGTGCATCAATTTTGGTGATTACATGTTTAATTGCAAAAAAGGACTAAATCGCATAAAGTGCAAAATATTCAATTTATAAGATAGAGGTGCCAAATAGCTATAGAATTTTAATTGGAGGCCCTTAATGTGAAATTAGGCATTTCTAATTGTCATAGCCGGCCATAGGGGGGACAAGAAGCTTGATTTAGTCATGTTAGGTGGTATTAGGTAATTAATGAATAAAATAAAACAAAAATAAGAAGCTATCATCTTTTTTCATTTTTTCACTTCCCCTACCACCGAAAATATCATCAAGAGAAGGGGTTTTTGAAGCTCAAACTTTCAACCAAGCTGTTCTCTTGCAAGTAAGTGATTTTAGTGGTCTTTCTTGATAATTTTTGTACTTTTGGAACCCCTAAAGCTTAAGCTAGCTAATGAGGGGACTGTTTTTCAAAATGGTTAAGTGTCTAGGGATTTTCCATGTGAGTATTTATGTATTTTCTGAAATTTTATGGAAGAAAATGAATCTTGGGTGTTTAATGAACAACTTTTGTGAAGGGAATTTTCATGAAAACATCTAATAGGACTATTTTGTAAAAGTTAGGAAAATGGATAGTAAATGTGTGAAATAGTCAAAATTGTGAGTTGCTATAAGAAAGAATATGAATCGGCTAGGCTTGGGTGTGAGAAAAATGAATATATTTTATTTTACGAGCCTAGGGGCAAAATGGTAATTTTTCCAAAGTTTAAGGGCAAAATGGTAATTTGCAAAAATAGGAATTTTGAGATGTTTTGAATAATGTGGTGATTTAATAAGTTAAATATGTCATTATCGATCAAGAAGAACGTGGGATCAACCTTGACCGGGGAAAAGACAAGGTTACAGATTAAAGTGCAAACTGACATATTTTGTATCGAGGTAAGTTTATGTGTAAACGATACATCTTTATTACGTATGATTTTATCTATTAATGCATCGTGTGAATGCGAATGAGAATTGTTAAATATTTATTAAAAATGATAGAGTGTGAGGAAATTTTTGTATGAACCTTCGGAATAGGGAAATAATATGGTTAATATACATGAATAAGTAAATATTGGTGGGCTGTGTGCGATACCACCTTGTTAACTATTAATGATGGGCTATTTGCGATACCATCGTAATTATTATCAATGGTGGGTTGTGTGCGATACCACCGTAAACTTGTAAATATTAGTGGGCTGTGTGCGATACCACCTTGTTAATTGTTAAATGGTGGGCTGTGTGCGATACCACAGAGTACCCAACTTTATTCCAAAGTGTTCATCGATAAACTTGTCTAAGTGATATTATATGTGGCTTTGTGGTGATAAGTGTAGGGTATAAGTGCAAGTAAATGTGAGCAATGTTTATGATATGTGTTGGGATGTAGTAAGGTTTGAAATGAGTAAGCATGATTATGAGGATATGAATTGTTTTTACTTAGTATGTGATGTTTTGATTGATAAGTATGTGTATGATGCTTATTGTTTATATATAGACTTACTAAGCTTAAAGCTTACTCCCTTTTCTTTTCTCTTGTTTTATAGTGTCGAAGAGCCAGCTTGGGATATAGAGATAATCAGAGGATCACCCATACTATCAACACATCTTGGTATAGTTAGATTTAACATTTTGAGTATGGCATGTATAGGGAAAGTCATATTGTTTTGGCCAAAGGTGTTGGCTCATTCAAAGATGAACTCTTTTGTATAATGCCATAGTTGATGGCTCTTTCTTATTAATCTATGAAATGATGAGGTTATTCATGAATGTGAAGGTTGCATGGTTGATTTACTTGGGTTAATTATGCATGAATGAATTGATGGTGGTGTGATTTATGTTTGTATGAGTTGGGGTGGTAGAAAGAGCTTGGCAAATAGCCTTGTTCTTGTCCACACTGGCAGATACACGGGCATGTGTCTAGGCTGTGTGTGACACACGGTCAACCTTATGGGCGTGTGGTTAGGCAGTGTGTCCCCTTGTAAGCTAGGTTTGCAAGTCAATATATTCAGTAATAACCACACGAGTAGAGACACGGCCGCATATCTCAACCGTGTGGAAAGCACGGCCTAAGACATGGACGTGTGCCCAGGCCGTGTGAAGTTTGCACTTGAATTAGGAATTTAATTCGCCACACGGTCGAAGGACACGGGCGTGTGCCTTGGCCGTGTGACATTTATGGGGTGATGACGTCAGAAACAGAATGCCAAGGTTTTTACACACGGGCTAAAGACACGGGCGTGTCGTGGTCGTGTGACGGACATGGGCCACAGGCACGGGCGTGTGTTCGGTCGTGTGAAAACCCTTATAGGTTCGAATTGAAAATTTATTTCCACATGGGTGTGGAACACGAGCATGTGATATGCCACATGGGCGTGTCCCTTCCTCCACACGGGTGTGTGGACTGTTTGATGAAAATTTTCTAAGTACTTCTAGAAATCTTTAAAAGGGTTCGATTTGATCCCGAATCATTCCTAATATGTGATTTAGACCTCATAAGCTTGTTTAAGAGGTGTTATGAAAAGTTTTAAATTGGAGTGGAAAGTCATGTCTAGGTATTGTATAATTATTTGTGTATAAGTTTGGTAACGCTTCGTACCCTGTTCCGGCGTCGAATTCGGGTAAAGGGTGTTACAGTAACTATGTTTTCTGAAGCATTATCATGTGACATCACCAAATTCGACCATAACGTCTAGGCCGGGTTTGGGGTGTTACATTTAGTGGTATCAGAGCCAGGTTACAAAACTCTGTTGTGGATTTTGGGTTTTAAAGAGTGGTTTTAAGAAATGATTTTTAACTGATTTGAAATGTTTTTGGACTTAGTATATGGTACACCGAGTCTTCGGCACCGATCCTGTAAGTGTTCTGAAATTCTATTTAAATTTATCTAAAAATACTACTAGCATGCTTGAAACAACCAATAGGTAGTATACTGTACTGAAAACACTCTAGGTAGTGTAAACTGAAAACTGTAGTAAAGCTGAAAATTGTAGTGGGACTGCGATTCGCGATAACGAACTCTGAACTTCTGATACTGTTCTGCATAAAATATCTGTTAATAAATATCAGAACTGTAACTACAACATAAAATTGTTATACAGATAAACTCCGAATTTACAATGAGCGCACAAGGAACTCGCGGAAGGGGTACAAGAGGCCGTGGTAGATGCCGTAGAGGGGCTCGAGCTAGGTTCTCGTCATCTGGCAATATGCCTAATCTGGATATGAGTAAGACACCGGTATCACCTGCGATAGAGACTGGTCTCGAGATCGCATGGCTGGGGACGATGCACTGTCCCATGCTATTTGAGGATATTAGAGAGGGTCGATGGGCCCAACATCGGATATGGGGGCCGAGGGTCGTTTATGAAACAACTCGGTCCAATGAGGCTGAATTATTCAGGCGTGTCACTGGAGTCGCCCCTAATATGGCCGAATATTGGATGGAGGCCACAGAAAGAATTATGGACGACCTGGATTTTACCCCTGAGCATCAGCTTAAGGGGGTTGTTTTTCTGCTTCGCGATGAAGCTTACCAGTTGTGGCTGATGATTAAGGAAGGCACTCAGCCCGATCGACTGACTTGGAATTACTTTAAGACGGCATTCCAGAGTAAGTATGTAGGAGCCAACTATATTGACGCTAGGAGGCGTGATTTTTTTAATCTCTCACATAGGGGGATCGTTCGGTGGCCGAGTATGAGGCTAAGTTCCAGAGATTGAGCCGTTATGTGTGAGGCATGGTGGCGACCGAGTATGAGCGATGCGTCCGTTTTGAGGATGTACTTAGAGACAGTTTGCGAGTTCTGATAGCTCCACAGAGGGAGCGTGATCGCCGAAGAAGTTAAGCGCGCTGAGCGCCAATACTGAGAGAGATGAAAGAATAAGAGGGAATCAGAGCCCTCGAGTTCTGTGGTGAGGCCTAAAAAAAAGGTCAGATCTGATGGGCCAGTGAGAGTTGGGTCTCCTGTTGCACCTACTGAGGTAACGCTTTGCGGACACTGGTGTAGACGCCACCCGGGCGAGTGTTGGAGGACGACTGGGCCATGTTTGAGATGTGGGTCAACTAAGCACCGTGTTAGGGATTGTCCGTTGAGAATTGATCAGATGCAAGCTCTAGTTAGTGTTGCTACGCAACCGCCGAGAGTAGTTCAGCAGCCACCTAGGGCCGAGGTCAGGCCAGGGGTGGTAACAGCATGGGCCAAGGTTAGAGAGCACCGGGCAGAGGTGCTGAACCGACTGAGGCGAGGCAGCCCGCATTGGTTTATGTTGCCAGTTGCCATGAGGACCGAGATGTTCTGGACGTCATCATGGGTACGTTTCTAATTTATAATGTACCTTATTTGCCATTGATAGACATAGGCTCTACACACTCTTATGTAGCTAGTGCTGTGTCTGAAACCTTAGGGACTCCGGTTGAGAGTACTTCTGGTGAGGTAACGGTTGTGAGTCCAAATAAGTAAATTATTTATAGACGTCCCGTTAGAGGTTCAAGGGATAGTATTTCTGGCAGATCTAATGGAGCTTCCATTCGGGGAGTTCGATTTGATACTAGGAATGGACTAGCTGGTTAAACATCGGGTAAGTTTGGATTGTGTGATAGAAAGGGTTATTTTGAGGACCGAGGAGGACAATGAGGTAGTTGTGATTAGGGAACAACGAGACTATCTGATTAACGTGATTTCTGCGCTAGTTAAGGACATAAGAACCGTAAGGGACTTTCTGGATGTTTTTCCTGAGGAACTACCAGGTCTGCCTCCGAGCTGAGAGGTAGATTTTGGGATTGAACTTATTCTAGGTACAGCTCCGGTGTCTATCGCGCCTTACCGAATGACACCGAAGGAGCTTACAGAGCTTAAGGCTCAAATTTAGGAATTACTAGATCGTGGATTCATTTGTCCCAGTGGGTATCCATGAGGAGCATCGATGTTGTTTGTGAAGAAGAAAGATGGGACAATGAGGATGTGTATTGACTACCGGCAGCTGAACAAGCTAACAATCAAGAATAAGTACCCACTTCCGAGGATAGATGATCTATTTGACCAATTTAGAGGGGCTTCTATGTTCTCCAAGATTGATCTATGTTCAGGATATCATCAATTGAGGGCTAAGGAGGCCAATGTGTATAAGACGACATTTAGGACTCGTTATGGACATTACGAGTTCCTGGTTATGCCTTTTGGGTTGACCAATGCACCAACGGCATTCATGGATTTGATGAACCATGTGTTCCAGCCTTATCTGGACCTGTTTGTGGTGGTGTTCATCGATGATATCCTAGTGTATTCCAAGACAGAGGACGAACACGATGAACATCTTAGAGTGGTACTACAGACTCTTCGGGAGAAACAGTTATATGCGAAGTTCAATAAGTGTGAGTTCTGGCTCCTGGAAGTAACCTTTCTAGGACATGTAGTTTCTATCGAGGGGATTCGTGTTGATCCTTGTAAGATTAAAGCTATGTTGGATTGGAAACAACTGAAGAATGTGTCCGAAATCTGCAGCTTTTTGGGGCTGGCGGGTTATTATTGATGCTTCGTAGAAGGGTTCTCCTTGATCGCAGAACCGTTAACCAAGCTTCTGTGCAAGGGAGTTCCCTTTGTCTGGATTGATAAGCAGCAAGAGAGCTCTAAGAAGCTCAAATCTGTTCTGACTCAGGCTTCTATTCTGATACAGTCGGAGCCTGGTAGAGACTTCATGGTATACAGTGATGCGTCGCATGTGGGTCTGGGTTGTGTTTTGATGCAGGATGGTAAAGTGGTAGCTTATGTGTCTGTTAGCTCAAGACGCATGAGGCTAACTATCCGACGCACGATTTGGAGTTGGCAGCAGTAGTTTTCGCTCTGAAAGTCTGGAAGCATTATCTGTATGGTGAGAATTGTATTATCTACACTGATCATAAAAGCCCCAAATATCTCCTCACTCAAAAGGAGTTAAACCTTAGGCAGCGTAGATGGGTTGAACTGCTTAAGGATTATGACTGCACCATCGAGTACCATCCTGGTAAAGCCAATGTGGTGGCAGATGCTTTGAGTCATAAGGCGATGACTGATTTAAGAGCGATGTTCGCTCGACTCAGTTTATTCAACAATGGGAGTCTATTAGCGGAACTTCAGGTTAAGCCTACATGGATTGATCAGATTAGAGGTAAACAGATGAAGGATAAGTCTCTTAAGTTACAGTTCCGTCAGGTTGAGACTGGTGATGCTGCTGATTTTGGGATTAACAGTGATGGGGTACTTTGTTTCTGCCGTCGAATCTGTGTACCAAATGATGATGATTTAAGACAATCGATTCTGAGGGAAGCGCTTAGTAGCCCTTACTCTATGCATCCCGGTGGGAATAAAATTTACCGAGATTTGCGAAAGTCATACTGGTGGCCAGGGTTGAAGCGTGAGGTTAGTGACTTCGTTGCTTGCTGTCTGACTTGTCAACAGGTTAAGGCTGAACATCAGTTGCCTTCGAGGTTGTTGCAGCCAGTAAAGGTACCAATGTGGAAATGGGAGCGAGTAATGATGGATTTTGTTAGTGGATTTAACACCCACTAAGAAGGATTCTGTCTGGGTCGTCGTGGATCGACTGACCAAGTCTGCTCACTTCATCCCAGTCAGGACGGACTTTTCTCTCCAGAAATTGGCCAAGCTTTATATATCAGAAATAGTGAGACTGCATGGGGTTCTTGTCTCGATAGGGATTCTCGCTTCACGTTTTGGTTTTGGAAGAAATTGCATGAAGCTCTTGGTTCAAGGTTGGACTTCAGTACTGCTTTCCATCCTCAAACAGATGGTCAGTCGGAGAGGGTGATTCAAGTACTGGAGGATATGTTGATGAACTGTGTTATAAATTTCCAAGGTAGTTGGGAGGAGTAATTGGTGTTGGCAGAGTTCGCCTATAACAACAGTTATCAATCTAGCATTCAGATGGCACCTTACGAGGCCCTATATGGTCGTAAGTGTCGCACTCCCTTATGTTGGACTAAGTTGGGTGAGTGACGTGTTCTAGGTCCAGAATTGGTTTCTGAAACTGAAGAAAAAATCCGATTGATTCGAATAGACTGAAAGCGGCATCTGATAGGTAGAAGTCCTATGCTGATCTGAAGAGAAAGGATATTGAGCATTTTGTGGGGGACTTAGTCTTTCTCAAGGTCTCACCATGGAAGAAGGTCTTGAGGTTCGGTCGCAAGGGTAAGCTAAGCCCTCGATTTACTGGGCCGTACCGTACTCTGAAATGAGTGGGGCCAGTCACATATTAGTTGGAGCTTCCTCCAGAGTTTGATCATATTTATGATGTGTTCCACGTCTCGATGTGTTCCACGTCTCAATGTTGAGACGCTACCGCTTTGATCCCACGCATGTTGTTCCTATTGAGGACATTGAGGTTAGACCAGATCTGACGTTTGAGGATAAGTCGATCCAGATTCTGGATCGCGACCTTAAAGTTCTGCGAAGGAAGTCTATCCCCTTAGTAAAAGTGTTGTGGCGGAATCATAGCACTGAGGAGGCCACTTAAGAGCCAAAGGATTTGATGCGTCAGTAGTATCCTCACATTTTTTGGTCAGGTAAAATTTCGAGGTCAAAATTTTCTTTTAAAGGGTAGAGTTGTAACGCCCAAATTTTCTTTAATTCCAGCTTTTGTAATTTTATGACACACAATGTCTATCTACTTCAGTGGTTATGTGTTCTGGGAGTATGTGAGAGGTCCCAAGTTCAAGCCATGTCTTGCGTAAATTTTGGTATTTTTCTAATTAAAGCCTTGACCTTGATCAGTAGGCTTTTAAGTTGTTATTGGTAAAATGATATCAGAATAGGCTGTTGGTCTGGTGGTTAAGTGGTGTGTAGGGTGTGTTGGAGGTCTTGTGTTCGATACCTAGGGACGGCAAGGGATTTTACTTTTACAGGAAAATTCGGCTAGAGTTTGTGTTTTACCTAAAATCTGAGTAGTGGGGAGTTGGTGGAGAGAATTAAGGGGAAAAGATTAGGGGGTTAATAGTTTTTGTTCAGTACTGCTTCCTTTCTTGAAAAATTTGGCAAGCCTTTTCCTTTTCCTTTCTTTTTGCTATCGAATCCCCCATTCATTATCCCATTTGTTGCCGAAATCCTACTGCTTCCCCTCTTATTAGGGTTCTTCGTTCTTCCAATCGTGTCTGCTATCCATATTTGGGACGCGCATTCGGTAAGTTGTGTGTTGGATTAATCTTAGCTGTTCTTTTTGAATGTTGAAGTTTTTAAAAGGGTTCTGTTGTGCTTAGGAGTAAATTGAGAGGCGGGAATCAACGTTGCGTCGATTTGATTCGAAGTAGTGATTGATTTGGTAGCGGTAAGTCGACTTTATGTTATTGGGATTAATCGATTTAAACTCATTTTTAGTTTCTAAGAGATGGAATATTCTGATTTTAGGTTTTGAGAGGCTCAAGAGTAGTTTCATAGTGAGACGACACCAGGTGTGTACCTAGAAGCACCGAAAATGAGGTTTTAGTGAAAGCCAAAAACCTCACTGTCGACGCCACATGGGCGTGTGGTCGCCCGTGTAGTAGCCGTGTGTAAGGCTGGAAGCCACAACACAGCCGTGCGATTAACGAGCTAGGCCGTGCGTAGGCGACACGGCCGTTCGATGGCCGAGCAGGGCCGTGTGGGCCCGCACGGGTGAACCAAACGGCCGTGTGAGATTTTGGGCTAGGCCGTGTGATCCACACATCCAAGGCCAATTTGGGCCGTGTGGGCCGTACAGGCGTGTGGGCTCACGCGGGCAGGCCACATAGGCGTATGAGCCCATTTTTCTGAAAAGTTTTGTAAGGTTTCACGGGTCGCCCAAGTCGACTGTGGACATATTGTAGGGCCGGTAAGTATTACTTAGACCCCTATATGAGTGATCTGTCTGTCTGATTTCTGTACCAAGCATGAATTATGATATCTGAATGTATATAGTTTTAATTGCATAATAGCATGACATCCTTTGTATGTTGCATTGCATCGGGGTGGGTTGATGATATTTGGAGGAAGTATCTGAAAGGCTTTTATGTATATTATCTGGCAGCTCAACTGCAAATTTCTAATTATGTGCCGCATTTCGGTACGGCATGGTGTGTAGGGTTGGGTGGGTTGATTTTATCCCCACATTGTTTGGACAAAGTTGGTGTGTAGAGGCTGGTGGGTAGGATTCTAATATTCTATTATATTCTGTTCTGTATATTCTGTATCTGAGTGGGCTAAGGTCCACACCAATTCTGTAATGGGCTCAGACCCGAACTGTAAATGTATGAATGTTTTTTGATATGGTGCTGTGTGCATGTTTTTTTGTGGGGATTACACACTGAGTTGTGAAAACTCATCCTTTTTTCTATTTAATCTGTTCAGGTAATCCGTAGCATTAGACGGATCGGTGCGGCAGAGGACTCGGCAGTGACCACGGTTTTGAACTTTTACAGTTTTTATTTTTATTTATGGTTTTTGATTATATCCGGGAAAGTTTTATGTAATTATGGCCTTACGGATTTTTGTTTAAATTTGGGATTTGCAGTGTTTACAGTTTTACCGCTAGTAGTAGGAAAACTCGGGTTTTCAATACGAACAAACATTCTATCAAAATACGCACGAATTCACTAATTATTTTAAAAAGCTTCCGCAACGTATAACTTTTTGAAAATGGATAAGAATTGAAACAAGCGACATGTTATTGACGGTAGCATAAGATAACGAAGAATGGTTTTATCGTAACTATGTTTTCTAGAGCACTATCATGTGACATCGCCAGATTCGGCCATAACGTCTAGGTCGGGTTTGGGGTGTTACATCCAATATGTTTACCCCATTGTTTTCTCTTCTCTCGCCTTGTGGAACATGTCAAGCGTAACATTTGAAGCTCACACTATCTTGTATTCAAAACGATAGCTTTTTTATTATTTTAAGTCAGGTTTTGTGGCATGTACACAAGTGTTTTGTATTTGTTAACTTTGAATGTTGAACATAGCTTTAAACTTACCTAATGCTTGATTTTGGACATGTTAATGTTTAAATGAAATGATATGTTTTGGTAAATGGTTTGAGTTATGTATGTAACATTTGAAATGGCATAAATGGATGTAATTTGGTATGTTTCAAGTAGTTTGAGATAGGTAAATGTTTAGCTTTTGTCATATGGTTTGGTTTGAATGCCATGGTATTATATTGATGTATCTAATGGTTGAATAGATGATATAAGTTGGTATAAGGTTGAATGTGAATATTTGCATTTGTTTTGGTGTAAGTTGAAAGTGTTCTAGTGCAGGTAAACTTAAACCATTTGTGCACAAAATGAGGAGTTTGTATGGTAGCCATGAAATAGGTACCAAACGGCCTAATTTTACCAAAAACAGAGTCCACGTCCCGACGAGCAATCTTCCTCGTCGCAATGTTGGATGACAGTAAGTCACGTCACGACATTGAGTGGCCTGAGGTCATGACATGAGAAACTATTTGACGACGTCATAACATGGAGGAATTGACGTCACGACATCGACCCTGAGATTTTGAAACTTTACAATTTGGTCCTATTTGAGGCTCGAGACAACGAAAGAGCTTTTGTAAGTTTGATTAAGGCTCGGATTTAATTATGTATCATAATGTGAATGTGTTTATGATATAATTATATGTTTAAATGATTTGTTTATAGTATATTTGAAGGTAGTTGCTCCGGCAACAGGTGAGGCTTCGTATAGCTCGGACCTAACAGTCAGGTCGGGTAAGGGGTGTTACATGAACAGTGCCAAGGTTGTTGTTCTTGATATCCATATTTTGACATTGTTGATGGTTGAGATGCAAAGATATCAAGAGAGTGTGAATGTTGTCTCCTAGTCTCCCCATAGCTCCTACCATGTTTGCATTGTCAACGATGATTCTCATTCATTGATTTTGGATTTTTCATCTATGGGTCAACCTATTGAAAGTGGCATCAACCCGGTTCTTCCTTACATTGTTAAGGTAGAAGTTGAGTAGTCACAATGGTCATCACCTCAACCTAATTGGTCAACATTGCCTTCTCCACTAAGCTTTAAATTCTTATGGTATGAGTTGAAAGAATAGTAAGGGTGTTTTGAAAAGTTGTAAACCAAGAAAGAATGCCCATACATATTCATTAGAATCATTACTAGATTACACAATGTTGGGGGCCAATTCAGCCCGGGGCCCAAACAAAAAACAAAACCAAATAAAAAATCAAGGCCCAAAACAATTAACAGCCCATTTTTACAAAACAATTAAATCCCAACCCAATCCAAAAACTTAAACACCCAAATCACCTGCCCAAACCCGAATGGCCCAATATCAAACCCAATCGAAAAGCCTATCCCTAGCCCAATACCAAAAACAGAAAAAAGAAAAAAAAACTTAGGTGCCGCCCTAGCCTCTGCCAAGTCTACCACCGCCTCTGTCACCTTTACTCCACCGTCCTCGCCACCGCCCATCCACCTGCAAGAATTAAAAGGGGCAATGACATAATCATGTAAAAAATGGCTATATAAGCCATGAAAAACCCCATGTATTGGATCTTCTTTTTTTTTTTTTTTTCGGATACATGAAATAAAAAAACAAAGATTCAAATACCAAAAACAGCAGAGATTAAACATAAAAAAGAGAGGAGAACCAAAACACAAAATCAGATCAGTAACTTTAGGAGGTGATTTTATTTTTAAAATTTTTTATTTTATTTCATTTACACAAATATATTTAAAAAAGGGAAAAGAACCTTACCCTTAAAATCGCTAAAAAAACAGTGTTTTTTTTAGTTCCAACCGCCCCGCACAATGACGCCGACGGCGGCGGACAGCGGCAATCTGAGCCGGAGCTCTCGCCGGAGCTCGAGGTGAAAGGGGGAAGGAGAGAATTTTTTTCTGAAAAAAGGAGAGAAGAATGAAATTTTTTTAAAAAAATCTGACTTTTATAGGCCTCCAAAACGGTGTTGTTTTGGCCCTAAGATCCGCGTGTTGACCCGACCCGCTAGGGGGGATCCGCGTGTTTTAGTTTTTGGGGCTAATTGCGCTGTAGGTCCTTCCGCTTTTTAATGGTTTTGCAATTAAGTTTTTTTATTTTTTATTTTTACCTTATAATTTATTTGCGATTACATTTTAGTCCTTTTTTGAACGATGTCGTTTTGGAGGAGAAGGGAAAATTTCCCTTTTAGTCCCTCCTTGTTATTCGCGCATTCAATGGGGTCTTTTTCCTTTTTATTTATTTTGGATTTGCCCCGAACTTCGGTTTTAAGTTCAATTTAGCCCTTTTTAATTATTTTTGCAATAATAATAATAATAATAATAATAATAATATAATTACTATTATTACTATTACTATTACTATTACTATTACTATTATTAATTAATTACTATTATTATTACTATTACTATTATTTATTTTATTACTATTATCATTACTATTATTATTATTACTATTATTTATTTATTTTTACTATTATTATTCGTTTATTATTATTATTACTATTATTATTTTTTAAACTGTTTTACCTAATATTCATTCGTTTATTTATTTATTTGTTCACTATTAAATTTTTAATTTTTTTTAGTTTTCATTTGTTTACTTACTCATTATTTTTTATATTTGGTTTTATTTATTTATTTATTTTTTTTATTTTTATCTTATTTTTATTTTTGCTCTTATTATTGTCATTTACATTAATGCATTTATTATTAGTCTGTTATGCATATTAGTACTGTAATTCATTTTTATATTTTACTATAAAATCGTGTTACATTAATCTTTACCCGTTACATAAAACTTCGTTTTTTAAATCAGTAATTTTTCGTATTTCGAGATTCGAAAAGTCATACCCTAACTTATGGGGTTCCGATTTTCTCGATAAATCTGAATAACGAACGTTTTTAAAACATTTTTAATATCTCGGGAATTACGACAAGATTGTATTCTAACTTACGAAATATGATTTCTTTCTAAAACCGAGATAATGAAATACTTTTTAAAATAAATAAATTTTTCGGCGTTTATTCTTGTATCGAAAAATTAAGACATTGTGTTTTAACTTACGAGACGTAATTCTTTTTCTTGATTAACGTGAAATATGCCCTGTTCTCGAAAAATTTCCAATTTTATAACAAAGAATCGTATTTTAAAATTTCTTCAAAATTTCAACTTTCGACACTAAGGACAGCAATTAATCAATTAGGTACCAATTTTGGGCGTGTCGAGGGTGCTAATCCTTCCTCGTGCATAACCGACTCCTGAACACGTTTTCTGAATTTCGTAGACCAAAAATCATCGTTTTAGGAAATTAAAATTTTATTAAAATGATTGAATTACGAGGTGACCCGATCACACCTTATAAAAAAGGGATTAGTGGCGACTCCCGTTTCTCATTTTCAAAATCAAAGTCGACCCCGCTTTTTTTCAAAAAAAAAAAGGTTCCGACACACAAAATGTAAACATTGAAAGTTATTTTTTTTTTTAAGAATTGGGACCAAAATTGTATATGTATTTACATTATAGAGCTATAGCTTCTCATGTCAATTTTAGAATTGTAACGTCATCTTTCTATTACCCGTTAACAAAGGCTAATAAAAATAGATTAAAAAAGGCAATCAATTAAGTTAGATAATCTGCCGTGTAGCTTACCTATAGATCTAATAGAAAACATATAAATTGAAATTCTTAAGTTTTGTCAATTATACATAAAATTGCAAAATTATCATAAAAGCTCTAATTTCTTTGGTGTCAATTATCTAATTAAAAAAAATTCAAAGTCATAAAGTAACAATAATTTTTTTAAACTAGTAATCCATTAAGTGTTGGTATGGTAGTTAATGTGTAAAAAAAATTAAATAAATTAAAAGTTATAAAAAATATAATGTTTTTTTGAAGAAATTTAAAACATTAAAATTTTCTTTAGAAATTAAAAAAAATCTAAAAATGCTTATTTTTTTAAAAAAAAATCCTAATAAATGCTACGAAATTCTAAACAATTTTCTATAAAATTATAAAAACAATAAATTACTAACATTTACAAATAATAAAAACTTTAAAAAATAATATGGAAAATTTAAAAAATAATTTTAATAAAAGTTCAATTAACACATTTACTTACATTTACAAAAATCCTTTTATACAATAAATTACTCATTTAAAAATGTATAAAAAAATTAAAACTTTTTATACTCAATGCCACTAAGATTGAAAATTTTTATAAATAAATATGAGAGATATATCATGATATTGATTTATTTGGTTGTGGCTTTAAGAATATAGCTTAAGTTAGTTTAGTGTACAAGTCAACATATATGGAACACGCCAAAAATCAATAAAAAGAATCATTTATGTGGACTAATTTTTAATTAATTTTAAATTTTATTTTTCTTATTTTCTCATATTTTTTTAAACCTTTTATAAAAGATTTTATGACAGAGGTTAACTTGTCTTATTTGGGACATTGACAATTTATTGAAACAAGTGTTTGGGTTGTGATGATATCGTGAGATTATTTAAGCCTGTCGACGAGGATAAATATAACTTGAGATCAGATTGGACCAGTCGTACCAAATTCCTTGGATCAAGGAGGTTAAATCGGGGAAAATTTGAAGACTTATCTTCCGACAATTCACCTTTCTTTGGTTGTTATTATTATATTGTATTTAAATATTTTAGCTGTTGGTTAGAAGATATTGTAATTGATCTTTAATATGTTAGCAAAGCTCGAAAATATCTATATATTTTAGAGACTTTATATAAGTTTATGTACTAAATTTTAAGAGCACTTATCAGTTCATTGAGGAACGTTATTTGTGAGAGTGCATTTGAAACTGTAAAATCTGTTATTGTTGGTTTTACAAATTAAGTTCTTAAGGAGAGAATTTAGTGGTGAGATATCTACTCTTCCAAATACAGAAGTAAAGATTCTTCCAGGGGTGTGTTAGAACTAGGTTCACTGGTTGTATTTGTTTCAAAGATAGTTAGTTTATCTCATTGAGCTAGGCTCCGCAGATGTAAAGAAACTAAACTACGTAAATAATTTGTTGTCCCCTGTTTTATTGTGGTTGTCGTAGTTTGATCAGAATTGCCCACTTTCGCTGTTACTTCTAGTCATACTCTGTTTCTTGCAATTCTGTAACTAGTTCAGGTCAGCACGAGTCAACTTGTTCAACCTCATTCTCCAAACTAGTATACAACTTGATTCCTGATCCATCTAGTCTAATTAGCTAATTCAGTTTGGTTCCAACAATATTAGATGTCATTGTCAAAACTTGAACCTTGAACCTTAAAGTTTCAACACATAAATTTACCGCCAGCTATTTTGAATCGTTGACTCTAATAAATTTTCATAAATAAAAAGGTAAATTACACCATTAGTTACTCTAAAATAGTGTCGTTCCTATTTTGGTCACTCTAATTTTTTTTGGTCAATTTAGTCACTCTAATTAATATAATTGCTCAAAGTGGTCATTGCCGTTAAAAATTTAGTTAATTAACTAATGGATCGCTGATGTGGCATTTCTTTTTCAATTTTGACTAAAGTTAGGAACCTCTCTATACTTAGTCCAAAACACTTTTGTTTCTTTTGTGTTTATTTGCAACATAAGAACCCTGAATCCTCATCACCACCCAACACCCACCATACGAACCACCAATCTTCATCATCACCCATTCTTTGCTCTCGCATCTTTATCGCTCCTCACTCTGTCGCCGTTGCATCAGAAGAACCACCTTACAAGACTGTTTTTCCAACATGGATAAAACATACCAAATGTTGCAGTTGAAAATATGGGAGTCCCATCAACAACATTAAGTTTTCCAATAATAACGGTGGAATTCATTCCATCACCAATCATCGTAACATTCTATATATTCTTCTCAACTTTAACATTTTATTTATAAAACTCCCTTCTTCACATTTATCATTATTTTTTTTCTTGCTTTTCTTTGGTACTACTTTAATGGCTTCCATTATAGTTTTAAACTTACCAAACCCATTTTCTGCCACTTTTATATCAGCTTTCTTCTTCAACACATTCAAACTTTTAAGAAATCCCCTTTCATGATGCGACTGTCGTTGATGTCCCTCTTGAGATTCAAAGTTCATTAAACATCGTATTAAGTTAAAGGTTGTTTCAGCCTTGCTAGAATAGCAAATAAGAAAGATGAAATCTTTGCTTTCTCATTCAAGAAATCTATTTACAAATGATCATGCATTGGCTATTTAATGTAGCCATGCATATGTACGAGAAATACCAGAAACAACAACCTAGTCTAACAACTAGATAACTACTTTAACCAATTATTGATAAACCGTAAAAGTAACATATTTTAAGCCCACATTTAGTATGCTTTTGGATGAATTAAGCCTCGATTTATGTAAAAAGGTGCTCTTAATCCTTACCCAGGAAAGCATCCGAGGATGAAAAGAACGAGAAACGGGATTAAAATAGACCAAATTGGGCCAAAGAGAAAATCGAGACAGCCTGGACTTAAGCCCACACGGTCGTGCCACGTTAATCTACTAGAACACGGCTTGATCTCGATTCACATGGTCGTGTCTCATTAAAGAAGTCCGAACACGGCCTGGCCACGATCCACACGGGCGTGTGCCATGGCCGTGTCCCTGTCGTGGCAAAGTGCAATTTCAATCGGAAAAGGATACTTAGGGCCAAAGAAACACATTCCAAGAGCCTATATAAACACCCTAAGTGTTACCTGAAAGGAGGGCGGTTAGCTAGGCCAAGGAGCCAAGCTGAAAAGGTCAGATTTGTGGAGAATCACTCGAAGATAGCCAGTTGATCCATCTCAAGAAGCCGAAATTATACTCAAGACGGCGGATCTCTCCTTCGATTCCTTCAGGGAGTTTTAGGGATTTCTTATGTTTTGTTTTATCTTTTCTTTTGAGATGTTCTCTTTTATTATTATAAACTAAACCCTTTAGATACCTGAGGGGGATGAAACCTAAGACGGATCTTGTTATTGTTTTCTGAACTATATGATAAATATTTGACTTGTTCTTAATTATGTGTTCTTAATTCTTGTGTTGATATTTTTGGGATATTAATTCAAGTATGATGTGCTTAGGTGGTGGAGCAAAAGTCCCTGCTTAAGAGTAGATCTAGCATAGTTAAGTGTGGGGGGTGAATAGTTATTTTAAGAAAGTGCCTAACTTTCTTCATTATTCTCAAATCCCTTAATTTAGTCTTGTTTCTAAGTAATCTCCTCATATTACTAATTAGGATGAAATTTCTGATGATTTATGATTTTTATTGACATGTTTTTGAGTAAGTCATAGTCAATTGTGCATTGATGATTAAAACTTTAAGATACTAGAGAATCAAGCATGATAAGTCTATTTTTCAGAATTAAAATTTTTGCTAGGTCGTTAACCTAAATCTGAATATTACTTTGCAGTTTGAAATTTACAAGGTTGATGTCAAAACACCCATAATTTTTGTGAGATTTTGAGCCTTATAGAGCATATATTCTTTTTCGTGCTCACTTTTTTATTATGAGTGTGTCAACTTTGAATTGTTATTCTAGAACTTGCCTCGTTCATACATATCGAGACCACACCTATGATTTGATATACAGAAATGATAAAGGCACCTAGGATTTAACCCACTTAATCCATAAAAAGCCTACCTTCACAATTAACCCCTAGTGAACCCCGTTTAATCCTAACAACCCTTTTTATTGACTTACCCACTAATATTAACCCAAAACCCTTTGTATTTGTTATCACCATCCTCCTTGACTCCCCTTTTGTCGAGATTTGATTTTGAATAGTTGCCTAATTATGTTCTATATTTCAGTTGTAAAAGTTCTTTCCTATTATTTGATTTGTTCTTAAAAAAATAAAGTATATTCATTATTAGTTGTGTGATTAAGTGAAGCTTATGCATTAAATTCCAAATCTTGAAGAAAAAGCTCGTATTATTAGTTTTCAATTGATGTAATTAATTAGGATTAGTTCATTTTTCTAGTTAGGTAAATTGTCAGGTCAATCTCGATTCTAACCTTCTAATTCAGCCCTTTTCTACACCTTTAACCCTAGCCCCGTTACAACCCTGTTAAAGACCTTTTGATATGTTTATCATCTCATTTTACAGTGGTGGAGATTTGATTTTCAGGCAAGCCTATGGTATTAACTTTTCAAGTTCGACTTTTGAGTGCTTAATTTTGAACTTTAAACACTTTTTGAGTAATTTGAGTGAATCTTTTGTGAGGATGTCATTCCTTGTCGGTTTTGAATTAAAATGTAATTATTTAGATAAGGGGAGACACCTACGTTTTTGTGCTACAAATGTATGACTTTGATCGTTTGAATCTTTAGGACTCTTTGAGTTAAATTATCCATGTATAAGTTACTTATGAATTATGATGAGACATTGTCAGTAGGAATTATGAATTATGGAAAGTTCGTTTTAATTGTAAGTTGAGAATTTTGCTTGAGGACAAGCAAAATTCATAAATGTGGGGGTATTTGATAAACCGTAAAAGTAACATAATTTAAGCCCACATTTTAGTATGCTTTTGGATGAATTAAGCCTCGATCAATGTAAAAAGGTGCTCTTAATCCTTTCTTTTCATGTTTTGTACCCAGGAAAGCACTCGATGATGAAAAGAACGAGAAACAGGCCTAAAATAGATCAAATTGGGCCAAAGAGGAAATCGGCACGGCCTGGACTTAAGCCCACACGGTCGTGCCACGACAATCTACTAGAACACAGCCTGATCTCGATTCACACGGCCATGTCTCATTAAAGAAGTCCGAGCACGGCCTGGCCATGATCCACACGGGCGTGTGCCATGGCCGTGTCCCTGTCGTGGCAAAGTGCAATTTCAATCGGAAAAGGATACTTAGGGCCAAAGAAACGCATTCCAAGAGCCTATATAAACACCCTAAGTGTTACCTGAAAGGAGGGCGGTTAGCTAGGCCAAGGAGCCAAGCCGAAAAGGTCAGATTTGTGGAGAATCACTCGAAGATAGCCAGTTGATCCATCTCAAGAAGCCGAAATTATACTCAAGACGGCGGATCTCTCCTTCGATTCCTTCAGGGAGTTTTAGGGATTTCTTATGTTTTGTTTTATCTTTTCTTTTGAGATGTTCTCTTTTATTATTATGAACTAAACCCTTTAGATACCTGAGGGGGATGAAACCTAAGACGGATCTTGTTATTGTTTTCTGAACTATATGATAAATATTTGACTTGTTCTTAATTATGTGTTCTTAACTCTTGTGTTGATATTTTCGGGATATTAATTCAAGTATGATGTGCTTAGGTGGTGGAGCAAAAGCCCCTGCTTAAGAGTAGATCTAGCATAGTTAAGCGGAGTTGACCGCACGCCTAGAGATAGGGTGACGAGATTTTGCCGGATTAGGGTGAAACCTAATATAGGAGTCCATAGATCGAGTTAATGCGATTCTAGGGTTTTAATTAGAAAGAGATTTCAATTAATCAACCTAGGGTTAGATGTTATTCGCTTCGAGAGAGGGTTTAATATAACTTAGGAAATCTTACGGATCAAGTTAAGTGAATACATCGTCTGATTCAGTGTTAGATAACAAGTGAAGTCTAGGTGGATTCTTCTTAAGGGTATCGTCTTAATCAACTGAGTTTTCTTCCAAGTTATTTTTCCCCAGTTCTTTCTCTTTCTGTCTTTGCATCTTTAGTTTAGTTGATATTTAAATTTAGATTAGATAAACATTCACTTAATCCTTAGGCTAAATAATAGAAAGAGAGTTAATAGTAGTACTTTTGGTTCCTTTGGGATTCGATATTCTGGTCTTGCCTAAACTATACTACTGTTCGATAGGTGTGGTTGCCTTAAAATCGATGTTAGAGTTAGTTTCCAGGTTTGATCATTTTTATTATAAATTTTAAAGCTCTGATTTCGACGATCAAGTTTTTGACGCCGTTGCCGGGGAACTGAAATATTAAGAAAGCTTAATTTTTATTACTTTAGCTATATTTATTTTTATTTTTGTAATTAAATTTTATTTTTTGTTTTTCTAAATTTTCTTTCTTCTTTCTTTTGTCCCTTTCAGATACCTCTAGTTTATGACTAGAAGGAACCCGACAGGACCTCTACTTTACGACAGTGATATTGAAGGTACAGTTCGTAGAAATCACAGAGAAATAGGGCAAAGCCTAAACTACATAAACGAAGAGCAAGAAGCCGAAATAAATACCACAGAAGAGATGACTGAAAATAATCTGCCACCTCCAGAGATGGCCGAACATCATGCTCCACGTACTATGTATGATTATGCTAAACCTAATTTAACAGGAACTGAGTCTAGTATTGTTAGGCCTATTATTGCTGCAAATAATTTTGAACTGAAACCTAACACTATACAGATGATACAACAGTTTGTTCAGTTTGATGGTTTGTAGGATGAGGATCCTAACACACACTTAGGAAATTTCCTAGAATTTTACGACACCTTCAAGATAAATGGCGTTACTGATGATGCCATCCGTCTTCAGTTATTTCCCTTTTCCCTGAGAAATAAAGCCAAACAGTGGTTACATTCTCTACCACGAGGCTCAATCACTACATGGGATCAAATGACTGAAAAATTTTTATTAAAATATTTTCCACCAGCCAAAACGGCCAAATTAAGGAATGATATCTCTTCTTTTGTGTAGATAGATTCTGAGACACTATACGACGCATGGGAGAGATACAAAGATTTGTTGAGAAGGTGCCCACACCACATATTACCTTTGTAGCTACAGGTCCAAACTATTTATAATGGTGTGAATCCTTCAACAAGGCAACTAATCGATTCAGCTGCTGGTGGAACCCTGAACAGCAAAACTCCTGAAGCAGCCTACGAGTTTATAGAGGAGATGTCACTGAATAACTATCAGTGGCAAGTTACAAGGACAAGGCCAGCCAAAACGACCGGAGTTTACAACATTGATGCAGTAACCGCGCTATCAAATCAGGTAGAATTGCTACATAAAAAATTTGAAAGTTTTTGTGGTTCTTCGCAGGCACATTCAGTTATGCAGTGCGACGCAAGTGAAGGAGTGGTGAATCCTGAGTACCCACCCTACGGACAGGGCATGGAGAGCGAACAAATGAACTATATGGGTAATAATTTCTGATCTAACAATAACCCGCATACCATATCCCCAAGCAATAACGAAAGACGACACAGAGGAACAGTTTGGTAGGTTTCTTAAAATTTTAAAGAAATTACATATTAACTTACCGTTTCTTGAAGCTCTTTTGCAGATGCCAGATTCTAGGAAATTTTTAAAGAAGCTTTTGACAAATAAGCGGAAGATAGACGAGGAATCACATGTGGAACTGAACACAGTGTGCTCAGCAATGTTGCAGAATAAACTACCACAAAAATTAAAAGATCCAGGGAGTTTCACAATTCCATATTTAATTGGTAGTTTACCTATTGATAATGCATTAGCTGATTTAGGGGCAAGCATAAATGTCATGCCTTATAAAGTGTTTAAACAACTAGGTCTAGGGAAACCCAAACAAACTAGGATGAGCATTCAATTAGCTGATAAAATTGTTAGAATTCCTGGGGGTATTATCGAAGATGTTCTTGTGAAAATTGATAAATTCGTTTTCCCAGTAGACTTTGTCGTTTTAGACATGGATGAGGACAATACGATCCCCTAATATTAGGAAGACCATTCTTAGCAACTGCCAGAACTAAAATCGATGTTGATGCCGGCGAACTTATACTTTGTGTAGGCGAGGAGACAGTCACTCTTCAAGCCCTCGACTCAGCTAGAATATCAAGTAACCAAGGTGAGAATGTAAATTCTTTTGATAACCATTTGATTGATCCTTCTTTTCAGGAAACACCACAAGGTTACAAACCTGAGTCGAATCACGGACCTCGTGCCAACAAAGATATAACTCATGAGGAACAAATGACTCAGATCGATGAACTATAAGAAGAGAAGACGAACCTGAAAAGGGAACTAGGGATACCCATAGCAGAGCCAAAGCCACTCTACGAGGCACCCAAGTTTAAAATTGGAGATCAGGTATTATTAGACAAAGTAGACCCACGAATATCTCGACTTGATCCTAACACAAGCAAGGAGATCCCTTTCAAGGTAATTAATGTTTTTCCATACGGAACAATCGAGGTAAGTAACCCGATTTTTTGCACTTTGAAAATAAATGTTACTCGTCTTAAACCTTATCATGATAATGGAACTGCCAGCACAAGGAAGGACTTTCAACTCCTTAAACCACCATGAACACACAAATGAGAGGAGAGTCTAGCTTAAGACTATAAACGAGCGCTTCTCGGAAGGCAACCCGAGTACTAACCCTATTAACTTTTACATTTTTATTTTTATTTATTCTGTTATATTCTTTCTTTTATCTTCCTTTTTAGTACCTAATTTTAAACTAACCAAGGGTGCATATTTCCAGGCCACACAGCCTTGCACACGGCTATGGCTGTGGCTGTGGCCATGTGTACCTCAAGAATCTTTGTACCAACATGGCAGAGGCAGTACGAATCAGACAACTAATTTTTGAAGTTCACGGACCCAACCACTCCAACACGGGCACCGAAAAAAGCCCACGGCCGTACGACGCGGCCATGGTCGACACTGACTTCTTATAAATGGGCGTGGCAATCTATAAAACGGGCGTGGGTGAATCAACACGCCTAGACACATGGTCGTTCGAGGCGACCGTGTGAAGTGACACGCCCACGGTCCACGGGCGTGGGGGAACATCAGACTCCAAAACTCTATTTAAACCACCCCATCCCGTTCTTCCCACACCCATCCTCTTTTCTTCTTTTCTTCCCCTTCTCCATAACAAAGTCTCCAAACTCTTGAGCTACACATATCCATGTCGAAGAAGCGGAAAAAGGCAAGCGTAGTCTCCTCAAGGGAGACCCCTATACATAAGTTCATGCCGGCCACTTCATCCAAACAACAAGCCAATGGTCTTTGAGACCATTTAGTTTCTATTTTTCTTTTCTCTTTTGCTTCAATTTCCTTCTCTTTGTCAATCTTATGCTTAATTTAGTTTAATATATTTTAGTTTCTTAGTGTCAGGTTCAAAAGGCTGCTTGGGAATCACGCCACTTCCGCCACTGCCAGCACCTCTGTCGCCTTAGAAGTCACACCCACCTCACGAACCATCTACCAATAAGGATTCTCAAGCCCTTTTATCTTCTAGTCTTAGTTTATTTTTCTTCTTAGTCTCTTTTTCTTTATCTTTCTTATCTTTATTTATATATTTAGTTTATTTTAAATGTGTCTTAATAACTCCTGGCTAATTTTTCACTCCACAACAAAAGACGACACCTCCAACGTATTCTACACATCCTCCAAGGAATCCATCCATAATTCAGGGAGTGTCACTTTTTCCCCTCTCTTTTGATTATCTAATAACTGATATTATCTATCTTTGTACATTGAGGGCAATGTACATCTTAAGTGTGGGGGGTGAATAGTTATTTTAAGAAAGTGCCTAACTTTCTTCATTATTCTCAAATCCCTTAATTTAGTCTTGTTTCTAAGTAATCTCCTCATATTACTAATTAGGATGAAATTTCTGATGATTTATGATTTTTATTGACATGTTTTTGAGTAAGTCATAGTCAATTGTGCATTGATGATTAAAACTTTAAGATACTAGAGAATCAAGCATGATAAGTCTATTTTTCAGAATTAAAATTTTTGCTAGGTCGTTAACCTAAATCTGAATATTACTTTGCAGTTTGAAATTTACAAGGTTGATGTCAAAACACCCATAATTTTTGTGAGATTTTGAGCCTTATAGAGCATATATTCTTTTTCGTGCTCACTTTTTTATTATGAGTGTGTCAACTTTGAATTGTTATTCTAGAACTTGCCTCGTTCATACATATCGAGACCACACCTATGATTTGATATACAGAAATGATAAAGGCACCTAGGATTTAACCCACTTAATCCATAAAAAGCCTACCTTCACAATTAACCCCTAGTGAACCCCGTTTAATCCTAACAACCCTTTTTATTGACTTACCCACTAATATTAACCCAAAACCCTTTGTATTTGTTATCACCATCCTCCTTGACTCCCCTTTTGTCGAGATTTGATTTTGAATAGTTGCCTAATTATGTTCTATATTTCAGTTGTAAAAGTTCTTTCCTATTATTTGATTTGTTCTTAAAAAAATAAAGTATATTCATTATTAGTTGTGTGATTAAGTGAAGCTTATGCATTAAATTCCAAATCTTGAAGAAAAAGCTCGTATTATTAGTTTTCAATTGATGTAATTAATTAGGATTAGTTCATTTTTCTAGTTAGGTAAATTGTCAGGTCAATCTCGATTCTAACCTTCTAATTCAGCCCTTTTCTACACCTTTAACCCTAGCCCCGTTACAACCCTGTTAAAGACCTTTTGATATGTTTATCATCTCATTTTACAGTGGTGGAGATTTGATTTTCAGGCAAGCCTATGGTATTAACTTTTCAAGTTCGACTTTTGAGTGCTTAATTTTGAACTTTAAACACTTTTTGAGTGATTTGAGTGAATCTTTTGTGAGGATGTCATTCCTTGTCGGTTTTGAATTAAAATGTAATTATTTAGATAAGGGGAGACACCTACGTTTTTGTGCTACAAATGTATGACTTTGATCGTTTGAATCTTTAGGACTCTTTGAGTTAAATTATCCATGTATAAGTTATTTATGAATTATGATGAGACATTGTCAGTAGGAATTATGAATTATGGAAAGTTCGTTTTAATTGTAAGTTGAGAATTTTGCTTGAGGACAAGCAAAATTCTTAAGTGTGGGGGTATTTGATAAACCGTAAAAGTAACATAATTTAAGCCCACATTTTAGTATGCTTTTGGATGAATTAAGCCTCGATCAATGTAAAAAGTTGCTCTTAATCCTTTCTTTTCATGTTTTGTACCCAGGAAAGCACTCGATGATGAAAAGAACGAGAAACAGGCCTAAAATAGATCAAATTGGGCCAAAGAGGAAATCGACACGGCCTGGACTTAAGCCCACACGGTCGTGCCACGACAATCTACTAGAACACAGCCTGATCTCGATTCACACGGCCATGTCTCATTAAAGAAGTCCGAGTACGGCCTGGCCATGATCCACACGGGCGTGTGCCATGGCCGTGTCCCTGTCGTGGCAAAGTGCAATTTCAATCGGAAAAGGATACTTAGGGCCAAAGAAACGCATTCCAAGAGCCTATATAAACACCCTAAGTGTTACCTGAAAGGAGGGCGGTTAGCTAGGCCAAGGAGCCAAGCCGAAAAGGTCAGATTTGTGGAGAATCACTCGAAGATAGCCAGTTGATCCATCTCAAGAAGCCGGAATTATACTCAAGACGGCGGATCTCTCCTTCGATTCCTTCAGGGAGTTTTTGGGATTTCTTATGTTTTGTTTTATCTTTTCTTTTGAGATGTTCTCTTTTATTATTATGAACTAAACCCTTCAGATACTTGAGGGGGATGAATCCTAAGACGAATCTTGTTATTGTTTTCTGAACTATATGATAAATATTTGACTTGTTCTTAATTATGTGTTCTTAATTCTTGTGTTGATATTTTCGGGATATTAATTCAAGTATGATGTGCTTAGGTGGTGGAGCAAAAGTCCCTGCTTAAGAGTAGATCTAGCATAGTTAAGCGGAGTTGATCGCACGCCTAGGGATAGGGTGACGAGATTTTTTCGGATTAGGGTGAAACCTAATATGGGAGTCCATAGATCGAGTTAATGCTATTCTAGGGGTTTTAATTAGAAAGAGATTTCAATTAATCAACATAGGGTTAGACGTTATTCACTTCAAGAGAGGGTTTAATATAACTTAGGGAATCTTACGGATCAAGTCAAGTGAATACATCGTCTGATTCAGTGTTAGATAACAAGTGAAGTCTGGGTGGATTCTTCTTAAGTGTATCTCTTAATCAACTGAGTTTTTTTCCAAGTTATTTTTCCCCAATTCATTCTCTTTTTGTCTTTGCGTCTTTAGTTTAGTTGATAGTTAAATTTAGATTAGATAAACATTCACTTAATTCTTAGGCTAAATAATAGAAAGAGAGTTAGTATTAGTACTTTTGGTTCCTTTGGGATTCGATATTCCGGTCTTGCCTAAACTATACTACTGTTTGATAGGTACGTTTGCCTTAAAATCGTTGTCAGAGTTAGTTTCCAGGTTTGATCATTTTTATTATAAATTTTAAAGCTCTGATTTCGACGATCAATTATAGCAACTACAACTGTTTAATACTTATAACATTCCTCGTGCTTGGTGACTTTGTTCTCTCCCTAGAACTTCATGACTGCTATTAAGAATCTTAAGATGACTTCTATATTTTGTGAACATCCTTGTTGATAAGGCTTAGTGAGTATATCTATAATCTGGTCTTGGCTAGGAACATGACCAACTTGAGTGAACCAACTGCAACTCTTTCCCTGACATTCAATTCTACATGTTTGAATTTGGAATGTAAATTTAGGATTCCCTGCAACCACAATAACCGCTGAACTATCACCCCATACTAAACCTTTGCTCCTAACTAGTACATGTAATTCAGACAACAAAGGCTATAGCCAAATTATTTCAGCTATGACATATGCTAAGCTTTTGTATTCAACCTTAGCTGCGGACCTCAAGACTACTTGTTTCCTTGAACTCCATGAAACGAGATTTCCTCCAAGAAACACACAATACCCTGAAGTGGACCGTTGATCATCAATATTTGTACCCCAAATTGCATCTAAGTATCATTCAAATAAAAACTTTGAAGCTCGAGTGAAACACAACCCATGATCCAAAGTATCCTACAAATAACGTAAGATCCTCTTGATAACTTTAAAATGAAGGTCCAACAGTTTGTGCATGAACTGACACACTTTATTCATAGAAAAGACAATGTATGGCCTCATGATCACAACATATTACAATGCACCTACTATACTCCTGTACAGAGGTTCATCTTCAATAGGACTTCTTACCTGAGCTGACAAATTACATGTAGTCACCATTGGCGTGGGAGATCCTCTTGACTTGTCTATGTATGCCTTTCAAACTAGATTAAGAATGTATTTCCTCTTATTGAGGAAAAGACCATTGGAAGTTTAAGTAACTTCAATGCCCAAAAAATAACTTTGCCTCCCTAAGCTCTTTAAAGAAAATTGTATGTCTAGCTCATTAACAAAATCACTTATCACAAGTGAGTCATTCCTAGTGACAATAATGTCATCCACATACACCAAAATGTAGAAAAGTTTAGACCCCTCACGGTGAATAAGAAGAGAATTATCAGACTTTGATACCTCAAATTTAGTAACTACAAGATACTGCTTTAGCTTATGGAACCATGCTCGAAGAGCTTGCTTAAGACCATATAAAGCCTTTCTTAATTTGCACACCAATTACTTTCCATCATTCCTTTATTGTTCAAAGCCTAGTTGTACCATGTAAATTTCTTCATGTAGGTCACTATTTAGAAACGCATTATTTATGTCCACATGCCTGACAGACCACCCCATCAAGATTGCAAGTGAAGAACCACCCTAATTCTTGTTGGTTTAACCACAGGACTGAAAGTCTTTTGAAAATCAATGTCTACCTCTTGCAAATAACCTTTAACCACCAATTTGCCCTTATACCTAGCATCGAGCCATCAGCATTTTGTTTTAGTTTAAAAATCCATTTACAACCTATTGCCTTACGACCTTCAAGTGAAGACACCAGTTCTCATGTTTGGTTTTTGATCAACGCATCACACTCCTTCTTTGCAGCTTCTGTCCAAGCAGCACTCTTGGAAGCTTCTTCAATAGACTCTAGTTCCTTCTCAATCAAAACTGATGAAAAGACTTTAGGCTTGAATATTCCACTATTTTTTCTAGTTTGCATGGGATGCACACTCACAGAAGTACGTAAAGGTGACATTTACCTTTCAAAACCTCCAGGTTGAGGAGAGCCATTATTTCTAATACAAGACACTTCTGAAGGTCCTTCAGTATAAGATCCTGACATAACATCCCTTGCTGAAGACTAACTTGCTATAGAAAAAACTCTTGCTGGACTTGCCAAAGAAGAAACCGTGGCTGAAGCTGATGATGCACACACAGTGCTCCTTGTATTAGAAGCCACAACCATAGGTACATGAGATTGCTAATGAGACTACATTATGGAGCCTAGATGACAAGACTTTGATTGAAGCTTACAACTAAAGGGAAACTTATACTCATAAAACCTAATATGCCGAGAGACAAATACTTATCCTTCTTCATCAGGACACTTGTACCCTTTTTGATTTGTACCAATCCCAATAAAAACACACTACTTTGATTAAAATTGCAATTTATGTTGATTGAAAGGTCTCAAATAAGGAATACAAGCACATCCAAACACTTTAAGTCGTGAATAATCTGATTTGGCTTTGTAAAGCTTCTTATATGGAGTATAACCGTGTAAAACAGTAGTAGGTAATCAATTCACTAGATGAACAACATGAGAAAAAGGATGTGACCAAAATTCCAAAGGCATAGAAGCCAGAGCCAAGAGAGTGAGTCCCATGTCAACTACATGCCTATGCTTCCTTTCAGCTACTCTATTCTGTTCAAAAGTGTGTGGACACGTGATCCTGTGCTGAATACCAAATCTGGAGAGCTCATTTGAGAGAGAACAATACTCTCAACATTTTGATAGCACCCAAATTGCATTTGAACAAACTTTCGGAAGTGAAAAAAAAACTTAAAACTTCAGACTTATTCTTGAGGAAATACATCCAGGTATATCAGTTGTACATGTCAACTAAAGAAACATAATAGAGAAAACCATCTTATCACGTTTGTGCTGGTCTTCAAACATCTAACAGAACCAATTCAAAAGGAAATGAATATAGTGCTTTTGAAAAATCAAATGGTAACTTGTGAGCTTTGCCTAGTTAACAAGATGAACAAACATGAGACAACTTGTTATTACTGAAAACAAGATTACAATCATGCAAAACATGACTAAGAGTGCCAAAGCAAGGGTAACCAAGTCTTTGATGCCATAATTCACTAAGATCTCCTAGCTAAGCATTACACACAACCTTCGACGATGACACACGTGCCCCAGTAGCTATACCAACAACTAAATTAGAAGTTCTACTAGAAACATCAAATCTGTAGAGTCCATCATGCATGTGGCCCACTAATAGTGTTTTCTTTGTCTGAATACCCTTCACAAAACATAGAAAAGGATGAAACTCAAAATAAACCCCATTATCTCTTGCAAATAGTTTTACTGATAGCAAATTCTTACAAATAGTTGGTACATGAAGCATATTCCAGAGTTGCAAAACCCTATTACCAGCCAGTAAAGTAGAAGACCCTATGTTAGTAATAGACACAGACTCACCGTTTCCCATAAACACCTTACTTGTGCCTGTATAAGTTGATGCATTCATGAGAGTAGCCATGTCAGGAGTAATATAATTAGTTGCTCTTGAGTCAGGGTACTAGGCCTAATCCAGAAGAAGATCCTCGAGGATTTAGTGGAATTAATTGAGACTAAGCTTGTGCAGGTAAACCAGATGATCCACAACAATTTGACAGAGCTAAACAACGAGGCACTAGAAAAATTCTCATCAAACCTGTAATAACATGTTTGAACCACATGACCAACCTTGCCATACAATTGACATTGCGGCCGAGAATTAGACCAACCACGACCATTACCATGACCTCTGCCACGAGTCCAACCTCTTCCATGTCAACTGTGTTCTTTTTTGAACTCCTGATTATAACTCCTGTAGTACTCGATCTGTTTTGTTCGATTTTCACCATATTCTTTCTGTCGAGATGCCAAATTAGCCTGCATAGGAACTTCAGTAAGTAATGCTAATTGTCCTACTTCACAATCAAAGAGCATTTCGTCAACAAATCAAGTGACAGTAGAGTTGCTGATGCGAATACGCGAATAGGCTCATAGTCCATTTAAAGACCTCCAAAATAATGCTTACTTTTCTCTTGATCTTTCACCATAATCCTAGCTACAATCAAATTATCACACATACTTTTCATTTTAAATGCATGACACATATTGGAAATCTTAACAGTGGACTTTGCACCAAACCTCCTCTTAATAGTCGTCCAAACTTCAAAACTAGTACAAGCCTTTGTGAGATACACCAAGACATCATCTGTGATAATAGATAATAGCCAATAAGCTAAACACTTATCCTGCTTCTTATGAATGAAACACTAGATGTTCAACTAACTAGCCCTCTTTACTAATTACAAATTGTGAAGAAACATTAGTTGTGCCTAAAGCATATCCCTCGAGATCATACCTTTCAAGAATCAAAATAATTTCATGTTTTCAAGAAAGAAAATTATTCTCACCAAGTTTTATCATGTCATGCTTTGAAAAATATTGAACCTTCTACAAAACCATACCACTGTTATTTTGTGATCATACCTACTCCCCTATATTTGAGAAATGACAAGGAGTATCACTCCCTGGAACCTCCTCTATAGCCATTAAACCACAAGATTAGGCACTTGTTACAACAAGAAAATAGGAGTTCTTGAAACCATGTTAGAATAGAAAACAAGGAAGAAGAAATCTTTGCTTCAAGAAATCTAATTACAAATGATCATGCATTTGTTATTTAATGTAGCCATGCATATGTACCAAAAATACCAGAAACAACAACCTAGTCTAACAACTAGATAACTACCTTAACCATTTATAACAACTACAACTGTGTAATACTCATAACATGTAACACCCCTATACCATGTTCGACCCAAGGAACCTGATATAGGAACATTACATTTGGTGCCAAAGTGATTTTGGCTAATCACTAAATATATTTGAACATAAAAAAATAATAAATTTAAATAATTTATATATTAGTCCCTACTACTACTTGGAACATACTTGATCTTCCTAAGTACATGCCATTCTATTAAAAATTTTAAAACATATCCTCTTAATACTTGGAGATGTGATGATGTGATGTGATGTGATACTGTACCTAATCTGCGCACGAAAACAAACCGTACGCTGAGTATACACTCAGTGGTATTACTATAATTCAAATACTTAAGGTAAAAACAATAAATATGCACATTTAATCTTACCACCATTTACTTTCAATGAATCATTCATGCATTTAAACTTTAAATTTTCTTAATAATATCTATCTTAAATAACTTTTCTTCATTTTAATTTACATATCTCCTTACTATATCAATATCCATTTTAATAGCCATTTCATAAACCATTATTTCATACATTTCATTTCCATATCCTAATTCAATATCTTATTCCATTTCATATCTAAAATCTTACAACATTAGTCTTTCATTAATCAATTCATATGTTGTTCTATCATTTCTTATTAATAGCTATTTTCAAATAACACTTCTTTACCTAGATTTAAACATCATCTCACTATATCAAAAATCATATTATATTTTTTTAATATTTCATTTTAATATCTTATTTATTTTCTTATTCAAAATCACTCAATATCTTTTCTATTACCAATTCATTTATTTACTCCTATTAACACGACTCGGACTTTAGCGGATACACGGATCCAACCAAAACACACCAGTATGGAACCCAGTGCCTTATCGGATAGTTCAAAGCAATAGTTGACGCCCAGTGTCTCATCGGCCAAGCCGAAGTAAGTTGGTACCCAGTACCTCATCGAATCTATCCGAAGTAATAGTATGACACTCAGTGTCTCATCGACTTGAGGTCGAAGTATCCCTGAACACTTCCAATCCTATGGCATGCCAACTATATTTGACTCAGCCCGACTAGTTAATAGGGAATTCAAAACTCATTTAAATTTCACTCAATATTTATATCAATTTCACTTCAATCACAATTTGTAACAGTCCGAATTTGACCCTAATCGAAACGGTGGTTTCGGGACCACGAATCCGAGTCCGAGAAATATTTATATATTATAATTTGTGCTTACTATATGTGAATTAATGTGTGTAAAAGTCTCGCAGAAAAATTTTATCGTTTGTGTGTTTAATTTAGAAAAAGGACTTAATCGCGTAAAAGGTAAAAGTTGCAAACTATAGTGAAATGTACCAAATTGATTGTGGCTTTATAAATGGAAGTCCTAAAAGGGCAATTATCCCATTATTCAATATAGTGGACGGCATAGGACTAAATTACCCTTATATAATAAGTTAGTTTTATTATAATTAAAAGGTTATATTAGTAATTCATAAATAAAACATATTATATGTTAAATAAAACAAAATAAAGACCACCATCATCTTTTACATTGTTGGCCGAATATTGAGAATAGAATAAGGGTTAGGAAGCTTTGAATTTCGGCAATCAAATTGCTTGATTAAGGTATGTGTGATTTTCGGTTTTTGATAATTTTTACGTTTTTGAGATCGTTGTTTCGTATATTATTCGACCCATGCTCAAATTTTTGGGATTAGTATGTATGTGTGATTCGGCATTAACATGTTTATATGGTTTTTGATATTTGATGATTTTATATTAAAGATATGTTAAAGATTAGTATGTTTTGTATTGGAAATTTTAGTGAATTTGAGTATTTTGGGCTAAATTGAAAAAATGAATTTTTAAGAGGGTTAAAATGCAAAATAAATGAAAGATATAGACTTGTAAGGTCCTTGTGAACATTCGGCCCTTGAGTGTTGTAGTGAAATTTTGTGTATTTTGTGTTTTGTACAATTAGGACTAAATTGTAAAAATGTGAAATAGTAGGAGTAAAATGGTAATTTTCTCATTTATGTGTTTAGGGACTAAATTGAAATGAAATGTACTTGAATGACTGAATTTTAATGTGTTTAGATCAAGAACAAAGAAAAACGGATTTGGATCGGGGAAAGACGAAGGTTATCGAATAGTCGGTCTGCGCGGTCCGTCGACAGTCGAGGTAAGTCCTTAAGCAAATAAACTTCAAAGAATTATTTATGAATATAACAAATGATGAAATTTAAATATTTTAAGCATAAATATATGAAATGGCCGAATGTAAGGGTATGACATTGGATTGAGTTTTATTTGTTGAAAGTAATGTGTAATAGATATGCTCGGTTGTTATGTGAAAGTGATAAGCATTACATAGGTTGTTTGAGATGCTAGTGTTGAGAAATGTGTATTGAACGATTTATTATGTTGTTATTTCGGGCTTCGAGCCTAGCAGGCCTAGTGCCGGTGACTTCTTTCGGGCTTCAAGCCTAGCAGGCCTTGTGCCGGTGATTTAATTCGGGCTTGAATGCCTAGTAGGCTTAATGCCGGTGTTTATACTTCAGACCCTTGGTCTAGCAGACTTAATGTTGGTGGGTAATTCGGGCTTGAATGCCTAGCAGGCTAAATGCCGGTGATACGCTATAAACGAAGAATTCGAGAATGAAATGAGGTATGGCATATTAAATGATATGTGTTAGAAGCTCGGGTAAGAGTTGGCTATTTGTATTAGTAAGAAATAAAGTAGCTCAGTTCATTACTATTTTACTTAAGTATGGTGTGATGAAGTGAATGATTCATTAAGTATTTATTTAGTGATAATGATCTTATCGTTAACAGGTATGAACATTTAAAATATGGGAAGTTGTGATATATATATATATATATAACACATGGAAGATTCGGTTTTAATGAAAAGATTAATGGTAAAAGTGTTTGAAAGTATTTGTAATTGATTTTGTTAGATCCAAAATATATGAATAATTATAATACTCAATGATTCGTTGGTATATGCATTTATGATAACCAAGTACCAATATTTAGACCAAAGTATTATTAGTATTTGGCTAAGCATAATTTACATGTTGGAATGATTATATTCAATGCCGAAAGCATAGAGATTAATATGTCTAAATGTACTTTTATAGTATTAATATTTGCCTGAGACTTACTAAGCTAGTAAGCTTACTTTGTGTGTTTTAATGTGCTGTTTTATAGATCTTGGGTCAGCTACGAGCTCAGAGGATCTTCGGAGAAGTCAACCACACTATCAACTCTTTTGGTACCTATAATTTTTAGACTTTTGGTTCTTAAGGCATGTATAAGTTAGCTAGTCTTTGAAAGATATTTTGATAATGTATAAAAGCCAGGCGAAAGTGGCTAGCTCTTATGTTAATGTTTGATGATATAAATCTATTCTTGGTGTGAAATGTGTGTATGTTTTGGTTGGAAATGAATGAGCATATGATATAGGTATACTTATATTTATAAATGTTTCATGCTGAATAGGTAAGTTTTATGACTTATATCTTTGAAACGATTTGGATTATAGGTAAGTTTTGAATAGTAATTAGTATTATGGTTGTTCGGTCATGAAATGACTCTATGGGTTCTGGAGCATCTGTGTCATAAATGGGATAGTTGGTTAAAAGTATAGGTGCATGCATTGTATGTTCGTATATATATTATTGGAGTAGTTAAGTTCAGGTTAGAAATGCACGAAACTGTATGTTTAGATGTTATGTAACAAAATGAAAGAAATAAGGTTATATTATGAGTAATTCATATATGTGATAAATTTATTATCATGAAAAGGAAATTTTATGAAGTTGGTTATATTAAATGCGAACTCAGATTGAGTCTTTCGTATGAGTATAGGCATACTATAGAGTGCAATGAGAGTTTGTAATTAAGTATGTGTGTGCATATAAGTTATGAAATGACTAAATGATAGTTGAATAAGTGATAGATGTATTTGTGTTATTAAATATGCATAAAGTGATAGGTGCAACTCAAACTTGTGTTAAACATTTGAATACCATATACTCGATAATTCAATGGTTGATATGTGCAAGTATGAATTAAATCTCTTTGAGTTCAATAAATGTATGAATTGTGATAAATGGTTATGATGATCTGAGTTGAGTCCGGTAATGCCTCATAACCCTAATTCGGCGACGAGTACGGGTTAAGGGTGTTACATTTTATTAGTATCAGAGCTTACGATTTTGTCGATTCTAGGACTACCGTAGTGCGTGAGAGTCTAGTTATACATGCCTTAAGTTTTATAATACAATAGTGTGGTGACTTCTGGCATTTTCAATTGTGTTTTATATAGTAAATGGATTCCGATCCTGACAGAGCCGTAACCGATGATGTGGAGAGCGTCGCGCCTGGTCACGCACGTGGATCAGCGCCATTAGACTCTCGACCAGTTTTGGGTAGCCATGAGGGGGAGGCTAAACAAGCCTTCTACCAGATGATGAACAAATGGTTTACCTCGGTTTATTCAAACTAACCCGGCTGTACAACAACCTCCACCCCCGAATAATCCAACTCCGGTACCTTTAACACCCTCGATGATAGATCCGATGAGATCTAGTAGGCCTTCCGTTGATAAAATCAGGAAATATGGGGCTGTAGAATTCAAAGCCAATGATGATGATGATGCAGAGCGAGCCGAGATGTGGCTTGATAACACTATTTGGGTACTTGTTGAGCTATCCTGTACTCCAGATGAATGCCTAAAGTGTGCTATATCTCTACTTCGGGACACTGCCTATCACTGGTGGAACACACTAGTATCAGTGGTTCCGAAAGAAAAGTGACTTGGGACTTCTTCCAGATTGAGTTCCGTAAGAAATATATCAGTCAGAGATTCATCGATCAAAAACGAAAAGAATTTCTGAAATTAAAACAGGGTCGTATGACTGTGACGGAATATGAGCGGAAGTTTGTCAGATTGAGCCGTTATGCCCGAGAGTGTATATCCACTGAAGCCATTATGTGCAAAAGATTTGAAGACGGTCTGAATGAAGACATAAAGTTGCTTGTTGGCATTCTTGAAATCAAAGAGTTCGTGACACTAGTCGAGTGAGCTTGCAAAGCTGAAGAGCTCGTAAAGGAGAAAAGAAAGGCTGAAATTGAAGCTAGAGACACTCGTAAAAGATCATCGAGTAAGACTTTCCATTCAGAGCCTAAGAAGTTCAGAGATGACTTCAGCCGACATAAAACTACTTCAGACTTGCCTAGACGTGATCGACCTCCAGTGAATTCCCGAGCCACTTCGATGGCTAGTGTTGGTAATGTTCCACAGAACCGGGCTGAGTGCAAACATTATGGGAAATGACATTCTGGGAGTTGTAGATTCCATGATCAGTCCTGCTTTAAATGTGGATCGTCAGGCCATTTCATTCGAGAGTGCCCGATGCTAGCCGAGCAAAATACGGCTCAGAACACTAAACCCAGCAGCGCGTTGTAAGAGTATGCCCAAAGACCAATCATGAGATGGTTGTAATAACATACTTAATTTGCCATGTTTATTAATATAAAGCGTTATCATTATTATTATTTCAGTTTTTCTTTCTGTGTGTACAAATAAACTGTTTTATAATAATGTCCTTAGAATAATATGATTATTCTTAAAAGATCCTTAGTCGAGTATTATTGTTGACTAGGACAACAATAATGCATTAAGACTAACATGTAGTTGATTGATGATAAAGAGTTGTCATTGATGTGGATTGTCAAAATCAATGCATGAATATGTGTGTTAGAGAACAACATATTGGATTGACCCGTTATGAGTATGTTTATTGGATTATTATGTAATTGTCACAACATTACTCATAGTGATTAATATGTATATGATCCTCAGACTTGAGATAATTATTATCTCAACATCGTGAGTTGTATATTTTGATACAGTCAAACGTACACCGTAATTGGTTGTTCTATAAAGACTGATGTTGGATATACCACAATCTATGTAGAGGGATATGGTTGATCAATATAGGATAAGTCCCTCCTACATAATGGGAGTAATATCTTAGGCCACTTGATTGAGTGAGACTAGAAATGCATGGCCATGCTCAAATAAGTTGACATGAGATGTCATACTAATTTGAATATCATAGTCTACTCAAGATATCAAGAAACATGGGATGGACTATACAAGTGTGACTATTCCATGACTTGTGTCCATTCCAGAGATAAAGGACTTAAGGATTAATGTATGAAAGGTTAATCACAAAAGTTATGTGGAATCATGACTTCTTGTAACTTAGGTAGCAATGATGCATTGCTAGATGCCACTCATTGTTTGTGACATTAGAATCGTTCTATTATTACTGCTAACGTTGCAAGAACCTACAGGGTCACACCCTATGGTTTAAATGAACGGAATAAAATATAATTGGTATTGTTTTTAGTTGTCACATGAATTAAATTAATTAAAGAATTAATTTAATTGGGCAATCAAATATTGAACATATTATATGTACAAGGATGTTGTACACATAATGACAACATAATTCTATTAATATATGAATTTGATTCATATATAAATTTAAATAAATATAGTTTACCGAAATCCTTATTATAATTAATGTAATTATAATTTTCAAATATAATTAATGTAATTATAATTTTCGGTTAAAAACTTTATTGTATTTATTTAATCTTATGATACATTCAAAAGATACCAATTATAAAAGGGTATTAAAAGGATACCAAATAATGGGCCCAATGAAAAAGATACCCATTATAATTGGCCCAATTAAAAGGATACCCAACATAAAAGGTATTTAAAAGAGGCAAAGCTTATGTGAAAACCCTAAGAGATTGCTTGTTAGGTCTAGCAGCCGTCAAGCAAATAAACCTCCTAAATAGTTTTGGAGATTTCTTCCGTTCATAGTAAAAACCGGGTGGATCACGTAGAGGCCGACATCGGAAAAGGTTGTGGCTTGATTCGACAGTAGATCAAAACTCTTGTTGTCAAGGCGTCGCTGTCTACTCAGATTGAAGTTTTGGTAATTTCGAAACCTTTATTTCACCCCGATTCGTTCCTCACACATGGATCCATGGTTTGGATCACCGGATCTAATTTTATTCTGCTGCGCTATGAGGTTCCGGCGTTCCAACAGTGGTATCAGAGCCACTTGTGTGATACGAACTCGGGTTTAAATACTTGGGTGATGCAATTGTATGAGATTCATGTTTTGATCTTATTGTATTTTCGATTGTTTAAATCGTTTAAGCATAACCTGATAACTGTTCCTTTCGGTAATTGATTAAATGTTAATCATGGTGTTTTGGCTTATTCAATTTTATGTTATTACTGTTAACAAATCCATAATGATGCGACGATGGTATTTACAATTTCCAGTAAGAGTTAACTGGTTAGTGGAACAAGGGTTGTTCCGATATGAAACCTCAAGGATTAAAATCATTAAAAAAAAAAAAAAAACGATTCTGTTGATAAAAGTTATCAAATCATGAGGATTCATTTGACTGGGATATGCGGTTTGTACCGCGGGGGCTCCGCCCCCGCACCCCTGGTCCATACCGCGGGGGCTTCGCCCCCGCACCCCCAACTCCTACCATGATATCCGCTTCCTCCGACCGCCTCAGCCCCCATCTTCTTATTATAATATGTTTTGTTAATAAAAGACATTTATAAACTTGATGGGCCACGAAAAGGTTGAAAGGATATTTTATAATTCACCTTAGCAAAAAGCATTGAATTATGTATGCTATTTTGTTTACATGCATGGTGTTTGAAAATGCATAGTTATAGCCCAATGACCTATTCAATAAAAGGTTGTATTTTCAAATACGGCCTGCGTGTCGTGCCTTACTACTATTCTATTGTATTTCTCTTCTCATCTTATTCCCTCGTATGCAAAACGAGTTTCTGCATATTGTAATTTGGAAGAGTTGCTGTGGGCCAAACGAGAAGGAAGGTGGGACAATGATTGTGAATGATAGCTTGTGAAATGGCTTACACCTTTAGGTTTCCTTTGGTTCTCCCATTGGCTTGGGTTGAACCACCTTAGTTTATGGGCTATAACTATTGCATTTATTTATTGCTTTATTTATTCATGTATGAGATGCTATGGATGTCTAAAGCATGCCAATTTTTTTATATATATTAAAACTTGAAGATAATAAACCCTATTAATTGATGAGATCGATTAGAAGACTAAATGGACTAAAGTAGACCATAATTGGTGAGATGCAACAACCTTAATAAAATCCCTCTATTAAAATATTAAGTCAGTATGGCCTTCCAATTTTGCCCTCGTTAAGGCCTCGATCAATACTATGTACGTTCTGCCAAAGCGAAGTACTAGTATTTATCTTGGTTAAACGCGAAGAATAAACAAGTGATATTCGCTGGTTAAAAATTGGTTAATGACTTAACTAGATTACTCTAATAGGATTAGAAACCTAGAGGCAAGTAAATTGGATAAATCATAAGATGATTAGAACAAGAGTTGTTCACCAAATATTAGGAGTTACATATGATGTAATTAGCAAATGTTGCTTACCTAAATAACCATAATCTTAAGAGTAAAGCCAAAGCTGACTTAAGAGGTGGTGAAATATGGATCCTTAACCTACTAGAAATACTTTTGAGAAAGTTTTTCCGAAATTAATATACGAGGGTTATTAATTTTGAAATAATAGTGGGAATATCATTTAATAAAGTCTTTTTAATGATTGATATAAAAATGGTAAATTTACTCACATGCATATTTAATTGTTGTAGATATATTATGGCTGCAAACACTAGCACACTCTCATTGCGATCGGTCCTTGAGAAGGACAAATTGAATGGTTTGAATTTTCTTGATTGGTTCCGTAACTTGAGGATTGTCCTTAAACAAGAACGGAAATTATATGTCATTGAACAACCACTTCCTAATGAACCACCCGCTAATGCCTCGAGGGCTGATAGAGACGCTTACAAGAAGTATCTCGATGACATGATAGATGTTGGATGTCTTATGCTTGCCACTATGAATCCTGAACTTCAGAAGCAACATGAGGACATGGTTGCTTATGATATGATCGAGCACCTGAAAGAACTTTATCAGGGGCAAGCACGGCAAGAGAGGTTTGATATCTCTAAAGCCCTATTCCAATGTAAGTTGGCTGAAGGAAGCCCAGTAGGACCTCATGTCCTTAAGATGATTGGCTATATTGAAAGCCTATCTAAGCTTGGGTTTCCATTGAGCCAAGAGTTGGCCACTGATGTTATTTTGCAATCGTTGCCGGATAGCTACAGCCAGTTTGTCCTCAATTTCAATATGAATGAAATTGACAAGACTCTACCACAATTGCTCAGTATGTTACGAACTGCTGAAGGCAACTTGAAAAAGGTTGGACCCAAGCCCATACTGATGGTCCGTAATAACAAGGGCAAGGGAAAGGCCAAAGTTCAAACAAAACCTAAGGGCAAAGGTAAGCCCAAATTTGGAAAAGGAAAGGCTACACTAAAACCTAAAGGTGGGGTGTCTAAGGAAGGAAACTGTTTTCATTGTGGTGTGACTGGACATTGGAAACGGAACTGCCCTATCTATCTTGAAGAAGTCAAGAAGGCTAAAGCAAGCGGAATGTCTGCTTCAGGTATTTATGTTATTGATATTAATTTATCAACTACTACTTCTTGGGTATTAGATACTGGTTGTGGTTCTCATATTTGTACTTCTGTACAGGGACTACAAAGGAGTAGGCCTTTGGCTAGAGGAGATGTGGACCTACGAGTTGGAAATGGAGCAAAAGTTGCTGCATTAGCTGTGGGAACATATACTTTATCTTTGCCTAGTGGACTTGATTTATGTTTAGAGGATTGTTATTTTGTGCCCAGTTTGACTAAAAACATTATTTCAATTTCTTGTTTAGACAAAATTGGTTTTGAGATAATTATTAAGAATAATTGTTGTTCATTTTATCTCAATAATGTTTTCTATGGTTCGGCACAATTAATTAATGGCCTCTATATTTTAGATCAAACGAATCCCATTTACAACATAAATACTAAAAGATCTAAAATAAATGACTCAAATCAAACTTATCTTTGGCATTGTCGTTTGGGCCACATAAGTGAGAAACGCATATCCAAACTCCATAAAGATGGTCTCTTGAATTCATTTGTTTTTGAACAATTTGAAGTATGTGAATCTTGCTTATTGGGAAAAATGACTAAATCTCCTTTTACTGGTAAAAGTGAACGAGCTAGTGATTTACTAGACCTAATACATTCTGATGTATGTGGACCAATAAATACACAAGCCAGAGGTGGATTTCACTACTTCATTACTTTCACTGATGATTTCAGTAGATATGGGTATGTTTATCTCATGCGCCATAAGTCTGAGTCCCTTGAAAAGTTCAAGGAATTCAAAAATGAAGTACAAAATCAACTAGGCAAAACTATCAAGTCACTTCGATCTGATCGAGGTGGAGAGTACTTGAGCCTAGAGTTTGATGATCTTTTGAAAGAATGTGGGATTGTCTCACAACTTACTCCTCCTGGTACTCCTCAATGGAATGGAGTATCTGAGAGAAGAAATCGAACTTTGTTAGACATGGTTCGATCTATGATGAGTCATGCTGATCTTCCAACTTCTTTTTGGGGACATGCCCTTGAGACAGCTGCTTTCACACTAAATCGAGTTCCATCTAAATCGGTTCAAAAGACACCATATGAGATGTGGACTGGGAAACGCCCTAGTATGTCTTTTATGAAAATTTGGGGCTGTGAAGCTTATGTTAAACGTCAAACGTCTACTAAGCTTGAACCCAAATCTGAAAGGTGTATTTTTGTGGGGTATCCAAAAGAAACCAAAGGATATTATTTCTTTAATCCCACTGAGAACAAAACGTTTGTTGCTCGGACTGGTGTCTTCCTAGAGAGAGAATTTACTTCTAGAAAAGGAAGTGGGAGAAAGATTGAACTTGAAGAAATTCAAGAATCACAAGATACCACTGAACCAGAGATTGAACAACAGCAAATTCCACAAGAAATTGAGGAACAAATAACTGCTGTAGAAACACAACCACCGCGCAGATCTTTAAGAGAACGCCGTGCACCTGAGAGATATGGATTTCTCATTACAACGCATGGTGACGTTCTTCTTATAGATCAAGATGAACCTAGGACTTATCAAGAAGCGGTGACGAGCCCAGACTCTGAGAAATGGCTTGAGGCCATGAGATCTGAGATGGATTCCATGTATGAAAACCAAGTATGGACTTTGATTGATCCACCCGAAGGGGTTAAACCTATAGGGTGCAAATGGGTTTTCAAAAAGAAAACTGACATGGATGGTAATGTACAAACATACAAAGGGCGATTAGTCGCTAAAGGTTTTCGCCAAATTCATGGTGTTGACTATGATGAAACCTTTTCACCTGTAGCTATGTTTAAATCCATCAGGATCTTGCTCGCCATAGCTGCATTTCATGATTATGAAATCTGGCAGATGGACGTCAAAACAGCTTTCCTTAACGGGAAACTTGAAGAGGATGTGTATATGACACAACCTGAAGGTTTTGTAAATCCAAAGGATGCTAGAAAGATATGTAAGCTGCAAAGATCCATTTATGGATTAAAGCAAGCTTCTCGAAGTTGGAATCTTCGTTTTAACGATGCAATCAAAGAGTTTGGTTTTGTCAAAAATGAAGATGAACCATGTGTTTACAAGAAAGTTAGTGGGAGCACTATCACATTCTTGGTACTATATGTGGATGACATACTTATCATGGGAAATGACATACCTACCTTGCAGTCTATTAAGACTTGGTTAAGAAGTTGTTTTTCTATGAAGGACTTGGGCGAAGCCACTTATATCTTAGGAGTCAAGATCTATAGAGATAGATCAAGACGACTACTAGGTCTAAGCCAAAGTACATACATAGATAAAGTACTGAAAAGGTTCAGTATGGAAGAATCTAAAAGAGGATTTCTACCTATGAGACATGGTATTTCACTCTCGAAGGAAATGTGTCCTTCAACTCCACAAGAGAGAGAACGTATGAGTAAAATTCCATATGCTTCCGCAATTGGATCTATCATGTATGCTATGTTATGTACTCGTCCAGATGTATCGTATGCCTTAAGTATGACGAGCAGGTATCAAGTGGATCCCGGTGAAGGTCACTGGACCGCAGTCAAGAGTATCCTTAAGTACTTAAGAAGAACTAAGGATACGTTCCTATTATATGGAGGTGATGAAGAGTTAAGTGTAAAGGGTTACACTGATGCCAGCTTCCAAACCGACAAGGATGATTCTCGATCGCAATCAGGTTTTGTGTTTTGCCTTAATGGTGGTGCTGTGAGCTGGAAGAGTTCAAAGCAAAGTACAGTAGCCGATTCTACAACAGAGGCTGAGTATATTGCAGCCAGTGAGGCAGCAAAGGAAGCGGTTTGGATCAAGAAGTTCATTACTGGACTAGGGGTTGTGCCTAGCATATCAGATGCTATAGAGCTTCGATGTGATAACAATGGAGCTATTGCACAAGCTAAGGAACCCAGATCTCACCAGCGATCCAAACATATACTTAGACGCTACCATCTTATTCGAGAGATTATCGATCGAGGGGATGTAGAGATATGCAGAGTACCTTCAGATGATAACATTGCTGATCCCCTGACCAAGCCTCTGACACAGCAGAAGCATGATCGTCACACTAAGTCACTTGGTATTAGATATATGAGTGATTGGTCTTAGTGCTAGTGGGAGATTGTAAGAGTATGCCCAAAGACCAATCATGAGATGGTTGTAATAACATACTTAATTTACCATGTTTATTAATATAAAGCGTTATCATTATTATTATTTCAGTTTTTCTTTCTGTGTGTACAAATAAACTGTTTTATAATAATGTCCTTAGAATAATATGATTATTCTTAAAAGATCCTTAGTCGAGTATTATTGTTGACTAGGACAACAATAATGCATTAAGACTAACATGTAGTTGATTGATGATAAAGAGTTGTCATTGATGTGGATTGTCAAAATCAATGCATGAATATGTGTGTTAGAGAACAACATATTGGATTGACCCGTTATGAGTATGTTTATTGGATTATTATGTAATTGTCACAACATTACTCATAGTGATTAATATGTATATGATCCTCAGACTTGAGATAATTATTATCTCAACATCGTGAGTTGTATATTTTGATACAGTCAAACGTACACCGTAATTGGTTGTTCTATAAAGACTGATGTTGGATATACCACAATCTATGTAGAGGGATATGGTTGATCAATATAGGATAAGTCCCTCCTACATAATGGGAGTAATATCTTAGGCCACTTGATTGAGTGAGACTAGAAATGCATGGCCATGCTCAAATAAGTTGACATGAGATGTCATACTAATTTGAATATCATAGTCTACTCAAGATATCAAGAAACATGGGATGGACTATACAAGTGTGACTATTCCATGACTTGTGTCCATTCCAGAGATAAAGGACTTAAGGATTAATGTATGAAAGGTTAATCACAAAAGTTATGTGGAATCATGACTTCTTGTAACTTAGGTAGCAATGATGCATTGCTAGATGCCACTCATTGTTTGTGACATTAGAATCGTTCTATTATTACTGCTAACGTTGCAAGAACCTACAGGGTCACACCCTATGGTTTAAATGAACGGAATAAAATATAATTGGTATTGTTTTTAGTTGTCACATGAATTAAATTAATTAAAGAATTAATTTAATTGGGCAATCAAATATTGAACATATTATATGTACAAGGATGTTGTACACATAATGACAACATAATTCTATTAATATATGAATTTGATTCATATATAAATTTAAATAAATATAGTTTACCGAAATCCTTATTATAATTAATGTAATTATAATTTTCAAATATAATTAATGTAATTATAATTTTCGGTTAAAAACTTTATTGTATTTATTTAATCTTATGATACATTCAAAAGATACCAATTATAAAAGGGTATTAAAAGGATACCAAATAATGGGCCCAATGAAAAAGATACCCATTATAATTGGCCCAATTAAAAGGATACCCAACATAAAAGGTATTTAAAAGAGGCAAAGCTTATGTGAAAACCCTAAGAGATTGCTTGTTAGGTCTAGCAGCCGTCAAGCAAATAAACCTCCTAAATAGTTTTGGAGATTTCTTCCGTTCATAGTAAAAACCGGGTGGATCACGTAGAGGCCGACATCGGAAAAGGTTGTGGCTTGATTCGACAGTAGATCAAAACTCTTGTTGTCAAGGCGTCGCTGTCTACTCAGATTGAAGTTTTGGTAATTTCGAAACCTTTATTTCACCCCGATTCGTTCCTCACACATGGATCCATGGTTTGGATCACCGGATCTAATTTTATTCTGCTGCGCTATGAGGTTCCGGCGTTCCAACACGCGTCAGCACGGGGCAGACCACCTAGACATTCAGGCTATGTAGGTGGCAGTCAGAGAGGAACGAAAGACACTGCAGTTCGATCAGAGGCTAGAGCTCCAGCTAGAGCTTATGCTATACGAGCCAGAGAGGATGCTTCTTCCCCAGATGTTATTACCGGTACTTTCACACTTTATGATACTACTGTGATTGCATTGATTGATCCTGGTTCGACTCATTCATATATGTGTGAAACTCTAGTGTCCAGTAAGACTCTGCCAGTTGAGTCTACTGAGTTTGTGATCCGTGTGTCCAACCCTTTGGGTAGATGTGTACTCGTTGATAAAGTGTGTAAAGGTTGCCCGTTGATGATTTAGGATTCCTGCTTTCCAGCCGACTTAATGTTGTTGCCTTTTGACGAGTTCGATATAATTTTGGGAATGGATTGGTTAACTTTGCATGATGCAGTGGTGAATTGCAAAAGAAAGATTATTGATTTAAGATGTGAGAACGGTGAGATCATCCGAGTTGAATCTAGTGATTTAAATGGGTTACCTACAGTAATATCCTCGATGTTAGCCCGAAAGTATGTGAGAAAAGGATGCGAAGCTTATTTGGCCTATGTATTGGATAATAAAGTGTCTGAAAAATAGATTGAATCTGTACCGATTGTGTGTGAATACCCAGATGTGTTTCTTGAAGAATTACCGGGTTTACCACCAGTACGAGAGATTGAGTTTGGCATCGAATTAGTACCAGGGACGGCTCCGATCTCGATAGCTCCGTATCAAATGGCACCTACTGAGTTGAAAGAGTTGAAAGCACAATTGCAAGAGTTGATAGATAGGGATTTGCACGACCGAGTTTCTCTCCTTGGGGTGCACCAGTTCTATTTTTGAAAAAGAAAGATGGGACTATGCGAATGTGTATTGATTATCGACAGCTGAATAAAGTGACAATAAAGAATAAATACCCGTTACCTCGAATTGATGATTTGTTTGACCAGTTAAAAGGAGCTTCAGTGTTCTCAAAGATAGATCTGAGATCGGGTTATTATCAGTTGCGAGTCAAAGATTCAGATGTGCCTAAGACTGCATTCCGAACGAGGTACGGACATTTTGAGTTTCTGATTATGCCTTTTGGACTTACAAATGCCCCTGCTGTTTTTATGGATCTGATGAATCAGGTTTTCAGACAGTTTTTGGATCGGTTTGTAGTAGTGTTTATTGATGATATACTGATTTACTCCAAAGATGAAACCGAGCATGCCGAACATTTGAGATTGGTGCTACAAACCTTACGAGATCAACAGTTGTATGTGAAGTTTAGTAAGTGTGAATTCTGGATGAATAAAGTCAGCTTTTTGGTCATGTTGTTTCAGCATCAGGTATTCGGGTTGATCCAAACAAAATATCAGTTATACTCGATTGGAAGCCACCAAAGAATGTTTCTGAGATTCGAAGCTTTCTGGGGCTTGCGGGATACTACAGACGATTTGTCAAAGGTTTTTCTGTGATAGCTACACCTTTGACAAAACTACTACAGAAAGATGTAAAGTTTGAGTGGTCGGAAAAGTGTCAGAAAAGTTTCGATTAGTTGAAAGCCCTTTTAACCGAAGCTCCAGTGTTAGCTAAGCCTGAATCGGGTAAAGAATTTATTGTTTTCAGTGATGCCTCTTTAAATGGGTTGGGATGCTTTTTGATGCAGGAAGGCAAAGCCATAGCCTACGCTTCGAGACAATTGAAGCCTCACGAAAGAAATTAACCGACTCATTATTTGGAACTAGCAGCCATTGTTTTTGCTTTGAAAATATGGCGTCATTACTTGTTCGGCGAAAAATGTCATGTTTATTCAGATCACAAAAGTCTGAAGTATTTAATGACTCAGAAAGATTTGAACTTGAGACAACGCAGATGGTTAGAACTGTTGAAAGACTATGAATTAGTGATTGACTACCATCCGGGGAAAGCTAACGTTGTCGCAGACGCATTAAGTTGAAAATCATTGTTTGCTCTTCGTACGTTGAACGCACATATGGTTATGTCTGGTGATGGTTCGATCATAGCTGAGTTAAAAGCAAGACCGTTGTTTATTCAACAAATTTGTGATGCACAAAGAATTGACAAAGACTTGATTGCTAGACGAGCTCAGTGTGAAAATGATGCAGAGCCAGAGTTTCAAATTGATGCAAATGATTGTTTAAAATTCAAAGGTCGAATATGTATCCCGAAGAATGTGGATTTGATTCAGATGATTTTGAACGAAGCTCATAATAGTCGATTATCGATACATCCGGGTAGGCACGAAAATGTATAATGATTTGAAACCGTTCTATTGGTGGCCTGGCATGGAACGGGATATATCTGAATTTGTTTCAAAGTGTTTAATTTGTCAGCAAGTAAAAGCAGAGCATCAAGTGCCTTCTGGGTTACTTCAACCGATCATGATACCTAAATGGAAATGGGATAGAATCACTATGGATTTTGTATCCGGTTTGCCTATGACACCGAGCAAGAAAGATGCAGTTTGGGTTATAGTGGATAGACTGATCAAATTAGCTCACTTTGTACCGGTTCGTACGGACTATTCACTTGATAAACTTGCTGAGTTGTATGTATCTCAAATTGTGAGATTACATGGAGTGCCGAGTTCTATTGTTTCAGACAGAGACCCGAGATTCACATCGCGATTTTGGAAGAAATTGCAAGATGCTCTAGGTACTAAACTCCACTTTAACACAGCCTTTCACCCGCAGACAGATGGCCAGTCTGAATGAACCATTCAGATACTTGAGGACATGTTGAGATGTTGCGTTCTCGAGTTTGAAGGTACGTGGGAAAGATACTTACCTTTGATTGAATTTGCTTATAATAACAGTTTCCAATCGAGTATCGAAATGGCACCTTATGAAGCTCTATATGGCCGCAAGTGTCGTACACCACTGTATTGGGTTGAGCTCAGTGAAAGCAAGATACACGGGGTTGATTTGATTAAAGAGACTGAACAAAAAGTGGCTGTGATCAGAGATACTTCGAAAGCTACCTCGGATCGACAAAAGTCTTATGCTGATTTATAACATAAAGATGTTGAATTTCAAGTCGGAGATCGAGTGTTTCTGAAAGTTTCTCCGTGGAAGAAAGTACTTCGATTTGATCGAAAAGGAAAACTAAGTCCGAGGTTCATCGGACCGTACGAGATCATCGAACGTATTTGGCCTATTGCTTATAGATTGAAGTTGCCCTCTGAATTGGAAAAGATACACAATGTATTTCACGTTTCGATGCTTTGTAGATATAGATCAGATCCATCACATGTGATCACTCCGTCTGATATTGAAATCCGATCCGATATGACGTATGAGGAAGAACCGATCTGTATATTAGCTCGGGAAATGAAAGAGCTGAGAAATAAGAGAATTCCATTAGTGAAAGTACTATAGAATTGGCACGGAGTTGAAGAGGCTACATGGGAGCCTGAGGATTAAATGAGGCAATAATATCCGACTTTGTTTAACGGTAAGATTTTCGGGGACGAAAATCCCTAAGGGGGGAGAGTTGTAACAGTCCGAATTTGACCCTAATCAGAATGGTGGTTTCGGGACCACAAATCCGAGTCCGAGAAATATTTAGATATTATAATTTTTGCTTACTATATGTGAATTAATGTGTGTGAAAGTCTCGTAGAAAAATTTTATCGTTTGTGTGTTTAATTTAGAAAAAAGACTTAATCGCGTAAAAGGTAAAAGTTGCAAACTATAGTGAAATGTACCAAATTGATTGTGGCTTTATAAATGGAAGTCCTAAAAGGGCAATTAGGCCATTATTCAAGATAGTGGACTGCATAGGACTAAATTACCCTTATATTATAAGTTAGTTTTATTATAATTAAAAGGTTATATTAGTAATTCATAAATAAAACATATTATATGTTAAATAAAACAAAATAAAGACCACCATCATCTTTTACATTGTTGGCCGAATATTGAGAATAGAATAAGGGTTAGGAAGCTTTGAATTTCGGCAATCAAATTGCTTGATTAAGGTATGTGTGATTTTCGGTTTTTGATAATTTTTACGTTTTTGAGATCGTTGCTTTGTATATTATCCGACCCATGCTCGAATTTTTGAGATTAGTATGTATGTGTGATTCGGCCATTAACATGTTTATATGGTTTTTGATATTTGATGATTTTATATTAAAGATATGTTAAAGACTAGTATGTTTTGTATTGGAAATTTTAGTGAATTTGAGTATTTCGGGCTAAATTGCAAAAATGAATTTTTAAGGGGGTTAAAATGCAAAATAAATGAAAGATATGGACTTGTAAGGTCGTTGTGAACATTCGGCCCTTGAGTGTTGTAGTGAAATTTTGTGTATTTTGTGTTTTGTGCAATTAGGACTAAATTGTAAAAATGTGAAATAGTAGGAGTAAAATGGTAATTTTCTCATTTATGTGTTTAGGGACTAAATTGAAATGAAATGTACTTGAATGAGCTGAATTTTAATGTGTTTAGATCAAGAACAAAGAAAAACGGATTTGGATCGGGGAAAAACGAAGGTTATCGAATAGCCGATCTGCGCAGTCCGTCGACAGTCGAGGTAAGTCCTTAAGCAAATATAATTCAAAGAATTATTGATGAATATAACAAATGATGAAATTTAAATATTTTAAGCATAAATATATGAAATGGCCGAATGTAGGGGTATGACATTGGATTGAGTTTTATTTGTTGAAAGTAATGTGTAATAGATATGCTCGGTTGTTATGTGAAAGTGATAAGCATTACATAAGTTGTTTGAGATGCTAGTGTTGAGAAATGTGTATTGAACGATTTATTATGTTGTTATTTCGGGCTTCGAGCCTAGTAGGCCTAGTGCCGGTGACTTCTTTCGAGCTTCAAGCCTAGCAGGCCTTGTGCCGGTGATTTAATTCGGGCTTGAATGCCTAGTAGGCTTAATGCCGGTGTTTATACTTCGGACCCTCGGTCTAGCAGGCTTAATGCTGGTGGGTAATTCGGGCTTGAATGCCTAGCAGGCTAAATGCCGGTGATACGCTATAAACGAAGAATTCGAGAATGAAATGAGGTATGGCATATTAAATGATATGTGTTAGAAGCTCGGGTAAGAGTTGGCTATTTGTATTAGTAAGAAATAAAGTAGCTCAGTTCATTACTATTTTACTTAAGTATGGTGTGATGAAGTGAATGATTCATTAAGTATTTATTTAGTGATAATGATCTTATCGTTAACAGGTATGAACATTTAAAATATGGGAAGTTGTGATATATATATATATATATATATAACACATGGAAGATTCGGTTTTAATGAAAAGATTAATGGTAAAAGTGTTTGAAAGTATTTGTAATTGATTTTGTTAGATCCAAAATATATGAATAATTATAATACTCAATGATTCGTTGGTATATGCATTTATGATAACCAAGTACCAATATTTAGACCAAAGTATTATTAGTATTCGGCTAAGCATAATTTACATGTTGGAATGATTATATTCAATGCCGAAAGCATAGAGATTAATATGTTTAAATGTACTTTTATAGTATTAATATTTGCCTGAGACTTACTAAGCTAGTAAGCTTACTTTGTGTGTTTTAATGTGCTGTTTTATAGATTTTGGGTCAGCTACGAGCTCAGAGGATCTTCGGAGAAGTCAACCACACTATCAACTCTTTTGGTACCTATAATGTTTAGACTTTTGGTTCTTAAGGCATGTATAAGTTAGCTAGTCTTTGAAAGATATTTTGATAATGTATAAAAGCCATGCGAAAGTGGCTAGCTCTTATGTTAATGTTTGATGATATAAATCTATTCTTGGTGTGAAATGTGTGTATGTTTTGGTTGGAAATGAATGAGCATATGATATAGGTATACTTATATTTATAAATGTTTCATGCTGAATAGGTAAGTTTTATGACTTATATCTTTGAAACGATTTGGATTATAGGTAAGTTTTGAATAGTAATTAGTATTATGGTTGTTCGGTCATGAAATGAATCTATGGGTTCTGGAACATCTCTGTCATAAATGGGATAGTTGGTTAAAAGTATAGGTGCATGCATTGTATGTTCGTATATATATTATTGGAGTAGTTAAGTTCAGGTTAGAAATGCACGAAACTGTATGTTTAGATGTTATGTAACAAAATGAAAGAAATAAGGTTATATTATGAGTAATTCATATATGTGATAAATTTATTATCATGAAAAGGAAATTTTATGAAGTTGGTTATATTAAATGCGAACTCAGATTGAGTCTTTCGTATGAGTATAGGCATACTATAGAGTGCAATGAGAGTTTGTAATTAAGTATGTATGTGCATATAAGTTATGAAATGACTAAATGATAGTTGAATAAGTGATAAATGTATTTGTGTTATTAAATATGCATAAAGTGATAGGTGCAACTCAAACTTGTGTTAAACATTTGAATAGCATATACTCGATAATTCAATGGTTGATATGTGCAAGTATGAATTAAATCTCTTTGAGTTCAATAAATGTATGAATTGTGATAAATGGTTATGATGATCTGAGTTGAGTCCGGTAATGCCTCATAACCCTAATCCGGCGACGGGTACGGGTTAAGGGTGTTACACAATTTCTCATACTTTCAATTCAAATCACTTTCCACTTTCCAATCAGTATATATTTCAAATACTCACATATATTCATAATTCAATTCAATATAAATACTCACCTCATTTTACTTACCATGCATTTTAATTAAAATATAACAATTAATAATAAATAGATTTGAATTATAGTAATACAAACTGTATATCCTTGTGTTATTCCTCGTCAACTTTCTCTTTCCCCCTCTTAGTCGATGTTTCCGACACGGCGTTAGCTACGAAAATTAAAACAATTTAAAATTATCAAAACAACACCAATTCACATTAAATACTTTGGTTTTCTATATAACTTTTGCCTGAATTCCAATTTATTCTCTAACTAAAATTTTCTCCATTTTCATCTCCATTCACTCTTTATTCCACTCAATTTCTACTTATAACTAAACTTAACTCTCTAATTTTCTCCACAAAACCCTAATTTCAAAATTCTCTCAATTTAGTCCCTATTACACAAAACTTATAATTTGTTTTACAATTTAATCCTTTAACCAATTCTAACTTGAAATTCTATCAATTTAACCCCTAATTTATCAATTTGTTCAACATGAACTATGTCTAAAAATACAATAACTTCTAAAATTTTAACATAAATCAAGTAGTATTTTGTTCTAGGATTCCAAAAACTCAAAAATCATAAGAAAAGAAGCTAAATTGACTTACCAAATTAGTTTGGAACCTTTAAAACCTTATTTTTCCCTTTTTCTTTTCTTTCATTCTCCCTTCTCTGTTTCGTCCCTTGCTATTCTGTTTCTTTTCATTCTTTTGTATTGTTTTATTTAGTTTAGTTATAATATAATATAATATAATATAATATAATATAATATAATATAATAAATATAATAAATAATATAATATAATATAATATTCTTATTTAGTAAGTAAATATATTTATTTTAATTATTAAAATCTTTGCTATTTTTCACATTAAACCGCCTCAACTATAGAAAATGATTTAGTTGCCTCTTTAGTCCCTTTAGTTTTTCTTTAATCTAAATTAATCTTTCACTCTTATTGCAATTTAGTCCTTTTTTCTAATTACTCCTAATTTAAGCTAATTCTCCTAACCAAAACTTAATCAACTACACAACTAACTTCGTAAATATTTTTAATAAATATTTACGAATCTGTTTTACGAAAATAGAGACCCGACAACACACTTTTTTGATGCCCGTAAATTTTGGGTCATTACATAACAAGCCTTCACAATCCATGTGACAAGTGAGACTATTGCTTGTTAGCTCATAAGAATATTTCAGATGGTTATCAACATTGTTGCCATTGATATTAAACTCTTTGAACCCATCGAGGCAGATTTGGTGGTAAGTCATGGTGAAGCTTAGCCATGTTCTTAGATTGTTAGCGGATCTGTAGGGGATGATAATGAGCTATTGAGATAATCAATGGCTAAACCAAGAAGTTGATGACAAATCTCCATTGCTAAATCTATCGAGGATACAACACCTACATTCATTTCTTAAATTTATCAGATAAAAACGTCAACCATTTTGGAGAAGTAGTGGTGTAAGGTGGTTCTTCAGGTTTAGGGGTGGAAGAGTGAGAGGTGATAAAGATGGGGGAGCAAGGGATGAATGGTGATGAGGATTGATAGTTCTTATGGTGGGTGTTGGGTGGTGATGAGGATTTGTGGTCCTTATATTGCAAATAAACAAAAAAAAGTGTTTTGAATTAATTATAAAAATATCCCTAGCTTTAGTCAAAAGTAAAAAAATGCCACATTAGCAATCTGTCAGTGGATTAAGAGAATTTTTAACGGTAGTGACCAATTTGAACAATTATCTTAATTGAGTGACTAAATTGACAAAAAAAATTAAAATGACCAAAATAGTAACAACAATACTTTAGAATGACCTAAAGTGTAGTTTACCCTAAATAAAATTTTGAACTATTAAGTTGACTAGTTCCTTACTAAATACTTCTTGATTTCCAAGTTTTAACATTTTTTCTCATTTTTATAGTTGTACTTTTGTGTATACATGAAAGGAGACGAAAGGCAAATGATTTTTACATCTAATATTAAAATTCAAAACTTAATTTACCCACTTTTTTTAAGAATGATTATATATGATTTAAAGCTTTAAATATTAATGACGATTCAGCTTTAAATTAATTGATAGTATTGTTATTAAAACAATTAAGAAGATATACATTTAAATATATATTTTCTTTCAATTTAAGAGTAAGAAAGAATTATAAATAAAAAAAATTTCATGAAAAATAAAGACAATTAAATTACAAACTAAATGCAATAATAATATTAGTCAAATTGAAGGGGATGAAAAGTTCTTTTTCCTATAAAGTGAACCATAAATTTTTTCTTTCTTGTGGTACTGCTTACATGCATGTGACTATGTGATGTCTATTTTCTTCCAAATTATTTTTATATTTGGACAGGAGGCAGTGTATTGAATATGAGTAATGGATCAAAGTTTATATTTTTAAAATTGAAAAGAATTATGCTAATAGCTTATGTAATTCTGAAAAAAAATAAAACTATTGTTGTTTTTATAAAATAAATCGTTCATTCAATATAATGTCAACCTCATATACGTACTAACTTATTCAATAATTGATGTTCCAAATTTCAATGATTCAACCATCTCAAATTATATCTTACTAAATAGAGAGTTAAATATCTCATTTCATTTGGATTACTTGATCAATTCTAGAACTTGGTAACAATTCCTCAAAATCTCTCGGTACATTTGCTCTCTTTGTTAGAAAATTTTAAAATTATTTTGGGTGGCACTATAAGAAAAACATCACTGTTTTTCTTTGCACATGCTGATATATACGTCTGAGAAAAATAAGTCCAATTTATCGAAGAAGCATGTTACTTGACATAGATATGTCAAAATCTGATCTTGCTTTAATTTGATCAGAGGTGGACAAATGGTTAAAGTTGAAAATGATTTTTTTATTATTATAAAAATTAAGCATCAAAATTTCAACAGGCATATATATATTGAAAACGATTCAATACAGCTACGATACAAGAAAATGTAGTTGTCATCTTCGTAGAAATTAACCAATACATAAAGGATCAACTTCGTTAATGTTATTATGTTGTGCTGAGGTGCATTAACACAAACAACATTTTGTGTGAGATTAGCAGTGCCGTGTGTGAGTTAGCAATTTAGTTTTTCTTTTTTTGTTGTTTGACTTTTTATTTCGTATTTTTGTAGCAGAAAAAAATAGGTTTTCTAAGTAAAAAGGAAACTGGATAATGGAGAGTTCAAAATATACGGGTTTAAACTTTTCTAAATTAGAGGAGATTCATTGAATAGATTAAGGAATTAATATTGAATTATAAGAGTTAATCTTTCAGCAATCTAATCCTAATTTCAAGGAGGATGATTATATCAAGATAGTACAGTAGAGTTGAAGGCTATAAAAGGAAGTATTGTCCATTGCTGTTGTACGAATGGTAAGAGCACATTTTAGTTCATCTAGGAATATTGAACTTCGAGTTGTTCCATAACCTTCGGTAAGAGATGCTATAGTGTTGAGAAAATTCACCAAAGGGTGTTAGGCTAAGGCTACAAAAATTCTTAAATTGTTTAAGTTGTAATTAGTGCTTGTACTAAGACTTGTAAGTGAATTCAACTTTGGACAAGCCCAACGTAGGCGGTTCAACAATGTAAATATCTTTGGTGCATTTTAGTTTATGTTTTCTAATTGTTATTTTACATTGTTACAAGCAATGTTATAACAGTCGAAACAACATTTTTTATAACTTCACTTCAACCAGATTTAGTAATTGGTATCAAAGTCTATCACCAAATATACTAGGTGTGATCCCATGTCTAGAGGACAACCATGGATTCTACAAAGGAAAGACGCTCTATCTCACAACTACCTCTACTAGGTAGCTGAAACTATGCCTACTAGAATGCTCAAATGAGAGCTTCACTAAGGCTATGGAAGAGAGGCTAGTGTCCAATCTTGATAGGTTAGGAGCCCCCTACTACATTCAATGCAGATGACGCACAATTTGTTAAAATTGATATAAGCTCACAACAAAGGAATACAAAACGCCAAGGCACTTTATGCAATATTCAATGGAGTAGATCTTAAATAATTCATGCAAATGTCAAAATGTGTCTTGGCTAGAGAAGCATGAAATATCCTTGAAACAACTCAAAGAGACTAAAGGAATAAAAAAAAAAAGTTGCTTAAAATCTTAGTTTATGATATCATTTCTGAATTTTATGCAAAATTATGTGATATAACTAACGAATCCTTTATTCATGCAAGGAAATTCTAAGGTCAAACAACATAAAAGATGTTGAGATTCCTACCATAATGTTTTGCTATCAAAATTATAGCCATAAATAAGCTAAAGGCATTAGTACCATGAAGGATGATGATTTGATTGGCTTATTACAAACCTTCTAAATGAATATGGGAAAAGTATAAAGGCAAAAAGCTAAAGTTGGACAAACTGTTGCTGATCGCTAAAATCAGAGCTTTAAAATTTATAAAACGAATTATTAAACCTGGAAACTAACTCTGACAACGATTAAAGGCAAGTGTACCTATCGAACAGTAGTATAGCTTAGGCAAGACCGGATTGTCGAACCCAAAGGAACTAAAAGTATTAATACTAACTTTCTTTTTAGTATTTAGCCTAAAATAAAGTGAAGTTGCTTTAATCTAAATTAACGACTACTAAGCTAAAGACACAAAGACAAAAAGAACGAATTGGGAAATAACTTGACGAAAAACTCAGTTGATCACGACGATATCCTCAGGAAGAATCCACCTAGACTTCACTTGTTATTTAACATTGAACCATACGATTTATTCACTTAGTTTGATCCGTAGGACCACCTAACGTATACTAAACCCTCTCTGAGGTGAATAACGTCTAACCCTAGGTTAATTAGTGGAACTCTCGTTCTCTTATAATAACCCCCTAGAATAGCAGTAAATCGATCAATGGATTCCTATATTAGGTTTCACCCTAATCCGGCAAAATCTCGTAACCCTATCTCTAGGCGTTCGATCAACTCCGCTTAATTATGCTAGATCTACTCTTAAGCAGGGTCTATTTCTCCTCCACCTAAGCACATCAGATTTGGATTAAGCATGCATAATTAAGAACAAACTAACTATCTATCATATAGTTCAAAAAATGATAACAAGATTCATCTAGGTTTCATCCCCTTCAGGTATCTGAGGAGTTTAGTTCATAACAAATAAAGAAAACATCTCAAGAGAAAAGATAAAACAAAACATAAGAAATCCGTAAAACTCCCTGAAGGAATTGAAGGAGAAATCCGCCGTCTTGAGTAGAATTTCGGCTTCTTGGGATGGATCAACTGGCTAACTTCGAGTAATTCCCTCAATTCTGGCCTTTCCGGCTTGGCTCCTTGGCCTAGCTTGACGCCTTCTCAACGGTGGTACTTAGGGCGTATTTATAGGCTCTTGGAATGCGATTCTTTCTCCCTAAGTATCCTTTTCCGACTGAAATTGTCTAAGTCCACGACAGGGGCACGGCCATGTCACACGCCCGTGTGACTTGTCTTCAGGTCGTGTTCAGATTTCTAAGTTGAGGCACGGCCGTGTGCTCTTTGGGCCAGGCCGTGTGGATTTCGTGATATGGCCCATTTACTCCGTTTTGGGCCCGTTTTACGTTCTTTTCATCCTCGGGTGCTTTCCTGGGTATAAGACATGAAAAGAAAGGATTAAGAGCACCTTTTTACATAAATTGATCGATAAATCATCCAAAAACATATTAAATGTGGGTTTAAAATATGTTATAATTATGGTTTATCAAATACCCCCACACTTAAGCTTTTGCTTGTCCTCAAGCAAAATTCTCAACTTACAATTAAAACGAATTTCCCATAATTCACAATTCCTATCAACAATGTCTCATCATAATTCATAGATAATTTATACATGGATAATTCAATTCAAAGAGTCCTAAAGATTCAAACAATGATAAGTCATTTATTTGTAATTCGAAAACATAGGTGTTTCCCCTTATCTAAAATATTACCTTTGATTCAAAATCGACAAGAGTTGACATCCTCACTAAAGATTCACTCAAATCACTCCAAGTGTTTGAGGGTTAGGAAAAGAAGCACTCATACGTCGAACCTGAAAAGTTAATCCCATAGGCTTGCCTAAAAATCAAATCTCCACCACTGTAAAATGAGATGATAAACAGGTCAAAAGGTCTTTGTTAGGGCTGTAACGGGGCTAGGGTTAAGGTGTGGATAAAGGCTGAAATTAGAAGGTTAGAATCGAGATTGAATTGACAAGTACCTTACCTAATCAATACTGAAATAATATTTACATCAGCTGAAAATAATAATCCTAATAATACGAGCTTTTCTTTCGGAAAATAAGCTTTAACTCTATAAGCTCACCACTAATACTGGATGTACTTTGATTTTTTTTTAAGAACAAACTAATAATGCTGGATGAATTCAACTCATGCTCTGATTTAATTCGGCAACTAATCAAATCATATCTCGATTAAAGGATAGTTAAAAAAAGAATGGTGATAACAAATACAAATGGGTTTTTGGGTTATTAATGGGTGATTCAATAAAAAGGGTTGTTAGGATCAACGGGTTCACTAGGGGTTAATTTATGAAGTTGGGCTTTTTAGTGGAGTGAGTGGGTTAAATCCTAAGTGCCTTTATCATCTTTGTATATCAAATCATAGATATGGTCTCGACATGTAAAATCAAGGCAAGTTCTAGAATAACAGATCAATGTTGACACGCTCATAATAAAAAGTGAGCACGAAAAAGAATATATGCTCTATACGGCTCAAAATCTCACAAAAATTATGGGTGTTTTGACATCAATCTCATAAATTTCAAATTTCAAAGCAATATTCAAATTTAGGTTAACAAACTAGCAAAAATTTTAATTCTGAAAAATAGACTTATCATGCTTTATTCTCTAGTATCTTAAAGTTTCAATCATCAATGCACAATTATCAATGACTTACTCAAAAACATGTCAATAAGGATCATAAATCATCAGAAATTTCATCCTAATTAGTAATATGGAAAATTTACTTAAAAACAAGACTAAATTCAGGGATTTGAGAATAATGAAAAAAGTTTGGCCGGATTTGGGAATAATGCAGAAAGTTAGGCCCTTCTTTTGGATAAATATTTACCCCCCACACTTAAGATGTACATTTCTCTCAATGTACAAAGATAGATATAACATTTATGGGATAAATCAAAAGAGAAGGGGAAAGAATACTCCCTGAATTTTGGATGGTGTCCTTGAAGAGGTCGGTCTGGATGATGAACCTGTGCTAGATGAAGAAATTGGGAAGCTCGTAGAGGATTAGCCAGGGATTATTAAGACACTTTTAAAATAAACTAAATATATAATTTAAAACAAGAAAGAAAAAGGAAAGGGGACTAAGAAGGAAAATAAGAATAAAAGAAAAGGTGGATGGACCGAAGAGTCCTTATTGATGGATGGTTCGCGAGGTGGGTGTGACTTCTAGGGCTGCGGTGGTGCTGGCGATGGCGGAAGTGGCGTGATTATCGCGGTGGTCGGCGTGATTCCCTAGCAGCCTGGCGAACCTGACACTAAGATACTAAAATAAGTTAAACTAAACTAAGCATAAGATTGTCAAAGAGAAGGAAATTGAAGCAAAAGAGAAAAGAAAAATAAAAACTAATTGGTCTCAAAGACCCTTGGCTTGGTGTTGAGATGAAGTTGCCGGCATGAACTCATGTTGATCGTTCTTCTTGGAGAAGACTATTGTTGGCCTTTTTCGCTTCTTTGACATGATGTGGTATGGTTCAAGGATCTAGAGTTTTGATCTATGGAGTGAAAAGTCTGAGAGGGAGAAGGTGGAAAAGAAGAAAAGAAAGAAATGGGATGGGGAGAAGGGAAAGGGCTGTGGGGTTTAAATAGAAATTCAGCTCTGGCATGTTCCCATGCCCGTGGACCTAGGGCGTGTCAATTTACACGGCCGTCTCGCACGGCCGTGTGTCTGTGCGTATTGAGTCACCATGCCCATTCTTCAGCCAGCCACGCCTATGGTGTGCAAGTCAGTAGCTTCACACGGCTTCAAGGCAAGGGCGTGCCACTTTTACAAAGCTCGTGGGACAGTGGTTGGATTCGTGACGTCGAAGAGTGGTTGGGACTGATTCGCACGACTTTTGCAAAGTTAGTACAGAATTTTTAGTGGTCCACACGGTCACAGACATGACCGTGTGACCTTGAAATTCTGCACTTTTGGTCAGTTTAAAAGAAAAGAAAGAAAAGAAAGAAAAGAAAGAAAAAGAACTGAAAATAAATTTAAAAGTAAATAGTGTTAGTGCTCGGGTTGCCTCCCGAGAAGTGCTCGTTTATAATCTTAAGCTAGACTTTCCTCGAAAAAAATCAGGGAGGTTTAAAAGTTTGAATATATTCTTTCAGGCTTACAGTTCTGCTTTCTTGATAACGTTGAAGTCGAGAAGTGTTTACCTTAAAGGTGCCGAATGTTGGATTGCTTACCTTGACTGTTCCGTGGGGGAAGATATCGTGTACCTTTAGAGGAATTTCTCCCTTTGTTTTCAGGTCTGCTATGATGATGTGAGGATCTGTGTAGTCTAACAGTACCTGGTCTCCTATTTTGAAGTGATTTGATGTTCCTACGAGCTTTTCTGGTGGTTCCTCTGGTTTTACTTCGTGTGGTCCTGGTTCTTCTTTGACGTGTGTCTTCTGCTCTTCTAATTTGTCAACCCTAAGGCTTTGTTTCTTATGTAATTCCTCTTTGTCGAATTGGGGTTTTGGCTCAGGGTTATATCCTTGTGGTGTTTCCTGCGATGAAAGTTGCACAAATTGATTATCAAATGAATTTTCTTTCTTACCTTCATCGTTTGTTGTCCTGGCCGAATCAAGGGCTTGAAGACTGATTGATTTGTCACCTACACAAAGTATGAGTTCGCCTGTGGCAACATCAATTTTAGTCTTTGCAGTTGCTAGGAAGGGCCTTCCTAAAATTAAGGGGATTGAATTATCCTCATCCATGTCTAAAACAACAAAATCTACTAGGAAAACAAATTTATCGATTTTGACCAAAACATCTTCGATAATGCCCCTTGGAATTCTGACAGTTTTATCAGCTAATTGAATGCTCATCCTAGTTTGTTTGGGCTTCCCTAGACCTAGTTGTTTAAACAATGTATAAGGCATAACATTTATACTTGCCCCTAAATCAGCTAACGCATTATCAATAGGCAAACTACCAATTAAACATGGAATTGTAAAACTCCCTAGATCTTTTAGTTTTCATGGTAGTTTATTCTGTAACATTGCTGAGCATGCTGTGTTTAATTCCACATGGTGCTCTTCATCTATTTTGTGTTTATTTGTCAAGAGCTGTCTTAAAAATTTCCTCGAGTCTGGCATCTGAAAAAGAGCTTCAAGAAGAGGTAAGTTAATATGTAATTTCTTTAATAGTTTAAGAAACTTACCGAATTATTCCTCTGAATCGCCTCTTTTCATTGCTTCAGGATAAGGTATGCGAGGTTGGTACTCTTTGATTACTGGTTTTCACTTTTCTTGCGTTACCTCTATTTTACCTTCGTCTACCTCTTTGTTTGGTTCGTCTAACCCCTTGCTATCGTGATCTGTGATGGCTTGTATTTGCTGCTTAAGGTTAATCTCGGTGTTAATTGGTAGACGTCCTTGCGGTCGTTGTGACATTAGCTTTGTGGGGTGTTCGACTGCATTAGTGACTTCCTTGGCTGACTTAGTAATTTCCCCGATTCTACTCTCGTTGCTTTTAACTGTTCTCTCAGTTTCTTGGAAATGTTTTTCTGTGTCTACTGTGAATTTTGTCAGTATCTCCTCGAGGATTGGTTTCTTCTCTTGTGGATAGGGCTGATTTTGGAAGTTTTGAGGGGGTTGTTGCCTTTGATTTCCTTGATTTCCTTGACCTCCCCACGAAAAATTTGGGTGGTTCCTCCAACCTGGATTATAAGTATTACTATAGGGATTATTATTGGATCTAAAATTATTACCTATGTAATTCATCTGTTCGCCCTCTGCTTCCGGTTGGTAGGGTGGGTACTCAGGATTCGCCACGGTTTCACTTGCGTCGCATTGCATGACTGGGTGTACCTGCAAAGAACACAAACTATCAATCTTTTTATTCATCATCTCTATCTGTGTTGATAGTGTAGTTATTGCATCGAGGTTGTAAACTCTGGCTGATTTTTTCGGTTTCGTCCTTGTAACTTGCCACTGATAATTATTCAGTGACATCTCCTCAATGAACTCGTAGGCTACTTCAGGAGTCTTGTTATTCAGAGTTCCACAAGCGGCTGAATCAATTAGTTGCCTCGTGGAAGGATTTACACCATTGTAGAAAGTTTGGACTTGTAGCCACAATGGTAGACCATGTTGTGGACACCTTCTCAAGAGATCTTTGTATCTCTCCCATGCGTCGTATAATGTTTCTAAATCCATTTGCACAAACGAAGAGATATCATTCTGTAATTTAGCCGTTTTGGCCGGTGGGAAATATTTCAATAAAAACTTTTCGGTCATTTGTTCCCATGTAGTGATTGACCCTCGTGGTAACGAGTTTAACCACCGCTTGGCTTTATTCCTTAATGAAAAACGGAATAACCGAAGACGCATGGCATCATCAGAAACGCCATTTATTTTGAAGGTATCACAGAACTCTAAAAAATTAGCTATATGCGTGTTTGGATCTTGGCCCTGCAAACCATCAAATTGAACAAACTGTTGAATCATTTGTATTGTGTTAGGCTTTAATTCAAAATTGTTAGCAGCTATACCAGGCCTAACAGTACTAGATTTTGCTCCTGTTAAATGCGGTTTAGCATGATCAAACATAGTACGTGGAGCATTGTTTTCCCCCACATCTTGTGGTGGTGGGTTATTCTCATCCATCCCTTCAGTAGGATTGGATCTGCCTTCTTGCTCTCCCTCTGTGTAATTTAGGGCTTGCCTGACTTCTCTACGAGTCCTACGAACAGTAGCTTCGATCTCACTATCGTATTCCAAAGGTCTTCTCAGGTTCCTTCTGGTCATAAACTAGAGGTACCTGCTAGGAAAAGAAAGAAAATTTAGCAAAAATTAAAAATTAACCTAAAAAAATAAAATTGCGAAAAATAAAAAAATAATGGCTAAAGTAATAAAAATAGAGTGTTCTTAATATTTTAGTTCCCCGGCAACGCCACCAAAAACTTGATCGCTGAAATCAGAGCTTTAAAATTTATAAAACGAATGATCAAACCTGGAAACTAACTCTGACAACGATTGAAGGCAAGTGTACCTATCGAACAGTAGTATAGCTTAGGCAAGACCGGGTTGTCGAACCCAAAGGAACTAAAAGTATTAATACTAACTTTCTTTTTAGTATTTAGCCTAAAATAAAGTGAAGTTGCTTTAATCTAAATTAACGACTACTAAGCTAAAGACGCAAAAAAAAAAGAACGAATTGGGAAATAACTTGATGAAAAACTCAGTTGATCACGACAATATCCTCAGGAAGAATCCACCTAGACTTCACTTGTTATTTAACACTGAACCATACGATTTATTCACTTAGTTTGATTCGTAGGACCCCCTAACGTATATTAAACCCTCTCTCAAGGTGAATAACGTCTAACCCTAGGTTAATTAGTGGAACTCTCGTTCTTTTATAATAACCCCCTAGAATAGCAGTAAATAGATCAATGGATTCCCATATTAGGTTTCACCCTAATTCGGCAAAATCTCATAACCCTATCTCTAGGCGTTCGATCAACTCCGCTTAATTATGCTATATCTACTCTTAAGCAGGGTCTATTCCTCCTCCACCTAAGCACATCAGATTTGGATTAAGCATGCATAATTAAGAACAAACTAAGTATCTATCATATAATTCAGAAAACAATAACAAGATTCATCTAGGTTTCATCCCCTTCAGGTATCTAAGGAGTTTAGTTCATAACAAATAAAGAAAACATCTCAAGAGAAAAGATAAAACAAAACATAAGAAATTCGTAAAACTCCCTGAAGGAATTGAAGGAGAAATCCGCCATCTTGAGTAGAATTTTGGCTTCTTGGGATGGATCAACTGGCTAACTTCGAGTAATTCCCTCAATTCTAACCTTTCTGGCTTGGCTCCTTGGCCTAGCTTGACGCCTTTTCAACGGTGGTACTTAGGGGGTATTTATAGGCTCTTGGAATGCGATTCTTTCTCCCTAAATATCCTTTGCCGACTGAAATTGTCTAAGTCCACGACAGGGGCACGGCCATGTCACACGCCCGTGTGACTCGTCTTCAGGCCGTGTTCGGATTTCTAAGTTGAGGCACGACCGTGTAAATCGGGGTGAGGCTATGTTTTAGATACTCGTCAAGGCACGGTCGTGTGCTCTTTGGGCCTGGCTGTGTGGATTTCATGATATGGTCCATTTACTCTGTTTTGGGCCCATTTTACGTTCTTTTCATCCTGGGGTGCTTCCCTGGGTATAAGACATGAAAACAAAGGATTAAAAGCACCTTTTTACATAAATTGATCAATAAATCATCTAAAAACATATTAAATGTGGGTCTAAAATATGTTATAATTATGGTTTATCAGTTGCATTCAATCTTAAAGCATTTTGCTACAGATATTCCATCATCTACTTTAAAGAAGAAATGACATTTTTCATGAAAAAACTTCAACAAAGCCTTCAAAATTTTTCTAAGAATAATAGAAATACATATGGTGGTTTAATGTCTGGAAAAGACAAAAAAAAAGCGTCCACTATCATAAAACAAGACCCTATTGAGAAAAAGAAGGGAACCTAGTGTCATGAATGTAAAGGATTTGGTCACGAAAAAGGCTTTCAATGTAACTTGGAATGATGAGGATACTAATAGTGAAGGAAGAGAAGATGTGTCATATTCGGATTCCTTTAAGTTCGTAAATTTAGAATAATTAGTGGGTTAAAACTGAAAGAAGCCATAAGTTGGCGTCATTTACTGGAAAAATAGGAAAACTTAGTGACTGATTTTAGACGACGTGGTTGAGATCCAATTCTAGTTTGGTTAGATCAAAACTAGTTGGTTCCTTAGTGGAAGACAAAATGATTATTAATGGATGGTCTCTATACAGTTGAAGACAGTGCGTGAATGGTTATAAATAACTAGGAAATGACTTCCTGAGGAGAATGCTCCTCAAATCTATTTCACCTTATTCTCTTTTTCATCTTCTTCCTTAATTGCTTCGAAGAAGAGATAGTTTTGGGAAGCTCTGTATGGTGTGGTGATTATGAGTTTTGAATCGAAAAAGTAGAGAATCTAGTATGCTGGTAAGATTCTTTGTCCTTCTATATATGTAAGATTAAGAAAATGAAGCTAAGAATTTTTAGAAAAACCTTTTTAAAGGTTCTGCATGTTTCTGGAAAACTAAGTTTTAAGTTGAAAATGTTGGATTTACAATATGATTTTGGGTGTAACGCTTAGCTGTTAGGAGAATGGAAGATCTGGCATTTGGAAAAGCTAAGCTAAGGAACCAATAAGCATCAGGTTAGTTTCTACTTACCATTCTTGAAATATTGTGTGGCTGGCATGATTCTGTGTTAAGTTTTGTGATGATGAATGATCTTTGTTGATCGTGAATGGTAAATAAGAGTAGGATTTGTCTGGTACATGGGTATCTATCAATGTAGTTGAATGTGCATGAAATAGTTATGATTCCATGTTTTAAAAGATATCATACTTCATAATAGTATGTAAGTAAAATGCATGCATTTCATGATTACAATGGTGGGGTATGGAGGGAAAGTATTGTCAGGATAGATGAAGCTAGGATTTCGAAATAGGAATTTCTATTAGATACCATATACAGTGCTACTGAGTGCAAATTGTGATTTGCAAAGCTTTAGGCCTTGTGGAGGGGACACTATGGTGTTGGAGTATCAAGGTTAAGAATGGCAAAATGGAGAAATTGGTGAATAGATAGGGAAAAATGAAATTTCTGTCAGATACCTCCATACGGTGTTGCTAAGTGCAAACAGTGATGTGCAAAGCTCCAACCCTTGCTGGGGGGACACTTCAGTGTTCGAGCGTCAAGGTTAGAGTTGAGATGGATCGATATCAATGGTTATTAGGTTCTATAGAGCAACACCGCCACGGAGGTCAGTAGACTCTATGGGTGACACCGTGACGACGGTAAGGGTCCTTCGAGGCAACAACTCAAAGAGGTTAAAAGTGTAAGGCCATAGCTCGACTATGGAAACTAATGTTTGTTGGAACAATAAACACTGGTAGTCTGACAGGACATTAAACACGAGGTTGTAACAACCCGTTTTTCAATATGTCAAAAATAGTGGTTTTGGGACCACAAATCCGACGAATGAGTTCATAATATTTATGAGTCAAGTATATTATTATTAAAGTTTCGATTTAATAAATTTTTCTACTTAATCATATAGTCAAGTTCAAGTGGTTAATTTCTTAAGTCAAGTGGTTTTAAAAAATGAGGTATCGGGACCTTGTTTCTATAAACCAAGCTCGTAAATATTTAATAAAATATTTATGAATTGCTATTAGAGTCGTATCAAAGTTTGGTTTAGAAATTTTAAGGTTTAGATAGTTAATTAAGAAAAAAGGACTAAATCGTAAAGGTTGCAAAAGTGGAATTCTAATAGCTTAAAAGGGTCAAATGGCTATGAAATCTATAAGTAATGGACTTAAATGGTGATTAAACCATTCATTTTTGTTAAGGGTAAAACGGTAAATAAATAATTAAATAAAAATTAAATAAAAAATTTAGTTGTTATCTTCCTCATTTTGGCTTGGTAGAACCAAAACTCCATTGAAATAAGAAAGAAGCTTTCAACCTTGGTGAATCTCATGCATGGTATAGTGTTTTTGCCCCATTTTAATAATTTTTATGTTTTTGACTCGTATTAGGTTATTTTAGCTAGGCCCGGGGTTAATTTATAAAGTTGTTAAAAATTTAAGAACTTACTATGATATATTTAGCATGTTTTTTGAATTTAGATGATGGATTTTTAAATTTAGTTTCTAAATAAACAGTTTTATTAAGTGATTTTTGATAATTTTATTGTTTAGGGATTAAACTGTTGTAATAGTAAAATTTAAGGAAAATTGTGTGGAATGAGGAAAAATGTGGGCTGATATGGAACCCTAGGAAAATTGGCTAACATGAGATTTTATTAATTGTTGTTAAATTGCAAGTATCAGGTTTAGGGAGCATAAAAGGTAAAACATCGGGTGTAATTTTGTAAATTACCTATTGATAAGGGTTATAAGTTGTATTAATTATTTTAAGTTAATTGAATGGTTTAATTGATTGAAAAATTATTATTTAGATCAAGAAATGCTACAATTGAATTTAAATCGAGGAAAAGCTTAAGTTTCAGCTTGTTATCGACTCTATTTTAGCTTCTATTCTAATTGAGGAAAGTTCGTATAAGGATTGAAACCATTATATTCTATTTTGGGTGAATGTAAATAGATATTTAAGCTATGTTTAAAATAAATTGATAAAGGTCTGATAAATTATTATTATGGATCAACTAGAGAAATTAATCAAATTAAAGGATAGGTGAACAATTAGTAATGTGATTGGTGAAACTGTATTTGGTGATCAGGAATTATAGATTGTCTCTTTAAATGTTTACTTTGATTAAGGTAAATTAATAGTGTTTGATATGTAACTTTTAAGTTTGATATGTTATTGTTTCTAGTTAATTGTGTGTAACACCCCAAACCCGGCCCAAACACCACAACCGGATCTGGCATGTCACTAAGAAGATTTAGTAAAACATGTCGCATTTTTGGAAGAAAACATTTGTCGAGTTTAAACATTTATACTGGAAAACTTAATAATTTGATAATTGATATAAGATATAAATTTTATATGATGCCTTTATGAATTAAAAACCGAAATTTAGTGCATGCCTTAGTTTCAATTTTATCGAATAATTCAAGTGCCTGAAAGTAAAGCCCAAAAACCGAAAATATAAAGCTAATGGCCCATGGCCTTATTACAATGAAATAAAAACCCAACTAATCCAAAATTTTAAATATAAATAAACAAAATAATGTCTTTTGCAGTTTCCAAAATAATCTCATGCATGGCCACCTTGCGTTCCTCTCCAGCCCGGTCCGATGCTCTAGGTGTCTCCTGAAAATGTTAAATAACGGGGTGAGTCACAAGACTCAGTGTGCAACCCTCGTGCACCATCAGATTGTGCGTTAACCCCACAGAATAGATAACAGAGCATAATATATCAGAAAATATGCAAAGCCCAACCCAATCCTAGGTTTCCAACTGCTACACACCACCCTTACCTGCCAATTACACCATTGGGGATTTCTACAATCACCTCACACCGCTACACACCATCGATGGCAGTCATGCTGTAGTTAGCTGCTCATCGTCAGATCATGGCAATAGCCACTACAATAGATCATGGCAAAAACCCACTACAACAGATCATGGCAAAAAGCCACTACAACAGATCATGGCAAAAGCCAATACAATAGAACACTTCCCCTTTCATTAGATTCCCAACCCCGTGCATAAATCGGCATACATATAAAACATATCATCTCAACAGAAACATTCACTTATGAATGACAGAAATCACTAACCTGGTGATTTGCCTTTACCCTCCTCGGGTTTTCAACCGTTATGCCGGGATTTTGGCATTTAATAAAATATAATAGATTTATAAGCATATACTAACAAGCAATCCAACTGGTGTGAGAATGTTACACACCTGATAAATACGTAGGACTACCCTCTATGTCGATACCCTCGCTAATCGGATCTACTGCCCTTTGTCTACAACTTTGCTCAAAAGCCGGAAGAACGCGAAGATAAGGCCTCTCCTATATTCGGCCAAGGGTTAGTGTTTTACCTGAATTATACGTTTAAATTAACCGATCTCCTTACCTTGAAATCCCGAAAGTAATACGATCCGAGTGCTACTGAACTAGGGATCTAGGGATTTCAACTTTTAAGGAAATCCCGGAAAAGTATGAACAAGAGAAGGCTGATGTGTTTTCGGCTTTTAGAAAAATCTGAGTGAAGAGTTTCGGTTTCTGACAGAAAAAGAGAAGAAAACAAGAAAGAGACTTGGAGATTTTGGCTAGGAAGAAAAAGAAAGGATTTCGGTAGCAGAGAAAATGTAACACCCCAAACCCGGTCAAAATGCTACGACCGAATCTGGTATGTCACAGGGTAAAATGTTTTTGGAAGACAAGTCTATTGAGTCAATTTGCGAAGAGAACACTTAATCTTATGAAAACCAAAGTTGCGTTAAGTAGTTTACTAAAATCATCTCAAAGTTTGTTTTAAAGAGAATCGAGTTGACTTATCGTTGTTACAAGTTCACTTATTTACCCGATGGTAAAGTTTTGGAAAAATCTCGAAATTTATTAAGGTTGTGAAAACATTCATTTTATAATTTCTTTACTTGTTAGTCATGCTTTAATGTTTAACACAAATTCAAATAAATAATTAAACCCAAAGCAAAATATAGATGGCCTTATTACACAACCAAAACCCCAAAATTTAAAACAAAGTAAAACCGAAATTTAACCGTTTAAAATGAAGCCAACTATTGAGCATGGCCACCTCGAGTCCATGCCGGCTCCATATCCGCGATCTAGGAATTATCGGCAAAATGTAAAGGAAGGGGTGAGTCACCGAGACTCAGTGTACAATTCCCCATCCTGAAGATAACAAGCCCTTACACAGTTCATAAACAAGTATGCATGTCATGCAACCCAAAAACCTAACCATCCGGAACTCCTGATTCTACCCCGTGTGGTACCAAACCACTGGTGGTGCCAAATCGCTGGTGACCCAAAGTCACAAATAAACATATGTGGTACCAAACCACTGGTGGTGGCAAACCACTGGTGACCCAAAGTCACAGATAATCATATGTGGGGCCAACCCACTGTAGTGCCCAACCACTGGTGACAATCCCTTTTAATATAATATGTGGGGCCAACCCACTGTGGTGCCAGACCACTAGGACGAGTCACGAAGATAACATATGTGGTACCAAACCACTGGTGGTGCCAAACCACTGGTGACCCAAAGTCACAAATAATCATATGTGGTACCAAACCACTGGTGGTGCCAAACCACTGGTGACCCAAAGTCACAAATAATCATATCTTCCCTCTCCTCTCATCATACCCATGCAATATGACATAATAATTCGTGTATGCAGTATGTCATGTATGCTAACATATATCAAATATAAGTATAACATGAACTACCATCATAATCAGATAGACATAAAACAACATAATCACGCTAATCAACCTCTAAGGGTATAACCGTAATTTTACCTACGAAGGGCATTTCGTAATTTACCCACCAAGGGCATTTTCGTAATTTACCTTTCAGGGGTATTTTGGTACTTTACCTTTCCAAGGGTATATTAGTAATTTCGCACCTGCAATGGCCTTTCCGAAGGCCTAATGTCGCCCCGAGCAACTCAGTTACCATTTCCAGTTGTACCAGACTATTGGGCCTAAAACCCAATTTTGGCCCATTCGGGCCCACACGCTCGTGTGGCCCACCTAACACAAATCTAGCCACGTATATAAGTTCCACCTAGTCTAGTTCACTTTATACTACACTATCATACAATTTATTCAATTGGGCCCACGGGCCCATTGGCCCACTTCGGCCGATCGCGGCCCTAAGCAGCCTCAACCCACAAGAATACTACTGATGGCCTCAACTATCGCGTCGAAGCCTCACACGTGCGCTCGCACGCTCGTGTGGCTACTATTGTCGTGACCGGCACTTCGGCATTTTCCGCTCTACGACTAGGGTAGAGAGAGTTACATACCTGATAGGAATCTGAAGCTGCTAAACCGCGCTCCGAGCACTCCTTTGCCCAACGCCAACCAGGTATGTTAACTCTCCACCTGGAATGCTCTTTATATAGCTAGCTCTTCACCCTTCTTCTTTGTATCTTTCCGATGTGGGATCCCTTCGTCAGTAGAGTTTAAATTCAACTGAAACTCTTGCCGTCCAATCCGCAAAATAAATACTCCCTTGCTTCTCATGAGATTCGAACCCAGGCTCCCTTGCAACAGAATCCACGCCGCTAACCACTAGGCCACAAGCTCCTCTTGTGTCTTAAACCATGCGCAACTAAATTTAAACCTATAGCCAAATTCTAAGGTCCAAGTAAAAAGAAAACCAAAATGCAAAAGCCAAGACTTGAACCTTGGACCTCCTTCCTTCCTTGTGGCGTCACCCCTTTGTCTCTTATGTGGCGTCACATTGCCACTACACCACACACCCCACTTGTGTTATTTTCCTCCACATTTTATTCTTAAGGCCTACCTGCCAACTTCCAGGGTTTTTTTTCACCTAAAACCAAAATTTCCCCAAAGCCAAAGTTCGATCTCGGGACTTCATAGAAGCCCTCTAACCTTCCAAAATCACTTATCTAATAAGTTCAACTTGCATTTAAGCCGATCTCTTGTTCTCCAAAAATTTAAACGCTACTACGCTCAAGGCCCATTGGGCCCAATTCTTCTAGGCCCAGTTTCAGGATGTTACAAATCTACCTTCCTTAAAGAAATTTTGTCCTCGAAATTCCAACTAACTAACTATCGTACATCCTAACTTACAACACTACACCCACGCTGCGCACTCCGATTCTAATAACACTAATATACTTTTAACTAGAATTTAGAACTCCTACACATACTCAAAAACACCGAGCCATTAAAACAGACGAATATTTCATACGCAACCACCTTATATCCGAATATCACATCCAAACCAAACACACAAAATAGATACCAAAAATACAACATATAACAAAGCAAAGTATCAGGAAACTTACAGTGCGGATTGGTGCCGGAGACTCGGGTGCCATACTTCCAGAAAACAGATATATATTTTTCTAAACCATTTTCCAAACCATTCTTTGAAAACATTTTTGAACCCAAACCCACAGCCGAGTTTTTGGAACCTAGGCTCTGATACCATAATTGTAACACCCCAAACCCGGTCAAAACGCTACGACCGAATCTGGTATGTCACAGGGTAAAACGTTTTTGGAAGACAAGTCTGTTGAGTCAATTTGCGAAGAAAACACTTAATCTTATGAAAACCAAAGTTGCGTTAAGTAGTTTATTAAAATCATCTCAAAGTTTGTTTTAAAGAGAATCGAGTTGACTTATCGTTGTTACAAGTTCACTTATTTACCCGATGGTAAAGTTTTGGAAAAATCTCAAAATTTATTAAGGTTGTGAAAACATTCATTTTATAATTTCTTTACTTGTTAGTCATGCTTTAATGTTTAACACAAATTCAAATAAATAATTAAACCCAAAGCAAAATATAGATGGCCTTATTACACAACCAAAACCCCAAAATTTAAAACAAAGTAAAACCGAAATTTAACCATTTAAAATGAAGCCAACTATTGAGCATGGCCACCTCGAGTCCATGCCGGCTCCATATCCGCGATCTAGGAATTATCGGCAAAATGTAAAGGAAGGGGTGAGTCACCGAGACTCAGTGTACAATTCCCCATCCTGAAGATAACAAGCCCTTACACAGTTCATAAACAAGTATGCATGTCATGCAACCCAAAAACCTAACCATCCGAAACTCCTGATTCTACCCCGTGTGGTACCAAACCACTGGTGGTGCCAAACCGCTGGTGACCCAAAGTCACAAATAAACATATGTGGTACCAAACCACTGGTGGTGCCAAACCACTGGTGATCCAAAGTCACAGATAATCATATGTGGGGCCAACCCACTGTGGTGCCAAACCACTGGTGACAATCCCTTTTAATATAATATGTGGGGCCAACCCACTGTGGTGCCAGACCACTAGGACGAGTCACGAAGATAACATATGTGGTACCAAACCACTGGTGGTGCCAAACCACTGGTGACCCAAAGTCACAAATAATCATATGTGGTACCAAACCACTGGTGGTGCCAAACCACTGGTGACCCAAAGTCACAAATAATCATATCTTCCCCCTCGTCTCATCATACCCATGCAACATGACATAATAATTCGTGTATGCAGTATGTCATGTATGCTAACATATATCAAATATAAGTATAACATGAATTACCATCATAATCAGATAGACATAGAACAACATAATCACACTAATCAACCTCTAAGGGTATAACCGTAATTTTACCTACCAAGGGCATTTCGTAATTTACCCACCAAGGGCATTTTCGTAATTTACCTTTCAGGGGTATTTTGGTACTTTACCTTTCCAAGGGTATATTAGTAATTTCGCACCTGCGATGGCCTTTCCGAAGGCCTAATGTCGCCCCGAGCAACTCAGTTACCATTTCCAGTTGTACCGGACTATGGGGCCTAAAACCCAATTTTGGCCCATTGGGGCCCACACGCTCTTGTGGCCCACCTAACACAAATCTCGCCACGTATATAAGTTCCACCTAGTCTAGTTCACTTTATACTACACTATCATACAATTTATTCAATTGGGCCCATGGGCCCATTGGCCCACTTCGGTCGATCGAGGCCCTAAGCAGCCTCAACCCACAAGAATACTACTGATGGCCTCAACTATCGCGTCGAAGCCTCACACGTGCGCTCGCACGCTCGTGTGGCTACTATTGTCGTGACCGGCACTTCGGCATTTCCCGCTCTACGACTAGGGTAGAGAGAGTTACACACCTGATAGGAATCTGAAGCTGCTAAGCCGCGCTCCGAGCACTCCTTTGCCCAACGCCAACCAGGTATGTTAACTCTCCTCCTGGAATGCTCTTTATATAGCTAGCTCTTCACCCTTCTTCTTTGTATCTTTCCAATGTGGGATCCTTTCGTCAGTAGAGTTTAAATTCAACTGAAACTCTTGCCGTCCAATCCGTAAAATAAATACTCCCTTGCTTCTCATGAGATTCGAACCAAGGCTCCCTTGCGACATAATCCACGCCGCTAACCACTTGGCCACAAGCTCCTCTTGTGTCTTAAACCATGCGCAACTAAATTTAAAACTATAGCCAAATTCTAAGGTCCAAGTAAAAAGAAAACCAAAATGCAAAAGCCAAGACTTGAACCTTGGACCTCCTTCCTTCCTTGTGGCGTCACCCCCTTGTCTCTTATTTGGCGTCACTTTGCCACTACACCACATACTCCAATTGTGTTATTTTCCTCCACATTTTATTCTTAAGACCTACCTGCCAACTTCCAGGGTTTTTTTTTCAACTAAAACCAAAATTTCCCCAAAGCCAATGTTCGATCCCGGGACTTCATAGAAGCCCTCTAACCTTCCAAAATCACTTATCTAATAAGTCCAACTTGCATTTAAGCCGATCTCTTGTTCTCCAAAAATTTAAACGCTACTACGCTCAAGGCCCATTGGGCCTAATTCTTCTAGGCCCAATTTCAGGATGTTACAGAAAACTGAGAGAAAGATTCAGAGAAAAGAAGAAGAAAGGAAAAAGAACTAACGAAATTTAGGCTTTTCCTAACTCTATCTAGCCGTCCCCTCCTTTACACACACGGTCCCATATTCGACCACCTCTATCCTCCTTGATAGCTCCTCATCCTTTCCCTCATCCTTATCAGAACACACATCAAAAAGAGACCTACATCATACCACTTCCTCCCTCCTTTATCAGCTTATTATCCACAAATTAAAAACATTAAAATTTTCCTAAAGTATAGCCTTGTTGCCGTCCCCCCCTTAATCCCCTTATAAGTGCCGAATTTGGCCCAAAAACATGGGCTTCAAGCGGCTAAAACTTGGGCCTCCTCCTTTGCCATTGACGCCAACTCCCTTCCCTCTTAGTGGCGCCATTTTGCAACTAGGCCACAAGCCCAACTTGATATTTTAAACTATATATATAATATTTTAAGCCCTAAGGTGTCTAAACAATATATTTAGTCAAGACCTCAGCCCATTCTTGGACCCAATCTGGACCCCTAACCCTTAAATTAACAAATTAAACTTACAACACACAAAATGCACAGGCCCACTAAATCAGGATGTTACATTATGTAAATACATGTGAAATTTCATTGGTTATTTATAGCATATTGAATATTGAAATCAAATTCATATGAAAATGAATAATGGATGGTGTCAATCCTAGTGATTGCACAATTTCGGTATGAATGTATAGAATTTATTTATATATACAGAAATGATGAAGTGTCTCTGGATGATAAATATGTATAAAGGTAACGAACTTACGTATAATGCCCAATTGAACATAGTAATCACTAGGATACAATTGGCATGCCAATAGGGTTAGTATGTGTGCTTGTACGGGATTGCACTTCGGTGTCTCTATTTGCACTTCGATGCCTCTGATTGCACAATCGTCCCTCTGTCTGCACTTCAGTGCCTCTGTTACACATATTTACAGTATTGAATTACTAGTTACCCGAGTATTCGAGCCAAGTTACTAGTTCATCAGGCTATGAAATAATTGAATTACAATCTATTTGTGTACTTATATATTATGGCATATTTATAGTATTGGTAAGTGAAATATATTATAATGAGTTTCTTAGTTACATGTATGGATTGTTACTTTGAGTAAATGTGATTTACGATATGGAAAATTCCTTTGAAATGGAGTTTGTTTTGATGTGTTTGGATTGAAAAGGTAACATTTGAATTATGTGGACGAATGACTTATATGATGAAAATTATTTTCATGATATGAACGGGTAATTAAAGCTTTACAGAGTATATGACTATATGAAATGATCTATGATTTAAAGTAAGACTATAGAATATATGATAAGTATAGTTAAAAGAAAATGAAGGTATATGCTAGTCATATAATATATGAATGTTGATATCGAAATGCTTGATATGTTATATACCTTGATTGGGTTGAATTTATATGTGCATTGCTTCATCTACTAACCTTGTGAGGTATGGTGTATTGGAAAAGGAAATTTGGTCTATGATTAAATGGAATTACTCATGGTTGATTAATTCAGTGCAATTGCTATCCTTTTTACAAGCTTACTAAGCATTAGTTGCTTATATAATTGTCTTCTTTGTTTTGTAGATCATCACAAAACTCGAGCGATTGGAATCTTCATCGAAGCACGGTCATACTATCCATTGAATCACTTTTGTAGCTTGTGAACATATTAAAATGACTATAAGTAGCATGTATAGGGTTGAATGTCTATTTGGTATGTAGTTGATTGTGACAATCCTTGGTGTGCCTTAATGCTTTTGTTGATGGTTTATATATGAAGTGTATATATAAGATGTTAATGGTTGTGCATGAACTTTTGATATTAGGAAGGAAATGGTTGATTGATATGTTTCTGGATGTGGATATTTGGTATATTTGAAGTATGTTAAATGATCGGACATATGATGTTAAATTTATTTTAGGATAAGTGTTTGAAATTTGGTGTCTTTGAATGAAATATTGGTTAGAACATATAGGACGGTGGTATTGGTATGTTTTATACATATTTAAGATGTGTTTTGGTCATATGAATGTGTATGGGAAAGGTGTGTTTTTGTATGCAAGTATAGTTTTTGAAATGACTTATTTAGGGGTTAAATGTGAAACACACGACATGGGACACGGGCTGTTACACGGTCGTGTGCCACACAGTCACCTCATACAGTCATGCCATTTATATTTTAGGAGTAGGTTTCACAGGGGCTAGCACACGACTTGCAGCACGGCTGTGTAACCTAACTTCAAATACAATGAGATAGGTAATTAAAATAAAATTGCCAGCCATGGTTTCCATGATTCTATTTCTAGAAAATAAATGGAAAAATAAAATTACAAAATTTTTCACCACAAGGCATTTCTTGGGTCTTCAACCGCCATTGCATATTTTCCTCGTCATGAACTCTTTTTGGAAAAAATCACATTTAATTCCTGTGCTCGTTTCTAGCTCACAAGAATTCTATGAATTTTTTAAAAAATATAGCCCTACATGGAGATAATAGTCCACGGTCTATTTCCTAAAAACCACAACCTCGACAAAAAACAATTATATAACAAATATATAATATCACATCCATTTCCAAATATAACTCAAAACATGCATAAGATCTAAAGAATGCCACTTTCTATGTAATCAAATCATTCAAGAAGAAGAAAAAATTATTTTGATTATCTGCTTATACTTAAAGATAGAACACAACCTGGCTCATGATATCAATTGTTGGAAAAATGGGTTTGGAATACGCAACGGAAAATAAATTTAGGGAAAAAGTAGAGTTTCAAATTTTTTCCAAAAATAAGATCTTGGTTGTGATATCTAAAGTAATAAACACTTAATCAAAATTGTACCTTTTTGATTCGTCTAGGATGAGCGCTTCGACTAAGTAGTCTTCTCCACTATCCTCAAACTCACGTTTGCCCAGTGTGGACTCGCTTCGGATTAGAAGATTTTTCACAAAAATTACCAGTTGGGTAATTTTTCAATTTCTTTAAACTTTTGGAAGATTTGTAGAAGATTTTTCTCTCTACAACTTTCTATTGAATTCAAGTGTGTAAATAATGACCCAAGGCTCTCGTTATATAGGAAGAGTTTAGAGAGCTCAACTATGGTTAAACTTAATCTTTTTAATATTAAATTAATATAATATTTATCAAGATAAATATTAGATTAAATTTAATATTAAATCTTATTAAAATAATATAATGTTTATCTTGTATTAAATTAAATTTAATATTAAGATAATCACTTTGATATTAAAAGAATAAAATACTATTAAGATAATTATTAAATTAAATTTAATATTAAACTATTAAAATAATATTATTTTGGAATAATTAATCTGAAATCAAATTCCGTGGTAGATTTCTAGTAGGAATGTAACTCTTTCATTGCTCAACCATCGAAATCGTCGTCGGCCACTGGGATGCCACCGTCACAGCCACTGGCACCGCCGTGTCCGGAAATGCAAGTGCGACACCCTTTTGGTAGTCCGAGCCGGTTCGGCTGCTGCCAGTTTAGTCTCGGTCAATGACGACCCGTCCGGTCCGATTTAGCCACTGGTTGGACCCTCGGCCCGGTTTCACATATCGGGCCCTAATTCGACCAGTTTTGGGGCCTTGATCTCCGTTTCCCGAGCCCAATTTACGATCTCAAGTCCAATTTTCAAGTTTAATTACCCATTGGGCCAATTGTTTGACTTGAAAATTAACTTCCAAAAATATCATATTAATTTTAGTTGATTTGATTAATTTAATTATACTTTATCAAAATTAATTTTTCCAAAAATCACTTAGATTTTTTCCAAATTAAATTTTCAAGAAAATTATTTAATCAAATTCTCTAGTTGAATAATTCTCACGACCACCTAATTTAATTCCACATCGAATAAATCGACTCAATTAAATTATTCCCAAAGTCGTAGAATTTTCTTCTAATTCAAATGCAGTCCGATCGAGCTTTTGTTGAGCTACAGGAGAGACCAATCGGACATATACAATTAGACTCTAGTGATTACAATTATATCCAGAAGCATCGTTCTGATAATTCGCAATTACTTAATCATGGAGTCAATTCACAAGAAGTACCATGATTGAAAACTCATTATTGTATACTCTTTACGAAAGCAATTCATCCAACTACTTTGTCCAATGACCTCGTCATGTGTGTGTTACCCATATATGATATCCTTGATTCCTTTGAGTTAAATCCGTTCACTCAATACAATCCTATTTTATCTCATTGTCACCATTGTGTCTTCCTAATGATTAATATGATCACTGCCAACAAATGGCTGTGATAAATTGCTCGTTCGAGAGCTAGCAACCCGTGGCCACATTCCATATTAATCAATTCACACAATGTCAATGAGAGGATATCATTAACTCTTTAATTGAGCTATGAATCCCCCTGTTGCTAGTAAAGTCATGCCATACACAGGTCATGTACCCAACATACCGACTATGGGCTTGATCATTTTTAGAGCATAAGCCTCCACTTATATCAAAGCACATGAGTTGCATACGCATTGTTAGTGACTAACTCAAGATTAGGTAAATCACACATGAACATCACACGTGAATTAATTCACAAACGAATTAAGAATTAATTCATCTTAGGTCCAGTCCAATGTATCATTCTACCAATGAATACATCTTTGTCTCTTCTCATGGATTCAATTTTTTCGATAGCCAAGACTAGCCATCTCACCAATTGGAGTTGTAGACGACATAATAATCCTTCTCAGTATTTGAATCAAATGCTCACTTTGACTCTTTTACGGGATTACAGACTCATTTAGATTATCAACTAAAGTTGGTTGTTTTTCTCGCAATGTAAACATTCTTACAATGCCACTTATCTTCAGTTTGAATTTAGAAAATCAATGAGCTAATATTTGCTTGTCATAATTTTGCTATGCATACAAAATATAAAAGACGTAAATAAAAAATACATAATAGTGAAATGTGAAATTAACTTTATTTATTTATTCACAATTCAAATAAATAGAAAATAGTTACATGTGTACTACAATCATTTTTCCCAATAGGTGTTACATATAGGGTAGTCCGTCGGGACAGTAAATGATAAGTTGTAAAAGTAACATGTTTTAACCTTATTCTTCATGCATTTTTGGGTGATTATTCGATTAATTATGAATTTTATTCTTCTAATAATTTAAATTCATGTTTTAATGTTTAATAGATCAGTTATGAGCAAAAGGAGAGAAAAACAAACAAAAACCATAAATTCAGAGCAAGCTATAAATGTCACATGGACGTGTCGTAGGTCATGTCGTTTTCACGGGATTTCACATTGAACTTCAGAAAATCATGATTTTTAGGTTTTTCAGACATTCTAAGATGTATGTATGCCAAAAATAAGAAGATGTGAGGGAATCATCATAGAATATTTAAGAAAACAACTCGAGAAACATCATCAAAGCTGATTCTGAAGCAGATTTCTATCGAGATTAAAGATTCCTAGTTGATTCTTAGGAGATTATCATGAGTTTCTTTATTTCTTTTGATTATATTGTATTTTGGATGTTTTTATTTTCAAGCATGAACTAAGTTTCTAAATGTAACACCCCTAACCAATACCCGTCGCCGGATTAGGGTTACGAGGCGTTACCGGATAAATCAGAATCTTTTACGGACATTTCATAATAGAATTCATCAAATGCAATCAAAGTGTCCCTTTTATAGGTCAACGAGACCTTAATAATGCTTTAGAAAAGGGTCGGGACTAAACCGAACACATATGGAATTTCTCAGAAATTTAAATTTTTTTCTAAGTTACAGAGGTCACACGCTCGTGTGCCTACCACGGCCTCAACACGCCCGTGTGTCTAAGCCATGTCAAAACAGGGCATACATACTGACTTGTCCCCACGGCTGTGGACATGCCCGTGTGCCTCACCCGTGGTCGCTACTGACTTCACCACACGGCCAGTCACACGCCCGTGTGTCTAGCCCGTGGTCGATCCTGACTTGTTTTGAATTTCAACCACGAGGGACACGGTCGAGCCACACGCCCTTATGCTCAACCGTGTGGGCAAATATATGCCATTTTCAAGGCCAAATTGCCACCCACACTTGGATCATCCCTACAAGCATAAACAAGCATATTTCTTAATACAATTGGCAACCAAAAACACACCAAATGGTCATCATATTATCCCATTCCATCTCATTTCTAAACATGCCAATTTGCACAATCAATTCATATGTAAATTCAAGCATAATTCATCCTCAACTTCACTAAATCACTATAGCATCAATCCATCAATAAGCTTACCATTCATAAGGCCATTTCATTGCCATCAAGCCATACCAAAACATGCATCATATACCATATTCACTCATGCATATTACCAACATTTATCTCGCCAAATCACATGGCTATTTACATCTCACACATATACCAAAATGACTAGCCTATACATGCCATATTTAGCTATAAACACATTTTCAAAGTACCAATGTAACATCCTAAAATTTGGAATTTTATGTGTTGCATTATTTCTGACGTTAAGCTAGTTACTAATTGTGTATGTTTAGGGGTCCTGAGAAGGCTCGGGGTTTATTTAGGCCCTAGTAAAAATTTGGTATTTTAGCACTTTAAGGAGATATAGTAAGTGACCTCAATGCTTATGGAAATAAATAAGTAATGTGCTAGCATAATGAAGCTTATGGTAAAGGGGATATGGTGCCACATGAAGTACTTTGAGGGAGGAGGTTCAAATCCCATAATGTGCAAATTTTGACTATTATTTTTGTATTCTTTTCCTAAGTGTCGGCCAAGCTAGTAAATAAGGCAAGGTGGACTTTTTAATTTTGGCAAGGTGGCTAAGGAAATTAGGAAAGGATGAAGGTAGGGAAAGAAATCAAAAGAAAGGGGAAAGTATAGGGAACATGTTGGCACAAAGAGAGGAAGGTGTTATAGAAAGTTTTGGTTGGCAAATTTTGACCTTTTTGCCAAGGCATGGACGATTTTGGCATAGGGAGAGGATAGCCGAATTTTGCTAGGAGTTTTTGGCAATTTTAGTGCTTTAGAGGTTGTTTCTCTTTAGCTTTTTGTGTCATTTTTCTTTCTCTCCAAATTTCCTTTTCTCCTTGCTGAATTTTCAAGCCTTTAGTGTGCATTTTGTTTCTTCTTTTCTTCCTTGTTTGCCGAAAGTACCTAAGCCTTTGAGACCAAATTGTTTCACTTGTTTTCCTTTGAAAAACCAAATTCTCATAAACACTCCTTTTCATCTTTCTTTTCCTTTTTACAAAATTTTCCAACCCTTTCTTCTTCATTCAAATCCATATCCTCCATAGCCGAATATTATTGCTTGTTTTTCCCTCCATAGCCGAATATCATTGTTCAATTTCCTCTATAGCCAAACCCTTCATCTCTTCTTTATCTTTTCTTCTCATCCATATTAACATTCACTCTTTTGATCAATCGGTAAGTGGTTCTATTCTATATTCTTATTTTTCTTTCTCCTAGCCGAATGTGTGTTTATCAACATTCGAATATTTATTTTGTTTCAACCAAATATCTTTCTTTTATAACTCTTTACAATATGATCATCTTTTAATGTAGAGTTATAGTGGAAGGCCGAAACTTTGATTCTTCCGTAGCCATCTTACAATCGTTGGGAATCGGTCCTATAAATCTTTAAGGTAAGGAGTTCTTCATGGATTTTATGAAATCATTCCTTATTCGTTTAAGATGTTATCGGAATAATGATGTTTAACCGATTATATTTTAGGGATTAAATCGCTCGATCTATCGATTTGTGACCATACAATTTTAGTGGTAAGTCGACCTTTTCCTTAGTCAATCATTTCGTATCAACGTAATATTATTTTTGACTAAGATTTGTATTAAATGGAGGCAAGCAATATCGAATCGAAAGGGAAAGTGATTGGAGATCGCGAAAGGAGCGGATTTGCGATCCCTACTCCTAAATTCAAACGAAGGGCAGTATCGGCGGTTCGGGATTTTCCACCGGGTTGTGGACCGTCATCCAGGGAAAATCGACAAATTGTGGTCGTTCAGGATTCCAAGGGTGACGAAGATCAAGAAAGCCTAGTACTTATCGTAATCAGGTGTGTAATCTCACACCATTATCCGTGGATTTTAAGATTGATATCATATTAGAAATAAATCGCTATGACTAAAATTGTAATAGGGCGTAAACCGGAAAAAAATTGGCCTAAGATACACTATTTTGATAAAATTGACAAAATCGATAATATCATTGTGTGAACTACGAAAATACCCCTAAAGGGTCGAATTACGAAATTGCCTTAATTGGCCGAATTGATATATTGCTTATGGGCCGATTTGATACATTGCTTAATGGGCCGAATTGATATATTGCTTATGGGCCGATTTGATACATTGCCTAATGGGCCGAATTGATATATTACTTAATGGGCCGATTTGATAAATTGCCTTAATGGGCTGATTTGCAAAGTGTTAATGGGCCGAACTTTTGTTTGAATTAATTATTGTTGTTATATTTGTAAATATCATGATTTGCTATGTATGATGCATTTATATGATTTTGCATGGGTTGGGAAAATGTTGAAGAGAAGTAATTTCGGTGGCACTGCCACAAATATGTTTGATATTATGATACTCTGTGATTCTGGTGGCTTGCCCACAATTAAATTTGTTATAAATGGCATAATGCTTGCGATTGGTGTGTTTGGCGGGGTGGGTTGACTTGATCCCCACATGTGTGATGGATGGTACGGGTGGTGTGTAGCGGATGGATTATTAGGTTGGTTTGGGATTGCATTACATTCATATGATATAATTGATATATTATTATGTAAAAAGGGGCTTAGGCCCAAAATATTGCTAAATGGGTTTCAGGCCCAGTGGACAACGGTAAGGGGGTTATACACTGAGTTCTAGTAACTCACCCCGTTTCCTTAACCCTTGCAGGTAATGCTCAGTGACGTGGACTTGGGCCATGGATGACTTGGTGGGGGCCATAC